>OV277696.1:11263331-12599163 GCA_922987775.1 Agonopterix subpropinquella
GAAAGCTTTTTTCCACTACTAGAGAAATCCCTGAAAACACTTTCTTCATCATCATCATCTTCATAATATAAACGTCCCACTGCAGGGGCAAGGCACAGGGTTACCCTCAAGGAGGGCGTTAGTCCACGACATCCAGTCTTATCAATCCGCAATAACTTTCATAGACGCGTATAAACCCGTTATAGATACACATTCATAAAAGTCAAAAAACTCACCATCCTAGAATCCATAACAGCTTTAGCCATAAACTTGCCGAGGAATCTGAACTTGGCCTTCACTCGTGAGAGATGAGAGGCGCGTGCGTTCCTGCCTATAGCCTGAGGGAAGAGGCCGCAGGGCCAGGTGACGTATGTGGCGTCGGGCGCGGGCGAGGGGATCGACGTCTCCTTCTCGAGGTCCGAGGGCTCGGGCGCCCGCTCCTCGTCCAGGTTGAGCGCGTCGCGCACCGACGACGCGAGCCGCGCCGCCGCGTCCGACGACCGGTCCGTTACCACTGGCGGTTGACTCTTTACTATTTCACCGGCGAACGATGTCGGCTGTTAATTAAAATTATAGTTTTATATGCGTGGAAAAGGGTTCTATCCCGCTATGATAAAGTTAATAGCGCAACGAGGTCGAGGCAGTCGGATCATAACATTTATTGTTTGCTTAGGTGCTGGATGGTAGCTTGGGTGATGAAACAAGGCACAGTGACCATGAGCCCGCTGACTGAGCGAGTGGCCGATGTCTAAGTTGAGAGATAGATAATATACCTTCTGTTTGAAGTTTTCGCTTCCGTGCCAGAGATCGAGGTCGGCGCGCTGGAGTTCCTGCGACACGAGCGCGTAGAACTCGAGCGTCGGCCCCAGGCCGGTGCCCACCTCGTTCTCGTACTGGATCTCCAGTAGTGCCTGATGGGAACGGGTACATTATAAGATCGTTTATTCACTCCAGAGTTAAGACAATGCTGTTGATCCCGGTTCAATGCAGTTACAGAGGTGGGAATATGTGATGGGCCTATGTCCGAACTAAAAAGTTTCGAATGAATTGCTACTGACCTTGATTATGAAACAGATTCAACAATGCAAGGCAAGGTGCAGCCTAACTAGTTACTATTCCTGCTCAAGTGTAGAGTTTCTCGTACAGTGAGTGGTGCAGTACCTTAGAGTGCGCGAACTCGTGCATGACGTGCTCGGCCTGGCGCAGCACGTTGTGGCGCTGCACGGTGCGCTTGCGGCGGTCGAGGCGCGGCGCGACGCGCTCGCTGTCGGCGCCCGCGCCGCCCGCGCCCCCCGCCCCGCCGCGCTCCCCGCCCGCCTCCAGCAGGCGCTGCAGCGCGCGGTCCCGGTCGAACGACACCACGTAGAACAACAGGTGACGGCACTCGAACGGGAATATGAATGGACTGCAAATATCACATTTATGCTCATTCAACTATTATGTACACATGTACGTACAGTCACCATTAGATATATCAAAGCAAATAAGGTGGTCAAATATTACTAAGCAGTTCTAATTTTCAATAATATCTTTACACATAACCAATCAAAAATATCTGAACCGTTCAGACTGAACGCACTCTAATAATCTAGTATTTCAATGTTTAAGGTAAGGTTTTGAAAATTAATATATTTTTCTCAAACATGCTTGGAAATGTGTCAACTTCTTCGAGATAAATCGAAATTGCTGTACTGGCCAAATAAATGCGCGCAGCGGCCGGCAATGTTGTATGAAAATCCATATCTGTCGTGTTTAGCGACCAAATAAATTACTACTACTACTGTATTACTTACTTATTACTATTATTTTTATTTTTTTATTTTCCGTACAAATAGACAAGAAATATATTTTTCTCAAACATGCTTGGAAATGTGAGCATTATTTTGACAACCTTCTTCGAGATAAATCGAAATTGCTGTACTGGCCAACTACATGCGCGCAGCGGCCGGCAATGTTTGTATGAAAATCCATATCTGTCGTGTTTTGCGGCCAAATAAATTACATAGTAAACTCATATCTGTCGTGTAATTTAAAAATGGAACGATCTTTTTCTCCTAAACATGGCGACCAAGGAGGTAACTCAAAAAAGGTTTTATTTAAATTTCGAACTAACTTGCAAATAGAAAGCTGTTTATTGAAAAAAAAAACAAATTGTTGTTCGTTGTTCGTCATTGATTTTGAAAAGAGTTTTAATTTCCGCGAATTATTTGAGAAAATATACTGTTTTCATTTCCGCGCATTATTTGAGAAAAGTACTATACAAGCCTTGGCCACAACTAGGCATTGATGGACTTACGTATGTGTGCCTCGGCTTCGCCTCGGCCCACATTTACACGTTCGTCCATCAATGCCTCTGTTGCTGGCCGCTGCAGTAATGTACTATTTCTCAAACATGCTTGGAAATGTGAGCATTATTTTGACAACCTTCTTCGAGATAAATCAAAATTGCTGTACTGGTCAAATACAAGCGCGCAGCGGCCGGCAATGTTGTATGAAAATCCATATCTGTCGTGTTTAGCGACAAAATAAATTACATACTAAACTCATATCTGTCGTGTAATTTAAAAATGGAACGATCTTTTACTCCGAAACTTGGCGACCAAGGAGGTAACTCATCAAAGGTTTTATTTAAATTTCGAACTGGTTTGCAAATAAAAAGCTGTTTATTGAAAAAAAAAAAATTTTTGTTCGTTGTTCGTCAAGAGTTTTAATTTCCGCGAATTATTTGAGAAAAATTATTACAAAACTAGGCATTGATGGACTTACGTAATGCCTCTGTTGCTGGCCGCTGCAGTAATGTACTATAAACAGTTCTATTCTAAAGTATTTATGAATCCATTGTGATACTCGTATGCCCATCACCAGCACATTAACTAAGCGCTCGCATTCGGCAGACTTGCGTAGTACGGGCACCGACAAGCAATGTTTTTCGCTCTAGGGAACGATGTCACTGAGCAGCAGAAAGGGATAGAGCTATGATTCAAAGGTATGTAAATAACATCAAATTTATTTAAACTCACCAAGCGTAGGCAATCTTTTTGAGCCATGGCGGCAGATTTCCAGTCATTATTACGAGAGGATCTTGTAATTGTCGGTTGGCCTTTGCTGCGAGCTGAAACCAATGATTTATTAAATCAAATACATACATAAATTCACGACCATAATCCTATGCATAATAGCAGAGTTCTGGCTTGCCACAAGGCTCCGTCATTTTGTATTAATGTTTATATGAAAATTCTTGAGAATGTAACACTCTCAAAAACCACTTGAAATAAACAGAAATGCAGTACTTAGGCCGAGACTACTTTTGAGTGTCAGCTTAGTCGAAATAGGGCCTAAAATGAATGGATTTTGATATGCGGTAGTTCGAACTGAGCCTTAGAAACAAACAAAAGGTGATCTGTCTATATTTATAAAGAAGTTCCGTGACTGACAAACAGACAAGGAACAGTTTAAATCACTAAAGATAGAAACTTTAAATTTGGAATATACAGGGTGTAAACTTAAATGCGTTACATGCTTTAGGCTGCCTGTCCATTGACGCGAGCTGGCTGGGCGAGCTGTGTAGCTGTGTAAATATTAACCAATCAGAGATCCGACCGAGATCGGCCGAGCTCCTGATTGGTTAATATTTACACAGCTACACAGCTCGCACAGCCAGCTCGCGTCAATGGACAGGCGCGTTTATGGGGTGCTACAGAGATCCACGCGGACGAAGTTGTTAAGTAAATAATAACCTTGGCGTTGATGAAGTCAGCATGCGGCACGAGGGGCCGGTGGTCGGGCAGGCAGGCGGCGCGGTACAGCGTGTGCCAGTGCCGCGACAGCGCGTGCAGCGCGCGCAGCACGCCCAGCGCCGGCAGCGACGCGTCCTTCACCTCCGCGCCGCTCAGCAGCGGCGACCGCAGGATCATCACCAGCGGCGTCTCGCGGCTCGGCACCATACCGTCTAGCGTTTTAAAGTTACATTCTTTGATAAGATATATTTCAAGAGTTGACAGTCAAAGCTACAAAGACGTGAACTTTTGAGTGATAGACTGTGACAGTATACACGCATATCGATATAAGTTGTATGACGCCTCACGCACACCAATCTAAGAAAGTTGGCCACTTTTGTTTCATACTTATGGAGGTGCTACTTGGGAATGTTCCTCCATTGAAAAGGGAAGTACTTCCGCCAGGCTAGGTGTGAAGCCTGGGGACCGGCCGTGGTCCAACAGTTCTTAGTTGGACCTTGTATATATATCGAATCCATAGATTTATATATTACTAGCGTAAGGATAGGCCCGACAGAATATTTTACAAAAATCTTCTTCATAGAAACAAAAATTTGCGCCATCTGTCATAACTAGTATACGAACTATATCGTGTCATATATTTGTAGTGCTCTAAACTGACATTTTTCCTTGCATTTTAGAGCCAACGAACTGGGGACAATAGTCAAGCTCATAGGCCATGTCCTTACGCTAGTAATATATATGTCTTTGATCGAATCTCTGTGATTATTTCTCTTGCGCGATTTATGTCTTGCATTCGATTGTGAACCTTATTTGTAGTAGGTTACGAGTTACGTATTTACGATGAACGTTGTCTTTGTATGGAGCATATTTCTGAGAGCGACGGTATCGCCATCTGTTGGCATCTTTGCTATAACTTGTGGGTGCTGACCATCTGTAGTAGTTCCCACATACTGTAGAAGCGTGAAGCTCTATCTAAACATATACTTTATCTAAGAGCATATTATTACTCGCGCTCGCTCTATTTCGTCCAGTGTTGCGCTGTTCATCTTGTTTACAGGGTAACAGTGGTAGGTTTGTGTCCATTTTTAAAATGAAATTATTAGACAAATGTGTCTGTCATTGCTTAAATACAGACATAACAAAACTATAACAGACGCAAAGGCCTATCAGTGTTATAATATGAACTATTTCCTACCATAGAAGGAAAATTTATCTTCATTCTGGATCAATACTTCTAGTCATAAAATAAAAAAGATATTGCTAATCGTTGGTCTTTTAGGCTCAAGGATCCAGCATTGAGCCGTTCAAATAGTATGAAGCTCTTGCAAGTTTATCGAGTTCTATGCTGTCTAAATCTCCCGTGTATTGTCTGTCCCCTGTGCAGGTCCTATAAATGTTCCTACACGCAATGATAATGTAAGTCAGCAGTAAAAGTAAACGAACCGTTCCACAATAGGTCAGGCTTGCGCCTCGACGACAGCTTGGTGGGCTGACCCTTGCCCTTGCGCGAGGCGGCGGCGTCGGAGCGGGGCTGCTCGGCCGCCTCCACGGCGCGGTAGTATATCGTGTGCGTTTGCACCCAGATGCCCGCGTTTGCTGAAATACACACAAAAATAGGTTGCATATTTGCATATATCGGAATTACGGCTCAATAGCTCAGGCAGTAGTGAACCTGCCTACTGATCAGAGGGTCACGGGTTCCAATCTCGCAAGGGACAAATATTTGTATGATGAATATGAATATTTGTACCAGAGTCATGGATGTTTGTATCTTGTATATACTATATCGATGTCTATTCATCATAATACAAGTCCGGTCTAGATTCTGGTATTAACACGTTGAACGCCGTCGGGTCACAATAACAATAGATTTTCCATTGTTTGTCGCTCATTTGGCCGTCAAAGACTTAATGGGGCTAGAAGAAGAAGTGTAAATTGCCAAGATATTTGTTTAAAAGAAACTGTGAAGGAAAACTACAATCGCTGAAGAAAAAATGCTAATGCATATATCTGATTAACCAAAGATACAGTGGCATGGTGTACCGACTATGCACCCTCGCGGAGGGTAAACCTGGGTTCCAGCAACTGGGACGATAGACAGTGATTAAGTAAAAGCCTCTAGAAGATATTAGACCGTTAACAAATGATGTAAAGTAATAGGTAGATACCTAGAGGGGTCTCAGTGTCAGTGTCCGCGTCGTTCTGCTCGCCGAACTGCCGCACCGCCTGGTAGACGGTCATGTTGTACGGCAGCACCGTCTCACCGATCAGGAACTCCAGCTTGTGGTCCGAACTGCCACAACATTATTAGATTAGCATTTGATTTGTCATGCTCGAATAGAATAGACAACTAGCGATGGAATTATAGGCATTGTTAATAAATAATTGATAGGGTATAAGTGTAGACAGTTGCATTACTTTAAAGGGTGATTTTACTCATGTGGTTGAACAAATCCCCCAAGGAACCAATAGGAATTATTATTTACTTCTACAATATCTAAAAATACGTCATCTTTCTATCAATAAACGAGCTTTTACTCGCGACTTTGTTCGCACATATTTTAAAAAAGGTTGATTTGGAGTCAAGGACACCTAAAAACCATATCGTAATCTTTTTCTTGTAAATATCTTCCAATGACACAGTTCTAATATTAGAGTAGAGACAGAAAGACAGTAGCACGTCTCAGACTAATTATATCGGGACGCGTAACCACGTGTCATTCTACTAACAAACTTTCTGCCACTTTTTGCGGGGGGCGAGGTAACATGTTATCCGCAACTTTGGATTTTATTCCCTATGACTTTAGATTCTAATTTTGAATGTTCAAAATCATGAAAAGTAGTCTCGTGTAAACCCCAAACGTTCTATGTTCAAAATTATTGTTTCGCTATTATAGGCTGTCTCGTTTAGTGATAAGGTATAAAATTGGGTGTAAATGCGCTAGATTAATTGATCTAATACCGTGGCAGAGGGGAAATGCTACCGCAAGGCCGGTCTGGATATAATTAGTCTAAGTAGCACGTACTCGGTGGGCTGGTGGTGGGGCGGCGTGGCGAGCGAGTCCTCGACGTCGTCGTCGGAGGCGGCGTCGTCGTCCGAGTGCACGGCCGCCGCCGAGCCGTCCCGCGGCCGCGCGCTCGCGTACCCGCGCTGCGCCAGGTACCTGCGGGCACACCACACATGTTACCCTAACTTACACGAATACAGGCACGCCGAATACCTGGACAGTAAAATATAGGAACATCGTAGAACCATTGACACAACTTCTAACTTTTAAGAGGCAACTTCTACTATAGCCTGAGAGCAAGGATCTCCTTTATTCTAAAGCATAGAGACCGCATCAATTTACGATTGTAATTAGTCTCTTTTGTCTTATGACATACGTTTAATAGTAGAAGGAGACGGAACTATACATCTTTGTTTATGCGGCTGTCCACTTTTCACTTGTCACTTTTGTGCTAGTGTGTAAAAAGTGACCGTAAACATTAGGGCAGTTGTCACTTTGGTCTAATTGGTCTCTTTTGTCCATACTATTTGACACCACACACTAAAACACAAACGTCAAAAAAAGTGGACATTCTTGCAATAGTATGGCTCCCTCTATGCCTTTAGAATAAAGGAGATCCTTGCTCTTAGGCTATACTATAGGATGCGTTAAACTTCATAGAACATTTTTGGTGATACAGAGGTTGCACCCCTTTGTGACATTTAAAAAGAAAGTAATAGACACAAAATAGGCACTCACCTTTCAATGGCCTGTACTAAAGCTAAGGGGTCTATCCGTACAACACCGCCCTTCCATTGTTTAAGGTTGGTGCAAGACGGATGACGTTTGAGATCACACTGAAACAAAGACAACACTTGTTAGCTCGCTTATTTAAGTACATAATTTGGTTTTGTCGCTGTCGGTAGAAAACACGAAATGCAATGTTTTTTATGATATTGGATCTGCAATGATAAATTATTAATTTTGAAGTATCATGTCTGCCCTTAGACAATTTAATAGTATGGACGCGTAACGCGTGTCAGTTTCCTATCAACATTTTCTGACACTTTTTGCGGGGGGCGAGGTAACATGAAATCCGCAACTTTGGATTTTATTCCATATAACTTTAGATTCTAATTTTGAATGTTAAAAATCATGAAAAGTAGTCTCGTGTGAAACGTTCCAAACGTTCTAAGTTCAAAATTATTGTTTCGCTATTACAGGCTGTCTCGTTTAGTGATAAGGTATAAAATTGAGTGTAAATGCGCACGATTAATTGATCTAATACCGTGGCAGAGGGGAAATTATTATTTATATTAATTTGTCTAAGTGTCTGCCACTCTTAGACAATTTAATAGGGACTCGCCTTGCGGTAGCATTTCCCCTCTGCCACGGTTTTAGATCAATTAATCTTGCGCATTTACATCCAATTTTATACCTTATCACTAAATAAACGAGACAGCCTATAATAGCGAAACAATAATTTTGAACTTAGAACGTTTGGGGTTCACACGAGACTACTTTTCATGATTTTTAACATTCAAAATTAGAATCTAAACTTATGGGGAATAAAATCCAAAGTTGCGGATTTCATGTTACCTCGCCCCCCGCAAAAAAGTGGCAGAAATGTTTCTTAGTAGAATGACACGCGTAACTCGTCCCTATTAAATTGTCTAAGGCCACACTGAACTTTCTGTCACAGGTATACTCTTTGTCCTTGTTTACAAGGCTGTATTCATCTTTATGTCCGTGTAAACAATAGCGTTAAAATAAAACCACTATTCAGTCTACTGGCTCAACCGCAGAACCAATCTTGATGTAATTTGGCGGGAGATCACTTGTATCCTGAAGATGAACATAGGCATAATAATGTTATCCAGACGAAGTCAATAAAACCTGGGCCTCTACCCGCACATTCGAACTTCGCAATTGCGTGAACGTTTTCGTTCCAATGTCAACTCTATTACAATGAAGCGCGGACCGAAACAGTGGCGATATTGCGAAGTTCGAATGTGCGGGTAGAGGCTCTGTTTCGGGGGCGATACAATATACAGGGTGTAACATAAAATAGGACAGCTACTTTAGACCATTAAACTGAACAACCTTTACTATGGGACCAACACTGAAATCGCGAAAACTAAATCCGCTGTCCCATACAAAACTGCAAGCATAACTCGACTGAAATGTATATGGGACAGCAGACTTTTTTTTCGCGATTTCGATATTGGTCCCATAGAGAAAGTTGTCGTTTAGTTTGATGGTCTAAAGCACCAAGTAGCTGTCCTATTTTATGTTACACGCTGTATAGCCTTAAATTTGAATGTTTCATGTACAAAAATTAGTTCCATTAATTTTCCGCACCAAGGCGAGGTGTCATGCTTTAATGTGGTACTAAAATAGTAGGTAGGTACATACCATCAGCTGGTGAGTGTTGAAGAACTTGAGGGCGGAGGTGGCGGGGCGCGCGGGCAGGTCGTGCACCCTGACGGGGAACTGCTCGAGGTGGGAGACGCACGCGTTCACCTTGGCGACCAGCGCCGCCATCGCCCCGCCCCCCGTGCCCAGCGACAGCATACCACCCTTGTCGCTCCATTCTGTTAGGCTGCAAGTTACAATAACACACCTGATAAGTTTATACCTAAAAAACTGCAGTCTTTTTATGGCAATTTTTTTGCCTCATGAATATTCCCTTCATTGTAATCAGAATACCGTGTAATATAATGATTATGTAAGTTCCTGATTATATTGATACAAGAAATATAATGTTGAAAGTTTACTGGACTATTTTTAGTGATAGTGTGTTCCTCCGATCATCATGTTCGAAATTCATAAACTAAATATTAAGAAGTAGAAAGTGGATTTATAAACAAAAAATCTCAAATACACAACATACTAAAGGAAAAAAAAATGATTTGTATTTTATGATTAGTTTAACTCGATAGGCCTATCATGAATTAACACGAGTTACTATCAGTTTAAAATAACAATGTGCATGACCTTGAAGGGCCGATGGATACCTTCAATCTTGTTGTAAAGGAATGTAGACTCTATGCAAAGTAAACAATCATTTGAATGACTCGAGTGAAATTCGTGTGATTGAGTGACGTCACATTTGCGAGCGAGGTCATGCACATTGTTATTTTAAACTGATAGTACTCCAATTTTTGTATTTAATTTTGTACAGCGGTCCTAACTTCGAGAACGAAGTTTACCACACAAAAAGTCCTTAAACACTAGTGGTAGACCAACAGAGCATAATGATAGTGATGCACTAACTCGGGCACGAGCGGCATGTCGGCGAACACGTGCAGGAAGAGCCGCAGCCGCTCCTCGCAGGCGGCGGCGCGCTCGCCGGCCTCCCTGCCCTCGCCCTCGCCCTCGCCGTCGGCGTCGCGCTCGCTCGTGGTCTCGCTCGACGCGCCCGCCTCCGCGCCGGTGAGGAACTGCAGCAGGGCGCCTAGCACTCCGCTGTGGTTCACCTGAGTTACATGATTTACAGTTATTACGAGCTTTTACTCGCGACTTCGTCCGCATAAATTATACATACCAGATTTTAAGTCAGATCATAATCTATCAAACAAAAAAAGTTTCATCAAAATCGGTTCAGTAGTTTTTGCGTGATGCTCGAACAAACAAACAAACAAACAGACAGACAAAAATTCAAAAAATTTGTGATTTGGAATCAGGGAAGCCTAAAAGGCATATCGTAATATTTTTTGGTAAATATCTTCAATGTACAGACACACTTCTGTTACAGTTTTATAATAATTTAGATCTGTTTAAATAATTACACGCTGTTTTTAATATTTTCGGGGCAATGCATAGTCTCTCTCACTATACTCTCTCGTCTAAGGTCTCGCATAAACTCTTCAAGCATACACTACTGCTAATATAGTTAAATAATCTTTATTTGTATTGATCAGGGAAAAGCCCGACCAGAAAAATAAAAAACCTGTTTTATAGCCTGAGCTATGACAATGTTTCAAGTACAAAAATTAGTTCCAATGATTTTCCGCAACATGCCGAGGTTTTTTTACTTTTCTGGTCTGGCTTTACATAGAGTTAATATGGATTAATGTATGCCGTGCGGTTAGTCACAAATCAAATTGTCACACCCACACCATTTTCACAGTTAATTTGAGTAGATATTTTTATAAAATTCGGAAAGTTAATTTTGTTTGATAATGTTGAGCTGAACACATATCCTAAGATGAACGCAGAGACAAACTAATCTTCAGTTTCTATTCCTACAGTAGCATTGGAAATGCAGATTGCACGGCACTGACTGATTATCGTAGGCGCCTTGGCAAACAGATGCGGAAGTAAGCGGGCGGTTAAATTCAAGGAGTGCCAATCTAACGATTTTGTTTAGAGCTAGTTTACCGTTGATTATAATCAGCCGCCACACGACAAAAGCTATTCTACATTAACGCAAAGTCATCAGAATTTCTATTTACACGGACAGTATAGGGCATGCGGCGGAAATCGAGCGACGTAAACAGACCTCGAAGGGCGACACGTCGTGGTGCGTGAGGGTGTCGCGCAGCTGCAGCAGCGCGGCGCGGTGGTGCGGCGCGTGCGGCAGCGCGGCGGCGAGTGCCGCGAGCTGCTCCAGCGCGCCCGCGCCGCCGCCCAGCGCGCCCCACTCCCGCTGCAGGCGCGCCGCCGTCCACTGGATCCACTCCCGCACCTTCTCTCTGACAGGGCGGACACAAACATACTACATTACCATCGTCCATACCTATCTAGATGGAATGACCGTTCTTCGCTACGAAAGTCCAAAGCGAACTCTCACTCCGTTTCCATGCCTTTGGGGGTTGAATTGCGCAAAAGCCTTTTTAAGACTTTAACTGCTGACGACCTACGTGGTAGGTCAGCGACAAATGGGCCGCAGTGCGCACGACTCAAACGTTCAGTCAGAATTGTATAGCATTCCACAGTGTTAGCACTGCGCGAATTGTTTTGAGCTTAGCACCTAGATGCTAATAGAAACATCCATGCCAAATTTGAGTACATCATGTTGAGTGTGTGGATTGGTATGGATGTTGTGGCTTGAATGTATGCAATTCAAGCCAATAAACTTTTTTTTTGTTTTTTTATTACTGATGGGTTTGCTCTTGACCTCAATCCAGTCCTCAGGACGAAGATGGGATCGAAGATGTAGCGAGCTTACCCAAAAGAAGCATTAATACAGCTTTTGAGGGAGGAGGTGCAAGTTTCTGGTACAACGTGTGCTGCGATCGACTTAATACTAACTTGTTCTGCACGGTGAGGTTGGCGGAGGTGTGCGGCGAGGCCAGCAGGCCGGCGTCCTTGTGCACGTGCGGCGAGCGTCCCCAGCGCGACGGGTTCAGCGAGGACAGGAACGACGACGTCTTGGACGCGCCGCCGACGCGCGTCGTCGATCGCGCCGCAGTTGCCACTCCCGACGCTACGGAAATACGTTCTATTCTTAGATCAAAGTAAAATGAATGGATAGGCCCAAAGCGCTTTAAGTTGAAGCACGCAAAACTAGGGCACTTCAATACAAATTAGGGTACTTGGTCTGTCATCTCAGTACATTTTCGGAGTAAAACTGTCAATTGTTTTGCCTCATTTTTCTGGTTTGAAATGTTCGCGTAAGGCCTGTCCATTCTTGTTTACTAATGTCATTGGTTTCATTAGGCGTGGCGTTTAGCCCAGGGAGACATTTTGTGAACAAATCACGGAGTTCTTCGCTAAAGCTTTGCTACAACTACTGTCTTAAGTAGGTAATGAGGTATTTAAAGTAATGTTGACTTTAAGCCTGTAGTTCATAAATTAAGGCTGATTATGATGAGACTTACATGGCGAGGAATATCTAGTAATATATGGAACATTTATATTAGCTGACTTTATTACAAAATTTGTTGTTATAAGTCGATATTTAATGTAAGCAATTGTTAGTGTAACAACTGTTGAGTTTGAACAAATTAAAAAACAAAAAACTGTTCTCCACAAAATTGGCGTTGTCCCTTAGGGGCTGTTTAAACAGTAGTACGTAGCATAGAGTCGTTTGGAGAATTACGCCCGCGCCTCCAGGCGACGTCGCCTGGTGGCGGGGGCGCGATTTTTCTTTACGTCAAAAAAGAACGCTATGCTACGTAATACAAGGTTTATATGGATGTTACTTTGACTAACCGCCACCGCCACGCGTCTCTTTTGTATAAACCCTACCTAAAGACACACCGCAGATCCAGCGGAAAAATTCTCGAGCAGTTTTCATTATGAATCATTTAAGTTTTGATATTTTAATTGCATTAGGTGTTTTTAATGAATTAGAATAAATTCATTCGCAACGTAAAAAAATATTTGCATGTTATATTTTATGGCTGAATTTGAAGAACTTGAAATAGGAGCATTCCATGGAAATCGGTAACTTTTTATTTAAAAAAAAATTACACTTTTAATAATTTTGCAAGTATGTATTAACAAGGCAGTTAATTAGTTATTGTGTATACATCAGTAGTTTTTCTTTTACTTTTAAACTTCTCATAAAATCCGGACCAATACACACTACTCTCTTAGTCTAATGTTCAGTATGAAAACTTGACCATATTCGAAGATTGATATTTCCTTTTTTGTAGAAATTCTATTGTTATTTCCTGTTTGACAATAAAGCTGACACTCTTATTTACAATATAAAAAGTGAATTTTGTTTTTGGGACGAAAATCTGTAAAAATGTTTTCAAAAATTACTTCGCATCTGGATCGCGTCGCTTACGTTACAAATAAACTCATTAAGTCTCGTAAAAACTAAACTTATGGGTAGGTGTAATTTTAATTTTATTTATAAACATAACCCACTAAAAGTATCAGTTTGCGGTGGATTATCAAGACATTGTGCTTGTCTGAATAAATTTATTGGGCTTTACATGTGTTGTCGCCTACGTGACGAATTTATTGAGAATCGTAGATACCTAACGAAACACTAGAATTATGATGGATCCGCCACAGCCTAGTGCGAGTGCTTTACGGATGCGAAAATTTCGCAATAAAAAGAAGGATGATCCGGAGTACAAAAAGAAGGAAAGTGAGAGGATTAAAAGGCTTCAAAAAGAAAAAATGGAAAAAATGACTGAAAAACAACTTGAAGATTTACGAATAAAGAAACGGAATGATAAGAGGCAAGAAAGGGAAAGAAAACGACAGCAACACCTAGATTTGAACAGATCAGATAATTCGGAAGCATCAACTGCAGGTGATTCTTCAATTAGCCCTTATAAATGTAAGCAGACTTATAAGTCTTATAACACTGCTTTGCTATAGCAAATCAGTGTTAAAATGCATACGAAGCTTACCATCCTGCCCAATTAAACAAAAAGTTGTTGTTCGCGGTGTATGCAATCGCTTGAGAATAAAACTTGCACAAGAGATGGAGAGGGATCTGAATCTGACCGATAATCAAGAACGCGAAAATGAACAGACAGTGAGAGATTTCTTCTTCAGATCCGATATACAGGGTGAAATTGATATCATTAGCATCCTTTTAAACTAAGAGTCTACCCATCAAACTGAACAACTTTTACTATGGGAGCAAACCGATCGGAGCAACTAAAAAATCTGCTGTCCCATACATTTGAGTAGAATAAGCACTGCAGCTTAGTATGGAACAGCTGACTTTTTTTTTGCTGTGATCGGTTTGCTCCCATAGTGAATGTTGTTCAGTTTGATGGGTAGACTCTTAGTTTAAAATGATGCTAATGATATCAATTTCACCCTGTAGTGTACACTTGTCCAGGCATGAATGATAGCATGGCGTCGAAAACGTCCATGGGAAAAGGTGGATGCTTGCGCTGAAATATCAAAATTACATGTTTTGAATGAAATGAAACGACCTGGTGAAGGCGGCGGGAAAACGTCGGATGAGGGCAGCGCAGGACCGGTCGTTATGGCGATCCTTGGGGGAGGCCTATGTCCAGCAGTGGACTTCCATCGGCTGAGATGATGATGATGTTTTGAAATCGTCGCATTTCGAAGAGAGAAGTCGTACGAAGGCAAAAACACACTCTGTGTACAGAAGAAACAGTATTCCGGCCAAAAACGACTAACTTTATATTTTAAAATCGTACGTGTCGCCTTACGTGACAAGCCTGTCGCCTACGTGACACAACGTTTTTGTTTTGATTTTCTAAACTTGTAATTATAATATTCATAAAAAGCGTGTTCAATAAAAATTTATTCTTTATTTTAGTGTTAACATATAAAAATATATCCCTTGTTTTAATAGGTTCGCAAAAAATTACAAGATTATCACATAGCTTACGACTGCGGTTGACTGAGTGTCGCTTACGTGACGCTTTTTATTTGAATTATTAGTCTGATAATTTCAAAATTTATTAAATATAAATTACATGTATTTGTTAAGCTTTACCTAAACTATATGTAGGTACCATTGATTATTTTCTGCAAGGTTCAGTTAAAGTGATAAAAAGGAGTAAACTTAAAAAAACGCGTACGTTTGTCGCTTACGTGACCATGGAATGCTCCAATATGTCTTTGCCGTCTTATAATACCTAGTTTAAAACGAATAAATGATTATTGATAATGAACTTAATTACAATAGCATGCAAGAGATAACGGGGACCTACGCCATAGCGCGTGCAACTGACACCCTTACTAAATTGTAAGTGAGATATAGGTATAAATATGAGTATAGTTAACCGTGTGCGGGAGCGGCGTGTGCGTGGTGAGCGTGCGCTAGGGGAGCGGGCGCGGGCGCGGCTGAGGGCGCGGCGGCGGCGGGCGCGTGCGGCGCGGCGTCGTCGCGGCGCCGCGCGTGCCGCCCCCCCGCGCACCCCGACCGCTTCACCGCGCGCTTGCGCTTCAACATCTCCGCCAGCTGCAGCGGGCTGCCCGACCTACAAACGAGTTACAATTACATTTATATCTCTTGTGCTCTTTCTTAACATGATGACTGTTTTTAAGTGGCTGATCAGACCACCAAACTGAACGACTTTCTCTATGGGACCGACATCGAGACCGCGAAATAAAATCAGCTATTCACATACAAAACTGCAAACCTACTCGACCCGTATGTATGGGGAAGCTGATTTTATTTGATGTTGGTCCTATAGAGAAAGTTGTTCAGTTTGATGATCTGATCATCCTCTTAAAAAACTGTCAGCGTATCAAGTTGGACCCTGTATTCATTGCCACACAGATTACCCCCAATAAATACAGCATTCAAGGCCGCCGACGCACGCCACACATCTATGATTTTGCACTGCTATAAGCAACGCGAGTGAGCGAGCTCGAACTAGTGCGACCTTGGAATGGCCAATCACGTTGCATCGTTTCGTGGCCGCTACCAGCACCTACCGCCAAAAATGGTGACTTCGGGCGTGTACAAAATTTTCATCATGCGGTATCTATTGGGGGTAACAAAGGGACCGTTGCATAACAATAACAGTAAAACGCATCGAATTAAGTAGCCCATCGGGTCTATGTCGCGGGGGTGAGGCTTTGACAGGGGGGAAAGATTGGGAAATTATGCGTAAGCCCGCTCCATCCTATCAAGGAGTACGTGTTTCTCTATGGTTACATACATACATATTTCCTAGCTTATCTCTTATTACGGTAGGCAGAGACAACAACACCACCTGCAATGATCCTGAGACATCTCCATTATATCAATTTTGGACATACGTCAGTCTACACTACAGAAATACATTTATGATTTACTAGCGTTAACCCGCGACTTCGTCCGCACAAATTATATACCAGATTTTAATTCAGATCATAAGCTATCAAACAAATTAATATAAATATAATATAAATATAATAGTTTAATAGTTTAATAGTTTTTTGTAATTCAAATTAATGTAATTATATCGCTTAATTTACTTTGTTAATGTAAATTATTGATTTCAATTTTATTTTTAATAATTACCTATTTTGGCTTAATAATATTTTCATTTTTTTGATTGGAGCAAAATGCAATGCTTATTGAAATTTGGGTGCCTACTGTATACTTGTATGTATTTGTTTCATTTCTATGTTTAAAGAATTATTAGGATTTTAAGTTATGTAACAAACTCACTCCGCCATGTTTTAAAGATAGTGATGCTGTGTACATGTGTAATTGGATTACAATCTAGTTCTAAATATCTTATTGCAATGTAAATGGTTTCATCTCGACTGTAATCTGTACGTGTACCTATACAATAAAATAAAAAAAAAAAAAATAAAAATAAATTAAGTTTCATCAAAATCGGTTCAGCAGTTATCGCGTGATGCTCGAACAAACAAACAAAGCAAAAAATTTTTTTTTTTAATTTACAGTTTTATAATATTGTAGATAATGCCATACCTGTGAACGGAGGTAGGTGTCTGTGCGTGTGTGGAACCGGAGGCGGCGGAGGGCTCAGAACCGCTGCCGTCACTTCCGGTCGTTGTGAGCCACGCTGTAAGAGAACAAACATCACTTATCTGCATCGACACGAACAAAGTTTAAAACATTTTGTATAGTATCAACCACTAGTAAAACAACTGGACATATGAATGACTATGCATAACTGTGATCAAACTTTCTGCTAATAGACCTGTCAGATGTTACCACAGATTACAAAAACTAAAGAGAGATGTGAAAAGGGGCCAGTGTCGCAGCAATATGCGCAAAAACGGAACACATTACTCGCGACAGTAATGATTCAATATATTGAGGCTGAAAGCCAGTCGAGATATTATGTGTAAATAGTTTGCAATGCTTGCGTAGTACTAAAGATTATTCGAACGTTGAGTTCTGATACCACAATGGATAATGAGCACATTCAAGCTAACAAAATACTTTCTATCGCGTGGTACTGGTGGTAATGCGACACTAGGTTTCGTACTCAGCGCGTTGGTTGGCATCTCTCTAGATCTCTATGGATGCTACAAAGAAAAGCTTTTTCCTATTTCCGATATTTCTAATTAGTCTTAATCAATAGTAAACAGCGTAATACTCACGCATACCACTGGCGACGAAAGAGCCGGAGGCGGAGAAAGCCAGTGATAAGTTGTTGTGATCTAGCGAGGTGTGGGACGTGGACGCCGGCGGCGACGACCCGCCGCTGGAACGCACCGATGTGCCGCTCGGCGACTGTCAACAATACATTGTACATTAGACTGGTTTATAGGGATATCCAATTTTTTCGTGACGGACCCACCATAGGGGGCCGTACCCCTGGGGGTAGTCAAGAGCACGTCAAGCTTGACACTTTGGACCTTGTACCGGTCTTAATTAGTGCGCCATAAGCGTTTCAATCGAACTGCAAGTGTAAAGCGTGATGTGCTCTTGACTGTACAAGAGATCAAACTTCCTTAAAGATAAGTTCGGTACTAATGACCTCTTGTACACTTCTGCTCTCCTGGTATATCTCAACCTACACATGATGGTCACATCACTACTATAGGGATATGGTTGAGTCCTACCCTACCCCCAGGGGTATGGCCGTATGGTATGGTGACTCCGTCACGAATTTTTTAACACCTGTTTGTGCAAAAAGAAGTCAATACGGAGATCCACAGTTTCTAATACTAATCGGTCGGAAAAGAGACACAGATATTCTTGCATAAAGTTGTTGTTGATGTCAGAGTCAGAGAGTATCTATATTGTTGTTGTACTTATTTCCGAGTTCTTTACCAATTTTATGGACGAACAAGTCTGTATAAGCAAGAAGACGGTCCTACAAAACCACAAGAGCGAAAGAGACATATTTTTTGCAACACATACATGCAATCAGCGTTTCTATTATAAGAGAAAACGTGAAAATATTGGTGGATCCCACTAGTTCACTTTTCTCTTTACTCGACTTTGCTTTGGTGTGATAGTCTCATGATAAATTTATTATTAACATAGTTTTTCTCAAACATGCTTGGAAATGTGAACATTATTTTGACAACCTTCTTCGAGATAAATCGAAATTGCTGTACTGGCCAAATACATGCGCGCAGCGGCCGGCAATGTTATATGAAAATCCATATCTGTCGTGTTTAGCGGCCAAATAAATTACATACTAAACTCATATCTGTCGTGTAATTTAAAAATGGAACGATCTTTTACTCCGAAACATGGCGACCAAGGAGGTAACTCATCAAAGGTTTTATTTAAATTTCGAACTGGCTTGCAAATAGAAAGCTGTTTATTGAAAAAAAAAAAAAAAAATTGTTGTTCGCAGGTTGTTCGTCATTGATTTTGAAAAGAGTTTTAATTTCCGCGAATTATTTGAGAAAATTTATTGTTTTCATTTCCGCGCATTATTTGAGAAAAGTACTATACAAGCCTTAGCCACAACTAGGCATGGATGGACTTACGTATGTGTGCCTCGGCTTCGCCTCGGCCCACATTTACACGTTCGTCCATCTGTGGGGCACGCAAGAACAAAACCTTGGATTGTAACGAACAATTTATTTAGTAACGTAAATCGTGATGCCCTGTCGGTCGAAGATAGAAAACGTCAACGCGACACGTCAAAACGTGAAAAGTAAAAAACCGAGATCTAAAGAGATCGCGAGTCGCCATATCAGCCCCCTCGGAGACCTTTAGGTCGATAAAAACACGTAAACCTAACTCTCCTTCCCGATTTCGTATGGTAAGAAGGCACCTCCGCTTCGGGTAACTCCTTTTCATGGGGACGTGGCTCCTCCGTGTTGGATAGTACATAAGCCGGTTTAAGTCGGTCTATAGACACAGTTGTGATCTTTCCGCCGATGTTAATTTTAAAGGTCTTCTCCCCTCTTTCTACTACCGTGAACGGACCGGCGTAAGGCGGCTGCAAGGACTTCCTTATCGCGTCCTGCCTGAGAAAAACCTGGGATGCGTCTGACAAATCCCTGTGGATAAAAACATTTGACGTTCCATGCCGTACGACACGAGTAGGTTTTAGCTGCTTCATATGTAAGCGCAAGCGCGACAAAAAGTCTGCGTGATCTGTAACTGCCTCCATTGAATTACCTTGGAATAAATCGCCCGGTAATCGTATAACCTCGCCATAGACTAGCTCCGCGGACGACGAGGATATGTCTTCCTTCCACGCACTGCGTATTCCTAAAAGTACTAGCGGGATGACTTCATACCAACTCTCACTGGCGTGGCACATTATCGCAGCCTTTAGCTGGCGATGGAATCTTTCGACCAGCCCATTCGCTGCCGGATGATAGGCCGTAGTGCTGATATGCTGAGAACCGATCATCTTAGATAGCCCTTGAAACAAATTCGATTCAAATTGTTTTCCTCTATCGGTCGTTATTTTCTGAGGGCATCCGAAACGCGACAACCAACCTGCGATGAACGCGTTTGCTACCGTATCAGCCTTTATGTCTGGAAGGGGCATTACTTCCGGCCACCGTGTAAAACGATCTATGGCCGTCAAGCAGTATCTATAGCCATTTGAAATAGGTAAAGGGCCTATCAAGTCGACGTGAACGTGCGAAAATCTGAAGACTGGAGCAGTAAATGCATGCACCGGAGAATGAGTATGGCGAGATATTTTTGATCTTTGGCAAGGAATGCATGATCGCGCCCAGTTCCTGCAGTCTTTGCGTATACCTGGCCAAATGTACCTCTGTGTCACCAGCTTGATAGTTGCCCTAGCTCCAGGGTGGCTCAGGCCGTGTATAAGGTCGAAGGCTTGCCGTCGGAAGTTTGGCGTTAAGTACAAACGTGGCGATGGTCCGGAAACATCACAATATATTTTCTTCCTGGAACTAGGAACGTTTATTTTCTTAAGATCCAGCGAAGATCCTCCGCGTAGCAATCGTGTCAACTCCGGGTCGTTATCTTGGCATGACGCCAGTTCATCTAAGTTAATCCCGCAAGACACCTCTTCGGTTCGAGAGAGCGCGTCAGCCACTACGTTGTCCTGCCCCGAGATATGCCTAATGTCGGTGGTGAATTGCGCGATGAAATCCAAATATCGGAACTGCCGTGGTGAGCAACTTCCGGATGCCTTTTTAAGGGCTGCAGTGATAGGTTTATGATCCGTGAAAACAGTGAAAGGCTTTAGCTCCACCATATGTCTGAAATATTTGACAGATTCATAAATGGCGAGGAGCTCCCTATCGTAAGGGCTGTATTTCTTCTGTGCTGAGTTTAACTTCTTTGAGAAAAATGCCAAGGGTTCCCAATTACGACCCATTTTCTGCTGCAACACCGCACCAATCGCATAATCGGAGGCGTCCGTTACGAGTGCCAGCTGAGCTGACGGATCGGGGTGAGCTAAGAGTGTGGCATCAATTAAACTTGCCTTGGTTGCCCTGAAGGATTCCTTTAGCTCAGGTGTCCAGTTTATTGGCGTAGTTGCCTTTATAGACGTTCCAGATAGCAGGTTGTGGAGTGGAGCTTGTAGCTTCGCGGCGTTTGGTATGAATTTACGGTAGAAATTTAACATCCCGAGAAATCGACGGAGCTCTCTGATGTTCTTAGGGAGAGAGTAGTCCAAAATTGCTTTAGCCTTCTCTGGCGTAGGCCTTGTGCCATCGGCAGTGACTACGTAGCCCAAAAACTCGATCTGTCGAACGCCGAAACTGCATTTAGCGGTGTTAATGAGCACGCCGTGATCGCTTAGACGCTCGAAGACATTTCTTAGGTGACGCTCATGATCATCTTCGTTTTTTGATGCTATTAAAATATCATCGAGGTACGGATAACAGAAATCGAGGCCGCGGAGTATCTCATCCATAAAACGTTGAAATGTCTGTGCTGCGTTGCACAACCCGAAACTCATGAATGGGAATTCGAACAGTCCAAAAGGAGTAGATATAGCAGTCTTTGCAACATCGTCCTTCGCTACTGGAATGTGATGGTATGCTCGTACAAGATCGATCTTGCTGAATATCTTGCAACCGAAAAGGTTGTGCGAAAAATCGCCAATGTGCCGTACTGGGTATCGGTCAGGTATGGTGCGTGCGTTGAGAGCCCGATAGTCGCCGCAGGGTCGCCATGTATTATCCTTCTTTGGTACTAAATGAAGTGGCGATGACCACGAGCTGTCAGATCGGCGCGCGATACCCGCTCTCACCATATACTCGAACTCATGCATAGCGATGCGAAGTCGGTCCGGCGCTAAACGCCGGGGGCGGCAGAACACGGGTGGCCCTGGCGTTGTCCGGATGTAGTGGACGGTGTTATGCTTTACCTGACGTACTGTCGGGTCCCCAGCTGGTCGTGTAATCTCTGCGAAACGTGCAAGGAGATTATGGTAACGTGAGGAGCCCGCGATTGATTTAATATGGCCCGAACCCGAGGTAGCGGGGGAAGCAGGTGCTATTAACGATGTGGTGTTGTCTACTAAGCGATGGTTTCTAGCATCGACCAACAGATTATAAAAAGACAGAAAATCGATTCCTATAATTGGCTTAGTGACGTCAGCTATCACAAAACGCCAATTGAAAGCGCGACGCAGACCAAAATCTAACGTTAAGCTCATCCAGCCATAAGTGGATATAGTTGAACCGTTTGCTGCAAATAGCTCATAATTAGTTTTATTACACTGTTTCTTATTAACCAACTTAAAAGGAAACACACACAAATCAGAACCAGTGTCCACTAAATATTGTACTTTTGAGTTTTTTTCTGTCACGAACAAACGGCCCGATGAACCCGAGCAGCCACTGGCCGTCTCTATTGACTGCTCCTTCCGTTTCCCGATGAGAAAGAACAAGGCGGTCGGCACTTGGTAGCCTTTTTCCCGAAGGTGCGATGATACCAACACGTACCGCTGGAACTGGAGCGGCTCCGAGGTCTGTCACGCCAATACGGAGACCGACCGCGGGACCTGTGGCGCGTATCCGCGCGTGAGGCGGTCAGGGCGGCTACTTGCTGGGCTAAGTCGTTGACACAGTGCCGTAGCTCGTCAATTCCGCCTGAACTAGTCGACGCAGGAGGCTGGCCAGCCAACTGATGCACCTGCTGCTGCGGCGTAACTTCATTTATTTTGTCAGCGAGCAACGCCACCGAGTCTAGTTTATTGTCGGCCTGGGTCGCTATAATAGCCTGAACATGTCCGGGTAGGCGGCTGGCCCACAAGGAACGGATAAATTCTTCCGGTACTTCCGTCCCAGCGAGGTTGCGAAGATGGCGTAGAAATTGACTCGGTTTCCGGTCACCCAATTCTTCGTGGGCTAACAGTTGTCGAAGTCTTTGCTCGCGTGAAATTGTCAGCCTTGCGATTAACTCCCTCTTAAGACTTTCGAATTGGTTCTCTGGCGGCGGCTTGGTCACGATATCCTTTACCTCGTTTATATATTTATACTCCAGATTAGAGATAGTGTGGTAGAACTTCGTACTATCCGTCGTGATATGGGCAAGGGCGAATTGCGCTTCCAACTGCGCAAACCACAGCGCCGGTTCGTCCGGCCAAAATGGTGGGACATTTACTGTGACGGGACACACGCTTGTTTTCTCCATTGTTCAATACTTTCGTCGACGGTCACCACTTGTGGGGCACGCAAGAACAAAACCTTGGATTGTAACGAACAATTTATTTAGTAACGTAAATCGTGATGCCCTGTCGGTCGAAGATAGAAAACGTCAACGCGACACGTCAAAACGTGAAAAGTAAAAAACCGAGATCTAAAGAGATCGCGAGTCGCCATACATCAATGCCTCTGTTGCTGGCCGCTGCAGTAATGTACTATTTCTCAAACATGCTTGGAAATGTGAGCATTATTTTGACAACCTTCTTCGAGATACATCGAAATTGCAGTACTGGCCAAATACATGCGCGCAGCGGCCGGCAATGTTGTATGAAAATCCATATCTGTCGTGTTTAGCGACCAAATAAATTACATACTAAACTCATATCTGTCGTGTAATTAAAAAATGGAACGATCTTTTTCTCCGAAACATGGCAACCAAGGAGGTAACATATCAAAGGTTTTATTTAAATTTCGAACTGGCTTGCAAATAGAAAGCTGTTTATTGAAAAAAAATCTAATTGTTGTTCGATGTTCGTCAAATGTTCGTCATTGATTTTGAAAAGAGTTTTAATTTCCGCGAATTATTTGAGAAAATTTAGGTACTGTTTTAATTTCCGCGCATTATTTGAGAAAAGTACTATACAAGCCTTGGCCACAACTAGGCATTGATGGACTTACGTATGTGTGCCTCGGCTTCGCCTCGGCCCACATTTACACGTTCGTCCATCAATGCCTCTGTTGCTGGCCACTGCAGTAATGTACTATTATTTCACTAGGAAATACATCTGTTGTTTCGCGCTCTGAGCAAATTCGTTCATATTTCCTTATCTCTTTCTTACCTTGACTTTAGCCTGCCTAGGAGTCTGTGTGGTAGGCGGGCGCTCGGCCAACTGCGCGACCTGGTGCAAGACGCCTTCCCTCCTGAACTGGACAGCCATCTCTTCGGGCAGGCGCTGCATGAGGATCTCGGCGAGCTGCAGAGAGCCCACTACGATACGAAGGTCGCTTGAGGCCATCATGCCAGCGATGTGCGATGAGATAACCTGGGGAAGCAAGGGTGTCGTATTTTGTATTAACAGTGTCGGAACTACTATCTGTTTCACAATTGGTAAAAATTGAGATCGCGACCACGATTACAAGAAATAAAGAAAACAATATACAATAAACTCCCACTGGAGCTAATCTCCGACCTGTTGCATACATCATTAACTGACTGTGTAATATATTGTTTTTTGTAATGTGTTTTGTAAGACAAAGAAATTCTATTCTATTCTATTCATTTCTGTAAATTAATACAACTGACATATTATGCAGCAAGTGCATCTGTTCTGCACACTCACGTAAAGCTCTGTGTGACATTTAGACGCCGGAGTGCAGGGTCTAAAGCTGCAATTTGCAATTTTCCCCGGTTCGATGCTAGTTACATCGAAGTCTTTTCAGCTATCTTCACGATGTCATCAACAAGTCTGATGAATAACCCTGCAAAGTCTTCTCTAACTGGCTGTGAAAATTGTCAAGTGTTTATCGCGAGTAACTGACCTGCATCTTGAGCACCTGCCTCAGGAGAGTGGCGTCGGCGTAGTAGACGCAGCGCAGGATGGCCTTGAGGGCCTGCGAGCGCACGGCCGGCCCCGCCGAGCTCCAGTACACCTCGTGCAGCACCGCCAGCAGCGCGCGCGCCAGCGACGGGTTGCTGCGCACCATCGCGATGCGAGGGTCTGCACGAGTTCATATTGTTTACTGACAGTTCATTAACCACGGGGCAACCTCATCACTAGTTCTGGGCTTCGTCTGAGACAAAGGCGCGTATTGACCAAGTGATATCAAATGCTCGCCCGATCTTTAGTTTACTCTGGCGTGGACTTGAAATTGAGACTAAAAGCGCGCCAGCAGCGGGTTGCTGAACACAATCGCGATGAGAGGGTGTGCACTTGACACTTTTTTATAACATTTTGGGACCAGATTAAATACTTACTTTCCCTTAAAAACCTATTGCATTGCAGTTCCTGAATGCAGTGGACAGTAACCGGGAACTATAAAAGGGGCGATCACAATAGATCAGCGATGAACGCAGTGGAACAGGCGCATATCTATCGAGGCCCCATATCCCAATAATTATAGAATTATAGTGACTTACCAGGGGTAGAAGCGCTGGCGGCATTAGCCTGGTCAGCGGAGTTGGGAGCTGGCGCCACGCGCTGCACGGGCCTGGCCGTGCCGGTGTGGTCGTTGAGCTGCTGCATGGCGGTCAGGTCCACGGTGTACGAGCGCCCGAGGGTGGTGAGGCACACTTCCTCCTCGCCGGCGGCCGCGCCCGCTTCAAGGGCGCGGCTCTCGGCCCACGAGTATGAACGCCATACACCTGGTGAATGACAAGTTTTTAGAATAGGTCTTCTGATCTCTCATCATCGATTATCACACATATCACACTGCAGGGTCAGGAATGCTATCGACAAATCTTGCTAGTATGTTTGCCACGAGAAAGATTCTTACAAATAATTATCAGAAAGTATCCACAGAATCTTATCGAGCTAATAATAAAACAACTTTTTTTTTCCGGGACCTTTAGCGCAAGACCGACTCACACTTGGCCGGTTTTTAGTATTTGTTGTTATTCTGTAGAGTTTGCTCTATAATCACACTAAGTTTGACGCTTGTATGTATTACCGTTTTTACGATAGAGCGTGAAGAAAAACATTGATAAAAACTAGTTTCTTGTTGAGAACCCCCCTTAATTTTTTGACATTTTTATTATTTGTTAACAAATCCGCCGCAATAAATAACGCATAATCTGAGAAAATTTCAACTATCTAGCTATTACGGTTCAAAAGTTACAGCCCTAAATAGGTAGGACAGACGGACGGACGGACAACGTAGGCTTAGTAATAGGGTCCCGTTTTCACCCTTTGGGTACGGAACCCTAAAAAGCTTCCGAATAACTGAAAGATCAGGAGTCAGGTCGCAAAATGGCATGTTTTGACTAGCTGTACTAATGAATGGTGGGAGTCGTTACAGGACAGAGAGACGCAACATATCCCCACATGCGCGCAAGTACGAGATGGAACGCATAAACCGATCAAACTGCAAGAGAAACGAAAAGTCTGCATACGTGTAAGAACGCGACGACGCGCATCTAAAATCGCAGACAAAGTTTTCATCTGAAATAAAAGTTCGGACTAACAACAGCTTGCCCATGGCACGACCCAAGCGTCCCCTGTAGCCTGACGGAAAATCTACTTCTCTATGGAAGAGCATTCCACATCGGACCCCCATAAAATAAATGAATGATAAGGATACCTCTATCATCGCGCCACTGCCAGTGGGCGGTGCGCTCGCTGGCCGCCGACCAGGGCCGGTCAAGGTGCGCGTCCACGGCGAAGATGCCGTCCGTCGGCAGGCGAGGCATCAGCTCCCCGATCAGGCACGTTATCTCGTACAGCTCTTGAGGCAGCCGGGGTATCAGTTCCACTTGCTGCACACAAATAAAAATAGTTTAAATCAATATTCAGCCACTTTGTAAGGAACTAGGCATTTCTCCACTTCTCAATTTCGTGAGGTATTTTGATCCATCGGTTAGAGAACTGTATCGTGTTAACATCGGAGCCTTCCAGCGAGTGAATCGTGACTGAATCACAGATTATAGTTACTTCGTAACGGTTTAATTAATCATTTACTGCCAGACGGTAAGCTAAAATGTATCTAATGGCGCTGTCTAATGGTGTTGACTTAGCGCTGTTATTACTTCATACAGCGCACGTCGTATGCGACGTTGTCGTTTGGAGTGAGTGGCAGAATTCACACAAGCGCATCGCTTACGATGCGCCAGAGTGTAGGATGGAGGCTTAACTGATGGGCTACAAAATATCTGTGTGTAGAAAGTATAAGGCCTGCATTAATAAGCTAATGCCAAGCTAGTGGGCTCTTAATCTGTCGGTACCCAGCGACTCTCTAATCGCCATCAAATGTGATCATAAGGGATTTTTAGAGATTAAGGGTTGAACCTCATCTAGCAGCAAGGAATCGCATTTTTTCACGCTTTATCCTTTTCTGTCGTTCAGGAACGTCATTTGCTAGAGCGAGAAAGATAGCGGGAATGCTTAGCACGCGGCAGATAAGATAACACAGCAGCCACAGCACCGTGATGATGATGAACGTGCCGCCGGAGCTCACAGCTGTTCAATGTTTACCTCGTGGTGCACCGTGGAGCCGGTGAGGAGGCAGAGCAGCGTGTCGGCGATGGAGCGCTGGTGCAGCGCGAGCGCGAGCTGCGGGCAGGCGGCGCACATCACCCACAGCACCGTGATGATGATGAGCTCACAGCTGTTCAATGTTTACCTCGTGGTGCACCGTGGAGCCGGTGAGGAGGCAGAGCAGCGTGTCGGCGATGGAGCGCTGGTGCAGCGCGAGCGCGAGCTGCGGGCAGGCGGCGCACATCACCCACAGCACCGTGATGATGATGAGCTCACAGCTGTTCAATGTTTACCTCGTGGTGCACCGTGGAGCCGGTGAGGAGGCAGAGCAGCGTGTCGGCGATGGAGCGCTGGTGCAGCGCGAGCGCGAGCTGCGGGCAGGCGGCGCACATCACCCACAGCAGCCGCAGCACCGTGATGAACGTGCCGCCGGAGATCAGCGGCGGCTGCACCACCAGCTGTTCACGACAACAATCACGTTTAGTTACACACGAGCATTTACCTGCTACTTTGTCCGCATAAATTATACAGGGTTATTTGTAATTCGATGTATTCCTTTCAGGACGTTAAAGGGCAGCCTAAATGCAATTATGTGAACCCCCATATGTGGGGTTGGAAATAAATAGTTTTCGAGATATTTTGAATTTAAGATTTTTTACCAAAAAACACATTTTTTCACACATTTCCTTAAATAAAAAAAATTTTGCTTATTCTGTGGCGTCGATTTGAATTTTAATTCATAGCTAACACTTTTTCCGCGATTTTTTCATAAATCAATGTCCGATCCTACTGAGGAATTCAAAATAAATCAATAACAATGACGGTTAATTTTTGAAAAAAAATTACAAATTCTTGAAATCAAGCAATTTTTCTCAAAATAATTGTATGAAAAAAAGTGTGCGTTTCACTGAAATAACTTCCTCGTTTTGTTAGCTTTCTAAAGAGGTATAAATGTTCTAGAAATAAATGGAATTACAATATCAAAAAAGGTTTTTTACTTAGTACGTGATACGTAGAGGCAACATTCTCTTGGAGAAAAAATGTATGATTTTTTTTTAGATAACATTATTTATTAATTTAAATCTACACATCTTACTCAGAGTGAGCCCCTCGGTTCCGAACACATATACGCATGCACTTTCTTAGATCATTTTTAGTTATTCTTGAAGTTAAGGTAAAATCTCATTACCTCCGCTGCGTTTATTATGCGCAGTCTTCTACGTCGTTTACTGTTGTTTGATAAACAAGGTCTTTCATTGTGTCCCCAGACAAGAAAAATTACATGAGGTCAAGTCAGGGCTCTTGCAGGCCAAGGAGTGGCTCTGCTCTACCAATCCCTCAAATGGTTACGTTGCTGGCCCGACTTGCAACTTATTCGAATAGATGGATTGGTAGAGGTAGGCCAATACATGGTCTGCAAGAAGCCCCGACTTGACTCCTTGTAATTTTCATGTCTAGGGACACATGAAAGACCTTGTTTATCAAACCACAGTAAACGACGTAGAAGACTTAAGGCAGCGCATAATAAACGCAGCGGAGGTAATGAGATTTTACCTTTACTTCAAGAGTAACTAAAAATGAACTAAGAAAGTGCTTGCGTGTATGTGTTCGGAACCGAGGGGCTCACTTTGAGTAAGATGTGTAGATTTAAATTAATAAATAATGTTATCTAAAAAAATCGTTAAATTTTTCTCCAAGAGAATTTTGCCTCTACGTATCACGTACACCCGGGTGAAGACGGAATAACAACAGAGCTTCTGAAGGCTGGAGGTACTCCTGTCCTGAAGGCCCTAGGAAAGCTCTTTAATTCCGTCATTCACAATGGCATAACACCGGAGGCGTGGAGCGGAAGTGTTGTGGTCTTGTTCTTCAAGAAAGGAGATAAAACCCTTCTCAAGAACTACAGACCGATCTCACTTCTGAGCCACGTCTATAAACTGTTCTCGAGGGTTATTACGAACCGTCTCGCTCGAAAGTTCGACGAGTTTCAGCCCCCGGAGCAGGCCGGGTTTCGAAAAGGATACAGTACCATAGACCACATCCACACGGTAAGGCAGATTATAGAGAAAACTGAAGAGTATAATCAGCCTCTGTGTCTAGCCTTTGTGGACTATGAGAAAGCCTTCGACTCGATCGAGACCTGGGCTGTTCTGGAATCCTTGCAGCGATGCCAGATAGACTGGCGATATATAGAGGTGCTCAGATGTCTGTATGACGCCGCCACTATGTCCGTTCAAGTACATGATCAGCAGACGAAGCCGATCCAACTGCTAAGAGGAGTGAGACAGGGGGATGTTATTTCCCCGAAACTGTTCACCAATGCGCTGGAAGACGTATTCAAGACGCTTAATTGGAAAGGACGAGGCATATGTGTGAACGGCGAGTACATCTCACATCTGCGCTTTGCGGATGACATTGTCGTCATGGCGGAATCGATGCAGGACCTCAGTGGCATGCTTAGCGACCTTAATGCCGCTTCCCGACGGGTCGGTCTCGGCATGAACTTAGACAAGACGAAAGTCATGCTAAATTCTCATGTCGAGCCAGAGGCGGTATACGTCGGTGAGGCGGCGATAGAAGTTGTGCAAGACTATGTCTACCTTGGACAGACTATAAGACTAGGTAGAAACAACTTCGAAAAGGAGGCCGCTAGGCGCATCCAACTGGGATGGGCTGCTTTCGGGAAACTCCGTCATATATTCTCCTCGGCTATACCACAATGCCTCAAGACGAGGGTGTTCAATCAGTGCGTCCTGCCAGTAATGACATATGGTGCGGAAACATGGACCCTGACGATAGGACTAGTTCATCAATTCAAGGTCGCTCAGCGAGCTATGGAGAGAGCTATGCTCGGTGTTTCTCTGAGAGATCACATTAGAAATGAAGTGATACGTCAGAGAACTAAAGTGGTTGACATAGCTCAGAAAATTAGCAAGCTGAAGTGGCAATGGGCTGGTCATATCTGCCGAAGAACTGACAACCGGTGGGGTGTCAGAGTTCTAGAGTGGAGACCGCGAACTGGTAGGCGTAGTGTCGGACGCCCTGCTGCCCGCTGGAGAGACGACCTAAAAAAAGTAGCGGAGAGCGACTGGATGAGGAAGGCCGAGGATAGAGTTTTGTGGCGCGCCTTGGGAGAGGCCTATGTTCAGCAGTGGACGATGATAGGCTGATGATGATGATGATGATGATCACGTACTAAAACGGCTGTAAAAGAATGTGTGAATAGAAAGAAAGAAGAGTCTAAAGCAAAAAGTGACACGAGATTCTCTGACCATTTTCGAAGAAATATTAAGCTTTTTTGGAAAATGGTGAAATTATCTCGTGGAAAAACCGAGACATCCAAAGTTGACAGAATAAGAGGTAGTGATGGATGCATGTTAACTGAAGAGGGAAAAATACTGGATTGTTGGAAGGCATATTTTGAAAGTTTATTTGAAAGTGAAGAAGAACCGAGCATAGATGTGTGGCCCACGGATGTGGACTCAGAGAGTGAGTGTGAGAATGAGTTGAGTGTGGAAGAGATAATGAAAGCAATGAAAAGCATGAAAGAAGGTAAGGCTGCAGGGTATGATAGGGTATCGGTAGAGATGCTGAGGAATGGTGGTGGGGTAGTCATTGACATGCTGTACCTTTTATTTAATAAGTGCTGGAAATCCGGTCGGGTCCCAATGGACTGGTGTAAGGCTGTTATTGTTCCGCTCTATAAGGGAAAAGGGTCACAGCAGGAATGCAAAAACTACCGCGGCATTAGCCTTCTCAGTGTGGTTGGTAAGTTGTATGCGAAAGTGTTAATTGATAGAGTGTTAAAGGAGACTGAACGAAAGATATGGGATGTACAAGCAGGTTTTAGAAAAGGAATGGGATGCACGGACCAGGTTTTTGCATTACGGTCCATAAGCGAAAAGTTTTTGGCTCAAAACCAAAAGATCTTTTGCGCTTTTGTGGACTTAGAAAAAGCCTATGACAGAGTGGTTCGGAATGAACTGTGGTCCACGCTGCGCATGTATGGAGTGGATAGTAAATTGATACAGGCGCTGAAATCTCTGTATAAGAATTCCAGTGCCTGTGTCAGGATTAACGGGGCGTACACTGACTGGTTCGGCATCTCTCGAGGGGTCCGACAGGGATGTGTAGCGTCCCCGTGGCTATTTAATTTATTCATGGACAGTTGTTTGGAAGAGCTGAAAGAGAGTGAATGTGGATTAAGAATGAATGAGTTGCTGGTCAAATGTCTGTTGTACGCCGACGATCAAGTTCTACTTGGATCGTCGGCGAATGACTTGCAGGCGATGGTGACTTGCATGAATGAATCGTTTAAAAAGAAAGGAATGAAAGTGAATGTAAGTAAGACAAAAGTTATGGTGTTAGAGAGGAATGATAATGACGACCGTACCTTATGTAGTATTATGATTGGTGATGAAAAATTGGAACAGGTGAATGAGTTTGTGTACTTGGGATGCATGTTTACCAGAGACGGTAAGTGTCAGAGTGATATTGAGAGAAGAGTGAATGCCGGAAATAGGGTAAATGGAGCTCTGAATTCCTTTGTGAAAAGCCAACACGTGTCCAAAAAGGCACGGATGGCAGTTCATAATGGAGTGTTAGTCCCGACATTGATGTATGGAAGTGAATCTTGGGTATGGCAGAAGACGCATGAAAGTAGGATTAACGCAGTGGAAATGCGCTCATTGAGAAGTATGTGTGGTGTAAATTTGATGGATAAATTGAAAAATAGTTTTATTAGAGAACGCTGTGGTCTGAAAGAGGATGTAGTGACAAAAATAGAGAAAGGTATGTTGCGATGGTTTGGTCATGTGGAAAGAATGGATGAGAGCAGATTGACGAGAGCAATTTATAAGGCAAGCGTAAGTGGAAATGTTGGAAGAGGACGGCCTAGACGTACATATACGGACCAAATTGGCGACGTGCTTAAGAAGGGCCAGGTCAGATCTACCCGAAACCGACGAGCATGCATGAAAGGTCTTATGAATGTGGAGGAAGCTAGAGAGGTATGTCAGGATCGTAGCAGGTGGCGTTCCGTTGTCTCTGCCTACCCCAGTGGGAGACAGGCGTGAGAATATGTATGTATGTATGTATGTATGTATGTATCACGTACTAAGTAAAAAACCTTTTTTGACATTGTAATTCCATTTACTTCTAGAACATTTATACCTCTTAAGAAAGCTAACAAAATGGGGAAGTTATTTCAGTAAAACGCACACTTTTTTTCATACAATTTTTTTGAGAAAAAACGCATGATATCGAGACTTCGTAGTTTTTTTTCAAAAATTTACCGTCATTGTTATTGATTTATTTTGTATTGCTCAGTATGATCGGACATTGATTTATGAAAAAATCTCGGAAAAAGTGTTAGCTATGAATTAAAATTCAAATCGACGCCATAGAATAAGCAATTTTTTTTTAATTTAAGAAAATGTGTGAAAAAATTGGTTTTTTGGTAAAAAACCGTAAATTCCAAATATCTCGAAAACTATTGATTTCCGACCCCACATATGGGGGTTCACATAATTGCATTTAGGCTGCCCTTTAACGTCCTGACAGGAATACGTCGAATTACAAATAACCCTGTATACCAAATTTTAAGTCAGATCATAAGCTAGCAAATAAAAAAAGTTTCATCAAAATCGGTTCAGTAGTTTTTGCGTGATGCTCAATCAAACAAACAAAAAATCCAAAAATTGGTGATTTGGAATCAGGGACACGGGACACCTAAAAACTATAACATATTTTTATTTTTTTGTAAATATCTTTTTCTCAAACATGCTTGGAAATGTGAGCATTATTTTGACAACCTTCTTCGAGATAAATCGAAATTGGTGTACTGGCCAAATACATGCGCGCAGCGGCCGGCAATGTTGTATGAAAATCCATATCTGTCGTGTTTAGCGGCCAAATAAATTACATACTAAACTCATATCTGTGGTGTAATTTAAAAATGGAACGATCTTATTCTTCGAAACATGGCGACCAAGGAGGTAACTCATCAAAGGTTTTATTTAAATTTCGAACTGGCTTGCAAATAGAAAGTTGTTTATTGAAAAAAAAAAACAAATTGTTGTTCGTTGGTTGTTCGTCATTGATTTTGAAAAGAGTTTTAATTTCCGCGAATTATTTGAGAAAATTTATTGTTATTTCCGCGCATTGTTTGAGAAAAGTACTATACAAGCCTTGGCCACAACTAGGCATTGATGGACTTACGTATTTGTGCCTCGGCTTCGCCTCGGCCCACATTTACACGTTCGTCCATCAATGCCTCTGTTGCTGGCCGCTGCAGTAATGTACTATAATGTACTGACACACTTCTGTTACAATTTTATAATAGTTCAGATATACGTCAAAAATCAGCTTAACTTCGCTGAATCAATCTAAAGGTTATTATTATAGGAATATTATATTTATAGGAAGTCAACTTCTAGGGAAACATCCTGTAAAGATCTCAAGATGCTAGGCGTAATGTGGCAGGATCTCTTTCTTTTAATTAACGCCTAGTATTCTAAGACGTCGAATAATGATGTTATATTGATGACTTCTTGTCTTGTTGCGATAATCTGAGGATAAAAGACACTAACCAGTTGCTGTAGGTTGGTGAGTAGTTCGGGCGTGGCAATCTCCTGCAGCCGCGCCGGGTCGTGCTGGAAGCTGTCCACCAGGCGCGAGAACGCGAGGCACACGCACTCCACAGACTTCTTGTCTTGTTGCGTTAATCTGACGACACCAAGTTATAACTCATTAAATCATTAGTTATTTCATAAATAGCACTAGAGGCACATACTTTGTTCTAATTATTATGGAAACCAAAAACGCAAACATTGATTGATTTCTCATAGACGATTTTGACAACAGTGACTGCTTATTTAGAAAAGCAGTCAGGTGCGCAGAATATTTTTAAATACAATATAAGCGCTCTCACAGACGAGCGACACTTTACGGTCGCCGCGTGTTGCGGAGGGTCGCGCGACCGACAAATGTATGAACGCGACGCTCTGCGACCCACCGAGACAGCAAGGTGTCGCTCGTCTGTAAGAGCCCTAAGTATGCGCGCTAAGCACAGGTGTATTCTCTCATCCACTAAATGAACTGGGATTCAAACCCTGGGCCTCGGAGCCATATGTATAAAAAATCTTAACAGACACAATCGATATTTTACAAGATAGTAGTATAAAGGTGTCTACACACCCAAATTCGCCGACCCGCCGACGATGTCGTCTGGTTGAGTGTGGATATGGCTTCATGTCGGTAACAATATCTTATCCACACCGAAACCGCCGACAAAGACGTCGACATACGACACACCTTGTTATACAGGGTGTAACAAAACACCCTAGTAATACTTAAGAGGGTGCTTCAGACCATCAAACTGAACAACTTTCACTATGGAGCCAACATCGAAATCTCGAAAATCCGCTCTTTCATACAAAACTGCAGTACCGTCTCGACTCGAATGTATGGGACGGCAATTTTTTTTTTCTCGACGTTGGCTCCATAGTGAAAGATGTTCAGATTGATGGTCTGAAGCACCCCCTTATGTATTACTAGGGTGTTTTGTTACACCCTGTATAAAAGTATACCTGACGCCATTTGATACGTTTTTTCATTCAAATCTCATAATCTAAAACTTGCTACAACACGGGCGAATTAACTTGGCACCTGGCTCACACGTGGCTCGAAATAAAAAAACTCTGAAAGAAGAACTCGAAAATGCTAAAGCGCAGGGACACGTGCAACAGTAACTGAAATGCTATGCTACGGCCTCGCACGGCGACGGCGGGGTCGTAACAGGAGGGGTGTCAAATTCCGAGCCACGTGCGAGCCAGGTGCCTAGTTAATTCGCTCGGGTTGATTTGGCTACTTGACAACTAGTCAAATCAGCTACTCTTTATCGGACGTCAAAACATGCGCTTTGTATGAAGATTTGTACTAAATATTGAGTTGTGACGTCATCAACATTTTCATTACTTTTTATAGTTTATCTTGCTGTTAAAAATAATAGTCAAGCTAAAAACTCAATGAAAATGGGAGTTTAGCGTTATTTTCTAACCCTTTTTTTATTGAGTAGATAAAAATAAAATATATTGAATGTAGTCAAATATCCACCATAAGTAAGTTGTGAACTAATGTATAGTAATGTAAGTACATTCATTACCTATTGGCGAGTAGTTGTAGCGAGTCCCTGACGAGATGGAACTCGTCGGGGGTGAGGTTCTGGCAGCAGTTGGCCGTGATGGAGAGCGCGGCGCGCTGCGCGTTGATCGAGAAGAAGTCCAGGTACGTCAGGCATGCGGACACACCTCGCTGTTGACATATATTAAAAGTTCATTCGCCATCGAATGCAATGTAATTTGAAGCTACAAATCGCCCTAAAAATTTACTGTCCAATCAAAGTTACTCCCAAAACGAATTAACTATTATACATTATATTACTAGCGTTATACAGCTCCTAGACTTTTAACAGCGCTATAAAATTGTATGCCTTTTCTTATAATTAATTTTATAAACAAGATGAATTGTTCGGCCCGATAAATTTGGGCGTTCAAACGCTCCGAAAGTTCCCTACAGTTACACAATAACAGCCCTGCATGGGTAGCATGACAACCCGCGATAGACGTGATACGGCTTTATCACGTGTTTTATCTCGTTCGTTCGCGCGTAAACGAAAGAAATAAAAGACGTGATAAAGCCGTATCATGGCTATCGCGGGTTGTCATGCTACCCATGCTGGCCTGTCTTTGGATGGGTGACCATTTTAGAGTTACATCTCAACCGCATCCATGCTACAATCCACATTGAACCCATGGGGTGAAGATTTTCTCACATCTTTCACTTTTACACGTCAGACGAGGCCTTTGCCCTGCAGTGGTATCTTTAAAGGCTATAAGTAGAACTTTCGATAGTATAAGACATACCGCTTGCAAGATGGCCTTGGAATGCCTGCGGGAGAGCATGTCGAGCGCGGTGAGGCTCTGCTCGGCCACGTCCATGCAGGTGATGGCCTGCAGCTTGTCGAGGAAGGCGGGCACGGCCAGCGCCACGGCGCCGCTGCTCCGCGGCAGCGCCTCCAGCATGTATGTGAGCGCTCGACATGCGTGGTTCATCTAGTACACAAAAGATAAAACATTCATAAAAAGGCATCGTGGCAAATAAGTATGGCCATTTGATCAAGAGCACCTACAGATATAATTCGACCTTAGAGTATGTAACTGCCTCCGTGGTCTGACTAATGGTTAAGAACATTGGCTCCCGATATGGAGTTCGTGGGTTCGATTCCCACGGGGGACACCTAGTGATATGTCACTTTGTCTTTTTTTCCCCAGTTGGTTAGGACATTGCAGGCTGAATCACCTGATTATCTGAAAAGATAAATCATTCCGTGCTTCGAATGGCACGTTAAGCTGTTGGTCCCGGCTACTATCTCTGGTGGTAGTAGTCGTTACATACAAGCCACGTCAGAGGCCGTAAGGCGGTCTGAAAAAACTCTGAAACCAAGGCTCTGCCCACACGATAAGAAGAAGAGTATGTATTAGCAAGCTATAGAGCGCGCCTAACCGAGTATGAACCGTAAGCACGGGTATGAACAACAAAACTTGTCAATTTCTCGTCCAACTAGTGCCAAAATAAAACGCGTCCTCATTGTGGCACTGAGCTTTTTCAAGAGCAATATTTAACCCTCTATTTTTGCATATACGTTTGTCTATCATGGAAATTTTCAAGAAAATTGTAGACCAGCGTTATTGAAACATTATGAAAGGACAACCGCCGCTCTCCCTTGAAAAAATACCTTAAAATGTATAGAAGTTTTGACTGAAGTCAAATGTGTAATAAATTATGAGGTTTTATAAAAACGACTCAGATAGTATCATTTATTTTTATTTAACGAATTATTTAATCATTTATTATTAATAAATTATAAAAAAGCAGCAACCCCAACATGGCTGTCAATGTTGTTTAGTAGGAGGTGTTGCAAGCACAATGTTTTTTTTATATAAAAATGATAAAAACTAATAAATCATTATAAAATAAACTAATGCCTGCAGTTAGTTTCTAGTGTTCCATAGTCCATAATAAAAATAGAAGGACGGTTATACATTTTTGGGTATTATGTGCCAGATGTCCTTTGACAATCATTTTCTTACGTTCGGCGCCTTGGCCGTGACAGAATCTGATGTGCGCGCTCTATATACACAGGAATACATACTCTAAGGCCTGGTTTGAAGCCCATTAAAGCGCATGAAGAATATCTGACAGCTACGTTGCCACTAACATGTATTTATCCAGGGCCAGCATACATGACAGGAGCCTTTGCACTGCAGTGGAATCCTACAGGCTACAACTTGCTTAGCCTTCCACCAATACTCACCATATCGAAGTTATGTTCGGCGGCGAGCAGGTTGACGAGGGCGGGCACGACCTGGCGCACCGGGAAGCCGGCGAGCGTGTCCTCGTTGCCCATCACCAGCAGCTGGCACATCTCTATGACGGCCTGCAGCTGCTGCCCCTCGTCGCCTGTCGCTTGTAGTCCCGCGAGCAGTTGCGCCGCTTTTGATGCGGCTGTTGAAAATATATTTATGTTAGGAGACGTTTCGACAGATACCAGCAGGTGTAAGTGATTTCAGTCCAATTGGGAGTAACATTAACCCTTTACATACTTAATCTAGTACAGCCTTAAATAAGTTCTATGGAATTTGTGTAGTTTGCTTGCCACCGTCACTAGCCCAGCAGTGAACTGCATAACCAAGGCCCAAACAAGCAAACAAATTTGTTCAAATAAGAAGTAAAAAGGATGGAATGGAGGAAGGAGGAAGTGATTGCATTGTTAGAAGCTGCCGGCTTGGAATGGCCCAAATAAAATACTTAATCATTGAATTACATATTTTGAGATATCTTCTACTCTTCTAGTGCTAATTTTTCATAATGTGTTGTTCGCAAAGGTACGAGATAGAACTTCTAATAGGCTTAGAATTACACCACGTGGATTATAATTTTAATTATTCGATAAATTTTCAAAGAACTCGATTAAATCTAAACTATTATAAAACTGTAACAGAAATGTGTCTGTACATTGAAGATATTTATAAAAAAAAATTACGACATGGTTTTTACCTGTCCCTGATTCCAAATCACCAATTTTTGGATTTTTTGTCTGTCTGTTTGTTTGTATGTTTGTTTGTTTGTTTGGGTGTTTGTTTGTTCGAGTATCACGCAAAAACTACTGAACCGATTTTGATGAAACTTTTTTGTTTGATAGCTTATCATCTGACTTAAAATCTGGTATATAATTTATGCGGACGAAGTCGCGGGTAAAAGCTCGTATTTAAAAGTTCTAATACAATCAAAAATACCTGAATTAGCTGCAACAGTCCTATGCAACAGATGTTGCATCCTCGGCCCCAGCGCGCCGAGCAGGTGCGGGGGCAAGCCCCTGGCCTCTAGCAGGGCCTGCAGGCGGCCCACCTCGCCCTCCTCCGAGGAGGACTCCTCGGCCGCCGCCGCGCCGCCGCTCGCGCCCGCCCCCATCCCGCCACCACCACCCACGCACTCCTCCGCCGATGACGACGCTACAAACACGAGAGATCATTAAAAAACTAGACTCGCTGTTACAAAATTAGTGACATCATTTCATTGTCTAATTCTGTGAGTGGTCACCGCTGTAGAGCCTGGTTTATAATGATAAATGGGCAAAGTCCCCGTTGAAAAGAAGTCAAAGTGTGAAATATACCATTTCCGAAGCACTTTGAGTAGTCATAATGAGAAATTGGCCAATCGAGAAGTAGACACCGGGCACCTAAACTGCGGGGAATGAGCAGTAAACATAGCATAGTCCAGTTAAGTCTAAAAAGGTAACGATCAAAAATATGGTTGTTGTTTGATTAAAATTGTTGTATTCGCCAGAATAGTTTATTAGACTTAGCGTTATTTAAATAAATAAAATGAGATAGTTACCTTTGCCTTTAGGCTTAGCATCGGTCGAGGCGTTGTCAGGCATCGAAGCGGCCGATGCTGTCGCCGGCGGTGTGGAGGATGTGGACGCCACGGCACCCTGCGTACAGTCACTTAGTTTATACCACGCCCACGGTCCAGACACACACGTTTAAACTACACCAACATTTGAATCCCCAACAAGAACTTTGACACTAAAAGCCACTGTAGTAATCACGATCATGATTCGTCGTCAAAAATAGGCATCTCCCAGAATCGTCATAAAACTCTCCCCTCATCCATCCTTTGCCAGTTACGTCGCTAGAGGCACTCTTCAAAATATGAAAAATAATAACCATACACTTTCCTAACATAGGACTGTCGCTTTCACTCTTCACTGACCTAATCATAAACACACGTTCAAATTCTTTATCCCCATGAAAGCACTTCTCAATATGTCCTTTTCTGACAAATTAAATCGTTTACTTGAGTCCGTTAGTCCGTTGCTACCGGTCTAGGTCTACGCATGTAGATGTAAATGACAACTAACTACTAACTAGGCTCACACTTAATTCAGGTATTTAAACAGTTTAAACTTTAATTACCGTGGTTAATGGCTGGGGGTGTGACCGGCTGGACGCACCGCCTGTGCTGGCACACGAACCCAGACTGCTTTTACCTGTAAACAAAACAATGTTTTACAAAATACCATGCCACTGTTAAGTAATTATATAATTGTTGATGCAGGTAGTGGAGTGGTGGGGTAGCAAATTAGGGTACCTATTGTTTGTTTAAAATATGTTATAAGCTTCTTATAGTTATTTAGTTGCTTTGTGGATATGAACAAAAGAAGAAATATAGAAGATAAATTTACTATGTATTTGTTAAAAGGATATGTAATCACTTTTCCCTGGATGCATTTTTTTTTACACCACAATAAAGCTTCATTTTGTAGTTTTGGATATGTTTTTAGATATGGTAGTAAAAAATATTGGTCATATTTTGGAAAAGAGCACAGAAAGTGATCTTTAAAGAATGTTTTTGAAAAAAAGCCTGATTGTTATTTTATGATTGGGACAATACTATTGTCAAACTATATTATCTGTGTTACCTGTGATTATACAAATAAAAAATATTTATTGATTGATTAATATTATACTTAGTAGTGTGATAATACTTAGTATTATCACACTACCAAAAAAGCTTCAGTGGGCTCACGAGGTCACTGCATGCGTCAGGGAAAACCGTATGCCCAGAACAATAAAGGTTGGCGCATTTAATTTTAAAGGTCGCCGTGATTTGGGCAGCAGACACCGACCCTTTTCAGGGTAATCAAAAACATTGCCTCGACAACTAACCACCTTTTTAATTTTGCTGTGGTAGAATGGTACAATTTAAGCACATTCTATTGTGATTAGGATTCAAAAAGAAATTCGTTTTACCGAACAAATTCTCGTTCCTTTTATGTAGTACTTAACACGGTTTTTGGCACGAAACTAAAGAATTTAAAAAAATATGTTTTTTGGTAATACATAGAAATAGCAACATAATTAATTATACTAACAATACTAACATCCTAGAATCTTAAGTTTCAAACCACATTTTATACCTTCAATTCTATTGTATCGAACTGTATCTAAATTTGTAAGCTGTAATGTACCTACTTAATTTCACTGTCCGAGGGGTGGAGACCTGATGTCCAGAACCGACAGACTCGAAATCGAGCTTAGTTCAGGCATCAGTCTCCCACAATCTCTTTGTACTATCAGCATAGTTCACGCTGGACCCCACTAAGATCTAATTTTGCTTGTAGCGCCCGTCCGCTACCTCGCGTATGACATCCAATAGCGTCACGGTAGCACCATAAAGTTTTTTTGCTTCGTCCCTTTTTACGTTGGTTGTATTCTAACTATAATAGGAATAAACTAAAACAATATTTTCTGTGCTAAGAACTCAATATTTAGTTGTTAGGGTCCCGTACCCAAAGGGTCTAACAAAAAGTAAAAATTCATGGGGCTGGATTATTTTTTTTTAAATTCTATATCTTAAAAACGGTAACACAAATAAACGTTAAACTTGGTGTAATTATAGTGCATACTTTAACGTAAAACAAATAATCAAAACTAGCCAAGTGTTGAGTCCGGCTCACGCTAAGGATTCTAGTCAAATCGCAATATTTTCGGTAAAGTGTATACGGAACCCTCGGTGCGAGAGTCCGACTCGCACTTGTTATAATTTCTGTCATGTCTTTAAAGCTCGATATGTCGGGAACTGACTATCCTAGTAAAGCAAGTATCCAAGTAGGCCCCACTTGGAGCAGGTACTGAGCAGGATCGGTTGTGAATTGTAATTGTCTAACCAACTTTCGCTACACCATCTGTTTCACAGATGTTTTTTTTAGTTGCTTATTGGTCAACAAGATAAAGGGTGGGACTAGCCGTGATGGTCACTTGCAAAGGAAAAATGTTCGAAAAGGGTCCAGCGTGAACTATGTTGATAGTACCTACTAATGTACCATGTACCCCATAATTTGTGTTATTTTATTGATTGTGGTGAGAAATAAATACGTTTTTATTATTATATTATTATTAAATGTTAATGTTTTTAAAATTGGCATTAAATGGGCTTTCAGTTTAATAACCGCGTGATTCAAACTTAAAATAGACCAAACTATTTCTGCCTTTGTCCCTTTATAAGTGGGATCACACACTGCTCTGCACTCCGCTCCGGTGTGCGATTTTTTAAATACAAACTGAGAAACATACAGTCAAAGTTACAAAGTGGAAAGCGAGTGGATTTCAGAACATGCGGCAGTGACAAGTTATTAGTAGTTACATAGAAAATACTATGGCTTTCTATGAAATGACTTGTCACTGTCGCGGTAGCTGCCGAGTGCGGCGGTGTTCTGTCTACCTTGATAAATTTTCTTTTGCACTGTGTTTTTGGACTAATGACCAGCGATCTATCACCACTTGACGACATTTCATCTTGAAACCATAAAAATTAATTTTCTTAAACTAAACAATGACAGTTGGCTGTCAGATGTAACCACAGATTACCCCCAATAGATACCGCATGATGAAAATTTTGTACACGCCCGAAGTCACCATTTTTGGCGGTAGGTGCGGGTAGCGGGGCACGAAACGATGCAACGTGTTTGGCCATTCCAAGGTCGCACTAGTTCGAGCTCGCTCACTCGCGTTGCTTATATCAGTGCAAAATCATAGATGTGTGGCGCGCGTCGGCGGCCTTGTATGCTGTATCTATTGGGGGTAATCTGTGGATGTAACCAAGCTTCTGAGCACCCTAAAGGAAATGAAGTCTTGTGGTTAGTATGTATGTAAGTGTGGGGAGTGTACCTCGCTTGTCACGACGCGTAGACGCTGGCTGCGGCTGCGGCATGTCGCGAGCCCGCGCCCGCCGCCCGCTCGCCGCGCTGCTGCCCGCGCCTGCGCCTTCGTTTCCTGATACCTGCACCATCACATACATAGTGTTAACAATAGTAGCATGTCTGGACAGTTCCATACATTTTAGATTTAGTATAGTCTTGACGCAAACAGATGTCGCTACTGGCCTGAACGAGAGATAAATCTTAATTAAACGTTATTAGATCACTATTATTTGAGTTTTGTTCCACGGAAATAAATTATATAGATTAATTTTCTTAAAAATTTTTATAACAAATGTGTTTAACACTTATTTTAACGTAATTAAACATTGCTGTAGTACTGGTAATTCTCCACCGGCGCTGTACTTGCGCGAGTTTTCATATAAGAAGGTGGCAACTTTCTTAGTATGGGCATTGACCCTCTGTTGTGTATAATTTATTTACTCTATGATAGTAGATTACACACAGAATGCAAGAAAGTAAGAAAGTTCTGGATTATTTACTACCCGAGGATAGTACACTATTTTTCTCCCCGACTGAGGCGGACAGCGGCAACTTCGTTTAGCGCAGCGGGACGAAAGTTGACGCTTTCCGCCCGGAGGGATTAAAATAAAGATAAAACCCTAAAAAAAGCAAAAAGAGACATTTTCGATCTTTCACACAAACTCGTAAATCAAGACTGTTGATTAGAAAGACAATTTTTTTCAAAAAGTTATATCGATTCTGGAGAAAGGTTTACCGTTCACTTGTTTCAACACCTTGTATACTTTTTATTATACATTTATCATAGATAAATCACGATAGTCGCCCACAAAAAACAGGAAAACGTCTCACTGAATGCTGTACATCTTCAATCGTCAAAGTGCACTATCGTAAATTTATCCTCAAATAATATCGGGTCAACGCACGTTATCCAAAAACAACATTCGCGATACACTGAAAATGCACATACGCTTCGTCGTTCACATCAGTAGCGGCAACCTTTAATGAATTTGTATAATTAAACCGCCAAGGTCTTACGCGCAAACGACTGACTCAACAAAGGAAATGCGGATGACAAACAAATAATCGTGAAAATGATGACACGCTACATTACTTTACAAAATTTCGGATAAATTAAGTAAATGACATTGGAGGTATCTATACCTGTCTCTTAGAAACAGTGTCCTGCCTCTGACGCTGAGAAGTACTGGCTCCTCTCGTCAGACAAGCACCCAGGGTCGCACCCGTCGCAGCTGCGATGCTCTACAAAAACAAACCAACATTACATTAACTTAAGTTCAATTTAGATTTACCTAGAACATTGTCATAAAAAGAAATTGTCAATCTTACCCTTCGTGCGTTAGTTTGGCGTAAATATGGAAGATCGCGTGGTACAATCAATAACTTGCTGCTATGCGCTTTCGATGTACCGGCTTCTATAAACAAAGAAAAGATTACCTTAAACACATTATACTAAATGAGCATTTATAAAGTGCTATTAACTAAATTGAAGGTAATTATGTAATTGGAAGCGTTTAAGTAATACCTTGGATATCGTTGAAGGGTGGAGGAGTGTCGGTGCGCCCGCGCGCGTCCGAAGCACTCTTGCGCTCCGCTACTGTGCGATAGTGAACCGAGTCGTTCGCCGGCGGGCTCCCTGCAATAACATCACAAATATAGCCACCCGTATTATCTGCGATGAATGACTGCACTTCATAACTACGATAACACCTGATAAACTACGTCGACTTTAGTATTATACTGATAATTATACCTTAAAATATAATAGATGATTAAAATAGAGTCGTGTCTATAGTTCAATCAGACTAATTATTTAATTAGGTCATTAGTTTCGCTGTATGTTATTAATAACAGGTAATTACCTGTGTTATCAGCGGTAACCGTAGAGGTAGGCGGGCCGAGGTCTCGATGGGATCTGTTCCGCAGCAGGTAAGTGCACGACGGGTGTGAGGAATGTTCCGCTGTGTCAGTATCTAGTCTGTAGGGCCTGCTGTCCGCGGCGGCCTGTTCGCTCTCTGCTACTTCTTTGCTATGTGGATCTATTTTAAGCCTCTTCCTGCACTCGTCGAAACTGAGCAGCGAACTGCTCTTTCTGAAGGACAAGGAGTGATGTCCCGAACGCTTTCTTTTCTTCCCTTTTCTGCGGCTAGCTGTAGGGCTGTATACCGAACAGTCTGAGTCTAAAAGGTCAGTGACCGTCGAAGAACTGAACGGCGAATATGCAAAGTCTCTCTCGTCTAGTGGCAATAGACCACCTTCTGTCTGATTAGGTTGCGCTAAAGTGACTGTAGCGTTTTGATTTAAGGATGAATTCGTTAGCGATTGTTCTTTTAAACTGTCCTGTTTCGGCTCACAAACACTCTCAGTTAATTTAAGAGCAGTCCGTGAACGTGTAAAATGTGCAACACACTCGTCTGTAGTATCGATCCACTTTGCGGGATGGCTGTGGCGTTTTTTATCATACGAGGATGTCCGGGCTCGTTTAGGATTCGAAGAGGAGTTATAGTGGTCTCCACCTTTGTGATGTGAGGGTTCGCAACGCGTTTCGTAGACGTCCGCCCCGTAGGACCAGCGCTCGGTGATCGAGTAGTCGGAGCGGGGCAGTGCGTTGACGAGGCGCGAGCTCCTGCGCAGCTCGGCGCGGGCGTGCAGCTCGGGGTCGCGTTCAGCCGCGCAGCCCGAGTGGCGCGAGGCGGAGCGCGACAGTGGCGAGGTCGCGTTGCGCTTGCTGCGGCGGCTGTGGCTCGCTCGACGCACTTGACGCAACCACCGACCGCCCACCACCCTGCTAGGAGAAGACCTGGCCCACATACAAACTTTGTTTACATTCCCCCAAAGATTATATCGTTTGAAACTTTAAATACTATAATGAGCCAAATAACTAATGCATATAGGTTAATTACCTGTTGCATGTGCTGATGTAACAAAAACATTAATATCTATATAATTTAATTGTTATCATCAGTAAAATTGAATACATGCAAAGGCAAATCAAATAAAGTAACCAATATTCATATTTCTAAAATTATATTCTATTACTGTAACTGTTTATTACTAACTGTAGCCTAGATTATGACTAATCTATACACATTTAATATGATCTACTAACCCAATTAAAGCACAAAACATTACCATTAGGTAAACATTAATATAAAATGCGACATGGAAAACTTTCAACTCCAACTGCATAAAATGGTCTAATATTTTTTATATCCAGCTAATTATTACCATACCCGCGAGATATTTTATTTGGTTACGATACGATGTACCAAATAAATATTAAAGAAGTGGCTTTGAACTTTACATTTAGAAACTTAAACATTAAGAATCATTTTGCATAAAGTAGAACCAACACAGCACATTCCTTATGTATTCCAACACAATGCAGACAGTTTGGGTAAAAACTAATCAGCACTTAACCACGGTAGGAGAAAGAGTATGGACTATACAGGGTGGAAAGTTAAGATGGGACACAATGATGGCAAAGATGATGATGATGTTAAGATGGGCCCTTTGGGCAGCAACCAGAAGCATCACAGCTAAAAAAAACTTCTTAGGAGACTAACCCTAACTTTGAGAGCGTTTTACTTTTGCATTCACAGATTTAGAAAAAAATTTACAGTCATCGAGAAAAACTGAAATTTTCATAAAACTTTTTTTCGTCCCATTCGATTCTCTTACTGATGAGGAACATAAGTCTCTATGGGGTCAACCAAGGTCGAGGTATAGAACTCTCAGAAAACGCAAAATTACATTCCCATACATTTAGTAGGGAAATATAAAAATCACCCTAGTAGTGATTTTGTAAACACTTTCCACATTTTTAGTGGCGGTTCAGACCATCAAACTGAAAAACTTTTACTATGGGAGCAAACCTGAATTTCGGCTGTTTGATACATTTGAGTCTCGACTCAACAATAGGTAGGCCTTGCAGTTTGGTGCTTTTTCATGTTTGCTCCCATAGTAAAAGTTGTTCATGTTGATGGTCTAAACCCTTAGACAATTTATATAGGGACGAGTTACGCGTGTCATTCTACTAAGAAACATTTCTGCCACTTTTTGCGGAGGGCGAGGTAACATGAAATCAGCAACTTTGAATTTTATTCCCCATAAGTTTAGATTCTAATTTTGAATGTTAAAAATCATGAAAAGTAGTCTCGTATGAACCCCAAATGTTCTAAGTTCAAAATTATTGTTTCGCTATTATAGGCTGTCTCGCTTACTGATAAGGTATAAAATTGAGTGTAAATGCACAAGATCAACTGCTCTTATACCGTGGCAGAGGGGAAATGCTACCGCAAGGCGAGTCCCTATACATAAATTGTCTAAGTCTAAACCGCCCCTAAAAATGTGGAAAGTGTTTACAAAATCACTACTAGGATGATTTTGATATTTCCCTACTAAATGTATGGGAATTTAATGTTGTTTTCTGAGAGTTCTAATATCTCGACCTCGGTTGACCCCATAGAGACTTATGTTCGTTATCAGTAAGAGAATCGGATAGGATGAAAAAAACGTTTTGTCAAAAATTTCAGTTTTTCTCTGACTGTAATTTTTGTCAAAATCTGTGAATGCGGAAGTAAAATGCTCCAAAAGTTAGGGTTAGTCTCCTAAGAACGTTTTCTTGTAGCTGTAATGCTTCTGGTAGCTGCCCTTTGTGTCCCATCTTAACTTTCCACCCTGTATACGGATAGTACGGATACTCCCAGCCCCCAATAATTTTTACCTCATCCCCTGGAATATAATGGAAATGGTGTAGTCCTCTCTCACTCACACTCAGGACTCTTCTTGTCAGGGAGAGCCCTTTGTATGTCAGTTATGACAGTGAATTACCCAGGGTGTGATGAAGAAACATTTGAAATAACAAGGCGTGAGATATACCACAATAAAAATAGAACAACACAACTCCACAACCTTTATTAAAAAGCGTATATTAGTTTGTTACCGCTGACGCAAAAAGAGAGGTGTTATAAGTTTGATGCCTATGTCTGTCTGTCTGTAACTCCCAAACTGGTGGACCGATTTCGATGCAGTTTTTTGTAATAGAAAGCAAATTTTTGTGAGTGTTCTTATCTTTGTTTCATAAAAATCGGTTCAGCAGTTTTTAATAGGATAGGCGGGTACCGTTTTTTGCCCGACTGCGCCAGAAGGAGGGTCATGATTTTTATTCATACAAACGAATTCCCCTGTTTCAACGGGTAAAAAGTACTACTAATTGTCTAATTGGGAACCACTGAAGTAGAGAATAACTATTTGTTTCAACATCATCATATCCCGTCATCCTTCAATCAGGACATAGGGCTCTTAAGTATAAATCTCCATCTTGGCTGATCCTGCTGTCGCGAAACGCGAGAATATCAGTCGCATGGTAAGTGTACAGTCACACTAATGATATTGTTCTATGGCAACATTGAACGGCGTTGACTTTAACCTTTTTTTGTCTATGGGCACTTTTAGCGGGAAATCGGGCACGGCGATGCCGCGAGGTATAAAAGTGTGTAGTGTGACCGTTAGCAGACGCAGAGTACGCAGGTGGATGAGAATCATCCTAGAGAGACTTCCAACGCTGGAACCAGGTGAGTGTTCTAACCCCTGATAGACCTTTTAGCCATAGGACATGTAACTATGAGGAAATGCCGCTTTCCATGAATCGTGTCTGCTCGCACTAAATGGAACAGTCCCATGCAATATGAGACTCTCTGGCTAAAGATAAGAAGCAGGGAGTGCGTAGGTTGGCTGCGTATCTCGAGCTACCAGTCAGGGAGCCAAGGATATCTGCTGGGAAATAATAACGGTCGATGGATGTTTGATGGCGATAGGGGCGTGACTAAGGGGATGGAGGAGGTCACCGTGGGGGCAATGTGCAGCCCTCGCGTCCGCAGGTGTCATGAAAGAAAGAGTTGCTCTGCATAGCAACAGGGACACCGCAGGAGCAGTCTATCGACCGTTGGCTAATACCACGTGCGTGGATACTGGCCTTGATTCAAACTAGCAAAGCAAATAATATCTAGACTAACTAACGGTCAACTCATGGTTACAAGTTTTATGGTATTCTTGACTTAAGTGTACCTACCCATGCTAGAAATGATGTTATTATCAGAGTGTCTCTGTGCGGAACCCGGAGCCTACAGCCTGGGAGAAGTACGGAGGCACTTTGTCTATCATATTATGACATAACTTTGTAGCAGACACTATTCTGTACTCGACCCAGGCCTACAGCTCAAGTTAGAGTACGGAAGTTGCTACAAAAATGGTGGAGAGTGCTGCTGAGAGAAGAGGAAGCCAGATACGTTCAGGCTTTCCTTTATTATTTATATTCTTAGCAATTTTCAGATTGTGTTTTTGCAGATAAAAGATGCCCAATGATTTTGAAGCAAACCGATTTTGTGGTTTTATCTTGCCTTTTACCCGCATTTTATCTAGAAATTTTCAGCTTTTTACCTTTTATTTTACAACTTGGTTTTGAAGGTACCTATATACCTATCGACCTTTTTTTTTCGTTTGGGAGGATGGAAGGTTATGTTGGCAGCATTGTTTTCGTCGTGGAATAGTGGTGTGCACTTCCGTTTTACCTCTTTCTGTCGATAAATTTCGATCGGATTCCGGTTTTCGTTTTCGTTGGTTATGATGATAAGTTAGATATAAGAACTGAATATAGATTATTACGTTTGTTTACTTTAAATTTGAATGCAAATATAGTTATAGATCGCCGTGTCTTGAGTGGTGGCGATAATTTTATTGTTTGAATAAAATCATGTTTGTTGGAGAATCATGTAAGTCGTTACAAATTCCGCCACGCTCGTCACGAAAGGTATTTGTGACGATGACGTACCTAGATCTGATGTCAATAGATGACGTCTGGAAAGACTTGGCTGTATGAACTAGATCTCTTTGCCTTTCCAAAAAAGGGATAAATTAATAAACAACAACCGGTATCAATGTTTACCGGATACATCTACAACACTATGGAAAAGTCTTTGTCTCTTTTGCGTTGTTTATGGTTGTTTACCGGAAAAATTTTCTGCTGTGTTCTGTTTTGCTTTGTTTTGCGGAAAAGTGTAAGTTTTACGTTCAATAATCGAAAGAAAATGCGTTAAACAGTTTGGTGGCAAGTTTTCATAGCGTATTTTCGTACTTCTAAGGTTCCCTCCGGCAAAACGTCGAATATCTCGAGGTAAGTGACCACGCTATAATTAGAACAAGAAACTTTGAAATTAAAATTTTTTCGTTAGTTCTATGATCGTCTTCATATTATCTTTGCAATTTCCAGTCGATGTCAAAGAGCCGTGAGCGGCCAAGAGGGAAATCATTTGGAAATTGTGCTAAACCCACAGCGCGTTTTTTGGTCTACAAGTCATACCTTCACACAATATATCAAGATGGAAGATTCACTCATTCATCGCCTCAAAGTACGTCGCGACCGCTTGACGACGAGGTTAGACGCGATATTAACCGAATGCACGACGGGCGTACCAGAAAATATAATCAAACAGTACACTATAGAATTGAAGGACCTCGCAGAGAAACTAGAAGTAGAATGCAGGTTTTACCTGACCACATCGAAGTCCATAAACGAAGATGTGGTCAAGGAATGTATGGACGTCCAGATTCGGTGTGAAGATTCCATTGTGACCTTTGAACATCATATGAGAACAACAACCTCGTCCACAAGTACCAAACTCCCCAAATTGGAACTGCCAAAGTTTGACGGCATGCAGATAAGGTGGTATGAATTTTGGGATAAGTTCGAAGCCAGTATCGACAAAAAGAATCTCCCAGATTCAGAGAAATTCGCATATCTGTGTAGCTGTCTGGTGGGGGAGGCCGCCAAGGTGATAGAAGGACTGACGGTTACCAATGAGAACTACAGTGTAGCTTTAATGAAACTTAAGGAAAGGTATGGAATAAAAAGCCATATAATCGATGCCCACTATAAAGCTTTATCTGCCTTACCTTCAGCGAAGCCCCAGGCGACCGAGTGCCGAAGACATCTAGACATCATAGAAACTCATTTGAGGGTGCTGCAAACCCTAGGGGAAAATGTAGAAGGCAGCCACTTAAGGGTGATTATCATGGAAAAGTTTCCAGATCAAGTCATGTACCAAGTTAACCTTCAGGTGGGAAAGGAACCGACGGTGTCAGAAATTCGAAAAGTACTTGAACTAGTCATATCAGCTATGGAGAAGTCGAGCTTGGCAGGGACTGAACAACAACTAAATGACAAGGCGGTAACGAGTGCTACGACCGAGACTCTTCAAGTGAAGGTTGAAACTCGGAAGCCAAAGAATAAACCTACAAATTTTAGTGGCCGAAAGGGCACCAAAAGACCTAGTAATGAAAATGACACTCGGCATTCACAACCTCCTAAGCGAGAGAGGAGACCCTGTCTGTTTTGTGACCTTGTAAATCATCAAAGTGCAGACTGCCGGCGGGTCAAAACAGTCAAAGCAAGACAAGATAAACTCAAAAAGGCAGGCAGATGTCTAAAATGCTTATCAAAGCAACATACTAATAACTGTTCAAGAAAAATATCGTGTTTTCGTTGCAGCAAAGACCATTTGATGATGTTCTGCCCAGAGTTTGCAAAGAAAGGTGAGGAATTTTGTGATGATCCAAATCTCTGTAACACAATTTGCAATCTATCTAAATTTACGTATTTGCAGACGGCAGTGGGAAGGATAGGAAACCCGAAGAACCCCTTAAAGCAATTGAAGGGGCGCCTCCTTCTTGATAGTGGAAGTCAACGAAGCTATATTACAAAGAAGATGGCAAATGATCTTGATTTGATTAGTGATAAGGATGATTTATTATTGATTTACACTTTTGGTGCCTCTAGTCCCAAGGAGGTATCAAGTCCACTTGCTGAAATTATAATTGAAACAAAGAGAGGAGTTTATAGAAAAATACAGGTGAATATTGTTGATCAGATAACAGAGAATATTCCGATAGCAAAATTTGTAAATAAATCATTCGACATACCTGCTGATGATGAATCTGTAGGTAAGGACATTCACCTTCTCGTCGGAAATGATTACTACAGCTCGTTCATGAGAGATGAAAGAATAGAAATGTCACCAAACCTGTTTTTGATCAATACTGATTTTGGCTGGATTCTCTCGGGCAACACTGATGCTAAAGAAGAGACTTCAGCTTTGACTGTGACCACATATTGCCAATGTCACATACCAAGCTGCCCGTACTTCGCAGAACCCGACCTACCATTGAGAAATATTGATGTAAATTTTTTATGGTCACTAGAAAGTATCGGAATAACGGACAATCCTAAAGCCACGAGACAAGAAGAAGCAGTGAAACACTTCATGGAGACTGTACAGTATAAAAATGGTCGTTACTATGTGAAATGGCCGTGGATACAGTACCCACCTGAACTATCTTCCAACTTTGGTCTTGCAATTGGTAGACTAAAGAGCATGTTGAAGAAGATAGATGAAGAAACACTTCATGAATATGACTCTATACTGAAGGATCAATTACAGTCTGGAATAATTGAAGAAATTGATCCAAAACTGGACCGGAGAGCTGATCAGCCGATTCATTATCTTCCACATCATATGGTCAAACAAAAAGGAAAAAAGGGGAGACTTGTTTATGATGCTTCGGCAAAGACATCAGGGCAGAAGAGTCTCAATGAATGTCTCTACAGCGGACCCTCATTCCTAGAAGACCTGACAGCATTGCTGCTTAAGTTCCGGATGAAGAAGATAGGAGTGATGGCTGATGTTGAGAAGGCGTTCTTACAAGTCGGCCTCCAAGACGAAGACCGTGATGTGACAAGGTTCTTATGGATCAAAGACTTAAGCAAAGAACTGAATGATGATAACTTGATGTACTTACGATTTTGTCGTGTACCCTTCGGAATCATATGTAGCCCTATGTTGCTCACAGCTACAATCAGGCATCATATGGCACAGTCAACGGAAGGAGACCTGTTGAAGAACATAGCAGACAAATGTTATGTAGATAATCTTGTTACTAGTGCTGACACTGTTCATGAAGCTCAACAAATTTATGAACAAACAAGAGATACATTTGTACAGCTAGGAATGAATATTAGAGACTGGATCTCTAATGATGAAGAACTCATGAGTACTATTCCAAAAGCTCAGCAAGCAGATCAGCAAGGAATAGTAAAAGTACTTGGACTTTCGTGGAATGTGAACAATGACACTTTGGAACTGAAAGTATCTGAAGACTATTTTCAACAAGATCCGCTAACCAGTACTAAGAGGACAGTTCTTCGTGATATGGCCAGAATCTATGATCCTCTTGGATTTGTATGTCCATTAGTACTGCCCATGAAGATACTGTTTCAAGATATCTGCAAACTTAAGCTGAAATGGGATGTAGAGTTACCTGATAACCTGAAACAAGTGCTGAAGGAAAACCTTAACATTCTACGACGAGTGAAGAATGTAGAGCTTCCAAGATATGTAGGAAGTGGCTCACCTGAGACGAGATATCAAGTACATGCTTTCACTGATGCTTCGAAAAATGCATATAGTTGTGCTGTGTACATTCGAGGCCAGGTTGGTCACCAAGTGACAGTCTCCTTCATGATGGGAAAATCCCGTATCTCCAGGATTGAAGATAAAGATGACCTGAAGATCCCAAGGCTGGAACTCCTAGGATTCTTGATTGGCAGCAGAATGTTGACATACTTGAAAAACAACCTAGATTATGAAATCGAAAAGCAATATCTGTGGACTGACAGTCTCGTAGTACTTGGCTGGATGAATTCTAACAAACTACTTCCTCCGTTTGTAACAAACCGAGTAAACGAGATCAAGAAGAATCACCCTGATACAGAAATGTGCTACATTAATACTAAGTCAAACCCTGCAGATGTCGCCACCAGGCCAGAACTCTGGGAAGATAAGAAGGAACTTTGGTTCAATGGTCCGGATTTCCTGAAAGAACCTGAGACACGATGGCCTGAGAATCGACACTACATTATTCATCAGTCACTTTTTTCTTGGGGAGGTCCCTGATGGGGAAAACCTGAAAGAAAAGGATGCACCACCTGAAAAGAATACAGAGGAATTAAGTACTCAAACCAATGAAGAAAAGGATCTCGAGGGACCAATGGAAATTGATAATCCTGAATCTGGTCAAGAGCCTGAATGTTTATTCAATAATGAAACCGTAACAGACATTAAGAAAGTTCAAGCGAAACACTTTCCAGAAGAACTGGCTGGTAAGAAAACACATCTTTCAAGGAATTTAGATCTTTTCTTGGATGTAGACGGTGTGCTCAGGTGTCGAGGTCGTATGGCTAATACTATGTGGAGCTATGACATGAAGTATCCGGTTTTGTTGCCAAGAGATTGTGAGTTTTCGAAGAAGATCATATCTGAAACTCATGAGAAAAACTATCATGTCGGAGCATCTCACACTCTGAGTCTCATTCGAGAACGTTACTGGATACCTCAAGGCAAGTCTCAAGTGCAAAAAGTTATCAGAAGATGTGTACAATGTATGAAACATGGTGGTGGACCCTACCAGCTTCCACCTACTGCAGCTTTTCCCCCGGAAAGAGTCAATTACAGTGATCCCTTCACATTTTCTGGCGTGGATTACTTTGGCCCATTGCTTGTAAACACACCTACTGGAAAAGAGAAGAGGTGGGTAGCATTGTTTACATGCCTGGCTGTACGCGCGATTCATTTGGAAGTTGTAAAAGATCTCACAGCTGACGAGTGCCTGCTAGCCCTGCGGAGATTTGCAGCAACACGACGAGCGCCAAAACGCATATATTCTGATAATGCTACATGTTTCAAGCTCACATCAGAAGTAATGACAAAACCATATTGCGTGGAAAATCAAATTGAATGGAGATTCATTCCGCAATTGGCACCATGGCATGGAGGATTTTATGAGAGGTTGGTTGCTCTAGTGAAAAACTGTCTCAAGCGTACTCTCGAAAAACACCTGTTGAATGACAGCAAATTGCTCACTGTGATGAAAGAGATAGAGGCAGTTGTAAACTCCAGACCGATAACTCAAACTGGAACAGAACTGGAACACATTTTGCGACCAGCGGACTTCCTTAGTCTTAAAGGGTGCTTGATGGTAGAACCCGCATCATTTGAATTAACTCCTGAGGGTACTGCAGCTAAAATTGATCTCATCCAAAGTTGGAAGAGAGGGCTAAAAATCATCGACGAGTTTAAGCGAATGTTTATTGGACAATATCTGATGGGCTTGAGAGAAAGGTCTAAGCATTTGCCCAAACAACCAAGGACTATGTCTCATCGCAACCCACAGATAGGTGATATAGTACAGATATGGTCAGATTCAAAGAACAGAGAATTTTGGAAGACTGGGAAAATAATCGCCTTGATGAAAGGCAGTGATAACAAATGCAGAGTGGCCAAGGTGAAGACTAAGGACTCTGTCCTTACACGCTCTATTGGACATCTCTATCCACTGGAAGCAGATGACAATGAAAGGCTAGGTCGCACTGAAGTGGGAAGCGAGACGTCTGAAGCAGTAAATCAGAATTCAGGAATGAATCGCATCAACTTGGAAGAGCAAGAGGTATTTCAAGAGATAATAGAAAACCCTGAAGTTCAAGACCGTACTGACACTGCTTGTGAAGAGTCTCAAAGAGACGGGAATGGTTTCTCTGATGTACCAGATCAAATGGACATTGACACTGATACGACAGAGATATCTGAAAAGGAACATGATGAAGGCGTTGACACTCAGCAGGATACCCTTGCTGCGGAAGTTGAAGTAGTGGATCCACCGGCTGTGGATGGTGCATTGAGGAGCAGAAGAGACGCAGCCATTCGTGCCTCGGAGCGGATCCGAGAGTGGACGCGCCACCTGCTCACTCTACTGCAATGATGTCACTTCTTCTTTCGTGGGAGTGTCGCGAAACGCGAGAATATCAGTCGCATGGTAAGTGTACAGTCACACTAATGATATTGTTCTATGGCAACATTGAACGGCGTTGACTTTAACCTTTTTTTGTCTATGGGCACTTTTAGCGGGAAATCGGGCACGGCGATGCCGCGAGGTATAAAAGTGTGTAGTGTGACCGTTAGCAGACGCAGAGTACGCAGGTGGATGAGAATCATCCTAGAGAGACTTCCAACGCTGGAACCAGGTGAGTGTTCTAACCCCTGATAGACCTTTTAGCCATAGGACATGTAACTATGAGGAAATGCCGCTTTCCATGAATCGTGTCTGCTCGCACTAAATGGAACAGTCCCATGCAATATGAGACTCTCTGGCTAAAGATAAGAAGCAGGGAGTGCGTAGGTTGGCTGCGTATCTCGAGCTACCAGTCAGGGAGCCAAGGATATCTGCTGGGAAATAATAACGGTCGATGGATGTTTGATGGCGATAGGGGCGTGACTAAGGGGATGGAGGAGGTCACCGTGGGGGCAATGTGCAGCCCTCGCGTCCGCAGGTGTCATGAAAGAAAGAGTTGCTCTGCATAGCAACAGGGACACCGCAGGAGCAGTCTATCGACCGTTGGCTAATACCACGTGCGTGGATACTGGCCTTGATTCAAACTAGCAAAGCAAATAATATCTAGACTAACTAACGGTCAACTCATGGTTACAAGTTTTATGGTATTCTTGACTTAAGTGTACCTACCCATGCTAGAAATGATGTTATTATCAGAGTGTCTCTGTGCGGAACCCGGAGCCTACAGCCTGGGAGAAGTACGGAGGCACTTTGTCTATCATATTATGACATAACTTTGTAGCAGACACTATTCTGTACTCGACCCAGGCCTACAGCTCAAGTTAGAGTACGGAAGTTGCTACACCTGCAGAGTCCTTTTAATTAAATATTATTAAGAATGGCAGTCTCTTTGCCCACCAGTGGCTCCACAAAGTTGTTGGGTTATCTCTTCTTTCCCTCTTGGTTAGACTCTAACTTTAAGTTTTGATTATTTTGTTAGATAATAAGGGGGCTAATCCAAATATCTAAGTTTAATAATTTATTTTTCTCTTTCTTTTCCTAAGCTCTAAGATTGAATGGTTTGACAGAGCTTCAGATACTATGGCTTTGGCATAGATAAGGAATAAGATCAAATTATTATATTGCACATAATACAGAATGGATGAGCCTCACTTTTGTTATAAAAGATAAATTATATAGCCACAAATTAAACTGATGTATTATATCATGTTGGTTTCATCATTATCATAGCAATATTCCGTTTTTTTATGTACACCATGGAATTGGGGTTGTTTTGAAGCTGGAACAGAAAGGTTCAAACCCAAATCGTAATCACCAAAAAATAACTGCTGTTCCATAGAAAAGGTCAATAGCTTCTCAACAAAAATGCATAAAACTGCTGTTTTTTTTCCTTATTTCAAAGTTGGTCCCATAGTAAAAGTTGTTCAGTATGATGGTCTGAAGCACCCTCGATTTCACAATGTATGTCTTGGATCCTTGCTTAGAATATGATAAGGTTTAATAATCTCTTATTGCCGTACTACCTATTTATAATACCTCTCAGGAAATAGAGTTGTGACCATGAGCATGGTAAGTGATTATCCATTTTAGTTCGAAAATTTACACAATGCACACAATGAAATCTTTTAAAACAAAACATTTCTCAGAATCTCAGTCAGTCACATAGAGCAATGATCAATAAACAGAACAATGGATTGACAATAATTCTACCATAGATTTACTGGATCAAAGCCTGATCAGGTTTAAAAAAAATTATCCTTGTAACACCAAATATATTTCCGATTTACGGCAAATAAGGTTATGAAATGCAGAAATGATGCACAAAATAATTGTTTTTATTAGCCGAATATTATCTTGACAGAAAACACTATTTCTTACTGTGTTTATTTATTTATAACACTATCTCTGAGCATTTATTTGTGGAAAGTATAAGACAAATGTTGGCATTAACCTCCTGTGTACATCTGTACTTCTCGTAGGACATAAGAAATAATAAAATCTATTGTTAGTGTTTTAGTCGCCAACCAAAACACCATCAACAGATTTTATAATTTCTTATGTCCTATGAGAAGTACAAATGTACGCAGGAAGTTAAAACAGGAAAAAAAAATTTTTATTTAGAGGGCGGTGGAGATTAAACAAAGATGTTTTCATCTGCGGTCTTAGGTTGATGTGAAGAGACAATTTATTTTCTATTGGAGTTGTCACAATCCATGGCTTAAAGCATGCAGTTGTAGCAAGGCTCACTTTTAGTATACAATACAATAATAAAAAGAAAAGGATAGAGTGACGAGTCAAGTGGTGATAGGTGGTCTTACGACTTCAAAAATGTGGGAGTATTTGAAATGCTGTAAATAAAAAAATTATCTTCAACTTATCTCTTTGACAGGTACAAAAAGAAGACGAAGAAGAAGTTTTCCTAAGCTATTAACAGTTTCTTTTGGCAAGATTTACAAATATGTCGCAATCACTCTTTGAAAGATTAAATTTCTGTGTCCTATTATTAATATTTGCTGAATCATGTTGTAAATACAATTTTATCAGCAAATTGTAAATAAATAATATAGATTAGTCATAATCTAGTTCAGGCATACATTTAGCACGAAAAATAAAAACAGACTATACTAATAAGACTGAGAAACTACCGCTGCCATCTAGCTGGAGACTTTAATGTGATTCCTTTGTTCACAAAGATGTCTGACTGTACCTATATCAGTAAGGGTTGAGCCTCATCTGGCAGCACGGAATCTCATTTTTCCACACTCTATCCTTTTCTATCGCTCAGGAACATCATTGGCTAGAGCGAGAAAGGTTGCAGCACTGCCAGTTCTGCTGCGTGCGTGTGCGGTCGCATTTCTGCTATCTTTCTCGCTCTAGCAAATGAAGTTTCTGAAAAGGATGGAGCGTCAAAAAAATTGATTCCAGCTGCCAGATGAGGTTTAACCCTAAAGCTACAGTCAATAGAATCAAGCTGAAGAGGAAATAATGTGTAAATCTTACCCGTTGGACTCTCTCGTTAGTGCAGAGTGTGCCGACGGTGTGTTATGTTGCTCGGCCATAGACGTCGCTGGGGTACACACGCGGCTGCTTGTGTGGGGCCTGCGCAGGCCGCCCGCGCGCGCTACCTGGCCGGCACCATGCCCGGCCCAGCGCTACTCCGCTGCCTCCGCATCCACAGACTCCAGCTTGACCCGCACTCACACACACATCACCCACCGTCGCGACGCTATCTACTCTATTCTGTTCTGTTCCACTGTCACTGCACTCGCGATGAACGACACTGACACACGCCAAAGGTATCTGGAACAAAGATGAAATACGCACTCAACGATCTGAACAATGCTGCGTTACATAAACATTTTAACAATTAATTAGTACCTGCCACCGCAGCAGGCGACCGATAATAATAAAACAAACGTTTCCGATACCCCGTTTCTGATAAACAAACAAAATCACTGGAATTTCTAAATGATTCAAAAGCACGTTTCGATGAAATTATTGAAATGGATGACACATCAAGGACGGCTATGATTTTCGAGATATTTTTCAATCCATTCCACACAGCTGGCTGGCTGTGGCTGTCACTATATAAAGTTGCCAACGTAAAACTACCAATGCTACCAACGTTTGTCCTTGCTATTATTGATTTTCTCGCTTGAAGGTGCAAAGAAAGAAAACGAGACGTGGAGACGATTGGAAAATTTATTGACATAATATATTTAGCTCGGAATTAACTAACATTATGCCAGCTGCTGCTAGTAATTTCCAAAAAAGTATCTAATTGAAGAACATAATATCATTAAAAATCAATCCCTACACCATTCACACGATAGCAAAATTTAGGTTACAGAAAAAATATTAGGTAAAGTACTTCTCAAACGCATTTTTCTTTATTTTCCTGTTTTACTGTTTTTTTTTTTGCCAAGTTTTATTCATAAATAAATACGATTACGAACGGAACGATTTGAATCAAGTTATACCTAATAATTTGAGTAAATAAAACATTTACCGACAGGTTTTTACGTTGTTTTGTTACCGCAGAGACGATAAGGTAACATTTTAAAATTAGAAAACGTTTTTTTTTCACCTTAAGTACTACTTACGCCATCTATTGATTTTTTCATACTAACCTTTGAAAACGCTTCATTATTTATACTTGATCGTATGTTCACTAAGTACGTTCACTTTTAGCTCAAAAAAGTAATAACCTGCCATTCAGATAAATCGCAACAGGTTATTAACAAGTGTGCAACTCTACCTAGAATTAAACATTTTAACGGGCTTTTTATCGCGTTTTGGTGTTTTTGAGTTCCCGATATCAGACGGTCGGTATCGGTCTTGATCAGACGTCAAAACGTGCGCTTTGTGTTGTATGAATTTTTTTACTAAATACACTCTTCTAAGTTGTAACGTAATCTACATTTCATAACATTTTATAGTTTGTCCTGTTATTATAAACAGTATTCAACAAAAAAAAAATACTGAAATGAGAGGTAAGCGTCATTTACAAAAAAAATTAAAATTAGGTCCTGTTTCGCTATTTTTGGCTAAAACCATAATAACTTTTTTATTTTTTATTTATAAATTAATTTATCTGACAGATCGTTTGAAATATTATTATCTCTCATACCTACGAAATATAATAACTGTCAGATAAGCTTTCAACTACTTTCTAGAACTTATCTTTCAAGAAGAGTCACGTTGCAGGTTTTGTCGCGAGCAGTAGGCTCGCGATGCCGCCATCCCCGAGAAAACGATAAAAATCAAGATGTGCCTCTATCTTTATTATTTTACGCATGCCAGAAAGAGCGCGCATGACATTTTTCTTGTTTAAACGCTTTGTCGGGGGTGGCATGCTAGCCGTGCAGTTGTCATTCGTAGTTCACGTTTGAGCCAGCCAGAGACTCTGCAATCCTTCTCAACTGTGTTTTTGCTCAAAAACAATCCTTGAGATTGGGATAAAATACAACCACTTGACACTGCCGGAAATGCAGTGCTGCACAAACAAGAGTTCATTTAATTTATAAATAAAAAATCTTTCAAGAACTCATATTTCATATTTCATATTTATTTATTTGCAACTTGTACGATCACCTCACATTCAGCGCTCAAAAAACCGATACCTACCTACCTACTCGATGGCAAAGTGCAAATATGTGTCAAACTCAATGGGGGTAGGCAATTTCTATATTTTTGTTCATCTTCGTTGAAATTATTGATTTAAATAATTTCTACTAAAAATGAAATAACCATAAATACTTGCAACACTAGGAAAAAAAGTTCCAACATAATAAAAATATCAACAGCAAAGCTACGCGAAAGAGAGAGAAGAACTTATACGAAACTGCGACATGTAAGACAAGGGCAACGCTACCGAGATAGGGAAGAGTTGGGGTAGAGAGAGATAGAGGCAAAGATGCAAAATTAGGGCTTTTGTACTCCCTCTACGCTACGGGCTTTTGTTTATTTTCCGTGACAGCAGCTAGGAAAGATTAGTACCTACAAAGACATTCAAATATACTACTGTTAAATCTCTTTGGGTACCTACGATATTATATTATAGATGTCCCTGATTCCAAACCACCAATTTTTGGATTTTTTGTCTGTCTGTCTGCTTGTTTGTTTGTGTGTTTGTTTGTTCGAGCATCACGCAAAAACTACTGAACCGATTTTTATGAAACTTTTTTGTTTGATAACTTATGATCTGATTTAAAATCTGATATATAATTTATGCGGACGAAGTCGCGGGTAATCCTTGTATTCACTAAAAACCTAAAAAGATCCTCAATCTTAGTATTGGAAATAGGCTAACATAAAAATGTTGGCGTATAGTTATGGAACCCATACCGATTTGTTTCTCATAATCTCCAGAGTATAGTGGTAATATTAGATATAACTCATCTAATTGCATTGTAGTAGGTATATCATTTATTTCAGACTTCTTTTTACCCGACTGCGCCTGAAGGAGGGTTATTGTCCATATGAGTGAGTAACAAAAATTTCACTTATAACTATGTTTGCAGGCAGGATAACAATTAAAATTCCAAATACAAACACAAAACATATAACATTATATACAAATTATAAACATGTCATATAAATATTTAAAATTTATTTATTTAGAGGCATGGCTAGTTGGCACTACATGGGTTGAAGTCCATTGCCTGATCCTGGTATTCTCTTCCGATCATGTGACTGACCACGTGACTGACACAAGCCTACGTCATCATACCCTTTTACCATGTTTAGCGGCCATTTTTTTGTGACGTAGGCTTGTGTCAATCTGGGAATAGAAGACCTTGTTTTTTAGACTATGATTGCCTGAGTATCGGGCCTGTTTGCTACAATGCTGTAAACCACATTTCAAGAGACTAAGAATCTTAACGCTTCCCTGCATGTACATTTTTGAAATGATTAAATTTGTTATTCAGCACCCAGAATTTTTCAAAACAGCTGGAATCCGCCATAGAAACCTGCGAAGACCTAATGACCTTGTTTTTGAAAACAGATCTAGGATTAAGTTATATAAAAAGCATTGCCATTGTATGTGTATCAAGCTATTTAACAAAATACCAGATAGAATAAAAACTTTGCCAAATAAATTATTTTTAAAAGAATTGTACAAGTGGTTGATTGACTGTAGTTTTTATGATTTGAATGAATTTTTTGCTTTATAATTAGATCTCACTGACATTATTAATTAAGTGAATATTTGCATGCCATATAATTTAGCTGGATAGAAGAAACTTTGTACCTACCTATTATTGTAACACCCTATTGTACCTACCTATTCAATACAAATAAACAATTTCAATTTCAAAATTTCAATTTCAATTTCAATGGTCAGGAGGGTGTCTAAACGGAGTGTCGCGTAATCGCAGTTGGCGCACATCTTGTCTTGGTAAGATATATGTTGTTGTTGGTTTTTTATTTTTATTTTCGTATTAACATCTAAGATGTTCATATACACGCATTGCTTTACATGTGCCGTTTTAAATAGGAAAAAAAGGAATCTTAGCAAAAAAAGTCAAAACGGTGCACGGTTGTCTTAGACTACTTATTATAAGGACCGGCCTTGCGGTAGCATTTCCCCTCTGCCACGGTATTAGATCAATTAATCTTGCGCATTTACGTTCAATTTTATAACTTATCACTAAACTAGACAGCCTATTATTGCGAAACAATAATTTCGAACTTAGAACGTTTGGGGTTTACACGAGACTACTTTTCATGATTTTGAACATTCAAAATTAGAATCTAAAGTCATAGGGAATAAAATCCAAAGTTGCGGATAACATGTTACCTCGCCCCCCGCAAAATGTGGCAGAAAGTTTGTTAGTAGAATGACACGTGGTTACGCGTCCCTATATAAGTAGTCTAAGACGGTTGTACATCTTCACTAAAGTAAGTAATTATGTTTTTAGAGTGTAATACCATCAATAAACATAACCGTATGTGGGCCTACAAATTGACTCCTTGACAGCTAGTCTTAAAGTTAAAGTAATAGGTGGGGATGCCTAGTAAAATTTTCCTATTGTGGCTTTTTTCTGGTCGTTACACAAGCCAGGGACAGACAGAACAGATTGTATGAGAATGGCTATGGGACATGACATGACCATGCCCAGTATCAATAGTCCACACATAGGCTGAGATTCAGATACGTTTTTAGGGTTCCGTACCCAAAGGGTGAAAACGAGACCCTATTACTAAGCCTACGTTGTCCGTCCGTCCGTCTGTCCGTCTGTCCGTCTGTCCGTCCGTCCGTCCGTCTGTCCTACCTATTTAAGGCTGTAACTTTTGAACCGTAATAGCTAGATAGTTGAAATTTTCTCAGATTATGCGTTATTGCGGCGGATTTGTTAACAAATAATAAAAATAGCAGAAAGTTAAAAATTAAGGGGGGTTTTCAACAAGAAACTAGTTTTTATCGACGTTTTTTCTTCACGCTCTATAGTAAAAACGGTAATACATACAAGCGTCAAACTTTGTGTGATTATAGAGCAAACTCTACAGAATAACAACAAATACTAAAAACCGGCCAAGTGTGAGTCGGTCTCGCGCTAAAGGTCCCGGACAAAAAAGTTTTTTTTCTAAGTTAATAATGTTGTGTTCTGTGGTGGTGTGGTACGGAACCCTCGGTGCGCGAGTAGCCCGACTCGCACTTGACCGGTTTTATTTAGGTCTTAGTTCGAACTCCTGTATGTCAAAATCCATACATTTTCGACTCTACTTAGTTCGAACTATGACTTAAAAATCGTCTCTGAATCTCAGCCTTAGTCCACACGAGCCTCCAAATAGCAACGGAATTTTAAGGCTATTTTGAATTACAGAATGAAATATTTTTAATACTCTCTCACTTATTCTTAGTAGGTACAACTTTTAGTAACCAAGATATGTCGGATAAAATATCTTTCTGATAAATAAATTATATTTTCTAATCAGAATTGGCCAGAAAGCTAAATAGGAATCGGAAAAATATTTTCATCCTTATATGGAATGAAGTATACCGGATGATTTTTTTTACCGTTCTGAAACTTTCAGGGGTGGTTCAGACCATCAAACTGAACAACTTTTATTATGGAAGCAAACCTGAAATAGCAAAAAAAAATCAGCTGTTCCATACTAAACTGCAATGCCTCATGACTCAAATGTATGAGACAGTTTTTTTTTTCCGATTTCAGGTTTGCTCCCATAGTAAAAATTGTTCAGTTTGATGGGCTGAGCCACCCCTGAAAGTGTCGGAACGTTAAAAAAAGCATCCAGTATAGTGGGCTGAAAATGACAGCTTGCTGCAACAAATGATTGATCAATTGATCCTTTTTGGTGTAGTACTTATAGTAGCTATCACCGCTTACCAGCATGATGTGTATAATAAGGTGGTGGAACTAGAATTATGCTGGCTTTGTAAAATAAAAGTACTAGATTGGTACAGTCAGCATTAAGGTATTTTCAGCGAAGAACAAATGGTAGGTATTTGTCCCTGTAAGCTAAAAATACATTCAGCTGGATATTGACGAGGAATTGGGAACTAAATATTAACTTTATGTACCTAGCCAACATTCGAATGATGTATTATGATATGACGTAATACACTAGTATACAGGGTGTAAATTAAAATAGGACAGCTACTTAAAGAGGTGCTTCAGACCATCAAACTGAACAACTTTTTCTATGGGACCAATATCGAAATCGCGAAAAAAAAATCTACTGTCCCATACATTTCAGTCGAGTTATGTTTGCAGTTTTGTATGGGAGAGCGGAATTTTTTTTCGCGATTTCGATATTGGTCCCATAGAGAAAGTTGTTCAGTTTGATGGTCTGAAGCACCCCTTTAAGTAGCTGTCCCATTTTCTTGTACACCCTGTATAGTGTATTAACAAAATGTTAAGGGAAACTTGGGAAATGTTGGTCAAATAATAATATTGTTGCGCTGTTTTAGATGTCGATTGTAGAACATGCTCACAGAAACAAAGTCAATATTCCTAGGTACCTAGACTCTGAATTACATAAGCAGCTTCATTTACTATGAGTAGGTTATATTAATTTTCCTTGCGTTTATACAGATTTATAATCTAAATATATTTTTCATAAATTCATAATAACTTGTAATAACGATATTTTTCGGGCGACCTGCCTTTTACGCAAATAAATGAGCTTATTAAGGGGCGTCCGCCCGGTTTTTGAGTAACTTTGTAACCATTTTATACATTAACTATGGCACTTTTTAAGCAGAAAAGAAAACTGAACAATCTACAGGATATGAGAAGTGATGTGGTTTTTCTTGAAATCTATTTTAATGAATAAAACTGAAGAAAAACGACTCCAAAGTCACCTCTTTTTTTCCAGTTGTAACCGTTTTACTCTTACATTGTTGATCAGAAGAATATGAAAATTTACTATATTCTTCACAATACAATATAAAATGATGTGGTTTTCTTATTTTTTGAAAATTCATATAAAATCATACAGGTTTTCAAAGAAAACTGAAAATTCTGACCGGAGCCGCGCAATTGAAGCGGGATGGCTAATTGCAAAAGTTTGCTTGTAAGAAAGAGAGCCTTGCAGATGGGAGGAGTAGCCTTAAGTGTTCCAGAAGAAATAAGTAGAAGCTGGAGAGCTTATGACCATCATCATCAGCCACTATATCGTCCCCTCTGCAGTAGCAGGCTCAAGGAGCTCACCACGCGTGCCCAATGCGGATTGGTGGAAAGTTTGGGACCGATCCAGAGAAATTATAAGCAAATCAATACCTACAATAAATAACCACTTTCCACATCTGACTACACTCACTCCAGTCCATTATTTTAATTTAATTGATTTTATTAAAACTTGCGGACTAGGTTCAGCATAGGGTAAGGTTGATTTCCACTCAAGTATCAAACAATTAAGTCAGGCAATCAGTATGTAATACTTTGACGAGGAAAACGACAACTGGAAAGAACAATTGTCACACACAATACCATGAAATGCGCAGTTATCGACACGCTCTAAGATTTACCCAGGTTCTGAGAGCTAACGGTGAGCAAGGCAAGGCCGGACGCGCTATCAAATGCACGCTCTACCAGCTAGCAACTAGGCTAGTTTGTTCAGTATTATGTTCTTCGACAGCTTAAGAGGTCCTTGCAGACCGCCCGAGCGCGCTGTATATAAACAAAGTAAAATCCTATGTTTAATAAACCAATCAAAGTTAATGACATTGTTAATCACGATCTAAGTAGATACTCGTTAGACAGTCAGATTTCCGTTAAAATATGAATGAATGATAATTTAAGATTTGTGTGGAAATCTTTGAAACATTAATGAAAATCTGACCAAGCACAGCCATAAAGATTAATTTCTACATCGTGTTTAAAAAAAGGTCATAGACTTTTATTGATTTAATATCCAAAATATAATTAAACTTCTCCTAACGTCTCCTAACAAACACACATACAGTTTTCTTCATGTTGGACACTAATAAAAATAACAGTGCATATGAGAATTGCGTATCCTAGTTTCTTTTCTTTATAAAAATTGTAAACATAGAAGCTTTGATTTTCAAAAGAGTATTGTGTCCACTATCTATTGAAAAAAGTTATATTCATAACAGAACAGAGCACCTACATCACTGATGGATTTGTAAATAGCATTCCTCCAATATGCAACAAGTTAAGTTAGAGTCAATCAAGGGCGTCTTTGTGTGGCATGACCTTATAACCGAAATCTACATAAACGTTCGCCTAGTCGATAAATGTTAATCATTGTTACGTTTTTTTTATTATTGTAGTTTTATAACGAGTTGAAGTATATGGAGACAGACAATTTCGCAAATATCATTCTTAACCCGATTCCCCGGAGCTAAGTTATACTCTTTATTCGAAAATGTTGTCGCCATCCATAAGGTAAGGACAAATAAAATCCTTTGTCATAATTTTATACTCGCACAGATGCCTATTTTTCTTTTCACCATAAGCAAAAGGCAAAAACTAGTTTGTAAATAAATACGTGTTGGTAGAGTACAGTGCGTACGTAAGTGTATCGAGTATGTCGATCGTATCGCAATCCCGTAGGCAGGGCAAAGGGCCAGGCGCTGGTGAACGACCGCGCCGCGCTTGGTGTCGCCCGTGGTCTCCGGTCCGGTCTCCCTGCCCGCGCTAATATGGCATAGCTGTTTTGGATATAAATATAAATGAAGCCAGTATATTACACGACCGAGGTGCTAATGCAATACATTCAATTGAATATAATTGAGAACGTCTCGTTGTAAATTCTGAGTAGCTTAAGATACTACGAATATCATCACTTTGTAGGTGTGTTGGATAACTGGAATTTGTGTATTTTGGCTTCTTTATATGTAACATATAGTAGAACATAGCCTTTTCTAGTAATATAAAGCAACCCAAAGACTGTGACCCCAACGAACGAACGAACGCACCCCAGGAAATAAGGATCGATGTGTATTGCTAATGAATATTTATATGGCCTAAGTGACAGACCCGTTGTACATAAGTTGAGGGAATGAAAGCAAAAAGGTAAAGGGGAATGGTTGGTAAAAGATACGTAACTGTTGATTTATTTGGAAAAGACAATCATGAAATTAGATTTTACAGACATTCGTAAAAATGATAAAATACATGATAGATAAGTAGAATACTATTTTTTATAAACCTGGACAAACGGCCTATACAAGGTCCTACATACATCGATAGATAATCTGATACAGTAAACGTGACTGATCCTTTAAAAATAAACCTGCCCAGTTACAATTCAATCGTATCGCTTGCGAGATGAAAAATAAAGCAAGAGAATCGGCAGGTGGGGTTGCTATGCCAGGTAGAATCTTTATTTATAAAACACGAAACTATTGTGAATTTGTGACCAAGTCTCTGATACATCGAGGTATTGGGACTAGAAGGGACAAAACTACAAACTTTATAGGTCAACGGCATATCGGTGAGACGATGTGCTCATGTATCTTGTGTTTCTGTTCCGGTAAGGGGAACGGTGTTAGTAAACTTGTTCGTGAGTGGAGCGAGTCACAAAAAAGAAAAATACAAGGCAAATCTGCGGCGTCTCTGATTTGTTATTCCAACGTGACCTTCCTTGACTCCGGGGCGTTCCACTCGCTGCTTCGCCGAAATCAAACCACATTGTTTTTTTGGGTAGGTAAATAAAATACAGACACTATCTGAGCTCTCCTAGATAGCCCTGTTATTTAAGATAATACCTAGTTGTTGGAGAATAAAATGGAATCTATAGTGTCATGGAATTTCTAAGATTGGAAATTGATATAACTGATAATGATAACATTGCAACATTCGCAATAACCTTTGTGGCATTACTAGTTAAGAAACTAACCACAACACATAGCTTGTTTGATAGTTGTAGCTTATAGCAAAGTTTCTGTCCATCTTGAACTAGAGACGTGAATACAAGTAATGTGTCTATAGACAGAATGCATCAATTTGATCGTAATGTGTCAGAGTTGCATGAAAAAGGAAGGAAAGCATGAAAACTCTACAACGTATACCTTTAATTACATTTTATTTCAGAAGCATAATTTTATAGTCTTAATAGGAAACTTATTAAACCTGTTCTTAAGTTTCTGATGATGTGAATGTGGTTTTTTAAATACAAAATTTGTTCACAGCATAGCAGTACAAAACCACAAAACTTAACATTGTCGAACGTCAGTATTCAATACTGCCAAGATTGACTTGGCCATGTTTTATTTTACGTGGTTTTTGTTCAAATTAAGATTTCGGGCCGACGCGTGAAAGTGTGCTTTAGGTGGTAATTTTTAAGGTTTACTATGGTTGGTTTTTGGATTGGTAGAGGCGAGGGGCTGGGATTCAAGGCCGCGGGTTGTCGACCCGGCTGTGCCGCTGCAGCGTTCACGTGCGAAACTGGCTCGCCTCGACAACGTCGCTGTGAGCAGAGCACCCTATCACTGTCGGCGTTAAGTGCCCAGGCCCACTGCCTCGCTCCTCAACACGGTTATGCCATCCACCAAAATTATCTACAGTAATTGGCAACCGCACTCCGCTAGTGATGACATCTTATATTTTTGCTTACCTACCTATGTTGCTTATAAAAACAATGATGGTAATGAATTTATATTTTAAGAACTGAATTTCATCGGCTGAAGTGGCAACACAATACAATAATACAGACTGTGATAGAGATAGCTTCATTTTTCTTGTTCTCCAATAAAGTCAGGACGCTTTTTGAGGACCTACCAACCATCAGATTTTAGGTATGCAGAACATAAACAGATGTGTAACCAAAACAGATAAAGTTAAGAGAGGAAGAGAATCCAACGAAAAACACTAACGACATTCGAAAAGAATACCAACCAGCTGATGTTTTGTTGTGAGACAAACAACAACAATTGTGTAAGGTGTGTCCGTAATGGATGAATGAGCACTCAAGGGACAAAAAGGGGACGTCAGCTGTTTCCAGGTAGAACTTATGGATTGCTGCGATACGGTACGGATGTACCTTTTTTTCTATTGTCAGAGACCCTGCAGTTTGATATGAAAAATTTTGTTTTTTTATGCAAGGTGTCCAAAATCTACTGGTGCTTATATATGCTACCTATATTGAAGAAATATAAGAAAAAAAGTAACAGTACTTTGAGCTGTTTAAGGCAGGTTCTGCACCTTAAAACCAGTTTGCATCCATTTCACGTTCTAAAGAGCCCATCATTGTAACAACACAAACCGATGTATTCATGTCATTGTTACACACTTGTATTGTTACATAAGGTGTCCAACCATGACCGATGGCGATGTAGAGCTGTACTTTAATGAAGAAGTATGAAAATAAGGTTGGTAAAGTGCAGTCACTACATATTAGGTATTTCAATACGTGCTACTCATACAGGTGTTAATTTGACACCTAGACGTCTAAATATACTATTAGCTATAACAAATCTAGTCAAATATCAGCGGGAGTGCATCGAAATCAATCTGCAGTAGAGTCGGGGTGCACCCCAGGGGGAGTCAACGACCGGCCCAGTGCGCCCGCGCCCCCGCTCGCGCTCCGGCGACACACGCCAGTTCTCCGGAGCCCTACGGGTTCAACGACCTAGCCTCCGACCCTTCCACAAAGCCCCTGCAAATATACACCCAGACAGATCTCACTCTCAAATTAATATTAAGTTCACCGAACTTTTATTTATGTCTGAGCAGGTATGACGGGGTATTAAGTTTTAAATCGCAAAGCTTTTCCAAGTCTCATGCTGTCACAAATATTTAGCCTATATTTCGGTATGTATTGCACACTTCACTTCACAATATTTGTGTTTGCGCACAAACTTATCGTGTACAAAACCAAAGATAACACATGTGACTGAACACATACGTGATGTAAATGTAGGTGATGATAGCAATAGCAAACAATGAATTTAACTGAACACCGCTAACAGTGCGAATTCAAGGGATCAGGAATAATTCCAAACAATGTTAGTGGTTCACAGAATAAGCTCGAACACTGCATCAATGTATGACAAGTGCAACGCCTTATTGTCTTGAAATTTATTGCTTTACTAGAAGAGAGCTGTAAAGGTAGCATAACAGTCGTTTCAAACTGTGAGCTTGTTGCAGATTTAAACCTTTACTATTTTTATGCGGTAGCGTCAGGGACACGCCAGACGAGAAATAAAACTGGTGTTGACCGAGCGCACTATAATAAACAAGTTCCTACGTTCAGGTTTTAAACTACGACATCCAATGAAGGTGTGTCAGTTTGGTTAGCCGGAGGCTATCGCAGCCGAGCAGCGTTGTAAACATATGAACACGATGTTTGTATGGAAGGGAGACGTGGTGTTAGAGGACAGATGCCAGTCTGCTCGAACCTCGGCAACACGTCGACTGCAACACCGCACGCGACCGAAATACACTACGCTGCGCTCAATGAAATCGATTTGTGCATAATCAACTGTTGCCAATCACTTAGAGGCAAAGTTAACACACAGCAACACGTTCTTGACTACGAAAACGTGCCATTTATAACAAGTTTTAATTTTAATAGGCGAGAAAGCAAAGGGCTTTCTGATGACACAAAGCATGCACGTGTGACCCAATTAAATAAAATATATTTTAAACCTAGTAAAAATAGTATGTTGCGAGAACAAAGAATGCTTTCCGAGCGAGGTAGCACGGGTCGAGCGGAGGGCAAATGGGGTGCTTTTATACGTATACAATATAATATGAAGGTACACATAGCTAGCGCCAATTTATGCTACCCTGTTAGCAATTTCCCGCTGCAGAGATTATTTTCGAACTTAACATCTGTGTGTCTGCACTGCAATGTGGAACATGACTAAAAGCCTTTACAGATTGGGAACGGATTCAAAGCTACAAGAATCGCTTTCGTTTCGAATCGAGAGGAGAAAGCTATGGTGTCGCAAGCACCAGCGGCAGCGACGTGGAGGCAAAAGGTTTCGTGACGGCGGCGGCCGTCCGTGCCTCTTGCATAATGCCCTGCGTTCACCAACAGAACTGCGTTTTCATGGATTAACACCGAATACAAACTGTTCCACGAATTTCGGCGCGTGGATTATCGTTTGGTAGAGCGTCGAGCGATAGCACAGCCACATCTTTTGTCAATTTTCAATACGTGCGCCATTATTTTGATGCCTGCGTTTATTGAACTGTAAAAACTGCATAAATATCCTGCACTATAGTTAACTACCGAGGCGACCTAAAATGTCTCATGTATCCGTTAACTCGGGCTGAGCTAACGGAGCTCCCGCGTGTCTTACGTGACATATTTTGTATAAAACCCATATAGGTACCTAAATAATTTACAACCCAATGTATTCGTTTGAAATGGAGAAAAAATATACTTAGTAAATATTAATCCAATGTATGTCAGCGGAGGAGAGAATGAGTTCAAGTCTACGGCCGTTTACGCAACATGCGCAACTAGGCCAATATTGTATCTCATTCCGTTCATTGTGCTCTTCGTATAGCTCTGCTCTGCTCATGGGACTTTGTGTTAACACGGTTTACAACATAACATTTATTATAGGTTTATCGACCATGCTTGATTTGCGATGAAGAATTAGTATTTAAATGTGGTAGGTAGGTAGTAGATATAGGCACGTAAAAACCTTGATGAGCCTGCGTGTTAGCGAACTAAACAGTTAACTACTGCATAGCCAAATAAACTCAAGAAATACTTCTATACCCTTAATATACTACACTACTACTATTGGCTACAATTCTCGGTAACAAGAGGGTAAACATGAATTCCGTTCATACTGGTATAAAATTATATTAAAAAGTAAAATTGGGCTCTTCTACGTTGATACTAAATACTCTAAAATCAATACACCTATATTATAACTCTTAATTATTATATTTTGTTCTTAGTTCTCATTTTATCATTCGAATAAAATAAAGTATTCTCCATTTAAAGACAAAATACACAATAAAGTTCTCTCTCGCATTGAAGATGTTTCTGCAAATGTTTGAATTGTTAACTACGCTTGCTTTGTAAATTAACAGTAACCAACGACGAGGCAGCATATTCCTTTGGGAATACAACTCGATCTAGAGATAAAAGTATCCCAGGTTTGGTCATGGTTATAATTTATCATCGCATCGACACAAGTTTCACCGAAATCGATTTAGCCGTTTCAGCGTGATCGAGTTAGCAGCATGAAAAAACAATGTCTGCTTTCTATCTACCACTCTCTAGTACCTACTCTCTACTGTATTACGTAAATTACGTGTATTCTGTCGTTATTAAACTACAATAAGTGGGTTTGAATCTATATCGCAAAAGATAGCAGCAGGTAAAGATAGTAGCACTAAATGTTGGGATACATATTAAACTTTCGACATGTGACGCATTGCACAATGACGAAGATATCCAGATAAGATATATCAATGAGTATATTGTGTATTTACAGGAGAGCGATTTTTGAAACTCATTCTTTGAACTCAGAAGTTGAAATGTCAATATTACTATGGAGACGTGCATCTTTCTACTGCTGATTTTACATTAAAAAATCATACTCCAGGAGTACGATTTTTGAAAGTCAAATCAGCAATAGAAAGATGCGTATCTCCATACATTTTCAACGGCCGAGTTCAACGTATGAGATTCAAAAATCGCACTCCAGGACCTACTTAGCCGCCACATTTCACCACAAGTAGGTATGACAGCGGTGGCGTGCGCCTATTTCTGTACAAATCCGAAGTTACACAAGCAAAGTTTGTATAAAGACAAGCCACGTGCTGCCAACACCATACTGACTGTAAACCAATGAACCACCGAGAATAACATATGTTGCATAGTAGGTATATTGATGTTATTTGAGTCGAGTTAATATATTGTTGTAGGCTACGGTTGTAGGCAACTAATGATAAATAGCAAAACCAGTTCTAGGTACTTAGCTACAATTTTTAATTGTTTTTTGATAGATTATTGTGCAAACCAACACACTAGTAAATAATACATCTAAACTATTATAAAAATGTAACAGAAGTGTGTCTGTACATTGAAGATATTAACAAAAAAAAAGTTACGATATGGTTTTTAGGTGTCCCTGATTCCAAATCACCAATTTTTGGATTATTTGTCTGTCTATTTGTTTGTGTGTTTGTTTGAACGAGCATCACACAAAAACTACTGAACCGATTTTGATGAAACTTTGTTTGTTTGATAGCTTATGATCTGACTTAAAATCTGATATATAATTTGTGCGGACGAAGTCGCGGGTTAACACTAGTCTTTAAATAAATATGGTCTAGCTCTAGAATACATTCGTATTTCGATGAATGGTTAACTGTGTAAGATTTTCCTGCCAGTCTCATAATACTATCCTAACTATTTCTAACTGTAGGTAAGTCTGTGAAAGCTAACTGCATATACCTTCTGGCTTCCCTATTATGCTTCCGTCTAGACAAAAGCAACTAAATGCACCTTTGTCCTCTTCACTACGATGGAATATATTTATTAGGTACAAGGTATATAAACCATTCGCCTAGGGAAGTGTTATAATAATTTGATACGGTAGATACTATTTGGAGACTATATTAATAAGGCAGCCAAACATTTTAGACATGTACAAATGACGATAAAGTTAAGTATTTTGTTCATGTTGTCATTAATATTATGATTTATTATCACAAACAAAATATGAAACCATTACTATAGAAGAAGAAAAGAACTAACTAAGAAAGTGATGTAACTGAAGTTAAGTAACTATCTTTGTTAAAGCAAAACATATCGTTAATTATCCCTAGGGCCGTCCTGTCGACAAAGAGTATCTTGGTAACAAGGGAAAATATCTTCCTAAGCAGTTTTATCAATCACTAACTGCTTACCCGCTTTATCATCAGCTGTTTATTTTCCTTTTGTCATTATTATATGAATAAATTAGTCTGTGAACCAAACCTGATATATCTGATTCTCCTTATTGTTCAGCAGGACAATAATCGATGGAAATGGTTTACAACGTGTTAATGAATTAACGCAAAACTAGAAAGTAGTTTGTTTAGAATCGAGAGCAGAATCGAATTATCATGGTTTCAACATAGGAATTTTTTTTCAAATATTAATTAATTTGTTTCTAAAATTTTTAATTTTCTGATCCCGATGTCAACCCACCGCACAGGAACACTCACCCTGCTTACTACCAAAACAAGATTATTAAAATGTATCCATGAGAACGTTAGCGCTTTCATTCATTGCTGAAATGATAAGATAACAAATCATTTTTGCCTCAAAACTTAAAATGTGAATAACTTTAAATTTTAACTATCAAAATAATGAAATTATTGTTTCAATCTAATTATTTTGTTATAAGTCAGTTGGGGTGTATGAGGTTTTGCGTTAATTCATTAACACGTTGTATATTCGGACTAAAGGTTAGGTACCTATCTCGTTTGATATTTTTATTCGGTTTTTAAAACAATGTAGGGATGTAACTATGTGGGTAGCGAGAGTTGGGCTCTCGGCCGGGCCGCGGCCGCCCCGACCGGATCGATACAGTCTACGGAGCGGAGTACAGACGCGGCCCTGCCAACTTCCACCCCTGCCAGTTTAACATAGAACCCATCACCGCTTTATATTATATCGCACTAAACGAACTACGTCGCAGTAACGAAGGGTCCATTTGAATTGGTAACAAACTCACATCCTAAAAGTTCAAACTTTTTACCTAATAATGTAATATTAGGCTTCAGGTAGCGTATGTTAACGACTCGTAATCTTTATCAAGTATCCTTATATAGTCCACTTACTTAGGTAGAACATTCCTTTGTCCCTTGTTTACTTTTCGATAAAAAGGACTACTCTTAGTTTTTTCTAGTAAATTGATAACAGGACATTTAACTATAATTGTATCATTGCTAGAATAGCTAATGATGTGTGGTTAGTTGGTAGAGTTTGTTAGCATAATTACCTTACCTAGCAAGTTTAGTAAAGATAATTTTTAAATTCATTTTTCACTAATTTGGAACCCCCGTTATTATGAACTTACAGTAAGTTATGATAGCATAATTATATGACATAAATAATAATAATGATCGTCATTATTAGCACAAGTGAATTGAAGACTCCGTGAGTTTTCCCAGAAGAATTTTGACATTGTATTAATGGCTCGGCCCTGGGTTGCTTATATTGTTTAATAAAATGAAATTCACGAATATAGTGCGACAAAAAGTTTAAATACTTAAAAAAACTGATTATGCGGTGCACTTTTGACGAATTTTGTTAACATACTTACTACTCGTTCCGTCGATGACCGTTACAAAATTTCCTCACAGGCACATTAACTGGTCCCGTCGACAAAAAATAATATAACTAGCAAATAAAAATTTGAAATTAAAAGCGATATTAGTGACCGGGACGGACGTACCGTACGTGATTGCGTTGCTAAAGGTTATAAAATTGCGTTTAATAGGGTCTCTTAGGGGTGCGGTGCGGGGAAGCGGGAAGGGAGGTAGCGGCCAACTCGAAGTGAATGCCTAGTACATCAATTTATGTGTGATTCCTTTGACAATCCTACTGGACCCACTAGTGGTACCAAGCAGTGGAAATAACTTGGCAATAAGCGTAATAGTGTCAAAAAAATACTTCGTAAGTACCCCATAAACATAATTATCGTAAAATAGAAGCTATCTATGTCATCCTTCATCATCACCAATCACCAACATACCTAGTACCTACATTATTTATTCCTTGCTTGTTTTTTAGGTCTGTACACTACAGTTAGCTGTTTAGTAGTATAATTTAGATTAAGTTAGCTTAGTCAGTATCTTTCAATTTTCTATAGGGACCAGGAGTGCGATTTTTGAATCTCATTCGCTGAGTTCAGCAGTTGAAAATGTCAAAATTACTATGGAGATACGCATCTTTCTACTGCTGATTTGACTTTAAAAAATCATAATCCAGGAGTGCGAGTTTTGAAAGTCAAATCGGCAGTAGAAAGATGCCTATCTCCATACATTTTCAACGTATGAGATTCAAAAATCGCACTCCTGCCTGTAGCAGTACAGGGTGAAATTGATATCATTAGCATCCTTTTAAACTAAGAGTCTACCCTCAAACTGTACAACTTTTACACTGGGGGCAAACCGATTGGAGCAACAAAAAAATCTGCTGTTCCATACTAAACTGCAACGCGTAACTCGACTCAAATGTATGCAACTGCTGATTTTTTTTTGTTCCGATCGGTTTGCTCCCATAGTAAAAGTTGTTCATGATATCAATTTTACTCTGTATACATAATAGATAATTTTCTATTATTGACTTATTGTTGACATCAATTTATTAGTTTAGTACAATCAAAGCAATGAGACGTGAAACAAAATGGCTGCACTCGCGTCGCGGCGATACGTTATCGGTACGTATTACTTCCATGTAAAGATATAATTCGCCAGTAACAAAGGCATGTGAAATGTAGGGGTTTTGAGTACTGCAGCTAAATTATACCATTGGAAAGTAAACAATGGGGAAAAAATGTTTTGATAAGTCGATTTCGTCATGTACTCGTAAATGTACTAAAATTTTTCGAATTCCATTAACTTCACTAGATGCTTACGAATTTTAATCACACAAAACCATAGGCCAATATCTAGTACTTTGATTCATTACTTGCCGTGGGTTTCGGTTTCGGACGAGAATCTAAGGGCTCTTACAGACGAGAGACACTTTGCCGTGAAAGATACTAGGTAACCCAAGTTGACATGTTATTCCATTATACATAGAAACATGGAATATGTTAAAAGTAAACAGTGTAACTAGTTGGAAACCAAGTAAAAAAATAAGTATAAGCCAGTAACTTTCAATAATTATACACACAAATAAGCAAATGACACACACACACAACATACATTTCATTTCAAAGAGACAAAGAAAAAATGTATGCAAACAGTGCAATCATTTTGAGTAAATATATTTTCCTCATTTTGTGTACATACAATGCAGTGATAAAAGTACCAAATGCCATAAGCCAAGCTGTGCATACACATACATAAACTCACGATCGTAATCCCTTTGGGAGTGGTCAGAACCATTGAAACAACTACCAACTTTATAACACTTTTACCAAATAAAATTGGTATGTTGGTCAAGGATATCATATGTTACATTATCTTGCTTCTAACTTATCACTGTGATAAAATTTGTGCCACTATCTTGTGATTTTCCTTCATAATATGTATTAGAGTTATTGTATTTTAATAAATAAATAATACCTTTTTTTCAAATCATATTTGAGTTTAGCCCTGATTATTATGTTTTTAATTGTATCATTTGTTTGTGTGTGAGTGTAGGGGTTCACCCCTACAGGTCTAATGGTCGTTGAATTTCAGTTTATTTAAATGTTTTTGACAATATTCAATTAATATTAGCCATAAGAATAAAAAATATATTTCTAAAACTATTTTTTCGTACAAAATTTTTTCTTAGCGGATTTTTCACCTAATTATCTTTGGATGCCGATTCCAGCGTAAAATGGCCTATTAAGAACCACTTATTATTTCTTATTTGGTAAGTCGAATAATCACCGAAGTTTTTAAAATTAGTTTTAACACTTTTAACCTATGGAACATCCATTTTGTATTTTTAAGAGAACTTTGAAAATATTTTCCGTGCAACTAAAACCTAAAGTTTTCACTTTGGACCCTTTTTTCGGTAAGTTGTAAGGATGCCGTGTTGCTGATTATTCCACGTATGAAAGAGTGTTTTTAGACGATCAAGGCGCAGGAACAAAATTCGTAAAATTCTTACTATGAAAAAAGTTATGATATTTTTAAGCCGCTCCAGTAGAAAATTCTCAAATACACCTTTAAGGTGGACGCACATTTATCCGCGGCGAACGAGCCGAAGGAGGCGAAAGAATCGAATTTTAGAATTCTTTGTATGAAATTCTATGACACCTCGCACACTTATCCGCGGCGAATCGGACGAATCGTCACAAGAATTAAAATGAAATTCGTTTCGTTCGCCTCCTATCCGGTGAACGCATATCTATCCGCGGCAAAGGAGCCGAAGCTCCTACGATATGCGTATAGTTGCGTTCACTGGCGTAAAGATATGCGTCCATCCCTAAAAAATCATAACTTCTAAACTACAAAAAATCGCGGAACATACATGGGGTATTTTCGGATACACCTAGGTGAAAGGAACATAAAAAAAATTTTTGGACGTCTCCGTCTGGACCACCCTGTATGTAATACCCATTAATGCCTATTCTCACAAATAATTAGAGATGAGAGGGAATGGGTAATACTCCACCACGTCGTTCTAGAACAGATTAATAAAGACAAATTAGTAGACCACACGAACCTAAAGATTTAACTTGGCAGAACAAATACTAACACCTAACAGCATTATCTGGGACTGTGACTAACCACTTAGTTATCCATGCAATCATTAAATTAAATTAAGTAATAAATAAAGTCAAAAATTCTAAACTCAAGATTACCAAAGTTGTTCATTTCTAATTTTATAATTGAGCATTCATTTTAGTGTTAATGTTAATGAAGAATCATTAACACTAAAATGAATGCCACAATTCTCAGAAGCCAATAGCAAAAGTTCTTGACGTACGGTTATTTATAAATATTTGTTGACGTGAAGGGACTTTTTGAAAGTAAAAAAAAAACACAATCTTGACACCACACAATTGGAGCTTTATTGTAGGCCAGAGACCAGGAATGCGATTTTTGAATCTCATACGCTGAGTTCAGCAGTTGAAAATGTCAAAATTACTGTGGAGATATGCATCTTTCTACTACTGATTTGACTTTCAAAAATCATACTTCAGGAGTGCGACTTTTGAAAGTCAAATCAGAAGTAGAAAGATGCGTATCTCCATAGTAGTTTTGACATTTTCAACTGCTGAACTCAGCGAATGAGATTCAAAAATCGCACTCCAGGCAAGTTGTTCACTGAACCTTAAAAACTGTTGTCAACGTCAGGAATATCTCAATGTAATACCAATATTAATTAGTAGAAATTTATAGAAATTCCTTCTGCCGCAAGCTGAAAGTGGGAGACATGAGTAGAGTATTAATTTTAACTTAAAACATTCAAATGGAAATATTACTTAAATAAAATTTTCCTTTGAACATAATGTTCTAAGCAATTAACAAAGTAAGTAATTGAAACATTATGTCCAACTTATGCAATGTTTTTCTGACAAGTTAGTGTCTTAACATTCTTTAGTCACTTAATACGGTAATAAAATTTAATGGAACCCTTAGGCATAGCAACAGATAGCAAGACTGCAGTAGGTTACAGTGCCAATGATAGGAAACTGACCAACTGGTTTTGTAACTTTGTTTTGATCCAGAAGATAAGCTTTCTCTTTGAAATGTTATGTTAGAAACGTAAGTAGGTATACATTATTTTGTATTAATATTACAATGATTTACTATAACTATGACATATCAATTATCAACTATTGTATGAGGTAATGAGTTCCTTTTTCAGTATTTTTGTATGCTGTACTTGTATTATAATATCGATGGCTGTACCTTGCTTACAAATGGTATTTGCCTCAAAAGGTACAAAGATAGCAATTATTGTGACCACCCCAACCACTTTTTATTTTAGTTGTAAATCTAAATATGACCTAAGTATGAAAATGAAGGTACAAAGTAATCTAGTTACTACTTGGAAGAAATATTATAGACAGAATAAAGTAATCTTTCTTAAATTCCAGTTTACAATAAATAATTTTTGGTACATTTATAATGGAATGGAAAGGACTTATATTCAGTAGCAGAATATCTATTCATAGGTATATTTATAAATGGTTGACTAACTAACTGACAGACAGACACCGCCTTAACCATTAAAGAAGAAAAATTTAGTTTGGAATAGAGACCTACAATAATTATTCTACAGAGGAAGAAAAATTTAGTTTGGAATAGAGACCTACAATAATTATTCTACAGAGGAAGAAAAATTTAGTTTGGAATAGAGACCTACAATAATTATTCTACAGAGGAAGAAAAATTTAGTTTGGAATAGAGACCTACAATAATTATTCTACAGAGGATGTTTGGATGTACCTACTAAGAACGGATTTTTCGAAAATCAAGCCCTAAAGGGGTGCCACATACTGTTGAAGTTTTCACAAATCTATGCGAACAGAGTTGCAGGTAAAAGCTAGTAAAAATGTATTCTTAGTTCTTTATGGCACAGCCCGGACACTGCATACAAAAAATTTAAATTGACAAGATAACATCAGCACATGTGTGTGTGCTGTGTGTGTGTGTGTGTGCGTGTGATGCATGATTTCTTTTGAACCTTAAGTCTTCTTCTTAGGTAACGAGTAACCAGTGCGACTGCGAGGTAACCAGAGGGTGATAGAGGGGGTGAGGTAAAAAGTTGGTGGGAGAAAGGGAGTGTCCATACTGTATCAAGTAATAGATACCTACTCTTTTTTATACTGTGGTTATGGTTAATCAAAGAGATTATACCTACCTAAAGGTATAGAGGCCTATAGCAAGGATGTCTGATGCAGAATCTATGCTTTAGAATAAAGATGTCCTTGCCTGCGGTCCTGTCGGCGGTAGACGGCTTCCCATACTAAATGACATTTTTGTATGGGCCGGCCGCTGGTCGCCGTCGGTAAATGTGTCTCAACCCTTAGTAGGGAAATAACAAAATCAATCATCTCGTGATGATTTTGTAAACACATTTCAAATTTTCTGGGGCGGTTCAGACTATCAAACAGAACATCTTTTACTATGGGGGCAAACCAAAAATCACAAAAAAACAGTTGTTTGATACATTTGAGTCTAGTAGGCATTGCAGTTTAGTATGGAACAGCAGATTTTGTTTTCTGTGATTTTGGGTTTGCTCCCATAGTAAAAGTTGTTCAGTTTCATGGTCCAAATGGCCACTGCAAAAGTGTTCACAAAATCATCACTAGATTTTTTTTATTTCCCTACTAAATGTATGGGAATTTAATTTTGCGTTTTCTGAGAGTTCTTTTACCTCGACTTCGGTTGACCCAGAGTATACTTATGCTCCTTATTAGTAAGAGGATCAAATGGGATGAAAAAAATGTTATGTGAAAATTGCAGCTGTAATGGTTCTGGTAGCTGCCCTTTGTGCCCCATTTCAACTTTCCACCTTGTATATTTTCTCAATGTCATTTTGATTCATTATTAAAAAATAATATTGATTTAAAAAAAATCTCAAATTGGCGGCTTTATGGCCATTGTTACCTTGGCCGGAGATGATGATGAAAGTTGATTAAGGAAAGGACACTGGGCAAAAATGTATGGCCACTGGTCCAAGAGCCCCTATGACACATTAGCCCAGTCATTTTACGGTTTGAGCCGGGACTAATTAGCAGAGATCGGAACTACGGGTGCGATTACTATCAAAAGTATGGATATGACCAAAAATCCCGGGATTTCCCGGGATGTCCCGGAACTCGGTACCTTAGTAACGGATGTAAATACAGTACTAGGATTCCGAATGAACATGATTCTACTGCTTGTAGTATACACAATCTGTCCCTTTAAATGAATATCATGAAATTGGTTAGTAAACTAAGTAAATAAAACAGTTATATGACATTCAGGATATATTTTTCTCGATTTAAATATGAACAACATATAACAGCTTTTAATTAAACTCAAATTAGGTAATAAATTACTTGACTTCCCGGAATCCCGGGATTTCCAAGTCATATCCATGTTAGTGATAACATCTAAAATAGCACCCAGATTCCGATCTCTGCTAATTAGTAATTGATATTTTTTTCGGTATAGTATTTAAGAGCCAATTTTAGCTTAGAAATGTACCAAAATTAAAAAAAAAACCCGTCAGCAACAGTTCCTAATTTATAATTCAGGTATTATCTCGTTATAAAAAACCTGAAGGTAATTTTTTTTTGCACATATGTAAGGCATTACCATTATACATTCTTCAAACATGGTGTAAATATTTTTGTGTACTTAGAAGGTTTTGAAAAATACATTCGTACTAGTCATTCACTTCGAGTTGGCCGCTACCTCCCTTCCCGCTTCCCCACACCGCACCCCTAAGAGACCCTAATAAACGCAATTTTATAACCTATAGCAACGCAATCACGTACGGTACGTCCGTCCCGGTCACTAATATCGCTTTTAATTTTAAATTTTTATTTGCCTTTTATATTATTTTTTGTCGACGGGACCAATTAATGTGCCTGTGAGGAAATTTCGTAACGGTCATCGACGGCCAACTGGTCGTGAACGGGTAGTATTTTCTAATAAAAACCTCATTTTTTAAATGTCAATGCCTATTGTATTGCTCAAGAATTATTTATATTGTTAAATCTAATTCAAATGAGTGCATTGTTATTAATATTATTAATTTAAAAGCTTTCGCTTTTAACAATTTTGATTTCTATGTAGCGTAGCGAATTTATTTATAATTTATTTTCAGATAGTCTTTTTGTCACTAAATAGTGCCGGTAACAGTTTAAAAGTCCAATTAATAATTACTTCCCACCTCTCCTAACAAAACTCCGTAAAATGACTGGGCTACATGTAGGGACAGTTAGAGGATACCCTAACGTACATGGTACACAACAAGCAACAACATATTTTCGAGAAAAAAAAAGACACAGGGTGTAATCTCTTTCGAGGTCATCAGACACTTAGTAACAACTACTTAAAGCTATTATTAAGCATGCAACAGTAATAGGGCTCACATCGACTATAATGGCATTTTCAGGATCAAGCACGTATCCAGACTTTAGTTTCAGGGGGGGACATTTAATTTTCAGGGAGGGGGGGGGGGGGGGTAAATCCCACCTATCCCCCCCCCCCCCCCCCCCCGATTAGGGGCCTGTTAGCACATTCGCTGCTAAGCTCAAAACAATGACATCTTGCGCAGTGCTAACACTGTGGAATGCTATACAATTCTGACTCAAGATTTGAGTCGTGCGCACTGCGGCCCATATGTCGCTGACCTACGACGTAGGTTGTCAGCAGTTAAAGTGTTAAGATAAGATGAGATAAATATTCTTTATTTGCACACCAAGAATATACAATTAAAATAATATATATATATTTGAACTATTTTTATTATTTGCCTGTTCAGGATGGAATAAATATTTTGCAATAATAGTAATAAAAGACCAATAATTCTGTAATTCTTTTTCTCTCGAAAAAATATTGGTGGCACATACGTGAAAAAATGTTCTATATATTAAACCCCTTTCAAACGTACTTATGCGGGGGCTCTTACACCACTCCTGCCCACTGTCCTCATCATAATCATAATCATAATCATCATAATCATTTTATTGTGAATCATAGGTAAAATTTACAGATGTTACACAGGGTGTAAATTACATTACAGTTTCGCTATGTCCTGCCGCAAGGGCGCACAATAATTATTCCTAGCATGCATGAAAAACAATATCGGCACATACAAGATATTTACAAGGGATACATTTAAAATAAAAAATAAAAAGACAATTAGCAACAAAACATGGCACAGCACTACAGTTTACCAATGGAATCGTCAGCAAAAAAATCATCAAGGCTATAGTAACATTTGTTGACCAAAAATTCGTGCAGTTTATTTTTAAACAAATTAAGCTTATCTATGTAACGTATCGCTTTAGGAATGTTATTATAAATATGAGGTATCTTGCAAAATAAGCTTTTGTGTAGCAAAGCCGTTTTTGATGGCTGTACCAACATTTTATCCTGATGACGCCGGCGAGAGTGAAAGTTAAATAGGTTGAGGTTCATTTTAGCAAACACGGCGCATTCATAAATGTATGTACACGGTAAGGTTAGAAGTTTTGACTGTACGAAATGAGGCCTACATGAGTCTGTCTGTTTTAAATTAAAGATTGCACGGATACAGCGTTTTTGAGCTTTAAATACAAGATCTCTATTCGTTGAATTTCCTTTCAGTACATATTGTAAAGAAATGTCAAATGATGATTAGATTCAGATTCAGGCAAAGGAAATGCATCCCGCTCCAACGTGAAATAAGTTTTTGAAAAAATTATTAATATAAGCACTGATATATATATAATAATTACATAAGCTGCATAAGTTTTGTAGGACATAATCTCCAAATGGTTTTAGAATTTTGGTAGCTTTCCTAAAATGCAAGGTGGCACATTATCCAACCATCCCAGGTGACCTACGGGCCAGGCAAAAAAAAAAACAAGCCAATTAGTTTGACTCATTCCAAAAAAAATTCCAATACCTAAACAAGTTAAGAATCAGCTTCAACAATATTTTATAAACTGAACCCATGGCATATTCATATATTTATTATATAAAAGAGGCCAGCCATGTTTTGTCACGAAGAATAATAAATTCCAGACACAAAAGATTTTGTGTGACAACATTCAAACAAAGACATTTTTTTAATATTTTATTTCTTCAAGCAAACCAGCTACTCTTTCTGTAATTTATAACTTGTTAGAAAATTAAGTTGGTGTTGATCCCAGCAACATACGTAATCAATTGAATGTTAAAATGAGGAAGTTACTCGAAACCACGGAGTTGCATCATGACCTTCTCATAAAAATAGGGTAATCTTACATTACCAAGAAACGTAATAGATACCTACATGATCAATACTTCGCTTGAATTTACTTTGTGGCTATGCAGCTTATAAAAACTTACCTTTTGTGGGAATATTGCAGTATCCAGCAAACTTCAACCGTTGGCCTAATTTACACACATTGTAAGTACAAAATGAGACGTAATAAATAGCTGAAAAGGTAGTCCATTTATCGCGAGTGGTGTTTGACAAACCTCGAATCGATTACTGTTTCTACACTAAATGAATTTCAAAGAATCATTTATTTTCACATCAAGTCCACAAATTGTCACTGTTTCTAGAAGAAATGACACTATTCAATTTTGATCCATACTTGATTTTCACTGATTTTCAAGCACACAGTTGGGAACAAAAACAGCTGGCTGTTCATTGTTTTTTTCTCGCCCACAAATGCAAGCAAGCGCACGCTCCGCTCACCAACCGCAGTGTTGCCAACTGGTACAGTAGGGTTGTAGCTAGGTAGTTCACGAAAGTTTTCCTTCCTATAAAAGTTGCTAGAAGTAGCTAAACATCAAAATCGATTAAGGCTGCACCAAGGCCACCAAGCCTATTGTGCTGCCCCCAATAGTATTTTTTTAATTTCTTAACAATTAAACAATATTTCCAAGAAACAAGAACGCTGATACGTCTGTATGCTTTACATTGTAATCATTGCTGATTTTCAATTTATCGGGTCACTGTGCTGCTGATTTGTTTCTATAATTTGTGTAGTCATTATGGTAAAAGTTTAGTATACTGCGGCACGAATTTGGGGGGAAGGGGGGAGTTCCCTCCTTCATCGCCCAGAAGGGAGGGCGCAGAAACGCCCCCATTTTTTAAATAACACAAATTTTGAGTTAACAAACATTTTGAGGTTATAATAACCCAAAATGAGTCATTTTGGCAGGTTTTAGGCGGTCTGGGGGGGCTGAGGGGGACGCCCTCTGGGGGTCCCACCCGGGGGTTTACACCCCCTCCCCATGTTGGCATTGTCGACAACCCCCCCTAGTCTAGGGGGTCCAAGGCCCCCCCCCCCCCCCCGGCGTGATCCCCAGGGGGGTCACACAGACCCCCTACCCCTGATGGCATTATGTGGACACGACAACCACTACACCCACACCCACAGTGGCTACACCCACTTGGTCTGGGGGAGGGTTTAAGGGTCCAACGCTCCCCCCCCCCCCGACACTGACTGCTCTGAGTCGGACAGACTGGTAACCTAACCTAACCCAATGAAGTGAAGCGGCATTGACTTCATACCTATAAATAGACAGACGTATTGTAGCAAGTCGTAACATGTTTGCTCCGCTTTGCTCCGCGATTCTATATTGCACCCCTTACTTCTGTCAAAATGGGGCCGAGCCGAGCCTCCACCGCCCCGCTACGGCCCGGTGCCAATGCCGATACAGATAATTTTTTTCTCTGTCGGTTCTCACGCGCATCTTGATTGTCCTCTCCTCCCCAACCTCCCTACCCTCCTCACCTCCTCCTCGCTCACCCAAACCCTCACTGCCCCTTACAAAAAAAAACATCATGTTTCGTTTATTCACTTCTTTTTTGCTTCCTAGCGGTGGTGTGGGGGCCTCCCCCTCCCCCCTCCCCCCTCCCACGCCCTCGACCACCTATTTTTGGACTGCAGGATACTGAAAATACTTCTCACCGATCCCCACTACTCAATCGTAGCCCGCGTAGTCCCAGCAACGCTCATTGCCGAGGTCCTCCCCTTAGGGGTGCCCCTTGGGCAGGTTGCTTAAGTTCATTCATTGGTTCGGTAGACCTACCAGTGTGCTTTGCCGTCACTGGTGTGGCCCCATAGTCCGCAATAATAAGCACTCGATGCTCCCTGAGTAATGTTGTATTGGTCAATTCGAAAAAAAAAACTAATGCTAAACTAATTTTGCTAATAATAACCTCAAACTTCAGTTTAAAGAAAAAGGGGGTTTCAGCACTTTTTCCCTTTAGGGGGGGGCATGTAGGGACCCCCCCCTGCTCCTTAACCCCCTCCCCCCCTAATTTGTGCCGCAGAACCCAACCCGTAAAAGTAGCCAAAAAAGCGTACAAGTAGCTGCCCGACATCAAAACATTGCTAGATCTAGCTATAAAGTTGTAAAGTTGGCATCACTGACAACCAAGGACTGAAGAATTCTACGATAGGGTTTACAAAAACCGGTTAAAATTAAATCGTTTTAACTTTCCACTTTGACGAACTTTTTAAAATCGATTCGATCGATTATTTCAAGTTGAATACGTTAACTATGTTCTTGTGACTTTTATTTACAAGTTGCAAGCACTAGCAATCAGTTCTTGAAATCACATGAGTTGAGTTGAGTGCTCGCTGTTTCTCATCAACATCATATCGTCATTAAAATAATTACCTATATGCATTTAACTACTTAATTATAACGGGATAAGTTTGGGACATTATAATATTATTGTTCTTTGACAATGTTTATGGCAAATAAAGTTCATAATTATTATATTACCTATATTATCTCAGGCTGAGATTCAAAGACGATTCTTAAGTCATAGTTCGAACTAAGTAGGATCAGGAATTTATGGATTTTGACATACGGTAGTTCGAACTAAGACTTAAAAATCGTCTTTATCGTAGGTAATAATGTCGAAAAAAATGAGGTACTTAAGTATATGATCGTGGTCATTCGAATAGGCAACATTTATTTGTTTTAATAAATTACTCGCAATAATTTTAAATGTTAGGTATCATATTATATTTAACAAAACGGTTACAATTTTATAGAAATTCGTTTAACTCTTTACAAACATCATAACTATTTACATTCTCGGGATCTTCGAGTATTCCAATATTATAGTCTTCATCCTTCGACAAACAGAGGTTTTTCAATATCTCAGATGGTGAAGGGACATTTTTATCTGTTACTGATATAGAATCAATGAATTCTCCTATACTTGCATCAAATAGTTCGTTATTCTGTGTTCCGCGTGTGACAGCAATTTCATTGATTTCTGATTCAGAATAACTTGTGCTTGGGATAGCATTGTGATTATTTTCAGTAAATGCTTCAGATATGATAGTAAAGTTTTCTGAATCCATGTCTTCCAAAGACAGTTTAGCTCCTCTGCGAACCAGCTCTGCATTAGCTTCAGAAATCTGAGGGTAACTCGTAACGTCTGAATTTGCTGCTGCGTTTCCTCCTGATTCAAACGAATCAGGATTTGGCAAAGATTGCTTTTCACATTCTAATGCTTCATCTGGATTCTCGTGTTTCTTCTTTAGTTTCTCAACAAGGTCACCGGCTTGTCGTACTACAGTTCCTGGTGGTTGAGCTTGGCATTTGTGAGTGCGTTGTGAAACCTAGAATCAACAATTTTTTTTGTCAGAAAGTAAATTTAGAACAAATCCATGATACATGAACAACTTGGTAGGTTATACGTCTACTTACTTTATAACGAAAACATTTCTCACAAGCTGTACATTTGTATGGCAATACACCTGTATGAATACGACGATGGACCAAGTAGGAAACTCTTTGACGAAAACATTTCCCTGAAAAAAATAACATTTTCATTAAAAATAATTTTTTTCTGTATTGCATCCTAAGTACTACCTACCTACTCGCTTTGGTAACAACGGGACACTTTTTAATTACCATCCTGAAACCAAAATATGCTATAAAATGAACCTTATATGGCCAAACACAAACAAGGGGCGTGCGTGGTGGCTAAAGCAATGCCTGTTTATGTCTGACGCCGAAACTCAGAGTTTTAAGTTAGGTATAGTTCGAACTAACTAGGGTAAAAATGTATGGATTTTGACATACGAGAGTCCGAACTAAGGCTGAGATTCAGAGACGATTTCTAAGTCATAGTTCGAACTAAGTAGGGTCAAAAATGTATGGATTTTAAGATACGGGAGTTCTAACTAAGACTTAAAAAACGTCTCTCAATCTCGACCTGACCACCCGACCCGAAATCCAATACGATCGCGAAATCTCGCTCTTTTATTAACTTACCACAAGTTTCACACGAAAATGGTTTTTCGCCCGTGTGAATGCGTTGGTGATTATGCAGGGTTGATAATTCTTTGAACGCCCGGCCACAGTAGCTGCACGTATGCGGTTTTTCATCGTTGTGATACAAAAGATGTTTATGATAAGATTGTTGAAATGTAAACGTCTTATTGCATTGCGTGCACGCGTATGGAGTTTCGCCTGCAAACCAAAGTTTTTAAATAAAAAAATTGAGTTCCTCTTTTTCTTATCTTTTTTATAACTGCGCTATAAAATAGTCGGTCAAAAGCTATATCTGAAGCTTGTATATTATAGATATTTTTGTTAAAGTGTAAGTAAGGTAACTTCGATTCAGAGCAAAATGCGATGTAACCTATGAGACTGAGTGTAGGTAGGTACCTAATAAAATAATTCTAGTAAAGATTACTCTCTGTTAGTATAAATTACCTCCAAAACTAACACCAATTGTTTTAACCTGTATGAAGCCGTTTATGTTTCTTGAGGAAGTACTTCGTCGTAAAACATTTCCGACAAACATCACATTGCCATTGTTTGCTATCATTTCTCTCCAAATTATTCAGCTTATCATCTGGAATCTGATCCGTATTTTTACTTTCGGAAGTCGTTTCTTTATTGAGATCACCATTTTTCTGGTTACTGGAAGAAAATCCGTAATGTGCTACTCTCAAATGAACCATTAATGATCCCCTCATTTTAAAATGTTTCGGACATATATGACAATGGTAACGTGTAACAGTTTGATTAGCGTTATCATCAATATTGTGTATTAAACATCTGTGCATTCTTAAAATATTTGCATCAACAAATTGTAAGCCGCAAACACTGCATGTTGTATTTGTTTGTGCAACCGATGCTTCCGTTTTCACAGTTGTCGGCAAATAAATAGGATTACCAGATTGAATACAGTCTTCTTGCCCTCCTCGCGATATATCAATGACTGGAACTGTATTTAGAGAAATAACTGGCAGCTTTGGATATATCTTCACGAATTTCACAGGTGCATTTGTGGCAGTCGACGGCGTTTTATTTTTAACTCCAGACGATCTCGGTTTCTTTTGCTGTGATTTAGCCACGACTTGATTATCCAATTTTGGCTTATTTTTTGTTTCCGATGAACCACCTTTATCTAAACTTCCTTTAGTAGTTATTAATTTTACGTGACTAAATAAATGTATGGTAAGTTTATCTAATCCCGACACTTCTTCCTGGCACACTGGACACGGTATTTTATTAGTTGATACATATATTAATTTGTCCCTTAGCGTTTGTACAGAATCGAAAACTCCAGTATGTGAACATACTGGACAAGGTAACGATGCTGCATCACCACTCATTTTGGGAATATTTACCAATATGTATAGAAAACGTTAGTAGACTGGCACATTCGCGTGAAACTGAAGCTCAGGAGTGCTATTTTTGGAGGACTACGTACTTATTGAGTTGGCGTCTTTTCAAGCGACTTCAAAACATAATAATTCATTAGAACTCTGATAACATATCAAAATATACAGAAAAATAAGGAATAACAAAGATTTTAATAAGAAATGGGAAAAAAAGATGATATCTGGCCAGCCCTTATATTGTGAAGGCTAGATTTTATTTCTTTCATTAAAAAACCATGGTAAAAACATTGTCCTAATTTCATTTTTATTATAACTAGGTACCTACGTAACTTCTAAAGTAGTTATGTGATCTTCTAAAATATTTTAATTTTGTTCTAAAAGAAAATTAATTTAAATTTTCTTGAATCGATATCGTAAATTGCATGATTTCTCGATTTTAAGCTCAATCTTTACGATACCGGTAAATAACGGTTTTAGCTCTCTAGATGAACAGTCCGTCAGTCCGCAATCAGCTGTCTTTTGGAGTTTTTGGCGGGATTTGAACAGATACGTTTGGAGTCCTCATATTTCATCGAATTTTTATTGTTTATAGTGAGTTTTGGTTCGTAAAATCGGTGTTGTTTTGCGTAACAAAGAGTCGTGCAAGTGAACAATATACAGTTCAGTGAAATATGTTGGTGTGAGTCGTGAACAGGAAAAGTGTTCCGTTCTTTTGTAGCGCGGCAAGCGGTCGGTTCACCTCTTTCCTGTGGACTTCTCTGCGTTTCCTGCGTTTCTCGATTGCCTCCAAAGGACGGCCGCACATTATCAGAAATTTCTGACAGAAAAATTCTGACGCTCGCCGGAAGGCACTCGGTGCATACATTTTGTATTAGACCCCGCACACTGTCAGAAAAATTCTGACCGGTCGTCCGCTTCTGATGCGCACCGGACGGCACCTCAGCCGGACGTCAGAATTTTTCTGACGGAAGGCGTGTTAGCCATACATTTTGTATTAGGCCCCGCACACTATCAGAAATTCGGATCAGGTGTTGCCAGACGTGCGATAATTATCCTAGATCTACGATATTTTGGAGTGTCATGTTCATGTGATAGAAATAAAAGTCAGGTATATTTATTTTCTGTAAACAGGTCATTTACTCAACGTTAATAGTTTCAGAGTTTTAAGCAAAATTCCGGAAAAAAACAAACAGAACTTTTAACTTTTTTTGCGATTTTGTCAATTAAATTTTGTTAGCAAACCTCAGATTTGGATTCAGCACCCCAAAATACATATAGAATGGAAGAAATCCGAACTACCACAAAACTTTACTAGTAAAAACACAATTTGACTGAATTATAGCCCCAAAAGGGCTAAAGTGGCAACACTGGGTCGATGTGCGTTGATTGAAATATGAAACACGACTGGGCTCAAAAGTTGCCGGATCAAAATTTCTGATAGTATGCGGGGTGCTTCCGACGAGCGTCAGAATTTTTCTGTTAGAAATTTCTGATAATGTGCGGCCGTCCAAAAACTCCAAAGAAGCGTTGAAACGTCGAACACCAACGTTTTATTTGCTATAAATGAGAGTATTTATTCCTGACATCGTTTGTATGCGATACTGTAATCGCTTTACCTTGAATTGAACCCAAAAAAAAAAAAAAAATCAGCTGTCTTTTTTTGAAAAATGGCGGCACGTTTGTTTGGCGACAACGTGATTTTTTGTTATTGTATTGATCTAATATTTTCTCGTTTCTTTAGTAACGTTTGTTAGAATTATACTTAGTTAATATTTCGGTAAAATTTGTAATAAAATTTAACCATGTCTGAGGGACCTGTGCCTCGTTATATGGCACAGTTGTTAGAACAACTAGGATGGAATCAAGGAACAAGGATTCCTCTGGCAAACAGTGATAATAAAGAAGCAGAAAACCTCTTGATATCCAGGTATACTTTTGAATACTACCTACTTTAAGCAGGCACTACATTTTGGCGAGAACTTCTCGGCGAGAATCCTCTCAAAGAGCGGTCAGAAGAGTGTCATCTTAGGGAACTTCCATGGAAAATATTGTAGGCTCACGAAGCCACGAGAACAATGAAGGGCATCCACACTCGTTCTCAACCCTTCTCGTCCGTTCTCGGTGAGAATGTAGCGGTGTCTTTGTACCTGTAGTATTTTCCGTTGTGTTACAATATGTAATGTAATAGCCCTTGTAAAAGATCTCTTCCCTAAATACTGAATCCTTCTCTCTTTAGATTTTCTGAAAGAAACCTCTTCAGAGGCAAGCTTGCCTTCTGTACTGGTCGACTCTGTTGTATTCATCGACCTATCTGTACAATAAAGTGTTAAAACATTTGTTATCACTGTTACGTACAAAAAGTACATAAGTTTCTTCCTACCCTGCATACATCTTTTATTGGACTATGGTGTACCTTGGTATTTACTATCTATCATAACTACACATTATCTCGTACCTATGTAATCAGCTGAGATTGGTACTGCGGGTGCGATTTCTATCAAAAGTATAGTTACGGCCAAAAATCTTGGGATTTCCCATAATGTCCCAGGATTCCATACCTTAGTAATGGATGTAAATACATTACTAGGATTCCAAATGAGCATGATTCTACTGCTTAAAGTGTACTCAATTTCCCTTTAAATGAATAACAGGAAACTAGTTACTAAACTAAGTAAATAAAACAATCATATGATATTTAGGATATATTATTCTTGATTTAAATATTGGCCATAGCGATACAATGCGGCAGCGCTGTTAGCGTTATGGGCACCTTTGCACCTGATTTGATTTAATTTTAAATATCAATAAAATATAACAGCTTTTATTTAAACTCAAATTAGTAAAAATTCCTCGACTTCCCAGAATCCCGGGATTTCCAAGTCATATACATGTTAGTGATAACGTCTAAAATCACACCCAGATTCCACTGTGAATGATATTCTGAATTGTTATTGTTACAGACAAAATGAGATCCAGCGTCTCAAAGAAGCTCTTATTTTGCAAAACCAAAAACGAGATGACCTCAACAAGTACATGAAAAATGTCCTAACAGAATATCAAGAGAATACTGTGAGTATTATGAGAAAGAAAAGATATCTGAAAATATAATGCATTTTTTAAATTGTGATATATGCAGTTTTTAATTCTATTAAACAATAATTTTCTTTACTTATGGTTACTTTTTAAGACCCTTATCCCTTTATGAAATAAACAAAAATGTGTGGACCTCACTTTGACTGTGACTGCGATTCAGAGATATTTTTAAAGTCTTAAAATCCATACATTGTCGACCCTACTTAGACTAAGCTTACTATCAAAAGAAGTATCTGATTCTCGGCCTAAGGGTCAGCAAACTTTTCGAGCAGTTTTCATTAATCAATTGATAATGAACTCAATGACTATTGAAATAGATTTGAAAATAGCATGCAAGAAATATGAGATATACCAAATACAGACGAGAAAGAGATGACCTATTATACCTGTAATTGTGCAATAAAGAATATTTGTATTTGAGAACATCCATGTGGCATCACTTGGACACGGATATCTTGCACGCTATTTTCAACTGTATTTAAATGACTATTGAGTTCATTATCAATTGATTAACCTCTCGTATGCCGAAGCTCTGGTCCGCACGACGTAACAATTGATTTCTATTGTGTCAGTCATTTGCGGCATTTGTAAAGTTAATGAAACTTCTCTAACAGTACTCCGCTAGGTGTGCGCTGACGCTAAGGCTCTGAACACATAACTCAACTGTCCAAGGGACAGAAATGTTTCTTGGATCCTAAAGTAAATTTCACAGATGAATGTGTTGAGCAGACAATGTCTGTCATTTGCTCAGCGCCTTATCACATTACGTTCGTGTGTTAAATAGACATCACTGGGTATTGTCAACCAACACCATGTCTTTTATGACTTTGAATATTCTGACTCCTACCTCGGGGAATATGTAGGGTCCTTCTTAATATGCAGACACTTTTTAAGGGGATGATCAGACCGTCAAACTGAACAACTTCCTCTATGGCACAATGCTGCGGCTGCGTTTTTCCACTGCATCTGTTGCCAGTCTGCATTCGTAAACACGTCGTACCGCCCCATCCCGCACACACGCACACTGCTACAGTTTTACATAATTATTAATTACTCAAAGTAGATACACTAGTGTGTACCTACTCGTGCAGTTTTGCCATATGGCGAGGAGTGGGAAGCTTGCTGGGGTCATCGCCGTGCCGTCGCCGTTAACTGGAAAACCGTGTTATTACAGAACTTGTTTGCTAAATTTCATTCAAATCCTTTATGCATGAGTGACTGACAAATATAAATTGACGAGATGTTTATATTTGCAGCGTCTCCTGTTTGCCCACAAGCATCAGTTGGAGCAAGAAGTTAAGCTCCGACAACTGGCCCTCAATGAAGTGGACAGACTCGATCGCGATATCATCAGCAGTCAGAAACAGAGCAAGGATGTCCAGCAACGCCTTGACAGACTTCAAAGTAATTATTAATTTACTCTAAATACCTACCTTGGAAATGGAATCGATGCATTTGGCAAACAACCACTACGAATTTGATTGTAAATCAATACAACATAACCAGAAAGTCTTAAACTCTAATCTTATTTAAATTAAAAATTATGGCTCCATTGTTTTGGCCATGATTTTCCTCTGCCAATGTAGAGTTGAGAAAAACACCTCTAGATGGTCGATCAATCTGTATTTGTTCGTAAATAATTGCTACTCCGCTTTGCCCTCTGCTAATTAGAAGGGCATGCAGAGACTATCAGCTTATTCGCCATAATCCAGTGAAATCCCACAAAGAGAAATCTCTGACAATTTGCCTTTACCTATTGCTGTTCCTTTTTGAGTCATTCCGGTTCAGAAGCAAGGCAGGTGACCCAGCACCCAACCAGTCTTATTTGTGCCTGTATAAGCCTGTTACTCAATATGACTAAGAATGTTACTAGACATTACTGGTGGTTCAATTCTGTTTGATCTTACCCTCTTATGAAAGTATGGATGAGGATCGGCATGACAAGAGAGCAGGCCGACATCCAGTAGGTCGCACTACGTATGGCTGGAACGACGTAGTAGCTGCCGATGAAAGACTGCGCAGGGTTAGGAAAACTGGCGCTCTTTGCTTTCGGAGGCAAAGACCCACTTGCCGCAAGTTAGTTCACACGTCAGACTTATCTACAGTGATATTGTTCTTTTCATTTTGCAGACAGTATCGCGCGCTTATTGAAAAAGGCGGATACTCTAAAGAGCGAAGTCTGCGGCGAGCGCGGAGCCCTACAGGAATGGCGTGCGTCACTCGAGCGCGGCGCGTGCGACATCACCGCTATAGAGCAGTTTACGAAGCAGGATGTATCGAAAGCCAAGGTATGCTCTGTTTGGACAGATTCAGCTGGTGCAAATGTACTTTAATGCACCGTAATTCGACAGAAAAAACTATCCATAGTTTTTATTATTGTGTTTTTTATTTAATTCCCAGTCATATTGTCTGATGAATAATCAAATAAAATACGTAACAAGATAATAATATGCTTCTGCCAAACTACATTACAGTTTTAACGTTTTTTATTGTGCAATCTTAGAGTAGGCACAGGGCAGAGTGGGCATCTAGAGAAATATGTAATTCTGTTTATACAGACAAAATCGCTGACTAGGGTAATACAGGGTGTCCTGGGTGTCCTTAATTGCTGTTTTATTTTAAATTGATTTATGATGGGGCTTGGATACCGAATCATTAGTCGAGGGTTGAAAGAAAATCGTTTTTCAAGCTAAAGAAAATAAAAAAATGTAAATCTAGGAAATTGAAAAAAACACGACCCTTTTACGTTCAAAAGTTCATAACTTTTAAATTAATACGAATAACTAAATGATTCATATCTTGAAGGAATCTCCATAAAATAGGCAACTTTTTGTAATAAGTGGTCAACTTTTAGTAGTACGTTTTTTTCCCGTAAGAATCGCTTGAAAACCGAGTAAAGTTTTTGTTAGACCTAAACCTTTGTACTAAATTGGTTTTATTATGTGACCCATGTGTGATAGCTGAACAAAAGTACTATTTCAGGAAAGCCAAATATTCCATAAACTTTCTGATAAAAAAAAGAATCCGATAACCTTGATAGTTTTTTGTTTAATAACTTTTTGCTTAAGCACTATGCGATATTATGAAAAAAACAAAAGTTATAATAACTTTTGAACCGTTGAGTTGAGAATGGAACCATCATTCACTGGTGGGGCTAAAAGTTTGGAAATGACCCCTGACAAGCGCCTGTTTGATTTGATGCACACTTCCAGAGACACCTTTTATATACCCAATAGTAAACTTCAAATTATTTGCAGGCGATGGAGATGAAAAGGCAGAAGTTGAAATTGGAACACGATCGTGTGCACGAGCAGCTCAGCGACCTCGTCTCCAACCTCGGCGCGGAGGAGAGAGGCTGCGAAAGGATCTCTGTTCAGGTATAACATGCGTCCACAACAATAGGCTACTTGACAACTAGTCAATTCAGCTACTCTTTATCGGACGTCAAAACGTGCGCTTTGTATGAAGATTTGTACTAAATAAAGAGTTGTGACGTCATCAACATTTCATTACTTTTTAATGTTTATCTTGTTATTAAAAATAGTATTCAAGCTAAAAACTCAATGAAAATTTGAGTTTAGCGTTATTTTCTAACCTTTTTTTTAATGAGAAGATAAAAATAAAATATATTGTATGTAGTCAAGTACCCAAGATATTGTATCTAATATAAACTATTATAAAACTGTAAAATATAGGAAGTGTGTCTGCATATTGAAGACATTTATAAAAAAATATTACGATATATTTTTGGTGTCCCTGACTCCAAATCACAAATTTTTTGATTTTTTGGTATGTCTGTTTATTTTTGTTTGTTCGGTCGAGCATCACGCAAAAACTACTGATCCGATTTTGATAAAGCTTTTTTATTTGAAAGCTTGTGATTTGACTTAAAATCTGGTATATGATTATTAATTATACATCTTTCGATTATTATTTTCAACTAGCGACCCGCCCCGGCTTCGCACGGGTGCAATGCTGATATGTAGTGATGTATTATATACCTACATATAAACCTTACTCTTGAATCACTCTATCTATTAAAAAAACCGCATCAAAATCCGTTGCGTAGTTTTAAAGATCTAAGCATACATAGGGACAGACAGACTGCGGGAAGCGACTTTGTTTTAATACTATGTAGTGAAGTGTGAGTGTGAGATCCGAGTCCGTGTGGTGTCGGAATAGCACCACACCATTTCCTCCCGTGGGTGTCGTAAAAGGCGGCTAAGGGGTCTACCGGAGGATGGGCAGCAGCAGCCTCTGAGTACACACATTAAATCCAACTGCGATCGCCAACCCGCCTGTCAAGCGTGGCGATTATGGTAAATCCCCCCATTTTGGGGGAGGCCTATGTCCAGCAGTTGACGTCTATCGGCCGATATGATGATGATGATGATGAAGTGTGAGATTCGAATACTTCACTCCTGTTCTGCCAGGCACGGCAGAAAATCAACGCCTTGCTTTCCAAGTAAGGCACTACGTTGAGTCGTGTCCTATTCACCGTCGTGGCACACACCGCTACCACCTACTTTTTCTTTTAATATTATTACATCTTGTTTGTTTTGTGTATAAAAAATTTTCCTTCCTTTCAATTCCCATACAAACTTTCATCCCCGTTATCACACCTTTAGGGTTCGGTTGGTTGGAAAGGTTCACATTTCTGCTGCAGCGTGCGCTGCGATCGATTTGACTGTTCCCCCATGCACTTCGCACATGGCCAATAACTAGGTTACTATTTCTAACAGGTTATGGATGGCATGGAGGAGAGGAAGCAGTTGATGACGATGTGGGCGAATGCTGTGGAAAATCTGCGGCAGCGTGATACGGACATCAGGCATATTAGAGAGGTATCTACAATGGGTTGACATTTCACCATAGGGGAGGCTATCCAATTTATTTATAAACTTAGTATCTGTAGGCTTGGAAATAGGACAGCCGAGATATCGTAGCTTCGTTGTGCAAACGAGCTACTTTAAAAAAAGGACTAAATAACACTACAGGCGGAAAAATGCTCGCAGTGAAAATGCAGTTTTCATTGATATAATATAATAAAATAAATATAATATAATGTTTATTTCTACCACAAACGAGTACATATTTCTTAGAGACTAAATGTTACAGTCAGTTATGTTCGTGGGAGACTGGTGCCGGTGTCGGTGGTGGTGATAAGTTGATAATGAACTCAATTAAATTGAAATAGAGTTGAGTAGAGTTGAGTTTTTTATAACGTGCAATAAATAAGGCGAACAAACGCCACAGGTATCTATCTCTTTTCAATCGTAATCGAATCGTGTTCCCTATAAATTTTTCAACGATAACTGAATGAGCATTTTCCCACCCTAATGAGTACAGTTATGCACTAAATACTACTACACCCAACTGCATAGCAGTTTATTCACATATTTAGTCACTCATGACATTTGTACCTTACTAGAGCTGCGTTCCGAACCTTTTTGTGCGGTTGTTTTTTCAACTCGCTCTATAGTAAAACGTCTTTCACCGAGGCTCTGAACGGCGTTTAGTGCGAAAAGTTGCGCTCGGGGTGCACTCTGGGTGCACATAGGGTGTAGGTTCTGAACGCAGCTTAGTGTGACACTAAACTGAGAGAAAAATCTAGTGTCTTGCCAGAATTTTGTAGTATGTTTGACAACAATTATAATAAAATTTGTTATTGACTAGGATTTCACTGCAGGGCAAAGGCTTATAACAGGTGAGAGGGAGTGGGCTATACTCCACCACGCCACAGCCCGGACACTGCATACAAAAAATTTAAATTGACACGATGACGTCAGCACATGCGAAATGGAGTCTAGGGCTGCCAGAGGACTGCAATAACATGACTTTTTCGTAAATAAAACTCTTTGACACCCGTCTATTCAAAAAGAGTTTTTATCCTTCGTCCTAAGATTATATTATCTTTGTTTCGAAAACATAAATTCTACATGGTGACAATCTAGGCTACAGGTAACTGCCGTGGTAACCAGAGGGCGATAGAGGGGGTGAGGTAAAATGTTGGTGGGAGGAAGGGAGTGTCCATACTGTATCTAGTAATAGATACTCTTTCTTATACTGTGACCACGCGGACCCTTAGGGCGCGGGAAAATTAGTAGGAAACGAACAGTTCCTGCTAAAAATGTATCTGCTCCTACCATGTCCACTTTGGCAAAAACACACTTTATTCAGTCAAGGAGCCGAAATATAATGACTGCTTCACCCACAAAAAGATTTTTCTTGTTAATTAATTTATGCACTTTACAGGACTACGAGGTTCTAGATAAACAAGCAAACCACGTAGCTGAACTATGTCGGGAACAGCAAGCGTTCTGCGATCAACAGCGCTGCAACAACGCGGACACCCAAAAAGAGAATTTAACTCTTGCGTACAAGCTCGGTCAGATGCGTATGGCGTACCAGAGCTTGGTAGACTCTAATCTCACGCTGGATAGCGAGGTGAGTGGAATAACATACCTTATAATGCAGGGGTAGGGTACAATATCGCAGAGACAGAATTTAACTCCTGTGAACATTCTCAGTCCGATGCGTATGGTGCACCAGAACTTGGTAGACTCTAATATCACGCTGGATAGCGAGGTGAGTGGAATAACATACCTTATAATGCAGGGGTAGGGTACAATATTGCAGAGACAGAATTTAACTCCTGTGAACATTCTCAGTCCGATGCGTATGGTGCACCAGAACTTGGTAGACTCTAATATCACGCTGGATAGCGAGGTGAGTGGAATAACATACCTTATAATGCATGGGTAGGGTACAATATCGCAGAGACAGAATTTAACTCCTGTGAACATTCTCAGTCCGATGCGTATGGTGCACCAGAACTTGGTAGACTCTAATATCACGCTGGATAGCGAGGTGAGTGGAATAACATACCTTATAATGCAGGGGTAGGGTACAATATTGCAGAGACAGAATTTAACTCCTGTGAACATTCTCAGTCCGATGCGTATGGTGCACCAGAACTTGGTAGACTCTAATATCACGCTGGATAGCGAGGTGAGTGGAATAACATACCTTATAATGCAGGGGTAGGGTACAATATCGCAGAGACAGAATTTAACTCCTGTGAACAAGCTCAGTCAGATGCGTATGGTGCACCAGAACTTGATAGACTCTAATATCACGCTGGATAGCGAGGTGAGTGGAATAACATACCTTATAATGCAGGGGTCGAGAGAGGGCGTCCGAGGAGAACTTACCAAGACCAAATAAATGGTCTTCTCCGAAAAGGACAAGTGCGCAGTACCCTCAACCGACGACGGAAGTGTATGAAGAGATGTATGAAAGTGGATGAGGCGGGAGAAGTATGTCGGGATCGCAGTGTGTAGACCGAGACCGTAGTCTCTGCCTACCGCTGTGGGATAAAAGCGTAAGTACCTATATGTATGTATGTTTAATACAAAGGTAAAAATTCCTCCACACCAAGTAAACCAATTAGAAATTACGTAATTACAATTGACGTTCATAAAGGTGATTTTGACAAGGATAAGGTGAACTACATTTCAAATTGGTTGACTACCTTATACATTTCCCATGGCAACCTGCTACTGACGCTCTGAACAATGTCTGTGTGTCTAATAATTGTACTTGTTGCAGGCCAAGAGTTTGCAGCGTGAACTTAGCAACATGCAGAACACTCTGGAGAGGCTACACATGGAGAACCGGCACATCATGAACGAGCAGCATCGCAAGGATGTCGCACTTAAACACATGAACGATAAGGTACATTTTACTTCGACACTCTTTTTGAACGGGTACCGTTTTTGTAATGTTTGTTTATCTGAAGGATTGTCACAATACAGTATATGCATTTTACATAAGAATTGTTTTGACATAACTCTTTATGTGCAATTATTATAAGTTGGTTTAAATTGCTTGTATTACGTTGTTGCACGCAATTTCGAACTTTCGACTGATCGGCCAATATGGCGCTTGCGCAACGACCGCCTCCCGCACCAAAATGTACCTAACAACATTAACATATACTCACGACTATATTCCCCGAGGAGGTAGTTGGAGATATTATAAAACCTCAGAACATCCGATCCGAAATGTCCCGGCCATAAACCGTGCGGAGATAACTTTCCTGTAACTAGTTACTGTTTATTTGTAAGCTTTGTGTGCTTTGTTGCAGATAAGGGAACTGAAAAAGAAATTGACAGACTCTCTTGACAAGAGTAAGTCGTCCGAGAAGAGAGCTCGGCAGCTTGAAGACATTTTGAACGTAAGCTACAAATTCTCTATGTTCATCTCCTTAAAAAAACTGTCTGCATATTCTTCTTATCGTGTGGGTTGATACCCTGATGGAGTTTTTTCAGACCGCCTTACGGCCTCTTGACGTTGTTTTTATGTAACGACTACTACCACCAGAGATAGTAGCCGGGACCAACGGCTTAACTTGCCATCCGCAGCACGGAATCATTTCTTTTTTTCAGGCAATCAGGTGATTCAGCCTGCAATGTCCTAACCAACTGGGGAAAAACGCACAAAATGACATATCACTAGGTGTCCCCCGTGGGAATCGAACCCACGACCTCCGTGTCGAGAGCCCAATGCTCTTAACCATTAGACCACGGAGGCAGTTGCATATTAAGAAAGACATGTATATGGCACACGGATTCGATAGTGCCTCATGATTGAAAGTACCTACCTACACACTACTCGCGACGCGCCACCGACGGGTACCGTCAATCATAGAACATTATAATAATACAACATACAGATAAATCGGAGTTTCCCTGCGAGATCGAATTAGAAATAAAGAGATGCGCAGAAGAACCAGAGTAGCTGACATTGCTCAAAGAATTGCTATACTAAAGTGGCAGTGGGCGGGGCACATTGCTCGCAGGACCGATGGCCGATGGGGCTAAAAGTTCTCGAGTGGCGACCGCGTACCGGAAAGCGCAGCGTGGGTAGCCCACCCGCCAAACACGGTGGATCGACGACCTGGTGAAGGCGTCGGGAACCCGTTGGATGAGGGCAGCGCGGGACCCGGTCGTTATGGCGATCCTTGGGGGAGGCCTATGTCCAGCAGTGGACGTCCATCGGCTGAGATGATGATGACATACAGAATGGCCACTTCCTGCCACTTCAGATACCGCACCTCACCCCGCACTTGAAGATCGATTTTAGTGGCGAGGACAAAGGGTACATAGTGAGGCGCACGCCTCCGACCAGAGGAGGCTCATGTGCATACGCCATTTTGTTTATGTTGTAGTACTAAGAAATTATCGTGAGATCCTTCTATGGTGTCCAAGGTGTGGCATCGTTTAATAAACTAAAATATTATACACCCCTTTTTTCTAATTACTAGAAACAATTTAAGGGTGTATTCAGATAATGAAACTACACAACTTTCCCCAAGGAACAAGGGTAGAAAAACGAAAAAAAATTTTGGAACTCCCACAGACTGATAATCGATCGGCTGACCCGGACTTTTGCATGGAAGGTCCAACAATATTTCTCATTTCTCGACCCATGTTCCTTAGGGAAAGTTGTCTAGTTTCATTATGTGAATTCACCATTAAAAACTTTCTAGTAATAAAAAAATAGTGGTGTATTAATGAGTAGAATGTTAATAGGAGGAAGAGAAGTTCGCGACGAACCTGACGGTGAACCAGCAGCGGGCGATGCACTGCTCCTTCGTGGAGCAACAGAAGCTGCTGGCGCTCAAGAACGAGGAGAAACTCTTCCACATGCAGCTCAAAGGTATACACGCACAACATTACACACACAGACATTACACACACGCGACGAACCTGACGGTGAACCAGCAGCGGGCGATGCACTGCTCCTTCGTGGAGCAACAGAAGCTGCTGGCGCTCAAGAACGAGGAGAAACTCTTCCACATGCAGCTCAAAGGTATACACGCACAACATTACACACACAGACATTACACACACGCGACGAACCTGACGGTGAACCAGCAGCGGGCGATGCACTGCTCCTTCGTGGAGCAACAGAAGCTGCTGGCGCTCAAGAACGAGGAGAAACTCTTCCACATGCAGCTCAAAGGTATACACGCACAACATTACACACACAGACATTACACACACGCGTCGAACCTGACGGTGAACCAGCAGCGGGCGATGCACTGCTCCTTCGTGGTGCAACAGAAGCTGCTGGCGCTCAAGAACGAGGAGAAACTCTTCCACATGCAGCTCAAAGGTATACACGCACAACATTACACACACAGACATTACACACACGCGACGAACCTGACGGTGAACCAGCAGCGGGCGATGCACTGCTCCTTCGTGGAGCAACAGAAGCTGCTGGTGCTCAAGAACGAGGAGAAACTCTTCCACATGCAGCTCAAAGGTATACACGCACAACATTACACACACAGACATTACACACACGCGACGAACCTGACGGTGAACCAGCAGCGGGCGATGCACTGCTCCTTCTTACTATGTAATTTTAACATTCGTTACACCGAACGAAAGGATGGAATGGCGCGCCATAGCAAATGGTGATACGTGGCTATTCGCGTTCGCTACGGTGGCCAAAAAACACTACATTAGAAACCTTACCCCTTACCTTACCCCTTAGTCACTTCGTACGGCACCCATCGGAAGAAAGTGTGGTGTATTGTATTCTAAGCCGGACCCACATGGGCTTACCTTACATGGCACAATCAATTCGATCTTATCGTATTATTTTTATATTCAAGTTCCAAGCTTTGTCTGCAATAATATACAGGGTCCTTCTTAATATGCTGACACTTTTTTAAGGGGACGATCAGACCATGAAACTGAACAACTTTCTCTATGGGACCAATATCGAAATCGCGTATAAAAATCAGCGGTCCCATACATCTGCCTCGAGTAGGTTTGCAGTTTTGTATGCACGAGCTGATTTTTTTTTCGCGATTTCGATATTGATCCCATAGAGAAAGTTGTTCCGTTTGATAATCTGATCATCCCCTCAAAGAAGTGTCAGCATATTAAGAAGGACCCTATACAGGGTTCATTTTATATCACTGCGGATAACTTCAGCATGTATTCTACTCATCAAACTGAACAACTTTCACTATGGAGCCAACTTCGAAATCGCGAAAAAAAAAATCTGTAAGCTGTCCCATACAAAACTGCAGTAAAGTTTCGACTCAAATGTATGGGACAGCAGATTTTTTTTTCGCGATTTCAAGGTTGGCTCCATAGTGAAAGTTGTTCAGTTTGATGAGTAGAATACATGCAGAAGTTATCCGCAGTGATATAAAATTTACCCTGTATACAGGGTGTAAAAAAACATCCTAGTAATACTTAAGGGGGTGCTTCAGACCATCAATCTGAACAACTTTCAGTATGGAGCCAACGTCGAAAAAATAAAAAAAAATCTGCCATTCCATACATTTGAGTCGAGACGGTACTGCAGTTTTGTATGAAAGAGCGGAGTTTTTTTTCGCGATTTTGATGTTGGCTCCATAGTGAAAGTTGTTCATTTTTATGGTCTGAAGCACCCCCTTAAGTATTACTAGGGTGTTTTGTTATTACACCCTGTAGAGTGTAAAATTATTAACTTTTTTTGCTGAGAAGATAAAAAATATTATGCAGTTTACTATCCAATTAAGTTGTGATTTTAATAAAATATGCAGTTAACTTTGAAATTAAGTTGAGGCGTAAAATAAGTGGTTTATTATAATGTTGTTTTAACAGCTTCAAAAGCGATAATGAGCAAGTTGGCCAGCAAACAAATAGCCATGGAGAAGAGCTTACAGAATCAGAAGGAGTCCTTTTACTCTATTGTGAGTAGCTTCTCATATTCTACAGGATGTAAGTGTTAACAGTTGCATTACTTTAAGAGGCCTATCGGAGTCCAGTGGCGCCCTCATCACATTAATAAAGATTTCTCAATAAAGAAAGCCTAAATTAAAAAAGTGCTCAATTGACAAACTAAAAAACCTTCAAGCCATTTTTATGACAATACTTTAATAGGTTCTAAACATTCCACTTTTAGAACAGTTTCGAATAAAAACAAAAGCGCCCGTTTTTTTTTTTCTTTTTTCAAAATGTGTATGTTTCGACCGTTAAAAAACCTATAAAAGTATTCTATGAAAATAGCTTGAAGGCTTTTGTAGTTTGTCAATTTAGGCTTTCTTTTTTAATTTAGGCTTTCTTTATTGAGAAATCTTTATTAATGTGATGAGGGCGCCACTGGACTCCGATAGCCCTCTTAACCTTTTGGGCCTTGGAATGACTCCAGAGTCATCAAATCGCCACTTATTGCCGAACCGCGCAATGACTCTGGAGTCATTTGGAGTCAAGTTCTAAATAAAGGCTGTCGTTGTTCTAAAGAAAAGCTTATTTCAAAGAAGCTAAGGTTTCTTTTTGATTGGAATGTTCTACGACTTATTACCTTATAAAATTCCCTTTCCAACGATACCATAAACAATAGGAGCCAGCCAAATAGTGATGGACAAGAAGCGATTTAGTTGACTCATTGTAGGGAAGTGCCTGTGCTCAATGGGTTTTATGACTCAAAAATATATCTTTTTCATTGAAAATGGCCAATTTCCATGATTCCGAAGCCGGATAATTTATTTATCTGTGCCTTGACAAGTTACAATGTAAACAAACAGTGAGATTGACCGACAAGAGAATTTTTGTTTAGTGACGAGTCGCGAGCATGCCGTGCTGCATTTTCTTCGTTGTTTCTCTTTTTATACAGTAATTTAGTGAATTTGCTGTGTATTTCTAGAATCTAAATGAGTTTAGGTAGCGTATAAAACAAAACACGACTTTTATTGGAAAAGAAAAGTTGGAAAATTTGATCGATTTCCTCACACCCGTTGGGCCGCCGCGCACGCCGACGAGTTTTCCCAAGGTTTTTCCAGTTTTTCCGGGGCACAACAAAAGAGCGTTTTTTTATTATTTACGTGCTCCGGAGGTTAAAGGGGGAACTTATTGGCTAATTTGGCTATGTACACGACACTAGCGCCATCTAGCGCATTACGGACCTAAGATAGGTAAGGATAAATACAGGGTGTAACAAAACACCCTAATAATACTTAAGGGGGTGCTTCAGACCATCAAACTGAACAACTTTCACTATGGGGCCAACATCGAGAAAAAATAAAAAAAATCTGCTGTCCCATACAATTTAGTCGAGTCGGTACTGCACTTTTGTATGGGAAAGCAGATTTTTTTATTTTTTCTCGATGATGGCCCCATAGTGAAAGTTGTTCAGTTTGATGGTCTGAAGCACCTCCTTAAGTATTACTAGGGTGTTTTGTTACACCCTGTATAGTGCTAAAATAAAGTAGAAACGAAGGAAAGTAGCGATATATCGATATTTTATTACCTAATAACTTGCTGGAACCCCCTTTTTCGCTACGAAAATTCCATACAAACTTTCACCCCCGTTTTCATTGGGGGTTCACTCCCCGTGGCGACGGGCTCACTCCCCGTCACACTGGACAGCGCTTCGGTACTACTAGTGAAACGTGGACGTTCTGAAGATTCAGAATATCTCTCCCTCGGGGAATATAGTCGTGAGCATATGCTATTTGCGAAAAAAACGTTTTTAAGTGAGCACCCAATTATGCCAATATAAACATACATGCCAAATAAGTTCGTAGTCTTTGTAGTTTTTGAGTTCTCGTGTTGAGTGAGTTTGTGGATTTGCATACATTCAAGTAAATTTTATACAGCTTTTGGGGGAAAAAGTGAAAAATTCTGCTACGTCTTTCAACTGAATTCCGTTTTGGGCTTATCCATTCATTTTATTTTGACCAAAGTAGACAGGCATATTCTTTTTCCTACTCCTATCTTCTTTGATTAATTCATTGCGGCTTCCAAGTAGAGTCATCCCCCGGGCTCGCTGGACTTTAATGTCTAGTGTTGTGAATAGTCGCCGCTGTTGATCCTGGCTCACAGGAGTCACAGCGGTAGAAATGTGTGGTGGACCTGTGCCCGAATTTATGTTTGTACTTATTATTAAAAGGCATATTCGCCAATCGCCCATAGAGAATAACTTTCAGGAATTGAACTCATTTGTTATTAACTTTTATCTTGTATTTTTCTCCAGAGTTACCAAGTGGAGACGATTGGTGCTCGCGTCTCTCACATGGAGGGGGCACAGGCTGAAAGGGAGTGCTCTGCTGAGAGCGTGGAACACGAGAACAGGTACGGGTGTTCAGACTTATTAGGCCACAAAATACTCTCGGAATCGTATCAAGTCTGGTAACGAGCATGCGTGCCATGTCGAGGTCACGGATTGAAATCCCGCATGGGATGTTTGTATTTATTTATGTAGTCATAATAATACAGGTCTAGATGTCTAGAAGTCAGTCTGAGATCCGACCGTATAAATGTGTTTAATTATACACATATGGAAAAACTAGGCATAAATAATAATAAAAACTAATATTTAAAAATTAATTACCAGTTCAACAAGTCAATAAAAAGTCAAAAATTCAAAAGATAATAATCATGAGGGTTGAACCTCATCCGGCAGCACCGCATCGCTTTTTTCTGTCGCTCCATCCTTTTCTGTCACTCAGGAACGTCATTTGCTAGAGCTAACATAGAGCAAATAAGATGGACGGAACGCGATCGCGCGCGGCGGGGCTCAATCAATTTTATGCAATCTTATTGGTCAATATTTCTCCGTTTCTCCGCTCCGCCACCTATCTCCGCGTCAATGGACAGGCAGCCTTAATGTACATGTGGGCATCCCCACACTATATCTGTCATCTTGCCCTCACTATCCCAACGGCTGGCGGTGTACTTGGCCCCGTATAATTTATCAGTTACATATTATCAGGCTGAAGGAGGTGTGCGCGCGTCACGCGGCGCGCGTGGCCCTGCTGGAGCGGCACTCGGCCAAGCTGCACGACGACATGCGCCGGCTCGCGCGCGAGCTGGAGACCCACAGCCTCTCACATACACATCTGGTTACTGATTCTTTTTATAACTCCCTTTAATAAACACTGTTTTTAAACTTCACTAGTCACAAAGGAAACGCACGAGTGGTAAGCGACGCGGGCCACGAGCTAGGTGTTGCCTTGTATCGTTTCACACTTTCACACTGAAAACTGACCCGCAACAGACAATTTTATACTGCGTACCGCGCGCTTAGCCCGCGCTGACCGTAAGCGTGATTCTAAACCATCAGCCTTATACTTTCGTCCATTCTGTCTGCCTGTGAGCGCTAATTGAATCGAAATTTTGTCAACCCTGGAACAGAAATGCGGTAGTTAAGAAGAAACACATTTTTTGACCATACATCGAAAAGGGGGTTAAATAATTATGTTCTCTCTTAGATTTTTTTTTTCTATTGTCTTACGGAAACTAATAGAATCCCGTTAGCACCCTATTTTTAACCTGTTCCAGGGAAGATAGAGAAAATGGCACTGAAATCTGAAAACTTAGACTTGATAATATGACGTTACTCCTGTAACCATGTAACGCAGGAATGCACTGATATGGCGACGGTTCCTCTACTGCAGTATTTACTGTAACATTAGTCTAATCGCACAGGAAAGCAGGCTCAAGTCGGAGATGTTGTGCGTAGAAGGCAGCGAGAAGGAAATGCGTACAACGCGCATGCTCTGGCGGCGTGACCGCGTCGAGGAGGCGCTCATGCGGCTGAAGGTGGCGCACGCGGCGCGCGCCGTCGCCGGCTTCGAGGACACCGCCTACACGCTCGACAAACAACGCTTGCAACTTGACGCCGTGAGTTTATTGCATAACAAACTGACCTGTAGTTTAGCTGATAATTGTGGCTCAATACTGAATATTTTTGTAGGGCGCCTTGGGAGATGGTTATGGTCAGCAGTGGACGATGATAGGCATCAACCTATCATCATATGGTAAAAAAATGTAGACATCATCATTCATCAGATGATTAAATTTTTTTTTCTCAAACATGCTTGGAAATGTGAGCATTATTTTGACAACCTTCTTCGAGATAAATCGAAATTGCTGTATTGGCCAACTACATGCGCGCAGCGGCCGGCAATGTTTGTATGAAAATCCATATCTGTCGTGTTTTGCGGCCAAATAAATTACATAGTAAACTCATATCTATCGTGTAATTTAAAAATGGAACGATCTTTTTCTCCTAAACATGGCGACCAAGGAGGTAACTCAAAAAAGGTTTTATTTAAATTTCGAACTAACTTGCAAATAGAAAGCTGTTTATTGAAAAAAAAAAACAAATTGTTGTTCGTTGTTCGTCATTGATTTTGAAAAGAGTTTTAATTTCCGCGAATTATTTGAGAAAATTTACTGTTTTCATTTCCGCGCATTATTTGAGAAAAGTACTATACAAGCCTTGGCCACAACTAGGCATTGATGGACTTACGTATGTGTGCCTCGGCTTCGCCTCGGCCCACATTTACACGTTCGTCCATCAATGCCTCTGTTGCTGGCCGCTGCAGTAATGTACTATACCTTGATGAAATAGGAATGAAGAAAAAATGAAGCTTTTGTCCGCGACTTCATCGGTGTTGAATTGCTTAGAGCAATTCATTGCATTGCTTTTGCTTTTTATTGCTTGCTTTGTGTTGAGTTATACCTCACGTTGATCATGTCCTGTCCAATCGTGGGAGAATCAGTAGGAGAATGTAGGGAAGAAAAGTATCTCAGATTTTAATTTGTATCATATGCGTGAATAATAGTGAAAACCCCATCAAAATCGCAACATAAAAAAGTTAGTTTTGCTTCAAATTGCATTAAAATCGTGACATCGTGAATCGTGATCGTCTACATCGTGATTCTTGATGTACAAATAAAGTTAGTTTTGATCTTGATAGACTATATAGCATGGCTGCGGGTTCACAACAAAGCCTTCTCGTTGATGTAAAGCGCGAGCAGCCTTCTCGTTACTCGTCGTCGCTTTATACTAAGACTCCTGAGGGACCGCTGACATTTTGACGGTGACGAGTTCCCTTTGGATCAGATAAGCACTCTGGACCGTGAGATCAGATTTGATTGATTGATCTATTGATAGGCTATGAACGAGCGCCTGATCGAGATAGGGGCGCGTCGCGACATGTTCGCGGTTCAGAAGCGAGCGCTGCTCGAAGACTGCGGCAAGCTGCGCACAGAGATACGAGAGCGGGAGCAACGCATCGACCAGCTCATCAAGAGGTATCTAGTGTTTACGCTTTATTATCATCATATAGAGATAGCGGCGCCGCTTGAGGACTGAGGCAAGCTGCGCACAGAGATACGAGAGCAGGAGCAACGCATCGACCAGCTCATCAAGAAATCTCTAGTGTTTACCAATCTATTATACTTTATCGTCCACAAAATGAATAAGGTATACCCTTAAATACACAAAAAGAAATCTTCCATTAGCCTTAGACAGCAATGAAATTTATCTCTTTATGTTGCAGATACGATATATTTATCGCTTCTTTGGGAAAAGATGAATCCGGAGAACAGTTGTCCGTTACTTTCTTCAAAATAAAGGTATTTATAATTATAGTAGGTGCTACGTATATAAACATTTTGTTACCGTAATAATCTTTGTTTTTTACTGAGGTAATGATTGAGCAAATATGAATAGTTATTTTTAGATAATTTCCGTAAAAAGATAAATTTTTCGTAAGTTTTATATTACAGCTCTGAGACATTCATTGTAGGCATTAAATTTCATAACAAAATTAAAGAATTTTTGACAAATAGGCAAATAACAAAACCCGAACGGTAGTGAAGCTTGAACTTTAGTAAACAGTATATTTGGTGGTGTGATATCAGTTCGCGGCGGAGCGTGCGGAGCTGCGCGAGCGCGGCGCGGCGCTGGACGCGGACATAGCGCGGCGCGAGCGCGACGTGTCCGCGCTCGAGGCCACGCTGCGAGTCGTGCACGCCGCCCACCAGCACTTCATGCACCACATCTCCCCGCTCGCCGGCGACTGTACGTACTACATACATAGCGCGACGTGTCCGCGCTCGAGGCCACGCTGCGAGTCGTGCACGCCGCCCACCAGCACTTCATGCACCACATCTCCCCGCTCGCCGGCGACTGTACGTACTACATACATAGCGCGACGTGTCCGCGCTCGAGGCCACGCTGCGAGTCGTGCACGCCGCCCACCAGCACTTCATGCACCACATCTCCCCGCTCGCCGGCGACTGTACGTACTACATACATAGCGCGACGTGTCCGCGCTCGAGGCCACGCTGCGAGTCGTGCACGCCGCCCACCAGCACTTCATGCACCACATCTCCCCGCTCGCCGGCGACTGTACGTACTACATACATAGCGCGACGTGTCCGCGCTCGAGGCCACGCTGCGAGTCGTGCACGCCGCCCACCAGCACTTCATGCACCACATCTCCCCGCTCGCCGGCGACTGTACGTACTACATACATAGCGCGACGTGTCCGCGCTCGAGGCCACGCTGCGAGTCGTGCACGCCGCCCACCAGCACTTCATGCACCACATCTCCCCGCTCGCCGGCGACTGTACGTACTACATACATAGCGCGACGTGTCCGCGCTCGAGGCCACGCTGCGAGTCGTGCACGCCGCCCACCAGCACTTCATGCACCACATCTCCCCGCTCGCCGGCGACTGTACGTACTACATACATAGCGCGACGTGTCCGCGCTCGAGGCCACGCTGCGAGTCGTGCACGCCGCCCACCAGCACTTCATGCACCACATCTCCCCGCTCGCCGGCGACTGTACGTACTACATACATAGCGCGACGTGTCCGCGCTCGAGGCCACGCTGCGAGTCGTGCACGCCGCCCACCAGCACTTCATGCACCACATCTCCCCGCTCGCCGGCGACTGTACGTACTACATACATAGCGCGACGTGTCCGCGCTCGAGGCCACGCTGCGAGTCGTGCACGCCGCCCACCAGCACTTCATGCACCACATCTCCCCGCTCGCCGGCGACTGTACGTACTACATACATAGCGCGACGTGTCCGCGCTCGAGGCCACGCTGCGAGTCGTGCACGCCGCCCACCAGCACTTCATGCACCACATCTCCCCGCTCGCCGGCGACTGTACGTACTACATACATAGCGCGACGTGCACGCCGCCCATCTATAACCAATTCCATAATACCTATACTTAACTTTTACATCTTTTTCCCAGCACCCGAAATAGAAGAGCTAAACCAACTATCGGGCGAATACTACGGCATGCGAGACGAACTGAAAGAGGTTCGCGTTCAGATCGCAGACCTGGAGCAGATCGTCTCCGACCAGAACGCGAGGCTCACCGTCTTGCAGGACAAGACCAAGCAGCTGGCGGCCAAGGAGTTAGTTTTACACACATCATTTACATGTTTAATAAACTTTATGCTTTCGGATTTAACCTCATTATTAAATCGCTTTTTGGGTGGTCAGATACTTTACCATAACAGCCTATTGAAGTTTTCGTCTTTTGGATTGCAGCAAGGATCATAATAGGGTTTAAAGATGGAAGTAGTGATACTAGTACATAGAGACATAACAAAACACAACACTTGTAAAAAGGACCATATTTCTTAGAGGTTAGGTAAGGTTAACCCATACCTGTTAAAAACATCCATAAAACCTGTTATTGGGTCTCTGCTTTATACTCATGTAACTACCGTATTACATTGTTGGAATTCTTGTTTCTTGTTTTCTTGGATTGTTAGAATAATCTTTCAAATTGCTTTTTGAATTTTTTGTAACACGAACCCGTGCTCTTTGATATATCAAAGTGAAAAAAAAATCGCCTAACCTAAGTTTTCATGGAAGAAATAGTTTTTTAGCGATTTTACAGCCTTATTTGTACCATAATCAATGTTGTCTCCTGTTGTATATTAAGAACCTAGTCGTGAGCATAGGTATGCTTATGGTATGCTTATGCATGTTTGTAGAGCGGACACGGAGGGGGAGCTGGAGAACGCGCGGGAGCGCGTGTCGCGGCAGGAGACGCGGCTGCAGAACGCGCGCGACGTCGTGCGCCACAACGCGCGCCGCGCCAAGAAACTCATCGAAGGCGTCGACGACTGGCGCATCTTCCAGGTTCACTACTTTACCCTTCTATAATAATACTGACTCACCAAGGCTATTTATACAGGGTGACCCAAAACTCAACGTCAAGCCGAAAACAGGAAATCGGCAGGTTTATAACTGTTCAGGGAAAAATAAAAATTAAAAACTAAGTTTGATAGTTTTCGAGATTTCTTAATTTTTTAACATTGGCTGCGCTGAACTTTTAGTTTTAGTAAGTACAAATTGTTTTTATTTTTTTCATGAAAATACTTTTTTCATTACGCAATCCTGAATAATATTTTCAGTGGACCCAGTTCAAAAATAAAGGATTAGTGCCACACTTTATAATGAAAGCACTATCTTCCGTCAGACTTCTACGGTAAAATTTGTTTTTTTTCTTTGGACTACCCTAAACAGGCCAACTTTTGAAATAGCTTGCCAGGTTAGCTCCATAAATTTTGTATACAGGGCAAAGTTACAAAAAATAACTAGTTTTCAAAATCGTAAGACCTGTAAGATATAATAACTTTATGGGTATGACACTGGCACTATTGGGTTGAAATGCGAATCACCTTTAACTCCTTAAAAAAAAATTATGGTGATAGGTACGATTCAGACCTAACGGCTCACATCGGCCAAGCCCGGGCAGCAAATTTTAATGCGGCAAAGGATATTGAAATGTGTAAACAGGAAGTACTGTTCATATTTGCATGCAACTTATGCATATTGCCTCCGTTCGCATTCCGCGACGCGTCGCGCAGTTTGCTATGGCCTATGCCTATGCCTATGGCCTTCTCAGATCAACTTTGGTATCAATGGTCTGTTTACCAACAGATGGCGCTGTGGGTGCGTGACTACGCGGAGGCAGCGAGCAATGCGCTGCACGCGTTGTACGAACTAGGCAGCCAGGCGCCCGAGGTCGGCAAGCACTTCGCGGCGCTCGTCTCTTCCACCGACATACAGCGCCATCTGTCGCGGCACCAGCGGCGCTTGCACATGCTTATTCAGCGGTGAGTTCTGCTACCTATATAAGGGCTCCCACACATAACTGCGACGTCGCATCTCATCGCAAATATCTGCCAGCGCTCGATGACTTATTACGATGACACATGTATGATTATTGCACGCATCGCATCGCAAAGATGCGACGTCGCAGTTATACACATAACTGTGCCCACACGGGCACGCTTATAGCGAGACGGCGCGGCGCGGCGTTTTCTCAAGGACTACACAACAAACCCGCCGACACAGCCAATCCGAAGATACAAATGACCATTTTTCTTTTCTTTTTAGGGTTCCGCAGTCAAACAAGGAACCTTATACTTTTGTCCATTCTGTCTGTCTGTATTCCCCGCCTCAATAACTCCCTCATTTTTGCATCTATTGAATCGAAATTTGGCATGAAGACAAATAACGATAACAACCCAAAAACAGAGTAGTTATGAAGAAAAAAAACGAACACCGAAAGAGGAGTTGGAAATAATTGTTTTTTTTTAACCCCGTAGGTCTTGTCCAATCGAACAAAACTCCCATAGAAAATAAATAGATATTATAATCATCGACTTCGGATACTATGGACCTTTAGGGTGCCTGTCCATTGAAGCTGTGCGAGCTGTGTAGCTGTGTTTTTTTAACCAATTAGGAGCTCGGGCGAGATCGGCCGCGCCTCGCCCGAGCTCCTGATTGGTTAAAAATACACAGCTACACAGCTCGCACAGCTTCAATGGACAGGCAGCCTTAGTCCACGCTCAAAAGTGTCCGAACCAAAAGAGAACCAAAATTCGAAAAGAGCACCGATTGCGTGCCAGTCTTTGTTTGAGCGCGCGAGCGTTCATGATGCCGTACTGTTATAAAAATTTTTAAAATCTACTCAAACAAAGAGAAAAAAGACGATGGTGATCCTATTTTCAGTAAGGAGAATATTTTTTTATCATTTAGAACTATGATTTTGTTTACGAATATAACAATTGATTTAAATTTTAATTCATTCGTAAATCTAATCACAAAACAAACAACAAATATCTATCTGTCCTTTTTTTCTCTTACACATTTCGTGCGCCAGAAAGAAAGAGACCAATTACGACCATTAGATATTGGTCGGATTACCTGTCATGGCGTCAGCCATTACGTCCGCACTCTGCAGTCGAAGCAAAATATGATGTCAAATGGGTGCAAGCAAAATTAAGCCATGAGACTAGCTGAATACGATTGCAATTGCTATGTTTTTAGTTTGTTTATATTACCATATATACGGGCGGGGTGCGGCAATATAAACCTTATAGTTCGTAGCATATCGTCGATTGAAGAATTACGCCTGCGCACCCAGGCGACGTCTCGCCTGATGGCGCGGGCGCGATTTTCCTTTACGACAAAAACGACATGCTGCGTACTATAAGGTTGAATATTATGTTACTTTGACTATCCGCCACCGCACCGCCACGCGTCTCTTCTGTATAAACAGCACCTTAGGTTCCAAAATTTTCTTTACGTAAGGTTATCGATTTTACAACTTTTATCTTATTCTACGTATGCAATGGCTATGGAACCCTATCACGGGCGAGTCCGATACGTTCTTGGCCGGTTTTTTAACGTTACTTTTTAAATAACTCAACAGATGGCATGTACTTCGCTCCATAGAAAAGTACAAAATGACGGCAAGAATGTGCCAGCCTTTTTATTAAAGGCCAAGGCACAATGGCACAGTTTCAACAGAACAGAACAGAAATTGAAACATAAACTTGACCGAGCAAAACGAACTCTACTTTTCTCCGCTCTACGAGTCTGTTATTCATAGAGCTCAATTAATCTTAATTTATTTACAGCGTCGTGTCTAGTGCAGCAGCTATTAGGAAGGAAACTGAAGTCGGAATGGATGGTACGTTTTTCAATTTAGAGCCATATCTCACTAGCTATTTTTGAGGAGAAACGAGCCATTTTCAAACGCAGCAGTGAAAATGTTCTGATAATATTCTTTGTACAGAATCGGTGTTCTCGACGTCGTCGGAGTCGATAAGGAGCGGAGTGAGCATCGCTAGCGGCTACACTCGGCGACTCACCGGCTTCCGCAAGTCTCTCGCTTCTAAAGTACAGGAGCACGCTGTTAGTACTTAACTTATAGATCTTATCGTGTGGGCAAGCCGAGAAACCGTACACGTGATACGGCTGTATCACGTCTTTTATCTCGTTCGTTCGTGCGCAAATAGAAAGAGGCGAAGGTGTGATAGCGCTCTATCACGGTGGCATGCTACCCATGCTTGTGTCAGATTTTGCAAACCGCCTTACGGCATCTGACGTGGTTTTTTAATGTAACGACTATACTACCACCAGAGTTAGTAGCCGGGGCCAACATGGCTTAACGTGCCATCCGAAGCACGCATCTTTTTTTCAGACAATAAGGTGATTCAGTCTGCAGTGTCCTAAGCAACTGGGGAAAAACGCACAAAGTAACATTTCACTAGTGGCCCCCCGTGGGAATCGAACCCACGACCTCCGTTTCAAGAGCCAATGCTCTTAACCATTAGACCACTTTTTTATGAGACATTAGGCGGCAGTCTTCAGACTCAGAACTTATAGTTAAATAAAGGAGGTGGAATGCTCCTCCATAGACAAGGGAAGATGTTCCGCCAGCCTAGATTCCTCCTGCCTGGTTCCCGGGGCCGACTGACGTTATCTTTCTATGGCATTTTGGTTTATTCTTCTTTTATTAGAAGCGCCGTCGCGCTTTATCTCTCTTTCTTTTTGTGCACATCCAAAAGAGATGAAAAAAGCGACAGAGTGCCGGATAATATTTTAAATTTATTTTTATTTGTTGCAGTTGATCGACGATATTCCTGAACAAGGTAAATATTAATGCATTCAAAACATTTCATTTCATATTATCAGCTATGAATGAAATATACCTACATTACACATAAACCTTAGCAAATTTGCTTATCAGGTTACAGTGTAACTGATATTGATAGATGTTGTGTATAGGTATGTATATTGATAATTAGTGTGACGTTACGAGATTGGTAATAAACGACAGCCGTCGTTTTATATCGATATACAGGGTGTAAGTGACAGCCTAGCAAATACTGAAACGGTGAACTCAGATCATCAAACTGAACAACTTTCACTATGGAGCCCACCTAAGGAGACGCGACAAAAAAATCTGCTGTCCCATACAAAACTGCCCAACCTACCTAACTAAAATGTATGGGACATCAGATTTTTTTTCGCGTTTCCTGAGGTAGGCTCCATAGTGAAAGTTGTTCAGTTTGATGGTTTTTAACTCACCGTTTAAGGATTTGCTAGGCTGTCACTTACACCCTGTATATCATACTAAAGGCACAGTATAAGAATGAGTATTCCATTACTAGATACAGTACGGACACTCCCTTCCTTCCACCAACTTTTTACCTCACCCCCTCTATCGCCCTCTGGTTACCTCGCACTGGTTACTCATTACCTAAGAAGAAGACATAAGGTTCAATTTCTTTGGTTTCGCATCTGCTGACATCATCTTGTCAAATTCAATTTTTTCTATTCAGTGTCCGGGCTGTGCTAAAGGCACAGGTCCGGCACGTCAAACAACATTTTAGATTTGACATGATGACGTTCGCACATGCGCACTTTGTGAAAATTGTGCATGACATATGTGTAGGGTCTTTCTTATACTGTGCTTAACACGCATCGTATGAACTCTACTATGAACATTATACAATTTGTTACTTTTTATAGTTCATTCTGTTATTAAAAATTGTTTTTAACTTAAAGAATCACAGAAAATGTGAATTTAGTGTTATTTTCCAACGTTAATTTTTACGGTGAGGAGAAAAATAAAATATATTTTATGTAGTCAAATCCAACGGGTGCGCGCGCCTGACTGCATTCCCTTGCTCGGCTTCCCTCAAGTTACCACAGAGTGTGAGGGGAGGTGAGGTATCTGAAGTCAGAGGGGGGCGGGGAGTGGCCGTTCTGTATGTAGAACTGTATACTATTACCTATTCTGTGCTAAAGGTGAGAACACATACGGCCACTATAAGATATCTTTAAGTCGAGGTTGTACTCTTCTGACGCACGCAAAATTACATGAGCACGTCTCGTTCCTTTGTAAGTGCGATGAATCCATTAGCAACTTGCTAATGTACAGTCACCAGCAGTTATATCGTAGCAAACAAGGTAGTCAAATATTTCTAAGCAGTTCTAATTTTCAATAATTTCTTTACTCATAGTCAATCAAAAATATAGGAACGCCGAGAACATCAAATATATCGACGCAGTCATGGTGGCCATAAACATCTGAACAGTTTCAGATAAAAAACCTTACTGCGTTGTTTTACATGTTAATTTTAAATAACGTTGTAAAGAAATTATTGAAAATTCGCTGTTCACATATTTATGACAAAATACACGTTTAGATATTATTGGTAACATTTACTGTAAATAATTTAATGAAAATAAGCTCTGCTAAGAAATATTTGGACATCTTGTATGCTACGATATATCCGATGGCGACTGTACACTACAATTTAGTGCTACAATACAACTATTGTAGTCTTTAGCATAACAACAGCTATAGCAGAGAAATATATACAACTTGAAAATTGGTACCTAGCAAAGTTTCTGACCACCCCAAAGGGAATACGGTCGTGAGTTAAGTATGTGTTGTTGTAGTGCCGCATCGTATCTTACCAGATTGCACTATCTGTGACGATAGGCTTTCGAGCACGTCTACGGAACTGCAGTAGATTGCATTACAAGTCACAGAATCGAGGTGATTGAACAATGTCATATCGACATGATTTTGTAACTATGCCTTTTGCTTCACCAGCTCGACGTTCGACGGTGTCCCTGCGCGTGGTGACCCTCGGCATCGAGGAGTCCACGAATAGGTTGGCCTCGGCGACCAGCGCAAGGTCGCGCAAGTCTCTTCGTTAAAAGTAGTTACTACTAACCTTTGGTAGTAACTGTAATATTAACAACTTTAAAACGGTTTTATACACGGTTTTACATTGTTTGTAATTTTGTATTGTGTTCCACGTCATGAAAGTGGTAAGCAAATGTTGGTTGTAATATACCTACTTAGTAACATAATGGGGAAACTTACGGAGATACGGAATTATATAGGTTCTATATTTGATTTCTTACTGCATGACATAGCAGACGTTAATTATTGGTTTTATGAATTTGTAAACTTAATTTTATTTTCCAATTCATGCATAGATTGGTGTGGAAATTAACCCTTTTGGTCTGACCTAATAGTCCGAGATCCGATCGTAAAATTATGCACCTATTTCATAGGCGAATGAAATGTGATTCTAGTGATGATTTTTGGCATTACTTTTTCCACCTGCCTATTAGGAAAGTAAATGAGGTGCCATCGGAAAGAGACTGATCTAAAGTACTGGAAAAACTAGGGTTACCACCTCTCAGTTGGCCGGAACTATAGGGTTGCCAGGTAAAAAAATGACTTCTTTGAACCTGGCAACCATAGCTTTTCCAGTAGGTACTTGAGATCAGTCTCCTTCCGATGGCACCTCATTTACTTCCCTAATAGACAGGTGGAAAAAGTTATGCCAAAAATCATAATGGAAAAGGTACTTGCGGCAGGATTTTTCTAGTCAACTTGGCGGCGTTGAATTAACCCCTGTGTAAACATACGCTAGAATCACATTTCGTTCGCCTATGAAATATGTGCATAATTTTATGGTCGGATCTCGGACTATATAAATACAACGTGTTAATGAATAAGCGCAAAACCTCATACACCCCAACTGATTTATAACGAAATAATTATAATTTCATTATTATATTACTTAAAATTTAAAGTTATTCACATTTTAAGTTTTCATGGAAAAATGATTTGTTATTATTTCAGCAATGGATGAAAGCGCTAGGCGTCCTTATAAATATAATATTTTAACTATTTTAAGAATCTTATTTGGTAGTAAGTAGGGTGATTGTGCCAGTGCGGTGGTTTGGCATCGAGTTCAGTAAATTTTAAACTACTAACAAATACGTAACAGTACGAAAAAAATTTACCTATGTTGAAACCTTGATAATTAGATTCTGCTCTCGATTCTAAACAAACTAATTTCTAGTTTTGCGTTAATTCATTAACACGTTGTATAGTTATGCCATGCCCGAATTTAAGATCTATTCGCAACAAAACACGATTTTACAAAAGAATCTACCTAGTTTATACAAATATCTAGTCGCTTCTTTATAGAAGAATGTTACAAACATAACGGCTCAATAAATTGCTTTGTCAGTTGTTTTTGTGTTTACATTCTTATTTTCCTCGACCTACTTTGGCTCGCCCCGACGACGAGCTACCGGCGACAGCCACTCCATTATTAATACCACAGAGTACTATGTGTGAAAACACCTTGAAAAAACACGTGATTGCTGCGAAACCTTATTGAAAGTACCTGAACTAGGTACCTTCTCCTTCTCGGGAATGGCTAAAATACGCCCAGCCATAACATGATGTGGCAAAGAACTGTTCAGAGCTAGGAATATCAACAAATAGGTTGCTCTTATTATCGTACTCTGTGCTCTTATCGTTCCCCCTTTTCCCCCGACTTTCTATTAGGCACATCGTGAAAGAATCCGCCAAATCATGCAATGCCCAGGCAGATCACGATATGCTCAATTCTACGATCGGACACAAGCGGGTACAGCGCTATTCTAGATCCGTAGTATCAATAAATCAATAATAAATTTTAGTATCTTTATATTTAAAATTTTTACACTCCAATGACAAATACACATCTTTTACTTTTGAAACAAGAATTAACAGAATGGTTCTGTTGGCAAGATATTTGAGTTTCACACTATTATAAAAGGTGGGATAAAATGTTATTGTCGAATGTAATCGTTTACAATTAAAATTATCTAGTTGCACAATTATTCACTACACAAGCTGTCTACCCCTACTCTACTCGTGCTACATTTGAATTTCAATGTTAAGTAAATTAATAAGTACATCATTAATTTCTTGTGGTTGCGATAACGCGGGGTTTGTATGTAACCAACAGGTATGTTGAACTGAATTAATTGTTTAAGGTAGAGAAAATTCTCTACCTACCCCCAATGGGATATAGGAGTGAGTTATGTATGTGCAGACAAATTGATCATACAGTTTAAAATGGAGTGATTCACAAGTCCATTTAGCCTCAATTTTCCTTAAATACAAGTGTAAAATGAGAACTATCCTCATTATTTGTTACCATGCTTCCTAAAAATTGTTTAAACAGTGCAAAATGTACTGACACAAATCACAATCCACAAATAAGAAATGCTGAAGGCACAAGGAATTTGAGATTATCAGACTACTTCAGCCTTGCATTGCTACAGTGAAGTTACTAATCTATTACCTCTATCGATCCACATATTGATATCATAATTGTTTCCTTACAATCAATCATACATCGCTTGTCATGGGTCAAAATGCCGTGGCAAGATAAGTTACAATACAATCATAATTATGGTAAACTTGTTAAAAAATGTAATCAGGCCAACTCAAATGACTTGACAAGTTAACAGAGATAGTTTGGTTTCTAAATACGGCACTATCACGCTGCCTCCCACGAAATTCTCTTGTCTGGTGAAAAATGGATAAATCAAAAACCAAAGATCTATAAGCGTACAAATAAAGCCACACTGCAGTCATTGACCTCTTATAAGACATCAATGACTGCAGTAAATTATTTTCTGCTAAACAATCCCCTATTAATTTGTCAGAAAAAGCACTGGTAACTTTTCAAGTCAATCACACCCGTATCTAATCACGATACATATTTATCTAATTAGGCAGATTAGATAGAGGCAACCATTTTCGTTTTATGACTTCAAAACAAAATTTAATAAATACAAAACATACTGTATGGTTCAGAATCAACATTAATAAATAAATAAAAATAGTACACACTTAAGAAAAATAAATAATACATTATTTGACATAATCAATAAATGAGCAATTTGCTACACTACAAATAATATCTTACATACTTTGCAGGTTCCAAAATAAATCACATTTCTCTGTCTTTATTATAAATAATGTTTGTATTTACAGTCTGAGGACTATATTAAGTGGCTTTATAATAAATTTATGGGCTTTATTGACTGCTTTATCCTTAATAGTCACAAATAGGTATTATAAAAGATTTACAAGATAATTAAATTAGGTACTGTCAGACTATAAAATAATAAGCAATAAACGTTTTGCAATGTTTTACATGGCATTTCTGATAGATAACAAAAAAAATTATTACTTCATTTTAATAACTTAATTAAATTCGGATAGCAGTTAGACAGCCAGATAAATGTTTTGATAGAATTGTAAAAGAGAACATAAATGTTCTTATTACATAAATGTTCAAATAAGTTAACTGGTTTTTCATTCTAACACTGCCAACTACTTTCACACTACTACACAAGACCATTCAAAATTCACCACCAATTTAGTACATCTACAACATCTAGCAATTTAGCTATTCCACAAACAGGACACAATGGCTGGAATAGGAGCTACCCAGACCAAACAACATGGGGAACTCGATGGTGATGAGGCCGGGCGCCGCGGGCCGGCACCGCGCCCCGCGCCCCACCCGCCGCGCCCGCCCACGCCTGCCCTCGCGACGCCATATCTGCCTCTCACTTATTTCAAACAGTGTTAGAATATCAAAGCGTCATAAGTCGGGGAACCTTAAGGGGTCCTCTACAAAGTCCTCTGGTATAGTAAAATGATCAGATGGTATATCATCACGAAAATCAAATTTCTGAAAGGTTATTTTGGCTGTAACTGTAGGCAAGATAGGTATGTCTATTTTAACTGGAAATCCTTTAGGCAACTTCATGGCTACAAATTGACGTAATTTAGCAAAATGTTTGAAGGGAGCTATCACTTCCAGTACGTTCAGAAGCATGTCAACACTTAAGGGGAAATCATCACTCATTGCGATTGTAGCGCGGAAGTTTCTGGAGGACTCCTTGTAAACAAGCTCTCGGCCGAGGCCGGGGTACTGGCCGGCCGGGGATGATATGTATGCAGTCCAGTCCACTTCACTCACTGGAGGAGGGTTCAATGATGCCCGTCGGGATGGCTCACCATTTGTATCTAAACTTTGTGTGTTGCCCTTAGTGAGACTCTCAATGATCGCTTTATTCTTCTGCAAGTCATCTGTGGATAAATGCTCTCTCCTCTTCCTAGACTCTAGAACGAGACCTGAAATAGTGTAGATGTCACTCTTGTAGAGACCGGCCACCGTCTCCTTGCGGTCCTCTCTGAATATCCAACCGGACTGAGCCCTCGCAAAAGCTATACCTTTGGTGGACATCTGAGCTGCCAAGATATCACTTGACATAAGAATATCCACTTCATCCTCTATTTCACTCTCCGTTTCCTCATAACGAACACGCTGATAAACTTTCGCTTTATTATCTAAGACAGTGAGAGACTCACTAGGAGGTTTTTCTCCTTGAAAAATAAATGATATATCACCTCTCTCCCACTTCATATCAGTGAAATCAACTAATGTAGTGTCTAATCTGATGCCTGAGCCGGATTTATATATTTTGCAGATATCAGATGGTAGTATTCTCGAGACTAAAGGTACCCACGAGTGAAAATCCCATTTGAGTTCCATATAGAAGTCTTGTATTTGAGCTAGGGCTCTAATGAGGTCGGGTCTCCTGAGTTCCATCTGCTCCCTGGCTTGCTGCTTGAGCTTGCGCACGAGCGAGGAGATGGTCTGACGGTCGCCATAGCTGATGGCCTCGGCGAGCGGGGACCACCCGGCGAGGTTCTTCACCTTGACGGGCGCGGCGTGCGCCAGCAGCAGCTGCACGCACTCCTTGCGGCCGAGCATGACGGCGAGGTGGAGCGCCGAGTTGCCATGCTTGTCCTTCTTGGTCACGTCGTGCAGCCGCAGCAGGGACGACAGCTTGCGCACGTCTCCACCGAACACACACTCGTGCAGGGGATAGCACTCCTCATCATCACTACAAGTCGAATTAGACATTTCGCACATGCGTGTTCCTCTTAATCATCACTTTCAATAGTCATCAATTATATCCCCAACACTCTACACGAAAAAGCAATTTAATTATTTATCTAATCAATCGGATAAGATAAATTTTTCAGAGAAAGTTGTAGTTTCATTTCAGACGTTTGTTTATTTCGCACTGCGATCATTTTAACCAGAATTTTAAATGTTATAGAAACCACAGTATTTACTCCCATTTACAAGAGACTAAAACCACGGCTTTCTTTGATTTATCCATTGTAAATTCAACCAAAACTTGACCAAAACCAAAAAACTGGGTCGTGTAATTTTGTGAAATGTCAAAGTCAGTCAAACATTTTTTTTTTATTCACTTCAAGGTAAAGGTCTTATAGGTAATATCCCATACAACCGATGCGATGTCTTCAATAAATTTCATTTTTATCAATTAAAACGTTGGTGTTCCACGTTTTAACGCTTCTTTGGAGTTTTTGGAGGCAATCGAGAAACGTAGAGAAGTCCACAGGAAAAAGGTGAACCGACCGCTTGCCGCGCTACAAAAGAACGGAACACTTTTCCCATACACCATCATATTTCACTGAACTGTATTGCACGACATTTTGTTACGCAAAAAAACACCGACTTTACGAACCAAAACTCACTATAAACAATATACGCCAGTAATTTTAAACATCTTAGGTCGCAATAAATTGCACGGAGCTGCTTTTTTGGGATGTTGTTAGGATAGATACCAGTAATATAAAACCAAGTTTGCAGCTTCGAAAGACCTGTGCTAACCAAGTGGTGCTCGAAAAACCTCAAAATTTTCGAACTTTTTTCAGTTTTCGACTTATAACTTCTAAATGGTGCATTTCATATAAAAATGATTCAAGACGTTTTTGAAAAGCAGTTATATAACTTTAATTTAAGCATAAATTGAACCCTGTACAGTGATTACTTCCTTTGTTATCAGGAAAAAAACTAAATATTAGGGGAATCGGTTTTTAAAAAAATGGAGCCTGAGGCATTGCAAGAATTTTTTGAAGGACAAAAAAGACATTACTCACTAGGAAATGGTTTATATTATCATCCAAAATGACATTAAGAATAATTAATAATCTATCTATACTATGATAAAACTGTAGATGTTTGTTTGTTTGTTTGTTCGCGCATCACGCGAAAACTAATAGACCGATTTTGATGAAACTTTTGTTGTCTACAAGCTTACGGTCAGACTTAAAATTTGGTATACCATTTATTTTGCTACAATGATGGGAACTTGGGAACCCGTGCGGATGAAGTCGCGGGGAAACTAGTACTTAATTAAAAAATTATATAAAAACGAGAGTTTTCTCACGACTTCGTCCGCACGGGTAATAAATTATGTACCAGAGATCAGTCTAATCATAACCTTTCAAATCCAATAAGTTTCATCAAAATCGGTTTACTAGTTTTCGCGTAATGCGCGGACAAATAAACATTTACAGTTTTAAAATTCTTCTTATTGTGTGGGCAGAGCCCTCCTGTTACAAAGTTTTTTCAGACCACCTCTGACGTGCCTCTGACGTGGTTTTTATGTAACGACTATTACCAGAGATAGTAGCCGGGACCAACGGCTTAACGTGCCATCCGAAGCACGGCATCATCTTTCTTTTCAGACAATCAAATGATTCAGCCTGCAAGATCTTAATCAACTGGGGAAAAACGGACAAAGTGACATTTCACTAGGTGTCCCGTGGGAATCGAACCCACGACCTCCGTGTCGACAGCCCAATGCTCTTAACCATTAGACCACGGAGGCAGTTTTATAATAGTATAGATTATTTTGGTAGTTTGGGGGACCTGAACGTGATGGTGGAAGAAATACACAATACAATGAAAATTATGTTTTTTTTTATTGTTGTAAATTACAAACTAAGGGGCTGTTTTTGGGGCTCTGGAGACTCTCCTGTGGTCAGATCTAGTAGTAAAGATTCGTCGAATTCATCTCCTTCATGCGTCTCAACCATGGCTAAGGGAGTAGTATTCAGGCAGGTCTGCCCCTGACAAACATTGCAGAGAGCAGGGCATTTCAGCACTGCTCTCTAGCAGGAGCATTACCTTCCTCCGCAGTCCGCACCCTTTCTGGCACTTGCATGATTGGAATTTCAGAAGGGTTAGCGGTGGATTGAGGTCACTGGTGTCAGCCCCTGCCACCTCCTTGGTCACCCCAAGTTAGTGGGCTCTTTCTCTACCCCCAACCACTTCTGCACTTTGGTGGTAGATTCTTTAGGAATGTGAGGCCTCTTCGGTGGGGAGCAGAAGAGCGGGGCGGGCTTACTAAATGACTCCGGAACGGTGTTGGTACATAATTATGAGTACCTACGTACTTAATAAATGATAAAATTCTGTTCGCTCATGGGCCGCATCAGGAAGCTGTTCTTAAAATTTGATAGAGCCGCAAGAAAATGTTGTGAGAAGTTTCATGCATGTTTGACATTCCTGCTTTAAAAATATCTAATTTATAAATGTAATGTCCAAAGATTTTTTTTCTAATGTCATTTTATAACATTAAATAGATAACTGCGCAGTATTAATAAGAATTGACAATAGGAGCTCCATTTAAAAAAAAAAAATTTCCTTAATTTTTCGTTAATGTTGGCTCTACAAGATTCTAAATACACTTAAATTAAAGCTAAATAGCTGCTTTATAATTTCATTTCTTATAATTTTCCTCGTAGAATAAGTATTTTAGCCGGTATCCCGTTCGAAAGACGCAAAAAACTTCAATTTTGAACTTTTTGGGAAAAATGGCTAATACTTGAAGTATTGTATCTCAAGACTTACTAAACTTACAGAGCTGAAAATAAATTAAAATTACAGATAATTTTATCTTCTTTAAAAACGTAGTGAATAATGTTTATGTAAGATGCACCGTTTAGAAGTTATAAGTCAACCCCTGAAAAAAGTCAGAAAATTTTGAGGTTTTTCGAGCACCGCTCGGTTAGCACAAGTCTTTCGAAGCTGCAAAATTGGTGTTATACTACTGGTATGTACCCTAACAACATCCCAAAAAATCAGCTCCGTGCAATTTAGTGCGACCTATCGCGATTTTTATGTCTAAGGTTACTGGCGTAATAAAAATTTTATGAAATATGAGGACTTCAAACGTTATGACCAAATCCCGCCAAAAACTCCAAGTCAGTCAACATTTTTTTTTTTAGTTTGTCATCTAAGCGCGTTTACGTTGAATAATTTTTGCACCAAACCTAACCTAACCTAACCCAAACCTAACCTTTGTCATCATCACCTCTATCATGTCATGATGATTTTGTGTCCTTCCGAGTTCGGACTCCTTCCTCCAAGGTTGATCCTCAGATGATGATCCATGATTATAGTGTTCATAGGCCAAAGATCATAATCATTTACGTTTTTAGGTCGAGAATTTCTCGGCAAGAACTTCCGATTAAAATAACTGGGTATGGCTCGCGGTCACGAGTCACGAGACGCTACGAGATCAATGAAGGAAATATCTCCGTGGTCTAATGGTTAAGAGCTTTACATTGGACTCTCGACACGGAGGTCGTGGGTTCGATTCCCAAGGGGACACCTAGTGATCTGTCATTTGGTGCGTTTTTCCTTGGTTTTTCCCCACTTGGTTTTAGGTTTTAGGAGACATTAGACATTGCAAGCTGAATCACCATTGACCAACCATTGTCTATTTGGGAATCACCTAATGAGTGATTTTCCGAAAGCCATTAAAAATAAAAAGTTATAGAGCAAGTGACAGTGTAACCGGTTTTCTATCGGTGTCTGATTTGTACATGTTTGTGTGAATGTTACCCGATTGAACTCAATTTTCCCACAAATTTATCAATATCACCAACTTTTCACAGTCGGCTAGTCTTAATACATTTTGTTAATACTACTAGTCATTCACTTCGAGTTGGCCGCTACCTCCCTTCCCGCTTCCCCGCACCGCACCCCTAAGAGACCCTATTAAACGCAATTTTATAACCTTTAGCAACGCAACCACGTACGGCACATCCGTCCCGGTCACTAATATCGCTTTTAATTTTAAATTTTTATTTGCCGTTTATATTATTTTTTGTCGACGGGACCAATTAATGTGGCCTTTGAGGAAATTTTGTAACGGTCATCGACGGCCAACTGGTCGTGAACGGGTAGTACTTTCCTAACACAAATCGCAGAAATATTCACAAATAACATTAAAACTTAATGTTACGGTGGTTTCAGTTCATACAAAAGTATGACACAGAATACGCGTAAACGGAATTAATAAAAGTAATATTTTATTTTATATATGGAAAAATAGTTTATAAAATCTAGATGCCGCGTTACAAATAACATTTGCAATTTATAATATAATTACGAAAATTGATAAAGCTTTTAAAATGTTGTATGAAAAATTTCAAAGCTTTATATCTTCGTAATTATATTATAAATTGCAAATGTTATTTGTGACGCGGCATCAAGATTTTTTAAACTATTTTTAGGTACATTTGTAAAAAATAAAATTTATTTATTCAAAGTTACTTATATTTATACCGTCTATGCGTATTGCGCGTCAGTAAAATTGTTTTTGTATAAAGTTGACCCCTCTGCAACCACCTTTATGTAATAAAATTAGTCAGAATTTGAGCCTTGAAAAACTGTGTAGTTATTTGTCAAGCAATGAGGTCAAAGAGGTTATTTTTATCGAATTTGATCAATTTCTTTATTTGACTGAAGCATGATAAAGGGTAATGGTAAATAAATAACAATTTGGAAAATAAATTTTAATGTTTCTTATTCTAACCAAATGGCTTTGATCAGGAATAGTGTTGTAAAAAAACAGTTTTTTTCTACCGTTAAAAAAAAAACGTGGAAAAAAAATTGAATTTAAAACATCTGAAATCATAGCTTTAACTTTTAATTCCATAATTATATTGAGTAACTCAGCATTCTTCTTCATTAATCGTCTTTGCGCTAAACGAGCAGCACGCAACTTCTTTAGGCGCTTTTCAGCTAACTCACTCTTCAATTGAATTCCAAGACTTTTCTTCCTCAGTGTTTTTGTAATTTTTTCTATTATGACAGGTTGTCTGGTAGCTGAATCCTGAAAATGAACAAAACAGTGATGAAACCTAACCATTACTAGGTACCTATGTATTTTCCAAGTCAGTTTTCCCGTATTTACGGGTGTTTCAAAGGCCATAAACTGGTAACACTGAATGACTGGTGATTTAGAGGTTATGGAATCAATGTTGACCTATAACTTGGTCTTATGATTTAATTTGTATTGTAATATCATTTTTACGTGTACAATAGACATTAATCTAATCACAAACAAAGTATTTGTAGCATTTAATTGCAGTGAAACGTACCTGTGAAACGAAACATTCCCAGCAGCACTTTTCGATCTGTTTTTGCATCCTAGGACACTGCAGACCACCATTTTCACTTCGATAATGATTATAAATTATTATATTATCAGAACACCTCACACAGCAGGTAATTCAGGCTGTTACAATTCCGTAATTAATAACTTTTGATAAGCCTAACAACAATACTAGTCAATTTAGACCGCAATACGTCAAAATGACAAGTTGCGGTCACCAAAAAAGTGGTTACACGGCGTAGAGGGAGTAAAACTATAGAGCAAGTGACAGTGTAACCGGTTTTCTATCGGTGTCTGATTTGTACATGTGTGTGTGAATGTTACCCGATTGAACTCAATTTTCCCACAAATTTATCAATATCACCAACTTTTCACAGTAGGCTAGTCTAAGTAATACATTTTGTTAATACTACTTTCCTAACACAAATCGCAGAAATATTCACAAATAACATTAAAATTTAATGTTACGGTGGTTTCAGTTCATACAAAAGTATGACACAGAATACGCGTAAACGGAATTAATAAAAGTAATATTTTATTTTATATATGGAAAAATAGTTTATAAAATCTAGATGCCGCGTTACAAATAACATTTGCAATTTATAATATAATTACGAAAATTTATAAAGCTTTTAAAATGTTGTATTTAAAATTTCAAAGCTTTATATCTTCGTAATTATATTATAAATTGCAAATGTTATTTGTGACGTGGCATCAAGATTTTTTAAACTATTTTTACATATGTAAAAAATAAAATTTATTTATTAAAAGTTACTTATACTTATACCGTCTATGCGTATTGTGCGTCAGTAAAATTGATTTTGTATAAAACTGACCCCTCTGCAACCACCTTAATGTAATAAAATTAGCCAGAATTTGAGCCTTGAAAAACTGTGTAGTTATTTGTCAAGCAATGAGGTCAAAGAGGTTATTTTTATCGAATTTGATCAATTTATTTATTTGACTGAAGCATGATGAAGGGTAATGGTAAATAAATAACAATTTGGAAAATAAAGGACATCTGGCACATAATACCAAAAAATGTATAACCGTCCTTCTATTTTTATTATGGACTATGGAACACTAGAAACTAACTGCAGGCATTAGTTTATTTTGTAATGATTTATTAGTTTTTATCATTTTTATATAAAAAAAACATTGTGCTTGCAACACATCCTACCAACTCCTACTAAACAACATTGACAGCCATTTTGGGTTGCTGCTTTTTTATAATTTATTAATAATAAATGATTAAATAACTCGTTAAATAAAAATAAATGATACTATCTGAGTCGTTTTTATAAAACCTCATAGTTTATTACACATTTGACTTCAGTCAAAACTTCTATACATTTTAAGGTATTTTTTCAAGGGAGAGCGGCGGTTGTCCTTTTAATGTTTCTTATTCTAACCAAATGGCTTTGATCAGGAATAGTGTTGTAAAAAAACAGTTTTTTTTCTACCGTTAAAAAAAAACGTGGAAAAAAAAATTGAATTTAAAACATCTGAAATCATAGCTTTAACTTTTAATTCCATAATTATATTGAGTAACTCAGCATTCTTCTTCATTAATCGTCTTTGCGCTAAACGAGCAGCACGCAACTTCTTTAGGCGCTTTTCAGCTAACTCACTCTTCAATTGAATTCCAAGACTTTTCTTCCTCAGTGTTTCTGTAATTTTTTCTATTATGACAGGTTGTCTGGTAGTTGAATCCTGAAAATGAACAAAACAGTGATGAAACCTAACCATTACTAGGGACCTATGTATTTTCCAAGTCAGTTTTCCCGTATTTACGGGTGTTTCAAAGGCCATAAACTGGTAACACTGAATGACTGGTGATTTAGAGGTTATGGAATCAATGTTGACCTATAACTTGGTTTTATGATTTAATTTGTATTGTAATATCATTTTTACGTGTACAATAGACATTAATCTAATCACAAACAAAGTATTTGTAGCATTTAATTGCAGTGAAACGTACCTGTGAAACGAAACATTCCCAGCAGCACTTTTCGATCTGTTTTTGCATCCTAGGACACTGCAGACCACCATTTTCACTTCGATAATGATTATAAATTATTATATCATCAGAACACCTCACACAGCAGGTAATTCAGGCTGTTACAATTCCGTAATTAATAACTTTTGATAAGCCTAACAACAATACTAGTCAATTTAGACCGCAATACGTCAAAATGACAAGTTGCGGTCACCAAAAAAGTGGTTACACGGCGTTCATTATAGTCTTTCTCACTCTTTCTACAGACTAGTGTATAGGTTCGCCTCTATCGAACATTAAAGATGTGTGCGTATCATTTACTCCAGGGTTTACTCCCTCTACGTTACACGGCGTTCATTATAGTCTTTCTCACTCTTTCTACAGACTAGTGTATAGGTTCGCCTCTATCGAACATTAAAGATGTGTGCGTATCATTTACTCCAGGGTTTACTCCCTCTACGCACGGCGTTCATTATAGTCTTTCTCACTCTTTCTACAGACTAGTGTATAGGTTCGCCTCTATCAAACATTAAAGATGTGTGCGTATCATTTACTCCAGGGTTTACTCCCTCTACGTAAAAAGTAGTTCCTAATGGCTCAATAGATCAAAGAGAATATAATCACTACGTTTCAATAGATGACGTTGACGAGACAGGGGCTCTTTGGACAGGGGTGAGCCGGGCATGAGCCGGGTGAGCGATCTTGTAAAATAAAATACAAATAAAATAGTAAGAATTTGTATTTTTAAGTAGCAGCAAAATATGAACATACTTATAATTCGTCAACGGATGCGTCTTACGGATGATTTTTGTTTTACTTTTTAGCCTAAAGGCGGGTCCGCTGCGCCACGTTTTGTGATGTTGAGGCGAACGCGGGGGTGATGTTTTCCGCCGCCGATGGCGATGGTACAAAAATCATTCGCTTTCGCCTGCGGGGGGGAGGGGGTAAAATGTTTTTTCATCTTCGGAACCCCCCCCTCTGGTCAACGCCATCTATCGCCGGTATGTTGAACTACGTTCGACTAGCTGTCAGAAAACTCCAAAGATGATTCCGTACTTCGGATGGCAATGGCACGTTAAGCCGTTGGTCCTGGCTACTATTTCTGGTGGTAGTAGTCGTTACATAAGAACCACGTCAGAAGCCGTAAGGCGATCGGAAAAAACTCTAACACCAGGAGAGCTTGCTGCCCACACGAGAAGAAAAATGAAGGACATCCACTCTTTCATTCTCGGCTTTTCTATTTTAGTCTGGTAGTTCAGGAGATTATCAGAAGGCTATCGGTTAGCCTAGGGTTAGCGATTAGCGTCAGATTATTGATTGGAAAATAACGACCAACTTTCGTATTCGGATGGATTGGGCACCCAAAAGGGTGGACTGGACATAATGACTAACAGTGAATACGAATAAGTACGATACGGCATTTCTAAAACTAGGTTACTTATTATTGCTACGGTTCGAAATATGCCAATAGTGCAAACGCTATACACACGCTTTACCGGTCGGTCCAAATTATGCTACGTTCCAAAATGCGCAAATATGCGCTACGATAGAGATAGCATGCACACAATCGGTTCATAAATCATGCGCGAATGTGCGGATACGTTTGCTGTCTGACGTCATCAGTGACGTCATTAACTTGCGCTTACGCCGCACACGAAAATTAGTGCTACGGTTCAAAATGCGCAAATATGCGCTATCGGTAGAGATAGCATGCACACAATCGGTTCATAATGCGCGAATGTGCGGATACGTTTGCTGTCTGACGTCATCAGTGACATCATTTCCTTGCGCTTACGCCGCACACAAAAAATAGGTAGTGCAGCATATGCACGTCAAATTGACAGCTAGTTCAAATTGTACAAATTATTTAGCAGTGTATTCGTACTTACTAATTTGGACCGACCGGTAAAGCGTGTGCATAGCGTTTGCACTATTGGCATAATTTGAACCGTAGCATAGGTAGTGCAGCGTATGCATGTGACAGCTGTTTCAAATTGTACAAATTGTTTAGCAGTGTATTCGTACTTATTAATTTGGACCGACCGCTAAAGCGTGTGCATAGCGTTTGCACTATTGGCATAATTCGAACCGTAGCATTAGTAATGCTACGGTTCAAAATGCGCAAATATGCGCTATCGGTAGAGATAGCATGCACACAATCGGTTCGTAATGCGCGAATGTGCGGATACGTTTGCTGTCTAACGTCATCAGTGACGTCATTAACTTGCGCTTATGCTACGGTTCAAATTATGCCAATAGTGCAAACGCTATGCACACGCTTTACCGGTCGGTCCAAATTAGTAAGTACGAATACATTGCTAAACAATTTGTACAATTTGAACCAGCTGTCAATTTGACATGCATACGCTGCACTACCTATTTTTTGTGTGCGGCGTAAGCGCAAATTAATGACGTCACTGATGACGTCAGACAGCAAACGTATCCGCACATTCGCGCATTATGAACCGATTCTGTGCGTGCTATCTCTACCGATAGTGCATATTTGCGCATTTTGGACCGTAGCATTACACTGCTAAACAATTTGTACAATTTGAACCAGCTGTCAATTTGACGTGCATATGCTGCACTACCTATTTTTTGTGTGCGGCGTAAGCGTAAGTTAATGACGTCACTGATGACGTCAGACAGCAAACGTATCCGCACATTCGCGCATTATAATCCCCGCAAGTTGATATTGCGATGGAACCTTGTCACAATAACAGCTGCGTGACGTCATCAAGCGCGGGCTGACCTTGCGAACGGTACTGATGGTGCACAGTCGACTACGTCAAAATTACGTCACCAAGATGGCCGCCAATCGCAATATCAACTTGCGGGTATTATATAAACCGATTGTGTGCGTGCTATCTCTACCGATAGCGCATATTTGCGCATTTTGAACCGTAGCATTATTCTTGGAGGTATTAAAAGTAACATAGGATACGCGGACAAAGTCGCGGGCAAAAGCTGGTATTTCATAAATAAAGAGTTCAAACATTTCATCAACATATTATTTTTTATTATTATAGTTACATAAATAATGTTTCTGACCACCCCTAAAGGGATAACGGTCTTGAGTTTGTGTATGTATACGTACTACATAAATAATATTTTTTCTTTTCTTTGGTAAGCTACAAGTACATATTTTACAAACAAACGTTTATGTAACCGAACATTTTAATTAAGGAATGTATGTATAATCATTTATAATTGATTACGTATAATTGATATAATATAAGTAAATATTAAAATAAGAGAAAAGGTACATATTCACACTTCACGTATAAATAAAAAGAGATAGGTAATAAACACAAAAAAAAAAAATCGTAATATGTAATTCTATATCAGATACATAAGAGTTTAAAATGCTTCTAGCAGCATCCGCATCCTCCGTTTCCTCCTAACAGTAATAAAAGGAGGATGGGGAGGATATCACGGTTACTGCTACTACCCTGCTGCAGAATAATTGGAACCTGTGGTGGTGGACCGTATGATCCCAGGGCTCCTGCACCGTACGGCTGGTACTGGCAGCTCACAGAACATATCTGATTAAAAAAATAAGTAATAAGTCATAAGTATCAGTTTCATCAGGTATAGACATGGTATAGAACTATACAGAGTGTTACAAAAGTAAAAATAAACATTTCAATCTTTAATGGGGGTTGTTGAGACTATCAAACTGAACAACTTTCACTATGGGACCAAAATCGAAATCACGAAAAAATAAAAAAAATTGTCCCATACATTTAGCTCGAGTAGATAGTATGAAACATCGCAAACGCATCGCATCTTGGCGATTATGGCAAATCCCCCCATTTTGAGGGAAGCCTATGACCAGCAGTGGATGCCTATCGTCTGATATGATGATGATGATGATGGAACATCAGATTTTTTTTTCGCGTTTTCAATATTGGTCCCTTAGTAAAAGCTGTTCAGTTTGATGGTCTTAACCACCGCCTAAAATGTTTATATGTATTTTTTTAACACCTTGTAGAAGAATCTAGTAAAAAAAATGTTAAATTCAAACTGGGTATTTATAAACTAATGAACAACTCAAGAATGAATAAAATGAACGTACGCTGAGAGCCACGATGACGGAGACGAAGAGAAGAATGGTTTTCGATGCCATTTTACTTATATGCACGAACTTCTGTAAAGAAATACGAGGAGTTAAAGTTTTTATACTCCATCCATTTGCATCATGCTGCTCATTGGTAATACATATTGCGGGAATATTTGTCTTATCTGTCACTAGAACAACACACAAGCACGTATAAATAATATTACGAAACTATGTTCAAATTAAGTAATTTTGGTACCTTTACGCTATTTAGCACTACCTAGGCAAGCACTTTTGATATGAAATAGTCGTAGTCGTATTAATATAATATCGCTGATGGTCCCATTAATATACTAATGGTCGTGATGTTAATGGTGAACGTTCAGTTTAACTGACGCGGTTGCCTTACTTTAGGTAAATATTAAATGGATTGGATTATGAACGTATTATTTTTAATAGGCCCTGATATTGTGTATGGAAAATAAAAAAAATATTTGTTTGTCTGATTATTTATTTTTTATATTTTTGGTCTTTTTGGATTTTATAGATTTACTATTTATATTTGACAATAAAACGAACAGGACCAAATGTGAGATATTCAGTGGTTTACGATTGCTAAACTAGATGGCGCTGAGAGCCTTGTTTTGAAGCTGATAGGGAAAAAATGACAGCTGCGCACAGCGAAAGCGAATTGAACGCCTTTTTTCACTTTTCGTCGGATTTTGTCTGAAAATAGTAAAAATTGTGCTTTAACTCGAAGTGTTTCTGTGCAAAATGCAAAAGTGAACATTCCTTGTAATACTACAGTAGGCTAAAAACTTTTACTGTAGTCCCATTATCAAGAAACTGCATAAAAAAAACTGCATTCAAACTGTTGTATCTTTATTATTTTCAAAGTATAAAAACACTATTATCGATTGCACTTTGCTTCAGATTGTAACTTCGTCATAGTTAATTGTCCCAGACATAAAAAAATAGTCAAAAGACAGTGTTTGAATATGTTTTTCCTATTATTTACAATTCCGTTTTTTTGTGTGTGAATCTTGCGGCGTTGAGAAAAACCTTTGAACACTTAAATTTTCTCACTGCAGCAGATTTTGCAAGAAGACGACAACACCGCTAATACCAACATGTGAGTACACTAAAATATTGTTCATATTCTCGTTCTAGTGGCGCAGTAGCGGACAATAAATCTTCTGCGTTGTTGACCTCATAAGGTAAGTATATTTTTTACGGTAAAAGTTGTTTCTGCCGGCGATAACGTACTAGGGACCTACAGTTCCTGAATATGTGGTATTATAATCTGAAATTACATATTGTGGCATTCTATAAAGTAACTAATAAATCCCCTAAATTATGATTTAATTAGAATTTTTAGCAAATTATTCATCCTTTATAACTCTCTGGATATGCTATTAATTAACTGATAAAATATCTTGATGATTCATAAGGTCCCCAGAGGCATTTGTAACCTTGTACTATTGCAACTTTATTATAACTAAGGTTTTATCTGAAGCTTTTCCTGCAAAAAGTTTCAAAAATTGTATCAGACCTTTCTTTTACCAAACCGGCTATCTCTCTGCTAAATTAACATTGAATATGATCATTGATCAAATTATATTTAAGATATTTACAGAAATAGATAAACAGACATTAATTACACTAAACTTAAAATAAAGGAAGCAAATAAACAAAACAAACCGAACACCCATCTAATAGAATAGTCTATCTCGGGTCAAGCCTGTATCAAATACCGATTACGCATGCAGCATTGAAAATGGAGACAGATTTGACGAAAAAAGACCTACCTCTCTGCCAAATTAACATGAAATTGATTAATTAGTTTTAAGATATTTACAGAAATAGATAAACAGATAAAAAAACAGATAAACAGAAAATAAAGGAAGCAAACAAACCTAACAACCATCTAATTAAATAGTCTAACCCATGTAGAGTCTGTGCCAAATATTAATTACACATGCAGCATTACCACATTGAAAATGGAGATACATTGGACGAAAAAAGACCTGGAGTGGGAGTCATAGCCCTCTCCCTCAGCCTACGACCCAAGTCTTTCAAAAAACCTTGTTCAACCCTTCTAGTAAATTTCTCTTAGTTAACATATTCACTGCTGATGACCTACGTCGTAGGTCTACAATGCCCGGCATAACCCACCTGGTGAGTCTGGATTGTATCACATTCCATGGTGTTAGGACAAACGTTGCACTACACGTCTTGAGCTAAGCAGTGAATGTGTTAACCTCCTGCATACATATGTGCTTCTCATAGGACATAAGAAATATTAAAATCAATTGTAAGTGTTTTAGTCGCCAACCAAAGAAACCATCAATAGATTTTATTATTTTCTTATGTCCTATAAGAAGTACAAATGTATGCAGGAGGTTAAAATACTGTAAAAAGACTACTTGTGGCGAATTTTCACACTTTTGGGCTTATAAACTTTTGTGCTTTTGATCCGCGACTTCGTCTGCACGGATTACCCCTTTAGGGGTCGCTTTTCGAAAAATCCTTTCTTAGTTAACCCCTACATCCTCTGTAGAATAAATATTCCAAATTTCATGTTTCTATCTTCAGCGGTTTAGGCTGTGAGTTGTCTGTCAGAGTCAGTAAGTCATGGAACTCTTTTATAATTATAGATTAGTAGTATAGATGATGCTGGGTTCATAACTTTCTTCTCTATTAGCTACCCATGAAGTCTGTGAGGAATTTTTATGCGTATCTTCCTTCTTCGGGGTTCAAGCTATCTTTATACCAAAATAATTTTAGTGCTTTAGCCATGGAAACGGAACAGACAGACACATACAACATTCTCATGTCATTATAAAGTATTATGTTTCGTTTTCATTACCAGAAGGCAAATATTCTTTAAGAGCCCAGAATGTAGAGTTGCAATTGTAATGGGTAACCTTAATCTGATGACCTATTAACTTATCTAAGATTACCGCTTTTGCTTGATCCTATCTACTAAAAGTTCATTGATTAGACTAGTGTGTTTTGAAAACATTTATTTGAATTTAATAATTCAGTGTGACTATGTAGGCACTAGGCAGTGCCAGTATTCTGGATAGGTAGTGCCATTATAACTGAGTAGTTGAGTTTCAAATGTGGACATATCCTATGTAGTTTTTTGATTTGACCTTTGATGCCAAACTTCTCATCCCATGGGGGCTGCATGCATGTGATTGAATAATGCTATAAAGGGTCCTTCTCAATATGCTGACAATTTTTTAAGGAGATGATCGATCAGACCTTCAAACTGAACAACTTTCTCTATGGCACCAACATCGAAATCGCGAAAAAAAAAACAGCTCTTCCATACAAAACTGTAAACCTACTCGAGCCAAATGTATGGGACTGCAGATTTTTTTTTCGCGACACAAACCACAAAATAAATACGCGGCTAAACAAACAAAATAATTATATGGAACAGCAGATTTCTTTTTCCCGATGTCGATGTGAGCTCCATAGTGAAGTGAAAGTTGTTCAGTTCGATGATCTAAAGTTTAAGTTTAGTTTAGACTCTAAACTAAAGCACCCCCTAAGATATGTAACGTATTTAATTTTACTCTTCTTGTTGCGTAGCTCTCTTTTAAAATTCTTTATGTTTATATTGATGAAAATAAGTGATGAACAAACATGTTTATTTAACGAACAGATTTCAACATTATCTGCAAGGGAAAGGTTATCTTAACAAGTTACAAATAAAGTTATCAGTTGAATGTTTTCTTTAGTGTGACAGTGTCAATCCATGTCTCCCATACCATGTATCTATCTAGGTGTTTGAAGTGACATTCTAGTTTATTTTTCATTGCAAAGTTATATGGGAAAAAAAAATTACCCTCATGGTGCAGTCCGGTAAAAATTAGTAAGGATTTTTTGTTTAATAAGCTATATTATAATCAAATAAATTGTTATACAGTTTAAATTATATCGACTTGGTCAATTAAACATTAAAAAATTGAAAGAATGATTGTAACATTTCACCTTGGTGATCCTCTAACTTTAAAAAAACCGAAACTTATTTAGATTTAGAAATGGGAAAAAATATTTGAAGCATAAATTGAACTAAGCGTCAGTAGGACAGTGATTGAGAGATTGAAGATATATTTATCCTTATTGTTGATATGACGGTTAGGTAACTTGGCCGCGTTTTCTATCAGTGATCGAAGAGGTAAGCACTTTATGATAATACTTTTACATGTTAAGTAGTTGTACTCTGTGCGAATGTAATTATAAGTACCTATTGCACTAAAGCATATATATACTACAATTATTAAATTGTAGAAGAGCTGTGTCTGTACATTATACCATACATAGCATAGGATATTACATGGTACATGGGTTGCAGGGAGGGACCCATCTGAAACTTAACAAATATTTTTAATATTTTTGTCTACGTTTCTTACGCGAATTTAATTACAATACCACTTAGTCGCATTCATATGTAATCTGCATATTATGCTCTGGAAATTGAGATGACCAATAAATTAAAACCTGGATTCACCCTGATTCACCTTTGCATATTTTATTTAAAATTTATCTCACAAATGTAGTAGGCTTGTGAGATTCAAACGTGTCACTCTGACTATCCCCATCATAGTCAGATTCACTTCCAACTAAAATTGATAGGGCCGCAACTATCATTAGGGTTGCGGCCCTATCGATTGCAGCACTGGTAGCATGCACTACCGCGATAGCCGTGATACGGCTTTATCACGTTTTTTATCTCGTTCGTTCGCGCGCAAAAGAACGAGATAAAAGACGTGATAAAGCCGTATCACGGCTATCGCGGGTGTGCATGCTACCAGTGCAGGACACATTGACCGACAGAGCTGCGTTCTGAACCTTTTTATGCGGTTGTTTTTTCACCTCGCTCTATAGTAAAACGTCTTTCACCGAGGCTCTGAACGGCGTTTAGTGCGAAAAGTTGCGCTCGGGGTGCACAACGGGTGTAGGTTCTGAACGCAGCCCAGCGAACGACGGCGGACCCATACCAAAAACCACGATTAGTATGGGATAGAGGTGGGCGCCGCCGACCTGAAATTTGCTGGCGGCGGCGTCATATCAGGCGAAATTAGTCGGCGCGTGTGTTTTTTGAAAAGTTCACACTGTAGGTGTGAAATGTTTTATCTAGAAGCTCAAGAAACCAGAAATATAACAAATATACATTGAAAAAAAAATGTGCACGTGTAAAAAATGTAACCGGCGGCGCCCACCTTTAGTATGGGAACGCGTTCGGCGCCGCGCCGTTCGCTGCGTCGACGGCGGAGGATGCGGACGTGCTTTTTGTATGGACCCGCCGTCGTTCGCCTTCGTCGGTCAATCAATGTGTCTCAAAATCAAAGGCCTCAACCCTTTGTCTACCGTAGACAGTATTTTCGACAATGCAGAAATCTGTTCCGCCAACTGTTCAACTTGGGTACTGTAATAAAATTAATAATAAATAGTAATAAACTCATTTAGTTTTATACATATTATACATATTTAAAGCAAACTCCCAGTCATAAGTAACAGTAGACATTACAAAGATAACAGATTTATTTTAGTCCATAACAAACATCTCTGTTCACATGTCTGTCAGATGAGATGATTGTGTTATCTGCCTTCTGCCTGCCTGCCTGCCTGGACTGGCTGTGACAATGACAATGTCAACAATACTTTTTATGTTGTTTTGATTATTAATAACTAGCGAGCCGCCCGGGCTTCACACGGGATATAGACCTTCCTCGTGAATCAGTCTATTAGCGAAAACTGTATCAAAAACTCGTCAGAAGTAGTTTCTTACGTATTAGCCTGTACAAATACAGATAGGTTAGATGTTGGATTCAATCTTATTATATGACTGTGTACTTTCCCTATAGAACTTAAAAGGGATATATAAATACGGATTAGGCGCACAATAAAACATTCGACCGTAACTTGCCTCTTCAATAAAATTACTTTGACTTTAACATATTTTATGTGACATTTTTATAAGAAGAGAGGAAGTTGTTTCCTTGACCTCATGAAGTTATTTACATTTTTATGTTTCATATCTACTCTTTTGCAACGTTAGCATCCACTAAATAGAGATTTCCGTAAGGAGTAATAAACAGGGTGGGATAATCTTTTTACACTAGTTGGAGCCGTTGGAAATGGGCCAGTTTAAAATAATGAGACTTCATAGGTTTATAGTGGTGCTACGAAGTATGAAACTTTTTAATAGCTATGCTGCTTGCAGTATCTTTATAATTCTGCTCCTTATCATGCCGCGTGCAACTCGGATTTATCTCGTTTTGTCTAACCTATATAGTAATTTCTCTATTACTAGGTTAGACCCTAACCTAGTGACAAAAACATCGAGCTGTAACGATATGTTTATGAATGTTTATACGATTATAGAACTAGAGTTTACCCGCGACTTCGTCCGCACAAATTATATGCAGATTTTAAGTCAAATCATAATCAATCAAAATCGGTTCTATCTCTGGTGGTAGTAGTCGTTACATAAAAACCACGTCAGAGGCCTGAAAAAACTCTGACACCAGGGCTCTGCCCACACGATAAGAAGAAGTAGTTTTTGTGTGATGCTTGAACCAACAAACAAACAAACAGACAGACAAACAATCTAAAAATGGTTGATTTCGAGTCAGAGACACCTAAAAAGTGTCTAAAAACCATATTGTACTTAATCTTTTTCTTGTAAATATCTTCAATGTACAGAGACACTTCTGTTACAGTTGTATAATAGTTTAGATAAATCGTTTGACCATTTTCAAGCAAAAATATAAAAATTACAATTTTTTAAATAATTATCAAATTATCAACTTAATACAATAAACTTTTTTTTTCGAGATTTTAATGAACTCTGCTGACTCACACAGTCGAATTTTGATCTTCTGTGGAAGTAGGTACTCTACGGCCACTTTCCAATCATTGTTAACTTACGACCACATGAGTAAATAATCCACAGAGACAAAGCTTCGTACTATCGCGCTAGTGGACAATCTATTCTATGGGAGACATTGTGCATGCGTCAGGTGATTTGTGCGCTTCTGGCCTCTCAAGAGACAAAGCTTGTAAAGACGCGCGTGACAGATTGTCCACCAGGCGCGGTTGTTCGAAGCTTTGTCTCTGTGGGGTGTTTACTCATGTGCCACGACCAGGGATCCTAGCTTTTGTCTTCTGAAACAAACTTCTTGTGTATGCAAAGTATAAAAACACTGCTCCTCGCAGTAAACAATTGAATTGCCGGTTAAACGTTTATTACTGCACATTTCAACAACGATGATCAGCTATGAAAGTGTCAGAATAGCAATAACGCAGATTTATTTGTTAGTGCTCATTTTGCTTTGGCATCTTAATTGCAAAGAGTTCAGTAATCTACACTAGTCTACACTAATATTATAAAGAGGAAAGATTTGTACCTATTTTTGTATGTTTGTAATGAATAGGCTCAAAAAGTACTGGGCCGATTTAAAAAATTCTTTCACCATTAGAAAGCTGCATTCACCCTGAGTAACATAGGCTATATTTATTGCTAGAAAAGATTAGACGTCCACCCGTGCGAAGCCGGGACGGGCCGTTAGTTTCTAATATTTTAGATTCAGAGGGTTTCAAAGAATAGGCCATTCCGTAACATATTTCGAAATTATTTGATGTTGTGTTACTATCTGGAAGGACATTGCTTGTTAGTATCGATATTTCATTTGCACTAACCTTAATTTATTTTTCCCAAAAAAAAAACGATGAAATGGAATTGGAAGCTTAAATTACAATAAATGGGTGTTATGGTTATAGTTTAGCGTAACAGCGCTAGCTAGCTTCAGAACGGATTTTGTTGTGGGTCTTTACTTTCAGTATGTCTTGAGGATAGTTCTCGTAGGTATATGAAACACTAAACTATGTCCAACTAGCGACCAGCCCCAGCTTCACCCGTGGGATCTATAATATAATTAAATATATTACATACATAACCTTGCGGAAAAAATTATCTTAATGACTGAGTTTAGAAGAAGTAAGCTGAGAAACAGACAGACAGACGCAGATAGCGAGTTTGTTTATACTATTTAGAGAAGAGTGCCAAACACCAGAGCGAACTGCGAGCAAAATAAACAAAGAAGCAAACGTTCTCTAAGTCGGTATTGTACAGGTGCGCGGTGCCATGGACACACAGCCAGAACATGGGTCAAGGTTGCCGACCGGAAAACGATGTTCCACTTTACAAAGTGAGTTAACTTGGTGAATTTTTTTCTCTGGAAAAGCTGTTTATTAAACTATGAAAGTAGATATTCAACAGTCTACTCACATATTTGGAACATAAAATGGTTTGGATGTTTTCGGAACAAACAGAGTAATATGAAAACCATGTTTTAGTAGCTTGTGATGAAATTGCGATAAAATGAAGCATCCTGACGACATAATATTACATTAGAGTTCTTTTCAACATGAAATAAGTGCGAACAAGTTTGAAAATTGCGTCTTTCTCGTCGTTAAAAGCCTTTAAAGGATGTCGGATGAGACTCCAAAGCCTTGTTTTACTCGGATTACTTCTTCTGGCCTTTGTACTACATCTCAGGTATTAAGTACAAGTTAAATAATAAACTGTAAAAGAGTAGATTATCCTTCTCTTGAGAAATGGGTACTTGGAAAGCAAATTGTAGTTCTGTTGCAAATCAATATTTCGATAGAAGGAAAGTAAGGCTGTGGAACACTATGGCTTCATAAACATTTGATTAGCGGGTGGTGGAAAGTAGTCCACATCAATTTTCCAATCGATAAAGAAGCTATAAATCCATGTTAAGGCTACATGCATGACAAGACAAGCACATATGCAACGATAAGTCATCATACGGTCATTTAGGTACGTTAGTATAATAGTACTTTATGGTTTACATAAGTATGTTTGAAATTGTATTGAAAGAAAATATTGGAATCATCGATTCATCGACGCGCATCGCAGAATTCGTATATCCGCAAGTCTTATTAGAGGAAGTAGTTTCTGAGAAACGTATTATTACTATGATCAAAAGATCACCTGGAAACAACACATGTTATTTAGACTTAAAAAATTATTTATGTTAATGTTGATTTTAGTCATCTTGACTTGTTTAGATAAATGTAAGCCAGTCAGACCTGCGTCAGAGTGACATGGTTATTCATGTCAACCTGTGTTAACCTACTCCAATCTCGCGATCCCTTAAATTCGATGATTGTGTCACCGAGTCAGAAGTATCCGACACCCCGCCAGTGTCTAATCGATTTATTGATATTTGGTATTTAGTTTCCAGCTGAGAAACCATCACTATTTGTTAAGTTCCAGTTTTGTCTCACACATGGAGCCCTGTCCTTAATTTCAACTACAAGTTAAGTGTAATTATAGCCTGTTCAGAAATTAAACGGATGCCATAAGTCAACATATTAATCTTCTATGGCAATGATTAATATCCTCATAATCACCTTTATATGGTTTTCCGATATATTGCAATGGAATAGGTGTCGAAAACCGTCCTGTGATTATGTGAAGGAGCGTGTGGGTGGAGGCCCCGCGGTGGGCGCCAGCGTCGTGCGCCGCGCCCCCTGCGCGCCGCCCCCACCCCTCACCTATCTGTACATCAGTTGCACGCTTCCAGTCTTCGAAGCCGATCGTGTGCGCGTTATGCCGTATTACCTTCCGTCTGCGCTCCTCCACACCAATCGCGTTCTTCCTCTTCGGTTCGTTGCATCGATGCATGGACCACACTAGATGCTTTTCTGCACCTTCATCATTACACTCATTAGACATGACAACGACACTGGTCAAAGTTCAAAGCTGTCATAATCATCTCATCATAGGAATGTTAGATTCATTTTCATCTAATGGTAGTTTCATTTAGACGTATGTATAATCATCAACGGTTGATTGTGGGCTAGATAAAAGACACTTGCGTGTCATTTTTGTTTCAAATTTTAAAGCTCAGTACCATATTATAAATAATACAAAGTGTAATAGAAAGTCTATGTCATAGCATATGTTCAATATTTTTAATTTTTTGGTAATTAGATCAGAAATTTGCGCAAGTTAATGACCGTAAGATTTTTCTAAATTGGATTTTCATAAGGCTCGTAGTGTTCTGAAAATCCCTCGGGGGCCGACAAGAGTAGGTTTTGATTGAATCCTCCTACGTCTTTTATATATTTCATTTTTCATGGGAATTTCTAAATTCTTAAACAATGAATGTCATGCTCAGATATATAACAAACTATATTGTAAAGGCATGCTTGTCACAGTAATAAAGTAGTTAATAGAGTGCATTGTTGACAAAGTCGCGTCGCGTGGAGTTTTAACAGCTGATCGCAGCCCCACGTTGGGCGCCACTATGAAGCGAGCAGGCGCGCCGCGGCCGCAAGGTCGCCCATATCGAGCGGCTCCTGCCCCTGCCCTGCCTAATATTCTACGCGCCTTGCTTCTACATGTCGGATCCCTTCTATTTAATTATATTCTCAAACTCTAAATCACTATTCTGAATAAATTATTATTAGGTACTTCGTAATCCTTTTCAAGGAATTTTTATTGCATTTTTCACGGGAAGTGCTATGGTATGATAGAGATTATGTGACAAGTTAATTTGCAACATACACTCCTTCTAAAGTAAAGCAATTACATGAAATATTTTAAAGTTCATGTGAACAATAGTTTGACTAAGTTGTGTTAAATTAAAAATTGGTTATAAGTACTAACTGCCCTGAAACTATCAACGCCCGCACGTTATTTAGAAATTGTTGAAGTTAGAAGTTTATAATATTAGTAGGGTCTTTCTTTACAAACAATCCGTTTACCGTGTGTTTTAAACTTTACCCATTTAAAATTACCACGAGAATTAGGTAAAGCACTAGAGCACTGGTTTAATGGGATAAGCAGGGATCTAAATTAACAAGATAATTATTTTGTTTGATAATTATCAGATAATTAAGGTATCGAAGCTGATTCTTAGTTATGAGTAAAATTTCGAGCTAAAAGTTATAAAATTGCTGTTTTTACTTTAAAACACTCTTATCCAGGACAACCAACACCTAGTCTTCAGCATTTTCGTTTCTTATCACAATGTATAACAAAAGAAAACCGTGAAGAAAATTAGTTCTTGTTTGTCAGTTTCAAGCTTTTTGGTTTTCCGATTAATTTTATAATTATCAAGATAATCATCCTTTCGAACCCTGGGGATAAGAGAAACATTTTCCGTAAAAATGCAATATTTTCTACATTTGTTGACAATATACAGTTATAATATTGCGTGTCGCAGATCTGAAGTTTGTTCTTTCTTATGTATTTAATTAATAAAGATATCAATTATAAAAAAAAAGTTATAATATTTCTTATGCACGGTAAAGAAAGTTCAAACATACTAAGAAGCTCTTCACATAGTTATACCTACATAATTCCAGATAATGTGAGTATTAGGAGAGCGCGCTTTTCGCTTCCCAGTTCCCAGCTCCTAACCTTGCTCGGCCGCGGCGTACCTAGAGGTAGTGGTACAGACAGCGACAGCGTACATCTATTGTTCACATTCTCTCGCGCTCCCCGTCCGCTTCCGTTTCGCCCACTGCGTGCTTCCTTTACTTCCCGGACTCCCGGTTAAGTGAACAAGACCCGCCGGATACGAATGTAAAGGCAAAAAGAAAAAAAGCTCTTCATTAAACGAGAAGAGGGCAGAACCTACTTTTTGTTGAAATTGGAAATTTTATGTTGGTATTCTGGTACGCAGTGAAATGAATTATTGGTCGCTCCGCTGCTCGTATTTTTTATTGCTCAGCCCATTCACGTTACAGCGAGATTTTTCGGGGCTTTAATCTATCATTTAATACCGCCGAAATAGAGACATTAGCAAACAGATTTATTAGGGCGTTTCATGTTTATTCGTCCTGTTTTATAATTCGGAAATCCATAGTATGCTATGATACAGCAAAGAACTGATATAATTTGCTTAATACCTACCTAATATTTGAATCTGGACCAATGCCATTTAAACTGGCCTATTTGATGTATGATTTATCGAAACATATTTATGCTAAGAGGCGTGTCAGATGGTTAGGTACATTTATTGGCAGGTGGAAGAAGGGTCAGCGCTAGAGGAAATTAACATGCCAACTTGCCATGGGGTGCATTGAGGACAGTACTGCCGGATATTAGCCTTTCAAGAAATAGGCAGACACTTTTCCGAACGGCAAAGAAATGTCAAATGGTCCTTATAACTCGATTCCTGTCAACTTATATAAGTATTTATAAATAACCTTTACAATAAAGTACATAGCTTTGGTAACGAAATTTCCTATACAACGTGTTAATAAATTAACGCAAAACCTCATACACCCCAACTGATTTATAACAAAATAATTAGATTGAAACAATAATTTCATTATTACCCGACTGCGCCAGAAGGAGGGTTATGTTTTTCGAGCGTATGTATGTATGTTTGTATGTCTATTTCTTTGGCACGGCCTACAGCCTAAACGGCTTGATGGATTTTGACGTATGAGGTGTCGTTAGATTCGTAAAAACCGTGAGAGTGACATAGGCTATATTATTTTATTATGGCGTCTGCCAATTAAAAAAAAAGAGTAAAAAATTACAATATGGGTATCAAATGAAAGCTAGTAAACAGACGATTCCAAATATATATATATATATATTGTAGTACTTTTATGCTTCCATTTTTGATAGTTAAAATTTAAAGTTATTCGCATTTTAAGTTTTGAGACAAAAGTTATTTGTTATCATTTCAGCAATGAATGAAAGCGCTAACGTTCTCATGGATACATTTTAATAGGGTTGGGTTGACATCGGGTTCAGTAAATTTGAAATTTTACCAAAAAAATATTTAATATTTTGAAAAAAAATTACCAATGTTGAAACCATGATAATTAGATTCTGCTCTCGATTCTAAACAAACTACTTTCTAGTTTTGCGTTAATTCATTAACACGTTGTATAACGAATTAGGTAGTTACTGCGAATCAACCAAAAAAGTTCCACAAAAATGAAGCACAATAATATTATGACTATGCAACGCCTTTAGGTGGCATTTCTGTTACAAATTTGAGATTAAATTAATTTGATCTGAATTACAAATAGTAACTCAACATTGTTAGAAAGTATGTTTTTCTGGTCTGTGGTTTTTTGTGTGTCTGATTGTACTCAGTGCCTCCTACTTCCAAGCTTCCAACTTTACCTTAATTAACTAAGGTTTTCTTTTCTCATATTATTTACTTTTTTAATGTAATATCTGTTCTCTGTGGAAATCGAAGTGGTTGTAAAAATTATAGTGTTTACTTATCAAAGAAAGCTAAAAGATTTTTATAATTTATGGATTTACATAAATGTGTGAAGCTATTAAGACTTTAACTGTAGGTGGAAAAAGAAATTGTATAGCAGCAGAAAAAAATTACATACAATGTAAATTTATTTATTCGTATGGCGAATTTCGTTTAACAATGTAAATGCGAATCATTTATGACAAATACAAATACAAATACAAAATCATTTATTTGTGATACACAGGTATAAATTATATGATGGTACATGCATTTTTAGTGTCACTGTGATCTGCCATAGGGCTTACAAATTTAGGTACCTAATTATAAATTGTAATTAGAACACGTATATTACATTATATTACATTGTAATTAGAACACGTATATTATACAGCTCAGCTGTGGGGTATACAAATAATTGCTATTCATATTCAAATCTTAATAATATAGACACTACTGGAATACTATAAGATACTACGCTACTCTAATGATTCTGAGAATCATAGTCACTCACTACTCAATACCAAAACTATCGCTATTTGTATTCGAACTGTGACTTGTTCTGTCTTTTAGACTTAGTCAAACTCTAGGTGGTCGGATGTAAACACAGTAAAATACAGACCAACAATAATAGTCTAGGAAAAATACGGTTTGAAATTGCATTAAATACACTTAAATGGTGTTTGAACTAATATTACTGTGACGCCGTGAAATACTACTGTGTATATTACTGTTAGTTTATAACACTTTTGTCGAGATTTCGTGGTTATATACGCGGTGGACCCTGAAAAATACCTTAAATCGATATAAATGTACAATCGGCAAGCTTATTTCTAATATATAAATAGAATCTAATCTAATCTAATCTAAAGATATTTCTTCCAGCATACCAACAAAAGAGACAGTTAATTATCACAAGGCATTTTTAATGTCTACAAACAAAGATTAAATAATTAAGTTTTGAGGTTATAATTTTTAAATACTTACAAAATATTAAATATCTACTCAAATTTACGATAATAACTGGGGATTATTTTTGTTATAAGTAAAACGTATTGAATGAAGCCGTCCTGTACAAAATCACCAGTTTTCCATTTTGTGATCATACCTAAATTTAATGTTTTGTAAATGTCTTAATTATTCCATAATACACCAAAATCGGGGATTGTTGAGAATTTATGTTTTTTAGGTATGTATCTACTAATATTTCAAATTATCACCTAAAGTGCAATTAATGCAACCTACTCCATTCAAAAATCCGTAGATTTCCCCGACTATAATTCGTTTCAGTAAAACGCCTTTCAGATTCAGTTCAATATAAAATCGAGACTAATTAGTGTTCCTGTTGTTACGGACAACGGTCAAACGGCAGCCGTCCAGGTCCGCGTGCATAGCGCTCGTCGCCAAGGTTACAGGGGGGGTGCGATCAGCTGGACTTACGTAAGGTGTGCGGGGCGAGGGGAACCACCCCGCGCCCCCCTCCCGGCCGGAGGGGGGTTAGGGCCGATCGATAGTTGCTTTCGCCTCTTGCTGCTACCCTGCCGATGCCGTTTCTGTGTATTCGCTTTCAAACTTTACTATCTGATCTTGTTGGAAACTTTCCTCAAACTATTCCAATCGTTGCCAGTAGAGTAATGATCGTCGATTGGAGGCAGACAATGTGTTAGCATGATATGATGATCTCCTTGCGAGAAATAGTTTGGAGTTTTAAAATTTTTGTTATTTCATCCAATCACTATATATAAATTCAACTTATTGTACATGTCTTCTAAAATATACCTCATAAAATCTTTATCAATCTCATGGATTCCCTTCAAATTAGGTCAAGGTACTCCAACTCGGAAATTATGCTAATTCGATATTTGGTCGCGCCTCCAGGGAAGTAATCGCAGGTTGATAGACAAACTTGGCTCGTGGGCTAATAAGTGCTCCTCGCAGATTTCTGCTATCGCAACTACTTCAACGTTGCTGGCGTTGATGTTCTAACATATTACAGCTAGTAATAAGCCCTGATGAAAATATGTTCATTTGAATAAGTAGGTAGGTCGTGGATCAGAGGTGTTTATTATTAGTCCAGCGAATGCACGCGAGTCAAGGAAGCGGAGACAGATAACCCTTTCGGATGTCACTGACGTTAGCTTATCCGTGCCATGCTCTGTGGGTCAACTTGCATAGTATTAACTCTTTAAATGTTTCTTAGTACCGCTACCTAATAAGACTCATTCATCATCATCATCATCATCATCTCAGCCGATGGACGTCCACTGCTGGATAAGGCCTCCTACAAAATGGGGGGGGATTTACCATAATCGCCACGCTTGACAGGCGGGTACGCGATCTTAGTTGGATTGAATGGGTGTACTCAGAGGATGCTGCTGCCCATCCTACGGTAGATCCCTTAGTCGCCCTTTACCAACGGGAGGAAATGAGGTGGTGCTATCTTAGCCGACACCACACGGACCTAATAAGACTCATTATATGATTATCAAATTAACGTTTTGAGTTAATGTCAGCTATTGATAATATTGTAATGGAAAATTGACAAACATTAATTATTTCCAAAATCGCAAGCACTCTGCAAAGTGATTAAGATCAGCAGTCTGTGCTGGAGTTTTCTACCTCATAGACTGCTTTACCTACAGAAACAGCTGCAAAGATCGGAAAGTACAATCCTGTCCTTTTCACTTGTAGGTGACTATCAGTCAATATAATGCATTTTCTAACTGGAAAGGAATGGCTTGGCTTCTAGGAAAGGAATCTTGCCATTGGGTTTATGTTTCCGGGCACATGTTTTAAGAGACGACAGGTGACCTATGTGATAATGTTAATCATGTTATAGGACCTAGAGCATTACAAGAAGGTACCTAATAAAACAATTACCATTTAGATTGAGAGGAAGCGGAAGTTTTACGTCATAAACTGATTAAAATCTAGAACTTGACGGAAATATTGGATACGTTTGTATCAAAGGAATCGGGAAGTCAATTCGAGCTCCTTGCATTAGCTCGTTTTAGTTGCAATTTGCATAATTGCTATTTGCCATAGGATATTTCCAGCTCAGAGTGCACTTCTAGTAATTAATGTATTATTTCATTCTACAGGGTGAAAGGGTAAATTGATATCATTAGCATCCTTTTAAACAATGATTCTACCCATCAAAATGAACAACTTACTATGGGAGCAAACCGATTTGAGCAACAAAAAAACAGCTGTTATTTTCCTTTCATTTATATTATTATGTATTTATTAGTGTTAAATAATAAGAGATATGGATACCCAATTATGGAGGTCCGGGTTCGAATCCGCACGGAAAACATGCCATGTACCAATGAGTTTTTCTAACTTATATACGTAATACCGACTGCTCTCAAACGGTGAAGGAAAACATCGTAAGGAAACCTGCATACACTGAAGAAGAAATACTGATGTGTATGTGAAGTCTACCAATCCGCATTGGGCATGCGTGGTGGACTAATGCCCATACACCCTCCCTGAGGGTAGGCCTGTGCCCTGCAGTGGGACGTTTATAGGCTGATGATGATGATGATTAGTGTTAAATACTGTTTTATTAGTTAAATGTGCATGCCTGCCTCACTTTCTATGCTCTCTTTCTGTTACGGGTTTGCTGGAAGAAATCTCTATAGAGATAAGCTCGCCCTTCTAATTCTAATTGTCTATTACGTTGTTTTCATGTATATTTCCGTGTGTACAATAAAGTGTTAAATTAAAAACAGCTGTTCCATACTAAACTGCAATGCTTACTCGACTCAGCAGCAGCAGATTTCAGTTGGTTGGGTAGACAGACTCTTAGTTTAAAAGGATGCTAATGATATCGATTTTACCCTGTATAGATCATAAAGGTATCATAGAGAGCAACTGACAGCTAAGAGAGCGAGATGTACCTAGCGGCGCCACTGTATAATAGAAAGAGATACGTGACGCGAGGCAATAGAACCGTTTTTGGGAACTTGTCAGCACAATCGACTGGGTAAATATTCGTGCTCTGTGAATAATTAATGAATCTAAAGTGAAGTCGTAGATTATTTTGTGAAATATACTAACACTATTTCATTAAATTACCTACGATTTCACGTTAGATTCACAATTATACTCAGAACTCGAAGTTTTAGGGTGCCGATAAGTGCCGACAAATGCACAAAAAACGGTTTCATTTGACAACTCATGTCAGTTACTCTATTCCGACAGGTATAATAACTTTATGGTATAGATTGAAGTCTCTTATTTATATATTACTAGCGACCCGCCCCGGCTGCGCACGGGTGCAATGCTGACTATACCTTCCTCTTGAATCACTCTATCTATTTAAAAAAACCGCATCAAAATCCGTTTCGTAGTTTTAAAGATCTAAGCATACATAGAGACAGACAGACAGCGGGAAGCGACTTTGTTTTATACTATGTAGTGATCATAAATCAACAAAATATTTATTTACCCTAAAGAACCTGGCCATGTGTGTCGTATCTCCGTGGAACTATGAATTTGGTGTAATATACGAGGTACGAGACGGAGGCACATAGGCGCAGACATGCATAATTTATTTTTCACACGTTCCACGTAAATGTATTCCAAACCACACCTCTCTTTAGGAAGTAATTACTAATTCTGTGCGCCATTTATTCTTACGTTATCACAACCAGGAAAAAACAAACCTTGATAACACAACTTCATCATGTGTTTTATTGAATATTTCCAACGATATCTTTGAATTGGTACAAAGTACCTATCTTGGGTAATCCTAAGTCGTAGGATCGGTAACAGAACGGTGTTGGAATTAGATAAGGCACGAAATATATTTACGTCCGTAGCTGGCGTACGGCACATCTATTGAATGCGACTAGACTGACAGTTCTATTATACTGTAGAATGGGCACAATCCAACGAGGCGTCCGCGTCCATCATACGCCCTTGAGAGATACCCTGGTCTCGGAAATGGACACAAAATCTCTCATTTTAATATTGTCAGTGGAAGTTCCTTTCAAAATTAGCATCTGTATATTCTGAACATTTTGGTTTTAGGTTCTTTTGAACCGGAGGCCTTATAATTTATATTTGATTTCGACTTCTCTGTGATTTTAAATATTCCTGGACAGATTACATTTTTACATTTTAAAACTTTAATAGAGTATTAAGAACTTTATTTAATTCCCTTCAAAGTATATTGTAACTTTTCGCATAAAAACGCCTGATAAAGTTATGTTGCCCGGAGTTTTGTTATTGCCAATAAATATACTAAGGCGCAGTGAACTTCAGTGTGCTCGACTTTTATTTTTCTTTAAAAACATTCTTTTGTACTTAAGAAAGCTATCAGTATTATCATGTTTATATTCTGTTGTTATTGTTAGTTCCTCGTTCTGGAATTATCTCAGCAGTTAGTTGTGTGTCGAAACTTACTGATAAGTTTTAAATACAACGTACAATTAGGTACTAATACTGAGTATGTTTTGTACATATGTGTTATATACATACTCATTTGTATAAAATACAGGGTCAGTCATATTTGCTCAACTCAATTTAATTAAATCATTATTAGAAATGCACATTGTGGCACATTCACTTAACATATACCACGAGTATCAGCTGTGCTAAGCTATCACATATGCCAGTATGCCAAGTCTATGTATCCCACAATGTACCTTATCCCAATGTCGCTTTCTTATTTTTAATTTTTGCCAAATCGTTGTTGTAACCGCTTTGCATTTTTTATTTACGTGGCTTTGGTTGTCTTTGTTGTGTTGCAGCCCGCGTTAGTAAGTGGTGATTGGCGGTGAAGTGGTGTGATGTTGTTGTGCGTGGGAGGCTGGTAGAGCGCCGCGTGTGGCCGCGATGTCGTCGCCTGCGCGTGCGCCGCCGCCGCCGCCGCCCTCCGTGCCGGCCGGCGCGGGCGTGCTGCCCCCGGGCCCGGGGCCCTCGCGACAGCGCTCCCTCAAGGACCGCCTCAGGGAAGGCTTCACGGGACCCTTTCATTGGCAGTGAGTGCTTTTTCATTACTGCACATACTTAACTCTCTTTCAGACGATACGCTGCAGCTGGGAGCTACGAGTAATTGCACGATAATTCGCTTACCACAGAGAAAGCATGGCTTTTACTTTTTGCCGCATAACCATAAATGCAATTTGTAATGTAATATAATCATGCTTTTTGCGGCTATAGTTTGTATCAAAAGTGCGTGTCACAAGACAAATTTTGTCTCCGCATCTCACGATTTTAAGTTGATTGCGTTTTCGCGTGAGCTCGCGCTCGTGGTCTTTGTAAGCACGTCGTTTTGTAAAGTTTCATCATTTCTCTCTGAACATACATTATGTTGGCGAATGGTTGCCACCAAGTTTCACGTTGCTTCTACATTGCTGAGGTTTATTTGAAAACTTCAGGATAAACGGTCTAGTCTAAAAATAAACTATATTATGCATTGTTCAAGGAAACAGACTATGGAAACAGGTTGTTTGTGTTTCCCTTTGAATGTGCCTCATTGGTCATTTGGTGCCTACATTGTATTTATATGCTACCTTTATCTCATTTTAAACATTTAAGAATTCTTAGAGCGTTTAGTTGGATTCTGTCTCCATCAAAGTTAACAGTTGAAAATATTTTTACTTCCCAGATACGTTTACAATTTATCTTTTAAGTATTTTAAATACAGAAGTATTTGTATTACATACCGTAACTCTTCACTTAGTCACGAGTACTTAGTTTTAAATCCTACCTTATCAAAGGAAGATTGCAATCTGCTGGTTTAAAAAAAAATACTATGTTTCATTATTTTCTAGATTCTAGTCAGATAGTATGTTAATAATATGTGCCTAATATGATTATAAATATATTAAATAACCTTCGGTATTAAAACGACGATAGGATCAGTAATTAGTACTAATTGAGATTAAATAAAAGTTTCGGGACCGTGTTTAAGCCGTTGTTATTGGATTTGAACGGATCAATGTTGGGCCTACCATAGTGGACATAGTTATAGTAGGTGTTGGTCTGATAAAATAATAGCTGATACAGTCGTCGTCAGTGCCGGCCAACCGTCTTGGCCTCGGCGCATCGGTTACGCAAACAACTGAGGGGTCAAACCTATTCCTCGGGTTGGCCATTACGGATCAGTGCTAATTTTATTTTCTACGAGCTTTTACCCGCGACTTCGTCCGCATAAATTATATACCAGATTTTAAGTCAGATGATAAGCTATCAAACAAAAAAGTTTCATCAAAATCGGTTCAGTAGTTTTTGCGTGATACTCGAACAAACAAACACCCAAACAAACAAACAAACAAACAAACGAACAAACAAACAAACAAACAAACAAACAAACAGACAGACAAAAAATCCAAAAATTAGTGATTTCGAATCAGGGACATCTAAAAATCATATCGTAATTTTTTTTTTGTAAATATCTTCAATGTACAGACACACTTCTGTTACAGTTTTATAATAGTTTAGATTGATCCTTGCTAGATAGGAGTTTCATTGGTAATTTATTTATTCACAATATAAGTTTACAGCGTCAGCCAAAACACTTAACACTTAACGTAATGGTAAGTCAAAACAATGCCCGTAGGCCAAGAGCCATATTTTCAAATATTGCGCCTTTGGGCAAATATGTATTATTTGCCATGATTTGGGTCAGCAAAATTTCTACGGTTTTAAAACATATTTCCAAAGGGTGTTGGTTATTTCATGCCTACCTAATTAACTACCAAGATTTCTATCCAAATCTGGAGCGAGCGAAGCGACCTCGATATTTGACAGAAGTGTGATAAATGTTCTTGCAAAAGAACATTGGAAGATTTGGACCCAGGAATTTTTTACGAAAACTAGAAGCCATTCAGGACGGTGGTCATAATTATTATAAACAGAAAAAATTAAGGCATTTTTTAAAAAAACTTCCACATCTACAGAAGTCCGGATTCAAAAGTAGAAATACAAATCGTCCAAAAAGCAGTAGCAAAACGCAACCACGACAGCTATTTTCATCTAATATTATCACTGAGGTATTTTTGGTCGTTACGGACCGTATTTGTCTTGGTTGAAGTGATAGTGTGTGTGATTTCGTTTTCTACCATTATCATAATATGGTACGGTTATCGTGAATTTTCATGAAAATAAACACAATGAATGCGTAGAAGATTGGGTGGACTATCTAATAAGAAAGATTATGAGTTTCAGACACTTGATACAAAAGGTATCATAAGGAGAAATACCTTTCCCCTAACTTCTACAGATTACAACCAATTTACTTTTTTGTTAGTTTTGTTTCACTCTACACGTATTACTAAGTTTCTTTCATGTATGGGACCTCTATGTCTGGGTCTCAAATTATATGGCCTTCCGCCAAACTTCTTTACTGACAGAGTTCTGTGTCGGTAAATTTTTTAACATAATAGCTAGATTATGCCTTGTTTTCGGTTAATGCTCCTTTGGATCCCTCCGCTCTTTTGTGCCTCTGAATATATTAAAATTTCGTTGGGCACCAATATGTGTGCGGCCCTCCAGGCCGCCCGCCCTAACCCAACTTGCCCTTAGTAGAATACGCCTCTGGTCGCCGCACGTAGCACGCATTGTTTAACGTTTTCATACTGTTTATTTCCATGGACAGAAATGTTCTCCGCTGTTGTACGTAGATACTCGGGATTAATGTAGGTATAGGGTTGTTTCGCAAACGAATATTTGGAATTCGTAACGAGTAAATGTGGAGTAACTCGATTTTCGCGACTCACGCTATGCTGACATACAACTCGGTAGAATTTACGTCGGCGCAAATCGAATTTGTCGCAAAACCGCGGCAGCATGTGCCTTTCTCATTTCCTTCACTCCGTCTTTCTGATTTATTCGGTATTTTTTTAAAGGAGGATCCTCACCACAAGCATTCGTTTCGCCAATGGGATTAAGTCATGCGTCTTGTAAGATCTTTATTGTAAAATTCTGTACAAGTCTACAGATGAACAAGGAAGATCATGTTTTTGTTTGTGATTCTAAGTGTAAAAAGTTCTTAGAAACCGGTGGTAGATGCTCGCTTAACAGAGTCTGCGCGAAAGGAATTGTACCCAAATAAATTAAATCAATTTATTTCGGAAAACAAGTCAAAGAAATTTGTCATTGGCAAGAATGATTGCTTTGACGTGTCTTCTTTGCCGTCGTTGTTAGATGAGATCAACAGACGATATTCGTTAATACCTACCAACCCACTCTACAGTTCATAAAAATACTTTAGTATGACTTCAGAAAAATACCACTAACAGTGGTGCTCTGTCTCGTTGAGACGCTAAAAAATCGCTGAAAAGTAACTTTATTGTATGCATAAACTGTCAAAATGTATGGGTGAGTATGTATGCATGCTTATGTAGTTAGATACAGCTTGGCAGATCAATAATCGTAATTCTTCAAATTTTAAATTTTGCGACTGTAAACAGAAACCTCATTATATCGTGAATTCGTCATGTCATTCGCAGCTCGAGTTAGACTAATAACTTTTTAATTGAAATTCTGTGAAGTCAGAAATAAGTTATTTAATTATGGAAGCTGAAAACAGAACGGTAAGTTTAACACCAGTCACAGACCTTTATTTCAGATGATGACGTAGTGACCGAGACGATTACAGGACACACTGAATCTAACCTTGCTAGAATTAAAAATTTTACCACGCTGCTACCATAATGGATCTTAAAAAACGTGAGCGCTAAGACGTTCAACAATAGTTTTCAAAATTTCGACATAATTGCTCATGAGGTGAATGAATTGAATCTAACAAACAAAGAGATAAAGTGGATGTTTTATCGATGATAGTTTAAGCCTACGATCCATGATAACGACAATTATCATCAGTTGACATAAAGCAACTTTTTAAAATAGAATTACTAGATTTGAATGTGGCGCAGAACGTTATGTGATCTTATAAAGTAGATGATACCTACAACGATGCATTGCGTATTTCAAAACCGTTTTTGCGCGGACGGCGACGATCTTTCGAACAGCAGTAAAGTTTTATTGCTCTCTGACAGGATCTACATTAAAGTGCCAAATGGAGTGTGACGCGCCTCCTCTCCTCCGCTTGTCATGTCACGACTCACGAGGCGAGTAGTCAGCACGCGTGAAGCTTTCAAGAAGGAACCCTTATTAAATACTTTACGTACGAGCCGAGAATTTTGACGTTCAAGGCTTTTCAGATTTCATTCGGGAGTTCGGGACCGATGTGCGAAAGATATTTGAATTTATTTCCGAGGCGGATTCGAAGCGAAGTATTCAAAGCGAGTAGACGTTGCGTAATCAATTAAATGCCGTAACAACAATGTATCTGATTTTATAGACGACTAAATCTAAATCTTGGTTTGTAAATATACTTAGTTTATCCATACGATTTTCGTGCCTGAGAAGATAAAGGAACAAACTCAATAGGCGATAGGCGCACAGTATTAGATTTGCAGGCGTACCCGCGTACCTACGTACAGGCACGACTGGACTAACGCGAATCGAGGATGTAACAATGTCAAGCGAGCGGACCTGTGTCCTCGACGTAGGAAATCCAATTTGCTTCCGAAGAACCTACAACGAGACTAGTCTCGAACATAAATGTTTTACAATATCGGGCTTACAACGTGATTTTCTAGTGACATTTCAAAACATGGTAGTGCCTTTACTCGGACGCGCAATTTATACGAATGCATCCCGGATTAGCCGCTTGTTCCCGGAACAAGCATACATACATATACGTTTGCTCTAGTTTAATTCTTGGCTTTACGTAACTGTATTTATTTGTGCTAACAATGGGGCTAACGTTATGTTTATTCTTATTTTGGTAAAATCTTTATCCAGAAAAATGTTTGCAGTTTCAGCTAATATTATTTTTCCGTAAAGAGTTCATAAGCACGCTGTTTAAATATTTGCGCTGTGCAATATTCCCTATCTTGGGTGTGTGCATTACCTCAAGCCTCAACTCAACTCCACTAATTAAGAGTAGGGTAGCTCTTATCTGGTCTCGCGCAGGCTCAGCCGTCCCGAACTAAATCTTGCTTGTTTACCGCGCCCCTTCAGATGGTAATTTAATTAAAAAGCATATTATGCCTCACTCATGTAGGTATGACTTTATAAGTTTATATTAAAGATGATGCATGTAAGCTATGCAGGGTAAAGTGGTATAACAAAATAAAAGACATTCTTATTAAAAATGCGTTCTTTTGTTTGTTACGTTTTCATTAGCGAACCGATATATTTCTTCCTCGTGGATTTCGTTATTTTCATGGTAAAAGTATCATACGTCACATTCCTCGCCTTATAGGCTTTCTGCGCACCAAAAATTTCGATAATGGCTGTTTAGTAGAAAGTGGTGTTATCGTTTCGAATAGATAACAAATAATTGTTTAAATTGTTAATAGTAAATTAAATTACTCTGCGCTTGAAGTTGTTGATGATTATGTACACCTGGGACCAACGGCTAGATAAGCCTTACTTCGAGAAAGAGGTCAACCGTCGAATCCTACTTGGCTAGATAGCTTTCGGGAAGCTACGTAATATCTTCTCGTCCCATAGTCTTTGACCAGTGTGTACTTCTACCAGACTTCTAGTGATGACATATCGAACTGAGAACCTGGTCACTTACTAGGCTCATAAAAATATACAAAGTTATTCAAAGCGATGTTCCCTTGCGAGATCGAATCAGAAATGAAAAGATTCGCAGACGAACCAAGAAACCACTTAAGTTTAGCAAGGAAGGAAGACAGCAGTGGGCGGCAAACATTGCTCTTAGAACAAGTGGCCGATGGCGCCGAAGAATTCCAAATTCAATAAAATTGCCTACACTGGCAGTGGCGAGTTTAGGCAATTTTATTTACAAATGTACGCCTTTGCCCGACAACGAGATCATAAGGCTAAAATTATGGGATCTAATGTGACTTTAATTTATGTATTACTTACATTAAGAATTCAAGTATAATTCGCTCGGTAGGTCAGTTAGGTAGACCAGCATCCAGCTAGCAGCCTTCAGCCAGATGGTTGGACGACATCATCTGTAAAGTAGCCGGCAGACAGTCTTAGACAATTTATATAGGGACGAGTTACGCGTGTCATTCTACTAAGAAACATTTCTGCCACTTTTTGCGGGGGGCGAGGTAACATGAAATCCGCAACTTTGGATTTTATTCCCCATAAGTTTAGATTCTAATTTTGAATGTTAAAAATCATGAAAACTAGTCTCGTGTGAAACCCAAACGTTCTATGTTTTAAATTATTGTTTCGCAATTATAGGCTGTCTCGTTTAGTGATAAGATATAAAATTGAGTGTAAATGCACATGATCAATTTGTCTAACACCGTGGCAGAGGGGAAATGCTACCGCAAGGCCAGTTCTTATACAACGTGTTAATAAATTAGCGCAAAACCTCATACACCCCAACTGATTTATAACAAAAGAATTAGATTGAAACAATAATTTCATTATTTTGATAGTTAAAATGTAAAGTTATTCGCATTTTAAGTTCAGAGGCAAAAATGATTTGTTATCATTTCAGCAATGAATGAAAGCGCTAACGTACTCATGGATACATTTTAATAATCTTGTTTTGGTAGTAAGTAGGGTGAGTGTGCTTGTGGGGTGGGTTGACATCGGGTTTAGTAAATTTTAAATTTTACGAAAAAAAAAAAATTGAAAAAAATTACGTATGTTGAAACCATGATAATTCGATTGTGCTCTCGATTCTAAACAAACTACTTTCTAGTTTTGCGTTAATTCATTAACACGTTGTATAAGTAGTCAAAGCAGACAGTGGACGAACTAGCACAGGACCTTTGTATTCTATGTGGCGTGGCGTGAGAATGAAGATGTGGTTGTAGGTACCCAGTAGTTGGGTTTACTGGAACGATGACACACTTTATCTACATATGTCTAACAACTTTTATACTACAAGAAAAGAAATATTATAAAGTAAATACTTATACTACAAGTTAGACGTGCAGAAAATATGCTCGTGGGATCAAACTTTATGATTTCAAAGAATATTATTTAGTTTCATTACATTATTCTGCAAGACGGAAATTGTAACGTGAGGATTTGATACGGTATAGATGGCTCAAAGAAAGAGCACCATTTTATTCTTGTAAAGGGAATAATGGTGACATCAGACTAAAAATTTGAGAAAACCTTTGAAGTAACATTCATTATTTGAATGAAGCCACTTACATTTTTGGATTTCCGGTCTGTTTTGTTTGTTTTCCAGCGCAAGTTTTTTTTTTAATTTTTAAGCGGCAGACCAGTGCAGCTTTCCTCAGATCCAAATGAACGATAAGTTTTGATTTTGATTGATCGTGGAACTTAGCGTAGTTTCAGTTAGGTGATTAATTCACATCGCGGCAGGGTTTGCACTGTTCTGTTCCGTTATGCACGTAGCGCCGCGTCCTTGGCCGATATAAAATGTTTAGGCGACAACCGTCGAGAAAAAGTGGGCTGGGTGGAGGGTGGATCACCCTGCCATTGTTTCCAATGTCGTACTATCTATAAAATGCCTACATGAGAGCACCAGGGGCGTTCACAAGCCTTTTTGTACGTAGATACCGTACTAAAATTGCATATTATGTTCGCGATGCAAAATTTTGCAATTATTTTGTGACCTTATACTTACCTTATACTTATAGATATATTTTAATCTTTTTGTCAACGTAAAACGTAACCCCTTTCCAAACAAGTGGTTAGTGTGCGGTACACAATTGCTCCACTGGTAACAAGTTCGGAAACTTTTGCGATATTATGTTGTTTGTATATGCTATGCCATTTAGTAGCCTTGTGTGTCTAGCAGGTATACAGCTGTGATCAGGTCAGGTATACGGCGCGTGTATCATCGATCAGCGCGGGCCAGAATGGCCGCTTACGCAGGGCACTGCGCCGATGGCAACTGACCGGATGTCCGAAGCCGTATATGAAAATCAAAAGGGCTTTATAGCTCTTTGTCCGCACGCATGGTAAGATAACCGGCGTTTTATATTTTTCGTTGTTATTATTGATGGCATTGCATATCACCTTCGGTTACATTGTGGTAATCCTTTCGTGACTTACTCCTTATCAAACTTAGTTCAAGACAAATAGTTCTGGCCGAAGTTTATATTACAACGACGTTGCCCTCACAGACGACAATAACCAGAATTGACAATTGTCCAGGTCGTGACTAGCCAGTGCACGAGGTCTCATCTCATCCCATAGAGAGCGTCTCGCGGCGTGCTTGCTGTCACGCGCGCCCCTCCGCGCACAAAACGCAACGCCTTGTCGTCGAATCGATTTCACACCCACGCACGTTCGTTACAGGTGTTATCTATTTATCCTTCTCATATTTACATACGAATGTAGATAATCTATAAGACTGCCGTTTTCAGCTGATGGACGTCTCATTGGTCTCTGATTGATTTTATCTGACAGTATTAAGGAAAATGCAGCTTCAAAATGTTTTTCCGGTTTCGTTTATTTATTTGAATATAAATAATCTGATTAAATGCAGTTCCGAAAATTCGGTGTAAAACATTTCATCGAGTAATCTCTGATGTGATGATCTAAGCATAAGTAACCAAAAATATTGGAAACAAATCCTCACGAAATTGATATCATTCTGTTCTCGGAACGCAAAAAACAAAGTGACTGATAGGGGAACGTTATAAATATTATACATAAAGAATCGTAGATAATATTATCCCTTTGATCGTATCGTATCGCGCATCTATGGTGTTCTGAGATGATAATAGGAATACGATTGTTTTTCTGCGATTGACAATAACAAAAAATTCAACCAATTTCAATAATAAGAATACCTATTAGTTACCAACGTAATATTTGATTTTGTGTAAGTATAATATTTTTTCGGAGTCCGCCGGGTGATTATAAGGGTGAAGGGAGGTCCACTCCCAATTATAAGAGAGAGGGGAGGCTTATGCGTTCTAACTCTATTTCCTACGTAAACAAAACTACGCTTACTGTTGCCCAGTAACTTGTACACAAAAGACATGCTTACACTCAGGTTTATAACGTGTTACTTATCAGAACAATAAAAAGCAGTTAATTGCGCACTACCAGTATGACGGCTTCGTATAACTAACTAGAATGCGGTATGACGAGATAAGGACCTTATAATAAAAACACAGACGAGCCCCCTGTCCTTTTGTTTGTCCTACTTGTCACCTGTCCTCGGAGTTTAATCAGCAAAGAGAGAAAGGATAAGATAGCATTGTTGGAATACTTTTACTGGAGGCGTAGAATAACCTTACAGGATTCTGATAAGCTGTCTCGCTTTGAGTAGTCGTGACTCAGGGTGAAATTGGTATCATTAGCATCCTTTTAAACTAAGAGTCTACCCATCAAACTGAACAACTTTCACTGTGAGAGCAAACCGATCGGAGCAGAAAAATAATCAGCTGTTCCATACTAAACTGCAATGCTCACTCGACTCAAATGTATGCAACAGCTGATTTTTTTGCTCCGATCGGTTTGCTCCCAATTATGAAAGTTGTTCAGTTTGATGGGTAGACTCTTAGTTTAAAAGGATGATAAGATAATGATATCAATTTCACCCTGTATAAGTATTTCAGTAGAAACTAGGAGGAATTACGTTAAGTATCGGAAGTTTGGTTTAGTTTGAAAACTTTGAAACTCTAACACCCGTATTCTTACTTGTTTTTTTACTTGTTTTTTTTTTGTTTACTTGTTGTTTTTTCCAGGACAACAATGTTCTAATATTTTAGGCTCTTGACGTTAACGTCGACATCTCTATTACTTAAACTAATAATTAAGTAGACAATTGTAATTGTTATAAAACTTTCAGGCCCTCTGCAATTATATTGCCATGCCCTAACAGGGCGTCACAATAATTTAATAAGATCTTGTGTTACACGTGAGTATGTACTTCATTATTGTGATACTGCAAATAAATACTGAAATACTGAAATACTGAAATACTTAACAATTCCTTACTCGAGTGGAAGACGTTTTTGACATAATTTGTATAACAAAAATGTCAAAAACCTCCTCGACTCGAGTGAGGAAGCCTCGACGAAACAACTAAGAATACGGGTGTTAGGCTTGTTTATACACCAAACTCCATCGTACGCGCGTTCTTCACCTATAACGCCATACTAAAACGTCAGCTTATTCTTCTTCTATCGAGTCGATGGCATGTCATTTAAATATTTAGCCATACGGATAGCACTGCTGGGGCCAGCAGTGCTGGCAAAGCTTCGTACGCGTGAAGGTGTCAGGGCTGGAAGGGCGGTGGGATACGGAAATATTGAAGATTGAGAATTGTTCAAGAATCAATGAATGAGATAACTAACCTGACCTAAACCAAACACCAAACAAAATACTGAATCGTTTGTTGGTGTCGTTTTGGTTAAGAGAGTACCGAGCCTATTGTGCTGCCCTTAATCGTATTTTTTATTTCTATACAGGGTGTAACAAAACACCCTAGTAATACTTAAGGGGGTGCTTCCGACCATCAAACTGAACAACTTTCACTACGGAGCCAACATCGAAATCGCGAAAAAGAAATCCGCTCTTTCATACAAAACTGCAGTACCGTCTCAACTCAAAAATGTATGGGACGACAGATATTTTTTATTTTTTCTCGACGTTGGCTTCATTGAAAGTTGTTCAGATTGACGGTCTGAAGCACCCCTTAAGTATTACTAGGGTGTTTTGTTACACCCTGTATAGGTTATTGAACTTTTCCAAAAAAACAAGAATGTCACATTGTAGTTATTGTTGTTTTTCAATTTATCGAAACAAGGGTTATTATGTTTTATGCTTTTAATTATTATCGTGAAAACCGCCGAATTTTTACAGATAATAACTGAGAATATTATAAAAACAAATCCGTAATGATCCGATAAATAAAATTGAAAAAAAATCAGCAATGATTACAATGTGACATTCTTGTTTTTTTGTAAATGTTGTGTAATTGGTGACAAAAAAAAATAAAAGCGGTCAAGTGCGAGTCGGGCTACTCGCGCACCGAGGGTTCCGTACCACAGAACACAACATTATTAACTTAGAAAAAAAACTTTTTTTGTCCGGGACCTTTAGCGTGAGACCGACTCACACTTGGCCGGTTTTTAGTATTTGTTGTTATTTTGTAGAGTATGCTCTATAATCACACTAAGTTTGATGCTTGTATGTATTACCGTTTTTACGATAGAGCGCGAAGAAAAATGTTGATAAAAATTAGTTTCTTGTTGAGAACCCCCCTTAATTTTTAACTTTTTGACATTTTTATTATTTGTTAAAAAATCCGCCGCAATAACGCATAATCTAAGAAAATTTCAACTATCTAGCTATTACGGTTCAAAAGTTACAGACCTAAATAGGTAGGACAGACGGACGGACGGACGGACGGACGGACGGACGGACGGACGGACGGACGGACGGACGTACAACGTAGGCTTAGTAATAGGGTCCCGTTTTCACCCTTTGGGTACGGAACCCTAAAAATACGATTGAGGGCAGCACAATAGGCTCTACCAAATAAGAAAATGCTTCGATAGTATCAGCAAGTTGAGTTGCCCGAGCTAGTAGTAAGGTACTTGAAGTCCTAATTAGAGAATTAGATAATTTGCGCACAGTTCGTGCATTTAGCAATTGAAGCTTTATATTTAGTGCATTGAAAACAACGTACGTAGGTACCTACTCGTTGGTAATTGAATGATTGGCTGCGGCGCCATTCCGACACCTCTCAAGATGATGCTGCGCAGACCTGCATCCGTCCGCCTGCCGCATGCAATGCATCACATCGTTACCCATTTGTGTAACTGCGAGTGCATCCGTACCTTATACTTGACTACACGGCGTGTTTGTTTAATAATTTAGGACTTGAAAATTATTTGCAAAAACAAATACTAGTTCCAAAATAATTGTATAGCTGATATTTAGTGACTGACTACACGCGGGCCACCAGCGTTCGCTTCGTGGCCTAGCGACTAAGTTTCTCATAAGTTCTCTATCAAATTTATTCTGTCCCTAAACATATATGATGGATGAATGACCGCAGTGAACGGCCACAATTCTATTTCCTAATTCATTATTATATTATCAATATGTTATCTTTTGCATAGATAACATATTGTTATTCATACGCCATCCATGGCGTGGCGAAGAACGCATAAGAATTTTTCTTGATATTTATCCAGAGTTCCTCTATATTTATCTTTTAATGTTATCAACCGCTTCGCTCCGCTCTTTTCCAAACTCGTACAAATTGGTTTCGTAGTTTTGTTCTTTTTATGATTTCTTCTTTTTCCTTAATTTCAATTTAAATTTTCATCGCATTTAACGTGGAATCACACTGTGTGGCGATCATGTATTTACGTCAGAAGTTCGATTACCATGTGCTTCGGGATTATGAATTAGATCGTAAACGTTTCAAAATTCAAAGCATTAAGATTGGTTATTTAAGAATCCTCACTGCGGAAATTGCTTTTTACAGCTTTACATCGACTGCTTTTGTAGGTAAATAAATAACAATGTTTACTTTGTTAGACAAAATAATTTTCTTTACACGAATCGAGTAGGAAACTCTGAAGACATTTGTGTTAGTTTCAGTCACGTTTTGCCGTTTTTCCATTCAGACATGGTTTTCTGTTGCTTTATGTTTTTGCACTGACATCTGCCGATGTCGATGCATGTTTTAATATAACATGGTATGAATCAAAAAGATTTACATGATTTAACAACCTAAGTCTCGATGTCGGAATAATTATAATCAATTTCCAATCTATCTGTCCTCCTGCCGTAATTGGCGCGCTTATCTGATAAACGGAATATTTTGTTTCGATAATGCTTTAGCAGTTGAAACAATATGTCACTAAAATTATGTATTATTTTATCACATTTTAAGGTTATGATTTTTATATAATATTTTTGGTGCAAAACAGCCCAACGCTGCACAAGTATTATGATGTTTTCCTATTTCATTGGGTACGTACGTTTGTCAATTTGTATTATTTAGTTTTTAAAAACTTAGTAATAACGTCATATAATACCGACAGACAGTATTAGATAATCGCTCTTTGAAATAGTTATTTGCGTAACGAATAACGAGCACAAATGAAAATAATAAGTTATTGTCGAAGACCTGACACGCCGAATTCTGATTAATTGAGCGTAAATTAAAACAAAAGACTTTGATAGACTGCTCAGTCGGTGAATGTGCATGTTGGATAGTCGCTTTCATGAGTCTGTGCTATTGAAAAACATAATTTATGGTCTCAATTAAAATCTTTCTTTGTGAAGACGCAGGTCTGACTTGAGCGGACCATTTTGTTTCAGAAATAAATGGTCCAAGTTGAACAACTTTTTGCAGCGTGGCTTAACTTTGTTACTTTAGTAACATTTTCAATTATCATTCGTTTTTATACGAGCCAGTTCCTTTGAAATTAATTTGCGAGTGTTTACTTTCTTTTGTACAGAAATACAAAAAATATAGCTCCAAATGGCTATTGAAGGCATACAATATTGTGTTCTTTTTCTTGGGCGTAGCGATCTCGGTGATCTACGAAAATGAATATCGAAGACGACGACGATGAAATTTGGAGTACTGAGATCGAGTGAGTTGTTCTTTTCAATATTTTACCATGATCCTTTTCTCACGGAGCCACTCGCTAGCTTTTTCTCACAATCTTCATTCTACAGGTTGCCCTAGCCCTTCGCCTCTAACCTCATTACGAATGACACATGCATCGAATGATCTTGACGTTCTGTCGCCATCGAGGCGAAGCGAAAGCGAATGCCTACCTTTCTAAGACCCCATGAGAAGTGAAAATGACACGTTGATATGTTAGCGATTCCATTTTAACATTATTATACCAACAAGTTTCTCGGAAGGCGTGTTTGCTAACATCGTTAATGGCGACACTGAAATAAGTAAACCTGTCGAGATAACAGTGAATGTTTGTGCAGAGCGCGCTATTGTTCGGAACTAGGCACCGCAACTATATTTTAGCCTCGTTACGAAAACAGTTTCCGAGCTAATGTTTACATCGTAAAATAATTTTTTGTCATAATACAATGATTTATTTGTATGACTAAGAGCTCCTTTGGCAAAATAATTTTCTGTTATATCTATGCCTACTTATTATAAATCTATGAAATTGTATCGTCAAATGGTCAAGAATATCTACTCTAAATATAACCATATCGCACTTATTTATACAGATGTAGAAAGAAATGAGCACGTCACCTACTTTCAATATCTTGAATACTTGATACCAAACTCTTGGCTATCAATAGGTGTCATAATGCGAAAGTACATTGACATAATATACACTTTGGTAGATGAGACGTTGTCCTGACTCAGTAGGTACGTTATCATTATCAGTGAACTCATTGTCATATGAGGAACAAAAACATCACCGTTCACGTGTCGGCCCGTTTACCCCATTAGCTTTCCAACAGCCCTGATTTGTCATTCACATATTCATGAATGAGCACTTTTCTTTCCTAAACAACTCAACAAATGGTATGTTCATCGCTCCATAGAGAAGTGTGCGAGATCATGTCAAACTCATGTCACGACTGTTCCTGCCTTTTTTTTCTCTAAGGGATCGAGCCCATATAGCCATGTCAGACGTAAACAGTTCCAAATTTTGGATTAAAATTATTCGTAAATAATAAAATACCAACCTACCGATCTACCGGGGGATGGGCAGCAGCATCCTCTGAGTAAACACATTTAATCCAATCCAAGTGCGATCGCCAACCCGCCTGCCAAGCATGGCGATTATGGCAAATCCCATCCCATTTCGGGGGAGGCGTATGTCCAGCAGTGGACGTCCATCTTTCGGCTAATATGATGATGATGATGGATAAAAGGCGTTGGCATCTTTTTTTAATCATATTTTCCTTCTTTATTAAGAAACATATTTCGACCTTTATTCGCGCAGTTCGTAGCGCTATCTATCGATCCCTAGAAAACCACAGGAAAACGCTCATTGGAGTTATGATTATGAATCATTCGTCACTGGTGATCTTAGGGTGCGTCCACAACTCCACCTCTGGCGAACGGCGCGCGAGCTGCGCAGGCGCAGTAGCGACGCACGAGCATAAAATGCATTCGCGGCGCGTTCGCCAGATGTGGACGCATCCTTAGGGTGAATTTATGTAGATTTCATGTTGGGTAGGCGAGCGAGTGGCTTCCCGTTTTCACGGTGCGGTAATGAAATCAAGTTTGTTAAATTTTCAGTTACGTAGCTCTGTCGTCGCCTCCGCCCACGCCGCAGCCGTCCCCGCCTGCGTGGATCCGCCGCTCTTCTAGCGTAGCGTACGTCTCTCATGCATATTCATATCATCAAGCTTTTCCCTAGTTAGGTAAGCTACAAATATTATTCAACGAAATGAATAAAATATAACAGTCACACGGCCTTTATAATTATCCTGCCATGTATAGGGTACCGTTTTCAGTGACAAAATTTGATTTAGTCTGCAACCTTCACCAAATTTCCAGCGGTTTTCATGCGTTCACCTTTTATGTCCCAGTATTTATGAGTTAGACGTTTTGACACATTGATGGATTATTTTTTCGCTCAGGGTATACTTTTATTATTCCGGGAATTGCTTTTTGCGAGAGATTGAAAATTTGTTTCAATTTGCGGAAAAGGTAAGCTGAAAATAGGCATGTATTTACGTAGGTGATCTAAAGATTATAGCGTATGCAAAGGTACGTTTACACTAGAATGTAAACAACATGATGTGCAAGCGCACAGATGACTAGCAGACCGAGTTTGTTTATCAAACATGCTTGTCTTTCCTCCTCGATACGTATGCCGTTTACGAATGATTTAACTGATACACACATAAACACCTTTCAGGGAGGTCACTGGTCAGTAACTACCCACTTTTTTAGTTAGCAAGCTAACTAACTTTTTGCTTACTAGAATGGCTGCAAATGGAACGACATCGACAGTCAAATGCTACTTATTATTGTTATTATAAAAGGAAAACATTTCGTGAATATATCTCGATCTAAACATTGAGATTATAGTGATTAAACCAATAACAGCATCGTCTTCATCACTGTTATCGAAAAATGTTCCTTTTAGATGTTTTGATGGGAGAGCCGAGAGGATCGACGAAATTCACTCTTTCTCCCGATATTGCGCTCCCGATAGATGGTTATATTACGTCTTTTTTGGTCTAATCGTTTTGGCTGCCTGACCATTAACATACATAAACACTACTTACCATAATCACTTGCGCGGTGGTCAGACACCTCGCTACAACTATCAAAAATTATTTTGAAGCGTGTATGCAATGCTAACTTTAAGCATATTGATAGTTTCATGATAGAATGACGTGTCAAGCCTGCCCTGGTTGTTGGCAATTAAATGTTATTTGGTTATTGATTTTGTAAAACGATTTTCATGTTCATAAGCCGCTTCATACATGCTCGTCGGTTTTGGATACATTTAATTTGACCGTATACAGGGTGTAAGGAAAGTAAATGCTGTTCAGTTTGATGGGAAGAGTGTGAGGTTTAAAAAGGGTTTAAAGGTTAATGATACTTTACTTTTTCTTACACCTTACACACCCTCCCTCTATAAAGCCCTTCTGAATATTATGCTGACGGTTTTTAAGGGGATGATCAGGCCATCAAACTGTTTCTATGGGACCATTGTGATCAAAGTCGAAACCGCGCAAAAAAAAACTAAAAATTATTTACTTTTGATTACTTTTTCGTTCGCATCATAAGAACATTAATTTGTTTTATTGAAGTCGCTGTCAAGCCGGTACGATTCGCGACAGGGCTTGCATTTTTTGGCTTGGCTTGACACCGACTTCTATAAAACAAATTAATGTTCTTATGATGCGAACGAAAAAGTAATCGGCTGCAATATTCTTTTTTAACTTTTTAGTTTTTTTGAAGGCGGTTTTAATTTTTTGTTAAAATTTTGTTTATTTCACAATTTTCAGTGGTGAATTCATTAGTTCGATTTAATAGTAATGCTTTAAATTAACAAACGCACTAGTCGCACTACAATTTTCGTAGGTTCCTCTCGATTTCTCTGAGACCCATCACCAGATCCTGGTTTCCTTATCATGGTACCACACATGGGATATCTCCTTTCCAACAAAAAAAGAATCATCAAAATCGGTTCATAAACGACGAAGTTATCCGCGAACAAACATAAAAAAAAAAATATATATATATATATATACGGTCGAATTGAGAAACCTCCTCCTTTTTTGAAGTTGGTTAAAAAAGTAGCAGCTGTTCCATACAAAAAACTGCAATCCTATTTGTCCTGAATGTATGGGATAGCCTTTATTTTTGCGATTTCGACTTTGGTCCTATAGAGAAAGTTGTTCAGTTTGATGGTCTGGTCACTCCCTTATAAAGCCGTCAGCATATTAAGTAGGACCCCGTATTAGATTGAAGTTATTGTAATATAAAAAAAACGATATTTTTACACTCAAGTTTACCTCTTGGCACAGTTAAGAAAGAGTATCTAGTACTACATACCATATTGGTATGATCCGAACCTTAGGGTCAGCGCACACCCAGCGTAAAACTGTTCGAGCATGCGCGAGCAGGTTTCATTGATTCAATTGATAATGAACTCTATTTCCATTGAAATAAAGTTGAAAATAGCTTGCAAGTGATTAAATCCCTTCAGCGTCTGCTCGAGTATGCTCGCGTATGCTCCTCGCGGCGACGAGAGCAGTCGCGAGCATGCGCGCGGATGCTCGCGCATGCTCGAGCATGTTCGAGCATACATACGCCCGTGTCGATGCTTGCGATCCGTCGTAAGTGTTGCCGCCTCGGCCGGTTTCGGACTAAATCTAGCATATTTTTTAACTACTTTAGCCCGAAAAGGGCAATTTACTACAGATAATATTATATAATAATCGAACTCTTTTTGAAAATACAAAGAAAATCTGAAAGGTCGAAGCAGATTTAGTAGGTTTTCAAATTGTTCATATTCCATTTTATAGTTCCTAGCCATAAAATAACTGTCCCTAGAACTTTAAACCGTAACACAGCACAGGGCGTAGTATTTCCCAAATATAAGTACATCTTTCTTGCCTCTTTTCATCTTATTGACGTGCTCTTCTTGCTCCTCTTCCTTTGCTAGTAACCCAATAATTACCAAATCCCAGTCTACCATACTTTAAAATTGTTGTTATCGCACGTCTTTACTATAAAATATTGTAAACACATCGCAAAATTCACTACGTCAACGTAGCAACACAGGAGCATCCGCGAGACTGTTCGAACACGCGCGAGCATGCTCCGCCGCTGCCGCCGGCGGATTTTGCCGCTAGGTGTGCGCGACTGCAAAGAACATGCTCGAGCATGCGCGAGCAGTTCTACGCTGGGTGTGCGCTGACCCTTAGATCAAAGATTTGAACCGAAGTTACAAACGTATTCCCAGCGAACCGTTCTACGGTGATTAACCTTTTTGGGGCTTAGCCAAAGACATCTGCAGGTTTGATGAGGCGCGACCTCTGATTCTGGCACTAATTAGTGAACTTACACATTTTATTCCGACTCCATTTTCCTGCTTAGTTGTGATGAATTACTGCTATTACGAACAAGATTTTCGTGATAATTTTTCTCACACAAACTTTCGCAAAACTGTTTAACGTTGTAACTCGTGTACAAAAGGGTGCTGAAATATAATTCAGCGAACAATAAAGCGACTGTTTTGCTAGGACAACTAGCAATTATGTAATTTGCCTGCCTACAACATGTTATTATAATGTTGCCAATTAGGTTTATTACAATAGTAAGTAATGTTAGGCTTTAGACGTTTTATGATAGCGTCGCGTCGTCGATACGGAGCTCTAGTTTTATTCATACACCTACCTGCCGGTTGTTATTAACAATTGGCCGTTTTATTGAAATGTTATGTACTTCCTTGACCTCTTCGGTTGTGAAAGGTTATGGTTATAAGTCATCGATAACGTTAATTGATATGGTAATAGTGTTAAAATTTAATGCCCTTTAGCCCTGTCGCTGTCGCTCGCCGTTGAACTTTTAGAGCCCTTACACACTAGCGATTTCCCAGCCAGGCGAGAGCGCAGCCTGCTTCTATGGCACCGCGATTTTAAAACTATTTTTGAAAATTGGAAATGACCGAAAAGTAGCTAGTGTCAAGTGGCTGGAAACCCGGCCTCCTAATCTTATATTATGGGGGCTATCTAGCCAGCAACACTTTGACCCAATGGGATCTATTGTGTTGACCCCTACGTTTTTATATTTTTCACCCTTCAAAAACGTGGTAAATGAGGCAGGCAATATCGTTCATGGGAAGAAACCTGTAATCTCTCGGTTTTGGATAACCCAGGAGGCGCATGCGTTTAGCCGCCAAGACACCGCAGTCACAACACAGGATATGTTCCATGGTTTCCTGCTCCTCTCCGCACGCTCGGCAGCTCGAGCATCTAAGGTCGGTCGGCGAACGCGGGACACTTTCCTTTTTTATTTGTTTTGGTGTTAGTCTGCTGCTGTTCTCACATCAGTTCTACGTCAAGGACGACTTTTCAATTATTTACTAAGGGCCCTCTTAGCCCAAATTAATAAGCGATGAATGTCAAACTCGGAAAGCTCATAAGAAGATATTTCGTCCCTCATGAAATTAAAATCATTAACGTTATTTACTCACAAAGTGCCGATGTGTAGGTACTTGGACCGATGGACTTTGTTTTCTTTTTGTTTTAGCTTACAAACTTAGATTTTCCTGAATCTTCTCATAATTATAACGTAATTACGTTTTTGTATAGTAATTGAAGAACAAATTTGATGTGGGCGGTGCTTTATTGGCCTTAAATACAATGTGAAGGCGGCTGTCATGTTAATTACATGAATTTTCCTTGTCGACTCGTAGCAATCTTTCACTATATATTGCAGTATAAAAACAAAACGACTTCCATTACGTTTTTCATAAATTTTTCACTTAATACAAATTTCTCCAGAAACTAGATCAAATCACAAGGCTGCGTTGTTCTTAGTTCTTACTGTCTGATTAGGTTTTACATTGAAGATTGTTAAATGTAAAAGCGTGTAGATATAATAATAGCTCAAAGTAGTTGGTGGTCCGAGACGGCCTCATTAGTTTGACGTTTTGCTACAATCGGAGTACCGTTGCAAACACTTTCTTCTATCGTTCGGTCGCAACTCGCGACCTACCGTTACTCATCATAGGTACGTGCCTAAATTACGATTCCTCTAGCTATTGTATGTAGATACAATGTCGCTAGATACAATATTTGCCTTCCTAACTTACCGAAATTCCAAAAAAAAACTAAATTCAAAACGAAAAACTATGTATTAATTTTGCTGATCCACTGATGTAGTGGGACATTTCATATTGTAGGTATTTTGTTACTAGAAGTAAAAAAATAGACGGAAATGACATGAAACATTATAGCCATGAAATACGCGTGTATTAAATATTAATCTATACTAATCTACAATATAATAAAACTGTAACAGAAGTTTATCTGTTATTGAAGATATAAAAAAAAATCCTTTTCTAGTCCAAAGTCTAGTCCTAGTCCAAAACAGAATCAATACGGTATCGAAATAATGAATGAGTAATGAATGTTAATGAAATAATTGTTTGTTTGTTTGCTAGTTCGAGCATCACGCAAAAATGTCTGGATCGATTTTGATGAAACTTTCTGAGTTTGAAGCTTATGATTAAGACTTAAAAATTGGCATATTTTATCTCGCTACGATGACGGGAGCCGGTAGGGACGAAGTCGCTGCCGAAACCTCGTAAAAAATTTAACTAGTATTTCTTTTGAAAATTCGCTATGGAGTAGTGTTTAGTTTAGTCACTGTACTGAATCTTGATCAGACAGTAAAAGTTGGAATTAACATAAATGAAATATATCGAAGGTTCTTGCGTCAAGTCGATATAATATGTCAAGATCGTGCGGAAAGGGCGGATGTTGTGCAAACCGCCGGCCCGGCGTGCGACTCCGCGCCGCGCCGCCGGATGACCTGAAATGCTGAGCTAGGCTTCCGCACTAGGGTCGCAATTCTATCACTTCCCATCAACCTTTATATGGCTTTTGTATGATTTCTCAACGACAGGGTCGAATTTTTTTACACCTTTTACGGATTGTTACTAGTAGCTACAAAGTGTATCCTTTCGATTAAAACGCTTAGAATATAGTATGCATAGCATATGCTCACGTCTTATAATCCCCGAACCTATGTACAATAGTGAGATCACTCACAGGTGAACCCTGAAACTAAGCGACTCCACCTGCTGCAGGTTCTGCGGAGAGGAAATGGAAACTCCCCTACAAATTCTCTGCGATTGTGGTCCACTAATGTACAAACGAAGTATTCATCTTGGCAGACAGATACTGACTCCAGATGAAAACCTCTAATATTCCCCGAGTGGATGGTCAGAGATATATTCTGAAACCTCAGAAGATCCACGTTTCACTATATAGTACTGAAACTCTGTCCAGTGTGACGGGGAGTGAGCCCGTCACCACTTGCAATGGACAGTGGGTACAATACATGCCTCTAAATCTAAGCATGCAAGTTTTCTCACGATGTTTTCCTTCACCGAAAAGCCTGTGGTGTTATAAATCGTATATAAATTCCGAAAAACTCATTTGCTTTGAATATACATCGACTAATTGAGCAACGAAATAATTCTCCATGTTCTCTGTAATGGTTTACGAAACATATCAATTACCAAGTCCAGTTACATCAATTGCGTTTCGGCCAAAGTTAAGTTTTGTTGTTTTTGTTACTCCGTTCGTTCCACTTTTATTTATGTCGCAGATAGCGAGTGAGATCTTTCGGTCATTGTGACTTTTTATCGGCTCAATAGCGTCATTTGTGTTTTTACAGTACTAGTTTTCCTACCTGACTCACAGATAAGATTGGTGTCGATTTGTTTACGATTGTTTTCCAACAATAAAAGTCATGACAATAGACTGACTGAAAATTACAAAAAAATATTGACTCGGTTTGCATTCTATTCTCGGTGTGGTGAAAGCTCGGAAATCAATAGCAAAGTTGTCATATAGTTTACTGTGCTTATTGAATCATTTTATGCCACTGAAAATTGTATTCTTAGCCTAATTTGTTCAGCCACAATATGGGGACAGTTCAGCTGATTGTATTTACAATAACAATAAGCTGATCGATCGTTTGTATGTAAAGTTGATTTTTTTATTGCGAATTTCCTTATTTAGTATGGGAAGCCCTCTTTTGAAGTGAAAACTTCTTTAGCGGCGTTGTGCACTTTTTTGGAATGGGTAAAAAATGTTAAACTCGCGTCAGGACCGTGACTTCACGTAACCTGATCGAAAATTCGTAAGCATAGATATAGTCAGACCGTGACGTCACGTGACGTTAGACGTAAGATCTCTTAGTTTTCACTTCAGCCGGCACTCCCGGAGTGCAACCCATTTTTTTTTCTAATTTCCTATAGGCCTTTCGCCGTAAATTTCGCCTTAGATGCGAAGTTGTTCAGTATCATGGGTATAAATAATCACTCCTTCAAGTAATGCAACTGTTTACCCTAACACCCTGTAGGTACGTAAATACAGATTGATATGTATTTTATAGGCCGACCAGAATCAGAATAAAAAAACATAGATTTTCGCATGGCAATGTCGACCCGGTTGGTGTAATGGTTGCCACGCCGGACTGCCAAACTAGGGTCCTGGGTTCGAATCCCGGTTCGGTCATGGATGTTATATGTTTGTGCCGTTGTTGTATGGTTCCCATAACAAAAAGCCTAAGGCTTACTTGGGATCATTACAATGTATATGCCTGTGAGCGTTAGATAAAAAAAAAAAGTCAAACTGTCATCAAGTAGGCTCTTTACAAACTGTAACTTTTTGCGGCGATAAAAACGCGCGTTTGTTAATGGATCACTTGAACGCACAAATCATCTGGCCGAACATTTTCATCTTGTTTATAAGAAAAGGCATACAATTTTATAGCTGAATTTAATTACGAATGTTTTTCTTCGTGGCTGTTTCAGAAGTGCTGCAAAAAGTGGCAGTGTTTGTAGGGCCCTAATCTAATTACCCCAGTGTTGCTTACTCTAAAATTTGATTTCCTAATTTTTCATGAGATTCTGGTCGACCTATACCACCCAACTATTTGTTTCTTGGAGGGACAATTGTATCGTTTGGTCTCACAGTTGTATTACAACTCAATATAACGCAGCTGAAAGCGGCTGCCCTACTCCAATAAGCTGCACAAATACAAGTAGGCTTAATTTGAATACAATAACAGCAAATTAGCGTAGGACGTTACATTACGTGTCGTGTCGTCGGTTCTGTTGAGACGTTTAGCATCTGTTATGGATTTTATGATAATCAATTAAATTTGAATTTCCGAATGAATTTTAAGTAGGTACTCTAGGTACAAACATTATTTCGTTATTCACTTTATCCAGACACAAAAACGTACAATGTTTTCCTAAGCAATGCTGGTTTTTGGACTTTTCACACAAAATGCAATCACGTGATCGAACGTTTGTATGAGAAGTAAATTTTACCGACTTCATTTGCGAATTTCTCTTTGCTCTTTTGGGAAAGTTGTTCAGTATCATGAGCACAATCACCAATTAAAGTAATGCAACTGTCTACCCCAGTGGCGGATTTGCAGTCTTGGCCGCCCTAGGCCTCAGGTCATGTAGTAAGTACCAGCCGCCCCTTTCTCAGAACCCATGTTATAGACTACATAATGAATTTACCTTTATAGCCAACTTTTATTGAAAACGATTGAGATAATAATGTGCGAGAGTCTTTAGAATATCTATACTCCATTTTTATTAAAGACGAAAAAAAGAAGATCACAGAAGCAGGGCTACGAAACCTTTCCAGACCGTGATCATTTTATAAAAAATTCGAAACACTTATGTCAGTGTTTGATGACTGATGAATATAAGAATTAGGGATAGCGAGTGAAACAGCCAATAGTCTGTAGCGCACTGGCATTTATTAGAACTAAAACGCTGTCACCGGGAATACTCAGGCACATTTTAGTTCACACTATCGGAGTTAATGGAAAAATAAGAAAACGTCTGTTATGTATGTGCTCACTAGTAGCATAGCAAGGGGGGGCAAATGCCCCGGGCACCGGGCGGCACTTTACCAGAGGTGGCAAAAATATTAATTGATTGAGCTCTGACTGAACCACAGGGAGTTAGGGTAAACAGTTGCATTGCTTTAAGGTGTGATTGTACCCATGACACTGAAATACGTTTCTGAAGAAACCTATAGGAAATCCGCAAAATTCAGTCAGCTGATCTAACGTTTGTATGAAAATTTCAACTTTTCATACAAATGTTGGATCAGCTGCTTGCATTCACTATAGGAAGACCAAAAAAATGTTTATGAATTTTATTTAGGTTTCTTAGATAAAATTGTTAAGTATCATGAGTATAATCACCCCTTTTAGTAATGCAACTACTTACCATAAACAACCTGTATAACCAATTTGTAGAGCAGAGTAAAGTCTATTTTTGAATGGATAACCAACCCCACCAAACCAAAACTAAAAGAACTAAAGATGACCACAAACCGAACAGGTTGTGCTAAAAAATTTCGAGCTGGCTTCGGTCGCTTCGGTCTCTCCTTTATGTTTAACGTAGGTCTTCTTATAAAGATAAGGAGGCAGCAAAATCGGTCTATGCTCCGGGGGATACACACCCACGCCACATGATTAAATATCCCTACAGATCGGAAGCTTCATACTAAGCAGAAACTATAGGTATACCCATACATAGCGCGGCGATGTGTGCGTGACGTGTTAACGAACGAGTGATAGCTGCTAGCCCGTATACACGCCATTTTGATCCTTAGTTCAATGGATTAAGGTTTTGTCGTAGGGACTTCTTTGGTTGGAGCGAACCGGTTCCGTTGCGGTATGAACACGAGGGCTGCGTCTAACCACATTTTATTCGATTTTTAATTTCAGATATTTTTTTTATTACAACATCTTCTACTAAAAAATTCAAAATAAACTGTGATCATTGACCAAGAATTTTTGGTTAGGGTGTCACAAAGCGGGTCCCACACTTAAAAAAATGTTACGCTAATTTTATATGGAGCTGGGACTTAAAAAAAATTTGATCGAAATTGTATGAACCATCGACTTAGTCGAATTTTCGGGTGAAATTTGTATTGGCAGCCCCCATACAACCTGTAAAATTTTCAAAATTTTTTATTTTATTTTTGCATGCGGAATGGTGGGTTTGTGGGTGCCCCAGGGGTTCGAAAAATTTGGTATTTTTTCGCGAGGATTCACCGTTATCTAGATATTTTATAAATTGTCTTTTTTTATAATTTTGACCTTGTACCAGAATCCACACAGAGCGTCCCACTTCATTAATCGGGTAGGTTAGCTAGGAGCGAAGCGACGAGCATGTTAGATATGTTGCGACCCACAGCGCACGAGCCAAGCGAGCGGAGCGAGCGTGCCGCGGCAGTGGTCGGCGAGTGCCAGAACCGAATTGCTACTATTTACCCAGTCTACCCAAAAACATTTTTTGTATGGGACCCTCTTTGCGACACCCCGACCCGACTAAGTCGATGGTTCATACAATTTCGATCAAAATTTTTTTAAGTCCCAGCTCCATATAAAATTAGCGTAAATTTTTTTTAAGTGTGGGACCCTCTTTGCGACACCCTAACCAAAAATTCTTGGTCAATGACCACAGTTTATTTTGAATTCTTTTTAGTTCCAATATCTAACTGCGTTTTGTCGGAACGGAGCTAATGGAATTAAAAAATTTCAAAATAAACGAAGATGTAATTTAAAAAAATCTGAAATTAAAAATCGAATAAAATGTGGTTAGACGCAGCCCTCGTGTTCATACCGCAACGGAACCGGTTCGCTCCAACCAAAGAAGTCCCTACGACAAAACCTTAATCCATTGAACTAAGGATCAAAATGGCGTGTATACCGGGCTAGCGGCTATCACTCGTTCGTTAACACGTCACGCACACATCGCCGCGCTATGTATGGGTATACCTATAGTTTCCGCTTAGTATGAAGCTTCCGATCTGTAGGGATATTTAATCATGTGCCCACGCTACGCCACCGGTGCTCACTAATGTCCGTTATTCCGTATTAATAAACCGCGCTGACAATCGATTTTGAAGACGTATTAAACGAGTTCTTCTTAATCCTTAAAAGACATCTTAAAATAGATCAAGTCGGTATCAGTTAATATCACTTAAAATGTCTCAAGCAAACTTAAATTTGTAATTAAAATTTCCAAAAATGCAGTTGCAGAATCCATGTTGCAGAAATCATTGGAATTTAATCCGTCTGCTTGTAACATCAATATTATTTGGTATTACTTGCGTAGCGCAGAGCGTTGCCGGTAGTGTGATGTGGTATGGACGCACTCAATCGAATCAACCGATTGCTTCCAAAATTGATAACTGGGGGTTCCTGCCATCTCCAAACACGAATCTTAAGTCAAAAATTCAGAAAAGTGGCCGCCATCTTGAACTGTTTTGTTTTTCAATTTATTACTTCCAAAATCGATATCTGGGGGTTTCTGCCATCTCCAAACACGAATCTGAAGTCAAAAATTTTAAAAAGTGGCCGCCATTTTAAACTTTTTTGTTTTTCATCCGATTGCTTCCACAATTGATATCTGGGGGTTTCTGACAACTCCAAACACGAATCTTAAGTCAAAAATTCAAAAAAGTGGCCACCATCTTGAACTTTTTGTTTTTCAACCGATTGCTTCAAAAAATCGATATCTGAGGTTTTTTGCCATCTTCAACCACGAATCTGAAGTGTTAACAAACAATTAAATTCAAGATGATCTTATTTGTTTTTTAACCTTATTTGTTAACCTTCCAATGTTTTGATTTCTGATATCAGATTCATGCTAATAGATCGCAGGAACCCCCAGATATCTATCTTGGAAGCAATCGGTTGTAAAGCAAAAAAGTTCAAGAAGGCGGGCACTTTTCTGAATGTTGACTTCGGACCCGTGTTTGGTGACCACAGAAACCCCTACATATCGGTTTTGGAAGTAATCAATTAAAAAACAAAAAAGTTCAAGATGGCGCCACTTTTCTGAATTTCTGACTTTAGATTCGTGTTTGGAGATAGCAGAAACCCCCAGATATCGATTTTGGAAGTATTAGATTGAAAAACAAAAAGTGCATGACGGCGACCACTTTTTTGAATTTTCGACTTCATAGTCATGTTTGGAGATGGCAAAAACCCCCAGATATCGATTTTGGGACCAATCGGTTGGAAAACAAAAAAGTTCATGACGGCGACCACTTTTTTGAATTTTCGACTTCATAGTCATGTTTGGAGATGGCAAAAACCCCCAGATATCGATTTTGGAACCAATCGGTTGAAAAACAAAAAAGTTCAAGATGGCGGCCACTTTTCCGAATTTCTGACTTTAGATTCGTGTTCGGAGATCGCAGAAACCCCCAGATATCGATTTCGGGAGCAATCGGTTGAAAAACAAAAAAAGTTCAAGATGGCGGCCACTTTTCTGAATTTCTGACTTTAGATTCGTGTTCGAAGATCGGAGAAACCATACATTTTTCTCATAGAGGTATATTTAAATTTGCGATTGGTCAGAAACTACATTATTTATTTTCCATTTGCAGCAATTAGTTTACAATATGTTACAATGTTTCATAATTTTAATCGAAAATGCAGACGACGTCGCCGCGGTGACGGCTGCTGAATTGACGCAGTGGCAATGCGTCACCGTGTATGGTCCTACGTGCGGTTTCATACAACTCCTTGCTTCACAAATGACGGGCTGCCGTATGACGCTCCGTCTTGCGTCCAGCGTGTGTGAATAAAAACCTATTAGTCTTCTGTAGTCTGTCGCCTAATTGTCATCATTATCTCGTGACGATTATATCCACAGAACATTATAAGAGAAGTTAGAAGTACAAATTAGGCATGGAACGCGTGCCACACGGTTATGCAATGATTTGCATAAGGTGCGCGGCGTGGTGCGAGCGAGAGGGCATAAGTTGTAGCAGCGTGAGTGGGAAGATACGTGGTGACAGTCGTCTCCTAAGCAAAAGCGCTACTTTGCATTTCTAAACCCCCTTATAATGTTTTTTGATTATATCAATGAGGCGTTTTGGTAAATAAAAATTTTTTACAAAAAAAGTAAAAACCGACTTCAAAAGTAAAAATAGAACAAATTAATTTCCTTATAGATTTGAACGTAAAAGTCATAGGCTGAAATATTATTTCTTACTTTTTTACTTTTGAAGTCAGTTTTTACTTTTTTTGTAAAAAAAATTTTATTTCATAACTTTCAGTGATTAAATATGTTAGTTCGATTCAGATATCAGTTATATACGCAAAGGGTACATTGAAACGAGGCAAATGGTTCAATCGCAGACGATTTGCTGTCAACCTTTGAGGAGTTCAGGACCGAAGCGCGTCATCAGATCTTCACAAAATTAAAATGGGACCACCTCGGGAGTATACCCTTTCAAACAAAAAAATATTTTTTTAAATTGGTTCACAATTGACGAAAATATCGGTGAACATACATTTAAAAAAAAACATACAGCCGAACATAGAACCTCCTCCTTTTTTTGAAGTCGGTTCTAAAAATTGCCACAGTAATAAACTAATGCTTGCCAAACGTATTTTCCTAGATTTCCAAGTTTAGAGACAAATTTATTCATACATTAATAATACGATGACGATCATAACGATTTAAATGAAGTCGTAATAATTTTAGTACAATTTTTTAGAATTTTTAAAGATGTTTTTTTCGAATTGTCAATATGGCTACTACTAGCGCCACCTGACGGATTTTTTTCATAACAGTCTTTAAAAAAGCTTGATTGAAACAAAGGCGAACCACATGTGCGCACCACTGCTTCTTTAGGTCTTTCAACATCGCCATTTTGTTGTTTGATACAATATTCATAATTTCTTTAAAGTGTGTACTATAAAGAATCTTTTTTACCTTCTTTTCGCCCCTATCTGGAATGGAGTATAGGTACTTTGAGCTATTTTTAACCGACTTCAAAAAAAGGAGGAGGTTCTATGTTCGGCTGTATGTATTTCTTTTTTTATTTATGTTCACCGATATTTTCGTCAATTGTGAACCAATTTAAAAAAATATTTTTTTTTTTGAAAGGGTATACTCCCGAGGTGGTCCCATTTTAATTTTGTGAAGATCTGATGACGCGCTTCGGAGCTATACAATAGAACTCAAAAGTTGACAGCAAATCGTCTGCGATTGAACCATTTGCTTCGTTTCAATGTACCCTTTGCGTAAATAACTGATATCTGAGTCGAACTAACATATTTAATCACTGAAAGTTACGAAATAAAAAAAATTTTACAAAAAAAATAAAAACCGACTTCAAAAAAAGTAAGAAATAATATTTCAGCCTTTGACTTTTACGTTCGAATCTATAAGAAAATTAATTATTTTATTGGAGTCGGTGTCAAGAAAAACCAAAAAACTGCAAACCCAGTCGCGAATCGTACCGGCTTGACAGCGACCCCGATAAAACAAATTGATTTTCTTATACAACGTGTTAATGAAATAACGCAAAACTAGAAAGTAGTTTGTTTAGAATCGAGAGCAGAATCGAATTATCATGGTTTCAACATAGGTAATTTTTTTCAAAATATTTAATAATTTTTTATAACAATTTTAAATTTTCTGAACCCGATGTCAACCCAACACACGGGCACACTCACCCTACTTACTACAAAAACAAGATTCTTAAAATGTATCCATGAGTACGTTAGAGCCTTCATTCATTGCTGAAATGATAACAAATCATTTTTACCTCATAACTTAAAATGCGATTAACTTTAAATTCTATCTATCAAAATAATGAAATTATTGTTTCAATCTAATTATTTGGTTATAAATCAGTTGGGGTGTATGAGGTTTTGCGCTAATTTATTAACACGTTGTAGATTCGAACGTTAAAGTCATAGGCAGCAATATTATTTCTTACTTTTTTACTTTTGAAGTCGGTTTTTATTTTTTTAGTTATCATCAGTGCATTTTGTGTCACGATTGGCCGCCCCTAATATCTGGCCGCCCCGCCCTAGGCCCGGGCCTACTGGGCCTAAGGGCAAATCCGCCACTGGTCTACCCACCCTAACACTCTGTATAATCATAATCAATAATCATTTGCTGAAAGGTATTTTTATTTTTTTATGAATTTTTCTGGTAATCAACAGCTTACAGAATGTGACTTATTGTTGTTATTCTTTATCGATATTATTTTCATTAAATGGAGGCTATCATTCGTAACAAACCGATAAAAAAAAGACTATTTCAGGCCAGTAGGGTTACAAAATTAGGCTTTAACTGATAAGGTGAGGGGAGGAGAGAATGATTGAAATTGTTATCAGAGGACGAAGATATGCAGGCCCCTCCACCGGCGGCGCTGCGTCCGTCGGCCATCAGTACCAATCCCAGCGCCGAGCGCCTCGCACGCCGCGACACGCGCACGCGCATATTTGCCGCAGTGAAAGTTGCGCGCGCAGGTTCCGCTACGATTTCGTGCGCCGAACGTCTTCATCTAGTTATTCTGTTTGTTCGTTGCGCCAGCGCAGCGCCAGTGCAGCAGGGAAAGGAGGCCGCTGCCTGTGCTCGGACACGACTCGTAAGAACAACACCGCGCCGTTGTCAAATGTTCATTTTAAATCGATCCCGACGTTTGTGTGGCAATTATACCAAAATTTCGTAACGTTTTCGTAATTTTCAGAACTCCGAACGTTATAATTATAACGTTCGATATCTTTTTCGCCGAATAACGAATCTTGTTAACTTTTTACGTTCGAACATTTGTTTGTTTTGATTAGGTTTATGTCAGTAGTTTATAGAAGTACCCTCGTATCGTACATATCTAGCAATAGTTGTTGTCTAAAGAAAACCAGACACAAATTCAACCCCATCAATAAAACCCATGATTACTCTAATGATCTTTGCTACGAGCTACGAACTTCGTAGCTACAACATACATAGATAGAGATATCTCTAGTGAATTGAACAACTTGCTGAAAGTTGAGCGCTGTCAATACTGTTGGGTAACAAGTAAAGTGACAACAAGCAAGTGGCAAGTTTTGCGATCAAGTTGCCACCAACTACGGCTAGACTACATGGCAAGTTGCTGGTTGCACTGGTAGTTGAGTGAAACCGAACGCGCGGCCGTGACCCCACATGCCATTTCACTAAATTACAAACTGATTCATACTTACTGCTTTTTAAAGTTGATCTAATTTTGTAGAATACATTTTTACTGTATTTGGTTCTATTTGACGTTTTGAGTAAACAGTTTTACTATTGTGTGTAACAATTTTATTCGTTTTGTTTAATTGCAATCGTATACAATCGAAACTTGTCAGTAGATGCAATATGAATGGGCCATCTCACGAGCGCATTGCCCGTAATCAAATCACCTTAATGAACAAAAAATTAACAATTGTGTTATGAATAATTATGATTAAAGATAACGTTTGTAAGAAATCCCCGAAAACCAATGTCTTTGTTTTTTTTTTTGCCAAAGGGATTCACAAGTTTTGTTATTCTTATAAACTTTATAGGCATCACAAAAGATTTTGCAAATCCGTTATGATTATAATTATAACCCACACTGAGTCACTCTTTCAATTGGATATACACCTACTATGTTTCCTCAATAAATACTATGCATAATTATAGTACTTAATATCATCATATTTCTACCATAAGCCGTTTATGAAAAATAATTATTTTGATAACACAAATCAAGTACTATAATCAGGGCCCGATTCATCATTATCTTTTATCAGTCATGTGTGCACCTTTAAAAAAATATTATATTACTTACTAGTACATGACATGACTGATTTTTTGTGTTGAATAACGATTGGCCAGTCACGGTGTCATTGTGCAAGTCGCACTACGCTTTGGAATCGGATACGAGTACGACCTACATTTTTCTAGCTATGTGCTAGTGTATAGACGTAGGTAACTTGAGCTGTAACCTGCATTGTACTGGCAGGTACAAATACTTGTATACCGCAATGGTCATACGGCCATAGCCAAGAATATTATAGTTGCCGGTTGCCTGTCTACACTAACGTAGACATAAATAGAGAAATATCTAGTGATTATTGTGACAACTGTTCATAATCTTCTTCTATCGAGTCGATGGCAAGTCATTCTAAATTTTTCCAGCCCAGTATTTGGCCACTTTCGTTCGCACGATCATATTAGCAGACTTTATGTACTAGAAAATTTGTTGTTTAAAATCGAATTCTGGCAGATTTTATTAAAATCGACTTATAAAGTTGCATTACTTTAAAGTGTTATTGTACTTATGATACTAAATATCTTTCTGAGAGAAATAAAGGGAAAATTCGCAAAAAGGTAACTTTTCATACAAACGTTCTTCAGCTGATTGCATTTAGTATGGAAAGTCTAAAAAAATCAGCTAATATCTGCTATACTATATCTATTAAAGTCTGCTAATACAGGGTTTTAGCGAAAACAGTTGCATTATTTTAAAGGATGATTGTAGGTAGGTAAGGTACCCATGATACTAAACAACTTTCCCTAAAAAGCCTAGGAAATACGCAAAAAAATGTTGTACTTTCCATAGGTAGGAAATAAAATAAAATAGGTACTAAATGCAATCCGCTGATCGAACGTTTGTATGAAAAATCTATTTTTTATCCTTATGTTCCTTGGGGAAAGTTGTTCAGTATCACGAGTACAATCACCCACTAAAGTAAATAATGCGAATCTACCCTAACCCCCTGCATAAATAGTTGTCACATACATATATTACTATATGATTATCTGCGTGCACGATTGGCCCGAGCTCGCTTCTATGACAATGTACAACACTGCAATGATATGTGTACTTAAACGGCGAACAATTGACTTTAAATATAACAATCTGTGATTGTCTTGTAATTTGTAATCTGTGACGTTATCTGGGAAGAGATTCCTTAATCTCGCTCGTCTTCGTCCGTCGCTTTCGATGATTATCTCAGTATAGAGACGCCAGAAACCGATACAAATTATCACATCTCATTCGTGATGAAATATCTATTTGAATAGTGTTTAGTTATTTAACTAGGCACTTATGAAACGTCTTCATGGTTATATTTTGTGTAACAAGAATTCGTTTTGGTTTTGGTCAAGTGTGTACTCTTACTTACGCATGATTTATCCACTGTGTTTCATCTCATCACACATCAGTTTAACACTTTACTAGACTGCACTGTCCATAAAAAAACTAGATTTCTAAGAGGCTCCTTGTTACCTCTTATCTCATGAATGAAGTATAAATTATTATGAAATACAATACCTTCGTTAATTTGATATTTATCTTCTCGGCTATGACAGAATAAGAGTTTTTCTTTTCTTTCATGGATTTACTTCCTAAAAAAATCATAGACTTTTCATCGCTCCATAGAGAAGTGTGCCAAATAATGTCAAGACTGCGCCTGCCTTTTTTTAAAGGCCGAAGGATTGATCACCTGCACCCCCATCCGGTCCGTTCGTTCCAGTTACCGTTTGGTCTAGTCTGTCCGTTACGTCCGATTCCCAGATAGTCAAATTCCCATAGGTCTTATAACCGTTTTGTCTAATTCCCGTTAGGTCCTATTCTCAGATAGTCGATGTCAGACGTAAACAGTTTAAAATTTTCGGTTCGATCGAAAATGATTAGTAAGTATGAAATCCGAAAAACTCTGACACCAGGGCTCTGCCCACACGATAAGAAGAAGGAGGAGTATGAAATATTCAATTGAAAGATGCGTTTACAACTTTTTGATCGTCTTTTCCTTTTTATTATTTTAAAGAATCGCTTTTTTAATGTTGATCTTTGATTCTCTAGAAATATACAGAAAAAACGCTCATTGCAGTTGTCGTTGGTTTCTTTGGTGAACCATAATCAGATGTCGCAGACCTCTTTGTCTACATTTTACACGGGGCGGCACGGCATGCTGATTGTGTATTCTGTATTGTAATGTGCTATAATCTTGTATGTATAGTATAGTACGACAAATAAAGAAGTATACTGTATGTAGTACTTTGCTACTTCTTGGGTAGAAGATTTTAAAAAGTTTGCTCTTTGGATTCGCGTGAACTTTTTACTCGTATTAATTCAGTGTCGCCCATTTCTTTCCGGACATGTCGATATCCTTGGTTTACCTTACATGGTCATGTAAAGGGCTGCCTTGAGATGTGTACATTACATTCCATTCTCGAGTAAGTCGTTAGGTAACGCATGTATCAATGTCGTGTGAATCTAACCTCTATCATTTTATTGACTATTCTCAATTACTATGCTTGATAACTTTATTCACAAGCTCAATTCCCAAACTTCTTGGTACATATAATTCGTAGCATCAAAACTTAACTGAACTCAAACGATAATAAAACTACTTCAAGCTTGAACGTTTAACTTTGAAGTACAGGGAAAATACGAGTTAACAAGCAATGTTAAAAAAAGGTTTGTCAACTTTTGAAATTGTTAACGACTTCTTTAAATTCTATAGCAAAAAGTACATGATGAATTTATTTCTGCTAAAGATGACGGGGCTTTGATCTTGTTATTTCATTATTTTCTTTAATTAAATAATTTATTTTGTTTTGTGCTGGATGGAATCGGGTCACAGCGCACAGAGCGGCTGCAAACGGCGGCCCCAGATTGATTAATGAAACATTATTATTTGTATCGCAGATTTGGGAATATTCCCAAACATAAACGCCTTCATGCGCGTTACATTTTGTTACGATGTCGCTTACATTTAAATGTATAGCACTATACAACGTGAGGCAAGAAAGATGATCATTAATACCTGCCGTTTAACAACTGGATGATGTAAAGCGGCTGTCGTTCACATCATTCATTCCGCTTTCTGCATAACTCCGATGGAAACCGGAATTGCGAACATTACAAACAATAACCTACAAGTACATATCCAGTAAATCTTATACACACATATTGCACACATATGTTTGTTAATGTAGCGGAACCATCGCAATGATACCAGTTAGCTATATCAATAGCAAAGTCGTAAATTGTATTTAAAATTGAAAACAACTCATAGAGATTAATCAAGGGTTAGTTTAAAATAATAATAATAATACACAATTTATTTAGTTTACTTATGTTTATTTTGGTCGAGTACGTTTGCAATTTTGTAAGGGACAGCAGATTTTTTTCCGCGATTTCGATATTGGTCCCATAGAGAAAGTTGTTCAGTTTGATAGTCTGATAATCCCCTGAAAAAACCGTCAGCATATTAAGGAAGACCCTGTATTTAAGTATTACCAGTCTTTGTCAGTTATAATTTGTGATCAACTTATAAATGTATTTTTGAACGCGCGTGCGCATTTATATTTTAATCTGGAAACTATATTCGTAATTCCGTTTTTACCACGATGTGCTACACATAGCATCTTATTTTCATGTCAATAGTTTTATATTGGTTTTATTTGTAGAAGTATTTCATCTTCACTCAACCGACACGACTCCTGCACATGTAACAATCTTAATTTATAAATTGTGTTTATTTTAGACTGCATTATATTTCCATCTCTTTAATGTTGTATTTATTTCCTCCAACTCAACTTCTTGAATCAGTAACCTCTTCACGCTTTAATTTGACAATAAAATATATGTATAACTCTTTATCTTGAGTAAATTATTTATAATTTTTACAGCATATTTCACAAACAACAACAAAAATATGTAGAGAAAAATGTAAAACCTTCTTTCAATAAAACACAAATATTTGTACATTTTACGTGTTCTCAATGTAACTTTACTTCGTCAATAGTAAATAAGACGAGCAATAACGAATTGAGTTTGTCTATTTGTAGATTGAGCACGTCTGAAACAATTTTCGTGTTATTGATGGGCATGTTGTCATCGTCTTAGCTCCGATACGCGACGCATCAAATTATTTCTATCTTAGCAATTAGATCAATGTATCTGATCACAATGCCCTCCTAGATTTTAATAACCCGAGTAACTTCGCTGTCCCCTTGCTCTCAAAACTGTATACCTGACATTATTCTTCTCTTATCAGTGACGTCATTGCGTTCCACTTTGCTACGGTCCAAAATGCGCAAATATGCGCTATCGGTAGTGATAGCATGCACACAATCGGTTCATAATGCGCGAATGTGCGGTTACGTTTGCTGTCTGACGTCATCAGTGACGTCATTAAATTGCGCTTAAGCCGCACACGAAAAATAGGTAGTGCAGCTTATGCATGTCAAATTGACAGCTGGTTCAAATTGTTCAAATTGCTTAGCAGTGTATTCGTACTTACTAATTTGGACCGACCGGTAAAGCGTGTGCATAGCGTTTGCACTATTGCCATAATTCGAACCGTAGCACTATTTTTCGTGTGCGGCTTTAGGCGCAAGTTAATGACGTCACTGATGACGTCAGACAGCAAAGGTAACCGCACATTTGCGCATTATGAACCGATTGTGTACATGCTATCACTACCGACCGATAGCGCATATTTGCGCATTTTGGACCGTACAATATGTATGTAATGATTGTTTTGTTTTTGTTCTGCATAAAGTGAAAAGCTTGACCAATAATCGTAACAGTGAATTTTCTATTTATAGAATAGTTGACAAACGAAAGCAACGAATGTGTTGTCGAGTCTTTGTTCGTTGCAATTGAATTAATGAGGCAGATATCTTCTTTGTCTGTATAAGTGTATTTGCTAACAATTAATCTGTATTCCGTGCGCGGCTGCCAGCTTCTCATTACCTATGCCTTGTTTATGTTGTGGAACTTGTGGACAATCATTGTTCATGGATGTGTTATTGTTTCTCGCTTTGCTCTCGTTAATGTATTCCCTGCTTTATCGCAAACAAATGACCCGTTAAGTCACGTAAAATGACATCAATCTATTACTTTGAGCTGGGCTATTTTCTACGGCTGGTCATCGTTATGTTTATTCAAAGTACACAATCCTACGATTCATTTAAACCACGATCTTTTCTTTTATCTAAGAAATAGGTTAAATAATCGGATCGTGCAGGAACTTTTGCCTCTTGCGTTTATTCTAGATTTTTCGTCGATTGACGCATTGTCATGATTGTCGTGGATCGTGTTTAGGAAATTCGCACGATTCTCGAAAGGGCAACAGAGATTGCGATCAAATTGCCCCAACTTGATGTGTTTTGAACGCATCAAAAACGCATCAAGATGTTTTGATTTCACAGAATACCAGATTGTCTCTGGCTCTTTATCGTTTCGTAGTTTCATCTAAAATTACTTTTGTATTTTATGTCTAAATTATAGAAACATTTTAGCTCATCTTAGTGATCTTAGTCGATAATGTATTCTGGCCAACCTTTCGTTGGAGTTATGAGTACGTCTACCTAGCGATAAAATATTTGAATTTATGCATAATTCTTTAACTTTACTATTTTATGAGTTCTTGCTCTGATTTTTTTCGACTTGGTGTTTTAGTTCATGGTTCCGATCCGAACCAATACCAAAGTTCAAACTTCTGATGTTCTCATAATTATGCTTACGAGAATAAATGTCCTTGTCCCGATCTGCGTTCAATATTCACCGTTCACGTTTAGGAAACTAACAATCATCTTTTATAACGGCTCGTACATCGCTAATGGTCTGTTAATGAATGTTTCCGCAGTTTTAATTACAATCCCCATAGATAATTATGTGACATTTTATCACCGCATCCAGTCGAGTGTTGAATTTCGATGTTGATGCATTGATATTGATATGTTTGATTCGTATGATGGTAAATCACTATTTTAAATATTTGTACATTTAATTGAAGTAGCTCATTCTTCTTGCGGCGATTCAAAGTGTTACAAATGTATGTACATAGTAAGGAACTAAATAATATGTGCATCCTTGGCACTGAAGTAGGATTTAATACTTGCTACGTGCGATAACTATAGAAGAACTATAGTAAAGGTGCCAGAACATTTACGAGCGATTGTGCGTGCTTTATCACCATCCAGCCCATTACCGTAAACCACGTAATGATTTAGAAACTGAACGTTTTACAATAAGAATATGGTTATAAATGGCTATTACTCTGTTGTTTTCAATTCAAGGTTCTTCTATCTCTTATATTTAAACTATAAGATCTGAAACGTTCATTGTTTATGCACTACCTACGGCGACAGCGTTTAGTACAAACCGAATATTCAATCTCGGATCAAATCTGCAGATAGCGAATAATTTGAATTGTAATTTGACTGTCGCTGGGTCTTATTGTCTATTGATACCATGTCTCTAGATACAAATGCTTTTCGCAATGATATGGAATATCTGTAGTTAATTACAGAATAAAAAACATGGCAAGTAAGTGTCGGACCACTTGTAGTGTAGGATTCCGTAGTCATTATGACCAGTACGGACAGAATTTTTAACAAAATTCTCTACCACCATAAGGTCCGTCACACACATACGGAATTGCAATCCGGAATTCCGAATCAGGATTACGATTTTGTATGGATTTTCCCCCTCCACAATTCCGTTGGCGAGGTATCACGTAAACGATACGACTGATAACAAAATGTTCTAAGAAAATACTGCCCGATTTGAAAAATATACCTCTTTAAACTATAAACAACAAGAGAAGGGCCGCTAAAAAAAATCTACCCCATTGTATACGAGTATGTACAAATGTTATGTTATGTATGTACTCTTTAACATTAGCATCCTTTTAAACTAAGAGTCTACCCATCAAACTGAACAACTTTTACTATGGGAGCAAACCGTTCGGAGCAAAAAAAAATCTGCTATTCCATACTAAACTGCGGTGCCTACTCGACTCAAATGTATATGCAACAGCTGATTATTTTTTTGCTCCGATCTGTTTGCTTCCATAGTAAAAGTTGTTCAGTTTGATGGGTAGACTATTAGTTTAAAAGGATGCTAATGAAATCAATTTCACCCTGTATATTAAAGACGTTTTATTTTCTTAAAATTGATATCTACTTCTAAAGTATCGCCATCCCAATTTCTTGCATTTCGTTTCGTAACTGTAGATGCTATGAAGCTGTAACAGACTGGGATGGACCGGAAATTCAGAGATATTGTGAAACTTCAGAACATCCACGTTTCACTAGTAGTACCGAAACCCTGTCCAGTGTGACAGGTAGTGAGCCCGACGCCTTCTTAGACTACGGACCTCAAAAACGATTCAGAGCCCATCAAACGAAGCGAACATCGTGAAACATCAAAGCTTTTCGAATTACGACGTTGAATTCAAGAAGTGGAGACCGACATGTTTACTAAATGTGTCATGGGTGCTGTTTAGCTTCCTTTTAATGTTGCATTTTGTAAACAACGTGAATTTGCAGTAGGTACGTCTACAAGTAGCAATTTGGCGTGTTGACTGACGATGACGGAGGCTAGAGAGCAATTGGCTAGCTATCTAACATACAATGGAATATCGACAATAACACTGCGTTGCAGAAACATCAAAGTTAATCCACCATTAAATCTCTTGTGTCTTGTTGACGTAGTAAAATCTGGTAAGCTTTAATGGAGGATTAACTTTAATGAGCGTTTCTGCAACTGAGCGATAAATCCGTATGTCGTGTTGGTCGATGCAAGTTCGTTAAGTTAACGACTATACTTAATAATAAAGATAGTGTAACTAGAGTGCACGTAGTATCTCTAGAATGTGTCATGGAGGGGGTCGTGAGTCAAGCCCTCTCTAGAGGTTAATCTCCTCGGTGACATTGGGAGGCCGTTTCTCGCTTTGCTTGATTGACGTATGTGGGTTACCTCCTACCACCTAGTTTATAGACTTGAAGTGCGATTTTTGAAAATCATACGAGCGACTTGGCAGTAGAAAGATGCATAATCTCCATATTAATTTTGACATTTTCTACTGCCAAGTCGCTCGTATGATTTTCAAAAATCGCACTTTTGATCACGCATTTGGTTAAAATTTCCTTTTTTGCTTTTATTCGCGAGCTTGGCGCATATTTGTCTTTATTTAACCCAGTTATACAGGGTGTAACAAAACACCCTAGTAATACTTAAGGAGGTGCTTCAGACCATCAAACTGAACAACTTTCACTATGGGGCCAACGCAACGTCGAGAAAAAATAAAAAAATCTGCTGTCCCATACATTTTAGTCGAGTCGGTACTGCAGTTTTGTATGGGACAGCAGATTTTTTTATTTTTCTCGATGTTGGCCCATAGTGAAAGTTGTTCAGTTTGATGGTCTGAAGCACCCCCTTAAGTATTACTAGGGTGTTTTGTTACATCCTGTATACACCAGATTTTCGATTATCTTTCCCTTATAAATATTGTGAGAATATAATACAGTAGTAGGTGAGGTTTTGGTATGTGTTAGTAACTGGGGAGTATTATCTACACTAATATTATAAAGAGGAAAGATTTGTACCTATTTTTGTATGTTTGTATGTTTGTAATGAATAGGCTCAAAAAGTACTGGGCCGATTTAAAAAATTCTTTCACCATTAGAAAGCTGCATTCACCCTGAGTAACATAGGCTATATTTATTTCTAGAAAAGATTAGACGTCCACCCGTGCGAAGCCGGGACGGGCCGCTAGTTATCAATATATATATAAATTGTTTGATGATATATTAATTAAATTACTTGATTTAAATACAATAGAATTTACAGTTGCCAAAGGATATTTATTGTATGCAGCATCTAGTTATGCTGTATGATCCTCGAGTGTTGTCTGGATTGGTTCATTGGCTTCATACTTTTTGATCTATTCATTTTAATGTGTACTGTAAGCTCAATGAGTGTCAATTAATTAACTCAATTGTTCTACGACCTTGGTAACGAATGTGGACGCGATACAACTGATTGTGTACATATCGCAACTGAACAATATTATACGAACGAAGCCAATAAAGCGAGTGCCTCCAACAACATTCTAAGAAATTCAACTAACCAGCTTTAGTGAGGTTATGATTTGTCTAGTTTAGAGTATGAGTAAATGGATGTTGTTGGACACTTTCCAACTAAGATTTGTAATGTAAAGGCCACAGGTAACATCAAATTGTCATCAAATAATAACGTCATCGACCCTAGTCGAACGAGACGACAATTTATGCAAGACAGTAGCAACTTTCCCCGCTTGACTGCGACCGGGCGGGCCGGGCGCGGGGCAGCGGGCAACCTGCGCATGAGTCGTTGACGACTCAGCGCGGTGTGCAGTGCAGTTACGAAAGCTGCACCACCTGTCTGCTTATATGGCATAGCGCCGACACTTGTTACTACGATTTCTTACAAGTCATTAGACCCGTAAATAGATTCATTACTGATTTACTTCCACTCGGTAGAGGAGTACATTACGCACATAACGATAAATGCTAAACTATGAAGTCACATGCTATTTATTTTTGTCTTTGTACCAAAATCAACATTGTGATAAGGTTGACATGACAAACCTTGCTGGATTTGGCTGGCGTATAGTTTGACACAGCTATACTAAATGTATCGCAATGCTTTAGATGTTGGTTCATTGAGCATGATTTCTAGTGAATTAGTTAACGCAATGTTACTGAACTAAGTAGATTTTTCGATCATTGCAAGCAGAAGCCACAAAATTCTTGTCGATTTTGGCAGTGAACTGATGCGCCGGACCATTTGTGTTTGACTCGCCGCTGCCAATTTGTTGTTTGCTCTCTACCAAGGTGAATGTCAAACCGTAATAATATTTAATAGCAGAATGAACATTTCTTAAATACACAACATCAAAGCTTGGTCGGTAGATAAAGCGGTACACGATAATCTTTGCGTCGTTTGAATTAAGTAAAAGCCCCCGCGCTCTCCCCGCACTCTTTATTTAATTTCCTTATTAAGTACGCAGCGGGATGTTAATTCAAAGCTGCGCAAGTTTGTATTGCCGTACTTGCCTTTACTCACTCTAAAGCGAAAATAGTGTTTTCATAATTATTATGTTGTGTAGTATATTGAGCAGTGACGGTTAGAGATTTTGCCACACGAATTTGTTTTGGGATCGTTTTTAAAATGAATTCCTCGTGAAATTTTCATTTGTATTCAAAAATAGGCTGTTTTGTGAATGAAACTACAGAACAATAAATACTCAACAGTATTTTTAGTGTTCTCGAGGTTTTCGGTCAACGATATTCGAAAATGGTGGAGCCGTGATTGAAATGCTGGCTCCATAAAGTGAAGTGTTTGGACAATAAGATAGTGCTTGTGATATAGTAACAATGAGTAGCAGTGAGCCAACACTGACGGAGTCGCCGGTGCCGCTAGCCCTGGCGCGGCTGCAGGGCCGGCCGGGGCGGCTGCCGCACGGGCTGCGCGCCCACCGCCCCAGCCTGCCGCTCGCCAGCCTCCAGGAGAGCGCCGACGAGACTCCGCGCCGCTTCAGCGACGAAACTTACGGTCCCGATACCGACGACGACGAGCCCTTTACCGACCTCTCCATTGTCATGGGCACACCTCCGCGCCCGGCTGCCAACGGGCGTAGAGCTTCCGATGCCGCTTTCGCTGAGCGATACAGAAAGCTAAATGAGTTTGATGGTCCACCGCCTGAGGCACCTCGCAGGGCGTCCGTAGCTATTGGTGTGGAGGGGTACGGGTCCGGTGACAAGGGGCGCAGGCGCTCGTGGGCCGCGCGGCTGCAGCTCGAACGCAAGAAGAGACGGAAGTCAGGAGGAGGCAACGATACTGATGAGGAGAGCGACGCCCCGTCCTACGTGCGACAGAAACGACCGTCCTGGTGGAACGTGTTCGTGCCTGATAACATGCTGAAGAACAGGTATTATTCTATTACGAGCAATTATCACTTATTTATGACATCAGATTTATGATTTCATTCAATTCACTACGATAGACTAACGTTGTCGTTTTTTACATGCTAGTGTTTCTCAATCAAACGTTCTTCATAATTTATAGACTAATTACCATTGTTAAGATAACTTATATCATGCAATGCTTTATAATGTTCACATTCCTATTTCGTATGGGATTAGAATGGAAATGAGTAAATAAGACACCATGAAACTAGATTTCCTTGACTTAAAATGTCCAACTGCGAGTCTGATTGTTAATGTTAGTAAACTGGGTGCGCTATCAGGGTCACTACATACTGACACGATCAATTAATGTTTTTTTCTATCCGCATAATCGTCTATACCTACTGACCTACGCTGAATTTATATGCAGTCACATGACTGAATGTAGTGTAGGGATTTCCTTCTTCCGTGCTTCTAAGGTACTTCTCTTACTAGATCTTAATCTATTAACGCAGGTCCTTTTACGAGTAGGTACTCTGACTTTTTAATATTCGTTTTGTTCTATTTTCTTCTCGGGGGGAAAACTACATTAGGTATTTAAAATGATAAGTTTCAATGTCCCCCATGATAATGATGAGATACTACTTATTTCTGTTTCACGTCCTTTATTTTATCTATAAAAATATTAAAAATGTTCTAGATCTCTGAAAAAATTCCACCAACTCATAATCCTTCAGTAGTTGTGTGTAAGTAATGTGTACAATATAGTAATACCTACGTGACAAATTTATGATTTTCGTCAACTTTATAAATCTGTAAAAGGCGCTATCTAGATTTACGTGAGCATTACTTTTATCAGAGACAATTTTCGTAGGTACTTGAAATAACAATATTTATTTAATTTTATAACGTAGTATCTGCTGTCATAATCATAACATTGCTGATAAATATACTTTGTAATGCGTAAAAAAATAGTTAATTTCTGTAACATAGACACAAAAATAAATATAACATTTGAACAAAATATAGCGATAATGAAACCTATAAGGCATTGTCTAATGATAAAATTTCAGAACCTAACTTGCTCGTCTTGTAGTGGCCATTATTACATCAGAGTTATTTTATTTTTATTTTATTTTATTTATTTGGAAAATCTACATCGTTATAGATGTGATTATGCTAACATACAGTCTAACAGAATGGCTAATTACAGATTTTCACTTTCATACAGTCAAAAAATTATCGGTCTAATTGGTATACGTAGTATCAGTTAAACAATCAATGCTATAGTGCCAGTAATTATACAATAGTAAAAAAAAATTATCTAACTTTTTGTGCTTATGTGAATGTGTTTGTGTGTGTGTGAATGTGTGTGGGGGCGTTTGTGTGTGTGTATTCATCTTTTTTAACAAACTAAACGTTAAATGTTAATTTGACCGTCGCGTTTACAGATGGATGAATAATTATTACATGAGCATTTTTATCTATACTTACTGAAAATATAAACGATGATAAAGAAACACACGTTATCGCCTCTAAGGAACCGTACTGATATCAAAAATTCAATTTAGATTTTATTGTTTTTACTTCGTGTTACCGCTATTTTTTTCTTTCTTATTTTAATATTTTTGAGAATATTTCACCGCGACGGATACAGACAGATGTCAGATGACACAAGAGAAAAATATAGTGTTTGTTTACACCAAATTTTTTATGTGTTTCGTGATTTATCATTATCACAAAAAATTTTATCTATGATAGGTTCCCATTCGTGTCTTCAAATTTCGTAAAAAAAAATTCTAACTTAGTCCCCTCCGGAACAATCGGTCCACTTTCCCAATATGTTACAGCTCGGCTACTGGGCCTAGATAAGTCAGCTTAATATCACAATATTAAAATACTTGTTATTATTATAAGAGCTGATTCTACCTATAATAGCATAACACGAATTCAAAAAAGTTAATTCTCGGGAGTAAAAATTACATTAACATAGGGTAGATGGCGTAGTATCTTTTCACTAAATAAATAAAAAAAAATGCTGCTTGCTTATTTTAAATATTTATTATTGATGATTGATTCTAGAAAGGAGTAGTTAAAATGTATTCCTAATTTTATTTTAATACTTTGTTTAGTTCAGTTAAATTAGTTTTAGAATGTGTATATTAAAAATAAATTAATAATATAATTTGTTAGGGATATGCAGAATAGAACAGAATTGAGCTTAGCTGAAATATTGACAAATTCTCGACAAAGTTAGGTATTTTAATAACTGAGAGCATTTCAGCATTATGTATAGTTCTGTAACGTATCGAACTGGCAGTTAGACCGCCAGATAACATGAATGTGAAAACTTCAAAGTATTCCTTGATATTAAACCGCACCTTTCGCTCAAATATTCCATATTATACCTACAGATAGTTACTGATATAAGTCAGAGTTAACACGTGGATGATACATTGTTTTCAAGGACACGCCAATTTTCTTATTTGTATGAGTTTTTTTCATTCGAATATTAACTCAAAAGAAGGACAAGTCGTAATATGTGTATTCTATTCTTATAAGCACATAAAACTACTTCAAACATCTTCAGAATAATTGTTATTGAAAATCTTGGATGGTGTTAATTTAACACTTACTGAAACGATTTGCTAACAGGATTTTCAGTATTTAGCACTTCCATCGCAACATAATATTATCACGATTTCTTAAGATAACCGCGGCCGAAACGTGTATAGCTTATTTGTATGTAAGCGATGCGCAAAATATACTATTTTCACCTTGACACTTTTGCTATCTCTTTATAGAAGGCACGTACGCAGCGCACCTCCAGTCACGTCAAAGGTCTTGCGCACCGACCCACTGGTTACTTACTGGTTAGCTCTCCATACCATTACCATACTACAGGGTGTGAGTGTAGACAGTTGCATCACTTTAAAGAGTGATTGTACTGATGATGCTGAACAACAACCCCCCAAGGAACCAATTTGAAAAAAAAAAATTTGATTTGTCATTCTAAATGCAATTATCAGCTGATCTAACGTTTGTTTGAAAAGTTGTCATTTTATTTGTGAACTTTCCTCAGGTTCCTTGCGGAAAGTTGTTCAGTATCATGAATATAATGAATGACCCTTTAAAATAATGCAACTATCTACACTTACACCCTGTAATTCGAAGAAAGACTCCCTGCTATTTATTCCAATGGAATCCAATTGGAGCCCAGTACTTTGTAGATCAATATCGAATAATGTCAGACCGAGCGTGATAAATTGTTTGAATTTGTATCCCCTAACGCTGTACCGATCGTTTAGACTCGAAGGAAAGTACCATAACTTATTCTCATGCATAAGAATTAGCCGATTTTGCATTTTATTTCCATAATAGAAATAGCGTTTCGTAAACTTGCTGCAAATATTGTTGATTGCATCGACCTTCGGCATCTACCCACTTCTAGAATAAGTTCCGCAAACAATCTAATCAGGATAGTTTGAAGATCAGCAGTAAATTATAAATGCCTACGTAGGCGATAATCGCATGTGGCTTTGGGCACGCAGGAAATATTTTCATATGAATAATATTCCGTTAACAGCTGGTTGCAGCATAAGGTATGGCCACGTCATCGTCATGGGGCAGAATGGTTTCGTCACAGCGCGGCGGCGGCGGCGCGGCGGCGGCGGCGCGGCGGCGGCGGCGCGGCCTCCGTGCGTTTGTTTCCGCAATCGTGCGTTCACCTCTGCATTTCTATATTGCAGGCTTATTGCAGGCCGCTTACCTGCGGATTGTTCAGTACACTAACACTATAGAGTTAACTTGTGTAATCTTGATAAGATACTGTATTACTCTACCGTCAAATCCGCCAATAAATAAATAAATAAATAAATAAATAACGCTCACAGGCACATACATTGCAATAATCGTTTTATTAGCGGTGTAAATATCCTGATTGAGCACGAATTTCGTCAGCCTTGGATAATAATACAGTTGGATTAGTAGCGTAATACTCGTAAAGTATTGAAATTAGGTCAAGTACGAGTGATTTTCATACCGGCGATTGTCAGTTACAGTGACGAGCGAAGACTTTGACGGAGTATTGTAATTTTAGTTGAGTAATGTTTAAGGTTTCTGCAATTCGTTTATAATGGACTCATAATAAAACTTTTGGTCCTTCGAAGGGACTAAGATAAATTAACTTTTAATATGAAGTCACATCCTTGTGTAGTTAAACGATATGTACCTTGGTATTCGATCTGAACCAGACGAGCTCGCTAACCGCATGTTATCTGACGATGTCATTTAAGAAGATTTAACAGCTGTGAAAGTGCATAAAATTTTTTATAATCATCATTACATTCGTTAAGATCACAGGGCCATTTCCATGTTGTGTTTTTCGTTATAGTTTTCTGAACATAATTCATTGATATTTACTTATGCTTCGTGCCAGAAATTCTGTGTAATGATGTCTCATTGAATGTTCAGAAATATAATAAAATTCTTGCGCATATTGCGAACCGGTCTGGAGTAAATTTCTAAAATTACTTGTTAGTTTCATTTGCAGTCGACATTGACTAATAAATTTATGGTTTATGGAAATATTATGTGTCTCGTTTAAGTGTTTATTTCAATGATTATTGTCCAGAGTAAAGACTCGGAAGCTTGCCAGCTCGACCCACACTGTTAATACCATTACCACGGGTTTGTACACACGCACGTTATGTGCGCGTCATAAAATTAATATGTTTAGACCATAAGTTTTATATTAATATTTACGTTATTTATCGAAATCCTGTGCAATAAAAAACAAGTTTGATTTTTTATGGCTATTTTAGATTAGTGTAAGTTTTAGGATGCATGTGGGAAAACAATGTTTATTCAAGTTGGCATGCGGCCAGGCCAAGACTAAGGCTACATAAATAAACATAATACAAAACTTTATTTACATACAAAAAACCATTAGCGTCTGGCATCTGTCTGTCTAGCACATTTGTTTAGTCAGCACCTCAATTTATTATTTAAAATGTCAGCAATTCTGTCAATTTCTGACTTCACATCCTCAGATAATATAAATGTTAGAATAGATTTGGTGTAACGCGGGTTTCATTTTGAAAAACCCTTAATAAAAAATCTTTCTAGGTTGAATAGTTATGGAGATTTAGTAATTTGTGTCAGGCAGTCATTGAAGAAGTAGTACTGTATAATAATTAATCAGGGTGTAAGAAAAAGTATCAGTAACCTTTAAACCACATATTCTACGCATCAAACTGAACAACTTTTACTATGGGAGCAAACCGATCAGAACAAGTTTGCAGTTTAGTATGGAACAGTAGATTTATTTTGTATTTGATCGGTTTGCTCCCTTAATAAAAGTTGTTCAGTGATGGGTATGTGGTTTAAAGGCTAATGATACTTTTCCTAACATTCTGTATAGAAGAGTTATTGCGATGAGCATTTTGAATGAAAACCACCGTTTTTATTGTCGAATTATTTATATCTACAGGGTGTTAGGTTAGACAGTTGCATTACTTTAATGGGTGATTGTGCTCATGATACTGAAAATCTTTCCCAAAGGAACAAAAGGGAAATTCGCAAAATAAAGATCAACTTTTCATATAAAGTGATTTTATTAATTTTTATAGCTGTTTAAATATTATAAATATTTACATAGATTATTTTGTTAATACAAGTAGTTATTTCAGTATTCCTTAACTAAATAGATATGTTCCATTTTACAGATCGTAAAAACTGATGTGTTTGCGAGGCTGGAACTGACTCTGAGACCGATATAGCATGTTTACGGCCCTGGCCTACCTCTCACTCTTCCTACTTATTTAATAAATCAACTGACACTATGTCACGCTCTCTATTTACTTACCGCTTTTATACTAAAAGTGCATTTTACGTTCGCGAAAAAGACAATGCGGGTTTTGTATGTATTTTTTGGTTGGCGCCTTATTTTTCGCCGTTGTTTTTGGCGCGGCCAGCAACCAAACTTGAATATTTTATTTCAGAATAAAGTAACAAACAAAACTTATTAACACGTATATATCCCCAAACTCAGTCCAGACGGAGATATCAACATCAACTCACTAACACACACATATATATACACACACACACACACACACACACACACAAACCCACTCACATATTATTTTATAGCCTGCTATTTCAAAACTGTTAATTAAATGGGTAGGTTTTTAAACATCATTGCATGTCTTCGTTACCTATATATTAGTTTAATTTCATTTTCTGTTTATACGTAAAATTTCCTTGTAAAATTGTTTCAAATGTTAAATCTCATAATTATTAACTTCGCTCACTCTGTCCTAAAATTTGTAATTTTTCCTGATAAATCGTAGAGGATTCCCGAGATTCTGGCTTGCCGCATGCGGGGTCCATTGTATCATGTGTACTGAATTTCTATTTTGTTAATAAAGATATTTGTATTGTATTGTATTGTATTATATAAAGGCTTGAAGTTGAAAATACTAACATTACGTGCACTTCAAGCCTTTATATCTCAGTTCAGACTGAGTTCCGAGATATTTGTAATAACAAGTGTTGTTTTTAACTTTATTCTGAACTATAATATTCAAGTTTGATTGATGGCCGCGCTAAAAAAAGAAAAAAGGCGCAATTTTTAGGCATAAGGTTTTTGCCCTCAATACGGAAACGAATATCATATTTTTATATCCTTGCCTGTTGTTGTTGACCATGATCGCGAATTTGGATGACTTTACCTCTAACGGTTTCATCGAAGACCTTGTGCTATCGGAAATTATATCTAGTTCCGAAATATACAAAATGGCGAGGACGTGAGGTACTCTTATTCCATTTGTGTATTTCTATTTCTCCGTATTAATTCTAGCCAGTTGAATCATTCAGTTTATTGATCACACGTTAGCGATGCAAGTTCGTGATATCAAAACATTTCAATTCATATCGTCCGTGTTTATAATTTACAACTTAATAGTTCTACATTTTAGAACGATCAATATATAATTTGATCCTTTCCTTGCTGGAGTTTATAGCTAATTTAATACTGCTTTGCTGCCATTTGGTTGTAATGCCCTTATTAATGTATCAATGTAGGTTACAATAAACGCTAAGTACGGAAGAACATTGTATCCACGTCACGTGGAAGGACTAGAACTTATTGCAATTTATTCCTATAGTTCCGGTAGAGGTGGCATGCGCACATAACTTATTATTTGCACTTAATTGAACACGACTGCTGTTAGATTTGGTGGAGCGTTTAGGAAAACAACTTGCAAAATACAGTTTTGTTCCCTTTTTATATTCTAGTATGTACTTATGTTTAAACTTGACTTAAAATAAAATGGTACTGCAAAGTTAAAGATCGGGATTATAAATCCGTCCTAAGTACCACTTGCGTCGATGCCTCCATTGTGTTCGAAGATAGGTGTGTCTCACCGAGACCCACTCCCATACATATTGTACAGTACACGGTCACCTTGCTGTTTCACTTCTAATCTAGACCTTATCCCGTTCATATACTGACGGTATCTGCCTGCGGACGGACCAATCAATACCGACAGTATCCAAACATGAGAGGGTTTTGTGGATAGCCTATAGAATGCATTATGTGCGGGCAACCCAAAATTAATCCATTCAGGTTTTCGTATAAGCGCTCATCGTTGTCTATTAATCGAATAGTAATCCTATAAAAGCCTATAATGCCAGTGTTTCAGCGAAGCAACATAAATGTCTTTTAGTACTACCTGATACTGTGTTGTCTATTTTACATAACGTCAGAGTAAATATTGACGGAAGCAACAACAGGCAAGTTACGGTAATTAGATAAATAATGACATTCACGACGCACATTTACGGCTTGTTTGCGATGAACATTACTAAAGATTGTCTTTTCATCTGTTTTGTTTATCGACTCTAACTCTGTCTTCACGATCACATGTTCCTATTGCCAAGATGTCATTGAAGTAATTGCGTGGCTAAGCGGCCATATCAATCAATATTTCTGTATTAGGTACTTCCTTCCGATAAAGAGAGCGATTAATAGCAAGCTAAATGTAGCGACAATGTTGTCATGCGCAAGGACGGTCGCATTCATGCACTCGTTACGATCTCGCTGTATGTCGCGTATTTATATTTATTTTATTGCAAATTTATTCTGGTCGCGACCACCATGCGGTTGCACTCATACCTACTCTCATGCGCCTGCGTTTGCGACCAAATGATTTCTTATTTTTATCGCTTTGTGCAACCACGCTACACATAGTTGCTGCTTATTGTCTCTCTTATACATGGCGACAACGAAAGTTTTCCTTTTTCGGTAATACATTATATGCTTTTCGTTACGTTATTCGCGTTTCATAACTGTTTTAAGTATAAATGGGAAATTGATAATGTAGGCAAAGATAGACCATCTGAGAGCACACCAACGAAACTCTTTAAATCACCAACCTTATCAGTATCTGTGGTTGAACACGGTCATGGAGCATCATCATCATCATGCATAAAAACGTTACCTTTGTGTATGTATCCTATTCTCCTATTATGACTATACTTACACAACTATGATGTCATATAGTAATGCAGGCGTGTCGGTACTATAACAAAATTACCTCTCATTGATTTAAGTCCATTCAAATTCATATTCTGTTTCTCACAGTGCAGTCTAGGCAAAATGTCACGTCAGATTATTATCAAAACACTGAACCGCATTCGATCCGATGCACTATGGATGCATATGTGTAGGTGTCCGAGGATGGATGGGCATTTCCTCCCCATTCCGCCAATTGCGCTCGTTTGTGGATGCCACTGGACTAATTGTGAAGCCCCGCAATTAGAGCACGAGTGATGGACGAGTGCACCTCGCGACTAATAAAGACACATCTTGCATCACGTTCGTCGAATAGCTATATGTATTCATGGAAACAAATGACCCTATTTGATGATCCAAATGTCTTCTTTTAAATTCTTATGATTGTTTTTTTTATCTTTGGGTTCATCGGTAGTACTTATAGTACTCTGTGGTTCCACCTTTTATGTGATGTGATTCTCAATAAATACAACTCGTTATTATAAGAATGTACAGATTTTCTTTGATGCGGCAAAAGTGGCAGTTGATTTTGAACATGCCAATTATATTTTCTTTTGTATAATATTTCCTACTTCTCCGCACTCATTAGCATAACATGGCTATCTCGCAATTTTCATAAATAACGCAGATGCTAAAACCTGACGTTTGAGATCGGTCCGCTGACAAAACGTTCCGTACCGTTTGGCACGTTTCAGTTTCTTGATGACGGTCGGTTGGACGCTTGTTTACGAGACCTGAACAAATACTTAGTTAATGACGGAACCAAAGAGGCCATTAATTTTCTTATACAAAACTTATTGCATCTAAGCACATGTATCGAGGAATGGATTTCGCAAACGAGCGATAATTACTCAAGATTATCTCGCTATACTCGTAAGTTTCATGATTCATGTACGCATTGTATGTATATCTAAGTCATAGGAAAAAATTGATGTTCTTATTGTTTATAGTTCAATAGTTTTTGTGAAGAACTTCTGTTCCTACATTTGTTTTATTGCGATATAAAAACTTAATTACGGTATATTCAATGGTATCAAATTATCAAAAGACCACAAACAATCAAGACTTCCTCCAAATGATGTGGAGTAGATGTTAATGATGGAAAATGTGTATCAGATAATTAACATCAATCAGGAGAGGCGTTGGAACATGAAGCGATGCTTCTGGCTCCATGCTGTGTCACAGTGAACATTTACAAACATTTGTTGAATAAGGTCTGTTTTGATCTGCTGTGTTTCTTCGTCTGTCCTTTTACGATGCAATAAAAGGCCACAGAAGTCATTAGGGTCAACTAGCTCCATCTGTGACTAGCTCTAACACCAGCAAGCATTTAGTTCTTCTATGATCACTCACTGTCTCGAGTATACTTAGCCATTAAGTATCCACCTTATAGTACTCTAGTTAAGAGTCCAGTGATATCTCAGATGTAGATAGGTACACTTAAGTTAGCGCAATGTGTTACACATTCTAACTGCATTTGTTAAATAACTGTATAAAATTATATTCATTACATTACTTTTAAAGTTACTCTGAAATAAAATCGTGGTTGTTTCATAATAAATATGTGTAATTTAATATTGCAAAGGCAGCCAGCGAATCCGTAACGCGATCTGTGGCCGGAATGATTAATGTACGGGTATAAGGTACGCGTTTTACATTCATAAAACTAATAAAAATTATTTGTTCTCGCCTACGTTTTTAGGCTAAACATGTCACAGCTTTTGATTTTGCTTTTCAAGATAAGTCACCATCAGTCACTCAAGATGCTGAATCTAGGTCAATTATGTCGCCGTTTAAACTAATTAAACAGTTTAGGTGAAGGTATATTAATGAAATGAATATTTTTCCCTCGTGGAGGTCGTTAGCTATTGGAAGGAGCGGTTGTGCAACTCAACTCTTGCGCTTGCTCTACGCTGCGCTGCGCAGGCGCACCGCCACACCCACCGCTGACGGCTCTGTTGACGCCGCGCCGTCTAAAAAAAGAATACACGAATGTTCTTTTAATGTTAACTAATTACGTAATCGTCGGTCGTGTGAACATTAATCGCATGTATTTATCTTATTATCTTGATAAGGTGACAACCTTGGACGGAAACCTGTAAATGTCAAAAAGTAGCAGATCTGGGACAACGAACGGTTGGTATTGGTATTATGTAGGTCGTTTACATAGCAAAGACCCATGGATCACACGCATGTCATTTCTTATCACAAGTTTGGTAAACAAGAAAGTAGAGAAAATATTATTTTTTTGTTGTCTTTAGGGATCAAACAAAGATTAAGTATTTCGGACAAAAGTAATGTATACTGTTAGTTCCTAATTTGTTTTTATTTTATGATTTGCATGAACATAATAATTTGAGCTTCTTTGACCCGTAATTTTTTGTAATCCCTAATTATCGCCTCGTAAAATATATATATCGTATAAATATCGTCCTATAGTAAAATATGTTTAGTTTGTACGTGCATGGCTGCGCGTACGCAACTACGGTTTCACAATCATAACATAAGGCCGATGACCTCGTCGGGAATGGGCTAGTAGGCAACTCTAACTTCCTCACTTCCTAAGTAATTACTATAGCAATAGATAATAACAGTTATCTGTAAACAAACCATTAGAAACGACCAGAATTCATCCTTGATTTCAATGAGTTCCAAACACAGGTTCCAAATAATTGTTTATTTGTTTTTGCGCACAATTATAACAATACACTTCCATTATACGAAATCTAACGAGAAGTCTAGGTACGTAATTGGTCTTGCGTGATTATGAATTATTGTTTAATAACATATTTGTTTTGTTTTCACGTCCCAATTACGTTCGTGTAAGTGTAACCAATTGAGTGATTAATGATTATACTGGTTATGTAAATTTGTGCAAATCATTTCAGTAGATAACTTTTTTCCTCTTTAAAATTCTTTCCGGTACATGAGGAACTTGTAAATGTTATAATAACATGTGTATAAAATAATCACAGGTATTAAACAGTCTTGTTGGCCGCTATGTAGGTTGATTGTAATTAATTATCCTTCTCGATAACGTTGATATTCGATCGCTATTTATTTTGTAATATCATTAATAATGTACCTACGTGACAGTGTAATTTATATTATTAATATTATGACGAATATCCAGCTTCATCAATGTTCAGTTAAGTCGGTCACTTTGCGAAATTTTAATTCGTTTTTGTACTAATAAATATCATTATAGAAATAATTATCCTTCTAATTTCTATGGGATTAAACGATTTATTAAAGAAAATAGGTACGTCATGGGTCTTTCAAGAAACTAATTTACATTTTGTAGGAACTTGCATCGAAGCGTAGATACTACGGTACTAAAATTGTTCTTGTTTGTTTACGGATGCAGAAAGTAGCATCGTCATGACCAGTCTCATCATATGATAAAAAGCTTTTCAATGCCTAGTATGGATATACGGGGTGAAATTGATATCATTAGCATCCTTTTAAACTATCTGTCTACCCATCAAACTGAACAACTTTTACTATGGGAGCAAACCAATCGGAGCAAAAAATAAATTAGCTGTTCCATACCAAACTGCAATCTGCAATGCCTCCTGCTCGACTCAAATGTACGCAACAGCTGATTTGTATTTTGCTCCGATTGGTTTGCTCCCATAGTAAAAGTTGTTCAGTTTGATGGGTATAGACTCTTAGTTTAAAAGGATGCTAATGATATCAATTTAACCCTTGTATATTATGTGCAATATCTAGTGTTTACTCTGCTCAGAGACAAAGTCGCCACAGTTCTACATCTTCCAAATAATTTGGCTCACAACACAATACGCCGCCGCGGGGTACACTTAAAGTATTCCAGAGTATTTCGCACACATTTAGTTTCAAGGTCTGCGTATTACAGAAGAAGTACACAACAGTGATATTAATTTATATGCCGTACTTACACGTGCGCCAGCTTACGATCTGAGCTGGGACATTAATATTATTCAGTGTCACTATATCACATGTTGGGGATCCTGTTTCGGTGCGAGTACTTACTGTGCGGTTAACATTGTTCTTACGCAAACAAAACAATACACGCAATATGTTCCGTTTGTGTAGTATTGTACCTATTACGTATTTAACAGCAGGCTTTCGTTGCTTTTTCCATTAACGAAAATCTTGTTTACGTACACATGAAAGACTATTGTGCCCATTTCGGTGCTACGTTAATTAGGTACCTACCTACTCGTTATTACTGAAGTTTATTTTTATAGCTATCTTGTTGAATCTTACGGAAGGGAATAATTCTTCGCATATCAAACTGTAAATAAGTGATTAATTATCGACCAACAAATCCTTATCTAATGATAAATGAATGTCATAGACTAAACAAAATAATGTTGGCAAGCAGACACCGATTACTGCGGTGTGTTGGTAAATATGGGAGTACAGCCCGCCCCAGTGTCAAGGGCGCGCCCCCCTTAGCGAGCCTCGGTAGCCTTCCAGAGTAAAAAGATCTCTGAAACACCCACGCACTTACGTCACGTAAGAAAGAAGGACTGAAACATCACGGCTCACTTGTGGCTGGAGGCATTACACCCCGGCCAGAGTCCCGGGTGATGCTCCGCTTGCACTCCGTTTATGTAATGTAAAGCGGTTTAACTTAGAGGTCTTCTCTAAATTAATGATTATAATTTACGTAATTAGGAACGTTTCGTCGCAGGCCGAGGATTACATTTAGTCCTTTAATTAAAAACACCGTTCCTTGTAACGCATTGTCTTTAATCCTCCTTTTTCAATCTTGCCTTTTAAAAGTGTAAGGTGCCATTAATTTTGTTCTTTTCGGTAAGTAGATTTTAGAATGTTATCTCGATGTTGTGTTTTATGGGTTTGAAGTTTGAACTCTTTTTGTAGGTAAGCGATGACTGATTCTCCATTATCTTGATACATTTCAGCTGTAAACATCAGCATCGATCAAATTATCTTTGACGTTAATTTGTTTGCAGACGTCAGACGTAAACAATCGTGGTTACATGTAGTTAGTGTATCATAGGTATGTCGTGTAGTGCACTGCTCTAAAACAAATTATCTTTTGACAGTGATTTGATTTCTCAAGCATCTAGCTCTTTGTTCATTTAAGTTATTCAACATATCACTAGGAAGACAATGAAATACCTGATTTATGATTCAGTAATTGTTTTCCTTTTATTCGAGCAGCAGTAAAACAAAACAAGTACCTAAGGAGATCAACCATTGAACAATTTTTTTATAAAAACAGCTGTTCATACTACGTTTATTTACGTTCTATTGTAAAGTAAAATTAATGAACATATGCGCAAGTTTAAAATCACATTACCCAAGCAGAACAATCCAGTTTGTGTAGAACTTTTGATATCATCGGTTAGCTACACTAGAATAAAAAAAATTAGTTCCTTAATTCGTGACAGTGGAACGGAACTATTGTCAGCTAAAGTCGGATTAGTTCGGATTTAACTTCATTCACTTTTCAGCGAGGAAAATGGTCAGCGATAAATAGCAAAGAAAGCGTTTTTGACTCCTTCCATACTTAGCTTAGACTAATTATATCGGGACGCGTAACCACGTGTCATTCTACTAACAAACTTTCTGCCACTTTTTGCGGGGGGCGAGGTAACATGTTATCCGCAACTTTGGATTTTATTCCATATGACTTTAGATTCTAATTTTGAATGTTCAAAATCATGAAAATTAGTCTCGTGTAAACCCCAAACGTTCTAAGTTCGAAATTATTGTTTCGCAATAATAGGCTGTCTAGTTTAGTGATAAGCAAAGACATATATATTACTAGCGTAAGGACATGGCCTATGAGCTTGACTATTGTCCCCAGTTCGTTGGCTCTAAAATGCAAGGAAAAATGTCAGTTTTAGAGCACTACAAATATATGACACAATATAGTTCGTATACGAGTTATGACAGATGGCGCAAATTTTTGTTTCTATGAAGAAGGTTTTTGTAAAATATTCTGACGGGCCTATCCTTACGCTAGTAATATATAAATCTATGGTGATAAGTTATAAAATTGAATGTTGAATGTACATGATCATTGCTCTAATACCGTGGCAGAGGGGAAATGCTACCGCAAGGCCGGTCCGGATATAATTAGTCTAAGATACTTAGATGTTCATTATTACGCATTGCATGTCAGACATTTGAATATCGACCCATCGCATGAATCGATGTGGTATTTACATTTTATTTGCTGATTTATTTATTTTATCATGCAATATTTTATTTGGTTTGCAAGCCACATTTTATTGGTGTTTTTATACTGGCAGAATATAAATACATTTATTACATAAAGTACATATACAGACAGCTTAAAGTAATTTACTCATAGCTATTTAAATTGTTGTGCCAGTGTGAAAATTACCACGAGAACCTTACTCGGATAATTGGAACATAAAATTTGTTAAGCACTTGCAGAATGCCGAAAGGTCAATGTGAGTTATTCGAGTAAGGTGAATGTACATTGTTTGCATGGTCCGCCTGTAGCTCGTGGTCTCTGTTGCATGCAGGTCTAGGCGCGCCTCCCAGCAGCTGTCCCGCAGCGCAGAGAGCATCGACCAGGCCTTCAAGAGGTAACTATTCACATTTCACTTAATGAGTATGCGAGATACAACACTGTAACATTAGAAAGTTTACACATCATTACACTATTTTGTCGACAAAAAAACATAGCTTAGTATCAAGTTTGGAATGTTGTTTGTTGAGTTTCGCGCTACCAACTTCATAGCAGTTAGGCTGTTATGTTAAAATATTAAAATTATAAGCATGTTTACAAAGGAAGCAGCGTAACAGAAATAGCAGTTCAAAGATAGACCGGCACGCTATCACGCGTACCTAGCTCATTCTATTGAAACTTATATTTTTCTCCTTTATTTTCATAATTAAATATTCGTATGTCCAGAATCTGTTTCGTAATCGGATCGTTTGGCCGATAAGCGTTGACCCGATTGTGTAATCCCTATAATCCCACATAAGTCGATATGGAGTGCGATTTCTGAATCTCATACGTTCAACTCAGCTGTTGAAAATGTATGGAGATACGCAAGTTTCTACTGCTGATTTGATTTTCAAAAATCGCACTCCTGGATTATGATTTTTTAATGTCAAATCAGCAGTAGAAACATGCACGTCTCCATAGAAATATTGACATTTTCAACTGCTGAGTTCAAAGAATGAGTTTCAAAAATCGCACTCCTGATACTGAAACTATATGTTTCTCGTCTCACTCAGCTCAGATTGACCTTTTTTACGATGTTTACACCAAACCCACGTATATTTGAGATATATTTCAGCCGTCCTAACTAAATTATGTTTTAATTTAAATTATTACAATTAAATCTGCCTGAATCTGGTAAAGATATTTTCGTGTTTTTCTTTATTATTTACTTTATAGGTGTGTCAGACAGTCGTTGAAGCTTGTTCTATTTATATTGAGAGTTATTTAGGACGAATAACTTTAGGAGACGACAATTACTCGAGCACTGACCCCGAATGTTTACTGCTTAGCGTCATTCTGCCAGTCACGCGCTAAGTGCCTTCGAAGGGTCAACACTAGGGTTAGATTAGAATTTAGCACCTCTGTATAGTGGCATTGGAGAGCTGAAAACTTTGTTTATGGTGGACAAGAATTTAAGAATAAAACTGACAAAAATAGAACTTTGAATACGAAAAGAGTTACGTGTTGGTCCAGCTTTCAGATTCACATCAGTCTGTATACGTTCCTGTAGGTAAACTTGTAGCAGTCATTAAGATAAAGTAGTAATTGTAGTGAGCTTGTCTTAATTTTCACGTTGTATGTTACAGGTCTAAGAGTCGATCGGTGGACCATGGGTTCGCAGCCCCGTTTGACCTGGAGGCTTTGCGCTCCAAGGTTGAGGGCAGGTTCGATGCTGTTCACAGAGGTAAGACCATAAGTTTCTATTCTGACATGACAAGTCAAAGCTTTTGCTTATGCAAACGCTTTATTTAGGTCCTGAAATAGGATAGCTTATTCGAAACTAGTTATTTAAATTATGTAAATATAACATTATTTATTTTACAGAATATCTTGGAAAATTTAATTGATTTTATTTCATTAAGAGCCTACCGAGCCTATTGTGCTGCCCTAAATCGTAATTTTTTTATTTCTAAACTAGATGACCGCGGCGAACTTCGTACCGCCTTAGAATCTTCCCGACACACACTTGGCCGTTTTTTCGTAGCCTATGTTCATCACGGATAATGTAGCATTCTAATGGTGAAAGAATTATTCAGATCGGTCCAGTAGTTTCGGAGCCTATTCATTACATACAAACAATCAAACAAACAAAAAATCAAATCTTTCCTCTTTATAATATTAGTATAGACAATTAAACAACATTTCCAAAAAACAAGAATGTCACATTGTAGTCCTGATTTGCTTTCAATTTATCGAAACATTAAGGATTATTATGTTTTATATGCATGTAGCTATTATCGTTGGCGGTTTTAACGATAATAACTACAAACATTATAAAAACAAATCTGCAGTAACCCGATAAATTGAAAATCAGCAATGACTACAATGTGACATTCTTGTTTTTTGAAATATTGTTTAATTGTTAAGAAATAAAAAAATACGATTGGGGGCAGCACAATAGGCTCGGTGCAGCCTTAAGTATCTTTTAGCAATACCCAAAACATGTACCCAACTTTTGTATTTTTACAAGATATCTTACTTCGTAGTCTATTTCTAAAAAGTTACTTGTCAATTTAGATGATTGTCTATCGAATTAAATATTTAATTTTAACTTTTCTAGAGTTAAAAAGGCTAGTTTGTTAATTACTATTGCTCGACGAGATAGTCCCTCGCGCTAAAACGGGTCTCTATTCTAAATAGATTTAATCAGAACCCTTTCGAGAACTTCGAATACTTAATTACCTACCTACATGTAGTCTAGTCAAGTTGTCTATTCAATAGTCAGTACGTAGCATTTAATGTGTCTAGTGTCTGAAGACATCCTTGAATTAAGACATAAATGGTGTTGACCCATGGTTCTTAGCCTGTTTAAGACAGTCTGGAATTAACAGGGGTGTACAAAACATCCAGTATACAAAAGATCCCCGCTAATGTCACGATTCTTGAGACAAATGTAAGACTTTGAACTTACTAAAACGGTTGTTCTAATGGTATAAAATGTAGTTGTCATATTAGTATAATGAATAAGAGGAATTTTGGTAACCATCAGCTGCAAGGCTGATTCAGTATTCATAGGGTGTTGGTAGAGCATCTCTGTGATGGGGATGGACCAGGTCTGCCTGCATAGCTCCAGTCGGTTTAGGAGTTACAGCCGTTCAAAGGTCTGTATCAAATCAACGATCAATTGCAAGGCATAGGATATTATTGTAATATGCACTGTAGCTCTGTAAACAGTACAAAAACTGTCATGTTCTGTCAGTCGGTTTATTAATACCTACCTGCATATTCATGCATATTCATTTTTAGCAACCATACCAGACCTTTGAACGGCTGTAACTCCTAAACACCGACTGTATGCAGCAAACCTGATCCGTCCCCAACACAGAGATGATATTCACCCTATGAATACTGAATCAGCCTTGCAGCTGATGGGTTACCAAAATTCCTTTTACGACGCTTATGACAAATTCTCGACAGTGTGTGTGTACCTACTTACTAAAACTCGATCTTGTAGTGGAATATTAAAGGTACAATTTCCTCTTCACAAGCTTCCGTCCCGAGATGTTTTCCAAATAAACAGACGAGAAAAGCCCGACCATAAAATGGTATCCGGCCGTAATGCTATAATTAATCCGTTTAATTCAGTTAAAACTCCCATGTTTATTTATGTTGTCTGCCAAAACGATTTTCAAGCTCGCTGTGATTTCTATTAATTTCGATGAAAATTTATGAAGATTATTTCGTGTGACTAAGCGATTAATTTAGAACAGGCTTATTCCACTTGAAATTTGATAAATATTTTATTAATAATTCATAGGGGCTTTGTTTTTTGATCTCTTAAAATATGTGCGTTGATATTTAACAGATTAAAATTGTTTTACAATCCACTTAAATTTATCGAATTGAAATATACGTTTAAATAAAATATGTAGATTGTATATAAAACATGTTACCTAATCATGGTTTCAATGCCAGATAATGCATATTATGGTGTAGTAGGCTATTTTAATATGATTGCCCAGTTCTAAGACGTCTCTGGATTCAAACTTCCATAATATATTTTTACAGTTAAGGCTCCTTTTACCGTTAAATGGCGCCCTCGTCACAATATTTATGACTTCTCAATCCAGAAAGCCTAAATTAAAAAATGTGCTACTCCAACTTACTACAAGCCTTAAAGATATTGTTTTACAATACTTTTACAGGTTTTTTATAGGTCACAAACACACAAAGAAAAATGAAAAAAAAAAACCGGACACTTTTTCATTATTCTCAAAAGTGGAATGTTTAGAACCTACAACAGTATTCTATAAAAAAATAGCCTTTAGGCTTTTGTAGTAAGCTGGAGTAGCACTTTTTAGTGTTCCGTACTAAAATTAGCAAAACGGACCACTTATTTATATTGGGTTTTCATTATTGAGAAATGTTTAATATTGTGATGAGAACGCCACTGAACGGTAAGAGGACTCTTAAACTGTTTAAAAATGAAGGTTTTTTTTTAATATTCTTTAACAGAAAACCACTTTATAATGCCTATTTTTTATATAACAAAGCGAAGGACGATTATTAAACGTTATTCAGTGGCTCGGATGGAATTGAAATGCGACTTAATTTGTTTGATGTTGCTTTTAGACGTTTTATCGTCCGCAATAGAATTAACGCCCGCGGCTTTATTTGCGGCAAACGACGATCTGTCGTGTTGTAATCAACTATGATTACAAGTAGGCGTTACAAGTCTTTACTTATAAGATATAATTGCGTGTTTGTTTCTCTTCGTTTTTAAGTAGAGTTAAATGCATTTATCCTGCTGAGTAGTACGTAGGTATTTTATTTAAAATTTTTTGGTCTGTTATTTATTACTAATATTATAAAGAGGAAAGATTTGTACCTATTTTTGTATGTTTGTAATGAATAGGCTCAAAAAGTACTGGGCCGATTTAAAAAATTCTTTCTCCATTAGAAAGCTGCATTAACCCTGAGTGACATAGGCTATATTTATTGCTAGAAAAGATTAGACGTCCACCCGTGCGAAGCCGGGACGGGCCGCTAGTTTATTATAACTAACGTAAATGGTCGCGAAATTTCTCAACCCCATAGAGAAAATCTTTGCATAAGAATAAAAAATAAAACCGGACGTATCTTTCTATCTTTATACGATCTTTGTACGACCGGAAACAGAAACGGCAAACATCAGATGTCGAATTGTTTCATGTTCAATTTTTGTTTTATTGACCATTTATTTAAGTTTACGGCGAAGGAGTTTACAAGTCAATAACTGACGTCACACAGTCATATGAAGAACGATATTATTTTAATAAAAATATCTGTAATCTTTCAATTTTAAAATCTCTAACATAGAAAATATTGTTATTGATACCATTATCCAGAAATGGTTTACTGTTGATTTGTACTGTTGTACGCAAATACAGGGTATAAGGGACAGCCCTTCGCAGACAGAAACGGTGAACTCAGACCATCAAACTGAACAACTTTCACTATGGAGCCTACCTCAGGAAATGCGTTAAAAAAATCAGCTGTTTCATACAAAACTGCTGCAACCTTACATAACATAACATAAATATTTAATATTTGCACCCCAAGAATATCTCTCTCCTCAACTCAAATGTATAGGACAGCAGATTTTTGTGGCAGGCTCCATAGTGAAAGTTTTTCAGTTTGATGGGTCTGAGTTCATCGTTTCAGTCTGCGGTGGGCTGTCCCTTACACCCTGTGTAAAGGGAACATTTTCAGCAAGTTTGATACTGTTATGATGCATGCTTTGGGAATTGGGAACAGCTTCGACCGTTCTGGCTGGATCTTCTATTTTATTTATAATAGCTATATAATCCTTTGTAAAATGTTGATAGCGTGGCCTATAAGGACTATTTCTAGTGTTATTCTTACAACATTTCCAAGTGACATCGTCTGTACTGTGCTTCTACAATTTCTATGCAATATTACCCGCCCCATGTATATTTCGTTTATTTTTTGTTGCAGATGAGGACGAGCAAGTTAAAAGGCTGCCCCCTCCACCGCCCATCAAAACTATGACGCATACGGTGAGACATCATTAAGGGTCCTTTTACCGTTCAGCGGCGAGCTCATCACAATATTAAAGATTTAAAAAGTGCTACTCTAAAGATAAAACCCAAACTCAACCAACAACCAACTCTAATAAACTACAAAAACCTTATTTTTATTAAAATTCAATTTTTATAGTATTACGTTCATAGGTTCTAAACATTAAACTTTTAGGAATATTGAAATAGATTAAAAGAAGATAGGCAGATTTGGACCCAGCCATTTTTTACGAAAACTAAAAGCTCTTCAGGACGGCGGTCATAATTATTATAAACAGAAAAAATTAAGGCATTTTTTGAAAAAACTTCCACATCTCCAGAAGTCCGGATTCAAAAGTAGAAATTACTAGTAAAATAGACAAGTCATCCAATCAGCAGTAGCAAAACGCTAGCACGACAGCTATTTTCATCTAATATTATCACTGAGGTATTTTTTGGTCGTTACGGAATGTATTTATTTGGCTTGGTTGAACTGATAGTTCGTGATTTCGTTTTCTTCCATTATCATAATACTATTGTGAATTTTCATTCAAATAAACATAATGAATCCGTAGAAGATTGAATGAACTATCTAATAAGAAAGGTTATAACTTTCACACACTTGCTACAAAAGGTATCATAAGAAGAATACCTTTCCCCCAACTTTTACAGGTTACAACCAATTTACTTTTTTGTTAGTTTTGTTTCACTTTACACGTATTACAAAGTTTCATTCATGTACGGAACCTCTAAGTGTAGGTCTCAAATTACAGGCCTGGCCGCCAAAATTCTTTGACGTTTTGTATTCTTTTTTTTAATTTTGTATGGTTAGGTTAGACTTTAAAAAACCTATAAAAGTATTGTAAAAAAATATCTTTAAGGGTTTTGTAGTTAATTGGAGTAGCGCTTATTTAATTTAAGCATTATTGATTGAGAAATCTTCAATATTGTGATGAGGATGCCACTGAACTGTAAAAGGACTCCTATTATTAATGATTGAGAGTTACTCACAAGGTTTTGTTATAACATTATAATTCTAACTAGAAAGTTAGAATTATAATGTTATAACAAAGGTCATGATGGGGAAGACCGACTTTCCCTAGGAAACCTATAGGATTCGACTTTTCATACAAACGTTCGATCAACAGATTGCATTTAGTATGGAAAGTTCAATTTTTTTTTGGTAATTTCGTATAGGTGTCTTACGGAAAGTTGTTTAGTATCATGGGTACCTTAAAGTAATGCAACTTTTTACCCTAACACCCTGTATAGTGCAGGAGGGTAGTCAAGATGCTGGCAGCGTTTCCTCGCTGAACGGCTAAACTGATCCGTTGAGCGAGGAAAGCGCCAGCCCTTGGATCCCCGGTCGAGTCTACCAGGCGCTTTGCCAGATCTTTAAAAAGCGCCTGGGCGCCGGGACCCCACGGTCCAAGGGTTTCGACACCGAATGCTACGAATTTGTAATGCGTGCCGATACCCTTGTATTTAACCTCTTTTGCCTTTTCGGAAGATTCCGCCGCCGAGCCAACTCTTTTGCTCGTTCCCCGTAGATGGGACGGGGGACCAGAGTGTCCACACAGGTGGCATCCCACACCAGCACCCGGCCCATCTTCCAGGGGACGAGAGACATCCCGTCTGGTCTCTTGCCATCCTCCCGTACAATACCTTTCGGCTCTAGAGTGGCCGGTACGTCGACAGACGTGGCAAGAGACCTGCGTATGATTTTATTAAGAGTGGAGTGGTGAGGCAAAGTGCCTGCGCTTCGTTGGCATGAGAGCCCGTGGTGTCGCAGGCGATCGACATTCATGACGCAAGGGCACTGAGGGTGGGTGCAGAGTTCCGCGCCGACTCAGAAGCCCATTGCTATGTGAAGGGTTTCAAGGTCTAGGTATGTCCCGGTGTTGGCGGATGGGTAGGCATGTAGCCAGTGTCCTGGCTCCTTCGTGGCTGCAGCAAAGAGCCTAGCGCGATCATCGGTGCCTGACGAAGCGGAATTGTATGGAAAACTTTGAGCCACGATAACTTTGAAACTATACAGGGTGTAAGTGACAGCCTAGCAAATACTAAAACGGTGAATTCAAACCATCAAACTGAACAACTTTCACCATGGAGCCCACCTCAGAAAACGCGAAAAAAAATCAGATGTCCCATACATTTTAGTTGGGTAGGTACTACAGCAGTTTTGTATGGGACAGCTGATTTTTTTTCGTGTGTCGTGAAAGTTGTTCTCTTAAGTTTATTTACCTCTTGTCTTTATTAGATTTCGAATCCCGGTTCGGTCATGGATGTTAATTATGTTCATGTGGTTTTTGTATGATTTCTATAATGAAAAGCAAGTGAAAAGCATAGGAGGATCATAGCATAACAATGCATGTGCATATGAGCGTGATTTATATTTATATAGGAAAATGTTCAGACAACATTGGAAGCGTTGCAGGTTAGAAAGGAGGTTTATATATATTATATCCAGCAGTGGGTTGATGTGGGCTGATTTTATTGATTGATAGGAAACTAAGGAATTTTTTTAATTTCTATGAAAACCTTAAAATTACTATGTTTCAATACAATAAGTGAGTTTTTAAAACTCTGCGTTTAGATGGATTTCCCCTATAATTCGGTTACTTTGCCTCCACCGCCTATGGACCTCTAATATTTTTATAAACGGGAGGTTCTGTGTCCTACACTACAATCATCATCATCAGTCAATGGAATGCCATTGAGTTCCTACGATTAAATATCTCAGAATAAAGAAAAAACTAGAAGGAACACCATGTAATCTTCATTGAACACCGCGCATGGTGAGCGAGTGCCAGAACCGAATTGCTACTGTTTACCTAGCTAGTCCACCCGAAAATATAAGTTGGGTACCCTACAGAATCGATATGCCTGAGCATGGCTGGGCAAATTGTCAAACGATTAGCGTTGAATGATATGGCGCGTGTTGGATGGTCACATCATGAAATGGCGGCGTATCTTGAAATGCCCAGGCAGATCACGATCTGGCTGATCCTTCGATCGGACTACGACATATACAAGCTGATGAATCATAATATTGTGCGCTACCCACAGGTGCGAGACCGCGACACTCTGACGTCACTGGCGGCGCGTTTCGACACCACCCCGTCGGAGTTGACCAAGCTAAACCGGCTCGCTACCCAGTTCATTTTCCCCGGTCAGACCCTACTAGTTCCTGATAAGAGGAAAGGTGAGCACCATAATGCTATTTAATGCATTGTTGTAGGCTCTTCCAGCCCCCTTGCCGAATGTTATACCGTGCCATCGGTGTTATTGGCATGCGCAGTTGTTCTAGGCCATGGATTTTCACAGTGGGGTACGCCAGTTGGTCGTTGGGCTATATTAAGAGGTGGTTTTGATTATGAAACCGTCCATTCGTTACAAGGAGAGTGTATTTATTTATATCGCTAAATGAGATGGAGTGTCAAACCTAGGAAGATGGTATAGGTATTGTCTATACCTTGGAGTACAGACTGCCTAACAAGCCAGTTACAAGCGGTAAAACCAAAGAGATTATACCTTAGAATAAAGAGATCCTTCTTCTGAGGGTGAAATATGATAATACTCCTTGGTGGTCCCTAATGATCGTTCTTCTTTCGTAAATTCCCGTCGTTGTTTTCGACGTTAGTTTGTCTCTTTCTAATCCAACGAGAACAATTAAAAAAAATATATTAAATTTTTGTCCTGATAGAAAGGGACAAAAACGTTGGAAATAGCAGAGATTTATCGACGACGGAGACGTATGAAAGAAGGTCGAACCTTACCGACCGCCATGGCAATTTTTTTTGTTTCTACGCTTGTAGTGGCATCCTTTATGATTCTAAAATCCTTGGTAAAACCTTAAGTCGCAATATTTCATAGATTCTGTCTCATGTTTCTTTCTGTTAGAGTTTTGTTTATATCGAGTTCACAATTGTGTAAGCGGTGGAAATCGGTAGCAGCCAATCAAATACAGTTTGCAATGCATTGTTACCGCTATCGTGATTCAAAGTTTGTTGTTACTAGTTGCCCTGTAATAATTCGCCGTTGAAACTAAATACGCGTTTGGTTTTAGCGTTTTCTTCATTTATTTTTTTAATAATAACAGTAAAATGTTGAATACAATATTTTTAAAGGCAATACAAAGATGTTCTCAGTTAGATAGTAACTACCGTGACGGATCATTCAAATGAGAAATTTAAACTTGTGAAACTTGGCCTTCAGTCTGCTTAGTGCTTTACAAACTATAGACGTTGTGCTTTACTTAGTAGTTAATCAGCTATTGTCATTTACGCAATTATGTTCGGAGAATCTATTGACAGTTTCTTGAAGACCGTGGATCTTATATTCTTCGAAGTGGACGAAATACCCATATGTCAGTGTAATAGTAAGTAAATCGGTTTTTTCATTACCTAAGAGCAAGGATCTCCTTCATTCTAAAGCATAGAGACCGCATCAATTTCCGATTGTAGTTAGTCTCTTTTGTCTTATGAAGTACCTTTAATAGTAGAAGGAGACGGAACTATAGATTTTTGTTTATGCGGCTGTAAACTTTTCACATGTCACTTTTGTGCTAGTGTGTGTGAAAAGTGACCGTAAACATTTGGGCAGTTGTCACTTTGGTCTAATTGGTCTCTATTGATATACTACTTGACACCACACACTCAAATACAAACGTCAAAAAAGTGGACATTCTTGCAATGGTATGGCTCCCTCTATGCCTTTAGAATAAAGGAGATCCTTGCTCTTAGCCTCACAGTTATTAGTTAGATTTGCATAAGTCATTATGATAAGATGATAACGAATTGCGCATTACGCGATAAAGCTTCAAAAAAAATCAGTTGAATTAATCAGGATACTGATGTTAAAGTAAGATACACACGCTATCTACCCATACATTTTAATGTTGTGCTATTTATACGCTGCAGAATAGTTTCAATCGAAGAAAATGATAAGGATGTCTTAAGGTAAAGATAGATATATCGGTACGATATACAGGGTGTAACAAAATACCCTAATCATATTTAAAGTACGATTTGTGAACGACTATCACTATGGAGCCAACATTGAGAAAGAATAGAGAAATCTGCTGTTTCCGCTGAGTTCGATGTAAACTAGAGATAGCACGACAAACGAAAGTCATGCGCTACGTGCGGCAAAAACGTGGCAGAGAGAAAGAGAGAGAGAGATAAAAAGATAATAAAATATATACGCGCGACAAAGAAAAAAAAAATATGTTGCTAACTTAACGAACTTTGCAGTTTCGTGCATACTATTGTCTTCCCTTTTTCGTGTATAGGTTTGTCATTCATATAATTAAATTGAGTGGCAAAATTTCTTGTCTTCTCTTTTTCACGCATTTGTTTGTCCTTATTTGCATTTGGTTATATTTTTCGAGGGTGGGATAAAAATTTTGTTTAAAATAATATTTAATTAATAATTAATTCATCTTGCTTACCCATTCTTATTCGTAGTGCTTACCTATGAAAAGTTATTCCATATTTCTTGAATTGTTTGTGCAGCATCTCGGTACACACCACGGCATTTTTTTATGAGGATTAATTTGTTTTCAATCAAACTGCTACACGTTACCAGACGTGACCCGACCGCAGTGAGAGAGTGACTAAATGCAAGAGTACTAAATCGCCGCAATAGAATGGCACAATGTCATGAAGCGCGATGTTCGCTCTAAACATTATACCTCAGTGGCTGTTCCATACAAAATTGCAATACCTACTCGACTCAAATGTATGGGTCAGTTGATATTACGTATATAAAATCGACTTGAAAGTTGTCCAGTTCGATGGTCTAAAGTCTAATTTAATTACAACTTGTAGACTGGAATTACAGAAGATCAGAAATCAATAAACATAGTTCGACGAATATTCCGAGATATTTCGGTATCTCAGTTTTAAGAACCCAATTATTTCCAGGGTTTACGATTGAACCTGAACCGTAAAGAATTATGAAGGATATTAAACTCGTAACGAATAAACTTGTTAAATGGAACCGTTTTAGTGTTATTTCTTTTTAGTGTTGCATACTAGCAAGTAGCATGATAAAACAGAAATAAACAAGCATGAATGTATAAAATATACTACACGTAGACTTTTACGATTTCAACAAAGTAATAAATATTCAACTTTACTGTAAATACACATGTTCATATCGACAGTTTTGATTCGACTTGTTTTTAAAATAAACTCGTTCAAATTTCATAATTCAATTAAGTTCAGTTTAATTTTTTCACTGAACGAATTGAAATCATAATGTTGTGTGTAAATAGAAGCAGTTGTATCATTAACATTGATCGATAAATGATAACACACTTAATTCAGCTTACACTGGATCCACTGGAAAAACAGTAACCTTGAAGTTATTCATTCATGTGTTACGTAGAAACCATATTTTTTTCTATTTGCACTGCAAACAAGTGAAACAAGAGTTACAACATTACAGCTGTCGCGCGGCGTACCTACTCTACTCGTGGAGTACACAGTACAGTGTAGACTCGGCCGCGAGCGAGCGAACACCGTCCATAGACATCTAATTTAAGCGACTACTCTATTCATTCCCCACTATTCTTTAATTACGCCACATAAAAGTTAATTCAGTGGTCGCATCGCATCGGTGCCGAGCGAGCCGCCCTTCCAAAGATATGAACTCAATTTTATCGCTCGCGATAATTCCAATATAATGGACTGTATATCATTCCAGTCGTTCAAGAATGTTCAGTTTTGAATTCCTGAAACGGTGGTATGGTGCGTTGTTTTCGCAATTATTCTTGGCCATGTTCTATTGTGTCGTGCATATTGCAGCCGGCGAGTCACGTGTTGGTAAATACGGTGTAATGAGTGAACGTTTTCGCTTTCCAGATGGCGATAAGGACTCGGATGGGCCGTCCGAGAGCGGTGACAATACGTCGGAGTCCACGCAGGGTGCTCCCAGCGAGCCCGCGCAGGAAAAAGGTACTAAAAATAATGCAGTTTAGTTGCACTGAACGCATCTTAACCGGTTGTATGTTATTTACAGCTGTAGTGTCGACGACGCGTCGTGGCCTTAAACCTTGAGTCGTTAACATTTCTACAATACAGTTCACGTTTGTAACGTGAATTCACTTTTCTTATCACTACAATACATTCTAAAAGATCACCCGGCCGCTTATCGTAAATTATAATTACCTACTAATTTTATATATTTGAGTTTTTGTTGATACGCTGTTTTTAATTATACTTTCAACCGAATTTTTTTATCAAAAAATATATAAACGATCCTATTCAACGTTTTGTTATAGCCTCGAAAGGTAAATGTTTTACAATTTATGTTCAATTTTACTTTTTGAATTACCCATATAAACTTTTTCCGATCGCCATTGGCAAAATTTGTTACTCAATTAATGGCACATATTAGTAGAAAACCTGGTGTCTATAATTTATTGAAAATAATTTGTGTAGGTAGCCTGTCTGTTTTTAAACAATGCAGCCAAGCCAAGGATGAAATATTTAAGGTTCTATGCGTAAATAATATTTAAGGGTTAGACAGTACATAGCATTGTTTTGTTTACAACGATATTCATTTGTCCTCGAGTTCTTTCTTATTGCTTGCCAAAGAAAACATCAACATTTAAGATGGAGACGTAACGTGATATTACTTGTATTTGCAGAGATCCTGGACAGCCTGCGACCTGTGTCGCCTGAAGCACCGGCCAACAACAACCCACAACGGTTCCTCAAGATCAATGTTCGACATATCACTGATGGACAGGTAAACCTTCTGAACTATATGTGTTTATAGAAATACATTTTGTACCGATCTACCTAATAATCTATCAATCATATCTACTTCATAATTTTTAAGTTTGACCAAAATAGTAATGATCTAGAAAGAAATGCATAACAATCAGCAATGATGCATTACTGTGTGTTGGTTGTTCGGTCTCCTTTTGTTATCGTAGCGCAATGATTCATATACAAAAACCTTCTTGTATACATCTTCAAGGTAAAATATTATAGGCGGACGGAAAGGCAGAGCAGAGGTCGCATTAGTGTTTATGTATTTTTTTTCTGTATTTTGGTCTGTAGACTCAATTTCGTTATAAAATTTTGGACCAAAAACAAAAGATACTTTTGTTGCACGGAATATTTACATTTTCTCAGTACGAATAACAATTGCTTTGAACAATACGTTTATTGAAACAAGTGTTATGATTATACCTTGTGAATAATACTCGTCAAAATGATGTTTACATTAATACAATAATATGTTTTAATTTAAAGCTTTATTTTATGACAGGTGTCTTTTTTTGCATCTCAGTTTAAATTGTACTAAAGTGTGTAACTCTAATTTTCATACGTTGGGATGAAAGTTATGGCATACAATGTAAATGGGTATAGACAATAAATAGCTTTGTGAGCTTCCTGGTCCAATTTCATACACTCCAAGTCCTCTTAAATATTTTAATTCTTTCTCAAGGGTATTTAGTATTTTTGCGATAAGGGTTTTTGCGTTGTGTTCAATTCTATAATGTATCTTCTCTATTTTTACGACGCCTTGTGTTGCAAATTTTTTTACTACATTAAATATGACCTTGTAATTATCTATATGAAATCACACCGAGTCTTGCATGAATGACAATGTAAAAAAATAGAGGAAAGACGGTAAAGTAGTACCCGATTTATTAGTTCCCCTGATGTACCTGCGCAGTTTAAACATTTTAATAGCGCGCGCAATTATATTGGCCAATCAGGATGTGCCACCTTCAGTTTCTAGCCATGATTAGCTAATTTGTTTTCACGCCCTTTTTGCTGCTATCAGACTTTGCATTCTTTAATTACTAAACGACTTCGGGTTTTGTCGGGGGACTCTCCAGTACTGTAATGCGATATTTTGAGTTTTACTATAAAAAAGTTTACCTTTTAAAGATCAATTAGTCAGTTAATCCATTACATTTTGAGTCTAAAATTCAAGAGTCAACATGAAGTTTAAGGCTAGTTTGACAAATAACGCTCACAGGCACATACATTGCAAATTGCAATGATCCCAAATTAATCCTTAGGCTTTTTGTTATGGGAACCATACAACAACGGCACACACATATAACATCCATGACCGAACCGGGATTCGAACCCAGGACCCTGGCTTGGCAGTCCGGCGTGGTAACCATTACACCAGCCGCGTCGTCAACACTGTTAACAACAATGTCAACAATGTTATGTAATAGCTCACATACACGTAACTCTGTTTGCAGGGGGTAGTGTCGGGTGTCCTCCTGGTGACCCCCAACGCGGTGATGTTCGACCCCAACGTCTCGGACACGCTGGTGATGGAGCACGGGCCCGAGTCGTACGGCGTCATCGCGCCCATGGAGTACGTCGTCAACGCCGCCATATTCTACGACATCGCACACATGCGCACCCACGGACCAGACCACAATACACACAAGTATGTTCTTCTGTTGTTTACTCCTCAACATAGACTTAGCAACTACTGGACCGCGCTCAAAATTGTCCAAACCAAAAGAATAACAAAACGTAAGAGTAACAATTACGCGCCAGTCTTCGTTTGATAGACCGACGTCCGCGGCACGGCATTATAGACTATAATGCCGTGCCGCGGTGCTGTAAAAATTGGTCATAACTACGCACAAGCAAAATGAAAATAATAATTTCATCAGTTTAAATATTTTTAGACGCTCCCAGTAGTACCAGTTTTATAAGTCTTACCAATGCACCTGCGCAGTAGACAAATTTTAATAGCGCTCGAAATTATATTGGCCAATCAGAGTATGCCACCTTCAATCCCTAGCCGCTATTGACTAATCGTTTTCGCGCCATTTTCGCTGCTATCCGACATTGCACCATTTGATTACTATATTGACGGGGACTCGGGTATACTCTGCACAAACGAAGATTGAAGAGCGGAATTATGTTCCTGGTTGTATCCTTCGTTTGTGTAGGTTAGTCTGGGAAATTTTTGTCGAGAATTTTGATACAAATCCCGGCGTCCAATCCAAAATTAACTTGAAGAGCGAATATAATAGTTCTTAACTGTGCGAACAGAAGAGTGGAAGTGGAAGTGGCAAACCTCCTTACAAATAATTGCGATGCGTCTCGCGCGTTCGCGTTGCTATTGCACATTTGGTAGGCACTAACTTATCAAAGTAACTTATTCTATAAAGCCATTGATTATCGCGTAAATACATTCTTATTTGTAAACTACTGTGCCGATTTATAAATTTGGCAGAAAGGTAACTTGCAGCGTGTGAAACGACATGGTTAAGTTAAGTTAACTAAAACGAAACTATACCGGCGAAATCACAAGCAACAGCTAGTCCACAATAAAATCTAAAAGGTGAAATGATAATTTACAAAATGTGAATCAAATGCGATTGTAAAAGGTATTAAAAAATTAATTGATTTACCTGTTTTCATTAACCGCATATTTCTATTTGCGCATTTCTCAACAATAGTGAAACTGTTGTGCAATCGCTGTATTATTAATGAGTGTTTATCACGTTTCAGGGCCGAACAAGCCGAAATCTACTACATGAATAAATCGGAACATTCACCCGGAAAGGACTCTCTTCTAGTCAAAGTAAGTACTTTCTTTGATGATAAACACTCGAAAAAATCGATTGACGTAAGAATCATCAAAATAGGCCCATGTGTTTGGTCTCTAGAGAACAAAGGAACAAACTTACATACATACATACATACGCTGATAAACACATTACCCTTCCTTTGCGTCGCGCAGTCGGGTAAAAAACCAATTGCTTGTGACATTTCGAGTCTTAAATCGCGTCCCAACGATTGTTATCAAAATGGATAAATAAATATGAAGTTACACCTTTCATAATATGGAACTGATGTTTTTTTTTGCGATATCTATGTTTCTCGTATATTAAAAGTGCTTCAGATTCTGAAAAAAAAAGGATTTGTGATCCAAAAATAACCCTTGATAAACAGGTTAATACAAACATAACATTTCAAATTGTGTCACAATAAAAAAAAATATGGTATAACAGTACGTAGCATGTCTCGCGGTGTCTCGGTGGTGACTAATGGCGGTGGTAATTGATAATTATCTCAATTGTGTCGACAATTACAGCGAGGTCTTTGGCCGGTAGGCAGAGATTATCTTTTCATTGTTTCGTATGATAACTAAGTTGCCTGCCGCATGCTTTCTCGATGATACTTTGGGAAAAACTTACGAGACCTAGAATGTTTTGATGAGCAGATTCATAATTTTTTTTAATGATTCAAGGAAACTGCTCAACAAATTAATTACTCATTGGATAACGTAAACAACAAAGATGTAGATGTTCATTGTCAACTGATAACTGTACGTATGCGTAGAAAACTAGAGACATAACTCTCTTTATGCCTTTATAATTAAAGAATCTTCTTCTATCGAGTCGATGGCAAGTCATTTTAAATTTTTCCAGCCAAGTATTTCGTCACACGGATAGCACTGCCGGCAGCGTCCATTAAAGAATGCATTAATGCATTATGTTAATGGTTTCTTTGTTACAAAAGAATTCAGAAAAATTATTACCTAATAATTGGGTATTTGACTACATTCAATATATTTTATTTTTATCTACTCAATAAAAAAAGGGTTAGAAAATAACGCTTAACTCCCATTTTCATTGAGTTTTTAGCTTGAATACTATTTTTAATAACAAGATAAACTATAAAAAGTAATGAAAACGTTGATGACGTCACAACTCAATATTTAGTACAAATCTTCATACAAAGCGCATGTTTTGACGTCCGATAAAGAGTAGCTGATTTGACTAGTTGTCAAGTAGCCAATTGACAAAAGGAATCCATACAGTAGATGGAATTAGCGGCAATAGGCCTGCATATTATTCGTAAAACTACTGAAACACCCTGTAATGCCCAGTACCTTTTATTTTTCTCTCGAACAGATATCTGTTGGCTGTGGTGCCTCATAGAAAAAAATGTTCTGTATTAGCACCTATATCAAACGTAGTATACAGGGTCTTTCTTAATATGCTGACACTTTTTTAAGAGGATGATCAGACCGTCAAGCTGAGCAACATTCTCTATGGCACCAAAGTCGAAAACGCGAAAAAAAAATCGGCTCTTCCATACAAAACTACAAGCCTACTCGAGACAAATGTGTGGGACAGCAAATTTTTTTTTCGCGATTTCGATGTTGGTTGGTCCCGTAGAGGAAGTTGTTCAGTTTGATGGTCTGATCATCTCCTTAAAAAAGTGTCAGCATCTTAAGAAGGACCCTGTATATACCTATATCACATAATGGGGGTCTCATGGCGTGTGCTTTCAACGAGACAATTTAGGTAGAAAATTTTTTTAAACATGATATTTTGTAAGTCATAGTTTGTATATTTGGCAGGACGAGACGTTCCCCGAGCTGCAGGCGGCTGGCGGGGAGGGCGAGGAGAGCGCGGCCGGGGAGGAGCGCCCCGGCTCCGGCGACGCCGACGACCGCGGCGGCGCCGCGTTCCCGAAGGCCTTCGAGAGGGAACTCGTCACTCCCACCGCTCTACTGGTAACTGCTCTACCTTAATACAGGGACCTCCGACTTAATTAGATGATGGTGTAACTTTCAAGGCACAGTATAAGACAGTAATCCATCTTCATACAATGGTATCGAACGCGGCTTGTATGTGTGCTTGCCAGTACCTACGTACACACTGACGATATCTAAGGCAGCCAAGGCAGTGCCAGACGGGGCTACGCGGAGATATTGTCAGTGTGTGCGTGCTACGATGCGTACGCCGCTTGGTACCATTGTATGAAGATGGATTTATTTTTATTTATTTTATTTTATTTATTGACGAAACCAACAGCATTACAGTAATAATTATAAAAATAACAATTTGTGTAGGTAATATAGCCAATTACAGGTTTCCTTATGTTAACATTTTGATAAAAAGTAATCTAAACACTGTTGTTATATAATCAACATACATAAAACGGAATTTGAGTATATTATATTATATAAAATTTATATACAGCATACACATCCTCTGCAACACATACAGGAAATTTCTTGTATTTGGATTGGGTGGAATAAAAATATCGCCATAATAATTACTTACCTATGTATACAATTTAAGTAATTTCGAAATAAAATTAGTTTTAGAGCCAACAAAAAGATCCATGTCTGAAAAACTCGTGTTATAGGTAGTAGAAATACGGGAAATGGGAGAATTACTCCCATATCTTGTTCGGTGGAAGGGAACATAAAAGAGGTTGGTGTGTCTCGTTCTCTTACGTTCTCGTCTGTAAGGGTTTCCGATGTGGCCATTAACAATGTCGTAAAACAACTTCATGTCCAAGACATCTCTACGGTCTCTTAAGGAAAGCAACTTAAAAGCTTTACATCTAGAAGAGTAGTCGTCATAGAATGAACGGGTACGGTATTGTAGATACCTTAAAAAACGTTTTTGTATACCTTTTTGGATAACTGTCTTATACTGTGTTCAAGGAAAGAAGGGTCACATTGCATTGAAAGGATGTATTGCCATGTCACTATTCTGTGTATCATGACATGAAACGTTTACTTCGTTAGCAGATGCAAAAATCAGGCAATTAAAAAAAAAATTGTATGTTTGTTTTCATTTGCTAGGCACTGTTTAGGCTAGATTAAGATATTGTTCATGACATTGTGAAGAAAACAGCAAAATCATTGTTGCGGTTACCATCACCTTTAAGGTGAAGGTGATAAATTTTTCATAAAAAAATTTCATAGCTTTATATCTTCGTAATTATATTATAAATTGCAAATGTTATTTGATACGCGGCATCTAGATTTTCTAAACTATTTTTCCATACATAAAATATTACTTTTATAAATTCCGTATTGTGCGTCAAACGTTTGTATGGACTGAAACCACCTTAATCATTATTATTTATGTGTAACGATAATATAAAACATCTGCGGCCGTAGTACGGCAGCGTGATACAGCGCTATCGCGCCTTCGCTCTCTTTCTATTTGCGCGCGAACTAATGAAATAAAAGGCGTGGTATAGCCGTATAATGCGCAACATGTTACGGCTTCTGAAATAATAACCATGAAACCACAGCTTTAAGATTTTATTGAGGTTTGACATTCTAGAGTAAGAGTGTTGAAACATAGTAAGGAAGCTAAGAAGTTGCGTGCATAGTCAACAAGACGGTAATATGACAGATCATTTATGGCTGTCGATACAATTAGCTCAATGTTGCTCGATATTGAGGTACCACCTTCAACCCGCGCGCCCCGCACTACACTACTGACATGACGTGATACATAAACTGTACTAAAGTTATGTAGCCCTAATTATTAACGCCCCATTACAACGCAAAAGTGTTTGTTGTTTCATAAATATGGATGGAATTAGATGACATTGCCAAAAATTATACTGTTACGTTTAACAAGAAAGGAAAATTGTAAAGTCATACCGTTATTTTGCACAAAATATCAAGTGTTTTTATGCAGCTTCTGATGAGGGTAGAACTTTTTGTGCCGCGTGATTACTGTAATTATGAAGGGTTCTTTGAATAATACATCTTGTTAAATAAAACAGGATTCTTGAAGATGACTCACACATTTTTACTCAATGTTTTTACCAAGGCACGACTTCTTAATAAAATAGTACCTCATTGGTTGTATAATGAATGACGTAGCAGGTCGCTGATTGGAAATATTGGAATCCTGTTTTTTTTTACGAAACATGTTGCGAACATAGATATTATATCTATGGTTGCGAATATAGCTTATTAAAAAAAATTTTTTTTGGTAGTTGCCACTTTTGAGAAAATTTATGATTTTAAATATAATTTATCTTTTCAGCAACAAACAACGGAGGAAAGGCGGAAATCCTTACTTGATCAACACTGGGCCATTCCAAGCAAAGACAGGATGTCTATCGATCAAGGAAGCGAGGTACGCTATTGTACACAATCTAACTTTTAAATGCATGTTAAAATAGTTTATTTCAAATGCTTGAAGTCCACCATAAATTATCACTTTCATAAAGCTTCACTTCACATGTTATAACTTTTTTCACGAAAGGAAGCTGGTGCACAAATGTTTCACAGCTCGGTACCCGGCTATACGAGACACAATAGAATATAACATTGATGGTTTCTCAGGGAGCCGGCAGATACTAAAAGATTAAAGAATTTGTAACATGTGTGCATGCTCTTTATATAATTAAAACATGTCAGAATTAGATGTAAATGAACGATTTTTATATTCTATCCCGATACACTGCATTCTTCCACATTCACTAGCCTTGTAGTTCCTTATGTTGTATCTATTGCAGGTATCATCGAGCGCGGATCAAGGCAAGGACGAGAGCCTGGACGTGTCTGTAGGGACAGTGGAGGGCGCGGAGCGGGCCGATAGCGCCGAGGGAGGCGACGTGCCCGAGGACGCGCCTCGGGACGACGCCCAGCACCTCGTCAAACTGTCCTACCACGACTCTGGCATCGACATCCGCGATCCCGTGCTTCATGTCACTCCTGCGACTGCTAAGAAGGTTTGTTACGCTCACAATTTACGAGCTAGGTCTACAGTATCACACGGTTCCTGGATATGCTTTGGGTGGTACTACAGGAAAACGGTGATTTTATTAACATTATAGATTTTTATTTTGCACTCACCTTTTTTTATTTGCTGCTATAATACTCCACATTAAATTCACTGTTGTAAACATTTGTATATTCCCATTGCACTAACAAGCATGCTTTTCTAGGATCACATGTTTCACGAAGATTATTACCATGAAATAGAGACTATAATGGAGTCTCCAGAACCCGACGTGTCGATGTACGACTTGCACTGTGACGTCACGTACGAGTCGAAGTTTCTCAAGTGTTTCGATGTCCAGCACGACGTCGACATGATGTCCTGTGGGTCGCACGAGGAGGTGAGGCAGCGGGGGAGGTCTACGTGTCGGATGATGGACTTCTTGGACTTTCTTTACGTTTCTTCTGTTTTGTATAGTCTTGGTCTCTTTGGGTCGTTGAGTTTTCTATCTTATGATCGTTTTCAAACCCTTTCACTGTCATAGACAACTGAAGTTTAGTTTTTGATCACCGCGCTATGTGCTCGCTACTTCGCCCGCCTCGCTAATTATCGATTGGCTGGGAGAAAACTAGGATTAACGGATTCGCAATTTTATTTTGGGCTTTCGAACAGTAAAAGAAGTATAAGAATCAGTTTTTGTGTGATGCCCGAGCAAACACACAAAAAAAACCTTATTTATTTTAGAGACGTAGACGCTTCTATCTATACCTTATCCCATCCCGACTACATTTTCTGGAATATATTTAATGTAGATAGAAACACATCTATCATACAATTTATAATAAAGTTATTTAAGTAAGTTATAGCCCTGCAGGATCCGACTGCAGGGCTCCTCTCAATTTATACATAGGCAATTCTATAAATCGTATCTTGCATGAATGGGACTTGAAACGGTGTCTTTAGCGTGTTGTCAGTCATCCTATAATTTTATTTGTCTGTGAATGGGTTTTTTATACCTCTTGTTGTGTTGAAGATGTTCTTATGAAACATATTCTTCAAGCTCGTCCATCATTAAATTTCCTCTCTTACTTGTTTCTGCAATAACTTTTTACTTTTTATTACATTAAAAATAAAGTTTAATTCTGCAGGTATACAGCGATGCGGACATAGTGCTATCAGCGGAATGGGTGCCGCCGGTGTGCCTGCCCCGCGCCGAGCCGCCGCTGTCGGCGCCTCCGCTGGGTGAGAACGAGCGAGCGCCGCGCAAACCAGCCTCGGTCTCCTTCTCACTCGACGGCAACACGCAGAAGGACGAGGTCGGCAAGCCGGATAAGAAAAATAAGGTGCGTTAATTGTAAGCTTGCTTTTGAAGAAGGGTTCTTCTTCTTTAAGGTTTCAGGATGGAATGATTGTCGTAAAGGGCAGCTAGCCTTAGGCAGACAAAAGCATTGAAAAGAAACACGCCAGAGCCAAAGAAGCCAGACCGGGAACGACCCAGAAAGGCATTATCAATATATATACATATAAAACAGTTCTGTGACTGACTGACAGACAACGCACAGCCTAAATAGCTGAAGATATTCTACAGAGGATGTGTGGGTGCACGAATAGATTTTTCGTAAATCAACTCCCGTTTACATGGGGTGTAAACGTTAACCCACGCGGACGAAGTCTGGGCAAAAGCTAGTGAATAATAATGCCGCCAGGCCAGTGAGTGCATCTTTTCTAAATAATAATCATTCCATGTGGCTTATCTTTGCTGACGGTTCTTGAAGTTGACCCTTAAGCCTAATTGCATGCATTGCAATATTTTGAACTCGCGAGCATCTCTAGCGAGCAGCTAGAGGGGCTATCTCTCTCTCTCTATCTCCTTATAGCTGGCGTCTTTGCGTCCTTGCAGCAGAACTGCTGTCTGGTGAGCCTACGGAAAGGAACGGTTTGATAATAGTATTGAAGTCCAGAATGGTAGTAAATAAGTCACCAATCAGCTGACTTTATTAATATCTGTGCAGATGCTAAAGCGGCTCTCGTACCCGCTGTCGTGGGTGGAGGGTCTGACGGGCGAGGGCGCGGGCGCGGCGGCCGTCACGCAGGGCTCCCAGGGCGAGTCCCTGCCGACCTCAGCTGACAGCCACAACTCCACCAGCGTCTTCTCCAAAGTATTCAACAGGTATGACTCGTTACAATCGATTATACACTCTAATGCATACCTAGTAAACTACATTCGGACATGAGAAGGATTTTGATAATGAAAAAATTTGACACATGCAAATGTAAAGTTTTTACATTTTACGATTGCTCGTAAATCTAGGTAACATAAAATATACAATATTTCTTTGTAGTAAAATAAAGAGTGTCAAATGCGTTACATACAGGGTGTGCTTCAGACCATCAAACTGAACAACTTTCACTATGGAGCCAAAATCGAAATCACGAAAAATCTGCATTTCTATACATTTGGGCCCAGTAGCCATTGATGTTTTCTATGCATATGAAACAACAATTTTTTTCTAATTCATATAAAGGTTGAAATTGATATCATTAGCATCCTTTTAAACTAAGAGTTTACCCATCAAACTGAACAACTTTTACTATGGGAGCAAACCGATGAGAGCAAAAAAAAAAATCTTGTTGGTTGGTTGTTATCGATAACTTCCATCTGACACATTTGGACGCATAATGTGAAATCAACTACTACATTTCTCCACGACCCGAATTTAGGTGCAAATTATTTTGTTACCGAAATTTCAGCCGCCACGACCGGATTTGGTTGTATAGGTAATAATTAGGGATGCAACGATTCGGCCATTACGATTACGATATTAATCGTTATTTATTACGATAACCGATGCATTACGATTATTTAAACAAATTTAACTGAGATTATCCTCAGAATGAGTTTTTATGGTGTTTCTTTGCATTCCAATGAAAGTTAATCATTAAAAAAAACCTTTAAAAAATTCCAAGATTTTGTTACTTTTTCTTCTAATTTCAGATCGAAGTCAAAGGCTCACTTGGTTAGGATTCTGATTTTTGGATGCGTAGCGGCCAATTTGCTTTGCAAAAACACAATATGAAACATGATTCAGTATAAAATAATTAATCAAGCGATATCTGGTCCGATTTACGTGAGCGATTAATCTTTTAAAATGCGGACGAGATATCACGCACGAGAACTCCTTACCTACTTCAAATCGAAAATTTAATCATAGGAACCAGTCGAATTTTTGAAAAATAATAAAATGAGAGTCAAATCTGATTAAAAAAAAACAGATTTAGCTCCAAATGAGCTAAAATGGCAGCGAGAGAACAGATTTTTTTTTAAAGTTGTTTTTTGGCTCTGGAATCTAGTATTCCGGTCTAGTATTTGTCAACAAGTGCAATCTGATTGACGTTTTCAATTCGATTTAATAATCGTACGATTCTTACTAATAATAAAGCTCGTAATAATTACGATTAATAACGATGCAATGCACCGTGCATTGCATCGTTATTAATCGTAATTATTACGATTACAGATGCAAAACGATGCACCGCTTCGTAATCGTTGCATCCCTAGTAATAGACGACCCGGTTGGTGTAATGGTTACCACGCCGGCCTGCCAAACCAGGGTCCTGGGTTCGAATCCCGGTTCGGTCATGGATGTTTATATGTTTGTGCCGTTGTTGTATGGTTTCCATAATAAACAGCCTATAAATAGTGCTTTCTTGGGATCATTACAATGTATGTGCCTGTGAGCGTTATTCATTTAATATTTATTTAATATTTAATATTTTAATAATGTATTGATTAAATAATTTATCACAAAAAAGTAGTTATAATTGACGTAAAATTTTATCGATCTGCATTGATGGAACATCCCTATGCATTCACTTGGCGATTCAGTCAGATTTATCGCTCGATCGATCCGGGGACGCAGTATGACCATCGCATCGGGGCTTGCACTTTGGCAGAGGGGAAATATCTGTCTCACCCCCGGGGTGACAGGAGCCGTGTTGCTGTAAGGTGGTTTTAATAAAAGTAATATTTTGTGCGTCAAATTTTTGTATAAAATTGACCCCTCTGCAACCGCCTTAAGTAGTAGGCAATGCAGCTGTATGGAACAGCAGATTTTTTTTTTTGCTCCGATCTATTTGCTCCCATACTTGCTCCCATACTAAAAGTTGTTCAGTTTGGTTGATATCAATGTCACCTGTATAATGCGATTTTTATATTGAAACTTTTTCAGTTTGATGGTCTGAAGAACCACGTGTAATAAGTAATAAGTAACGCATTTAATTGTACGCACGGCGACACATCAAGCTATACAAAACCAACATAAGCTGGCCGCGCGACGTTATATGTTACTCGACCTACGCGCGGCAAGCTTATGTTGGTTTTGTATAGCTTGATGTGTCGCCGTGTGCACTCAATGTGCGTGACTCTACATGGAATACGAGCTATCGTAAAATGTAAGAACTGTAATACATACGCTCTATTGTACATTGTGACAAGATGAAATAAAAAGGAACCTGTCTGTATACACAAGTGTAGCTGTGTAAAACAATTATGTTCTTGTATCATTTGACATACTGCACATAGTCGACTCTGTGTATGATCAATTCATTCTAACGAAACAGCTAAGAATTAAAAACATTTTAACATCTAAATTGTAAGAATTCAAAGGGTACGTCATACATGCGCTTGACTAATCATGCAACAACACATAATCGCCCATGTAAATATCTTTAAAACAGCTAGCGATCACTTAAATTAACATTGGCATCGAATTTTTCCTTTGCAACCGTGGATGCTTACCGGAATCAAAATAACGTATCGTTCACTGGTAAAGTTCGCCCATGAACCTAGTGGAGTTCGGTACGGGTTTGTTCCTGAGTAAGACGCCCTCGGAAGAGACGCCGCACGACGTGTTCTCGAGCTCGGGGTACGTGACGTCACGTCTGCAATGTCCTTGTGCCAACGTTATGTGTTGCCTGTCTCCGCGGTTCCGACCACAACTACATTTGTTACACATTTTTGTACCTTGTGTTCACTTACATAAGTTGCAAAGCTGAATGATCAGTTAGCATGTCAATGTATAACAATGTCGCTGTGGTCAATTTGTTTAGCATCCTTTTTTAACCACTCTTCTTTGTATTAGGCTCCACTGATAACTGTTTGTTATTTCGTGTTATGTGTTTCGCAATTCTGACTTTTGGGCAACATATTAAGGAAGTAAATAGTAATTACCGGGTTTAGTAGAGTGAGGTAGAATCGGTAATTGTTTTTTATTTCCTTTATTAGTCCAAATTTCATCGTTGTTTCCTCTTTTGTGCTGAATGGCATGTTGTATTATGTGTTAGGAATATGATAGAAATCATCCAGATATCGTAGAGTTCCCTGCATAGAGAGGTCTCCAACATTATCTATCATACATGTTGTTATCAAATGATCATCATAGGATATTTCACGACGTGGTTCATCGTCACCATCACACCATTTCACAATCATTTTAACTATTGGCACCATTTTTTATAAATCAATTCAAAATGTTTTAAGCATGTTTAGCTTTAATACGCTGAGCTGTCTCTTTTTCAAATTTAAATTTTGGTGATGTGAACAACTTGTCGATTTTGATATAAATAATAATAAAAAAGATGGAAAAAAATAATTCGTATTTGTTTTTACAGGTGCAGAAATTCTTATGTTATTTTTGTATCATTATACGATCTGTATTATTATTTTTCCCGAGTTAAATGTTTTCTGATGGTTCTGTACTATTTTTTTCTAAACTCTAATATTGGCTTTACACATTTACTTTCACGTAATATTACATTGAACCCTCCCGGTTCAATGTCACACAACATAATATGTGGCGTCTTTTATAATATAATACATTTATGAAACAAAATAGCAGTTATACTTAAAACTAAATTATTTGTGTGTTTTTACCGTATTTATATTTAATTCAGTTCCGAATATTTTGGCAGTGTTACAATAGAAATGACCACGGGGTAACTGAAAAGGGCATTGACTATCTTAATTGTAATCAGCACTACTATAAATGTGATGACGTGCGCAGACGCAGCTCGCTGGGCGGGTTCGGGCGCTCGCAGACCAAGTCGACGTCGAGCATGCCGACGCAGCCGCGCCTCGACTACCGCAGCATGGTCTCCGTGGACGACATGCCGGATCTCTTCGCCTCGTTCGATAGTTAGTATCGCTTATTACTGCTTTATTTTGAACGAGCTTTTGACCCGCGACTTCGTCTGCGTTTACCCCTTGATGGGTAGATTTTCGAAAAGTTCAGTTGTGACGTAGTTGCGGTGCAGTTGCGAAATCGCCTATGCTTAAAATCGCTTGTGTGATACGTGTAGGTCCCTCGGCCGCAAAAAAGGTATAATTAGCACTTTCGTGTTAGCTAGACCATCTAATAGGTAATAGGTTCAGGTGATAACATGTTTTTTTTCATCCTAGGAAACTAGAGTTTCTATAGAGCTTGAGATGATTTTACATTGCAGCCATTTGATCCTATTCCCTTAGCATCCTAGGGCTCTAGCTTGATGCGCGAGACAAGAATATCACATCTTTTATCTCGGTCGTACGTATGTGTTAACAGAAAGAGAGCCCTGGCGCGCTATTTCGTACTATCGTGCTAGACCATCTAGTCGGTTAGAGCAACAGCAGCCAAGTGTCGCACGTCTGTAAGAGCCCTTAGATGTGTGAGTGTGTGCTCTCTAGTTATAATTCGATATTATTCTTTCTTTCATCGCTATTACGACTATAAATGCCCTTCTCCGAAAAGGAAAAGCGCGTAGCACTCTCAAACGACGGACGTGCATGAAGAGATGTATGAAAGTGGATGAGGGGAGAGAAGTATGTCAGAATAGTAATGTGTGGCGAGCCGCAGTCTCGGCCTGCCCCTGTGGGATAGTGGCGTGACTGTATGTATGTATGTCATCGCTAGAGTTCCTAAAGAGCTTGAGATCTCGCAATTTAATATTAAATATAATATCCCCGCGTGTTTCAAATGTCATTAGTTGCACGTCCGGAACAAATTAAAACTTTCTTAGAATTATGTTTCAATTCGAAATTAACAAGCGTATATATTCTTTATTCATAGTCGATTTTTCCCAATAATAAGTACCGTAAAATATACGATAATGTCGGTCCAGTTTTCATGCACAAATTACAGACTTTTTTTAACGATAACGACAACAACAACAATTATAATCGATGTTCGTAAGTGCGAGTAGTCTAGAAATACGTGCATAAATAGCAATTAGTGTTAATTGTGTGCAAATGACCGTAGGATTCGATTCACCGACTAATTGTAATTTGTTTACCTAGATTAAATTTTTTATGTCGTGGCGTCGATAGGTTAACTTGCAATCTCACAATTGTATTTATTATTTCTCGGTGGTAACGCTACTAGCTTATCAGAAAACCAAACTGGTTTTCTGGTTAATCAAGGTATTTAGGAATTATCAATTTCCGCCTTTTGTCATAGGAAGTTAGTGCCCTATTATGGTACAGTTGCCTGCAGTTTTGCATGCAAGCTACGTGAGATTGTACTTTAAAAGTTGATTTTTATTTATAACAGAGTTAATACCTCGGCCGGCTCGCCCGAGCGACGACCCGCCCTTGTACCTGCGCCTGCGCATGGGCAAGCCCGCCGGCCGCCCGCTCCCGCGCACCACCCCACTCATGTCTTACGGACGCAAACGCATGAAGCCAGAGTACTGGTTCGGTGTTCCTAGAAATAGGTAAGATTTTTATTATTTGCTTGCTTGTCTCCACCAATCCGCCAAGGCCCGCATGGTGTAGAATGGTCCACTCGGATCTCACCCTTATTCGTAAGAGATGGCCTTTGCCCTGCTGTGGGATCCTACGGGCTGTAACTTACGGGCTGGCGGAGTCTGAGAAGAGAAGAACGTATCAAGGTTGAATTCCTGCCTTTCGATGTGGAGACCTTTAGCTGTTGCTGTTGGGGTCCCGCGGCGAAACTTTTTCTAAAGTGCCTCTGGAGGCGCCTGTTTGAGGCAACGGGAGACAGGAGGTCTGGCAGCTATTTTGCCCAAAGAGTATGTTTGGCCATTCAAAGAAGCAATACATCCAGCCTCCTTGGAGCTCTGCCTCGGGTGGGCGCTTTGGAAGATATCTATATTTTTGTAATTTTGTTTATTGGTTTGTATGTATGGTTAGGGTAATGTTTTTTTCCCTCCTGTGTTCTGTATTTTTGTGTTTAATAAATTGATTGCTATAACTTTAAATCTTACTTTTCATTTTATTACTGCTACAACATTCGTACATTCATGACTGTATTTTATTTACAACTACAAACACATTTTCCAAGGTGTAGCAATGTAGATACCTATATTATTTAGAGTGTCAGGATGGAATGATGTGTCAACGTTACAGGTGTCGAGCTTATCGCCCGTAAAAAAACAAATATAACGGGGTTCCGCAGCCGAAGTACCGACAAAGAACGGAGTATACAGGGTGTAAGTGACAGCCAGGTTGGCTTCATAGTGAAAGTTGTTCAGTTTGATGGTCTGAGTTCACCGTTTCAGTATTTACTAGACTGTCACTTACACCCTGTATTTATTTGATATATGAATAAATTCGCTTTTCAATAACAGCGGCACGATGTTATCCCAAAGAATTTACTCTTTCATCACCATGTATCTCATCCGAGTTGTTCCTGTATTACCAAATCTAAAACAGACCATGTGGGTAACTGGACATTCACGCTTGAATCTCCCAACTTTCTCAAATCAATGTAACATTGTTTACCAGGGTGGATGATCTCTTCAAGTTTCTAACACACTGGGTACCGGACCGGTACGGGCCGCTGGGTGACGTCACCGCGCAGGGCTACGAGCTCATCGACAGCGACACCGAGTGGGACGACGACGAGGCCAAGCCTCACAAGGTACGCGTAACATATAACATGCAAAGTACGCACCAATTATGTTCAATTTACGCATGTAATCCGTGAGCAAAGTAGGCGAATAAAATACTCATAGCATACGTGAGATACGTGAACTACGGGTGTTAATAACCATATATAAAATAAGCGCATCATCGGTGCACAAGACACGCATATCAGTGCTTAAGGTACGCATATTATAGATGAATATATGGTACGCGTATCATAGGTGCACAAGGTACGCATATGATAGGTGCTAAAGTACGCAGATCAGTGCATAAGGTACGCATATCGTAGGTCAACAAGGTACGTTTATCATAGTTGAACATGGTATGCGTATCATAGAGGCACAAGGTACGCATATCATAGGTGCGAAAAGTACGCAGATCAGTGCATAAGGGACGTATATCTTAGTTCAACATGGTACACGTATCATAGGTGCAAACAATAGGTACAAGGTACGCATTTCATATGTGCACAAAGTACCGCCTTATTTGTATCAATATCAGTTTTGTTTTTTTGCTGTTTTGTTTGGTGTGGATAAAGTATACCTATTTAAATAATTTTTTATTAGATTTTAATTAAATTTTTAGCAACACTGTTCTTTGTAAATTAGTAAAATCAGAGCGTTTACCGTCGCGTTTATGTACAGAGAAACTATTAGTTAACATCCCTCTAACGTCCAATGCATTCACCACACTTTATTTTGACTTCAATACAAAATCGTGCCAAGTATCAATAGAAGACATTTGCAACTGAATTCCGCATTAACATAAGGCACGCTATTTCCACCACAAGAATCTATGTCAGTAGGTACTAGAGTTACAGAAGCCCATTATATCTTATTGTCGCTAATGTATTTTAATGCCGCTCATGTTACAAACAGATCACTATCTAGTCTGCCATCATCAGTCATCAAGATAACAGAGCTGTGTTGACTTTATTTATGACATTATTCCGCAACGTTATGTATGTTTGTTAATTAATATCTCATCTTCACATTTTGTTAACGTCTCTCTTTTGTATTTTCAAACATTTGCTTCTTTAAATTTGTATTTTGTGGGCTGGTTACAAAACTTACAGCAGTAACTTCCAAATGGATATGCAGAGACGCAAGAGGGGCACTGAAATGCCTCCAGGGCCAAATGTCCCAAAAGTTAGAGCCTTAGTGAGTAAAACTGCTACTTTGGACCTCAAATTAAGACTAGCAGTTTAATAGGCTCCCGTTCAATTCAATTCAGTGTTTTCCCACTTATGAATCCGTTCCCGATCCTGATTTATGTGAATTAAAGTGAATGGTTCTTCTCGACAACTAGTTTTAAACATTTTCTGATTTATTTAAATGTGTTTGCCGTTTCAACGCGAACCGACAAATAAATTCATCTAATCTAAACTATTATAAAACTGTAAAAGAAGTGTGTTTGTACATTGAAGATTTTTTAACTGTCTGTTTGTTTGTTTTGTTTGTTCGAGCATCACGCAAAAATTACTGAACCGATTTTGATGACACGTATTTTGTTTGAAAGCTAAAGATTTGACTTAAAATCTGGTATATAATTTGTGCTGACGGAGTCGCGGGTAAAAAAAGCTCGTATAAATAAATTTCGAATAAATAAATTTCTAAACATTCTACTTAGAATCGGTTGGATCCATACAAAAACACTATTGTACACGTACACGACACGGCGACAAGTCAAGCTATACATAACCAGCATAAGTTGGCCAAGCGACGTTATACAAGATTTAACCTATGCGTACCAACTTAAGCTGGCTATATATTATGTCTTGACTTGTCGCCGTGTCTACACTTTATTTTATATTAATTTAGTTTTAGATGACTATGAATACACAGTAATGTTGCTAATGTAATAAATGATAAAAACCTTGTCTCAGGAACGTACCGGCAGCACGGGCGATGTGTCCGACATCACCAGGGAGTCGTGGGAGGTAAGATTCGAACCAACATAAACTGCTAACCGTTTTAACATTATTAATTACATTACTCTTTATTACGAACACGTTCGTTTTGTGACTAACAACGCTTCTAACACACCTTTTTTTATCGACGACAATGCATCTATTTCACATCCCACAGTACAGTACACATTTAACATGAATGTTTTTTCCCTTTCTGGCTGCACTTCGAGTAGGGTTCTTAGACACATTTATTCAGAACGAATCAAACGTAAATAACGTTTTAATTTGTGAGGTTTGATTAGCACGCGACAGCGGTATAAACAAAACAATTTGTACGCTCCTTATCGGTGTATTACAGTGGGCCTTGTTTGTGTTTCTAATCAAGGCGACTTGGTGGCACTTACTTTATCACAGTATAACACTATAGAGCTAATCATGTCATAAACTATGACGTAGACGAAAATTTATAGCTACCTGCCACAGAGTTGTTTAGATACACCGATCAAACAACAACAAAATTATCTATTTTATTTTAATTATTGTTATGGAATCGAATTGTATTATTAAAGGCAAACATTATAAAAACACCAGTGAAACAAATTTTTCTATAAAACGTTGTCGAAGTTGGTTGGATTGAGATTAACTTTACATACATTAAAAATTTTCTGCGCGTTTCCTGTTTCCACGTAACTGATTTCCTATGTAATATGTAAGGAAAAACCATATATAACAATTAATATTGTTTACCTTAACAGGTAATTGTTATTAGTTTGTTCAGTCAAACCATGTATTAACTCTATAAATCATTATCCAATCAACATAACGATGAATGTTTAAAACAATAAAACATACACACTGTTAATATTAGATTTATTAGTTTAACCAACAGTTTAACAATCTGTCTTAAACTGAGAATATGCTTATCTCCATTTTCGGAGAATTTTCTACGAAATTGTGAAACCCGCGATCATAAAGAATGAGATCCTACGAAACTATGAAAAATACAGTACGTTTATTGCGATGTCAAATCATTTCTAAGGCTGTTGTACGAGAAATAAGTACTGTATTTCGGTTACTGCGGTCCTCATTCTTTATACGTCGAGTTACAATAACTGACTTGAATGGGATTGCGCATAGCTGCTGAAGGCGCCGTACGTGAAAGTATATTCGATAATGAAGAGCCAGGCCGAGGCGCTGGGCGACTCGCTGGGCGAGGAGCCGCGGCCGGAGGTACTGCGCGCGCGCTCGCGGTCGTTGCGGCCTGGACACCGCTGTTATTTGAATCACTTGTTGCTTTTTATTAAGTTTTAGACCGGAAATATACATAAAACGGTTGATTCTTGCGCGTCTATACGAAATATAAAAAAAACACGGCCTTTAAGGTTTATTCCGTCATCAGTTTAATTTAAATAACATACGGGCTATTAAAATTCAATCGCGTCTTGCGTACGTGATTCCCCGCACGCATTTGTCTAATAAACCAGAAGCATCGATGTGACACAAATAAAGCGGTATTCAGTCCGTACAGTAAGATGTAGCGCGAGTGTTTTGCACCTTAGCGATTAGGAATTCGCACTCAGAACTAGATTCGACTGTTAGTTAACCAAAAATGTTATCCGTAGCTTGTTTAGTTAATGTGAATGCTGTCCTGACTGTTCGATTCAGCTTAACGCGGATACAATCTATCTGAAAATACTGTTTGCACTTTAGCTATCCATTGTATTTGTACCTATGTTTTAGTGGAAATGCCAATGACACTTGTGAATAGTTTTAAGCCAATTGTATGTTAAGTAGTATAGCTATACCTTGACCGTTTGCAGCGTAGAGTTTTTCTTTAGGACAAGTAATTCATTTGGACATGGGCATTAGGCGTATTTGGCTTTTTCCGAGGAAACCTTATTTGGAGAACCGATATAGCGTATATTGAAGGATTGTGTTATGAAGTTTTGTTTTTGTTTCTGACCGAAGTCACTCACTCGTTTTCCTGTTACCTTATGTAATGGAAGGATTGATTATAACAGCAAAAAGTAGAGTGTAATGAAATAGGTGGAGGCGCACAATGAGTTGCAAACAATGGAGAGCAGCGGGTGCCGACCGCCTCGTAATCATCTCTGGCCATTGTGCGCTGCGTAATGTTTACATTCACACACTATGTTACGCAAAGCTAGTTTGAACTTTAGTTTTCTTTCCGTTTTTATATAGTTCTGATTTATTGAAAACTAGCGACCCGTCCCAGCTTCGCCCTGGTGGGATCTACAATATAAGTAAATATATCATACACATAAATATAAACCTACCGGAAAAAAAACAACGGGTTGCACTCCGGGAGTGTCGGCAGAAGTGAAAACTTGAACATTAACGTTTGGTTAGGGAATAATTTCGCACGAATTGCTTTAATTATCAGTATAAAAGTACTATCATTTATGTGGTAAAATACAATATTCATTTATTGCGCTATCATACACAAACATGACAATTTATGCCGCTTAAACGAAACAGCAGGAACAGGCATACATTTTCGCCACGCGGTAGAAAGAGAGGGGGATATGTCTGAACAATTGTCGATCAGAATCAGGGTCACGGTCCTGACGCGAGTTTAACATTTTTCACCCATTCCAAAAAGTGCACAACGCCGCTGAAGAAGTTTTCACTTCAAAAATCTCTAAATGACAGTTGAATTGAAACCATAGAGACATTACGGAGAAGTAAGCGGAGAAACAGAAATGATGAGGACAGACGCGGACAGCTACTTTTTTAGAGATAAATAAGAAATGAAATGAATTAAATATAGGTACTTCATTAAAACTAAATATAAAGAATGAAAATATGGTTTCAGTTAAATTGAAAACCTATTTTATTATATTTTTTAGTGGAAGTTAATAAGCGGAACAAAATAGGTCTCGAACCACTTTATTTCACATACTTATTAAATAAACTGATTGTATCAACATTTAGTGGCGACGGGCTCACTCCCCGTCACACTGGACAGAGTTACGGTACTAGTGAAACGTGGATGTTCTGAGGTTTCAGAATATCTCTGACTACCCCCTCGGGGAATATAGTCATGAGCATATGCATGCATGTATGCATCAACATTTAGATTTAGATGTCAATTGATTAAAAGTTGCGTTAATTTGTTAGGTACTTTCATAATTCGATTCTTATGTCTTTCGAGCAATAGACGCAAATCAACATCTGGAGTGCGATTTTTGAAACTCGTTGGTTGAACTCAGCGTTGAAAATGTATGGAGATACGCATCTTTCTACTGCTGATTTAACATTAAAAAATCATACTCCAGGGGTGCTATTTTTAAAGTCAAATCAGCAGTATAAAGATGCGTCCCTATCTCCATACATTTTCAACTGCTGAGTTCAACGTACGAGATTCAAAAATCGCACTCCTGAGGTTTACACATTTTACGAATAACTTTTGATTGGTCAATTGGCAATAAAAAGCAACGAGTGTGACGTCACCAGTTTTTTGCATAAGTACCTACTTAGTAAGTATGGTCTAAGTTACTAAGTTAAAAGAGTTTTCCAGAATAAAATCTGAATTCTAATAAGCATTATTAGTACCTACGCAAGCGCGCCTAATACGGGAGACGTTCTTATAACATTATGCTCGCAGCCGAAAGCCATTTATTACAATTCTACGTGAATTGAATTGCATAATGCATATTACCTATACCTATACCTACTGCATTATTAGTCGTTGGTCAAGACGTTCTTTTTGAGTACGTATTTAACTATAGGCACTCCCTTAATGATATTTTGATGGTATTAGAAGTGGTTCTCCTCCTAGTGTTGGACAGCAGAAATAGCCCTCGGGAATTATACAGGGTGTTTGGTGCATGCCAAATTGAATTGGTGGATAGAAGGGGTCTCTACAAGCCCTATAAAAAAAAATCGCTTTGAATTTTTTTAAGTTTTTCCTCAAAAAGTCCGAAAGTCAGCATTTAAGCTTGAATAAAAAGAAATTGTGTGTACAACCTCCAAATTATTTTTTTATTTGAATGTCTAATGGTGATGTTCTACAGTTCTTTCAAAATTAAAATTACATTGATGCGACCTCTAGTTTTTTTTTATTGAACATAACTTTTTTTGAAAGAGGAAAACTAAAATGTAATTTTAATTTCAGTAGAACCGTACAATATTGGACATTCAAATAAAAAAAAAATTGGGGTTTGCACCTACAACTTTTTTTTTATTCAAACTTAAATGCTGGACTTAGGACTTTTTTGAAAAAAACTCTTAGCAAATACCTAAAAACTCCATGACGCGGGAATTTTTTTTGGAGGCGTGGCGAGATAGCATAAGTCCCCTCCACTGTCCTACCTATCCACCAAATCAATTTGGCCAACGATGCACCAAACACCCTGTATTTCGAATCATAGTAAATCGCCGTATCCCGCGATAGGATTACGCGATGAGGCTTAAATCGTTCTAGGAATGAAGGCTTACAGTTACTTATACCACAATACCTTTGCCAGCTTCCTGCTCGTACCTCTAGTCAACCTGCAGAAAGTTACTAAAGAAAATTCTTTCATATTAGCCTATGTCCAGTGATTCGAGTATAAAAGTCCCTTAGTCCATGATTTTTACTATAATGTTACTAATTCAACGAACATTTTGAAGTGTTTTTATTCGATTTTACATGAATTTTACTGGTAGGTTAGGTTTAACTGATGTGGGCGCCAGCATTCAAATTTTATTTTCGTTTAAAATAATATTAATTAGGTATATTAATTTTTACTTTTAATAATGCACCCTTAGTCCAAAATGTATGTATTCAAATCCCTAAGTCCAGTCACATCACATCCAGTTTAAAATCCCTAAGTCCAGCTTAAAAGTCCAAAAGCTAAGGAAATTAGGTCAAACCATTTATATCGCTTTACTCGATTACTACTCATTGTATTTATATTTTACAAGGTTCAAAGAAGAAGAAGGTTCCAAGAGACACCAAGGTTATATGTTTTGACCGTGATTCATGTTATACTGTGTTATACAGTATTTTGGTGTCGTTTTTTACGGCCCCACACGAGCGGCCCCATTAGTTACCATAACCTAAGAACAGGGCTGCCAGATTGTATAATTGGATACAAAAACCGTATAATTGGGTGGCAGTTTGTATCCTCTATGTATCGTGAACTCTCATGTATAATTGGATTCAAAACTTCAGAGAAGCCGCTCTATCACGGTCATAGATACAATACATTTTCGACCATACTAAGACTAAGCTCATGCCCAAAGGAAGTTCCTGATCCTCAGCCTGAATCTCGACCTATTGTGTATAGAACGGAATGTTAACTTTCGGTTATCATTATAAACCAATAGATGCCTCAAAAAAAAAGAATCCCTGTTGTGAATAGGTAAATTTTTTTTCGAATTATGTGATAAATATTTAAAAAATCTTTTTTCTTATTTGTTTCACTTTTTTTACCCCTGATTGTATCCTGCAAGGCTATTTTGTATAATTTCGCGGACATAGCTAAATAATTATAAAAAATCGACTGGCAGCCCTGCCTAAGAGGACATCAGGAAGCTGGCATAGGTATTGGGGACGCACCTAAGAGCAAGGGTCTCCTTTTTATAAAGGAGAATCAATTGTTTTGTCTATGATTCATTTAAAAAATAATTATCCTCAACTATGAAGTGACAAGCAGGTGTCAAGAGTAAAAAATCAAATTGACATGTCAACATGTCAATCTAAAACGTAAATAAAATATGTAAAATATACACGTAGCGTTTATATTCTCTTTAAAAGTAAAGAAGCACTGATGTTTATTTACTGTGATTATTTATTCCCGAGATAAAACATAAAACAGAAACTAACAAGAACAAGTTCTAGTGTTTATTTTTATGTAAAGCTAAATAGGTAAGATTCGTATGAGGCAACGAACGAACGTTATCATCCAATTATTTATCTAAGATCATTTCATTATTAGCAGCTCAGCATAATTATAACGAATCTAAATCATTAAACTAAGAAGATTGAAAATATCTAGAAAGTTCTAAGGACTATAATACTAAACTAATTGGTTCAGCAATTTATTTTTTAATATAGAGCGGAATATTTTTACTGCTCGCATACCTAACTGCATACCTACTATTGCAAAGAGATTACACAATCGTTAATGATAATGACAAATGTATTAATGAACGCTTAAAATAGTTTGGTCAAAACAATAATGTATATGCATCCTATAATATTGTTAAAACAATAATTGAAATATAACTAACTAGCTTTTGCCAAATTCCTAATTGCATGTTTCTATCTTCAGCGGTTTAGTTAGACTGTTCGTTGTCTGTCAGTTAGTCAGTCACGGTTCACTGAACTGTTTTAGCTTAGATTATTACTGAAATTAGCAGAAACATCAAACAATTTGTATAAAAATGTTTTTGTCTCGAACTTATTTGTTAGACTATGGAATAGTTAATAAAGACCACCCAGATTCAAACATTGGGAGGTCCTCATTGTGGACAAATTACTTGATTGTGACGCTTCCGTCGATATTGCACAACTACTAGAAGTTGAAGAAATGCCTCTAGGAATAAAGCTAACCCAATCAAATGTACCGCTAGATATTTTAATCTGGACTGACGACAAAAATACATCAATTAACCTGTCCTTCGTGACACAATATAGAGATTAGAGATGCATTAAATAGGGCATGCGCTCCATTCAGCCAACAATAATGCCGGGATGTGCCGTGGCGTGGATAGACAACTTAATTTGACGAATAGACTTTGTCATGCAAGCAGTCAGACGAATGTTACATCGAGGACAACTGTTAGATAATACACAGGTTAATAGTAACCAATAGGAAAGATTATACAAGTAAATTTTCTTTTTTGTTTGAATACCAATTTCAGCGGAAGAGAAAGCGTCTCGTCCGTACTGTGCGTGCTGGAGCATGAAATTTGTATGGCCAGTTAACATTTAGTCATGGTTCGACATACATGCCGCTAAAGGTAGAACCACACGTGAGCGACGCATCACTGTATTATTATACGACGCGTATAACTGCATGGAACTGGAACAGTCGAATCTGTTTTATAGTCATGCATAGAGGGAGAAAGGCCGCTTCGTGTCAAGTACAACCCGACCTTAATAATATCTAAAGTATAACTCTTATTTTTTACTGAATTCTAATGCTTTAGGTGATGGCTGACGGAAGACAAGTAAGCAATGACAACGGCTTGTGCACGAGCCCTTATAAGATTGGGGTCGACCGGTTTTAGTCCGGAATTGATTTGTTTAAGTATAACCTTGTCCCTCTTTTTTGGGATTATTCCGTTGCTTGTTTTTCTATTTTGTGTGAAGTTCTTGCTTCCTCTATGATGTGTATGTAAACATCTTCAATCCATTGATTACGATAACTCGGAATAAACCCAGTTCGTTATTTACCAACTCTTTAAATGAAGCTAATTGTAGATATCCAGTTTCAGTCCGTGTTAAACGAAACCGGCTGCAAACTCTTAGAGCTAGATCAGGTTTTATGATTATAAACCCCATAAATACATCATGTCTAATAAACACGCTGCTATGTATGGTGTTTATATTGTCTGATTTGCACTATAAGTTGTAGATTTTTTCAGACTATGGATTCAGAGCGGAACTGCTAGTCTTGAACTTGAATCATTTATAAAAATGCGCATTATCATAAGATTATAGAGAGGATGATAAAGTAGGTAGGTAATGTAACCAAATATGTCAGAGCGGGCCGGGGGGGCGTCTCGAATGTTCTTAATTGTTTTTATGTTGTATATTGTACGTACGTTAATAATCTTCATGTCGTCCATCTGACGGTTCCATTTTTATGCGTGAAACAGAATATGAAGTGAGATCATTGCAATTGTTAGCAGTGGATCTGTCTGTCCCCTTCGCCCTTGTCAACCTTACACCCAGACAATTAATTTGCATGTCGTCGCCGCGCGTTCCAATTAAAAGCTTTGGGATCCTCGCAGTAATCGCTTCTTGTCTAGATGTTAATCGCGATTAATTGTGAGTCTGTCGCCTGCCCATTGTGCATAAAGTGCTCGTTGATTTATGCACTGGTCTTGTTCATATGAACTCTGAACACTTGTAAGCCTCCACAGACCGAGGCTCGCCTCGTGCGGTAAGGTTATACCAGTTTTTACCTCTTCAAGCCTTTCTAAACTAGATCCAAAATAAGCCTTAATTCACTTACAAATGTTTGTTTTGCTTTGATAAATTATGATCGCGTGCAAATGATATTTTCGCCGCCCAATTAAATTTTTGAGGAAATTATAGGACAGGAAATTCATCTTTAGATGCCTGGATGCCCTTCGTAAGAGACAGGTTTTATAAAGGCAGCTCATTATAATATAAAGCACCGTAAATACGGCTTATGTTAAGAAAAATATCGTAATTATAGAGTTTTAACATTGTTTGCATAATTCTAAAATACCTTGTTGACCATGTTGTCAGATATAGTAGAGATTTAGATACCGTTTCAGAAAAATCCTTGTAATAGTTACTTACCTAGACATTTTAAATATGTAGTCACAACACTCACAACTGACAAACATGGATAGTTCAGTAGAAATTTGGACACAACTATTTCTGTAGTATGGTCATGCCATAAAAGGCGTGACAAAATGACTATAATAGGTTCCATGACAAGTGATGTTTTCTCGCTCGTTTAAATTTTGCTGTTATGTCTTGCTCTGAAAATTAAGACGGATTTAATAATGCTCCGTTACTTTCTTAAAAACATTAAGAACAGTGCCTTTATTTTGAGGAGATGATAGGATTTTCTTATTTATTACAAATTTAAAGTATTTAATAAATAAAGCTTGCGTGGCAATGGATAGATAATTAAAATTGAAGTAGACAACCTGTTAATTTGGAAGTCGCCCGGATATAAGGTGGAGTCACCTTCTCGTGATCCGGTCGACCAACGAGGTGGTAAATTGACATTCCAACTTCCACCCTATTCGTATGTAGCTGCAAGTTTGGCACAATTATTCACTTGTAAGTCATTAATGTCATTGCATGTAATGCATTACATATTTATTATTGTATGATAGTGCTTATAAATCTAGATCTATATGACTGCAAAGTGCAAACCTCAATGACTTGCAAACCTTGCAAATCCCTTCGCATCTAATGGGCATACTTTCTATAAGAGCTGTCACTTAGAGCTTATACACCTGTCAATTTGCAACGATCAGTCTTAAATCTTCGCGGTTTAATTGGCCTGCAAGGAGTCGTTTCCGCGTGTAGAGGTATGGTGGTGGTGCACAACGCAGCATTATTGTCATCAGCCGGCAGCCGGCCGCGCGGGGTCACTACGATGCCTTTCTTTTCGCCTCTAGTTAGTCAGTAACACCGCTCTGTAGAGCTCGCCTCGCGGACGCGCTGCTTCCCAACATATTAAAAACGTAACTTTTAAACTGCGCTTGCGCTCGACCCCTTACCGCAAACAATACCCAAGAATGTTTCAACGATTAATGGCCGCTTATTAAACTGACGAGAACGGTACAAACACAAACGACTCCTGTTTATAAGTAGCGGCGGCCGACGCCAGTGTTTAGTGTTTGGTTACGAAACCTTGTATCGTGTGGGTGTTTCTAAATTAAGCGCTGGCAAGTGTGATGTGGACGTCGCGTCGTGTTGATTGTGCATCTTGACGACGCTGTTTGATGTAGACAAACTTCAGATAAATGCAGACTATGAAATGGATTGAGATGGTGCGGCTCGGGCCTGCGCCTGCGCCTGCGCCAGCCGCCACCGACGTCAGCCCCGACACTTTCGACAGTGATAAGGTGAGACCGAGTCCGGCTGCGTCTGGTGCCTCGCTCTGCGATCCCAAAGATAGAAAGTATTTTAATCTGTAGCAATTTATAGCCACTATTCGATATCAAGTTTTAGATAACGTCATCGACCTTCAATAAAAAACGCATGTGTATCTACAAACAAACAATAAACGTGGCTTTTATTTTGTGTTTTGGCCACGTATTTCGTTCGACTCGGTGACTCTATAAAAACTACAGGTAGGTACATTGTGTTGTTGATTACAAATTGGACTCGGATTCAGTGAGACATTGCGATTTATTTGCATCAGTAAACATGCGTTTTAATGTATGCAGCTGACGTAGGTAGTAAGTAAGCCAACACTGACCTGGAATTCGTTTCTAAATTGCTATTCCAATCAATATCGCGACGACGACGTTGAGCTAGGTACGAAAGTTTATTATACACGCAAGCAATAAACGATAAGGCATCGAATCGTTATAAATTATACCGCAGAAAGTGTACCGTAGTATTAAATATTTTAAATATTTATTTTGAATTGATTAATCTGTAACATGACTATGTAGGTATGTATAATATTGTACGAAAACTTCCTTCGCGATTCGACTTTAAATGGTGTACGACGGAACGTTAATCCAGACTTTAACGATAGACATCTTTTCACTACTCTATAAATAGAGAGAGAGGCGTGGTTGCTGATGATAAAAGCGGCGCTTGTCAAAACGGTGCCCCTAGCACGAATTCCTCGTTGTGAGGTCTTGAGTCGTAGCTCAAGAACCTGGAAATAATGCTAAACAATGTCTAATAATAGGGTCCTTCTTAATATGCCGACGGTATTTTAAGGGGATGATCAGACCATGAAATTGAACTACTTTCTCTATGGGACCAACATTGAAATCACAGAAAAAAATTAACTGTCACATCAGGATGGCAGTTTTGTATGAAACAGCAGATTTATTTTCGCGATTTCGATTCTTGGTCCCATAGAATAAGTTGTTCAATTTCAGGGTCTGATTATCCCATTAAAAAACCGTCAGCATATTAAGAAGGACCCTATAATATAACCATCAGAAAATATAATATCATAAACTATTGATAACATGTTATAAGTAGACGTTATTATTTTCCTATTATTACTCACCTTGAGTAATTTAAAATTTAAATTTATAAATATACGTACGTATCTAATGATAGTTCTTGCATCTTTTCATACCTGTTTTATACCTGTATCTCGTGGTATTTATGTAAACAAGTTTTTAAACTCTTATAATGTTTTTCAACGTCGCGTCGCGTCGTCTCGTTGTGAATTCAAAGCCTACTTAATACAACTTTTGCATGGTTTTTCATATAAATTTAAACTTTACACTATATGACGGAGCTTTTGAATGTTCATGTTTTATATCACAGAGTACTATAATTACTTAAATCGTTCGGTTGTTGTTCGATGTAAAAAATATTTTCTTTTACGTGTCACAGTCAAGTCAACGTTATCTTTGGTCAAGTGTAATTTTTAGGTCAAAATATGTATAAACGTTTTTAGTTCAGACTAGTTAAATAAAATTATACAATTGGCCTCGCAGGATCAGTTAGTATAATTATATTTTTCACAGTGTATAATTTTGTTATTGTAAGTAGATATCTATGACCTAAAAGTTATTATATTAATCGGAGCACCCCATAATTCGCCAAAATTTTATTTTTGGATATTTATCAATTATAACTTATCAATTGGTATACTATACACTTTTATTATACTAATAAGTTAAAACTTATTAAGTAATCTTATTATGGCTCGATCAAGTTGAAAATGAAATAAGCTACACTACACCTATACGAAATGTACACACTAATGATATTGAAACAGATTATTTATTTTAGCTTAACATTCAAATTATTCTTGATTCGTTCTTGTTTACTGTCAAGTAAAGGTTAACTGGAAATACATATAGGAGAGTATGTCCAAAAAGAAATACAAAGTGTAATTACTGGTTTCTTTTTGATACACAAAATAAGTACGTACGAGTAAAGCCGGGTCCGCTGCGCCATGTTATAATGTTTGCTAACATCGTTTTCTAACTTTCCCCTCCCCCGCAGGCGAACGCGGGTGATGTTTTCCGATGCAAATGGATAACATCACCCGCGTTCGCCTGCGGGGGAGGGGAAAGTTAGAAAACAATGTTTGCAAACACGATAACATGGCGCAGCGGACCCCGCTTAACATACACAACTTGCTTTGTAAGCTTAATTGGCCCACAAAACTTATCATCTTATTTATTGCCGAATTAACAATAATCCGCTTCATAATCCAGCGGTTGTTGTCCGTGTCTCAGTTTATATACAAGATAAGACTCAACAAACAGATAAAGAGCCTTCTTGGTGACCAACGGACCTGTCGCGACTTAGTCTTTGTGCGTCGCGTCCGTCAGCCACATGTAGGTAAATAATCGCGAGACAACAAATATTGTCACCATGATTGTGCTCGGAAAATAAGTGTTTACAAGCAGGTCAATATGACCATTATTGGAATACAACCTTGAGACTTGCAGCTACAGGCGATCTGCTATAATAATCTGGTTCAATAATTAAACACACCTACACATCACATTAATATTTTACCAATAACTAATAAAATACACCCATAGTAAGACAACGTTCATCAGTTTAGAGTCGAAGGCCAACGCCATAAAATATCGAAATGTTCCGATTAATGCGAAGGATTGTTCGGAGGATCGTAGAGAAGATCCGAAGCGTGGAGATGTTCATGTTTAACATAGCAACCATGCAGAGGAGGGGCACAATACATTCCATCTGTGAGTCAAGGTCTAAGAAAGAGACGCGACGGTACCTGCGTAGGAGAGCTACCATTCAATCCGTATGCGAGGTGAGAATAGCCACTTGAATTACCATATAAGACAACAAAAATTGCGCCTGCATTACGTTAAATACCAGAAGTTTATATTGCCACTTAAAATTAACATAATTGCGAGCAAAGATGTTGGTAAGACAACTGTTTTGGTTAGTTAGCAACCAGTTTATTTTTTGTCGGGTTTTTTCAGCGTTCGGTTGATTTAACTCCGTCTATTTTAATACGTTCGTGTAAGGACAGTGGCGAGCTGTTAGTTATAATTTTTTAGTGTTACGCACGTTAGGAACAGGAAAACTAAATATATTATTGTGTATATTGTACTCGTTATATGTGTGATGTTAACATTATAAATTAAAATTACTATAAGTGTAATGTAATAGCTATAAGCACCTCCATGTATGTGTATGCAAAACTTATTCACTATTTTATTAGATAGAGTAGTGCGCACGGGCACGCACATTTGGAACTTTCTATGTTGAATGTGAACTGTAGTGTCCACGAATGCATCAATCACTAGTGCATCTTGTCGAATCAACGCACAATCATCTCAACTTCATCATAATTAGTGATCATTGATCATTCGCTCATAAGGTGGATCATCTTTTCATTGAGAATTTTATTACAAATTACTTGGCATGATAGCACAATTATATCTAGCATTGTAGCCCCTACATATTAGTAGGTCGCTTTTAACTTATAAATTGACAAGCGATTTTAATTCAACCTGCTTTTAGATATCTAAGGCTTTATTTCAAATTTAACGAAAATTTGAAATTGCTGCAACTTTAAACGATAAAAGCGACCTAGTACAATGTAGGAGCTTTAATGGACCACGATTAATTAAATTAGAACACCAGATTTTCAGAAAACGCGGAATAGTGTTCAGTCAATTTCAAAAATGTTGAAACAGAAAGACCATAATGATATAAACGAACTTTTAATCACCTATTTTATCGAGTTTGAAGTTGACTTAACATAGCATGTCATTTTCGATCGTACTCTGATGTCGGCGAATAAAGCTCGATTTGGTAAATCATCTATTTGACTTGCCACTTTCTTCTACAAACAATCGCGGCTTTGTTCGCCGATGCGAATAGAGACGAGTACTGAAGAATGTGATGCGTCAGGTGCTGTCGATGAGCGATGAGCTGCGACGCGCGCTGTACTCGTCGGGCGCCTCCATCGACATGGAGTTCTCTCCTCCCGATCTCATCGGTGTCTCAGAGATATTCACTATGGAACACAGGTACGCACCTACACCTTACAGCTAAAGTTAAATATTTTAAAGGATTCTCCCTCTCCGTTCATCCCGATTTAAATTACGTATAATATTTTATAGGGTGTTTGGTAATTAGATGCGTTCATTTTAAGGGGATGATCAGACCGTCAAACGTTCAATATGGGGCCAAATTGGAAATGACGAAAACAAAATCGCCTTTTCCATACAAAACTGCAATACTACTCGACTGTTAGTTTTGATGTTAGTCCCATATAAAAAGTTATTCAGTTTGATGGTCATCAGCTTAAATGGAACGCATCTAACTACTTAACATCCTGTATATCAATTCAATTAAATATTAGTTTTTCCAGCATTTGCCCCCATTGGTGTTAAAAATAAAAATGATTGGGTGCACGACTGTTTATAAAATGTAAGTATTCTTTGTCGTATTAAAGTGTTCTAGGTAACTAATGTAGTAATGTATGTGTTTGCAGAGAGAAGCTGTGCAGCGTGCTGCCGGCGCGCGCGCAGGGCTACATGTGGTCGCTGGCGTTCAGCACGAGTCAGCACGGGTTCTCGCTCGCCTCCATGTACCGCAAGATGCAGCGTGTCGACAGCCCTGTGCTGCTCGTCATACAGGACACCGATAACAATGTGCGTTACAGTTATCAATTTATCATTTACCGCATTCGGGAGATATTCATCAAGTGCCCACATTCAATTCATTCGCGATGCGCTTACCTACATGGATGAACGCATATGCGGTCTGCGTCAAAACGCGCATATGCTCGCCATGTTGCGGAAAATCATTGTAACTAATTTCGTGTACCTACTGGCAACATTAACATTTATCTTTCGATTGTAACACTCCCAAAGAAATTTTTATTTTTCTGATCAGGATTTAAAATAACGATGATATGATTTATATTATATTTATTATTCAACAATTAATTTCTTGGACATAAACAATAGGAATCGTGTTTATAATAATGTATAGATACTTCGCCTACATGGGTAAGATTCTGTGAGAGTAAGATTTCTCTTTTCCCAACCTCCGTTGTGTGCAAATATTGGCTACTCTTCAGGAAAGCTTCCAAATTGGCAACCAATTTATAAATAAATGTTTGCAGGTGTTTGGCGCTCTGACGTCAAGCGCCCTGCATCCCTCCGAGCACTTCTACGGCACGGGCGAGTCCCTGCTGTTCGCGTTCCAACGCGTACCCGACGAGACGCGCCGTCCCTCTCAGACCAACACCACCGAGGACAAGGACAAGGAGGACGGCAAGGACGCGGGCGACACCAAGGAGGAGAAGGATGGTTAGTTTAGTGACACCACATGTTTTTAGGCTGTAGCAGAGATCAGTAGGGAACTGTAAAAAAGGGCGTTCACACAGGACCAGCGATGGTCGAAGTGGCACAGGTAAAAGCTTGTCAAGGCCCCAAAAAATAATAACAGATTGCGGTTGTCTACCTGTCACCACTTTGACACATTGTTCTATTTTGAAACTTGATGTTTAGCTCGCTACATTTGCACACTGGTGGATGTAGCAAAGTTCCTGACCACCCAGAGGTCAAATTCTTAAGTTGCTTAAGAGGGCTATCACAGTCCAGTGGCGCCCTCATCACATTAAAAAAAAATTCTCAATAAAGAAAGCCTACATTAAAAATTGCTCAACATCAAAACTACAAAAGCCTTCAAGCTATTTTCATAGAATACTTTTATAGGTTTTTTAAAGGTTTAGACATACAAATTTTGAAAAAAGAAAAAAAACGGCCGCTTTTGTTTTTATTAGGCTAGTTGACAAAATTTTGAAAATAGTTTAAAACTATAGCTTAGCATCTATTTCACCCCAAAAATATATTATTTTAAGAAAAATAGGTCTTTTACATTAGTATTTTGAGTTTTTAGAAATGAATTTGAAATTGACCGCGAAAAAAGGCCAAGACTGTCATGGCGTCTTGAATGACGTCACGTCTCGCAAACGAAACAGCCGTAGCCGTGTTTGTTTATGACAGTCAATTGTGTTTTTTAATAAATAATGAATTCCTCGTATTATAAATACTGTATAGTGCCCCAATGTAAAAGTACAACGATAAAAACACCAAACAAATTATTCATATACGTTCCAAACAATAAACAAATACGAAGAAAGTGGTTAAAAATGGCAAGGAGGCAAGATGCGCTTACTTTATCAACTGATTCCACAATTTATTTCTGTGAAGATCATTTTGATGTAAGTATTAAACATAACTTGATGTATCTATTTATAAATGTATCGTAAAAGAAATGAATTTATTATGTTAAAGTTATTAAAACTTTGTGTTCGCTAACCTCAAAATCAGTTAAGTATTTTCATTCCACAGTAGGTAAATGCGACACTCTGACTGGTAACTGCTAATTAAATAAGACTTTGTGTGTTCTTCACATAATACTTACATAGAAGTTTTAACATTGCGGAATTCCGATGAACAAAAGTCGGCGTTCATTGCAAAAAATTTGCCAAGCATAACGGCGTCAATTTTGGGCAAATTACTGCTGTTTGCTTTGTTAAATCCTGATTCCATGGTAAATTATACCTATCTTTCAAGATTAAACTAAAAACGAACTGTATAAATTTAACAATAATTGCTGAAAACTCGAAATAACCTGTTCACTTTATACGAAAATGACAGCCACAACATAGCGTTTCGCGCTCGTTTTGCGAGGCGTGACGTCACGCTTCCTGGGCCTCGATTGCGCTGTTTTATACGGTTTTACCGTTCGGACGGAACGTTTATGGCTTTGGTTTAGTTTTGGTTTAGATTTGGTTTAGCTGATGTAAAAATGCTATCGCGCTATTTTTTTCTGAACTGTTGAATCGTTGATATCACCAAAGCAAAACCAAAACGATCGATTGTGCGTGCACCTCCATACACCTCGATACACCACTCCATAGCTCCATACACCTCTCCATACACCTCCATACACCTCTCCATACACCTCCATACACCTCTCCATACACATCCATACACCTCTCCATACACCTCTCCATACACCTCCATACACCTCTCCATACACCTCCATACACCTCTCCATACACCTCTCCATACAACTCCATACACCTCTCCATACAACTCCATACACCTCTCCATACACCTCCATACACCTCCATACACCTCTCCATACACCTCCATACACCTCTCCATACACCTCCATACACCTCTCCATACACCTCTCCATACACCTCTCCATACACCTCTCCATACAACTCCATACACCTCTCCATACAACTCCATACACCTCTCCATACAACTCCATACACCTCTCCATATACCTCCATACACCTCTCCATACACCTCCATATACCTCTCCATACACCTCCATATACCTCTCCATACACCTCCATACACCTCTCCATACACCTCTCCATACAACTCCATACACCTCTCCATACACCTCCATACACCTCCATACACCTCCATACACCTCTCCATACACCTCCATACACCTCTCCATACACCTCCATACACCTCTCCATACACCTCCATACACCTCTCCATACACCTCCATACACCTCTCCATACACCTCTCCATACACCTCTCCATACACCTCCATACACCTCTCCATACACCTCTCCATACACCTCTCCATACACCTCTCCATACACCTCTCCCGACACCAACTAAATCAAAAACGTTCGTTGGACAGCGGTCGAACGTTACGCCAACGTATCTTCCGAAAAAAAGCTAAATCGTTACCGTTAATATAATTTGCGCGATACGAATTGTGCATAACGTAACGTTTTTGGTTGTGGTTTTGTTTTGGTAGTATCGTTGAAACTTAGGGCGATTGAGGCCCTGATTGGTGTTTAATGTCACGTGATTAAACGCCTCATTTTGTCGATTTTATTTTCCAAAAATTTTATTAATCTTTTATTATTTTAATAGAAAAGTTGTTTTTTTGTTTACCAATTATCAAGGTTAATCATTAGAAACTCAAAGCCATCCGATTTATTCTTAGTGGAAACAAGCCTATTGTCTAAAACTGGAATGTTAAAATAAAATAATAAATAAAAATCATTTATTTCAGGAAACCAGGTCCCATACAAAGAGCATTACATAGGTAGTTTGTCAGAGAATCAAATTATTATAGATTAAAATTAAAATTAAAATTAAATTACACATTACATTACATTATTACATTTATATTATAAGTCCAATTTCTCCAGGTACATACACAATGTCAATTCAAATTTGCACATAATTATCTCGTGTGAGCAAGATCACTCCACCAGTATCGCAGTCCAGTGCCTCATGATCGGACACTCGCACTTATCACCTATCACCTTCAGGATGCTGTTCGAACTTTCACGCACTCTGTTTATTAGGGAGGCAATTTTTTTTCTCATGATAGCATGAAAGCCATCGGCGCGAGCCTCTGCAAACATGCCTGGAGCGCTACAGAAACGTGGCAGTCCCAACAACATCCTGAAAGCAATATTATACTGGACACGTAGGGCGTTGTAGGCCTTCTGCGTATATCGAACCCACAGGCTGTTCGTGTAAAAAGATTGACAGAACCTATAAAAGTATTATATGAAAATAGCTTGAAGGCTTTTGTAGTTTTGATGTTGAGCACTTTTTTAATTTAGGCTTTCTTTATTGAGAAATCTTTTTTAAATTAAATTAAATTAAAAAATCATTTATTGCCTTAGTTTTTCTTACAATCTAAAGTACAAAATAATATAGAATTACACGACTGAGGCAAAAGGTCGAGGCTCAGCCTTTGCTGGCGTACCCGTTTGTTTTAATGTGATGAGGGCGCCACTGGACTGTGATAGCCCTCTTAAGAGGATAGTTATAGAATGACGCGCTATAAAGTCAACAGAAGACTTCGATGGTTCTTATTTTTCAATCATTTCATATTTGGAATTGGGTATATTATGTAATAACCATAAAGATATTATACCTTACAGAATAGAGTAAGTGACATGAGTTGTCAAATGTAACCGTTTTTGGACGTTTTTTGGAGTCCTCGGCAGGGTAAAAATTCGATTTCTGTGTATAATTCTCAATCTAACGTGAAATGGTGAATAATTTAATGAAACAGTGTTAGTACAGGGTGTCCGGTGGCAGAATTAGGATTTAAAATATAAATAACAAAAAAACTACGTGAAATATACATTTATATTTTTAATCATTATAAAGAAGACAAATGCGGGTTTTATTTCTTAAAAATTATGTCGTCTAAATGTTGACCGTCACGTCGGATACATTCATGGAATCTGGCTTCAGTATTTCTTGCCACTCGCTGGAGAAGTGCCGCCGAGATGCCATGAACTTCGCGAACGATATTTTCTTTTAATGATGAGATAGTCGCCGGGTTTGTTTCGTAGACTTTATTTTTGAGATATCCCCACAGAAAAAAGTCCATGGGTGTAAGATCCGGTGACCTGGGTGGCCAGGGGATGTCACCGAAACGACTTATCAGTTGGTTGGGGAAGAAATCACGCAGTAGCGCCATGGTCTCCCTAGTAGTGTGCGGGGTGGCGCCATCTTGCTGAAACCATGTCCGTGAAGTGTAGGAAGGATGGTCTCTCAATGTTGGAAAAAAAAAATCATTGAGCATTCGCCGACACCAGTCACAGAAATTGCGTGCCCTTGACCATTTTCAAAAAAATAGGGTCCAATTATTCCCCTGCTTGATAATGCACACCAAACCGTCACTTTGGGACTGTGAAGTGGCTTTTGGTGTTTTAAGTGGGGGTTTTGTCCTTTAGGAGACCAATAACGACAATTCTGCTTGTTTACACTGCCATTTAAGTGAAAGTGGGCACTTCTCCAGCGAGTGGCAAGAAATACTGAAGCCAGATTCCATGAATGTATCCGACGTGACGGTCAACATTTAGACGACATAATTTTTAAGAAATAAAACCCGCATTTGTCTTCTTTATAATGATTAAAAATATAAATGTATATTTCACGTAGTTTTTTTGTTATTTATATTTTAAATCCTAATTCTGCCACCGGACACCCTGTATATTTCACAAAATTATCTACTATTTCACTTTAGGTTCACGATTATTCACAGAAATAGAATTTTTACCAGGACTCCAAATCCCCAAAAACGGTTCTATTGCCTCGCGTCACGTATCTCTTTCTATTATACAGGCATGCCGCTAGGTACATCTCGCTCTCTCAGCTGTCACTGTCTCTCTTACGTAGTATAATACCTTTATGGTAATAACTAACAAGGTAGGTTACTGACGAATATGTTTTATTTCAGAACAAGTAGCACCGTTTAAGACTAAATTCAAATATTGGGGCTGGACAGGCGACAACATGTACTTCATTCGCGGCAGCAGCGACAACATATCTATTGGAGCTGGAGAGTGAGTGTGTTTTATAATTATAATATTTGACAGATATAAATATGCAGTCGGTGGTTCCTAGTACTTACGGTAGTAATTATAGTACTCTGTGCTGCTACTGCTAGTATTCATTCTGTATTGTTTTGCCTTTTCTTAAACCGACAACTCTGTTCTGTTGCTAGATTGTAACGTATGCCTATGTTTCCAGCGGTAAATTCGGTCTGTGGCTGGACGGGGACCTGTACCTGGGGCGCACGCAGCGCTGCACCACGTACGGCAACGAGCCGCTGACGACGCGCGAGGACTTCATCGTCAAGATCATGGAGTGCTGGACCTTCATCTGAGCGGCGCGCGCCCCGCACCCCCCACTGTCCGCGCCCGCCGCCCGCCGCTCGCCGCTCGCCGCCCGACGACGCTCAGCGCTCCACGTTTCTACTCCACATCAAAAATAAGCTTTAGACTATCTTATGAAATTTGCTACGAAGATTTGACACTTTTACAAGTCAGTCTTTTCACCTTTAGTACCGATGAGTCTGATAACGATTTTTGTATTCGCATTATGACTCGAAACGTAGCGGCGCGGATCGTCAGATCGTCGATCGGCCGAAACGAAGACAATATATCGAAACGTCTACGCGGATTTCTAGTCAAATGTACTGAAACCTGACCAATGTTTTCATCCTCTCCGAATTTAGAAGCGTGTTCGGATAGAGTCCAGCCGCTCTGGCGCCCCGCGCCCGCGCCAGCAGCCGGCCGCGGCGCCGCCCCGCGCCCCCCACCTGACGCGGAGCAAGTGCATTAATCCTAGTCAATTGTCATTCGTATGTAAGTTGGAAGTTTATCGAGATGGAAAGAGCTCAGCCTCAGTGGTGAACTCTCGGGTAGATCAGTAGCAGAGTAGAGGGCATTGCGGCCGGGCGAGCGCGCACCGCGCGGCCGAGCCAGCACCGGCACTGCGCCCGCGTCGCGACGGCCGCCTGTGGCGCGCTCGCATCGACCGATAATGATTACGTGTCAATTCATACAATTAATATTGTGCATTGTTGTTAAGAAAATTAAAAAAACATATTTGTAACGATAAAATCATTGTATAATGTTATGTAGAAGTTTATATCTAACGAATCGATCTTTCGATTATGTGTTTTAGGCGCCGTCTTTATTGATGTTATCCAGTGTTGAGTATTTGACTATCGATATCTTAATTTATGAGACTCTGCACTCCCGCGGTACACGCGGGAGGGCCGCTCGGGCTCCTGTGGCCACACTATACGGGCTCGCAGACCCGCAGCCACTCTTGCCAAGCCAAAGAGCGGCCTCGGTCTCTAGCTCGTACCGATCGACCTGGTGACACCTTCAGTATAAATAACTTTATTTTATTTGTGTAGTAGATTTTGTATGTTAAGTTGTCGTGTCTGTTCTGAATGTTTTGAGTCATAATATTAAGTTAGTGAGCATAATTATGTTACACTTTCACTGTGATTTGATTATATGGTTGCATTTTGTGATGTGTTGAAGCGTCGCGTCGCGTCGCGTCGCCACGCTGCCGTGTATTATTGTAGTCACTGGTCAAATACATACGAGTACTATATCTGTTTCGTTGTGTATGTTCACTATACATTATCTATATTGAACGTACATTACGAATGTACATATTAAATTGAGAATAGATTTCTGTTTGTAATAACTAAAACATATTACTTATATTGAAATTATTTTTGTGATGTAATGCTTCAGTGCAGAGATGATTAGCCGATATGTAATATTAAATAGTAAAGAAGATTTAATAGTTAACTTAGAGAGCTTGATGAATGTAATCGTCATTGTGCTTAGTAATCGTGTCACTTAGCATGATGTTACTCTGATCTATCTGGTCGTAAAAGTTATTTATTTATCTGGTGTAAGAGCATTGTTAACCGCGCCGCCGGCCGGTGATCGTTCCCGTATCACATCCATGTCTATGACGGCCTGCGTTAACCGTATTAGTTCTGTGTACATAATACTTTCCTAAATGAGATTAGAAACATGGAGATATATTTTTGTGAAAGGCTACGCAAAGTATTGAATACAGTTATTTATCGATTGTAGAGAAAGATAAATGATAGAGCATTGTTGATATAGACTGGCTCACTCAGAGGCGCGAGCGTCTGTCCATGCCTCACGCAGAATTATTTGACATTGTTATCGTTTGTGTACATCAGAAATATCATTATCTTAGGTTTTAAAATTATATCGGCATAATTATTGTTACAAATTTATAATCACTAGAATTGTTGATTAGCAGTGAGATATATTTATTTATTCTGTTATAATTTCCATCTTACAATTGCTGTAGCTGCATTATTTTAATGGTGATTTATTATGTAATTTCTAAGTTGTTAAACTGTAAATCAAGCCATAATAATTGAGAATATATTCTTTTGAGAAAAATCTGTTTTATTTCCGTAAATTACATTTATACCTAATTGTAATCTAAATCATTAACTAGTAATTCCTCGGGCGTTGATTGCGGTGTCCCTGCCCTCTATCGTCATTTCCTCTGTTATAATCATTGTAGCCTCGTCTGTCGTGGTGGTCCCTTCTGTCATAATTGTCCCTCCTCTCATAGTTGTCTCTTCTATCATAATTTCTTTCTCTGTTCCCCTGCCTCTCGTATGGATGACTCCTCCTATTGTGCCTTCGGTCATTTCTACGACCAGCGTTCTGAGGGACCCACCATGATTCTATAATTGGTGGAACAGACGGTTCAGACTCGAAAACTTTCATAAATTCCGGATCTTTATCGGTAAATCTGTCTTTCAGTTGCTCCTCACACTTGGCCAGAAACTCTTTGTCTTCGGGAGAGAGGTTGTTAATGGCGGCCATTATCAATTTAAACTTCCCGGGTACTTGGTCAGTGAATCTGTAACTGTAAAGATTTTTAACTTAGTGTGGTCTGATCTGTAACTGAAGAATGAATTCAGGATTTTGGATGGTGTTAATAATTATGAAGTTGGAGATAATGAGTAAGGGTTACTATAGTACATAAGCAGGTTGGCACTTTCAGTTCGGCAGTATTTGTCGATCAACAAAGCCGACCTGAAGTAATCACTGCACTTGTTCGGCTCCATTCGGCTTGTGCTGATCTTGTTCCGATCGGGTAGTTTGTTCAAGTAGACGCATCATTCGAACATTCATCTGCATACATTTGATTTTACCGCCCGGCTTTGCCCAGTCACTGTATTCGGGCGGCAAAGACCAGCGGTTTTTTTCCCGAACATTCATCTACACTATTGGATTTTACCGCCCAGCTGCTTATGAGTATAGCTACCCTAATATCTAGACAAAAAATGATGACATAAGCAATATTATAGTAACAACAATTTTTACTTAACATTTAAAAAACCCACAATAAAAAACTAGCTTTTTTAGAGAAGTGTTGATATGTTCATGAGAATATTTAAAACTAATGAATATTCTTTACAAGAAAAAAAACTTGCAGACAAACAATGAACACAGGGTGTTTATTTTAAATGCTTTACATACTTTAGGGGGTGTCTCAGACTATTAAACTGAACAATTTTCATTATGGTATGGGACCAGCATTGAAATTGCAAAAAAAGCTGCTGGTTCGATAGCAAATGTCAATGTTGACCCAAATGTACAGTAGTTCTTCTAAGTGAAACTTGTTCTGTTTGAATGTCTGAAGTATTGATGTGCCGAGTCGGGTAGTACTAGAGTACTGATTTCATTACCTCATAAGTACTTTCATACTTGAGTATGCTAAATAAGTATTCAGATGCAAACATGTAGTACGATTGTTTAAAGTCACCCATTCAAATCAGCAGTAGAAAATGACAATTACTATGGAAATTAAATGCATCATTCAACCACGATTTTGAATCTCACTACTATAGTTAGTACGACAGATGGACATTATCGAAAAACAACAATATTGTCAATAGAACATCCCATCCATTGTAATAAGTACTAAAATTATATATGGAATATTGAATACTTGACTGGATTTGGGAACTCAATCCGAGTCCGGGACTCGAATTCAGATTTTTGTTCTGGAGTGTGATTTTTGAATCTCATTTGCTGAGCTCAGCAGTTGAAAATGTCAAAATTACTATGGAGATATGCTTCTTTCTAACGGCTGCGCACGTGCTGCTGGAATGCAACGGGCTAGCACACTATCGGGCACAACACCTCGGATCACCGGGGTCCCTTCCAGAGGTCTTCAACAGCATTAACAAGCTGGTGGGCTTCCTGGAGGAGCTGGGATGGCAGGAGTAGTCATTCCCACCCAACGCAAAATAGGCGCCTAAGTCGTCGAGTTGCGGAAAATGAGCCCGCTCAACCAATACCAATACCAATACCAATGCTTCTTTCTACTACTGATTTGACTTTCAACAATCATACTTCAGGAGTGCAATTTTTGAAAGTCAATTCAGCCGGTGAAAGATGCGCATTTCCATACTAATTTTGACATTTTCAACTGCTGAACTCACCGAATGAGATTCAAAAATCGCACTCCTGATCTGTATTTTTTTTAATGAGTACGAAAGTATTTGAATACTATAAAAAGTCGACTCTGCACATCACTAGTCTGATAGTCTGAAGGACTGTTTAATATGTACCAAATTTAATTTTACTCGAATGTCCGCCGTTGGAGTGATAAGGGGACACCAGGAGGCAGCTTCCAATACAAACACAGGTCATCTTCCTGTTCAACTCTCAAGACTTTAAATCAAAACAAAACAAACACAAATCCCTTCCCAAACATAAATTAAAATAAAAAAAATATTTACAAGTTTCACTGATCAGATTTGGCAAGATTAGACCAAAAAGCTGCTTTGGAGATACTAATTCAGCATTAATTGGCTGGAATATCAATCCTACGTATGCTCCACAGTCAGGACATAGGCATGGCTTCCAACGGTAACCAGGGAACCACGAGTCGTGAGCCTCCCACTGCAATTTTGTTCAACGATCAATCAACAATTTTGTATCAGCGATAAAGTTATCAATTTATCACAGCAATGATTACCTCCCCGTAACCGGCGCAAGTCGAGTAAGTAGATGTGATAACAGGAAATTGGAACAAGATGTTGTGTGATAACAACTGAATCAAGACATTGTCCTTATTGAATATACTGTCATTAAACGATTGCTGTGAGATTGGACTTGGCTTAGTTATAATGTAGTTAGATACCGAGATATCACTCCCACAGCTTCGACACAAAATATAGTCTGAAAGGGAAAGATTACAATGTTCATAAATTAACACAAATTTTACATGAATTTTACCCATCCTTTTTCGAGAAGCTTTAAAAGATTACTTACCAGCTGATGTAACTGTATTTGTAGTATTTTGTGTTAGATTTGTTTCTTCAAATGTACTCGTCACTACTACAAAAAGGAGGACACATAAATTTGTTTTGTAATCAAGCATCACAAATCAAAAATACACATTAGAAAGATAAATTTTCTTTGGCAAAGTACCACGCACAGATTACTGATATGTGTACCACGCACGACCAAGGAATATAACTACTCTCTACGCACGACTCAAACCATATAATCAAGGAATATAACTACTCCATATAATAGTCTGTGACTCAAACGCAGAAACCAGTGTTGCCAAGTCCCAGCCAGTCTGAATCGCCAAAAATCTCGAGCCAAGTAGCCTAAAGTCGCCTTATTTTTTTCCCCATGTAATATAGCCCAAAGTCGTCTAAAATACAGCAAATTGGCCAAAATAAATGCTATATTGGCTGCTCGTACGGATTTTTTTTTTTTACAACTGCAATCTCTACTCAAAAATAGCTATACTTACCGCATAACATACACGTTCGTTATGTGGTACACACGGCGACACATCAAGCTAGGTACCCAAAACCAAAATACTATCAGTTTAAAATAACAATGTGCATGACCTTTAGGGCCGTTCGATAACTTCACTCGGTTGTAAAGGAATATAGACTCTATGTAAAGGAAATAATCATTTGAATGACTCGAGTGAAGTTCGTGTGATTGAGTGACGTCACATTTGCAGGCGAGGTCATGCACATTGTTATTTTAAACCGATAGTAAACCGGCATAGTAATGTATAACGTCGCGCGTATAACGTGTGTCGCCGTGTGTACATAGTGTGTTGTAGTGTACAGTTTATGCAGTCTGCGATAAAAAATTATATAATTTTACTTACAAAAAGTATAATATTTCAGATTTTTCTTAAAATAGCCTTAAATAACCTGAAAAAGTCAGTTTTTCTTAATATAGCCCAAAATCGCCTATTTTAATTTGGGATATAGCCCAGGCGGAGGACATTTGCCTTTTGGTGGTCTTTCCGATTCAGTTTGCATAGAATGTGCTGCCATCTGTTAAATATATCTTTTACTATGAAAAAAAAGATTATATTGTCTATGTCAATGTCAAATTGACAAATTTACAAAATGGCGACCTACCTTGTGTAATGTGCGTGTTGTTTGTAGTTTTTGTTCAATTTTGTGCCGATTTAGTGATGTTCTGGAGTTTCAGTTGTTCTCTTACCAATGTACAGATTACAGGAATAGTAAGGATACTGGAATTTCACTCGATCGGTGCGGGATTGAACGAAAACTAGCATTCAAACAACGGTATGAGTATATAAGTATATATATAAGTAGGTATGTATAGTATAGGTAGAATTATTTTCAATGAAACACAGATGGCGCTAGCTAGCCTTCAATTTGACATAAGGTGGATGCATAATGTTGCCACGAGTGGGTTCTCTTTTCTAATATACTTATATTACTCTTTGATATAGCCTAAATGGCGACCGGTCGCTAATCGTATTTTTTGGTCGCCGATAGACCCCCTGATGTAGCCTAAAGGGCGATAAATCGCTAAACTTGGCAGCACTGGCAGAAACGCACAACACCGAATGAATGAAAATGAATGAGTATAAAACAACATTCATTTGATTCATTCGCTAACAATCAGCTGATTTCAACTATATCCGTTTCCGGAAAGATAAAAACGTTTCCTTGCGGATCGATAGGGATGGGATAGGCCAGGCGGAGGACATTTGCCTTTTGGTGGTTTTTCCGATTCAGTTTGCATAGAAAGTGCTGCCATCTGTTAAATATATCTTTTACTATGAAAAAAAAGATTATACTGTCTATGTCAATGTCAAATTGACAAATTTACATAATGGCGACGTACCTTGCATAATGTGCGTGTTGTTTTTAGTTTTTGTTCAATTTTGTGCCGATTTAGTGATTTTCTGGAGTTTCAGTTGTTCTCTTACCAATGTACCAGATTACAGGAATAGTAAGGATACTGGAATTTCACTCAATCGGTGCGGGATTGAACGAAAACTTGCATTCAAACAACGGTATGAGTATATAAGTATATACATATAAGTAGGTATGTATAGTATAGGTAGAATTATTTTCAGAGAAACACAGATGGCGGTAGCTAGCCTTCAATTTGACATAAGGTGGATGCATAATGTTGCCACGAGTGGGTTCTCTTTTCTAATATACTTATATTACTCTTTGGGATAGGCCAAAGAAAAACCTTACCTCCACTGGTAGCATGCACACCCGCGGTAGCCGTGATACGGCTTTATCACGTCTTTTATCTCGTTCTTTTGCGCGCGAACGTACGAGATAAAAGACGTGATAAAGCCATATCACGGCTATCGCGGGTGTGCATGCTACCAGTGCTGGAGGCCTACTACGAGCTTTTACAAAACTGGCCTTATTCAAAGCAGTTCAATTGCAATGCTTAAAACTGACAGGCTTTATCTCGTACCATGACCTCCCAAAAGGTGCACGACAAGTGCACGATAATTGCACTGCTCGGTTATGAGGTGAACGGTTAAAAATTGAATTTTTGTCTCTGGCCTGTTACAACTCAATGAAAGAACGAGATGGAGATATACAAGAATTTATTGGAAAGAACGTGAAGGAACTATGCCTCCTCATTCTCTCCACGACCGTTCTGAAACAATATTTGTTATTGTTTTTCGGTTATTATTATGGTTTTTACGAAAGTTCAAATTATTTGATTTTCATAACTTATAACTTTATAAATAATTAATCTAATGATATTAAGGGTCACTATTTGAAGTAATACAATCAAAATATTGTGTATAATATAAAATACAACCGTTTTTTCAACAAATTTAATCTTTAGAAAAAATAACACTCTTCCTAGACTTTGAACGTTATTATTAGTATTATGTTTGTAGATGGTTTGCAGAAGTGCGATTTTTGAAAATCATACGAGGGACTTGGCAGTAGAAAATGTCAAAATTACTATGGAGATTATGCATCTTTCTACTGCCAAGTCGCTCGTATGATTTTCAAAAATCGCACTTGAGGTTTTCAAGAATTTTCGTTTACCTTTAAGGGTCATGCCTTATTACCTAGGTACGGGGAGAAATATTTAAAGGGCGCTAAAGTGCTATTTATTTGCAGTTTTTATTTTGCGACTCATCCATTAAATAATTTTAAATAAATAATGCTTATTATTATGATCTGAAAAACAATATTTCACTGTAATTTACACATTCAGCATATTAAAGATATCAAAATACATAAGCTACATTTACTTTTAAAAACAAATCTTTATAAAAACATTCGAAAATTCTTGAAAACCTGCAAACCATCTACAAACAATTAAGATAAATGCTACGGTTCGAAATATGCCAATAGTGCAAAAGCTATGCACACGCTTTACCGGTCGGTCCAAATTAGTAAGTACGAATACACTGCTAAACAATTTGTACAATTTGAACCAGCTGTCAATTTGACGTGCATATGCTGCACTACCTATTTTTCGTGTGCGGCGTAAGCGCAAGTTGATGACGTCACTGATGACGTCAGATAGCAAACGTATCCGCACATTCGCGCATTGTGAACCGATTGTGTGCATGCTATCTCTACCGATAGCACATATTTGCACATTTTGGACCGTAGCAAAAGTTACTTGTGAAGTAACTTTTTATGAATTGCTTATTTTGACACCTTAGCCTTAGCCTTTACTTTAGCCACAGGTATAATAACTTATGCTACGGTTCCAATTATGCCAATAGTGCAAACGCTATGCACACGCTTTACCGGTCGGTCCAAATTAGTAAGTACGAATACACTGCTAAACCGTTTGTACAATTTGAACCAGCTGTCAATTTGACATGCATACGCTGCACTACCTAATTTTCGTGTGCGGTGTAAGCGCAAGTTAATGACGTCACTTATGACGTCAGATAGCAAACGTATCCGCACATTCGCGCATTATGAACCGATTGTGTACATGCTATCTCAACCGATAGCACATATATGCGCATTTTGGACCGTAGCATTAATTATCTATAGCAAACGTATCCGCACATTCGCGCATTGTGAACCGATTGTGTGCATGCTATCTCTACCGATAGCGCATATTTGCACATTTTGGACCGTAGCAAAAGTTACTTGTGAAGTAACTTTTTATGAATTGCTTATTTTGACACCTTAGCCTTAGCCTATGCTTTAGCCGCGCAACTCGCGTCAAGTTGGCACGTCATGGTACGATTTTAGTATGGAAAAAAAGGTGCACGACAATTGAACGCTGAAAGGTTTAGGACTCTGGTTTAGGAACGTAAACTGCTCAGCAGTGCGATTTTTGAAAATCATACGAGCGACTTGGCAGTAGAAAATTTCAAAATTACTATGGAGATTATGCATCTTTCTACAGCCAAGTCGCTCGTATGATTTTCAAAAATCGCACTTCTGCTATTATGAGGTCATGGGTACATAATAAAAAGGCAGTTCAGTTTACGCCTACTGTAACACGAGGGTTGAGGAAGGAGCGGGGCGAAGGGGGTATGCCACTCAAACTGTTTAACTATTTGATATCGGGATAGAGCGTTGCACGTATATTGTGTTGTATTTAATTAAGTATGTTTTAGTCAATATATGGAAGATAAAGAGTGTTAACTGACTTTTAATTAATATAACCTCTGAGCGACTTAATAATTCAGAAACTGAATAGCTATAAGAGCTCATGGTAGGGCCTCTTGATCCTTTTTGTGCGGTTGTTTTTTCAACTCGCTCTATAGTAAAACGTCTTTCACCGTGGCTCTGAACGGCGTTTAGTGCGAAAAGTTGCGCTCGGGGTGCACTCTGGGTGCACATAGGGTGTAGGTTCTGAACGCAGCTCTATGCTGCATGTTGTGTTGGGTAATGTAATCGATGATTTAGCCCTTCCGGATACGGATATTCGTCTTCGGTGGATGGAATGACAGATGTCAAAAAGAAATCTGTTCGTTCGTTCAATTTCATTCAATTTGCTAAAATATCACGAATATCACCAAGATATCACAAAATACGTCCAACCAACTCTATATTTTTATTATTACATTTGGATTTATTGCAAAATAAAAAGAAGTATTTTCCATTAAAATGTCCGAGAATGTGAACATAGATCTATCAGGTGAAATAAACGCCACTACAGAAAAGAAAGGATTCCAAAAGTATGTTAATGAAATGGAAGTGTAAGTCGTACTAACAATTATAAGCTACGTGGTGTTTTCTTGCTTTGCCATTAGATTATTAGACACATACTTAGCAAGTTTTACATTGGGTTTTACCATCTTGTACCTAGTTTGTAGTGGTAGCATATGCTCACGACTATATTCCTCGAGGGGGTAGTCAGAGATATTCTGAAACTTCAGAACATCCACGTTTCACTAGTAGTAAGTACCGAAACTCTGTCCAGTGTGACGGGGAGTGAGCCCGTCGCCACTTGTAATGGACAGTAGGTACGATACATGCCTCGAAATTGAAGCATGCAGGTTTCCTCACGATGTTTTCCTTCACCGAAAAGCCAGTGGTGTTACAAATCGTACATAAATTCCGAAAAACTCATTGGTACGAGTCGGCCTGGACGGGGATCGAACCATCGCCTCCTGCACGGCAGGCAAGGTTACTCGCCACTGGACCACCACGGTTCGTAGTGGTCTTATGCGATTAAAAAGAAAATATATTACTTCCCATTTTTACCAAACAAGTAGAATAATGTCTTGTGTAGCCAAACGCCATTACTTATGTGTAGCAATTATTTACTGTTTATGTTTACATGGATCTGCCCATGTTGCAGAGTTAGATTAGGAGCCCCATATCTCTGAAGTGGAATAATAGAACATCACATCTAATGAAGTTGGCGGGCGACTTTACTATTCGAATTTAATAATTAAACACCACATAGTTACAGAAATACTAACATATCAGTGGCAGGTAACTAGCTGTAGCTGGGTCAGTGTCAAGTTAGGGGGTCCTCTAAATCACAGAACAGAGATATACAGTAAATCAACTTCATGCAAGCGCTTGAATCAAAGCACGCTCACAGACTAGCAATCATGTACACGGCCCGCTATGGTACTTCAGTACTGTTTCCTCAAAGTGGGTCTACAGGTGAAATTGATATCATTAGCATCCTTTTAAACTAAGAGTCTACCCATCAAACTGAACAACTTTTACTATGGGAGCAAACCGATTGGAGCAAAAAAAAATCAGCTGTTGCATACATTTGAGTCGAGTAGGCATTGCAGTTTAGTATGGAACAGCTGACTTTTTTGGCTCCAATCGGTTCACTCCCATAGTAAAAGTTGTTCAGTTTGATGGGTAGACTCTTAGTTTAAAAGGATGCTAATGATATCAATTTCACCCTGTATATTAGTATCCATAATTGAAAATGCCTATATTGAAAACGCTTATCATTTAAAACACATAATCATTAAATTCCATGTTGAAATCTATACATTAAAAAAGTATATCTTTAATACAAGTAGGTAACATAAATATGCATAACATTAAAAAAACTTAAAATGAATACACATAACGGCGAAGAGATGAACTCTTCCAAGGGGGGTGAGAAAACATATATTTTCGAGTGGACTAGGTAAACAGTAGCTTTTTAAAACAAACAGTAGCTTTGTAAAACGGCAAGAAACCTAACACGTCGCTTTGCTTGAGTTAGTTCTGGGGTCTAAAAACGAGTTTTTCAAAGTTATGGATTTTCATTCGTCTAGTTTATCAAATTATGCAATTTTCACTGTAAGCATAGCATATGGTCACGACTATATTCCCCGAGGGGGTAGTCAGAGATATTCTGAATACTCATTGTTATGTCAAATAATACTATATGTTATTTGATGTTTATGTAAAATAATATTATAAATTATTTCACTAGCTATTGGCTACTTAAGATGCATATTGTGTTGACAGCATACCTACATTATGTAGTTAAATACTAAAGTATTGTAATTTTATAAACTAGGATACTTCAGCATGTCCGGAGTGGGGCAGGACCAGCTTTGTTGATGGGGGTCCTCGCAGCAAGAAAGCCGTGGACACAGTTTGTTGCTACTGACAATTTTAAGGTAAGTATTAACTTAACTGCAAAATAGCCAGCTGGCGGGGGGGGGGGGGGGGGCAAGGTTATAGATGTAGGGTAGGATTGATGCAATATAAATTCTAGGTACAATAGTATACACATTTTGGAGCGATGATAGCCCATACGGAAGAGAGCTAGCGCCTCAATCATGAGGACGCGGTTCGATTCCAGGCCCATACCACTAAGTTCTTCGGAAATTATGTACGGTTGTATTTATCATTTACTAGCTCGGCGGTGAAGGAAAACATCGTGAGGAAACCTGCATTCCCGAGATTGAAAAGAAAATACCGTAAGTTCGGAGGTATGCGTAAAATATGGGTGAGCATGGGGCGAACACAAAAGATCAGCGATGGTCGCAGTGTTACACAACGACCCTTGCTTGCAATAGCCCAACCACCAATAATAATACACAATTTAAAAAATAATAAAAATAAATAATAATAAACGTTATTTATTCTCTCCACAAAGTAGTTAACATAAATATAAACAATAAACTTATTAGTAAGCACTTGGGTTTTATAAACAGAATATCAATATCAACTAGGTTTGTGGAGACTGGTGCTCGTACAATGGTACGGAGTTAATTCTCCACACTTGTGTTACAGGTCACCAGGCGTTCAATAAAGTATATTTGTTGTTGTTGTTGTTGTTGTTGTTGTCGTTCATTTGAAATGTGGATATTCTGAATAAGTATATGGTATATTTAAAATTACTCAGAATAGAGAATATAATTCACCTCCTGACATGCATAGAACTTAGAGACTTTTGTTTGCAGAATCTTCGATTTTACTTTTACTATCAGTTTAAAATAACAATGTGCATGACCTTGAAGGGCCGTTCGATAACTTCACTCAGTTGATAAAGGAATATAGACTCTACGTAAAGGAAACAATCATTTGAATGACTAGAGTGAAGTTCGTGTGATTGAGTGACGTCACATTTGCGAGTGAGGCCATGCACATTGTTATTTTAAACTGATAGTATCATTGTAGAATTATTTTCAAGTGACCCTGTTCTTTCTGTTTCAGGCCCCACCATCTATACCTCGACTATCACGACGTTTTTACAGAAATGTTGAATATTTCCAAGCTAATTACTTGATGGTGTTTTTGGGATTGTTTGCATACTGCTTGTAAGTATCCATTTCACAGGTTAAATTGAGCAGCAGGCTATTCTGTTATGAATTTATGATGACTAAAAAAACATTTATTTTTAGGATAACAACTCCATTGTTATTGATAGCAATGGTTGCTAGTTTCTTTGGCTATCGGAAACTGACATCTGGACCTAACACATGGAAGGTAAATATATATTTTATGGTTTGATTGATAATGTAATAATAATACATAATATCAGTTTAAAATAATAATGTGCATGACCTTGAAGGGCCGTTGGATAACTTCACTCGGTTGTAAAGGAATGTAGACTCTATGCAAAGGAAACAATCATTTGAATGATTCGAGTGAAGTTGGTGTGATAGAGTGACGTCACATTTGCAAGCGAGGTCATGCACATTGTTATTTTAAACTGATAGTATTAAATTTATTAGTAGGTACATTTTTTTTGTTAGAATCAGTAGTAATGATACCATAATTTTTTTCCAGCCAAAAGTAAGTTTTGTTTCACATTTCCCTTTCCATTCACGAATTGTTTTAATAAATTCTTCTCTAAGATGATGTCTGATTATGATGTGATTTAGCACTGGGTATTTTCAATTATGGGTTTCTGTGAAAAACTATAGCTATCTAACTAAATAATTTCTTCATGTCCTTGTATATATTTCCATCTATGAATAATATTGTTAGATCGGAGGCTGGGAGTTGTCAAAGACCCAGCAGTACGCAGTGGGCGCGGCTGGCTCGATGGCACTATGCTGGCTGGCAGGAGCTGGTGCTGTTCTCTTCTGGGTATTAGGTGAGTCTATTATTTTATAGTTGAACGAAATGGTACCAGAACAAAATAAAAACCGGTCAAGTGCGAGTCGGGCTACTCGCGCACCGAGGGTAAATCCTCCGAAATAACGCATAATCTGAGAAAATTTCAACTATCTAGCTATTACGGTTCAAAAGTTACAGCCCTAAATAGGTAGGACAGACGGACGGACGGACGGACAACGTAGGCTTAGTAATAGGGTCCCATTTTCATCCTTTGGGTACGGAACCCTAAAAACAGATCTCAGCGGAACGTCTGTGCTTGATAACAATTTATGTATTGTGTCTGGTACACAGGGTTGTAATAAAATGTTTAGCTAAATTTTCAGGGGTGGTTCAGACCATCACACTGAACAACATACTATGGGAGCAAACCTGTAATCGCAAAAAACTAATCAGCTGGTCCATATTAAGTGCAATGCCTACTCGACTCAAAACAAATGTATGAAACAGCAGTTTTATTAGCGATTTCTCCTTTGCTCCCATAGTAAAAGTTGTTTAGTTTGATGGTCTGAACCAAGGGGAGCGTGTAAATTCTCTATGGTCTGAACCACCCATGAAAATTTATCTAAACAACAGTGACAGGATAATACAGTGCTATTTTTAAATCATACACTTTCAAATTCATGATCCTATGATGCCTAATCTCCATAGTTAATTTGACATTCCATAATACGAATTAGGATGTGTAAGATTAAAAAAATATCACTTAATGATGACGTAAAATGTGTCTTGATCGAAAGACATTTTAATTGCAAATTGTTCAGGGGCTCTACTTAAAATATGTTTTCACAGGTGCAACCGTAACTGTGGTTGCGCTGCACGCCAGCTTGTTTGACGCGGAAGCTCTTCCCCAATCTGAGGACCCCGAGCAGTTCCCCATGATTGAGCAAGTGTGACAGAGCTACTTGCCTCTCTTTCTGCCACCACCGGGCCGCCTTTCTCCGTCCCCACCGAACTAGCTAAAATGTCTAATGTACCGAATGTAGGTACCTATTAATATTTCTTAATCAGTTGAAAGTTGACATATTGCGCCGACCCCTAATGGGAAATTGGCAAGAGCAATTCAAGAAATGTATTAAAGATAACATTGATACTAAATTCGATCGTGTTATGTTAACTAATTAAACACTTAAATGATTGTTTGATGACAGCTTGAATAACAACTCCGAAAGTTATTTTAAATTCAAATGAGATCATAGTAATAAAGTTACAGCTGTGTAAAAACCGTCGGCTTATTAATAAGGACCCTTTATATATTTATTGATATTGAAGAATCCTGAATCAAGCCATTTACGTCTCTAGTGTAAGCAGAAGAGCTCTACCAACGTATTTAACTATTTGTAAAGAAATGGCATTTAGTTCAATTTTACGGTCCTTTCAGGTGGGACTAGATAAGTTCTGCGGCCAGTTAGACTTATAATTTTATATAAATTATTGTCAATTACAATTAATTTCTAAGGTGTAAATCTCTCTTTAGGGTCTCAATATTATAATATAATTGTAAATCATAAGCAATGTAATATAAAAGATTAATTATTTAAACTTTGGAGATAATGCCTCTAAAATGTAGCAGTCAAATTGAAATTATACTGCAGACTTGAATTTTCTATACTATTTGTTAGATATTGGTATTATAATAATATTTTTAATATCTACTGAAAGCTATTAATATAACAAGTTTGGTTCACTTTCATATACAATTATTTAGCTTTCTAACCAAAAATCTGTAAATATTTTCTTTCTTCTATTTATTTACTACTCGTTCACGTCCAGTTGGCCGTCGATGACCGTTACAAAATTTCCTCACAGGCCCATTAACTGGTCCCGTCGACAAAAAATTATATAACAAGCAAATAGAAATTTAAAATTAAAAGCGATATTAGTGACCGGGACGACGCCGACGTGCCGTAAATGGTTGCGTTATAAAATTGCGTTTAATATGGTCTCTTAGGGGTGCGGTGCGGGGAAGCGGGAAGGGAGGGAACGGCGAACTCGAAGTGAACGCCTAGTATATAAAAACACATTTTGTCGTAAATATGTGTACTGTGGCCAATATTGTACATAAATATAATTCTGGAATAAATTAATCGATTATTTATTTGCAGTGTTTTATTTTTGTGTTATTATCTTATTGTATTGGCAATGTGAAAATATCAATACATTGTCGTGTTATTTCCGATATTTCTAGTCAGTTTGTTCGTTTATTTTATTGGAATAATTTTGCGGCAATGCTAATTACCAAGTTTATTTAAATGAAACATAATATATGAATGTCATTTAATATTATAACTAACTTAAGAACAAATAGAAAGCAACTTCATTAAAATCCATAATATCAACTTATGTAGCAAATGTGATAAACTTTTAAACACATAATATGTTTTAATATCTTAATACATATATTTCATAGTCATGTAACTTAACGCAGACGGGATATAAAATATAAAAAGTATTAAAAACCTTGCAGTCATTTGATGAAGTCAATATTAGAAAAATAGGCAATATAGTCTGTCCCAGGACTCCCAGGGGCAATAACGATAGTACTTTATCACCGGTGCACGAAGTAATAACAGTAATAATACAGAAAGAATTTTTTTATTATTATGCCTACTTCTACTCAACCTGAGAATGGTAATACTTTTCTGAAATTTTATTCAAATCTGTTACTTCTCTGTGGGAACAATCCACTATTTATTTTTTATAGCTTTTCTAGGGAATTGCTAGATGGCGGCGTCACGATCTTCGCGGGAAAAGGTCTAAATTTCAAAATATGTTTTTTTTAAAGCAACAAAAAAAAAGGGAAAAGATGTATTAGGATATGTTGCTAAAAACACCTCCGAACAAAGTAAAAATAAAACATTTGATTTTATTATACAATAATTATTAAGTAAGATGTTATGTGTATTGAAGGTATGTGTACTACATATACCTACAATACACATAACACGTAAGATGTTATGTGTATTGAAGGTATGCTTACTACACACACCTACAATACACAACATCTTACTTAATAATTATTGTATTAAAATCTAATGTTTTATTTTTACTTTGTGTAGAAAGAAATTAGGTAGGTAGTAATTATGTACGCGATTGATTATTTAGGCGTTTGTGCACCGCTGATAATGGACTATGGTAATAAAATAACAGATATTTAATTTAATAAAACTTTTAAAATTTCTATATACTTAAGTAAATTCACTATTCAGTCACATCTTGAATCTTTAACTGTTGGCTTATTTATAAAAGCAATAAAAAATATAACGCATTCATGAACTTACTAAGAGTAATACATGCAGTCATCTCAAAATTAATTAATTTTTTTCTGGTGTTAAATAAAATAAATTTTGTCTTACATTTCCTCTAAATTGTACTATGTACATTGTCTCTGACGAAGATAAAACTCTGTTTTAAACAACAATAATTTGATAAAAAATAAAAAAATAGGAACATGGTATATTGTAATTCTTGGATTACATCTACTATTATTTATATCTTTACTATAACTTTGTAAAACATCCCCTGGAAGACGAAGTAATATATCTATAAAATATTAATTAATTAAATACTTTTAAATAGAAAGTCACAACATTATACCATTGTTAATTTTAGTCAGTTCCATGTCTGCCACAAGCAGGATTTCATCCCACTTGTGGCATGGAGTGGGAGGTGGGGTGGTTACACCTAGCTTCAGTTCTTTACTAGTGCTTGGAGTGGTGAACTCTAATTTTCTTTTGGACCGCCCGGCAAACACATGGCAAGGTGTTATTTGGTGCTGAATGCCTAATGCTGAAAGTGGTGTGATCGGAGATGGGGTGGCTACCTCCACCTCAGACACTTTATCATTTTTCTTCATTTTGAAGGGACCAACATATCTGAACACCGGTTTCTTTAAAATTAAATTACCTGATACTTTTTCTATGAGACCAATTGAGATTAAGACGTTGGCGATATCATACAGCCTCCGTACTTTGGACTTGTGCTGGCGGTCCTGCTGTTCCGGGGACAGGGCTGTCCTGTTCTTGTTGGAAGTGTCTATTAGAACACCCACGGCCATCTCAAGGTTTATTAGAGCATTCTGCAAATAAAAAACATAAATATTAACTGTCTAGATGCTTTTTATCACTAAAATTTAATTAAAAACTAATTACAAATTGTAATACAAGACATTAAATAATCAAAAAAGTGTTGCGGGCAAGCCACCCTGATGATAAAACGGGCCTGTAGAAATTTGGTTTGCGATTTTCTTGTTTTTTTTTAGAACTGTTAATTGCAATTACTCAATAACATTTTTGGTTACCATTATAAATGTATGCTTTTCGAAAGTAAAGAATGGTTGCATTAGCCATATGAAGAGCTGCGTTCAGAACCTACACCCTAAGTGCACCCAGAGTGCACCCCGAGCGCAACTTTTCGCACTAAACGCCGTTCAGAGCCTCGGTGAAAGACGTTTTACTATAGAGCGAGTTGAAAAAACAACCGCACAAAAAGGTTCAGAACGCAGCTCTGGTAATGTATAAAGCTATATATAAATTGTATACATACAGGTCTCTCCACCAAGAACAGCATTAAGAACCTCTGAGCCAAAACTCCAAGTGTTTTATGTTTGGGTGCGGGTGGCTTGGGAGCCTTGCCTCTAAGAGCTTCGTACAACCTCAGGTTCTCTCCCTGCTTCTTGAGCATCTTCAGGAAAGAGTTCAGTCTTGACCCTCCGTGCCACAGGTACGTGTTCTTTCTCTTGTGAACGGCGCACTGCATTGCTTCTAGAATGTTTATTATGTCATACATCCGTCTTTTCTCCACTCCTAGCCGGGCCGCAGTGCTATCCAGCTGTATTTCCACTGTCCCGTTTCCATGAAGAGGGTACAGATTGAGGAATCTAAAACAAATTGGTTAGTTGATTAAGGATAGTTAGTTTATATCAAAACTAATTTCTCTTTGATGATATTTTATGAATTATAATAATTTACAATTTATAGATAAAGAGTTATAACCAGTTTGCTTCTTTATTTCCCAAACACATGACAAAATTGGGCCTTAGAATTAATAATAAGTTAGAAATAGTTTACTAGAGGATGAGACCTTAAAACGAGAATAGTTTGACTCTTAGGCACCGTCCTATTGCCATCGCTCGCGCGATCATGCTTGCGTCGACGGAAATGATCGTGCGATCGTGCATTTAAACATATCTGTGGAATGTCCTATTGAAGGTCATGCGATCAAGCGATGCGATCGCCTTAAAGCTTCCAACAACTGATGCTTAACTGGAATACTGCCAAGAGCTATTGAAATTCACTTACTGCACCCTCATTCTAGAACTACAATACCCAGAAACAAGAGACATATTGTAGTACCTGTCGCACAGTATCTGGAGAGACTTTTCCTTGCGATGGACTGCGCTCGGCGGCGGCGTGGGGTACTGCAGGGCGACATTCGTCAGAAGCTTGAGGTTCGCAGTAGGGGAAACGTAACTCGCTGAATTTGTGACTTCACTGAGAGCACTTCGCTTCGGAGTAGAAGTAATGTTATCATCTTCATACATCGTGCGATAACATTATGTAGAAAGCCTCCGCCACAAAATATTCGCGTACTTTTTGACAGCACAGACAGACCCACACAAATCCAGTTGGCTGGTTATTTATAACAAGAATAAGGCGCGAATGTGTTCGAAGCTAGTGTCATTTATTATGAAGATCTGATAGAATCACCATTAACGAACAGAATTTTAATAAAAGCATTGAAACTAACTAAAAATATTCTTGTAACCTAACAATAAACAGTTTTGACAGATGTAAATGCGCGCGGCGCGGGCCCGCGCAGTGTTGCAAAAGTCACTTTGATAAAATCGGTAGTTTTGACAACAAAAAATCGGTAGAAATCGGTTTTTTCCAAAAGAGCTCTATCGCCTTCAAATTCTGAACAATAAGACATGCTGACTGATGCTTAAAAATTTGGTGCCAGAAGTGCGATTTTTGAAAATCATACGAGCGAATTGACAGTAGAATGATGCATAATCTCCATAGTAATTTTGACATTTTCTACTGCCAAGTCGCTCGTACGATTTTCAAAAATCGCACTTCTGTTGCGTATTGACCAAAACTTGAGTGAAGTGAAAGACTTTTTTTTAATAGCCCAAAACAAATATTGATTTCGAGCATTTCTCTGCAGGGATTTAAAAAGCATGAAATTTTCCATACCTAACCTATAAAATCTAATTTTCATTACCTACCTAACTATTTCAATCCACTTTCATATAAGAAATAAATCGGTAGATCACAACCTAAAATCGGTATATCGGTAGACAGTACCCGAAATCGGTAGATCTACAGATAAATCAGTAGCTTTTGCAACACTGGGCCCGCGAGCGCGATTTGCTCAATGATGAAAATGCCGCCGCCTGATTTTGCGTTTAGTTTTTGCAAAATTAACTTTTTTTTTCGGAGTTTGAAATACATAATATTATATGTTTTTTTATTGGTTTTTCCCAAAAAATTATACTATCATTCTCATCTCGTATTGAACGATATGATAATAAAAGGGTTTGGAGATCATATAACATATAAACAAAGGATTTCCATTGTTTTTTTCATTTACAGCATCAGCACTGGTAGCATGCCATGCCAACCCGCGATAGCCGTGATACGGCTTTATCACGTCTTTTATCTCGTTCGTTCGCGCGCAAAAGAACGAGATAAAAGACGTGATAAAGCCGTATCACGGCTATCGCGGGTTGGCATGCTACCAGTGCTGATAAGTTAAATGTAGTTGAAAGAGTTGAGAGATTTGTAACCTAATAAAAGTAAAAAAACATATGGCTGCATGGACTCATAGCCGTTGCCTTTTCAGAAAGTAAAGAAAAATTTTAGATAAAAAAAGTTTATTGGCTATGGTCGCACTGTTGCCAGGTCTCCCGATTTTCCGGGATATCTCCCGATTTTTGTCAATGTCTCCCGATATCCCGGATTCCCACTCAAATCTCCCGATTTTTTAAGAACAACTTTTTTTCGAAAAAACTGCGTAAAACGGAACAAAATTAAATGCTAAGCTATGCAATGCTATGTTAAATGTGTACATAACTTTGTAAAATGCGTAGCCTAAACTATACTTTGACTTAATAACATAAAGTTGAATATCTATTCAATGCCAAGCTTTGGCCGTTATAGTTATTAATTTTGCAACATTGCAAAGTAGCGAAATAAACCTGTTTTTGCTTTGGTTAACCTAACCGGCCAAATTAGGAAATTCAGGGATCTTGCACACGAAAAATATTTAAAAAATTGCAATTGCTATGATTTTAAAGTAAACGAAAACATGTTAAAAAATATTTATTAAAAGACCATGTCTGATTAATTTTAAGGAAAAATTTATCTCCCGATTTTTTCATAATGTCGCCCATATATCTCCCGATTTTTTACTGGTACACCTCCCGTATTTTGAAAATTGGATCTGGCAACACTGTATGGTCGCGAGTTTTTTCGCGGGAATTCGTCAGCTACGTTTGGAGTCCACATTTGTTATCTAATTTTTATTGTTTATAATGAGTTTTGGTTCGTAAAATTGGTATTGTTTTGCGTAAAAAAGTGTCGTGCAAGTGAATGGGTTGTAATGTAAACAGGAAAAGTGTTCCGTCAAGCTCTATTCATATTACGACGAACGGGCGCGGACGGAGGACGGAGGGTGCAATGTAAAATAATACCAATTTCAATACCGATAGAGTTCACAGAGAAAGCTCCGTGTAACTCCGTCCTCCGCCCGTATGGGTGTTCGCTCTGTCGACTTTATCGGTAATGAATTAGGTATTATTTTACATTGCACCCTCCGCGCCCGCACGTCATAATGTGAATAGAGTTTCATTTGTAGCGCGGCAAAGTGGTCGGTTCACCTCTTTCCTGTGGACTACTCTGCATTTTCTGCGTCTTTAAGTTATCTCCAAAAACTCAAAACAAGCGTCAAAACTTTGCTGTCATGTTCTGAAGTGCGATTTTTGAAAATCATACGAGCGACTTGGCTGTAGAAAATGTCAAAATTACTATGGAGATTATGCATCTTTCTACTGCCAAGTCGCTCACTCCCTCTACGCGCTCGTATGATTTTCAAAAATCGCACTTCTGTTCTTTTCAACGTGTATTGATAATATTTTAATTTTTTTTAAATACAATAAGCAATCAAATTAATTAACTCATAAAATTTATTAAAATTAATGACCTTAGCTTAGCGTTTTAATTACTGTTTTAATAAAATAAAATAAAAGTTTCAAGCGGAAGTGCGTCTTCTCAAGTCATACTCTATTCTGTCTATGGCGAGAAAGGAAATAACTGCGCCATCGCCATGTCATGTCATTCATGGCTGGCATGAAGCTTGATTACTTTTCTTGCGAAAGTGAGCTTGGTTTTCTTTCAATTTGGTGATTATCGTTCAATTTCGGTCGTTTATTTATGCCTTGAAACAAAGTAATGTGAAATGTTTGGTTATTTATAGATAATCAGCTGGTGTATAGAGTTGATAATGGTGGTTATGTCCTAAAGTGAACAATTGCATCTGAAACAAAATGAATGAAGGCGACTGGATTTGCAGTGATTCAAATTGCGGAAATATCAATTTCGCCCGTCGGGTTTCATGTTACCGTTGTAACAAAGAGAAACCCGACACAGGAAAAGCCTCTAAAAAGAAACTTGGGACAGAAATCGGGAAATCGGCCGCGGAGAAGTCTCGCGGCTTGTTCAATGCCGACGATTGGCAATGCAACAAATGTGCGAATGTCAACTGGGCCCGGCGTCAAACGTGCAATGTTTGCAATGCGCCGAAATTCGGTGAAGTACGTTCAAGTTTCATATTTCCGTGTTTATTTGAGTACATTACGTTTATTTTGTACCGGTTTGTCAAATAGTAGTGCCGTATTATTGTACCTGTATTCTGCTTCTATTGCTTTAGCGAATTTAATAAGTTTGTTATAAAAGTGTAATGATTTTAGGTGGAAGCGCGCACAGGATACGGGGGAGGCTACAATGAGCGAGGGGTGGTGGAGTACCGCCGCCGGGAACCTTCGTCTGAAGACGAGTATGATGAGTTCGGAAGAAAGAGACGCAAGCGCAAGGACACTCTGCCATCTGATAACCAAGATAAGGTATGTGGATATGAATACATACCTACCTATGTACTTACATAAAATTTACATACACCATAACCAGTCAAGTTATAAATTATCAACACTACAAGTTTGATTGTTTTTGCCAAAAGTATATTTTTTTTAATTCCTGTAAAACCCACTTTTGTTGAGAAAACAATTATCTTCTTTTTGTTGTCCAAAAAATGTTCAACATAATCCAAATTGTTGTGTGTAAACTTTTATAATTCAGGGGATAATGGATTTTGAAGCTAAGAAGACTTGATGTGTTTTTATAGTGCAATAAATTTTAGAAGCACATAATTATTAAAGTGGAGATAATTTTTCCTGCCTTCAGGTTGGCACCACTGAAGGACCAGTATTCAAAAAGTTGCCACCAACAATGCTGCCGAAGGGAAAAATGGATCATGTGACAGTGACACTGCCTCCACCTAAGAATACAGAAAATGAAAAAATAAGTGGCAGCCTCAGTGATGGCTCAGTGTGTGAGCTACCTCCACTCAGCAAAATGGCTTTCAGGAGACATCAGGGCCAAAGTCACACTAGCTATAACAGACATGACCCCGTCATACCCAAAACTAATGGTTTACAATCACGTAAAAGACATTGCAGTTCTGGTGACAAAGACCAGGCAGCTTCTTCTGGCTATGAAACTGGTTCAAAGAGGGGCAAACGAGATAGCAGTGATTCTCCAGGCATCAAACATAATCCTGTTATGGAGAACAGAGTCTCATCTACAAATAATGATGTCGTCTACAAGTTCACAGGACCTACTCCCGCAGAGAGCTACCAAGTTACTTATACAATAGAAGAACGAGTTAAAGCTGCAGCCTTCGCTATTGTTTACAACAATTGCAGAATCAGCACTGAGAAGTTTCAAACACTTTATGACAAACCTGCACCTGACTTCAAAACTATTTTTGGTTGGAGACAGTGCCTCTTAACCACAGGCTGTTTAGTTGACACTCATTTGGATTCCAAGAAGGATGCACAAAAACCATCACCACCCGTTGTTCCCATGAATAATACAGAGGAAAATAAAAAAATTATACGAAATCCAAACCCTGATGAAATACTTATATCCCTGTCTGACAGTGAAGATGACAACTCCAAAACTACACAAGTGCAAAATAAATATCAGCAATCTCCTAGAGGGCAGAGAAGTGTAAGTGTTGAAACATTGCTGATTGGTGGCGTGGAGAATGAAATCAGAGCAACTGGCAGTTCCATCAGCACCATAGATGACAGAGTATCCCAAACCAGTCATCACTCTAGGTCCTCACTTCGTCGGTCGCGCTCCAAATCATGTGACAGCCAAGACTCCAATTACCCTGACACTGATTCTGAGAATATAGCCTCAAAATTGGAAAGTTCCAAAACAACTACTAAAACAAATGTTCCACCCAGACAATCCATTCAAAACTCGGATTCAGATTCTGTTTCATATAATAGTGAAGATGATGATTTCTTATCAAGGGTTTATAAAGGCAAAAAATCTAAACGTAAAATGAAAAGACGCAATATACCTGTCCCTCCTAGTAAAATTGATACTTACGTGCCAGAAACTGTTCACACTTTCCAAGGATACACAACTGCAAAACCATTGGAGCAGTCACCTTTGGTAGCTCCTAATATTTACACATCAAATTTCCAACACATGAATGTTAAAAGGAAAGAACATAACCAGTTGGAATATGATGGCTGTTCAAGTGAATATGTCCCTACAAGACTAGCGTCCACTGCCAAGATGAATTATCAAAAGTTTAAAGATAAAGTAAAGAAAAAAGGATTCTGGGCAAAAGCGAATGGACAAACTATTTCAAATAAACAAAAACCTAAAGAACCTGTGGCCAAATCGGTTGAAATTCCACTTCCACCTGTTGTAGTCAGTCCATGTATAACACAGAACAAAGGATATGCTTCAGCTCAAAAATCAAATTTAATAAATCAGGACAGTGAATTTGCAAATGATGACTTTAAAAATGTTATGCCATTAGACCCCTATTCTTCATTTGACAAATTGCCTAGTTTTATTAATGAGACACCACAGAACACATCATCTGTGTTTGATATGGTACAGTCAAATTCCACATCTAAGAATAAAAGCATAATGGACATATTTGACACTTCTGACATAAAAAATAGTCTAGAAGGAAATATTGATCTCGAAAAATGTGATAATGTAAGTAAAAAGTATGAAACGGAGTGGGATGATGATGACGAAGCTCTCTATAAAGACACAGCAGAGTCATCTGAAGCTACAAAACAGTTATCAGAGTCTCCACCTAACATTGGTTCAATGAGATCTGAAAGTCCCACCACAAATATGTTATATGTTCAAGAAAAGGAATTCAAGGCAATGGAAGAAAAAACTTCTACGCCTAACAAAATAACTATGGATGTTGTTAGGGAAAGGCGTGACAAATTATTAGATTTGTTGGAGGACTTTCAGGCTACCAGGGAAAATGATATTACAGACATTCCTCTACCAACTCAAAATCCCAAGAATATCTATAAAGGGTCACAATATCTGGAACATAATATGAACATTATCCATGGACACCCATCACCAACAAATTTAACAATAACTAGACCAGAGGCAATACCAATGGATATTTCAAATGAAATAATAGGCTTATCTGAGGAACATTCCAAAACTGACAGTCATGACAATACTTCTAAAAAGATTCATCCTTCCAAGAAAGTACAGATTCTTGAAGAAATAACAATTAAACCACATGAAATTCATGAGAAGTTTTCGATCTCGAAAGAATCTAAGAATGAGAACCAAAACGATGCAAATGATAAAATTTTCAAAGCGAATGCTGTTCAGAATGCTATATCAAATGTTAATATAGAAGAAAACGAAAAGCCAATTGAACCTCCTCTAACTGCACCAGGGTTGGATTTGTCTAACTTGTTATCAGGGATCAATACAAACACATTATTGTTAGCTCTACAAAACCTACAACAACTCTCTCAGAATACTTCAACTGAAAGCAATCACTTCAAAGATAATGATGAACAAAACCAAAAAGAGGATGCAGCTCCAGTAGAAACTATTAATCTGACAAATGACGAAGAATGGGAGAAGGAATCAAACCGCGACGGCAGTATCGAGAGACAACTGGAACAAATGGACGGGAACACAGGGGACACTCCTTTTTTAAGCGACATCTTTGATCCCGGCCCAGTAATGCCTTTAAATACGGCGATAAAACTGAATATTAATATCAACGATCCAGATGAAAAACTTGATGATAATGCGCCTGTTATAGGAAATTTCAAAAGTTTTGCATTGCCAAAACCAATATTATTGAATAGGCTTAAATTGACAGTAAAACCGCCAGAAAAGATTTCTAATAAAAAGACAGCAGGAGGTAAGAGGAGCAAGAGAAAGAAGAAGGTTTGTATGAAACCTTGCACCTCACTGAGCTTGATCTTCTGGAGATTTTATTTTTATCAAAATAATTGTTTGTTTCAGAGCAAAGCGTCTTCTTCAAAGGATGGTGAGGAGGTGGAGGGAGAGGAAGAGGAAGAATCTGGAGATGAGGCTGACCTTTCCAAGTATGACTTGTGGGGCAGCGATGAAGAACAAGGATCTTCTAAGACTGGTAAACCAAAATATAGTCTTTGTCATAGAGAACGTTTGGATTATAATCTAATCTATCGAAATAAATGATTTTGCTAATTTCAGATGGTGACAAGACAAAGGAAGGTGAATCTTCTAAGGAAGATGTAGAACCAGTTGATAAGAACGGTAAATCCGCTTCACCAGATACCAAGAGCAGTAAGAGAAGGTTTGTCTTAGAAGTAGGTAATTATATATTTTAGTATTTAAAAAAATAGTATCAATGTGCAATATTATGTTTGCAATAAAAAATGTTTGGAAGGGATCTGTTATAGGCTTCTAATCGTTAAGGGTTTGATATTCAGGGCTTAAATTGAATAGCTGAGAGGCTAGAGGGTCATGAGAGATTACCGAAAAAGTATCTGAGACGTTTCAGATAGGAGCCCCCAGATAGTGCACAGGGAGGCGTTTTCAGATAAATTTCATACAACGGAAATAAAAATAAAAAAACTGATTTCCAGCACCAGTGATTTTCATGGCATCGTATGGGGCTTGACGCGTAATGACATTTAAATGCAAATCTGACCAGCCCTAGCCACTCAGCTATTCAATTTACGCCCTGAATATGAAAGCGTTCAAACCCTCTCAGCTGCTCTACCAATAGCCAATAAATAATGTGGTGGTCTTCACACAAATTCCTACGGGCAGTATGATTATTGCAGCTATTTTTCACGTGTAGCTATGGACACCTGCTGACCCTCAGTCGGGAAACTAGACATTTCCCAACCTTTCACATTGCGGTGATCGATCACGCCATGATGTGTTTTGACGTGATGATATAACGCTACTTTTCTTTGTTCAGATCTAGGAGCTCTTCATCATCGTCGAGCTCGAGCTCCAGTTCGAGCTCTAGTCACAGCTCCACACAATCACCTAAAAACAAGTAAGAACTCTTTTCGTTACCCACATCCTTGTTTCTTTGTAATAAGTCACCCAACTGAAGTCTCCACAATAGGGTTGAATAGAAATAAATTGTATGCAAATCTTCTTTGTAAAATGAAAGTTTGAAAATAATGCTTAACCTGGTGGGCTTCACGTCAATAAAATGCCACACAGCCGAGCACCGGGGCAAGACGGGGCACCCGCCGCTTGGTACTTAGACGTACCAGTGAGGTTCTGCCGTAGGCAGTTATACTGGTACTTAGACGTTTCAGTGAGGCCCAAAAGGTTTCATATTTTCTGTAACTTTTTAGCTTGAATACAGTATATAAAGTAAAATAAATATCTAAAACCGCCTGTCAGAATCACGAAGCTATCTTGGACGCATTATAATAAATTTTTTTATATAAATCGCGCGTTTTGACGTACGATAAAGTGAAACATACACAAAAGTCATAAGGCGAAGGTACGGGACAGACGCGGCGCAGATAACTTGCCGCTTGGTGCAGCTTCAAAACTTTCATACGAAATGTATGAAAGCGACACGACGTGATTATACCAGCCCGGACACTGCGTACAAAAATTTGAAATTGACAAGATGACGTCAGCATATGCGAAACCAAAGAAATTGAACCTTATGTCTTCTTCGTAAGTAACGAGTAACCAATGCGAGGTAACCAGAGGGCGATAGAGTCCGTACTGTATCTAGTAATAGATACTCTTTCTTATACTGTGATTATACTCAAGCGGCGAGGCACGGATGTCTGCGCCGCGTCCGTCCCGCGCCTTCGTCTTACACCTCTTCTGTATGTGTCACTTTAGATATAACAAATCTTGTCTCTTGTACAGATTCGATGACTTCAACCTGAACAGTGAGCGCGAGGGGTCGCCGCGGGGGCGGGGTCGCAAGTCGCGCTCTCCGTCGCGCTCGCGGTCGCCTCGCTCCCGCTCTGCCAACGCTCCGCAGAGACGTAAATCAAGAGACAGCCGCTCCGCTGGAGAGTCTAGGTGAGCTTTCATGTCTGGTGTCTCAGGCAGTAGCTATAGTATAAGAGATAGACGTACTTTTTGTTATCATCAGCTGCAAGGCTGATTCAGTATGCATAGGTTGAAGAGCATCTCTGAGATGGGGATGGACCAGACCCTCTAGCATGATTTCTCTACTTGGGTGCGACTCGGCTTTTTTCCTTACTGCAAGTCGCGGCAAGCGCGGCTTGCGCTCTCCGAAAAGCGCGGGAGAAGGTTATTTTGTATGCAGCGGAGGCAAGTCGCGCGCGTGTAGAGAAATCATACTAGACGTGCAGGTCTGCCTGCAACTCCGGTCGGCTTAGGAGTTACAGCCGTTCAAAGGTCTAGTATGGTTGCTAAAAATAAATATCCATGAATATGCAGGTATTATTGTAATATGCACTGTAGTTATGCGCACAGTACAAAAACTGACAGGGTATCTGGGTCGGTTTAGAAGATACAGCCGTTCAAAGGTCCGACCTTTGAGACCTTTGAACGGCTCAACGTTCCAGCATCATTGTGGTCGACTTCAATTCTTTTTTTTTTTCAGAAGCTCCAAGGATAAGGAGAGGTCCCGTGACCGAGAGCGGCGCGACCGATCGCGCGGCAGCCGCGAGCACAAGGAGCGCCGGTACAGTCGCGAGGGTGCCAACCACTATGGCGGCCGTGGAAGACATCGCTAAGTATTGTAAGGCCCCTTGAGCAATAAGTGCAAATCCAAATTATATCTTTCCTAACTCCAGACCTCAAGTACCCTTCCAGACGAACGCTTTAGGGTCGAACATTTTCCTTTGCCGAATGAAATATCTTCCTTATCCAATTCAACTAGAGTTGTAAATAAGTGTAAAGTTATCACTTTACCTAGCGGACGGTGGCGTTTGCAGGCGCACGCTATTTGAATTGGATAAGGACATTTCAATGAGCACTGGAAAATGCTCGAACAGTTCTCCGTCAAATCTGCGCTTCCGTAGGCGTCGAGTAATAAACAAGCGTTTTTGCTGGTCTAAGTAACTGTATGGGATCACACCAAACATCTAGAAGGATCAGTAAAATCGCCCGTGTTTCTAACGCGGCGCAAAAGGTGTTCGTCTGAAGTGGTCAGAGTTGTTTCGTGATGTTCGCAGCATTTATTCGGCGTGTCGGAAAACCGTATTTTTTTATTCATAAATTACAACATAGCATTATATTATTACATGGATGCATTCACGAGTCGTATTAGATTTTTGAATTTCACACGTCCTAATTAGTATACGAAAAATAATGCATGCGATGATATCAAGAAACAAACTTTCGTTGGAGTCTAGGTAAGAATTAGGTTTTCATTTATGACTCAACAAGGGTATAATATAATGATGTTAAAAACATCTTATTTTAGGTAAAATCTAGTGTTCAAGCTATGTAAATAGTCCTGCTTTACGTGATATAAAACCAGTTTTAAGTTTATTGACAATTTGACTTCATCCATTTATCCGCTAGCAAGGGTTTTTATGCGGAAAGGAGAAAGAGTATGTATTAGAGCAAATTCGAACGGGCGTAATTGTAACGCGCGATGGAAGCGATTTTCGATTCATACAAAATAATAGAATTACGCCCGTGCGAATGAGACCTTAGTGACTGAAGATAAAGTTAAAGGTAGATTTTCCTAAGACGTTACTTATATTTTGCATTTAGATTCATAAGAAATTACTTTTCTTCTTGCCGATACTTGAAAATTTTGCATATTATGTGATTTCTGACTCATGAAAATGGTAATAGTGGTAATTAGAATTCCACATTCTTATTCGTATGCAGAAATTTAAGATTTCGTTAATGGATTGGAACATGTGAAATAATATGAAAAATTTGCCCCTTGGGTACACATAATGCACTCCCTGATAGACACCTATCATGCGATCTATCGCACTAGTTTCATAGACAGGCTTTATTTTCTTACTTATTTAATTTCATAACAAGTTAATTTGTCTTAATCATATTAGATTATGTTTGTAATCGATCTGGGTAAAATACCTAAAATAAGAAAATTTCTAAACTTGTGCGATGTAATGTGATAATTTTGTTGTGTAAATATTATCGATGTACCTACTAAATTACATTTGGTCTTATTTAATGTGTAACGCGAGAGATTTATCAAGTAAAACATTGTTTCTCGTCTCACTACCTGTGGGCAATATTTATAAAACTAACATCAAACTACAAAATATTGTCGAAGCCTCGAAAATCACCATAAGTAATTTCAGTAGCTTCGTAGGATTTGTTAGGATTCTGGACAGCATTTTACTAGCGATTTTAAGTTAATTGATTTGTGAAAAATTTAATCGTTTACATCTTTAGGCAGTTCTATTAGGGTTGAACCTCATCTGGCAGCCTTTTTCTGTCGCTGCATCCTTTTCTGTCACTCAGGAACGTCATTTGCTAAAGCAAATAAGGTAGACGGAACACGACCGCACGTCGCAGCACCGCCGCGCGCGATCGCGTTCCGTCCTGGTTCCGTCTATCTTATTTGTTCTAGCAAATGACGTTCCTGAGTGACAGAAAAGGATGGTGTGACAGAAATAGGCGATGCGGTGCTGCCAGATGAGGTTAATAGATGAAAATTCGCTACGTTAATTCAGTTCATTTCTGTTTTTAATTCTCGCATAAGACATTGACTTGAGAGGGTACCGAGCCTATATTGCTGCCATCAATCGTATTTTTTTATTACTTCTAAACAATTATAAAACACTAGCTGTTGTTGCCTGCGACTTCGTCTGCGTGGACCTTAAAAAAGTATCGTATGTGTTAATCCAGAACATAATTATTCTATCCTGCGTGCCAAATTTCGTTCAGGACCATTAAGTTGAAATCCCGTTATGTTGAATTTTCTGAACGTTGGATTCCCATTAAGTTGAATTTTCTGAACGTTAAATTCCCGTTAAGTTGATTCTCATTATGTTGAATCCCAATATGTTCAATTGGCATTAAAGTTGAACTCCCATTATGTTGAATTTTCCGAATGTTGGATTCCCATTAAGTTAAATTTTAGGATTTAAGTTATTATGCGTCTGAAGCGTTGGATCGTTCTCAATAAGTTGATTTACGTTAGGTTAAAATCACAATATGTTGAATTGACATTCAGGTGAGTAGTGATTGATATTTTACTCAATTTGAACATAATTAAACGGGTTCTTACCACGATTTCGATTTTAATTGAGTATCGATTTTACTGTATTCGGTCTAATTATGGTACGAGATCCGACCGCAAAATTATGCACCTATCTCTTTTTTAAATGAAATTTGTTTCTAGTGAATGCTTACACAGGGGTTCCAGGGTTTCTAGAAAAATCTTGCCGCGAGTACTTTTTCCAGTATGATTTTTGGTACAATTTTGTCCACGTATCTGTTTGGGGAGTAAATGAGGTGCCATCGGAAGGATACTGATCTAAAGAACTGGAAAAACTAGGGTTCCTACCTCTCAGTCTGCCGCAACTGTAGGGTTGCCAGGTTCAAAAATGACTACTTTGAGGCTGGCAACCCTAGAGTTGCGGCAGACTAAGAGGTGGCAACCCTAGTTTTTCCAGTTCTTTAGATCAATATCCTTCCGATGGCACCTCATTTACTTCCCAAACAGTTACGTGGAAAAAATTGTACCAAAAATCATACTGGAAAATGTACTCGCGGCAAGATTTTTCTAGAAACCCTGGAACCCCTGTGTAAGCATTCACTAGAAACAAATTTCATTTAAAAAAGAGATAGGTGCATAATTTTGCGGTCGGATCTCGTACCATAATTAGACCGAATACAGTAAAATCGATACTCAATTAAAATCGAAATCGTGGTAAGAACCCGTTTAATTATGTTCAAATTGAGTAAAATATCAATCACTACTCACCTGAATGTCAATTCAACATATTGTGATTTTAACCTAACGTAAATCAACTTATTGAGAACGATCCAACGCTTCAGACGCATAATAACTTAAATCCTAAAATTTAACTTAATGGGAATCCAACATTCGGAAAATTCAACATAATGGGAGTTCAACTTTAATGCCAATTCAACATATTGGGATTCAACATAATGAGAATCAACTTAATGGGAATCCAACGTTCAGAAAATTCAACATAACGGGATTTCAACTTAATGGTCCTGAACGCCAAATTTCATTCAAATCCGTTTTTGCGCGATTGAGTGACAAACATCCAAGAAGATTTCCACAAAAAGAATTTTACATTATTAGTTAGTGCTGATTTTCAATGTACATAGTCATTACGGATTTGCTTTTATAATGTAGCTATTATCGATACTTGATTATCAAGTCTTAAAGATAATAGTTTTACTAGTTTTGAAAACCAACAATGACTACAATTACAATTTGACAGGCTTGTTTTTTGGAAATATTGCACAATTGTTTACAAATAATACAAATATGATTGAGGGCAGCACTACAGGCTCGGTGCCCCCTTAATTCAAGAGTTAGTGTTTTAGGATTTAAAGATGTTTCTGTCAAATTAATGTGAACTTCCATGATTTGGAAAAGACATTTATGTTGATTCTTTAGATAAAACAATTGTCTAGTGATAACTAATTATAAGCAAACATTGTATGGTAATTGATTTACCATTAAAGATCAATACTTAGATTGACTTTTTCATTTTAACACCGTCTTCAATAAAACACAATACAGCGATAACAATATTACGGTCTTTATAAAAACAAAGTAAAAAAATATTTTGCAGAAGACATAATATACATGACCGAATAATACAGACAAGTAAATTTACTCCTTTTGGGCATCTGTAACACAAAATGTTTTTTTATAGTTACTTAGTTTTCTTCTAAAGTCTCCTGCCCCGCCAGGCAATAGTTAAAATATTTCCGAGCAGTGTTAGTTTTTAATAAATTCTGTACAGTAATAGTTATACCATTTAATAGGTATAAGATGTTTACTGTTTAGATATTAATCGTAACTTTAACCCGAAAAGGATTTTATGATAATTAAGGTAGGGTTTATACAGAAGAGACGCGTGGCGGTGGCGGGTAGTCAAAGTAACACCAATATAAACCTTATGTTACGTAGCATAGCGTCGTTTTTTGACTTAAAGAAAAATCGCGCCCCCGCCACAAGGCGATAGGGATAGGTAATATCGAATTTTCACAATATCAAATCGAAACCATATATTGATATTGAATATCGGATTCTGAAACTATATATTGGATATCGGTCGATATCCAGTAACGATGTATTAGTTGGTATTAGTATACCTTTAAGATTGAATATCGTACGAATCCAATATAACTATTGCTGTTTCACTCTCTCGCACGCTGTGGGTAACACCCTTTCACTCGGTTTTCCTCGGTTCCGTTCGGCATAGTTTTTTATGTATTATTGGATAAAGATGGGTAAGTTCGCATTGAAAAACATAGCATTATTAGCACTATTACCACTAGGTGGAGCTACATTGGTGATGGCTCTATGGCCGAAATCTCCGCTATTGACTACATAGTACTACACTTTATTACTAGATGGCGGGTGTTGTATATAGAAAATCAACGGTCTATAATTTGTTCTAAGATAACACAGTATGCAGTTCGGTTCGGTAGATAGCCGCTAGCCCGTATAGCGATGCGATACGGTTTGATATCCTATATCTGTAAATCACGGATATCTTGATATCGAGGCGAATCGAATTTGTGCGCCAATATAGTGTTTCACCAAATATATAGTTTCTGTACGCATCGATATCTGATTTTTAGATATTCATGTGATATACGTTTCAATAACTATATACGATATATATCGCCCATTCCTACAAGGCGACTTCGCCTGGAGGCGCGGGCGTAATTCTCCAAACGACTCTATGCTACATACTATAAGGTTTATATTGCCGCTCCCCGCCCGCGAAATGTCCGCACCACGTCACTTCTGTTTAAACGCTCCCTAACACTGCTCAAATATTTTGAACTACGAATAAGAATAACTATTTGATGGGTAGACTCTTAGTTTAAAAGGATGCTAATGATATCAATTTCACCTGTATAATAATAGCCATAGTATAGTCTGCTCGAGCTATTCTACCTTTTCTACTAGAAATTCATACTTGCATTTATACTTAAAGCTGCAGCCGACCGTAAACGACGAAGATATAAATAAAAAATAACAGTATCTTTTATTTATATCTTGTACATACATACCTCCTTCCAAGCAGCGACATTCCTGAACAGAAAAGTAAGATATTAGGAGAACAATCGGACTGTAGGGTTGAACCTCATGTGGCAGCACGGCATCGCCTTTTTCTGTCACTCAGGAACGTCTTTTGGTAGAGCAAATAAGGTAGAAGGAACGCGACCGCACGCCGCAGCACCGCCGCGCGCGATCGCGTTCCGTCTATCTTATTTGCTCTAGCAAATGACGTTCCTGAGTGACAGAAAAGGATGGAGCGACGGAAAAAGGCGATGCCGTGCTGCCAGATGAGGTTCAACCCTAAGACTGACACATCCATGGATGACCTGGACAGTTTATGGATTACTGCAGGAAGACTCACAGCACTGATGGTAATAGGCTTTTGCGCTTGTTTCGCCTCTTTTTTCGCCGACATCTTCGGCGTGCAAATCGTCTCCACTGCTCCACCTGGTGGTCGATTTTGTAATATAATATACCTAGTTAAAGACCGACCACAAAAATAAAATATCTCGCCATGTTGCGGAAAATCATTGGAACTAATTTTTGTCCTTGAAACACTGACATTAAAAAAGTTACAGTCGATTGCAGCGTCCCCAGCCTAGGTGTTTTATATTTCTGGTCAGGCTTTAGATCATTCGTTGGCGTCGGAACATAGTGAAAATACCAGAGAATTGTGTCTCGTTCACACACTATGCCAGCAACGTAGTTAGAATGGCAATAACAATTGATGCACAGGCGTAATCGCTATCTCTATCGCGTGAGTCGTGAAGAGTCTGATTTTATATGTTTTCCATGAATCGAAAATTTCGATTCATATGAAAATAATAGACAATCGGCCCCCAAAGCGAGATAGAATTATGCCAGTGCGAATGAGAAAGAATTTTGGTGTGATTTTTGGCTATTTTCGAGTTTACAATTTGCTAATTAGAAATATATATTACGAGCTTTTACCCGCGACTTCGTCCGCATAAATTATATACCAGATTTTAAGTCAGATGATAAGCTATCAAACAAAAAAAGTTTCATCAAAATCGGTTCAGTAGTTTTTGCGTGATACTCGAACAAACAAACACCCAAACAAACAAACAAACAAACAGACAGACAAAAAATCCAAAAATTGGTGATTTAGAATCAGGGACAGGTAAAAACCATATACATACATATTCTCACGCCTGTCTCCCACTGGGGTAGGCAGAGACAACGGAACGCCACCTGCTACGATCCTGACATACCTCTCTAGCTTCCTCCACATTCATAAGACCTTTCATGCATGCTCGTCGGTTTCGGGTAGATCTGACCTGGCCCTTCTTAAGCACGTCGCCAATTTGGTCCGTATATGTACGTCTAGGCCGTCCCCTTCCAACATTTCCACTTACGCTTGCCTTATAAATTGCTCTCGTCAATCTGCTCTCATCCATTCTTTCCACATGACCAAACCATCGCAACATACCTTTCTCTATTTTTGTCACTACATCCTCTTTCAGACCACAGCGTTCTCTAATAAAACTATTTTTCAATTTATCCATCACATTTACACCACACATACTACACTATAATACACACCATACATACAAAAACCATATAACCCAGTAAAATTAGATAAATCAGAAGAAATAATTTCCGGAGTTTTGGAACTTTTTTTAAACGTTCCTTTGGTACGTAATATTGAAGAAAAAAAAAAGTCCTGGTGAGGGGGGGGTGAGCTCGAGGAAGGGGGGGGGCTCTAAAGGTGACTTTTTTCAGTTTTTCGCTTATTTCTTGAAATCTGAAAGTCGTATCGAAATACTTTGTATGGACAAATTAAACCTAACAAAATTTCCTACAAAACAAGTGGTATGCATTTTTGTCATAGGACTTAACCTTTGAGGGCTACGGGGCCGAGAAAGTAACGACATTTCAAAAATTATGAAATTTGTATGGCGACCCTCATGAAAGTTGAAGATAAAAACAAAATGATTTCATATTCTTAATCAGCAGCCCCGAAAACTCCCAGATACAAATTTTCAGTCGGTTCGGGGAACCCTTAAAAGCTGCATTGGCGTTTGAAATTTCCATGGCAGCCATCTTGGATATCGCAATTTTGGATTTTTTTCATCGCCAATCAAATCTGACCAGGGTCCTCTATGACATTTGTTCGAGGTCCATAACCCTATCTATCATAGTTTCCGCGGGCCGTTGACCTCATCCATCAGGAGTCGACCTTCCGAGGAAGTCAAAGTTTTCCCTGTATCACCAAGGCGTCCATATTATGATCCCCAAATGTCATCCTCGTACCGTAAGGGGAACCCGGAGATCAATTGGAGGTATCTGGTTGACCCCCCCTCACCCCCCCCCCCCCCACATAGATATTAGATAAATACCCGTATAATTGTTCACCGGGTTTCCCCCATACAACGTATAGTAAAATGATTTTAGGGATCATCATAAGGATGCCCTGGCGATAAAAATATTATTTCGACTTCCTCAGAAGGTCGACTCCTGACGGATGAGGTCAACGGCCCGCGGAAACTATGACAGATAGGGTTATGGACCTTGAACAATTGTCATAGAGGACCCTGGTCAGATTTGGTTGGCGGTGAAAAAAATCCAAAATTCCGATATCCAAGATGGCTGCCATGGAAATTTCAAACGCCAATGCAGCTTTTAAGGGTTCTCCGAACCGACAGAAAATTTGTATCTGGGGGTTTTCGGGGTTGCTGATTCAGAATATGAAATCATTTTGTTTTTATCTTCAACTTTCATGAAGGTCGCCATACAAATTTCATAATTTTTGAAATACTGTTACTTTCTCGGCCCCGTAGCCCTCAAAGGTTAAGTCCTATGGCAAAAATGCATACCACTTGTTTTGTAGGAAATTTTGTCAGGTTTAATTTTTCCATACAAAACATTTCGATACAACTTGCAGATTTCGAGAAATAAGCGAAAAACTGAAAAAAGTCACCTTTAGAGCCCCCCCCTTCCTCGAGCTCACCCCCCCCTCACTAGGACTTTTTTTTTTCTTCAATATTACGTACCAAAGGAACGTTTAAAAAAAGATTCAGAACTCCGGAAATTACTTCTCCTGATTGGTATATTTCAGCTTAATTTTACTGGGTTAATATCGTAATTTTTTTTTGTAAATATCTTCAATGTACAGACACTTCTGTTACAGTTTTATAATAGTTAAGATCAAATGCTGTTGTTGTTCTGTACTGAAGGTTTTCAGATACTTACCTAAAGCGATTATAATTAATTCTCTTTTGTGCACACATGAGCGAGATAAAAGATAGAGCTTTGTCGCGCGCCGTGTGCTATCTACAGTATTAGTACAGTCAGCAGCAATAAGTTGTATACACTTTTGTTCTATGTCGCAGTAGGTACTAAAGTGTATACAGGGTGTAAGTGACAGCCTAGCAAATACTGAAACGGTGAACTCGGACCATCAAACTGAACAACTTTCACTATGGAGCCTACCCGCAGGAAACGCGTAAAAAAATCAGCTGTCCCATACAAAACTTCTGTACCTACCCGACTAAAACGTATGGGACGGCTGATTTTTTTTCGCGTTTCCCGAGGTAGGCTCCTAGTGAAAGTTGTTCAGTTTGATGGTCTGAGTTCACCATTTCAGTATTTGGTAGGCTGTCCCTGTATAACTTATTTCTGCTGACTGCACTACCTATAGTAGCCGGGCTATTGAGCAAGTTTCCGACAATATCGTTTACAACTACGTTTCGATTGAATCGAGGAGTTACAGCCCCCTTACCCGCACTTTCGATCTTCACTATATCGCCACTGTTTCGGTCCGCACTTCATTGTAATAGAGTTGAAATTGGAACGAAAACATTCACGCAAAAGTTCGAATCGAATGTGCGGGTAGATCCTCTGAACAATACGCTTGTTTGTTATTTTCATTGAGAGAAATATTAAGATAATGGTTTGCTTACCAGGACCAACATTTGCATTCTCCGCTGTTGTTACTTTGTACATCTGAAAGAACATAAATTCAAAAATACATAATACATGTACAAATGAAAAATACATATCACAAAATATCGTATCAAAAGTACTACAACACGTGCGAATTAACTTGACACCTGGCTCGAACGACGTTGGTGTAAACAATTAAAAATAACAGCAAAAGAATAAATCGAAAATGCTAAAGCGCAGGGACACGTGCAACGGTAACTGAGATGCTACCGCTACTGGCCTCGCTTTAGAATTTTCGAGTTATTCTTTTACTGTTATTGTTCACACCAACGTCGTTCGAGCCAGGTGTCAAGTTAATTCGCCCGGGTTGTAATTTGACTCTGCTTACCCTGCCATCGTCTCCAGCAGCCAGTCCTGAAGATAGCGGCAGCACGTCCGGCCCCCACTGCTTGACGAAGTGTCCGAGGCGTGCCACGCGCTGCGCGGGAGTGGTCACCGTGTGCGAACCCCCGCAGTACCGATTGCACAGGTGTTTGTCAGTTTCCGACCTACGATGGTTATGTACGTGAATTAAGGCTCTTTTTCCCGTTCCTAAGAAGAAAGCCTAAATTAAAAACGGGCGACCCCAAAATACGAGCCTACGAGCCTGTTGTGCTGTTTCGATAAATTGAAAGACAATCAGGACTACAATGTGACATTGTTTTTTGGAAATATTGTTTAATTGCTAAGAAATAAAAAAAAATACGATTGGGCACAATAGGCTCGGTGCAGCCTTAAAACTATTTTCATATAATATTTTTATAGTTTCAAAACATTAAATTTTTAAGAATATCCAAATGTTTAAGTGTGAGAATTTTTATATTTTTTCACATTTTTATGTTTAGACCAGGTTTAAACACAGATTAAGTATTTAATAGTTACTGTTTAGACCTATAAAAACCCTATAAAATAATTGTATAAAAAAATAGCTTAGACTTTGGTAGTAATTGGAGTAGCACTTTTTTAAATTTAGGCTTTATTGAGAAATCTTTAATATTGTGATGGGGGCGCCATTGAACTGTAAAATGACTCTCAATTGCCCTGCTTTCAAGGAAAGTTCATGAAGTTCGAATCCGGTGTTACCTAATCAATCAATCATCATTCTATTGCCCATTTCCCATTATTTGGGGTCGACGAATATGTCACCCTCTTCCATTCATCACTCTTAGCCGTTGTTTCAACACTCACCCCTGTTTAGGGTTCCATACCCAAAGGGTGAAAACGGGACCCTATTACTAAGCCTACGTTGTCCGTCCGTCCGTCCGTCCGTCTGTCCTACTTATTTAGGGCTGTAACTTTTGAACCGTAATAGCACGTAATAGCTAGATAGTTGAAATTTTCTCAGATTATGCGTTATTACGGCGGATTTGTTAACAAATAATAAATATGTCAAAAAGTTGTGGGGAACCACTACAGATGTCCAGCACCCACAAGTTATAGCAAAGATGCTAACAGATGGCGATACCGTCGCTCACGGAAATACGCTCCATACAAAGACAACGTTCATCGTAAATACGTAACTCGTAACCTACTACAAATAAGGTTCACAATCGAATGCAAGACATAAATCGCGCAAGAGAAATAATCACAGAGATTCGATATATATACCAGGTCCAACTAAGAACTGTTGGACCACGGCCGGTCCCCAGGCATCACACCTAGCCTGGCGGAAGTACTTCCCTTTTCAATGGAGGAACATTCCCAAGTAGCACCTCCATATTGGTGACCCTCGACAAAGAACATCGCAACCTGAACACCGCAGAGCAGCAGCAACCAACTTCAACCAACCCTTCACCCCCTCGACCAGGTCAAACAAGCAGCAGTCACACCATCAACCCGAAGCCGCACCAGGTCCATCGCAGCTGTCTTCACACCGCTTCCTGGGCCTGCAGCTTCCTCAACGACAGTCAGCGTCTGCATAGAAGGATCTCCCGCAGCCCACGTGTCTGAGCTCACCTCCACGTGGCAGTTCTGCTCGCCTTCTCCACGCCTGTCACTCGCCCGCATCACATCAGAACTTGTCTCCCTGACAGATGCACACACACGCAGCACATCGCTCGTCAGACTCACTTGACTGGAGCCCTGCACCTACACTACATGGATACAGACTGCACACTTCGAACTACTCAACGACCTCCGGTCTGAAGGGGGAGTCCTGTGGGGAACCACTATAGATGTCCAGCACCCACAAGTTATAGCAAAGATGCTAACAGATGGCGATACCGTCGCTCACGGAAATACGCTCCATACAAAGACAACGTTCATCGTAAATACGTAACTCGTAACCTACTACAAATAAGGTTCACAATCGAATGCAAGACATAAATCGCGCAAGAGAAATAATCACAGAGATTCGATATATATACCAGGTCCAACTAAGAACTGTTGGACCACGGCCGGTCCCCAGGCATCACACCTAGCCTGGCGGAAGTACTTCCCTTTTCAATGGAGGAACATTCCCAAGTAGCACCTCCATAAAGTTAAAAATTAAGGGGGGTGGTTCTCAACAAGAAACTAGTTTTTATCAACGTTTTTTCTTCACGCTTTATCGTAAAAACGGTAATACATACAAGCGTCAAACTTAGTGTAATTATAGAGCAAACTCTACAGAATAACAACAAATACTAAAATCCGGCCAAGTGTGAGTTAGTCTTGCGCTAAAGGTCCCGGACAAAAAAAGTTTTTTCTAAATTAATAATGTTGTCTTCTGTGGTGGTGTGGTACGGAACCCTCGGTGCGCGAGTAGCCCGACTCGCACTTGACCCGGTATTTATTTACACATCATCCTTCACACAATCCATCCATCTCGTCGTCGGCCTGCCTCTCCTACCACAGCCATCCACATTCATACTTAACACTCGTCTCGTAACATGACCTAATCAGTGAAATGAGTATAAATGAGCTCATTGGCAGTTTAGGAGCCATTTGATATAGTTAAATTACTTACCTGACTTTCTGCAGTGGTTTTCCAGGCTGTGTCATTTGCTTGTCTATATTCTCCCAGTCATGCATGTTACGTTGTGGAACATTGCTCGTTTGAGTCTTGCGAATTGCATCTGCAAATGTGTTTGGTAAATTAATGATATTAATAAGATGGAGCAATTTCGTTGAGCTATTTAATCCGAATCCTTAAGACTCGCGGACTCTTAAGCTCACTTTTGTCGTGAAACGTCTTTCATTTCGGTCATAAAAACCATAAATAGTTAAGTAATGCAGCGGAATTTTTTAATATTATTCCATTAATGAATTCCTCGTCTTTGATTTATTCGAAAATGATACCAAACTTAATGCAGTAACTTAAAAAAACGCTTTTAATTATAAATTTAAAACCTATTATTGACAAAGGACCCCCCCCCCCCCTTTCCCCCCCCTAATTAAAAATCAAGATGGCTCCCCTTCTTAAAATCATCTAAGGGTTCTGGGGATTCACTCTGCCAAAGGAGACCTCTTAATACCTCTCTACCGGCATTATTTCATTACCATTATTTAGATTTAGAGGATAGAAGCTATTTCTCGGTACAAGAAGTTTCACGTAGGTACTAGACTGCGGCTGCATCCCTGACACAGCCTTTCCGATTTTTATTGAGGTATTATGCGGCAGAGGAGGTAAAGGGGGGGGGGGGGGTACCTCATCTGGCAGCACGGCATCACATTTTTTCGTCGCTCCATCCTTTTCTGTCATTCAGGAACGTCATTTGCTGGAGCAAATAAGATCTACACGGAACGTGATCGCGCGCGGCGGTGCTGCGGCGTGCAGTCGCGTTCCTTCTACCTTATTTGCTCTAGCAAAAGACGTTCCTCAGTGACAGAAAAGGATGGAGCGACGAAAAAAGGCGATGCGATGCTGCCAGATGAGGTTCAACCCTAAGAACGCTCGAGCTTTGACTTAGGTTTAATCAAAAAGCCTTAATTAAAGTAACAAACCAAGTTCGTAGGTGAGGTACGGTTTCATAGATAACGTAGGCGGCAAAGGCTTGCTCAAGGGCAGGGCTGGTGGTGCTTCCGTTTGCATTATAGCATTTGCGTCACATGATATGCAGTTCACGTCCCTAAAAGTTTAAGTTGCTGATGGGTAGGTACAGGAGTGCGATTTTTGAAACTCATTCTTTGAATTCAGCAGTTGAATATGTCAATATTACTATTGATTTGACATTCAAAAATCGCACTCCTGGAGTATGATTTTTGAAAGTCAAATCAGCAGTAGAAAGATGCATATCTCCGTAGTAATTTTGACATTTTCAACTGCTGAGTTAAACGAATGAGTTTCAAAAATCGCACTCCTGCTTAAATATTCCCTGCTCTAGGTCGCGCAACGCGCTCTGGGGGAAAGTGGTAGTGATTTTCTCGCAGGATGATGATTGATGACATAAAAGGCGACTACTTAATCGGCAAATGGTTTACAAGTCTCACCGATGTACCTGGCACCTGCGCAGTTGACAAATTTTAATAGCGCGGAAATTATATTGACCAATCACGATGTGCCACCTTCATTCCCTTGCCAAGATTGGCTAATTGTTTTCGCGCCCTTTTCGCTGCTATCTGACTAGGACCCACAGATTACCCCCAATAGATACCGCAAACAAGGCCGCCGACGCGCGCCACATATCTATGATTTTTTTGCACTGATATAAACAAAGCGAGCTCGAAATAGTGCGACCTTGAGTTGGCCAATCACGTTGCATCATCGTTTCGTGCCCCGCTACCCGCACCTACCGCCAAAAATGGTGACTTCGGGCGTGTACAAAATTTTCATCATGCCGTATCTATTGGTACAGACTATATATCTATGGCGCAAAAAAAGATGGACAAGGGCATAGTCTAAAAAAACAAGGTCTTCTATTCCCAGAGTGACACAAGCCTACGTCACAGAAAAATGGCCGCTAAACATGGTAAAAGGGTATGATGACGTAGGCTTGTGTCAGTCACGTGGTCAGTCTCGTGATCGGAAGAGAATACCAGGCGCAGTATATTATTGTACCATAGACAAGGGGAATTATTTTCCTGGTCGTACTGTACGCGCGTCGCGTCGGCCGCCTTCCACATCCCCCGCCATATAGGTCCGAATTTGATTTCTGAGCGTTCAAGGTCATCGCTCATGTTTCTTTTGCGCGAAAAGTAATGAAGGGGATTTCATTCTGTGTAGGTACTCCTATCGACACCCTACCTTAGCAATCTTTTCTTGGTTCCAGCCGCTTGGACTTCTCGGCGCAACGATGCCATTTGCTTCAGGTTATCCTGGAGTTGTTTTAGTTTGTTGTTAAAGAAGTCCTTCACCGGACTCAGTTCCATCTTGTCCAGTTTAGTCTCAATCTCGCGTTGAATGTCGTCCAAAGCTTGTTGCCATAGTGCCTCCTAAAATAAAACATCTAACAGTCCTGGATTTGTCAATAGGCCGTATAGGCCGCGGCCTAGGGGCGGCAGTGTCCTGGCGGCAGACTTCAGAGCACGCTCACTCGATTTCAGAGGATAATAAAAGTCAAACAAGTTCAGTGGTTTTCTCATGGAACATACAGTACGTTCTAAAAACTGGTGGTCTCATTTACTTGTTGTAAAATCTCGAGCTCGCTACGCTCGCTCCTGACTAGACACACTTAATTCGCTTGAGCTCACTTTAGCTTCGTTCTCTCCACAAGATCTCGAGCTTGCTTTGCTCGTTCCAGATTTTAGGTCGTAAAAAACTCGAGCTCGCTTCGGTCTTTTGTGGCAAACGACCATGGCAAACGACCAAACTTGGGCCTGGCCCCGCCTGGGAAAATATCATTGCTACGCCCATGGGTACATGGGGCGGCGGAAATAAAGTGGCCTACACTCATAAAAAATGTAAATCCGGCACTGCATGCTAATATTACTAAACCATTCCGTTCAGATCCAATAAACAGTACCTAAACTTATGGGCTCTCACACATAACTGCGAATTCGCATCGCATCGCAAATATCTGCGTGCGCTCGATGACTCGATGACTTTTTTTACGATGACTGATGTATGATTTTCGCTCAAAGATATTTGTCCTGTTCGGCGCAAACGAGCCACAGCCACGTTGGCCAGCGACAAGAACAGTTCACACGTTTTTAGGGTTCCGTACCCAAAGGGTGAAAACGGGACCCTATTACTAAGCCTACGTTGTCCGTCCGTCCGTCCATCCGTCCATCCGTCTGTCCTACCTATTTAGGACTGTAACTTTTAAACTGTAAGAGCTATATACTTAGTTGAAATTTGTCGATTGATTTCGCGCCTGACTCATGAACGACGCCATCTACATTCGGTATAATTATAGACTGCACGGCAATCAATTTCCCTCTAACAGAGTACCTATTCATAAGGTTGATAATATTGTCAAATGATTTCGAGTAGGTACCATCGGGAAATGTCAGTCACTATCTGCGCGAACAAAGATATACCTACGAGCAGACTTATTTCCCTGGTCGTACTGTACCTGCATGTTAAGTTTCCCGATCGCATTCTCCAGTCCCTTAGCTAAGTCTTCACACGCCATCTCGAACTGGTCGTGGGAGACCTTTCTAGCAAGCGCGCGTAAATCTGCTTTCTCAGCCATGGCCTCCGCCATGTCCTCGCGATCCATCTTGATCGCTTTCAAAAGTTCGATTTGTTCTAACAGTGCCTGAAATAGAAAAGCAAAGGAGTCAATTTATTGTAGGCCCACAAACGGTTACGTTTATTGATGGTATTACTCTAAAAACATAGTTTTAATTTAGTTTACTTTGGTAATCGGACGAAAGATTAGGTAAAAATGCAAACGGAATTAAGAAATAAATAAAAAAAATGCACCGTTTTGACTTTTTTTGCTGAAATTATTTCGTCGCTGACGATGCAGACTGGCCTATATCTTATAAAAAGTCGAAATTGAGTTAAGACACAGAAAGTACTCCTCTGAACATTATCTAGGTTGTTGCAAAGGGACATCTTTCTAACTTAATAAATACCCGAGATAAAATCCAACCCTATCTCAACTAACCCTAAAAAGAGTCGTTACAAGAAGACCGATCTAGATTTAGGCCTTTCGGAACTCTAAAAATCGTATATGTTGGCGGTGCAAAAAGCCCTTTCTCAGTCTTACTTGTAGGGCTAACACGACAAGAGAATACTTACATCCCGATTTAACCGTAAAAAGATGCATCGTTTGTTACTTGCAGAAACCGATAACTCAGCCGACAAACCAGGTTTAACATTATATAAAACAGTCTTCAAATCATTGAATCTCTCCTTTCATCACCCAAAAAAGGCGATAATGCCCTGTTGAAGAACTATAGGCCCATTTCCCTTCTTAGCCATGTCTACAAGCTGTTTTCGAGAGTCATTACGAACCGTCTCGCGCGCAGGTTTGACGATTTCCAGCCTCCCGAACAGGCCGGTTTCCGAAAGGGCTTTAGCACTGTGGACCACATACATACGCTTCGGCAAGTTATACCTGCCCCTTTGCTTGGCGTACGTGGACTACGAGAAAGCCTTTGATTCGATCGAGACTTGGGCTGTACTGCAGTCTCTTCAGCGATGCCAAGTAGACTACCGGTACATCGAAGTGCTGAAATGCTTGTACAAAAACGCTACTATGTCAGTCCGACTACAGGACCAGAACTCGAAACCTATCCTACTGCAGCGAGGCGTTAGGCAGAGAGACGTTATATCTCCGAAACTGTTCACCGCTGCACTGGAAGATGTTTTCAAGGTTCTGGACTGGAAAGGGCTAGGCATCAACATAAACGGCGAGTACATCAGTCACATTCGGTTTGCCGATGATATAGTCATCATGGCGGAGACTATGGAGGAGCTCAGTCGAATGCTCGATGATCTCAGCAGAGCCTCCGAAGATGAACATGGACAAGACGAAGATCCTGTCAAATGCCCATGTTGTACCCACTCCTGTAATGATCGGAAACTCTGCGCTCGAAGTTGTTGACCATTATGTTTACCTGGGACTAACTATCCAGTTAGGTAAGTCCAACTTCGAGAAAGAGATCAACCGTCGAATCCAACTCGGCTGGGCAGCGTTTGGGAAGCTACGTAGTATCTTCACGTCCCAAATACCGCAGTGTCTTAAAACGAAAGTCGTCGATCAGTGTGTGTTGCCAGTGATGACATATGGAACAGAGACGTGGTCGTTCTCTCAAGGCCTGATAAAAAGGCTGAAAGTCACCTAAAGGGCAATGTAGAGGGCTATGCTCGGAGTTTCACTGCGAGATCGAATTCAGAAATGAAGAGATCCGCAGAAGAACCAGAGTAACTGACATAGCCCAAAGAGTTGCTAAACTTAAGTGGCAGTGGGCGGGGCACATTGCTCGCAGAACCGATGGCCGGTGGGGCCGAAAAGTTCTCGAGTGGCGACCGCGTACCGGAAAGCGTAGCGTGGGTAGGCCCCTCAAACGGTGGACCGACGACCTGGTGAAGGCGGCGGGAAAACGTTGGATGAGGGCAGCGCAGGACCGGCCGTTATGGCGATCCTTGGGGGAGGCCTATGTCCAGCAGTGGACGTCCATCGGCTGAGATGATGATGATGATGAAAGAAAATCTCAGCACTATCCTATTCAAAACTAGTCATATGTTGGATTCTTACAGATCGATTACACTGAAAAGGACTGATGCACATTTTCTTAGTGAAGACGTGCCACCACTGAATGAATCAAAAATTAAAATTGCTAAAGCTGAATATGAAGATTTGATGAGTTTGTGCACCAGTGACAATCCTATTATAAGATTACATGAATATATAAGTGAATATATAAAGATTTTTATAAGATCCTATACCTCATGACTGAGATTCTAGTAGGCCAAATACGAATAAATGTCAATTTTTCACTTGAAATTGTTTTCCGAAATGAAAAAATAAAAACTGATTCCTGATTAAACACCAATTTTATGTATTTTTTTTACTTTAATCATGTATTTTCGGTTACGATTCCTACATTACAGACGGGCGTAACTAAAACAACTTTTCCTGAAAGTTTATAATAGGGCGTTGCAAAAAGGCCAATCTGAAAACATTGGCAATTATATAGATACATGTTAGATGTTAATACGAAAATAAAAATAAAAAGCCACCATATCTTACAGACAAGATGTGCGCCAACTGCGATTACGCGACACTCCGTTTAGATGAGGGATAGTTAATATTACCACTGGAATCTAGAGATTATGAGAAACAAATCGATATGAGTTCCATAACTATACGCCAACTATACGCTAACATTTTGATAGGGGCCTTTTCCCCATACCATAGTTGGAGAAATTATCTTTTTTGTCACAACAATTATTTTAAGTATATGGGCAATCAAGCTTTGTTCGGTTTTCGGCCAACACCCATATTAATGTTGGTCTCATAGTGAAAGTTGTTCAGTTTGATAATTACGTATGTATGTTTACAACTTGTATACATCTACAGGTTGTTATAAAAAATTAAAGAGTAAGTAGGTAAGTACATTGATGTGATGCTGTCTGTCTTCTCTCTCCCCTGCTAGCTTCAGGGCTGTTTCGTGGACTTGCTGCAGTTGGACTTGCATTGCTTGCACCGTTGAAAACAGCTCCATCAGTCCTGTGACGTTTCACAAATGAGAGAAAGAAAGCTCATGTTATACAGGGTCCTTTCTTAATATGCTGAGGTTTTTAAAGGGGGTGAACAGACCATCCAACGTGGATGTTCTGAGGTTTCAGTATATCTACTACTACGACTACCCCCTCGGGGAATATAGTCGTGAGCATAAATGAATATACACCACTAGTTTTTAATTACTAACATAACTTTAAGGGTGTATTCAGACCATGAATCTGAACAACTTTCCCTAAGAAACATGGGTCGAAAAATGAGAAAATTTTTTGGACCTTCCATACAAAAGTGCGGATCGGCCGATCGATTTTCTATGGGAGGTCCAAAAATTTTTTACGTTTTTCGACCCATGTTTCTATGGGAAAGTTGTTTAGATTCATGGTCTGAATACACCCTTAAAGTTACGTTAGTAATTAAAAACTAGTGGTGTATAACCATCGAACTGAACAACTTTTTCTAAGGGACCAATGTCGAAATCGCGTAAAAAATCTGAATATAGTCGTGAGCATAAATGAATATACAACGTGTTAATGAATTAACGCAAAACTAGAAAGTAGTTTGTTTAGAATCCAGAGCACAGTCGAATTATCATGGTTTCAACATAGGTAATTTTTTTCCAAATATTAATTAATTTTTTTGCAAAATTTCAAATTTTCTGAATCCGATGTCAACCCACCGCACGGACACACTCACCCTACTTACAACCAAAACAGGATTATAAAAATGTATGCATGAGTACGTTAGCGCTTTCTTTCAGTGCTGAAATGATAACAAATCATTTTCACCTCAAAACTTAAAATGCTAATAACTTTAAATTTTAACTATCAAAATAATGAAATTATTGTTTCAATCTAATTATTTTGTTATAAATCAGTTTGGGTGTATGAGGTTTTGCGCTAATTTATTAACACGTTGTATAACCATCGAACTGAACAACTTTTTCCAAGGGACCAATGTCGAAATCGCGTAAAAAATCTGCTGTCAACATGTGGATCGATTAGGTTTGCAGCATATGGATTTTTTTTCACGATTTCGATGGTAGCCCCGCCCCATATAGAGATAGAGCAAGTTGTTCAGTTTGATGGTCTGAAATTTCTCTTTAAAAAACGTCAGCATATTAAGAAGGACCCTATATTAATAAAAGAAAACGCTCAGTCAGGAACTTAGCGTGAAATAAACCTTTCAAATCCTTGATGAGGTCCGGAGAAAGTTTGCCATCTGTAAGATCGCTAGACACACCGTCTACCTGCTTCATCAAAAATTGAACTTGATCATCCATCGAGGCAACCTGGAACCAACAAAATTGCACCTTATCATGTATCTAGCCAGAGACGTCTACAGTAAGAATACCAGGGCGTGTCCTTGAAATTAATGCCTACTCTCGGTGAGAGCACTATGGTCGCCACTGGCCTCGATTCGGAGTGTACCACGACTAAACTAAACTAAATGTATGCCTGTCACTTTCTAAAATAAGATTAAGAAAAGAGACAGAAAACCAACAGCTGACTTTAGTGCTGTCAAAGTGACGTTAAACGCCCAAAAACGACTTAAATAAGATGGCGTACATTATGATGGCATCTTATTTTGAGCATGTAACGTCACTTTGACAGCACTAAAGTCAGCTGTTGGTTTTCTGTCTCTTTTCTTAATCTTATTTTAGAAAGTGATAGGAATACATTTAGTTTAGTTTAGTCGTGGTACACTCCGAATCGAGGCCACTGGCTGGTTTCATGGTGCGTTCAGACGCGCGCCGCGCAGCCCGGCAAGCAGCCTGGCACGCCAAGCGGTATAGATTTTTTTACTAGATAAACTAATGGTGAATATTATGTGAGTACAAATACCAAAAATCTGAAACTATTTTAAGTTCATCTAAAACGAGAAAATATTTAAAAATACATGAAAATACGTCATCTTTGTGACGATTTTCTATCGAGTGAAGTAATTCCAACAATCGTGTATTCAATTGATGATTATCAATAGATAAACTATCCAAAAATACTGAGGTACTATGACTTTGGTTTCGGTAAATTGTATAAATCTAGTCGAAAAATGATAAATAAGATGTCTCCAAGGTGTTTCTTCCTATCCTAACATAGGGCCTTAAAGCGATATTCAACGGCTTCGATCAAGAGTTCAACGGACACTAACACAAGCAAGAGCGTGTGAATAGGGTGCTCACCTCTGCTTGTGTTCGTGCATGTTGAATGTCGGTTCCCGGGCTGCTTGCTAAGCTGCGTGGCACGCGTCTGAATGCACCATTAAGATCGGTTCGGTACGGAAATACATGAGTAATTAGTTATCTAACTAAACTATCGGTATTATGTACGGCAGCGTCATTTTAAAATTCAGTATCGAGCTCTTGTGCACACGGGGCGACGCGAAACTCAGTAGGGTCGTCCATACAAGGTATTCCTGGCTTGTATGAAATCGGAATACTGTTTTCATTCTTTTCTGTGCCCTTGTTCTGTCTGAGTCTTAGACAATTTATATAGGGACGAGTTACGCGTGTCATTCTACTTAGAAACATTTCTGCCACTTTTTGCGGGGGGCGAGGTAACATGAAATCCGCAACTTTGGATTTTATTCCCCATAAGTTTAGATTCTAATTTTCAATGTTAAAAATCATGAAAATTAGTCTCGTGTGAACCCCAAAACGTTCTAAGTTCAAAATTATTGTTCGCTATTATAGGCTTTCTCGTTTAGTGATAATGATAAGGTGTAAATGCACAAGATCAATTGTTCTTATACCGTGGCAGAGGGGAAATGCTACCGCAAGGAGAGTCCCAGGTCTGAGTTGACCATTCATTACAATTTACAGAAACCTAGTAACAAATGTTTTGGATCTTCTGATTACGAACGTGGTCTGTTAGTCTGCCAATATATTTGTTCATATCACCGCAGCAATCATTGACTCGTTTCTCAACATCGCTGAGCTTATCCGACAGGGCAGCCATAGCAGCACGAGCAATCGACTGTCTTCTGTCTGTAAAACAAATATACAGGGTGTAACTTGTAGTAAGCTGTCATAACACATTTAAAGGACAACCGCCACTCTCTTGAAAAAAATACCTTAAAATGTATAGAAGTTTTGACTGAAGTGAAATGTGTAATAAATTATGAGGTTTTATAGAAACGACTCAGATAGAATCATTTATTTTTATTTAACGAGTTATTTAATCATTTATTATTAATAAATTATAAAAAAGCAGCAACCCCAACATGGCTATCAATGTTGTTTAGTAGGAGGAGGTAGGAGGTGTTGCAAGCACAATGTTTTTTTTATATAAAAATGATAAAAACTAATAAATCATTATAAAATAAACTAATGCCTGCAGTTTCCATAGTCCCTAATAAAAATAGAAGGACGGTTATACATTTTTGGGTATTATGTGCCAGATGTCCTTTCAGTTTTCTTATTTATGAAATCTTAAATATTGTGATGAGGACACTACTGGAACTCTAAAAGGACAGGACAGGGTGAAATTAATATCATTAGCATCCTTTTAAACTAAGACTCTATACCCATCGAACTGAACAACTTCTACTATGGGAGCAAACCGATCGGAGCAACGACAAAAATCTGCTGTTGCATACATTTGAGTCGAGTAGCCATTGCAGTTTAGTATGGAATGAACAGCAGATTTTTTTATTTGCTCCGATCTGTTTGCTCCCATAGTAAAAGTTGTTCAGTTTGGTGGGTAGACTCTTAGTTTAAAGGGATCGCAATAGGGATGCTAATGGTATCAATTTTACTCTGTACATTATCTACAAACCGGGCGAATTAACTACGCACCTGGCTCGCACATGGCTCGGAATTCGACACCCCTCCTGCTACCCCCCGCGGGACCCCACCGTCGCCGTGCGAGGCCGTAGCATAGCATCTCAGTTACCGTTGCACGTGTCCCTGCGCTTTACCATTTTCGAGTTATTCTTTCCGAGTTTTCAGAGTTTTTTATTCCGAGCCACGTGCGAGCCAGGTGCCAAGTTAATTCGCCCATGGTGTACTTGCCTATTGGCGCTGCTCCTGTCCTATCCGGCTTTTTTTCTTTCGGTCGATCTGGATCGCCTTCAGTGTCAGCGCCACCGCCAGCTTCGGCGCTAGACGCACCTCCTAAATAATTGATTGTAACTAAATCATCTGTAGTCAATAATGCTGTGGCCTTAGATCAAAGTAAAATTAATGGATAGGCCTTACCTACGCGAACATTTCAAACCAGAAAAATGAGGCAAAACAATTGACAGTTTTACTTCGAATATGTACCGAGATGACAGACCAAGTGCCCTAGTTTGTATTAAAGTGCACTAGTTGTTGGCGTTGTTGCGTGCTTCATCTATTAATTTTACTTTGATCTAAGGCTGTGGCATGGTTAAACACATTCGAATGGTTATACCAGCGAACGGTTGTACTGAGACTGAGACAAAATATATCAAATTAGGTAATTGAATAAAAAATCCCACTAAATAATGGACAACATAAATTTTTATAACCACCAGTTTTATTGAAAAATTAAAATGAAAAAAGGTTTTTAACAATTATTATTTTTTAATCGATAAGTACCTATTTATGGAGAATTTGATGGTCTAATCTAAACCACCCCTTGAAATATTAATAGGGTGTTTTGTTACACCCTGTATAAGATTTGTATCACAATGGCCCCGATTCGGACTGTGCCACGACTTAACTAATGTACGCCATCTTATTTAAGGCGTTTTTGGGCGTGTAACGTCACTTTGACAGCACTAAAGTCAGTTGTTGGTTTTCTGTCTCTTTTCTTAATCTTATTTTAGAAAGTGACAGAAATAAATTTAGTTAAGTCGTGGCACGGTTCGAATCGGGGCCACTACCGAATTTCCAAAATGGTTTTTAAATTTTTGTAGTTATGGCACAACTAACCTTGATAAAAATCATCCATAGCCTGGTTGAAAATGTACGTCAGGTTATCCAAGTCAGCTCTCATACTGTTTACATACTCCTGCAATCCTTTCAAATCGTCCGCAGTCAGGCCACCAGGACCGGCTTCTATGACTAAGGGTTGGGCATAAACTGGCGCAGTGGAGGGAGCTGTAAAGGATAGCGATTCCCCTGCTCTGGTGGTAGTAGATGGGGCCGTGCCCCCGGACAGAGCTACGCCCCCGGACGTGGATATGGCCCCTGATGGGGCCGTGACCCTGGACAGGGCCATGCCCCCGGACGTGGATAGGCCCCCTGATGGGGCCGTGCCCCTGGCTAGGGGCGTCGGAGTCGACGGTCTACTTGTTTTTCCAGGCCTAAGTATTCAGAAATGGAAATTAGGTAAGTATCAGCATATTGGTTACAGGTTTAAATAAATAAATAACGCTCACAGGCACATACTTTGTAATGATCCCAAGCAAGCACTATTAGCTTTTTATTATGGTAACTACCTACGTATGGTAATTATACAACAACGGCACCCGAACCGGGACTCGAACCCAGGACCCTGGTTTGGCAGTCCGATGTGGTAACCATTATACCAACCGGGTCGTCGTCGAAACAGTGATAAAGCACATTTACGTTTTGGAGGTCCGACGCTGAAGGTCAACCGTCTCGCCGATCAGGTCTTCAACGAGTGAACTCAACTTCGCAAGTCCGTTTTCGGCAGCTTCCAGGCGAGATGATACGTTCAGGTTGGTCCACATGTCGGTTATTGATTTCAGGTTCGATTGAGATCTGTTTCGTTCCAAGCATTTTTATTGGGTAGATTTATTTGAAGAAACACATATTATTGAACCCGTATTGGTTTAACTCTGACAATAAAACACCGAGCCTTAAGATTCCTTTTATAATATAAAAGATTTCTCAATAAAGAAAGCCTGAACTAAAAAAGTGCTATCTACTCCTATAAACTACCTACAAAAGCCTTAAAGCTATTTTTAACCGACTTCAACAAAACAAAAAGGAGGAGGTTCTCAATTCGACCCGTATGTTTTAATTTGTTACATAATACTTTTATAGGTAGATCTAAACATATTTTGAAAGAGAAAACAAACAAAAACGGCCATTTACATTTATTCCTACCTATTCTTAAAAGTGGAATATTTAGAACCTATAACAGTAGGTATTCTATAAAAAAGCTTTAAAGCTTTTGTACCTAGTTTATTGGAGTAGCACTTTTAATTTAGGCTTTCTTTATGGAGATATCTTTAATATTGCGACGAGGGCGCCACTAAACTGCAAAAGGAGCCTTAAAACATCGCGTTTTGAAACCAACCTGACTTCTTCCAAAATATCTTCGTTCTTAGGTATACTACCGTAGACGCGTTTCTTCAGGTCATATACGGTGTCTTGTAGCAAATTAAATTTGCTGACAGTGACGAGGGAGAGCTTCTCTGGTGGTGCCCCGACAGATTGGCGACGGGTTCCGCCACCGCCTGCATCCCTGCCGCCACCGCCTGCATCCCTGCCGCCACCACCTGCATCCCTGCCGCCACCGCTATGGGCGATTGTAGCCTCTAAGAAAAAGTCCGCGTTTCATTTTATCACAGTTCATTGAATATAACAGATAAGCCGTATAAAGTGTGTAAGTACATAATACACATACAGGGTATTGGGGTAGACAGTTAGTTACATTACTTTAATGGGTGATTGTATACGGTTTAAGAATTTTATTTCTCTAAAAGAATACAATTCACTTATACATGGTAAAATTGATATCATTAGTATCCTACTAAGAGTCTACCCATCAAACTGAACAACTTTTACTATGGCAGCAAAACGATCGGAGCAAAAAAAAAATACATTTGAGTCGCGAACTCGCGCGTCGATATTGCAGTTTAGTATGGAACAGCTGATTTTTTATTTGCTCCGATCGGTTTGCTCCCATACCTAGTAAAAGTTGTTTGTGTTTGGCAGATATCAATTTCACTCTGTATTATAGAGAAATAAAGGCTAATACATACATCTAAATTGTAAGTAAGTAGTAGTATGGTACAAGAGTGTAGCAGAGATACAGTGTTCTTAATCTAGTTAAATACAATAAACTTAATTTTTAAAGTGATAGGTACTCATGATCAGTGATAGGAATAGGTAGTGCCATTCAGGGTAATGGTGCGAATATTTGTGTGATGAATATTAATATTTGTATTCGATTCATGGGTGTTTGTATCTATACGGGGCGTGCACCCTGTTTAATATACAATGTTGCGAATATTTGTGTGATGAATATTAATATTTGTATTCGATTCATGGGTGTTTGTATCTATACGGGGCGTGCACCCTGTTTAATATACAATGTTGCGAATATTTGTGTGATGAATATTAATATTTGTATTCGATTCATGGGTGTTTGTATCTATACGGGGCGTGCACCCTGTTTAATATACAATGTTGCGAATATTTGTGTGATGAATATTAATATTTGTATTCGATTTATGGGTGTTTGTATCTATACGGGGCGTGCACCCTGTTTAATATACAATGCATAAAATTGTACGCCTTTCATGGATACAAACACCCATGAATCGAATACAAATATTAATATTAATCACACAAATATTCGCAACATTACCCTGAATGGCACTACCTATTCCTATCACTGCTCATGATACTACTGCACTGCACATAAAGGGTGTTAGGTTATACAGTTGCATAATTTTAATGGTTGATTGTACTAATAATACTGAACAACTTTCCCAAAGGAACATAAGGGTAATACCCAAGAAACAATTTCGACTTTTCATACAGACATTTGATAAGCTGATTGCATTTAGAATGGACAGTCCAGACGGTAGAGCTGGCAGCTTCCTTGGCCAACGAATTAGCTTGACTATTCGAAGGGGGAACGCTGCCAGCATGCTTGGGAGTTGGGACCATGTCTCGCGGGGATGCACCCGACGACATTTTTTATACTCTTTTGTTGTTTTCATTAGGGTTCCGTACCCAAAGGGTGAAAACGGGCCCCTATTACTAAGCCTACGTTGTCCGTCCGTCTGTCCGACCTATTTAGGGCTGTAACTTTTGAACCGTAAAAGCTAGATAGTTGAAATTTTCACAGAATGTGCGTTGTTACGACGGATTTGTTAACAAATAAAAATGACAAAAAGTTAAAAATTAAGGGGGGTTCTCAGCAATAAACTAGTTTTTATGAACGTTTTTTCTTCACGCTCTATCGTAAAAACGGTAATACATACAAGCGTTAAACTTAGTGTGATTATAGAGCAAACTCTACAGAATAACAACAAATACTTAAAACCGGTCAAGTGCGAGTCGGTCTTGCGCTAAAGGTCCCGGACAAAAAAAGTTTTTTTTTCTAAGTTAATAATGTTGTGTTCTGTGGTTGTGTGGTACGGAACCCTCGGTGCGCGAGTAGCACGACTCGCACTTGACCGCTTTTTTATGTAGGTAATTGTATTACCTAACAATAAATTATGTCCTAAATAAACATTTTCGAATTTCCTTTAGGTTTCTTAAGGAAATTCGTTCAGTATAATACATACTTCATACAGGGTGAAATTGATATAATTAGCATCCTTTTAAACTAAGAGTCTACCCTCAAACTGAACAACTTTTACTATGGGAGCAAACCGATCGGAGCAACTAAAAAAACAGCTGTCCCATACTAAACTGCAATGCGTACTCGACTCAAATGTATGTAACAGCTGATTTTTTTTGCTCCGATCGGTTTGCTGCCATGGTAAAAATTGTTCAGTTTGAAGTGTAGACCCTTAGTTTAAAAGGATGCCAATGAAATCAATTTCACTCTATATACAAGCTGCTACGACAAGGGTCCGCAACAAAACGTGAAAAATATCTCAGGGAGTCTATTTAACTCAATCTAGCACATCTTCGTAAGCTTTTTCTCTTTCGTAATGCAAGTATTGGAACCCAAAGTAAATAATAAATAATAAATACCGCTTACAGGCACATACATTGTAATGATTCCAAGTTAAGCACTATAGGCTTTTTAATATGGAAACCATACAACAATGGCACGAACATATAACATCCATGACCGAACCAGGATTCGAACCCAGGACCCTGGTTTGGCAGTCCGGCGTGGCAACCATTACACCAACCGGGTCGTCAAAGTGATAAAATTGATTTTCATACGTTATAAAAGGACTCCAAATAATATAGTATCAGGAGTGCGATTTTTGAATCTCATTCGCTGAGTTCAGCAGTTGAAAATGTCAAAATTACTATGGAGATAGGCATCTTTCTACTGCTGATTTGACTTATAAAAATCGCACTCCGGAAGTGTAGTGTCTGTGCGAACGCGTAGTGGGGGCAGTTGCCTGCCAGCCTTTGTCGGGTGCGGACGTGCGCGCTCCGCATATACTACCTGCCTAGTGAGCAACAGTAAATGTGTACTTATTTAGCAAACCCTACATGTGGCGACGACGGGATCTTATTTTACGTAAGTGCACACTGTATTTTATCTGGTTTTGAAATAAAAACAAAATACAACGTCGGAATTTTGAAATTAAAGCGACGTTGTAAAGTATTATTTCACGCAGCAGAGTAGCGTGTGTTCACGACTATGTTCCCCGAGGGGGTGGTCAGTGATATTCCGAAAACTACGAACAAAGCGAATATCTATTATCTAAAATAACGTTCTATTTTGATTTAAAAGGACAATAACGATAATTCATTATAATTTTATCCACGAGGGCTATCATGGTACTTTCATTTATTTACTATGCATATTTCATTAGTTTTCATGTCAAAAAACATTGGATTCTTAGTTTGTGCGGTGGTTGACAATCTATAACAGTGATTATTTTTCTTTTCATGAACTATGACCATCAAACGCTGGAGGAAAAAGAGGAAAGGGGACACATCAGGACGATAGACGCTATGCTGGGGTCGAGCTCATAAGAATATACCACAAATCGAGCACCTGTTCGAACGATTGCTGCGACCAGACTCCAATCCTAAAGGTCATGTACAATACATTTCCATACATGTTTTTATAATAGACTTACGCTCAAGCCATAATCCTACGGAGTAGGCAGAGACTACGACAATGACTATCTCATAATATGAAGTTATTCAGCTAGATTGAGGAGTATGTATATCTATGCAAGCCGCTTGATTAGGACCTCGACTTAACAGTCGACGCCGTCTGAGGATCTTACAAAATCCTTTCTTACGAAATCCCAGAATACATAAAATCGTAAGAGTGTCGTAATCGTGACTCTGTCTATGTTACCTACCTACACATAACTCGACGGAGTAGCGATAGGTGCCCTATGGCACTCGCGTACCGTTAAAGGTTAAGCTGAAGGTCAGATACGGTCGGTCGGTTCGTCTGTCAGTCGGTCGATCGGTCGGTCGGTCAGTCGGTCGGTCGGTCGGTCGGTTGGTCGGTCGGTTACAGTTGCCGTTAAGGTTAAGGTTAAACAGACAGATACATATTTACGAAGACTACTAATTGTCTGGTTACAATGATTAATACTATAAATTGTAGAAAACAGGCGTATAATAACATCTTGAATATTATAGTGTTATTAATTATAAATATTATGTAACGCTGCGTACGTATAGATACGAGTGAGTAAATCGGTGCAAAACAGTAGCCAATGCTCATAAAATTTAACACAAATACCTACCGGATTACATAAGGTTTCTGCATAGGTATGTCAGTGTAAAACTATTTTGATATTCAATCACAATCAATATTGTTTGTACCTAGTTATCCCTAAGGACTTGTTATAGAGATAGTGCTCAAATTGATTCCTATAATCTGTTATGTGGTCAATACCTGAGCGGGGTGCACTGGCCTGGGCTGACGTCCACTGATACTAGCCAAGACCATCATAAAGCAATAGACACTTATTATAGCAACATCATAAAATCTCTAACTAAATCAGCCTCTGCCTCCTACAAAGGCAAATCTCAGATGAAGAATAAGCGTATAATAGGGTGGAACTACCATGTGAGAGGCACTCATGAGGAGGCCCGGGCCGCATACCGTTTATGGATCAACTCTGGGTGCCCCTTGCAAGGACTCTGCTATGAGAATATGAAAAATACTAAGAAAGTATTCAAAAATAAAGTCAAATGGTGCGTGAGAAACCAAAATAAAATTAAAATGGATATCATTGCCTCACATAGATATAACAAAGATTTTAAAAATTTCTGGAGAGAACTAAATAAATTAAATCCTAAGAGTAGCTTTCCTGTATCAGTGAACGGCAGTCAGGATAGTACGGATATAGCTAATATGTTTGTAAATCAGTTCAGGGTGATGAACCCGAGCTCAGCTGATGTACCTAGTGCCTGCGCACGTGAACGTGATGGTGCGGCGGCATCCCCCTCCTCTGGGCCAGATCCACGGAAGGTAAGCGCCTCTTGTTTCACTGCGCTGGATGTGTATAAGTGTGTGCGGGGCATGAAGAGAGGGAAGTCGCCGGGCCATGACGGGCTCAGTGTGGAGCATATCCTGTATGGAGGCTCGATTCTATGTGAAAAGATTGCAGTTTTGTTTAATGCTTGTGTCGATCATAGCTATTTACCGAGTGAGTTCATGAAAACAATCGTAGTACCTATAGTCAAAAATAAGACGGGTGATGTTACTAACTTATCTAATTACCGCCCAATATCTCTGGCTACGATTTTATCAAAAATACTTGAGAGACTGATATACCCTGATCTGAATAGCAACATAAAATTAAACAGTGCCCAGTTTGGCTTCCGGAGTAACTTGTCTACAGATTTGGCTATATTTGCTCTGAAAAACACGGTCAAAAGTTATCTAAAAAGACAAACGTCTGTATATGCATGTTTCATGGATCTAAGTAAGGCATTTGATACTTTGAATTATGATATTCTCTGGGATAAGCTCAGAGCAACAAAAGTACCTAAAAGCATTACTAATCTTTTAGAGTTTTGGTACGGTAATCAGTCAAACCATGTTCGATGGCGAGATAAATTATCCGACAGTTATGAACTTTGTAACGGTGTGAGACAAGGTGGCCTGACATCACCTATCCTTTTCAACTTGTATGTGGACGGGCTAATCGGGGAGCTCAGCAGAACCAGAGTAGGCTGCCAAATAGGTGGAGTGTGCCTAAATAATCTAAGTTATGCAGACGATATGGTTCTGTTGAGCCCCTCGGCTACCGGTCTTCGTCAATTGATAGGTATTTGCGAGAATTATGCAGCTAAACATAATTTAATATATAATGTAAAGAAAACAGAGGTCTTTAAATATGGCAATGGTCCTACTATAATACCACCTATCAGCTTATGTGGTAAACCACTCTCAATTGTAAATAAATTTAAGTACCTTGGACATATACTTACCGAGAAACTTGGTGATGATGATGACTTAGAGAGACAGAGAAGGGTCATTGCCATGAAAAGCAACATGTTATCAAGGCGATTTGCCCACAGCTCGAATGATGTGAAAATAACCCTGTTCAAAGCGTACTGTCAGGCGCTCTACACCACTCACTTATGGCAAAAATACAAGCATAGTACTTATAACTCACTTAGGGTACAATATAACAATGCTTTTAGAGCAATGCTTGGCCTTCCGTGGAGATGTAGTGCGTCCGGCATGTTCGCACTGCACAGAGTAGATGATTTTTATGCGGTCATGCGCAGAGCGAGAGCTTCCTTTCATGAACGTCTGTTGAAGTGTAATAATGAAATAGTTGCAGTAGTACTATGCAATTTATACATGTATGACGTAAACTTCATAAGTTTAAAATAACGTGACATGACAACTGATGACATGTATAATGTGTAATGTTGAATTAATTGAATGAATTGAATTAATTTTATGAATTAATTTTATGAGTGTACTTTATAGGTTTGTATAAGTGTATTTAAATTATATTATTGTATTATATCTAATTGTATTAATTGTATCAATTGTATTAATTGTATTAATTGTATCAAATGTTATGGGACAAGTGCCTGAAATAAAATTTTATTATTATTATTTGTATGTCTTACGTTCCGTAATCACGGGCAATTAAGTCCCGGACCTTTGGAAGGCGTGCATGGGGCCGAAGCCAACATGTAGAGGCCCGTTCAAAAGACAAGTTAATCTAAATGTAAGGGATACACAAATGGCGGATACCATCCCCGAGCGTACAACATGATACACACGGGGATGGTCCCCGCCATTTGTGTAAAGACTATTGGAGTACGGCGCTATGGCCGCGATGGAAAAATAAGGTTTTGGGCTATGGAGGTGAAAGTTGGATGGATGGATACTGGGCTATGGGAGGAGACTAACGGACGCCTGCCATGACAACTAGTCTCAAAATTGTAAAAAGGGCAGGCGGTGACTCGCCGACTCGTCGAGTGGGCCCCATAAAACGGCCGCACGCACAAAGTGCGACAATGGGGCAACATCTCATTGAGCGGCTGAAGGTTGTCGAGAGGTGCGGCTCCGGTTTCACCATCGCGGGGTTTACCCCCGTGAGCGGGTTTCCCCGTTATTACGCCATTACGTGCAATACACTTCCAACCTGGAGCATAGGTTCTGCTCTTGCGATTCCACTCTGGACGGCCAATTAAGGCAAGCCAGAGGTAGGGGGGTGTGTTACTGTGTGTGTGGGTGTGGGGGTGTGTGTGTGGGTGTGTGTGTGTGTGTGAGCGCATGTCTGTATGGTCCCCCTGGATAGGGGTCCGCGGTGTCGCCACTCACCGTCAGCTCGCCACAAGCTGCCCCCGCGGGGTTATTATTATTATTATTATTATAAGGGAGTGACTTGCAAAGTTGCAACTATTTAACAAGGGGGCAAAAAGGGATTTCTTGCAAATTTCCGTTACATCTATACCATACGTCTAACTTAGCGATTCAAGATGAATTCAATTCTAAATACACTGTTGAATATGCTATATCGTTTGCACCGATCGTTACTGACTTGACTACGTATCAGTATAATACACTTTATACATACTTACCGAATATTAGGTTCCAAGCGCGAGTCACGCTAACTAAAAGGCGATAAGTATAAAGTGCGAAGTAGGTAAAACTACAGTAGTTAAAGGACCATGCAGTGAGTAAACTGTTAGTAAAAACTAAAAGGTCAAGCAGATGCATCATACATGCGGGGATATGCAGGGCCATGCAAAGTCATGCAAAAATATGCAGCTGCAATAGTAAAAGGACTATTCAATAACTAAGTTGTTAGTAAAAACGGGAAAGTCATGCAGTTACATACAAGGCCATGCAAGGCCATGCAAACCCATGCAAATGCAATGGTGACAGGATCATGCAGTTATTAAACTGTTAGCAAAAGCTAAAGGGTCATGCAATTATAAAATGATATTGGTTAGAGAACCATGCAACTATCAGGTCATTAGCGAAAGCTAAAGTATCATGCAACTATTAAATGATAATAATTATGTGTTATAGAACCATGCAACTATCAAGTTGTTAGCGAAAGCTAAAGGGTCATGCAAATATACAATGATATGGGTTAAAAAACCATGCAACTATCAAGTTGTTAGCGAAAGCTAAATATCATGCAACTATAAAATGATATGGGTTAAAGAACCATGCAACTATCAAGTTGTTAGCGAAAGCTAAAGTATCATGCAACTATAAAATGATATCATCATCTTATCATCATCGTGTTATAAAACCATATGCAACTATCAAGTTGTTAGCAAAAGCTAAAGTATCATGCAACTATAAAATGATATGGGTTACAGAACCAAGCAACCATCAAGTTGTTAGCGAAAGCTAAAGTGTCATACAACTATAAAATCATATGGGTTATAACCTATAGAATCATGCAACTATCAAGTTGTTAGCAAAAGCTAAAGGGTCATAAAAATAAAATAGTTACTGCACTCATATTATATAATTGTACATGAACTATAACAGCAGTTAAATTAAAAGTCCTTAATTGCAGTGGCTGGCGGTTACGCTGAATATTTTAAGTGTCTAAGTGTATGTGCTTATCACAGAGTTACTCTCTTGTCCTTACTTCCTTAATATTATAAATCGTAAATTGATACGATCCTGAAGTAGTAACTCTGACCAGTAGTTATCTGAATGAAATGAATAAAAAAAAAAAAAAAAAAGGAATGGAAAGGATAGGAAAGGAATGAGATGAGATGAGAGGAGATCAAATAGAATCAAATAAATTCGAGTGAAATTAAATGAAATCAAATCAATTCGAAAATTAAATCAAATGAAATGTTAAAATCTTTTCATTGAAAGAATAATGGTCAATTTATAGTCCAAAAGTAATTTTGGGTCGTCATATTGCGTGCATATATTAATGTGACATTAAAACATTATTCGAGCATCCGGTGCACATCCGAGATATTGACGAAGCCTGAGGGGATTGCTTAGTCTCCTTTTACGACATTAATATTATGTTTGGTGCTATTCTAAGCCGGACATTACACGACCATTCATACCTACTTAAAAGTGTCATCATGATACACGAAATGCAAAGGACCAAATAAAAATAAAAAAAAACTATGTTTATAGTATCTAAACTAATACAGGCCATGAAAATTAGTCAAAACTGGACAATTAACAAGCAGAGACTTTCGGGTTCAAATAATCCTAAATGAGCCATAGGCAAAAAACTCAATCTAAAACTAAAACTATGGGCTATTAAATGTCTAGAATAAATATATATTGGACATAAATATAAAATAAATAAATAAGAAATGATAAAGATCTATGGAATGTTAGCAAATACTAGAGCTATATTTTATGCTGTCAAATGGAACATATGTACCAATTTAAGTAACGTGACCCAATAGTCACAGTCTTTATGTACTAAAATGCAATGATAAACAGCGAAAACATAGACTAAACACTTAATTCTAAATTTGCAACGAAATTGAACACACAAGACATACAATTATATGCAATAGTCCTGTACCTATACTAGGTTTCTTTTGAACACCTTTTGTTTATTATTCCATAAAGTTCATTGCAGAAACTGGAAACATGAGGCAAGCATTATAGCTATCTAGCCAATAATAATATACTACTCGAAATCTGTCCACAGGTACAAGGAGCACTGAAATTGATTTTGACGCTAAGTGCCATGGACAACGATATTTTACGAAGACATAATCAAAGTTTGTTTGAGTAACAAATTATTTTCGAATGGCCACTCTTTTCAATTTAAGAGCACCACCAATATTGTCCAAAAGAAAATGTTTATATTTTAGCCAGAGAGTAAATCAAGGTATAAGTGATACTTAATGAAAATGTTTTGTGATCAAATCCAATTACCTATTGAAGTAAAAATTGAATAAGGCATATGCCTAATTAGAAATTACGAGTAGTCTTGCTAATACTTTTGTAGTTCAACAGTACACCTTTTCTAGTAACAATGTGCAATCTCACGTTGGTTTAATAAAACCAGCTTAGATAAAATTTATATTTTTAAATTGTTCTACGTACGGTTAAACTTAGTTGGATTTTATATAAGTACCTAACAAAAGTAAACTTAAATCCAAACTTAACAAACGTGACAAAAGTATATAAACTGTACTATCCTACCACAAAGTTTTAAAATTACTTGGAATGGAAGTTGATCGCGATTTGTCAATCTTATCTTGCTGTTTGCTTAACCAACCCTCACTCCTGAAATAACGATCACAGTTCACAGGTCAAGAGGAAAAATAAATTAATGTTTATTAATTTAATGTAATTAGGTTACAAAATTAATAGTGTGTCATATAAAGTGGGACTAGACTTTAAATTTTACGCAATAAAACTAAATGTTGTAATAATACAAATTGTAGTTAAAATCTTGAAATATTATAAAAAGGAAAGGGATAGTCTAGACTCTAGAGTAGTAAGCTAAAGTTGAATGTAAATGCCTACTGGGCTCAGTATTGGCAGAGAGTACTATGGGTACTGGAAAGCTTTTATTAACTATTAATGAAATGAAATTAAGCAGTAAGAAACGTAACCTTTAATAATCAAAGATTATCAATCATAACACATTATATTGTTATGTTATAGCGATGTGCATAGTGGAGTTTCTTGCGCCGTTTCTTCTCCCAAGCGAAGCACCTTCCGAAGCGGTGGTAGATTCATATAGAAATATATAAAATATTAAGAAAATATAAAATAAATGCAAGCTGTAGTACTACTGACTTTATAATAATAATTATATTCATATGTACCTGTATTGCTTATAGTTTTGATATTAAGTGTACTGTTACAAAATACATCTTAAATTAAATTAAAATAAAGAAGGGATGTAGTGTCTGTGCGAACGCGTAGTGGGGGCAGTTGCCTGCCAGCCTTTGTCGGGTGCGGACGTGCGCGCTCCGCATATACTACCTGCCTAGTGAGCAACAGTAAATGTGTACTTATTTAGCAAACCCTACAGGAAGTATTATTTTTGGTAGTCAAATCAGCAGTAGAAAGATGCATATCTCCACATTAATTTTGACATTTTAACTGCTGAACTCAGCGCATGAGATTCAAAAATCGCACTCCTGACCGTTAATTTACTATAGAAAAGGCAATACTCACGTGAGAATTCTTTCTTAACTCTTTCAACTGAAAATGAATTAATGTCATTAAAAAAATGCAGTATTTTTACTGTCATTAATTTATAACAAGTATGGATCTCTTACCGACCAATATGCTGTCATCAACAGTGTTTGCAGCAGCTGAAATTTAATTGATTACTTTAAACTTTTTATCCAACCGAGTACCTACCTACCTAGTACCTACCAAGTTACAAACATGCAAAAAGTTAGTAAAATTAACACCTCCTAATTTAATAAATAGGTAGATAGGGTTAATCATGATTATTTTCTTCTGTAATCTAATGATGATAGACTAGACTGGTATGGTTTTGTCACTAGACCATACCAGTTTATCCTGCTGTGTGCGTTTTCATTCTCTAGCCAGTCAGGTTAGCCTAGGCTAAACTGGTTTCTTCTATGGGGCTTAGGACGGATCAGTTTGGCCTAGTGTACACCGACCGGTTCATCCTAGGAAGAATTGGCGTGGCCAAGCTAGGAAAAACCACGGAATATACGGCACGGTATTGGCAAAACTAGTTTGTCCTGTACTTGGGTTTGGCCGGCAACATACAAAACTAATGTATTATTATACAACGTGTTAATGAATTAACGCAAAACTAGAAAGCAGTTTTTTTAGAATCGAGAGGAGAGCCGAATTATCATGGTTTCAATATAGGTAATTTTTTTCAAAATATTTAATATTTTTTAGCAAAATTTTAAATTTTCTGTACCCGAAGTCAACCCACCGCACGGGCACACTCACCCTACTTACTACCAAAACAAGATTATAAAAATGTATCCATGAGTACGTTAGCGATTTCTTTCAGTCCTGAAATGATAAAAAATCATTTTTGCCTCAAAACTTAAAATGCGAATAACTTTAAATTTTAACTATCAAAATAATGAAATTATTGTTTCAATCTAATTATTTTGTTATAAATCAGTTGGGGTGTATGAGATTTTGCGCTAATTCATTAACACTTGTATTAGCGAAACGGAAAAACAGAAAAAAAATAACGTACCTGCCTCTTTGGCCTCTTTGTAATTCCTAGGAGTAGATTGCTGAAAATGTTTAAATGGTCGTTAGAAACAATAACCTAATATCTCGAAAACCGTGGCACTTTTACTAGACATGAAAGTCCATTTCCTAACGGGTTTGAGGTCCTCTATCGGCAGTTACATTACAGAAGTGCGATTTTTGAAAATCATACGAGCGACTTGGCAGTAGAAAATGTCAAAATTACTATGGAGATTCTGCATCTTTCTACTGCCAAGTCGCTCGTATGATTTTCAAAAATCGCACTTCAGGGTTATCCATTACTTACCGGACAACCTGCAAATGTGGCATATTTTTGCTTTTATCTTTAGGGTGTTTGACAGATTATGGTAAATTTTTTGCTAGTGTGTGGCAGATTCTCTATTTTCCAGGAGTGTGATTTTTGAAACTTACACGTTGAACTCAGCAGTTGAAAATGTCAAAAGTACTACGAAGATAATGCATCTTTCTCAGTCTACTGCTGATTTGACTTTCTTAAAACCATACTCTCCATACATTTTCAACTGCTGAGTTCAACGCATGTGATTCAAAAATCGCACTCTTGATGGTCACTTTGCACACCTTGTCGGTATCGACGGCGAACTCGCTGACGGCGATGGTCTGCACGTTGTCGCGCATCACGGGCAACATGGCGACACTCCCGCGCAGCTCCACGTTCTTGCCGAGGATGCGCATCTGCTGCGCCATGCAGTGCAGCACTGTCTGCAGCATGTTGAAATCCACCACGCCTACCTGAAAAAACATAACCCTTCTTCTGGCACAGTCGGGTAAAAAACGCACTTATGGTCTCTACAGAAGTTAAGGTCGGAATTCAGAGATGTATATTTTGAGCGTGAGCTTTAGTCTGAGTAGAGTCGAATGTGTATGGATTTCGACATACAGGTCGAACTATGGCTTAAAAATCTCTGAATCTCGACCTCAGAGTAGTCATACCTAAACAGTAGGCAATCTTCGAATAGAAAGATATCACGGTTTGTATGCACGCAACGGCAAAGTCTTAATTCTAGTAAGTGTGCAATCGTACCTCCGGTGTCCCGATCGCCAAGTCGATCATGTCACTGATGTTTACAACCAAAGGACCCCCGATATCCGCTATAACAAAATGCAAATTTTAACCGACCTTTAAACAACCAGTAAATAGGATGGGGATGGGGATGGGGATGGGGATGGGGATGGGGAGAGACAAGTGCGCTAGACATAAAAATTAATTTATTTTAAAATGCAGTACTTAATTTATGGTTACAGCATTGTCGGGGCTCCCTTTTAAATAATATCTTAAACATATTTGTTCCACAAGGCTCCACCCTTCCATCATCAACCAGCGTCGGTCTGGCCTCAGGGAACACCGGGACTTTTCCCGGTGGGCCGGTACCCCCGTGGGCCGGTCCGGCCGACCCAGCTCTTCTTCCCTCTTCATTTTTATCCCACAGAAAATAAAACAGCCCAGCCCAGCCCACTCCAGAATCTTTCTGGCCCACCCAAGGATTAAAAAGAGTAACTTTAAAAAAAATTAAAGAAATCGACACTAAAATTATCGACAACTAAGTAATTTTTTTTTTTCACTTTCTTAAAAAGTCAGGGAAATTCAGAAAAATGTGCTTATTGCAAAATTGCGAGCTCGCTTCGCTTGTTCAGTTTTGTTTTGCTCTCTAATCATAAGTTTGGTTGAAGGGGCCTCCAAACCTGGAGAACCCTTTTGATCAAATTCAAAACAAGGCCAAAATTATGTTCAGTAAGTAACTGAGTCGGAGGCCCCTGCGTAGTCATAATATTTTGCGAATTTTCGAGCTCGCTTCGCTCGCTCAATCTTTTTGTTTCACGGATATATCTACTCCATTTCGGCTGAAAGCTGTAAGCTTCTGGTTTTAAATCCAGCATATCGTAGGGTCCTTCTTCATACGCTGACGGTGGTTTAAGGAGATGAACAGACCATCAAACAGAGTAACTGTTTCCATGGGACCAATATCGAAATCTGGTGATCAAAATGGTCTAATTATCACAGGATCATCCCCCTAAAAAACACAATGTAGCTAATTCTCGAGCTCGCTTCGCTCGCTCCTTGTTCTTGGTGGTATTGCAGCGTCCTAGTCCCAAGTCATATTGCAGTAAAATCTCGAGCTTGCTTCGCTCGCTCCTAATTCCCAACCTAGTCGTATTGATCTTATTGCAGATTTGGTATGGCCAAAATATCATAGTAAAATATCGAGCTCGCTTGACTCGCTCCTCATTTTTAGTCGCTTATGGAACCGTGTTTCTTCTGTCACACGCTTTTTTTATTGTAACGCCCTAGTCGTATTGTAATCTCAAGCACGCTTCGCTAGCTCGGATATTCTAGATCGTGTAAAACTCGAGCTCGCTTCGCTCGCTCCGGCTCTCCTGGCTCCTAGATTGTTTTGCAACCTGACCTTGATCTATACCTAGCCTCTCTACGCCCGCCCTGGGAAAAAATAATTGCTACGCCCATCCATGCCCTTTCTTTTGACTTTGCCATAGTCGGGGAAAAAGTTAGTGGGCCGCTTGTTTGAATTTTCCCGGTAGTTTTTTGAGTCCCAGACCGACGCTGTCATCAACCTAGGTACAGTGGCCGGCAAATTCTTGAGCACGGCCTTGAATGCGCTGAATAAAATTTGTTCGAAAAACCGCTTCTGCACAGACCCCTCAGCCCCGCTCATTTTTCCCGATGTTTGCCGAATTCTCCAACTATTGTAAGGCTACTGTCCAATCATGCAACATGCTCAAAACAACCAGCTCTACCTACAGCATCTTTTGTTATTCTTATGCAGTCACTATACACTCTCACGACGCCGCCAGAACAAGGAAGGGCATACTCTCGCCACACCTTTGCGTAGAAAGAGAATAACTAGATCGAGCGTTAAAATTATAATAATCGCGGAAACGAGACAGGCTGAAATACGCTAATTGCTAGAGTGCGAGATATTTTTTTTTGTCTCCATCACTTTCCAGTATACGCGTTCAGTTTATCTGTTTACCTCAAGAAAATTAAATAGGTATCGTTCATCTTGAGACTATTCAATCTACGCTTTATGCACCTTTGATGACACTTAGTTTTCATTTCATACAAATAATGAGAAGAATTGAGGCTGGTTTCAGAGTCACACTGAACGCCGGCGCGGGTGGTCAGCGCGCGGTTCGCACTATAGAAATTGTGCGAACCGAACCAAGAGCTTACCGACCGCGTTTCACTGTGAAAAAGATCGAAGGTGAAAAACGATATAAGGCAACACCAAGCTCGTGGGCCGCGCGCCTTAGACTAATTATATCGGGACGCGTAACCACGTGTCATTCTACTAACAAACTTTCTGCCACTTTTTGCGGGGGGCGAGGTAACATGTTATAAGCAACTTTGGATTTTATTCCCTATGACTTTAGATTCTAATTTTGAATGTTCAAAATCATGAAAAGTAGTCTCGTGTAAACCCCAAACGTTCTAAGTTCATAATTATTGTTTCGCTATTATAGGCTGTCTCGTTTATTGATAAGGTATAAAATTGGGTGTAAATGCGCTAGATTAATTGATCTAATACCGTGGCAGAGGGGAAATGCTACCGCAAGGCCGGTCCGGATATAATTAGTCTAAGCCGCGCGCTGACCACCCGCCGGCGCGCGGCGGTCAGCGTGAATCTGAAACCAACAACCTGAAAAGAGGCAAGCATGTGCGATACTGAGTGAGTGCGAGCAAGACAGGAATACGCCATTGCCTAAATTTTCCGTCACGCTTCCGGGGTGGAGGTTACAATCGGTCCCCACCAATTTTCAGGCATTTTCAATTGGCCGGGAGTGTCCGTAATACATGTTATTACGTGATACCCGAAAATGACCCACTGACCGATACCTGCTCTTTCTTATACTGTGCTCTCGTTCTCGGCCTTTCTCGTGTGTTCTCGAGAATTTAGAGCGGACATAACCTAGCTAGGTAAAGATATAGCTGTGCAAAATAATTGTGTATAATATGATAATATGCTAGCATCGCAACACTATATAGATATCTTTTGGTCTTTGTTTGGCAGCGAATACCAATCATTTATCGAAGGCTGATCGAAGGTTTTGGTTTATAAATTGGTACTGGCTTAATTTTGTAACATGTCAAACTTACCCATTGCCCCCCTTTTCTTATTAGTGCTTTATAATATTTCAACAATAATATTCACAGTGTAAACTTAAAAAAACCGAAAACTGATCAAATAAACCTATAAAATCTGAATATTGGAAATTGTAGAAGTCACGTTGACATTAAATTAAACTGAAATTAAAGTTGTGATTTTTTTATTTTATGGAGTTGTTAAAAGAGGTTTTATTTGAATAAAGAGTTAGAAAAGTTTAATTACCAAAATAATTTTGATTTACTTTTGATTCAGTAAGAATGTAGGTAAGAATGGGTTTTGGTTTTGCGCATATAAAGTTAAATACGTATATTGTTTTGCGTTAGGTACTTAGAGAATCCGTAGGTAGGGTAAAATCACAGTGTAAAGAACTAATAGTGGTGAAGCTCAGCGGTCGCGGCAGGCCAATCGTGCGGGGCGTGCGGGGGCCGGGAGGAGTGCGTCCCGGCCCACGCTGCCTGCGCGCGTACCGTAACATCGAATTGAGTTAGGGTACGCCCGTCCCCTGCCGTACCCCGCACGCCACCCGGGCATAGACCCAACGCGGCCACTAAGCGCACCCACTTTAAGGTATTTAAGTTATGGTAAAATGGCCCGAAGCTGCAGCATTTGCGCTCGCGCAATAACTATTTACCGGCCTCGATTGTATTTGTATGCTGTGTCTGTGACATGGCTGTGATCGATCGACGAGATTTTTGCTAACATCCTTGTAACACCTAAAGAGAAGAAAATAAGGGATATTTTAGAGCAAAAACAAATTTGTTTCAAGTCAAATATGAAATATATTATCTTACCACAGAGTAGGTAAGGTACTCTAAGGCTGCCTGTCCATTGACAGCCAGCTCGCGTCAATGGACAGGCAGCCTAATGCTCGTTTGCAAAAATAGCGCACCGCATTCTGTCTTCTGATATGTGTTTTAGTGATCCCAGACTTTGTATTGATAGATGTTGCCAACCAGGATTGTGGTCCCCCCCGAGGAGGGCCCTCCATTTTTAGTATAAGATTTAAAAAAAAATGTTCTGGATCCTATCGTGTGAGGTATCAAATGAAAGGGCTTCATGAGCAGGTTCTAAAAATATAATACACCACTACCTTTCAGCCACTTGTTTTTAAAAAATTCAAAAAGTATTTTCAAAACATACTAAGTTCGGGCTTTTTATTAGTATTTTAGGTTACATTTTTTTTTTTTAACAAGTGTTTGTATTTGGGATATAATGTGTTCTTAGATGAAAGTAACATCTATAGATTCGTTACAAGTTTAGGCGTGGCTTAGAGCATTTTACCCTACTACTCCTTTACAAGACAGTATGAAATCTGCTAAAATAATTCCAACTTGTGTAGGACAGTTATAAAATTGAGTAAAACCTAAGAGTAAAATATGCGTTTCAAATATTATTGATTTTGAACATGTTACAGCCATGTTGTGCTATTTCGAATCAAATTAAAGATTGAAAAATTCAGTCTCGGGCGGGACTTGAACCCGCGCCCTTCCAAACCGGGGAAGTGCGTTATCCAATTTCGCTACCGAGCCCACTAGCCAGAGAACGAATTTTTCAATCTGTTGCGTGTTGTTGTTGTTGTCCCTCAAGACGCAACAGATTGAAAAATTCGTTCTCTGGCTAGTGGGCTCGGTAGCGAAATTGGATAACGCACTTCCCCGGTTTGGAAGGGTGCGGGTTCAAGTCCCGCCCGAGACTGAATTTTTCAATCTTTAATTTGATTCAAAATATGCGTTTATAATTGAAGGGAACAATATCGTTCGTAACAGAAATTAAGATGGTGCGAACTGGGTGTGAAACTTTACTATCTGTTACACCTGTGTTCCTACAGGTAGGTAAGTAGGTACTTTAAGTTTATTGGCAAGTTTGTTGAGGACTAACACTGGCTGCTAGACAAATTATGTGCTTATTTCCTACATGAATAGAATGCATAAAGCCCGAATGGTTTGTGCAAGCAATACGCAGCCTTGGGGAGCTTCGCGATGCGGTTGCACTTTTTGCTTTCACTTGGCTCGATGTGCGGAAACAACGGATGCTATTTATAGTCACAGCTGTTACACTATTTATTTTTAATGTGGTTTCGAATTTCACATGTCTAAAGGACTCGTATACATGTCAGATGTATGATCCTTTACGAGTCTATCTATTTTTGTAAGTGGGATCACATACAAAGAGATTTAATATAATACTACTATCACATACGATGACGCATGACGGAGCGACAGACGCAAGAAGCTTAGGCAAATTTGAAGCTTCTTGGGCAGACGTCACGTCAGTCCGTCAATTGTGAATCAAGGAGTTGTATGAAACCGCACGTAGAAGCACACACGGTGACGGATTGACGCACCGTGTGTGCTTCTACGTGCGGTTTCATACAACTCCTTGCTTCACAAATGACGGACTGACGTGACTGATCCGTCTTAGTGTACCTACCTACAAGTTTCTGAATGTAGAAGTTGGAGGTTTCGCTAACGACTGTGTAGTTAGTGTAGTTGCGGTTTTGTATGGAACATCGAATTTTTTCTCTATTTTGATGTTGGTCCTATTCCCATATCGAAAGTTCTTCAGTTTGGCATCATCACAAATAATGTTGTAGTGCATTAGGGTTGCGATACATTGATCGACGCCGAACAGGCGGCGGGGCGGTCTGTTCATACAATAAACTTTAGGGAAGCATGTAATTTCTCTGTGGTTTAGACCCTTACCTGAAACAAACAAAAGAGAGAGTTAAATAATACTTATCGAACTACAGATAGGGCATCTGAGCATCACCTACAAATTATCCAAAGTCATTATTCACGGAAAAACTTGGTTCTTTGTTCGGAACGAGGTGCGAAACTCCCATTAAGGAATGGCATTGAGTGATAGGGTCAAGTCTATGAATAGAGTAGAACTGTGGAGCTCCTTTAATAGGATTTAAGAGTGGCAAGCGGTCTGCGGGTGCGACGAGCTGGAATTATTTTAAGCCCTCACTCGTTGGTGACTCGCTGAGTGCTTTGCTGTGTCGCTGCTTCAAATCTATCCCTGGACGTTTAAGTAAACATTGCCGCAGCTTTGTTTGATTATTTTATGGTTTAAAATTGGTTCTCAGTGTAATCAGTGAAGCTAAGTTGAGAAGAAAGCACCTAAGGGACCGAGCTCTACTCGTTGAAAACGAATTTTCCAGAGATGAAACTTATCCAGATTGAATAGATATTCAACCCGTCCCATAAACCCTGAACATCTTAAAGCCGTTTTCTAGAACGCGATTACAGAAATACAAAACCAATGTTGCTCCTTTAATAGTTTTTCCAGAGATTAGACCTAATCTGATGGATTTTTGGCGGCCCTATTCTGTTTTTTTTTTCGAAAATTCTTAGAGCATACTTTATAGGTACAAACAATGATATAATATCATTGGTTACAAACAATTTGCTCGTTCAATAGTATTTAAAAGCTATATTTATAATTCTAAACTGAGTATGCTACTAAGCACAACAGGTCTGAACCTAATATAATCCTTGCTGTACAACGCTCGACCTGAATTGTTTTAATTGATAAATTGGTGCCAATGATATCACGGGCAAAATTCTGCACACATTTCTAGGCCGAATTTAAATAAGAAATAATCGTGGGCTGTTCGGTAAATTGAGCATCGGGTTTATGTAAATTGACAACGTAGGTTCTGCACTGCCTAACTTCATTGTTTGGTAACTAATATTGACCCAGGATGTTCTGTAGATAAAACGAGACAATAACAGCTAATTGATTTCGATACTGGGAAACGGCGGGTCAGTTTGTATCGGTGATTATAGGTCGAACGCTAAAATGCCCTCTTGTTTATTCGAATCATTATCAAGAACGCGTTAAGTTCCTCACTCTACCCCAACCATACTTAACTACATGCTACAAACTTACAGACCGTTTCTCTCTCACCGCGATCCCGTAATTTACGAGATCTACAATGATAGATAATGTACCCAAATTACAGTTTGTGGCGTGCGAACAGCTATTCGGTTCCTCGTTCCGAGAGAAAATCTACTGCAACCTAAACTAGCACAATCGTCTAGCTAGTGCACCGAGCATCTAATGAACCGACTCAAGTACCTGTCCTATACAAAGTGCTGTTTGATTTGGTTCATATTTCGCCGAAATGTGAATGATTCTCTTATTTTTTATCCGGCAGGTGACCGGTTGCGCGAGCGGGACGGCTTGCCTCCTCCGGCGATACGAAAGCTCGATCGAGGATCGAGAATTCCGCTCCTCGGAGCGAGATACAGTCTTCAGTCTTGTGCCGGCTCGGGTAGGGGCCGACCGCTCGCGTACCGCGCTGTGTCGCACAAGTTCCAACGTCAGAAACTTTACGTAGCTTCACGATATAAGCCACCCGCATTTACGGATTTTAGAACAGTAAATAACTCGGTTTATTTAGCGGCTTGTTTGTTTGATGCGTAGTTCTGTAGTTCTAAGTGATTTACTTTATCTTGACCAGTTTTAAAGCGGGTGTCTTCAGTTTTGTGAAAAGCACCGGCATCGAGTGCATGCGAGTCAGGTCCTGTGGCACCTTAAATAACGGTTAGTATTTTAACGATAGGTACTTCAATTATGCACTGCACTTTCGCCATTTAAAATACCACATCAATAGTTCATTAATTATTAATAATAACACAACCATTCTCTCTGTTTACATTTTGTAAACATATACACCTGTAGATAACGTGATTTAAAAAAAACATATTTTATTTGGGTTCATTTCGTAAGTTCATCCATACGAATGATTAAGTTTAATTAAGTTAGTGATAATACTAAATTTCACTTATAAATGTCTGTCATTCTTTTTCAAAATGCATGATCTTCAATTTCAAAAACGTTAAATCGATTGTAATAAAACTGAATAATGTTAAAGAACGAGCATAACTCAACAAGAAGTGTCCTAAGTCACATATTATTTAATCCTAAGTCCTAGTTACTTACATGAAAATAATGATGTGTAATTATCTATGGTTAACGAGACATAATTTTTAACTGCAGGCGCGGCACCTGACTTGTTATAATTATAAATAATACATCTTTCTGTGCATTTGTGAATTTTTATCGTCTTGTAGATACTTAATCGACGCATGCACATCATTCCCAGATTATATAAAATCCTTTGTTGCGAAAATACCTATTTTCCCCATTCGGTTTTTAGGGTTCCGTACCCAACGGGTGAAAACGGGACCCTATTACTAAGCCTACGTTGTCCGTCCGTCCGTCCGTCTGTCCTACCTATTTAGGGCTGTAACTTTTGAACCGTAATAGCTAGATAGATAAAATTTTCTTAGATTATGGGTTATTACAGCGGATTTGTTAACAAATAATAAAAATGTCAAAAAGTTAAAAATTAAGGGGGGTTCTCAACAAGAAACTAGTGTTTATCAACGTTTTTTCTTCACGCTCTATCGTAAAAACGGTAATATATACAAGCGTCAAACTTAGTGTGATTATAACGCAAACTCTACAGAATAACAACAAATACTAAAAACCGGCCAAGTGTGAGTCGGTCTTGCGCTACAGGTCCCGGACAAAAAAATTTTTTCTAAGTTAATAATGTTGTGTTGTGTGGTGGTGTGGTACGGAACCCTCGGTGCGCGAGTAGCCCGACTCGCACTTGACCGGTTTTATTTTAATACATCTGTTTATTTTAAAGATTATAAGTACCATACCTATCTAGCCTAGCTTTATTTAGTCTATAACTAAATACCATAGAAATATTAATTTTCTACAAATACATTATAGGTGTTTGTTTTATTTACGTCTACAAAGACAGCTGCAATATTATGCGCTTTTTGTTTATTTAGTAGTTCCAAATTTGTATGACAATGTTAGGTTTAGATATAGACAGATATAAGATCATATAAAGAGATAAACATGACTTAAGTTCCACGAAACATGCATAAGTAACTGCGTTCAATAAAGGCATAACTTCACGCTAAAGTTATGGGTGGCAGAATGGAGTATGTAACGTTCCATTGTTGCACTTCAGAACATTCCGAAGAGGTCCTCTAACAACATTCTTATGCCTGTGCGTTATAAGTATGAAAATTGTCTGTTTCGCGCGACTTTTTTTATTTAGAACAATGTGTAGACGTGTTGGGTCCGTTCGGGTGTCGGTGTTCTTTAGGCCGGCTTTCAACCAGAGCTGTGCGATGCGAGGTAGCAAGGTGGTGAGCGAGTCTAAAATCGACCAGTAGGAAAGCTTCCATTTCCTCATGACGTGATCGAGAGAGCTTATCCTCGCTCATGTGAGCGAGAAATAGGAGCTAGAGGGGGAACGCGCTAATTTAAAAATCCCAGTTCAATCTTTCTGTTCTAATCACATTGCAATCCAACTACTATTCAACTGTGCTGTGCTCAATTCCGAATTGCGTTAAACTTCACTCATTTATTATGTTAATGTTTGTAATCTTAATCTGTCAAAACTCGGATCCCCGGGCTCCGGATGTGTTAAAAGATGTAGTTCGCACGCGGTCCAATCATGGTTCAATAGCGATTTATTTAGTGCGATTGCTCTCCAGGAGCAGTCTCGCTCCTGCGCTGCCACGCACAGCACAGCTCTCTGGTGGAAAGCCAGCTTTTAACTGCCCAATGAACAGTTTTACTGGAATACTTTGTAAAAATAAGGTAAAAATTAAGCATTAGGTACCTAACCATAACATTTTTATAACTGTTTAAAAAGAACAATGGCAGATTTGGACCCAGCCATTTTTACGAAAACTAAAAGCCATTCAGGACGGCGGTTATAATTATTAGAAACAGAAAAAATTAAGGCATTTTAAAAAAAAACTTCCGCATCTCCAGAAGTTCGGATTCAAAAGTAGAAATTACTAGTAAAATAGACAAATCTAGAAATTACTAGTAAAATAAACAAAACGCAACCACGACAGTTATTTTCATCTAATGTTATCGTTGAGGTATTTTTGGTCGTTACGGAACGTATTTGGCTTGGTTGAACTGATAGTGTGTGTGATTTCGTTTTCTTCCATTATCATAATATGGTACGGTTATCGTGAATTTTCATTAAAATAAACACAATGAATGCGTAGAAGATTGAGTGCACTATCTAATAAGAAAGATTATGAGTTTCACACACTCAAGGAGAAATACCTTTCCCCCAACTTCTACAGATTACAACCAATTTACATTTTTGTTAGTTTTGATTCACTCTACACGTATTACTAAGTTTCATTCATGTATGGGACCTCTAAGTCTGGGTCTCACATTACATGGCCTTCCGCCAAACTTCTTTACTGATTCAATTACATTTTCCTAAAGTTCACCGACTTTTTGTTATTGACTGTACAGTGTATTTTAATATCAATTTTCCCCTATTTTATTAGGCTTTTATGTTGTGTCTTACCTATTCGGGATGTGTTAACAAAGTTAGCGGGACTGTTTTCAAAAGTAACTAACAATTTCTTATCTTTGCGTATACCATTTACATCAAGAACTAATAAAGTTAGTAACAGTTGTTAAATTCCTCCGTAAATATTATTTCAAACAGCAAAATTATTTTCTCCGAGAGGAAGCATAATTTATGCAATCCCCGTTTAAAAATAGTCATGCAAGTTTTTAAAATAATCCGGTTCTATTCCCCATGTCGAATGACCGGTGAGCCTGGTGACGCAGGGCTCCGGTCGTGGCCCGACAAAGGCACACAATGGCCCGATTGAATGACAATAGGCCTCCGCCGCGGTTCACTGCCGCACCGCTCTTCTCACCGGTGTAATACCGCGGGATGCGTATGATACAATATAACACATTAATCATTTAATATATTCCTGTTGTGACCCAGTTTTATTCCTGGAGTACGATTTTTGAATCTCATTCGCTGAGTTCAGCAGTTGAAAATGTCAAAATTACTATGGAGATACCATAGAGAATTCACCTGATATGACTTTCAAAAATCGCACTCCTGAAGTATGATTTTTGGAAGTCAAATCAGCAGTAGAAAGATGCGTATCTCCATAGTAATTTTGACATATTCAACTGCTGAACTCAGCGAACGAGATTCAAAAATCGCACTCCTGGTCATTTACTGGTTTTTGAGATTATCATTAATTATGACCCTATATTATACGGTTAGGGTTTTCAATTGTAGGTACCTATAACACAATTCTACAGACCTTATGCTAGTGACTATGAAGAACGATTTTAAACAATATTTCGTTATCTATACTACTATTATAAAACTGTAAAATAATTTTGTATCGAGAAAGAGATCAGGAGTGCGATTTTGATGTTTTAACATTAAAAAACCATAGGGGGAATAGGGGGACATTGATGCACGGGGCACATAGATACAGTCTTTATAAAATTTAAACTGAACGTAGCCGAAGCTCGTCGATACACACATACGTAGGGTATCAGTGCAACCAACCACACGGCAGAATGACAGCAGCTGTCAGTCAGCCGTTCGCGTTTGACAAGTCAAGACACGTTTCGTAGAATCGAAAGTAAAATTTTTCCTTACCTTTCGAATGTGATTTAACCTATGGGATTTCGTATAATTAGCTATATTTTACGTTAAATGGCATGTTAATATTTATCAAAATTTGGTACAGAGTGGAATTTTAGTAAATCTTGGAAATTTTCTTTGACGTTATTTTTTCTTCTTAAAATGACGTTATGGGGCACATTTATTCAACGACTTATGGGGCACATTGATACGCATCATTTCCCTTTAAAAATCTTAAATTGGAGACTGATTGCCTGACTGAGTACCTAGAACATCTTTTTAACTCCTAGGTTAAATAAAATATAAACATTTATGAAGACTGATTGCCATTAGATTTGTTCCTAAAAATTAATTATGTAGTTTATTGTTGGAGAGTTAAATGACTATGTAGATTCGTTATAAGAATTGTTTCTTTATTTTTCTATGCCAATTATGAATAAATTCTATAAAAATATAAAAATTATTTGTTTTACATCATAATTTATGGTATTTTACATAATTATAACCGTGTATCAATGTACCCCGCGTATGGGGCAGTTTGATACGAATTCTGGTTTTGTTAAATAAGGTTATAACTTTTTTTCCTTACAATATTAAGATGAATTCATTTCTACAAAAGTAGCTTAGATAAACATTGAACACATTCAAATCGTAATTTTTTTAATTACCGTTTGGTTTGACACTGTTTTTTTGCTTAAAAAGAAAATCGTATCTATCTGCCCCAACTCCCCCTACTCCGGGAGTGCGATTTTTGAAAGTCAAATCAGCAGTAGAAAGATGCATATCTCCACAGTAATTTTGACATTTTCAACTGCTGAATGAGTTCAGTAGCGAATGAGATTCAAAAATCGCACTCCAGGCCTTGTACCCGGACTTTCGATGTTCGATATATCGCAAATTTTTCGGTCCGCACTTCATTGTAATAGAGTTGATATTCGAACGAAAACGTTCACGCAATTGCGAAGTTCGAATGTGCGGGTATAGAGGCCCAGAGATCAAAGACATCTTTCTAATTATGTTGGTCGTCTTCGTAACGATCCTCTTCAAAATTGATTTTACGTAAGTATTTATTTAATCTTGTGTAGTTTCTTAATAAATCTATTTGATAGGACTGTTGTGAAATCGAAATCTAGTTTACGTCAAATTGCAGTTAATTAGTTATTCATACATTAGACATCAACGATTTAGTAAATAACAGTTGAGGCCACAGCGGTCTCGTTGATGTCTTTTCTATGGAGCTAAAATTTTAAGTTTGTAACTTTTTACGAAAATCGCACATTAATTAAAAATCTAAGATCTAACTCAGTATTTTCCTAAAATAAGTGGGTATTTTACTAAATTCCTTGTAACATTAGGTATCCACCGGTTTATTAAATTACTTAAGTACCTTAATTTGTTAACAATCTTTCGCCTAATTATTTTCCTTCGATATAAAATAAGTACCTTAACCTTTGTTTACCAAAAATCTGACTATCCCCTCCCATTCAGCATACTTCCATCATTTCAGCTTTACAACTAGAAATTATATATATATAGTATAGCTTAAAGCTGCACTGAGCCTATTGTGTTGCCCCCAATCGTATTTTTTTTATTTCTTAACAATTTAAAAATAAGTATTTCCAAAAAACAAGAATGTCACATTGTAGGCATTGCTGATTTTCAACTTATCGGGTCACTGCGGATTAGTTTTTTTATATACAGGGTCCTTCGTAATATGCTGACACTTTTTAAGGGGATGATCAGACTATCAAACTGAACAACTTCCTCTATGGGACCAACACCGAAATCGCGAAAAAAAAATCAGCTGTCTCATACATTTGGCTCGAGTAGTTCTGCAGTTTTGCATGGAAGAGCTGTTGGTTATTGCGATGTTGGTCCCATAGTGAAAGTTGTTCAGTTTGATGGTCTGATCGTCCCCTTTAAAAAGTGTCAGCATATTAAGAAGGACCCTGTATATACTTAATGTTTGTAGTTATTATCTTTAAAACCGCCAGTGGCTACAAGCATAAAACATAATAATCCGTAATGTTTCGATGAAATAATATAATTTTCGAATGAAAGGACATCCGGCACATAATACCAAAAAATGTATAACCGTCCTTCTATTTCTATTATGGACTATGGAACACTAGAAACTAACTGCAGGCATTAGTTTATTTTATAATGATTTATTCGTTTTTATGATTTTTATATAAAAAAACATTGTGCTTGCAACACCTCCTACCTCCTCCTACTAAACAACATTGATAGCCATGTTGGGGTTGCTGCTTTTTTATAATTTATTAATAATAAATGATTAAATAATTTGTTAAATAAAGTTAGGTATGTAAAGATCGTAGTAAGTGGCGCGCCCTGGTCTCTGCCTACCTCACTGGGAAAGAGGCGTGACGTTATAGATAGATAGATAGAAATAAAGTTAAATCGATAACAGGGTTTGATCTGAGTCGTTTTAATAAAACCCCATAATTTATTACACATTTGACTTCAGTCAAAACTTCTATGCATTTTAAGGTATTTTTCAAGGGAGAGCGGCGGTTGTTCTTTATCGAGCACAGGTGAGCGGAAGTGTTGGGAGAGGCCGTCCGAGGAAAACATACCACGACCAAATCAATGATCTTTTCCGAAAAGGCACCCTCAATCTAAATCTCAATCAAAGGCTAAAGAGGTATGACAGAGTCGTAGCGTGTGGCATGGCGGTCCGTGGTCTCTGCCTACCCCCTTGGGACAATGGCGTGAGCTTATGTATGTATGTATGTATTTTTCGATAAAGTGAAAGCCAATCACTCAACATCAGGTGAGATTGGGGTCAAATGTTTACCTATCGAACATTAAAAAAAAAAAAAAAAAAAATCAGGACTGCAATGTGATATTCTTGTTTTTGGAAATGATTTGTTTAGAAATTAAAAAAAAAATAAGATTGAGGGCAGCACAATAGGCTCAGTAAGCTCTTAACGGTGCAGTAACAAGTTGAATGCATATTATAGGACGCTAATATCCTCTCTGCGGCAATAAAGGCTTGCTTGCTTTATGGCATCGCAAGTCAACGGCATCGGCTTCGAGCCGGGTCAGGCTTTTAGACGTTCCGGTTTACGCAAATACCGCCTGAATAAACAGTCACTATTTTAAACTAGCGTTTAGTCATGTGAATGTTAGCAAATGAATGCAAAACTAGAAACCAGTTTCTCCAGGATCGAATTGTTGATTTTAGCCGATTCAGTTTTAAAAGATTTTATTTCATTTTTGAAATGCAATGGAAGTTTGATATAATTTTTCAATAGTTTGCCCAATTTTCTACGGTGATTTAGACGGTCAAAACTACCGGGTGAAATTGATATCATTGGCATCCTTTTAAACTAAGAGTCTACCCATCAAGCTGAACAACTTTTACTATGGGAGCAAACCGATCGGAGCAAAACAAAAATCTGCTGTTGTATACATTTGAGACGAGTAGGCGTTGCAGTTTAGTATGGGTCAGCTGATTTTTTAGTTGCTCTGATCGGTGTGCTCCCATAGTAAAAGTTGTTCATTTTGATGGGTAGACTCTTAGTTTAAAAGGATGTTAATGATATCAATTTCACCCTGTATACTTTCTCGACTGGCATAGCGACCCAAAGTGGTCCTTAGGTCTTAACCTCCGAAACGAAAGAAGAAAGAACGCCACGTTTCCCTGCGCAACCTCTCGACTCAGCTTCTTGATGAGGAGCTTCAAAGAAGGGGATGTTATAACCTTTTAGCCAAGATAAGACAACTTTGTCTTGAGTAATTTGTTGCCAACAGGAATAAAAATACTTTTCTCAAACATGCTTGGAAATGTGAGCATTATTTTGAGAACCTTCTTCGAGATAAATCGAAATTGCTGTACTGGCGAAATACATGCGCGCAGCGGCCGGCAATGTTTGTATGAAAATCCATATCTGTCGTGTTTAGCGGCCAAATAAATTACATAGTAAACTCATATCTGTCGTGTAATTTAAAAATGGAACGATTTTTTTCTCCGAAACATGGCGACCAAGGAGGTAACTCATCAAAGGTTTTATTTAAATTTCGAACTGACTTGCAAATTAGAAAGCTGGTTATTGAAAAAAAAAATTGTTGTTCGTTGTTCGTCATTGATTTTGAAAAGAGTTTTAATTTCCGCGAATTATTTGAGAAAATTTACTGTTCTAATTTCCGCGCATTGTTTGAGAAAAGTACTATACAAGCCTTGGCCACAACTAGGCATTGATGGACTTACGTATGCCTCTGTTGCTGGCCGCTGCAGTAATGTACTATAAGTCTACCAGCAAAACTATTTACCTCTATGTTTGTCACACAAACGGTTTGGCTGGAGGACGTTGTGGGGGTCTCGGCTTCTGCGGGTATTGTTGAGGCTGTTGGTGAGGCTGTTGGTGATATCTGCTGCTGTTTTTTTTCGCGTTTTCGATGTTGGGCCCATAAAAGAAAGTTGTTCAGTTTGATGGTTTGATCACCGTCTTAAAAAACCGTCAGCATATTAAGGGGTTTCCCTGACCGAACGATCTTGACTCTTTCAGAGCCACCACACCTCTACTAAACTACATCATTTTAGTAGGTATACCTATTTTTGACTAGCTTGTCCTTCATTATGTCACAGTGGAGCCTTCTAATCCAAGGAAATCACATTCTAAAATCATAAGAATTCGCCCCAAATTTAACAGTTATCTAATTAACTCATTAAATATAAGTCTTAGAAAAAATTTTCTAAATAGCAATTTTAGATCTTAATATTGTCTACACAAAGGAGTATGTCTCAAGTAAATGTGACTTCAACTTAAAAAGTAGATACACATAATACAGATTTTTTCCAATATTTAGGCTTTCCTTTGAACACAGGTTTCATATGTATTTTATAGAAAAATAAGAAATATGATCTGTAGCAAATAAGGCCGAGATGTTGAAGAATATTGATAGAATTTTCAATTATTTGTATGTCTTTCAAATAACGAGAAGATAGTATCTAAAAAGCAGTAAAATATGGCCCGAGCTAGCGTTTACCTATGGGGGGGGGGGGAGCCTCTTAAGTTGGAACTTGTATATGAGGATGATCGTCTTATCGCATTCCGTCTAACGTTTAATTTCGTGTACATTTTCACACTTAGGTAAGTAAATAAAAGTAAATACCTTCTCGTACTACGTTACGTTACAATTACAAGCAATGAAGTAGCAATCTTTAGAGTGAGTGTAAATTACACGCACATGCCAACAAATTGCTACCTTTGTACCCACACCAGTACAGTTTACAAGATGTAAAATGCCTTCATTAGTAAGTTTCCTTACAATAACAGATATTTAAGTAAAATGTAAGTACTTAAAAAACAGATTCATAAATAAAAGCCAGCTGAGTTGAACACGAGATTTTTATGTTAACAAGCTTGGCATTTGCAACGTTAATAAGGTATTCAACTTATTATAGGAATTAAAATAATTCCTTTAGTTTGGAGTTTGGACAAGTGTAGGTTAAGTAGTATACATACTAACAAATGAAAACAAAACCTTAATTGACTGTTTTTCTCCAGTATTTTGAGTGATAAGGCGATTTTGCGCGTTTCAAAAGGTTTTTTCAACTAGAAAATAAATGCCAGATTAGCGCTCTCACAGACGAGCGACACTTTGCGGTCGCCGGGGGTCGCGCGACCGTAAAATGTATGAGCGCGACGCTCTGCGACCCACCGCGACAGCAAAGTGTCGCTCGTCTGTAAGAGCCCTTGGAGTGGCACATATCAGCGAATTATCATCGATCGATGGTAGCATGAGATTATGGTAGATGAAAATTAAAAAGCCTAGTAGCTTATGTTTGAGATCATTGCAGTGCAGTGTATGTGTTTGTGAGCGTTCTTTCGTCGATCGACAGGTCTCAGTATTGTCATAGACCAAATATACCACACCAATCGATCGATGTCATCGATCGATTGCAATCAATTGGTGTGGTAACACCCTTAAAGAGGTCCTTGATTTTTTATTACAATTTTTTATTCTTCTTCTACCCGAATTCCAGCATTTCATTATGATGAAAAATGTCGCTGAACGAAATGCGCAAAGGCATAGTTTGAACATACATAAATACTTATAAGGACTCGTTATTAATTTGATGGTTTGTTGGTTATGGACAGGTAGTGGCACCACAGAATACAAAGTGGATACGCCGCCGATAGTGTTGTATCTTCCCCTTTTGTATACATCTAAGGTTCGAGCTCGATTTGCCTCAAGCCTGCGTTTACTGAGGGTCCCTTATCTTATCTGGGATAAGGAAACAGTAGCAATAGACACCGCTTTATGGAGGCCTAATCCTTATGTAGATACAGTTCTTGTTTAGTTCCTACCTACATCCTACATAGACTAGCTGTTCATTTCTAGGCTTGGAGTCGTTTGTTGGCTTGGGCACGGTAGGCCAGTCATTTTACGGAGTTTTGTTAGGCGGGGTAGGGAGTAATTACTAATTGGACTTTTAAACTGTAACTGGCACCATTTAGTGACAAAAATACTATCCTAAACCATATTTAAAAAAAATCGTAAGTAGTCGAAAACAGTTACTGATTGTGATCTACCGAGACGTGACGTCCTAATACGCCCATCCTTTGCGAATATGTTAATGGATCCTTAAATATTTCGAAACTTCCTCCCGATTACGTCACTGTAATGAGTTCTTTCTTATTGATAGAGCGTATAAGATAAAAGTTATAAAGATATAATACAATCTGTATTTGCTAATATGCTGACACTTTTTACGGCGATGATCAGACCATCAAACTGAACAACTTTCTCTATGGGACCAACATCGAAATCGGGAAAAACAATCAGCTGTCCCATACATTTGGCTCGAGTAGGTTTGCAGTTTTGTATGGAAGAAGTGATTTTGTTTTCGTGATTTCGATGTTGGTGCCATAGAGAAAGTTGTTCAGTTTGACGGTCTGATCATCACCTTAAAAAAGTGTTAGCATATTAATAAGGACCCTATATTTTAAATTATTTATTAAGGTAGCCAGTAGTAATGATATGATAAACAACAAGTTTGTACGTTGCTAGAATATTTGCTGAAGTAAAATCGTTATTTGCTGAATTCAATCTTTCAGTTCGTGCATTCAATGTTCAATCACGTATGCTCATAATATAATGAATGCTGTCGACTCTTTGAGAGTAGGTATATAGCTTTCCCGTTTATGTTTGTATACAAACTTAACAAATGTAGGTACTAAGTAGGTACTCGGTGAAGGACACCAGCAGATACAAAATATGGATTTACCAATTTACCACGTAAGTGTTATTTTTGTACTGTGTGTTGTATTGTGTAGTATAATGTATAAATAGGGTAAATCCACCTTCGTGCTACAAAATAAACCACGATTCTGCTAATGTGATATTTCAGAATAAACAAGAAAATTATAACGTCAAGCTATAACAGTCCGTAATGCCCGCTTACTTACGTGCTCGTAAATTGAAAAAGGAAAATGTTATGAAAAATGCGGATTTCTGCAGCATCAAAAAATTATAGGTCTCTGAAGCGGGAGAGTCAGAGCACGGAAATGTTTTTTCGACTTTTTATTGCGTATTTATGAAGATCCTATTCATGAATTCGTGAGAAACAGTCGTATTTTTACAGTTTGCTGTGAAATTGGATTTTCCTAGATTTAGTAGAGTAGATATTATGACGTGATGTTTGGTGAAGCTGCAGCGGAAAAAACAACCTCAATAAAATACGGGATCGGATCAAAAAGTTACTGGTATTCGATATACCTAATATCAGTGAACGCAAACTGCCTAATATAGAACTGGGATTTTTGTGCACTTCATAATTGTTTCTAAGGGCTCTTACAGACGAGCGACACTTTGCGGTCGCCGTGTGCCGCAGAGGGTCGCGCTCATAGACTTTACGGTCGCGCGACCCTCCGCGACATACGGCGACCGCAAATTGTCGCTCGTCTGTAAGTGCTCTAAGGGCTATTACAGACGAGCGACACATTGCGGTCGCCGTGGGTCGTCACGCGACCCTCTAGAGCGCTTAATGTCAATCAATATTATTTAAATCGTAATTTTTCAGCTCTCTCCCTAATCTCTTCTTTTTCATAAATTTTTATACGTCTCACTAGCACAGGGTTCAAGTGATAAATAAGAATGAGATAAAAAAGGAGTCCTACGCCCAGCAGTGGGTTTGTTGTGGGCTGATTTGGTTGAGAATGCATTAAAACCTGTCATGACGGTAGATGTCACATGTCAGTATTTTTATAAGCAAACGAGTTATATTCCTAAGGTAGTCTTAATTTTATTTGGTACTACAATTTTATTAAAGTTAAAAAATCGAGGGGACAGCAGGGGACCGTGAACCTTTTATTTAAAACTTTACGCCTGCTGCGGCAAGCCCTTACATTATCAAAGAACTATGAATGAAGCATTCTTTGTCTCATTCACATCTACAAAAAACATGACTAAGGTAACAGACAGTGATTACTCGGAACAATGTTTTTGTTTCGTTCGGTCCCAGAATCGTTGGCGCCGCGCCTAGCCTCCCTCCGCGCTTAGGTGGCAAAAAAGATGGTTTATATTATAATATATACGATAACAATTTTGTTTTTGTTGTACTTAGAATACAATTTCTTTATTATTTTCACATCATAATCTTACTATTTCTTTTTCTATAGATTCTACCTACACCTATTGGGTAGTTATTTTCGTTGTTTATTAACAGTTAATTTTGCAAATACTTAGGTAATAATATGAAGAAAAAGGTATTATTTGGAAAATCTATAATTTTGACTCTACCAGTAGGAATTCTTAATGTGTCCAAGTTCTTAAATTCTCCAAATTATATTTTTCCAAATTCTCATATTTCCCATATTGGGACAAATTTATTTATTTACAACAATGCAACTAATAATCAACACATTAATCAAATAGCCCGCCTCGTATCGATCCATATTCATAATAATTTATATTACTACCATGGTGTTTTTGGCTATTTAAACTCTTTTCATAAAATTAAATACAAAAAGATTTTAATTTATTTTAGGAACACTGGCCTGTTTTGCTTGAAAAAATAATGAAAAATATGTCGATCGCCATAATCGTTAAAAAAGTAACACAAATATCGTCTAAATTATTTAATGGCACCATCATATAAAAAAGTAGGAATCCAAAAAGGTTTTAATTTTAGCTTTTATTAAAACCTTCTTATTGTGATATCAAAGAGCAATAATATTAAATTCATATTAAATTAAATTGTACCTCGCCCTCGGTACCTCTATCATGGATAACATTAAATTTTCAAGGAAATATTTTAATTATTTTTAATAGCTCTTCACTTAATGTAAAGTTTTTTTCCTGGCACATCAAGGCATGTCACAGTACAATATAAGGGCTCGATTAGGCCGATGACTTCCAGGAATGTATCGTCCGTGGTCACTAATTCTTTTTTTTTTGCCTTATAAAGGCGGCCACCAAATACGGTTCGTTCCAAATAGGGCTGTTATAGATCACTAAATAATGTAGTCTGAGAAATGTAATGTTCGAGTTCGAGGTCTGATATGGAGAGTATCAGGTTAGCATCGGTTCTGTGAAAAATATAGCGCTACGTGCAACCATTCGTGACTACTTCGATGCTTCTTCGTGGTATTTATTTAAGAAATGAATTCAAAACATGATAATTCTCCAGAATCGATAACTCTAAATATTTGATACTAGCTTTTGCCCGCGACTTCGTCCGCGTGGAATTTCGAAAACCCCAAGTACCCTATGTTACTTCTAATACCTCCAAGAAATGTGTACAAAGTTTCATGATGATCGGTTAAGTAGTTTTCGCGTGAAAGCCTAACAAACAAACTTACATTCACATTTATAATATTAGGGAGGGATGTACGCAGCATTTTGACTTTTGTGAATTTAATTTATTATCGCAATCGCAGGGGCGTTCAATGCATAAATATGCATTAATAGTTCAGGCATATTATTGTCAGGGTTATTATTGTCGCGTTGGTTTTTAAGTAAGTGTAGTAAAGTAGGTTTGAAATGTAGATAAAAGTAAGTAAAAAAAATATCGAAAAAATGTGGAATTTGAAACATTCGATCTCATTCATGTCGATAGCTGCTATTGATTTTGTACCTAAAGGTTTTGCGTTCATTTGATTAATATGAATACCATGTAAAATAGTCGTCAAAATCATAACTTTTCAAAAGGTAGTAAGCGTTTTTTTAAAACTACTGTTTTTTTTAAAGAAAATTGGCCAGAATGAAAGGGTTTCTTTTAGCAAAATGTCTAGCCGCGCTGCCGACATCGCCGTAGCGTGTGTGATAATAATAAAATATCCTTTAAGCTTGGATTGTACCCTTACCATTCGATCTCGATAAACGGGAAATCTCAACTTTCATAGGTACTATAATATGTATGCATAGCACCAGTTTACTAACGTAATCATTTGAGCAATGCGTCTAAAATGTTCTAAAAATAATAAAATAGCAAGCTTTCAAAAGAATCAATATGTTTTCAGGCATTCGATGCCTATAAGTACCTCCATGACGTCACTTTAGAAAATTCGTATACTTAAGGTTACACACAAAAAAAAATTAGTTTATGATTATGACTGATCAGATAAAACCTTAGATTAAAAACTTTTCGCTTACGCTGGATAAATAGAACTGGGGCCGGTGACGAGGTCGTATACCCATCGAGCTCATCCATAATTCAGTTTTCATGCAATAGTTTACTATTAGAAGATGCGAAAAAACTTGGTCGGCCGACCCCTATATCCTGGCCCTGTACCCGCACTTTCAATGTTCACTATATTGCCACTGTTTCGGTCCGCACTTCATTGTAATAGAGTTGAAATTGGAACGAAAATATTCACGCAATTACGAAGTTCGAATGTGCGGGTAGACCCTCTGGTGGGTTTTGTGTAGGAGGGGGAAAAGTAACCTCTCTGAGACTAATAGAGTTCTAATAGTAAACTATTGCATGAAAACTGAATTATGGATGAGCTCGATTGGTATACGACCTCGTCACCGGCCCCCGATCTAAAAATCATTTATGATAGGACTTAATTTCATCTAGAATTCAACATTTTAACGGGTTCTTACAGCGTTTTGGTGTATTTGAGTTCCCGATATTTTGGCAGTGTTACAACTGTCGAAATGTAACTCTCAAAAAGACTTAATTTCAATAATTAAAATGTTGTTTTTTATTTGATATAGGTAAGGTACATACATAAATCACGACCATAATCCCATTACTTGGGTAGTCAAATTGCCTGAACAAAACAATTTCAGTCAAATTAAATTCTGTACACAGCATTGTGCAGAAAAACACCGAACAACTTATGTGTTTTCAGTCGTGGTAACAATGTAGATTGTACAACACCATAGTAGGGGCTATCCCTCAGGAACATTGAGTACTTATCGGTCGGCCGATCGGTCCATGGCGCTCGTATGTAATGGAAAAGCGTTGTCGTACGCGTCTACGAGTACGTCTCCAATGGAAACACGATCAAGCTCTACCTTTTACGTAGCTCTAAAAAATGGCACTTACTCTAATAAGGCTTCGTACGAGCTGCTTTTAGTAAAATAGCTCATCGTCTTATACTGCACTGGAGCTTGAAGGTCATGTTTTACATAAAGCTTTAGAAGTCTTCAAGAAAAATTGCTGTTTCTTTTTTGTTCAGAATTTATATAATGTAGTTTTCTTAGATCATTAAAACGATTTATGAGGTCTTTCTTTATTAGTTATGTTGCCAGTAGACGCTGTATTCTGGTTTAGGAAAAAAAACTATACCTACCTAATGAATATTTATTAAATCGGCAGGACGATATTTATGATTATGAATACAAATTAACATGATGACGTTAATCGAATTCCAATCGAGTCCACTGTAAAACAGTGTTACTATTGATGCCAACTATTATGTGCAGTTTATATCTATCTCGTAAACCTTAATGACTGAATGGATCGACTATTGGATCTTAACGTCACGAGTAAGGAATTACTTTTAATCTTAGCTGTGCAGTACTTAAGGGGATCGAATCGTTTCATGATCTAGGTACCCTATATGAACTTTATATAATTTCCATCGTAATAGTTAAAAAAGCTATTAAAAATTCCATAGTATTTTTTTGGGTTTTACAAATTAAAATATGTACCTACCTACCCACCTATTACCTAATTTCAAATAATGTATACTATTATTCCTACTTTTGCTTTATTATACCTATTTCGACATAGTTTCGATTCGACCGACATTAGGTTCATAAAATCTAACCACTCTTTCTTATTCTATGCTTCGATATTCGTCATTTTTATACCATGTTCATTCTAGATTCGTTCATTCATTTTAGATTTTGGACCTTAGTCGCCTAAATCGTTTAGTTCTCCATCATTCTTCGCAACTTACAACAACGACCGGTAGTATCTCGACATGGTGTCATATTGCACCGACCAAACAGCGTTGTTCTACGGATAGCAAAGATTTAAAGCATTCCTGTATGACGGCGGATATTTATCGTTTATTTGGAGAGACAAGTCGCGCGCGGTACGGGGATTTACTCGTTTTTTATGTCGAGGCGTAAAATTTGTTGCCTACAATGAATCTTGAGGGGTTTCCAAGTGTTATTTTCTTGGACGGGTGATGATACCATAACTTATTTATCTTTATTCCCAGTTTTTCTACCGTTTCCTCGTTCCTCAAGTACGAATTTTCGAATGCATCGTCATCATAACAATGAACCGTACATACGAACTGCATTTACAGTCAGAAACATTCTTTTATTTTAAAGCAATATTTTAGAAAAAAAAGAGTTGCTTGTAAGTATTGACACATTTGTCACCAAAATGTATTCGATACGATGCTATGATGAGCATAGGGAGTAAAACTACAGTAGTTTACTATAAATAGTAACTACAGTGTGATAGACTGAAAAAGTTGTTTAGTAGTAGTGCCGTATACTCGTGTGTGTATGTGTATATTCATGTTAGATTAAACAATACTATAAGCTCAGTATAAGGAGGAGTACTTTATGTAAGAGAGTCCGCTCTAAGCTTTGGTCGCATCACCACCCCTTTTCGGCTATTAATAAATTGTTTCAAAAGTATTCCAGTGTTATCTTTTAAGTGCAATCTCATGGTAAGCCTACTGATACGGTACTGTGGAGGGTAGCCTACTCTTCTGCTTGGCTGCGAGAGGTTTTCGTAATAAAATACTCGTAGATAACTTGAGGAATATTTGTATTTCTTCTTTATGAAAAATTATTGTAAGGCGAGACGTCAGTCCCTCTTTTGTCCAAGGAATATAATAAAAACCTATCGCTTCAAATCTTTGCTTTTTCTTGGGTCCATGTTCCAAATTCAATCTTGTACGGCGGCCAGTATCAAACCCCGTGATATGCAATCTCTACAGTACCTGTTGCTTGAGGTCTTTGATGAGTAATAAAAATAGTAAACTGTTGTTGAAAGACTGCAGTTATGCTGTAGTGGTAGTCGAAAACAGTTACTGATTGTGATCTACCGAGACGTGACGTCCTAATACGCCCATCCTTTGCGTATATGTTAATGGAGCCTTAAATATTTCGAAACTTCCTCCCGATATTACGTCACTGTAATTAATGAGTTCTTTCTTATTGATAGAGCGTAAATACAGATATAATACAATCTGCATTTACTAATATGGTGACACTTTTGTAAGAGGATGATCAGACCATCAAACTGAACAATTTTCTCTATGAGACCAACATCGAAATCGCGAAAAAAAAATCAGCTGTCCAATACATTTGGCTTGAGTAGGTTTGCAGTTTTTTATGGAAGAGATGATTTTTTTGTCGCGATTCGATGCCATAGAGAAAGTGGTTCAGTTTGACGGTCTGATCATCCCCTTAAAAAAGTGTCAGCATATTAAGAAGGACCCTATGTATACGAATACGATCCCCTTCTTAGGCTTTCATATTGACCCTCAGCGAATAAAAGTGTCAGCTAGAGGAAAAGTCGTAATTAGGCACCCAATTTATATTCTTCCAACAAAATAGCGTCTCAAATTCTTTCATTTCAACCAGCTTAGAACGAAGTAACAAGCTGTAACCATAAATACGGTGTAATATTGCATCCAGGTACCAAGGATCCGAGGAAATTTATCGCGAGTCTGGCTTTAATTAGAGAAGCAGGTGCCCAAACGTCGGTGATGTCCTGGGGTCGACGCGACGGTTCTCATTCCCTTCGCGTTGGATGAAGATGAATGTTTGTTTCGCTGATGTTTTTTTGTTTGTCTTTGGTATTAAATGAAATGTGACACGTTTTTTATTGTAAGGTGAACGCTATTTCAACGTTGCGATTTTCAACAATTTTAATAGGTTCTATAGTGAAAGTTGTTTAGTTTGATGAGTAGGATGCATGGTCAAAGTTTCCGCACTGACTTTATCCTGTACGTATAACATTTTGTTTCGATTTTAGTTTCATTTTGTAGTCATTTTATGCCAGCCAGCCAGCCTTAAGGCTCGTCTCGGAATAGGCTAGGTAATGGTATCATAGATACACAATATAAATGTTTTATGACCATTTATGATGTAAAACAGAAGGAATCACAGCCATTTCCATATTCAGAATGTGTCTACACGAAAACGTCGTCACGTCAACAGGAATCTCAAACCAAATATTTGGAGACACGACGTTCGCAAGGCAGATATTAGGTACATAAATGCTATGTTGCCCCAAACCTTGAAGGGCTTCCTCTGCCCTCAACCCCTCTAGACGAAATAACCCCGGCTTTTGTAACCCTACACAATACTGCTTTTAAGAATATGAAACTGTCTAAAAACTGACGGAATAAGGTCGTGCTGTTGTCGACTGGCTTTTACTGGAGTGTACTTACTGAAATAAGCTGAAAATGATTAGTCGCGAATAGGTATAATCTATTTGTATTGTAATCTCTCATCCTTTTATGAAACCAATCTCCTTTTGTATTACATAACATTGTAATTTATTAACTACTAGCTTTTGCCTGCGACTTCGTCCGCGTGGAGTTTGAAAAACCCCAAGTATCCTATGTTACTCCTAATACCTCCAAGAATATGTGTGCAAAGTTTCATGAGGATATGGACTAAGAGCTGGCTACGAGTTTTCAAAATGATAAGGTGCAAGGAAATTTTTTATGTAAATACCTTCCTTACTAGCTGACAAGTACATTGCACTGACTGGCAGAAGTCTACCCCGGGGAGGGAAGCGGGGGCGGGCGGTCAAAGACGCCAATTTTTAATCAAAATAAAATCATTAGTGCAAGGCTGAAATTTTGTGTAGTTATAGTTTTTAGTAGTAAAAATAGCGTAAAATTATTGGCAGAAGTCCAGGTCGGGGATAAAGCATCGGCAGAAGTCGATAAAGTTGTCAAAAATTATTGAAATTTTAGTGATAAGGTGCACTTCTGCCAATTTCGTTTTCATATAATTGATGGCTTCAAATAGCTGTACACAAATTGGCAGAAGTCAAAATGGTGGCTAAGTATACGAAAAAATGACTTTTAATTGTGGCATTTTTGTACATTTTCTTATAATTTGTTCGACCAAGTATTGAAAATGTTATAGTATGTTACATATTTGTAATCTACTCACAAAGCCCTTTCATTTGATACCCCACATGGTATGTTTTAAAGATAATTGTTTTCTTCTTTTTACTGCCATCTCTTCATGAAGTCACAGTTTCATCCCCCACAGTCTGAGCGCATGTCATCTCATATATTTGTGTTCAGAATTTCGTAAAATCACTGTGGTGGTATAAGTAAAGTACAGTTTTTGGTCAAGAGATCACCGAGCCTCCAGTGCTGCCCTCAATGTTATTTTTTTACTTTCTAGATAATTAAACAAAATTTTCAAAAAACAAGAATGTTTCATAGCAGTTATTGTTGGTTTTCGATTTAACCAAACATTACAGACTGCTATGTTGTTTGTTTGCTGTTACTATAGTAAAACCCAAAAGCGGCCAAAAGTGGCCACCCAAAGTGGCCACTTTTGGCGTTTTTAAAGATAGTAAGTATACATTATAATAAAAACGCAACAACGTCAAGTCGGCATACATTATAAAAACGAAACACCGACATGTCCGTAATGATCCGATAAGAGCGCTTAGAGCGCTTACAGACGAGCGACACTTTGCGGTCGCCGTATGTCACGGAGGGTCGCGCGACTATCGCGTGACCGTAAAGTGTATGAGCGCGACGCTCTGCGACCTACGGCGACAAAGGTGTCGCTCGTCTGTAACTTTAGTGGTAGGTATGTTTCCCTACTCTGAGAACATATTATATAAATATTAAAACACCGATAGATTCAGTAAAATTAACAATAGTTCTGGAAGAGTATACATACACACCATTATACAGGGTGTAAAATTAAATGAGACAGTCACTTACATTAAACTGAACAACTTTCTCTATGGGACCAATATTGAAATCAAAAATCTGGTGTCCCATACATTTCAGTTGAGTTATGTTTGCATTTTTGTATGGGACTGCAGAATATTTTTTCGCGATTTCAGTGTTGGTCCCATAGTAAAAGTTGATCAGTTTGATGGTCTGAAGCACAACTTTAAGAATTGTCCCATTTAATTTTATACCCTGTATACAGGCTATAACTAACTGCTGTATAACTATTATAAATGTATAATATAGGGTCCTTTAATATGCTGACGTTTTTTAAAGGGGATGATCAGACCGTAAACCTAAACATTTTTCTCTATGAGACCAACAACAAAATCGCGAAAAAAAAATCTTCTCCTCCATACAAAACTGCAAACCTACTCGAGCCAAATGTATGGGACAGCTGATTTTTGTTTCGCGATTTCGTTGTTGGTCTCATAGAGAAAGTTGTCAGTTTGATGGTCTGATCATCCCCTTAAAAAAGTGTCAGCATATTAAGAAGGACCCTGTTGACTAACAGTATAAATAATAAACAAATCAAATTGCCAGAAATGTATGAAATGCACCTTATTATTTTAATTTCAATTAATTGCTTTCCGTTAAATAAACTTCTGGTGATATTTTCATTATTTGTATATGTAGACGGCCTTCCGGAAGTTTGCATTCAGTTTTTTAAGGCATAAGAATATAATAACAAAATTGCCGGAACTGCACCTTGTTCTTCACCAGCAAAATTTTTCAACAATTTTATCGACTTCTGGCAACGTTTACTTATACCACAATGATTTTGCGAAATTCTGAACACAAATATATGAGATGACATGCGCTCAGACTGTGGGGGTCGAAACTGTGACGTCATGAAGAGATGGCAGTAAAAAGAAGAAAACAATTCTTTTTTTTTTTTTTTTTTTTATTAACTATGGGTTTGCTCTTGACCTCAATCCAGTCCTCAGGACGAAGATGGGGTCGTAGATGTAGCGAGCTTACCCAGAAGATGCCTATTCACTCGTACTTTAAAGGAATTCGGGTTGTAAGTACTCGGAAATACTGACGCAGGTAAGGCATTCCACTCCTTGGCTGTGCGCATTATAAAAGATTCAGAAAGGCGCTTGGTGCGGATATGTGGGATGTCAACCAAGAAGGGGTGATATCCCGCGGTGCGTCTGGAAGTCCGATAGTAGAAAGGGGAAGGTGGGATGAGCTCATGCAGCTCTAGGGCACACTCACCGAAGTACAATCTGTAGAAGACCGACAAGCAGGCCACTCTGCGGCGGTGGGCTAGGCTATGAAGCTTGGCCTCCACCAGCTTACTATCGCCAATGAGCCTCCTGGCTCTGCGTTCAACCGAGTCGAGTGCGGCAAGTTGATACTTGGCTGAGCCATCCCACAGGTGGCAGCAGTACTCCATACATGATCGGACCTGAGCTTTATACAATACTAAGAGCTGTCCAGGAGTGAAGTACCGCTTCACCTTGTTTAAGATGCCCAGCTTTTTGGCCGCAGTTTGAGCCTTAGACTCGATGTCAGCGCCGAAGTTGAGTTTTGTGGTCAAGCTTATACCCAGAAGCCCAAGACTGTCGGAAACAGGGACAGATGTACCCCGGAAAGTAGGAGTCAGATTAAACGGACTCCTTTTTGCGGTGAACAGACAAGCCTGTGTTTTGGTGGCGTTGAAGTTGACTAAATTATTGTCACCCCACTGGGAGACAACACTTAAAGTCAAGTTTGTCCGCTCAACCATGGCCTCCCTCTGCGAGCGTATTTTATCCCCGCTGGCCCCTGCGCCAGATACATATCTCTCCATGACAGTACTGTCATCTGCATACCCAACAATACCTGACACAAGGAGGTCATTGATGTGCAGCAGGAAAAGTGTCGCGGAGAGAACAGACCCTTCAGAGAATTCTCTTTGAAACATACCATGTGGGGTATCAAATGAAAGGGCTTTGTGAGTAGATTACAAATATGTAACATACTATAACATTTTCAATACTTGGTCGAACAAATTATAAGAAAATGTACAAAAATGCCACAATTAAAAGTCATTTTTTCATATACTTAGCCACCATTTTGACTTCTGCCAATTTGTGTACAGCTATTTGAAGCCATCAATTATATGAAAACGAAATTGGCAGAAGTGCACCTTATCATTAAAATTTCAATAATTTTTGACAACTTCATCGACTTCTGCCGATGCTTTATCCCCGACCTGGACTTCTGCCAATAATTTTACGCTATTTCTACTACTAAAAACTATAACTTCACAAAATTTCAGCCTTGCACCTAATGATTTTATTTTGATTAAAAATTGGCGTCTTTGACCGCCCGCCCCCGCTTCCCTCCCCGGGGTAGACTTCTGCCAGTCAGTGCAATGTACTTGTCAGCTAGTAAGGAAGGTATTTACATAAAAATTGTCCTTGCACCTTATCATTTTGAAAACTCGTAGCCAGCTCTTCGTCTAATAGGTTCAGTAGTTTTCGCGTGAAAGCGTAACAAACAAACTTACATTCACATTTATAATATTATAAAAATAAGGGAGGATTGAAAGCTTCAGCCGAATATTTCGATTAAGAATTTTATCTTTAATGAACTTTGTTAATGAAAAACAACATAATGGCCTCGATTCGGACTGTGCTACGACTTAACTTAACTAAATTTATTCCTGTCACTTTCTAAAATAAGATTAAGAAAAGAGACAGAAAACCAACAGCTGACTTTAGTGCTGTCAAAGTGACATTACACGCCCAAAAACGCTTTAAATAAGATGGCGTAGGGTATGTTGTCTCACATTGAACCGGGTAAATTTTGAGGTCTCGTAGTTTCCTTGTTTTTCAATCAATACCTTTAATTTTTTTTGTGTAACTAGAGAATTTATTAACCTTCAATTGTAGAATCATTTATTCTTTACATTCCTTTTGGTTTTGATTTTAAAAAAGAATTTCAAAAAAATGGGATTTGGTTCAATGTGTACATCAGGTTGTACACATTAAACCGGGGTATTTTGCACATTGAACCACCTTATTTAGCATATCGTTTAGATTACGTTTTAGCCGAATTTCTTTATAATATAATTAGCTACTAACTAGACCTTTGCATCAGTCAACGAAATAGGTGCTTATCATCATTTGGAATTTTAAAACTAAACTTTAAACATAAAAAACAAAGTTAAATATTTTTAATGTTTTATTAATGTCCTTCTAAAACAATATAACTCTTAAAATAATCAAAGTAGTGAAAGAAAATAAGATTCATGAGGACTGTTGTCATCAGTCAAATAACTAATACGACCGAAACAAAAGAAATAAAAAGATACTTAAATACAATAGGGCCTTAAGCATATTGGTAGCCGAATGTCCACCTCTTTTCCTCACTAATACCTTTTTCGCGCCATTCTATATAAACCATAAATAAATATAATCATAGTATACATTTAACACTAGAATGTACACATGGAACAGTAGTTAAATGTGCACCACCAAAAAGTGGCTCAGTGTGGGACAGACCTTACCGTTTTGATTACTAACCTTAAGATTTAACCCGGAAAATTTACTCGTAAGGAAACTAATTATGGCGCATTTAAATGCTAGATTACTATATAACTATAAAAAAACAAATATCTTTTAAGCGAAAAAAGTTAAAAAGAAAAGAAATTTGTAGAAAAAAATTACTTTTAGAGTCAATTGTCACAAAAATGATCCTCACACCACCACCTTGCACCTGATTACCACGCAAACAAGTGAGCAGAAAGGGACCACAAGTGCCTCTCTTTTACCCATACAAGCACGATTTGGCAACGTCGCATTTTCGAAATTAGAATAGAATAGAATAGAATAGAATTTCTTTATTTGTCTTACATTACAAAAACAATATATTACACAGTCAGGACATAAAAAGACTTAAAAAAAAAAACACAAAACCATAAACATATTTAAGACAAAATGGTCTGTGACATCAGTATACGGTAGTTGGTCAGACCAACTACCACTGCTATTATTGTCACAGCCGAACTTAATATAAAAAAAGAGATCTACTAGGTACTACAAAAGTCTTATTAACTAGTAACAATAAATATAACAAACAGGCAAAAAGTAATGAAAAAAAGAAAAGAAAAACTTAAAAGCAATAAAAAACAAGAGACACAAAAACCAAATAAAAAACAGTTCAAATAAAATCTAAGTCTTATTAATTATATAAGGGGATAGCCTGCACCTACCGCTAGTTCGGATTGCTTGATAATTAGCCAGTTTTGACATTTCTTTCTGAAAGTTGCAAGTGTCAGAACAAGTGAACCGCGGATCGGCGGTGGTAAATCATTCCAAATTTTGGAGGCGGCATATTTAAAGCAACCCGTGGTCGAGGCGAGTGAGTATACGGGCAGAATGAACATAATTCCTCTATTGCGTAAAATGCGAGCTATTTGCTTAATTACAAGTTTTCTATACAAATATTGAGGGATCTGATTTCTTAGGAGAGTATAAATAAAGGAACAGTATTTTAAGGTTCTTAAGTTTGAAGTATTTAACATTTTGTTTTTGATGAGATAAGGGGTGATATGATGTCGCTTTGGTATTGTTATGCAAAATCGCATGCAAGCATTTTGAACCCTTTGTACTCGGTCAGCAGTTTTTTTTAGAAGACACGGCCCATATACAATATCACAATATTGTAAGTTGGAGAGGACAAGGCTCTGACAGAGAGTGAATCTTGTGTCAGTGTTCAGAAACGGTCGCATTTTGTATAGTGACCGAAGTGCTCCAAAACATTAGGCGCTGGTTCAATGTAGCTGCCTGGTTCAATCTGAGACACTCGACCCTACATTATGATGGCATCTTATTTTAGTCGTTTAACGTCACTTTGACAGCACTAAAGTCAGCTGTTGGTTTTCTGTCTCTTTTCTTAATCTTATTTTAGAAAGTGACAGGAATATATTTAGTTAAGTTAAGTCGTAGCACAGTCCGAATCGAGGCCAATATCTTGTTTGACTTTGATGTTTTTGTGACTAGATATTATCTAGTCACAAAAATATGCCATTTCAGGAAAGTTTCAAGCTCTACGTGCCATATCTTTTTAATTAATTTAAATAAAACGGAGGTATTTTAAGGTAGGTACCAAAGAGATTTTTATTATATATAATTATTTTATCTCTGGCCATCATGTGTCAAAAAAAGTAAGCTTAGCCATTAGCTGTTTTAAAAACAAAATACAATTTGCTTTTTATTAAATTTAATGGTATTTTAGATATTTTCTTTTCGGAATTTCGTCCAGCCTCTAAATAATATAAGTAGATTAGAAAACTATTTTTTGTAGGTATTGGATCTCCTTGAATTAAGGCTTTTGAGATCATAGTGAATTTAGTACTACGTGCTTAGGCGTATTATGTCCGAACTTTCAACGGAGCGAGGAGAAACTTAACTTTAAACATGCAAGCTTAATGTCCTGTGCTAACTTAAAATATGCAAAATTATATAGCAAAGAAGAACATTAAAGCTTTTACGAGGTGATTGACACAGAGTCTATTTCAGCATTTATGAGCGGGCGTTGTATTAGAATGGCATTTTTATTTGCCCTTAGAGAGGAGAAATGCATGGCCATGTATGGTAAGCGTGCAGGCGCATGCTCTGTTTGAAGCCCGCCTGTAATGCCTGTTACCTTTTAAGGGGGGAATAAATTGTCTCCGCCATGTTCCATCCCCTCGCATCGCCTTCAGAAGCACTATATGTGGAATACAGTAGTGCTAAGTCATTACTTTTTATTGCTCTACAAAACATAGAAGCTGTTTTACGTCTGTCTCCTTCATTGATAAAGGAAAAGTCTCTAAAACTCGGTACAAGGCACCGACTGCATAGGTTACGTCAAAATCCACCAAAATTATTATGTTCCATTTGGATTTTCGTATGGTATGAAGCTTCATCCATATCCAAACATCCATATATCTACATATAATAAAATAGTAAACTTGCCGTGGATTGAAGATAATTTGCAAAAATATTCATTGGGCTCCAACGTTTAGGACACGTAATGGAATGCATTGATACTATTTTTAGAATTTTTGTCTGTTTATTTGTGCACGAATAACTTAAAAACTACTGAGTCAATTCGGATGGGGTTTTCACAAAAACATGGGGCTTAGTTTTTATTAACATTTCATCGCAATCAGTTTATTCAATCAAAAGTTATGATTATTTAAAGTCTGCGCTACGAAGTCCCGGGCGCCGCTAGTAAGAACTATAATAAGAAATGTATGTTCATTCTCATTTCTTTCTTGTTAGTTACTTGGTACATTAGTGGGTTATTGTGGCCAATCTAGCATGACAACGGAGAGAATTGATTCGCAAGGAAAAAACTGTATTATTAGTGTTCCGTACCAAAATTGGCAAAACGGAACACTTATGGAATCAGCTCGGTGTCTGTCCGTCCGTCTGTCACAGCCATTTTTCTCAGAGACCGTAAAACATAGGAAGCTGAAACTCGGAACAGATATAGAAATTGCTGGTCCAATATCATAAACGAAGTAAAAAAAGCTAAATTTTTATATTGGAAAGAATTTTGGAAAGAAAGAAAGAAAGAAAGGGGAAAATTAAAAAAAATGTTTTCTACCCTATGGTGTGGGGCAGGCATGTCAAACTTGCGGCCCGTGGGCCGCATGTGGCCCGCACTGTACTTTCTTGCGACCCGATCCAAATTTAAGAAACAGCTTCCTGATGCAGCCAGAAAGCGTTCAGACTGTTAAAAGTACACCACGGTACGGTTCTCATGGTATGTAGTAATACCACCGTTTTAAACATAATGATGTGGAAAAATTCGAGCTCGCTTCGCTCGCTCACTTTTTTTAGATGATAATATGCAGAGTAGAGACAAGGTATTGAGTATTGAAGGTCTAGTCTTTCCATGCTCTACCTTATTTTTTTATTTCTGCACATAGAATTACCCCCAACCCGAATAAACATTCCTGGGAAGAGATTGCATAATTTTTTCTACAATTAAATAAACGATTAACGAACGAAAAAAAAAATATATGACCGATACTATTTCTCTATGTTCGTTGCGTCCCGCTGATTGTACTGTCATAATGAATTTGGCCCGCCAACGACTTTGAGTTTGACATGCCTGGTGTGGTATAAAACTTTGTTTAACAAAATTTGCAATTAAATCCGAGAAATTGCTGTCCCCACCTCTATTTAAAATAATATAGTCTAATATAATCTGAAAAAAATAATGAACATCAGAAATAACGTGTAGATGGCGGGAAAATTATCATGGAAAATTATCTAACTTGGATAGTTTTTTTTCTATATCCAAAAAACAAACACCATTGTAAAATGATCTTCAGTTACTATGTGACCACATACTAAGTAAATGTCAATTTATAGTGGTTGTCATCAATGACCACGTTAAACAATTGGTAGTACGGAACACTAATTGCCCGAGTCCCGACTCGTAGCTGGCCGGTTTTAAAAAAGTAGAACTATTAAAAAAGTGTTCTGGGATCTGTGCAGTTAGAACATGTCTTTTTAGATGCATTATTTGTAGGTATATTCAGGTAGGTCACATACTTGTTAGATTTAGCTTGTATATCCAATACATAAGGTTTTAAGTTCACTATAACCTTCGATAGAAACTTGTAGGTACATAATTTTGTTTTTTGTCATAATAATATAGCACAGCAACAGGTTTGTCCATTTGTCAGTCACAGTCAGGTTTAGTGTTGTTGTACAAATTATATATAAATTGAGTTACGATCGCGAAGTCTGAATTTTAATTAGAAAATTAGTATCAAATTGATGATATTTTACACGTACGGTGTCAATGGCAAGATTATAATTCCGATACTAATTCTGATTCTTTTTAATTAATTGGTTAAAATGTTGAAGAGTCCATCTGCTATCGGTCGCAGGTATAAAAGTTGTTAATTAAAAGAATGTACTTATGTTTCTGCTCTTTAATTTTTTCATTAATCCAAATACAAAATAGGTACCTACCTAATAGATTTTTTTCACAATCAGGCCCTGCACCCGGACTTTCGATGTTCGATATATCGCCACTGTTTCGATCCGCACTTCATTAGTAATAGAGTTGACATTGAAACGAAAACGGTCACGCAATTGCGAAGTTCGAATATGCGGGTAGAGGCCCAGGTACTTTACTATGATGTTTTTTTTTACCGTTCCGAATCTTTCAGGGGTGCTCCAGACCATCATACTGACCAACTTTTGGAACTTTTGGAAGCAAACGTGAATTAGTAAAAAAACTGCTTTCTCATACATTTCAGTCGAGTAGGCATTGCAGTTTAGTATGGAACAGGTGTTTTTTTTGCGATTTCAAGTTTGCTCCCACAGCACCCCATAGCAAAAGTTGTTCAGTTTGATGGTTTAATCACCCCTGAATGTTTTGGTATATTCCTCAGCCTTCTATCCCACTGCAGGGCACAGGCCCCTCAACACCCTCGTTCATCGACTATTTATAATCTTACTAGGATATAAGCCGTGGTGGTCCAGTGGCGAGTAACCTTGCCTAGCGTGCAAGAGGCGATGGTTTGATCCCCGTCCAGGCCGACTCGTACCAATGAGATTTTCGGAATTTATGTACGATTTGTAACACCACTGGCTTTTCGGTGAAGGAAAACACCGTGAGGAAACCTGCATGCAACAATTTCGAGGAATCGAATCGAAGCATGTATTGTATCCACTATCCATTACAAGAGGCGACGGGCTCACTCCCCGTCACACTGAACAGAGTTTCGGTAGGTACTACTAGTGAAACGTGGATGTTCTGAAGTTTCAGAATATCTCTGACTACCCCCCGGGGAATATAGTCGTGAGCATATGCCTAGGATTACTATGATTTTACTGATTGTGCCTAGTAAAAATATAAAATTACATACTAAAACTGTAACACTGTTTACCCTAACACCCTGTAGAATACGAGTTTTTGACCCGCGACTTCATCCGCGTGGATGAATCTACCCCTTTGGGGGTCGATTTTTGAAAAATCCTTTCTTAGTGAACCCCTACATCTTCTGTAGAATGTACATTCAAAATGTCATGTTTCTATCTCCAGCGGTTGGCTGTGTGTTTATCAGTCAGTCAGTCACGGAACTCTTTTATAAGTAGGTATAGAAACTTACCTACTAGGAATAATTTTACGGCTTTGACAATAATCCTGCAGTGAAAACATTTACGTATCTAAGTATAGGTACGTATACCTATTTAGTTAAGTCACAAAAAAGATACCTACGTAAAAATGATTCATAAATCACATTCTGGATGAGATCGCTCTAAAAAAACATCCAAACTATACCTGAGCTAAACTAAACTCTGTAAACCGTGAACTCTGTTTGATAAACGTGAAAAAACTATCTGAATGGAGGAATTTTATTAATAGTGGAGTACGGTCGGGTCGGTAAGGTACGGAATGCCGCCATAGCAGGGTCGGGCATCCCGTATTTCGTGGAAATATGCCAAGATATTGTCCGACTATCCCAAATTAATATTACTTTAGTCTATGGCATAAAATAAATGGATTCGCAAAGTTATGGTTGGAACCATTATGTAGGATTATAAATTATAATTATAAATACAGGGTGTGAAAAAATCCTGTTGGAGCCTGGCTTCAGACCATCAACCTGAACAACTTTCTCTATGGTATCAATATCGAAATCGCGAAATCGGTCGAGTTGTGTTTGCAGTTTTGTATGGAACAGCTGACTTTTTTCGCGATTTTACTGTTGGCTTCCCAGTGAAAGTTGTTCAATTATCAAACTGAACAACCAAATGGTTGCTTCAGACCATCAGGTCTCCAACATGTTAGAGCCTTAATGGGTCAACAGGGTTTTTTTTACAACCTGTATAATAAAATAAGTAATGAATTCGTAAACAATGTTTTACTTATTTTCTAAAACAAATGAATATGAATAATTTTTCAAGAATAAATGAAACGAAATCTCCGATACCTATTCTAACAAAGTGTGATTTTTTAGACTAAAATTAGAGAAAATGTTTAGACAGTTCCAAGTGTATATTTTCTTTGGTTCCAAGCTGAACGATGCTCTGATCTTTATTGTTATCATTATCATATCAGACAGATTGAAAATAACACCCTTGGATGAATTTAATACTTATCCACCCACATCATCATCATCATAGGTCTTTGTAACATCTGTTGCAGATGATTTAAGCAGCGTTTTTGGAGAAGCACTTTTTCTCAAATAGATAACTATAATACTTTTGCTTTGTAAATCTTTTTCTCTAAGAAAATTTGAACCACACCCAATTTCAATCAAATTTCCCCATTTCGATGTTGGTCGAACGTTGTTTAGTTTGATGACCTACTTCATCTTCTTAAGGCTGGGTATTAGTAGAACAAGCCTCTCTTTCTAACAAGCAAACTTTCGCAATTAGCCATCCAGCTTCAATTGAAAGCAAGATCGCAAAAAAACGCATTTTTCATCAATATCTTTTCTCTTGGGTGTTTGGGGAAAAATCCATCGGTTAGAAGCCCTGCTATAATTATTTACCTTTCAAATGATGGTATATTCAGAAGAAATGGTGTAGTGTGATTCTTGTAAAACTGGTTATAAATCTGAAATCGAGCTTACTTTGCTCCACTTTTATATCGAGAAAATTTAATAGAATCGTGCTTTCAACGGTTAGATGCCCTGCAGAAAGAACGTATCTACACTGTTATGTGAACTATATATATTAAATGTAATAATTTGGTTCTCAAAAATCGGTTCGAAAACAGACAAAATAGGTATGACCCCCTCTTAAAATATGTCAGCATATTAAATAAGAACTGTAGGTGTTATTCTTAATTTATCTCTAAAATAAGAGCATGTAAAGGAACATAGAGACAATACATTATAAGTAGTGTCACGTAGTAAAATGTTTCGTATTATGTACTTGTTTAACATGATGTTGATGTTGGTGGGACTTTGTGCAGCCAGCATAGTAAATACAAGGCTGACATCACCCGTCGAATGCACATTTGCGATCAACTATTATTAGTTCCATGGTAGTAGTTCTAATGGCTATTTCAGTATGTTTTGGCGAGCAGTTGGCGCACAAACAAAACACGCGAACTAACATAACAAGCTAGGCATTAGGAATCTAAAACTGGACTACAAATTTGTTTTGTTTAAAGCCCGAACGATGCAGACGATTTATTAGTCTTCGCAATTGTTTACATGGCAAATGTGCAATGAATTCTGATACTATATTTCTATACGTAGGTACACCAAAGAGTGTAATTACCATTGTATACAGACTGAGGTCGTAAGGCATCAAAGCCACAAGCCACGTGAATCAATATTTCCTTACGTGATTTACGTCATAGGTTCTATGAATAAGACGTTATTGAAATGAACTTCAGTTGAATCTGAATTGTGTATTTGTTTTTGTAAGCGAATAAATAAATTTTGCCGGCGTCTCGTCTCGTCGTAACGTTGGCGCCACATGGCTGCGTGTGCGCACAGGCAGGCAGTCTCGTCTCGTGGGAATCACGCGGTGGAATCACTCGGTCGATAGACGATACTCGTTAATTGTCGTAGGTATAGAGGTTTTACACAATTGACGATCTTATCAATCAAAATACAACTTTTATTTTTCATAGTTAAATTATAATGTGATACCCCCCTATAGATACATTCTCCGTAGAATCTATATAAATTGCAAACATGTTTTTATCTTCAAAGGCGTTGTCGGTCATTCAGTTAGTCACTGTTTTATACCTAATTATAGATTATTCGGCAGGTAGGTACGATGGATGATCGTGCACTGGTTTAAGCACCAGCTTCCGCCCTCCAAACATAGCCTTAGCTAAGGTATTTTATATTAAAACTTCGTTTTAATTTGTAAAACTATATTTAATAATTTACTTTCACTGTATTCTAATAATAATAATTTTACTAAACTAATTTAATTTAAAATATCAAAATCACTTCACAAATACTAGTTATCACCTCGAGCGCCGGCTGAGAATTGACTGTTTAATCCGTTTTGCGCCATTTCCAGCGGACTCCCCACTTTTTCCCGTCCACTGTACCAACCAAACGCACCTCGCGTTTCATTGGTCCAGCTCGCAAAAGTCTGTGCTACCAACCGAACGAATCAAACCGTTAAAAATATATTTCACGGCTCTGGATACAAGTCCTTTTTAAACCATTCATTAGTTATGTTTCAGTTAATTTGAAAGAATATTAAACGTGTTGCTAGCACAAAATAAAGATTTAGTAACAAAATATCATGAATCACGACAGGTATGTCAATAGAGCCCAAGTCCTCTTGTCTGATTGATAACAAAACACTTTTCCAACGGGAAAAGTCCAGTGCTGGTGGTCGGTGGTAATGGTAGTAGTGATGGTATGGTGGTGGTGGCGTTTCCAGTGGTGTCTGTTTACCTAGCATCAGTAATCAACGTGTTTTAAATAGATTTCTGTGAATCCTTATAAATATTGTAACATTTGGATTTCAATTTCGAGAAATTCAATATACGAAACATGTTAGGACAGCTGTTGAAATTAATTAAAACGACGCATTCTGCTTCTAGGTATCCGTTAACTATAATTTTAATAACATTTGTAGTTTAACAATTTCCCATGATATAAAAGTTAGATGAAAACTTTGTAATTGACTCAATTCCTCCAATCTATCTCTAGTTATAGTTTTTATTCTCGATATAATGCTCTTTTGATGAAAGTTGATTGGATAGATTTTGGTAATTAATTTGAGATGAAACGAAACGGCAAACGTTAATTCTGGATGAATAATAAAAAAAAACGCGTTTATGTGGACGGTAATTTGTTTTAATCAAAAGGTTATAAAAATCAAGTTGACGCACCGTGTGTGCTTCTACGTGCGGTTTCCCTTGCTTCACAAATGATGACGTCTGCCGCTCCGTCAATTGCTTCATCGTGTGTGATCCCACTAAGCCCCGAAAAGCACCACAATTTTGCAGATAATTATCTCGAAGCTTATTCCGTCATTATTTACAAGTTTAGTCTGGTCTAGACCCTTAACTAATATCTACAATAGGGAATGAAATCTCTACAAAGAGAACAATGAGTCGCAGAGTCGTAGGTGTAGGTGTAGAAATGTGAGTTAACTAGACGGGATTGCATCGTTTACAGTGTTGTTACAACGGACACCGGCATCTGTGGCTAGGCTATAGGGTTGTCGGTTTACATAGGTAATTTACATAATATGCATCGAAAAGTTATTGCTTATAATTTGTACTATTTTATAAAGATATCACTAAAAATGTGTGTAGAGTCGTCGGCTTGTTGATAATAAGGTCTTATTGTTCTTTAAGTTTAGGGTGTAAGGAAAAGTATCATTAACCTTTAAACCACATATTGTACCCATCAAACACCAAAACTTTTACTATGGGAGCAAACAGATCGGAGCAAAAAAAGAAATCTTCTGTTCCATACTAAATTGCCTAGGTATAAGGTACTTGAGTAGGTACCTCATACCTTATACCTTTGCTCCAATCGGTTTGCACTCATATGGTAAAAGTTGTTCAGTTTTATATGGGTAGAGTATGTGGTTTAAAGGTTAATGATACTTTTCCTTACACCCTGTATAAGGTGTAAGGTGTAACCGGTGTTCAGGTTAATAGTTGGATTACTTTAAGGGATTACCCATGATATTGAACATCTTTGTCTAGAAGAAACATAGGAAATTCGTTAAAAAAAACTACTTTTCATACAAACATTCGATCAGCTGATTGCATTTAGTATTGGAGAGTCCAACAATTTTTTTGCTTATTTAGGTTTCTTTGGGAAAGTTGGTCAGTATCATGGGTACAATCACCCATTAAAGTAATGCAACTATTCACCCTAACACCCTGTAGATAAGTATCTACAGGGTGTTAGTGTTATAGGCGATTCGCAAATATGTAGTTCAATTATATTCGAATTCGAGTCGATCAGGGGCAGCGATTGACAGTAACTATTATTAATTTACTGATAGAGTAGGGTATCTACCAATCACGCTGGCAACCCTGCGATCTTAATGAAAGAATTGCGTGGCAGGCTATCGTTAGCCACGAAGATCTGGGCCGTAAGAGCGTGTTACTGCCTTGATTTTGTTTATTGCAGCCCCTTGCTAATTTTCCGTCGCTCTACTACCAATGTATTTACTCTTCGAATTTGCTCCTTGTAAAAATACTCTAACCGTAGGCACTGTTTACACAGAAGAGACGTGGCGATGGTGGATAGTCAAAGTAACATGAATATAAATCTTGTAGTACGTAGCATAGCTTCGTTTGGAGAATTACGCCCGCGCCTCCAGGCGACGTCGCCTGGTGGCGCGGGCGCGATTTTACTTTACGAAAAAAACTATACTACGTACAGTCAAGAGCACATCAAGCTTTACACTTGCAGTTCGATTGTAACGCTTATGGCGCACTAAATAAGAACGGTAAAAAGTCCAAAGTGTCAAGCTTGACGTGCTCTTGAAGGTTTTTATTGGTGTTACTATGACTACCCGCCACCGCGGTTACATATCAAAAAGTCAAACGTTCATTGATCAAATTTTAAAAGAACAAAAACGAAATACCAAATTTTAAAAGACCAAATGGTTATTTGGTCAAAAGTACGAAAGGCCAAAAGTTGATACATCAAAATTTTGCCACACGTCTCTTCTGTATAAACAGCACCTTAGAGTATTTTCGTTAGAGTTTAACGAATAGGTAGACCATCTAAACTATTATAAAACTGTAACAGAAATGTGTCTGTATATTGAAGATATTTACAAAAAAAAAATTACGACATGGTTTTTACCTATCCCTGATTCCAAATAACCAATTTTTGGATTTTTTGTCTGTCTGTTCGTTTGTTTATTTGTTTGTTTGGGTGTTTGTTTGTTCGAGTATCACGCAAAAACTACTGAACTGATTTTGATGAAACTTTTTTTGTTTGATAGCTTATCATCTGACTTAAAATCTGGTAATAATTTATGCGGATGAAGTCGCGGGTAGCGTTGCCAGGCGTCCGGATAAAGCCGGACAGGGTCAGGCTTTTTGGATGTGTGTCCGGCTAAATTAGACAGTTTCCGGCCTGACCGGCTTTTGCTAGGATTTTTACATTTGACCAGTATAGGTACTCTATTTTGAAGGAAACTGCTTTTTAAGCAGTTACCTACGTACTTTAAATTTTAAGTTTATTTAGTGAAGAAAGTTTTGTTTCATTTTGTCCTTAATTTCAAATTGCAATATAAGTAAGTAGGGAATCAATGATTAAAGAAGACAAATTAGTGTTATTTCCAATTGGTAATTTCATTCGAATTTTTTATCTTCGGCCTCATCATCACTCGACATCAGGTGAGATTGGGGTCAAATGTTTACGTATCACACATTAAAAAAAAAAAAAAAAAAAGTTTTACGGTAAATGATAAAAAACGCCTGGTTTTGCATATAACCATTTTTTTATACCAAGACAAAAAATACACAATATTTAAGGGTGTCCGGCTTTTTCACCCAAATGTCCGGCTAAACTGGCTGGTATGTCCGGTTATTCGGTTTTAAGACCTGGCAACCCTAGTCGCGGGTAAAAGCTCGTTACTTATACTTCTTTTGGTTCTGCTTGATTTATATTCTGTTCTACTGTGCATCTTTCGCTCGATTAGTATTCAAATGCGGATCTTATGCTTAGATCATAGCGTCAAATAGCGTGACGTTGATTAATAATTGCTTTAGAGCAGGTCCGTGGAAATGTCAGTGCCTGACTGATTTGCTGTGCCATTAGTTCCTATACTGATGTACATCCCAATGAATGTGACATACTACTTTCAATGAAAGGTTACATTTGAATTAAGGCTGCACCGAGCCTATTCTGCTGCCCCTAATAGTATTTTTTTTATTTCCAACTAAACAGTATTTCCAAAAAAAATACAAGAATGTCTCATTGTGGTGGAATTCATCGGGTCACTGCAGATTTGTTTTTATAATATTTGTAGTTATTATCGTTAAAACCGCCAAAAGTGGCCACTTTTGGCGGTTTTAACGATAATAGATAATAATCCGTAATGTTTCGATAAATTGAAAACCAATGGACATTCTTGTTTTTTGGAAATGTTGTTTAATCTTTTAGAAATTAAAACCACGGGTTGTACTCCGGGAGTGCCGGCAGAAGTGAAAACTTGAACACATAAAATTACTATCATTTATGTGATAAAATACAATATTCATTTATTGCGCTATCGTACACAATAACATGACAAATGACGACCCGGTTGGTGTAATGGTTACCACGCCGGACTGCTAAGCCAGGGTCCTGGGTTCGAATCCCGCTTTGGTCATGGATGTTATATGTTTGTGCCGTTGTTGTATGATTCCCATAACAAAAAGCCTAAGGCTTACTTGGGATCATTACAATGTATGTGCCTGTGAGCGTTATTTATTATTATTTATTATTAATTTATGCCGCTTAAACGAAACAACAGGAACATTCATACAATTTCGCCGCGCGGTAGAAAGAGAGGGGGATATGTCTGACCAATTTTCGATCAGGGTGACGATGACGTCACGGTCCTGACGCGAGTTTAACATTTTTTACCCATACCAAAAAGTGCACAACGCCGCTAAAGAAGTTTTCACTTCAATACGATTGAGGGCAGCATAATATACAGGTGTACAATAAAATAGGACAGCTACTTAAAGGGGTGCTTCAGACCATCAAACTGAATAACTTTCTCTATGGGACCAATATCGAAATAGCGAAAAAAAAAACTGCTGTCCCATACATTTCAGACGAGTTATGTTTGCAGTTTTGTATGGGAGAGCGGATTTTTTTTTCGCGATTTCGATATTGGTCCCATAGAGAAAGTTGTTCAGTTTGATGGTCTGAAGCACCCCTTTGAGTAGCTGTCCCATTTTATTGTACACCCTGTATAGGCTCGGTACCTTCTTAATTAAATGCCTGGTACATTCATCCTAATTATACTGAAGTGATATTTTAGAGGTCTATTGCTCGATTTTGTTCGCCGTCATCGTGATAGAAATGAATGGCTTGTAGTTGATATAAACTCTGTTTGTAACACAGTGCTATTTGATGCGAGTGAACGTAAATGGACGACCATAACTTCTCGTTGAGTTAAACGTGTCGTGTGTTAATGTATTAATGTGTAATCGATATCAAAGCTTGTACTGTATGTAGCTCAAACACTTGAAACTGTTTTGTAATTATTTGATTATAGATATTGCCTCATCTCATCACCATATGTCATCACTCATCACATTGAATACTTTATGATTAATTAATGAATTTCTTTACAGAGTTATACTGGGTGTAAAATTAAATCGGACACTAACTTAAAGGGGTGCTTCAGACCATCAAACTGAACAACTTTTAGTATGGGACCAACATTGAAATCGCGAAAGAAAATCCGTTGTCCCATACAAAACAGCAAACATAACTCGACTGAAATGTATGGGACAGCAGATATTTTTTTCGCGATTTCGACTTTGGTCCCATAGAGAAAGTTGTAAGTAGTAAGTTGTTGTCTGAAAAAAACTCTGACACCAGGGCTCTGCCCACACGATAAGAAGAAGATAGAGAAAGTTGTTCAGTTTGATGGTCTAAAGCACTCTTTTAAGTGAGTGTCCCATTTAATTTGACACCCTGTATACAGGGTCCTTCTTAATATGCTGAAACTTTTTTTAAGGGAATGACTAGACCGTCAAACTGAACATCTCTATGGCACCAACATCGAAATCACGAAAAAAAAATCAGCTGTCCCATACATTTGGCTCGAGTTGTGTATGGAACAGCTGATTTTTTTTCGCGATTTCGATGTTGGTGCCATAGAGAAAGTTATTCTGTTTGACGGTCTGATCATCCCCTTAAAAAAGTGTCAGCATATTAAGAAGGACCCTGTATTTACCTACTTCTCAAATTGTCGAGGAATTAAAAAATGAACTTTCTTGATTTATTGTTCAGAAATATTCCTAAGAAAATTGTGGCGTCGACTCAATATGAACCCTTTTTCTGCAAGCTTGCTTAACTATACAAAGGCTTGCTTGGTAAGGGGTAACCGATATAGTATTTTTTGATTGCCTTCTATCAGTTTTATGTTCTATATCAACTTTATTAATGGGTATGAACGCGGTCGTTCCTCCGGTATCGCTATCATTTGCCATCAGCTCAGTTGCGCAGCTTGTAAATTAAGTTGTTGACTCTAGACACCTAGCTATTACTATACTATCTTCAAGTTGTATCTCGGAGGGTGTGGACTGGCATGCGGTGACTATAATCAGCGTGATCGAATGATGAGATAGGTGTCGCTGCTTCAAAATTTAAATTCTTATTTAGAGCCCAGTCGTGGTATTTTCTGAATTCTACAAACTCTAATTTGTACGCGAAAATTTCAAGAAATCATAGCTAAATACATGTTCAAATAAAAAATTAGCAACCCCAGGATTTTAAACAGATTGAACTCTGGTATTCTATCAACAATAAACTATGCATATTACGTAGGTATTTCATATATTTCAGCGCGTTTATTGTTAGTAGGTACATTAATAGAAGCCTGGTGAATCGTGATGTAGCGTCTATGAAGGCAATTATTATAAGAGTTACCCCTACCATTCTAACTAGAAAATGCTGAACTTAAAAGACGTCGTCGTATTAAAACGAGAAACACTTGTCAAGATATTTTATTACACCTATTTTTAGAATAAGTCGCAATTTAGCTTTAATAAAAAAAAATTATGATTCAAGATACTATTTAAAATGCTGACGACATTGATGATTGATCTCGATGCATGCCTAACTAATTTAGTAGTAAATTGTATGGAATTATTATCTTGATATCTTGTTCGTCTTACTCATGAGGAATACTTTATTTTGTTTTTTGTTTGCCAGTGTTTAATCGGTGGTTCACATGAAATGTCTAAGAACATTACCTACCTTATACTAAGTTGGTAAAGTAAAACATTAATTAAACAAAATTACAGCCTGAACGGGTGTTACTTAAATTTTATTTTATGTTTAAATTAGTATAAAGTTTAAAAGTTTTGTAATGTTAGTAATATGTAAACACTATTTACTTGTGTTTTAGGTTAAATTATTTTTGAACTGCTGATGCTGTTAAAACGAACTTTACCGATAGTTTGTGAACGAACGCAGTAAAACAAGGACGTACTTCAACACGAAATGCAGCTCGTATCGAGCACCCGATTTAGTTTGCCGACAAACAATTTATGAGTTTAGTTGATTTGAATGAGGGTATGATTAACAGAAAATAAACGAAGTCAACTTCTAATTTCTTTTTTTTTTAAGTTTTTTCTATTCTTACAATGACGAGTGTGTTTGATTTTATGAAAGTACCTGGTCATAGAAGACCTTGTTACAAGTTTTCTACACCCATAATATGTGTAGGCAATTAATCTTTTCAAAAGGCATCAAAATTGGGTCGTCACAGTCACAGGGCCTTGACTGCTGAATGCTAAAATGTTGCTCCGTCATCGTAAAACAGTATTAGAACGAAATTAGTGTGCGGAAGTCCTCGATACTGTTCGGAAGCGATTTTGCTGACGGTATTACGTGTAGCTGTATTCAGTTATCCATAAAGTTCAAATATAGGTACCAGGTAACTGACGTTAGTTTGTGAGACGAAGCCGATTGGTTAAGGTCTAATTCTGAATGTGTATTCAGTTCCGCAAGTGCATTATGTATTTTCGACTCTGGTTTTAGCCGAGTACCTACCTAGTTCCTTAATATTTTCGTTCTCAGTTAGTTACCTATAGCGGATACATTAGCCACCTGAGAGCACATCAACGAAGCTTTCAAAGTCAATAGCCATAATTAGTCGCTATGGTCGAACACGGTCATGAAGCATCATCATCATCATCATCATCATAGCGACATGAATGGTTTTCAGTGCCTTAATATTATCTTGTCAAATATACAGATTTTAACACAATGCCGTTATTCTATGAATTATATAGGGAAAAACATAAATGCATTAGTTACATGTTTTAAGGGGTGATTTAGACCGACAGTCAAACTGAACAACTTTTTCTATGGGAAATATGGGACTTTGTAGTACCTATAAATGTAGTTTCGTAGTATATAGACAGTCGTAAATTACCTATGTTTGGCAAGGTGTGGTCTTTCATCCAAGGGTGTGATATAAATAAGTAGGTAGGTACTTAATTCATAATTCATTTATCCGAGTCTGGTACTCGGACCTGGAGCTCCAATATCTCTTTGTTCCGGTCGCCGTGGAGACCACAGGGGCGTGGGGAGCCGAGGCTAAAACCTTCATTGCCGAAATTGGGCGTCGACTCAGGGAGCGCAAATGTGACCCCGCTCCGGTTCGTTCCTGGTGCAGAGGTTGGCCATAGCAATACAACGCGGCAACGCTGCTAGCGTTATGGACACCTTTGCACCTGGATCGATACGAGGCGGGCTATTTGATTAATGTGTTGATTATTAGTTGCATTGTTGTAAATAAATAAATTACATACATACATACATATACTCACGCCTGTGTCCCATTGGGGTAGGCAGAGACAATAGATCGCCATCGGCTACGATCCTGACACACCTCTTTCGCCTCTTCCACACTCATAAGTCGTTTCATACACGCTCTTCGGTTTCGGGTACATTTGATCTGACCCTTCTTAAGTACGCTACCAATTTGGTCCGCATACGTACGTCTAGGGCGACCCCTTTCGACTGTCCCATTCACACTTGCTTTATATATTTCATTTTATTCATTGTTGATTGCACACGTTACATAAGTATACAAATACCTAAGTATAGTAATTGGGTATTTGACTGCATACAATATATTTTATTTTTATCTTCTCAGTAAAAAAAGGGTTAGAAAATAACGCTAAACTCCCATTTTCGTTGAGTTTTTAGCTTGAATACTATTTTTAATAGCAAGATGAACTTAAAAAAGTGAAAAAAAAATAAAAAAAAAAAAATGTTAAAAATGAAAAAAAAAAAAAAAAAAAAAAATGTTGATGACGTCACAACTCATTATTTAGTACAAATCTTCATACAAAACGCACGTTTTGTTTGATGTCCGATAAAGAGTAGCGGATTTGACTAGTTGTCAAGTAGCCCAAATACATCTAACAACATCCCCTTAAAATTTTTAATACTTACTTACGTATTATTATAATTAAGTAAGACGTATTCTGTTAGAAAAACAAAACATCGTATTTCCATTTTCGGATTTAGAAATTAATGTAGCGAAAACTCTTGAGCAAATAATAAAGTTTGTTTTCCAAGAACCATTAGAGGATTTACATAAAGCATCCAACAGATTTGGGTTGAGGCTTAGACAATTTAATAGGGACGAGTTACGCGTGTCATTCTACTAAGAAACATTTCTGCCACTTTTTGCGGGGGGCGAGGTAACATGAAATCCGCAACATTGGATTTTATTCCCCATAAGTTTAGATTCTAATTTTGAATGTTAAAAATCATGAAAAGTAGTCTCGTGTGAACCCCAAACGTTCTAAGTTCAAATTTTTTTTTTTTTCTATTATAGGCTGTCTCATTTAGTGATAAGGTATTGGGTGTAAGTGCGCAAGATTAATTGATATAATACCGTGGCAGAGGGGAAATGCTACCGCAAGGCGAGTCCCTATTAAATTGTCTAAGGGTTGAGGGAACTTGCGAATGGGTGATTAACTTATTATTTATAAAGGCCCGTTTGCACCAGAAACATTCGTTCGTGAACATTCTATATGGAAAAAATACTTTATTCGTTGCTAGACTTAGGCTTGTTTCCACCAAAAAGTATTTAGGTGTAGACATGTTTAAATATGATGCTGTCACTATCATTTGTATGAGCAGTGTGAGAGAGTCAGAGCTATCACTTAATACGTTCAAGCTATTATTAAATATTAGTTACCAAACTTACCAAGTTTGCACCAAAAAGTATAATTTATCAATTTATTTTATTCATTTTAGGAAAACTTACGTACTAATTACAGGATAGTGGGATATCAACATTTTAATAATTAGGCTTAAGGGAATATAATTCGGAGCGCGCTCCATATAAAGGAAGTCTGGTGATATTTTCAATACTAACCAATTAAAGTCAATAAATTTTTCAGAAACAATCTAGAAATTAATCTCTATGTTCGTTTGAAGTCAGATTTTCGTTAACTCAAATCTAGGTAGGTACTTAAACTTAATCTTAGTTTAGTAGATTAAGCAGTCTTTGTTCTATAATGTTTTATATGGGCAATAAATGAAAATTAAATAAATAACTATTCTGTCCTGTAAATTTATTCTTCCTTTTTTGTTTAATCGCTGTATCTGAATTATACTAAGTACCTACTGAGACAATCGAGGTTAACAATAATAAGAATTATAATAATATCGTTGAGCCGGTCCCCTAGATCCAAGCTGGCTTCGTCTGGGGACCACAGGAAATCGTATATATGTTTGTTTTTTTAACCTCTTAGCAATGTTCCTACACTAATTGTATACTCTTAAATATAATTATGTTAAGTGTAAATCAAAAACCTATTGTATGTAGGTATATAGTTATAATAAATTTATTTTTTTCATTTCAATGTGCAAAGAGGAAAGCAGTGTGCGGTCAGACAGTTCTTTAGGTTGCAATCATCAGATCGGATCTAGTATCGGATTCATTACGACTTAATATAACAGCATAGGCAGGTTAATTTCACTGAAGTAAACTGAGCAATGTTATTAAAGTGAAACTAGTTTCATACAATGTGTCCTTAAACAGCCAATAACATTAAACATTTTCAATTATCGGAGGAAATTGAAAGCCAAGCGATCAAACTTCCAAACTTAAGGGGCACGAGAGGAGTTGTGGTGAGAATACAAGCTGGCTGCAAGAAGCCGTGAGGTGGCATGCCAGGTACTATCATGAAGAGCACAAAATTATCGATGGAAGGTCGATGCGCAACAGGAATGCTTCCTTCACTTTTGAATTCCAAGTATTTACAGGGTGAAATTGATATCATTAGCATCCTTTTGAACTAAGGGTCTACCCATCAAACTGAACAACTTTCATTATGGGAGCAAACCGATCGGAGCAACTAAAAAATCTGCTGTCCGATACTAAACTGCAATGCCTACGCGACAAAAATGTATGCAGATTTTTTTTTTTTGCTCCGTTTGTTTTGCTCCCATAGTAAAAGTTGTTCAGTTTGATGGGTAGACTCTTAGTTTAAAAGGATGATAATGATATGCAATTTCACCCTGTATAAGCATACTATTATATTATTTAAAAAAACGCGTAAATACTAAATTGTAATCAGGCATTTTAATTTGGTTCTGTTTACTGAAACACAGAACGCCGACACGCTGTTGCTATTTGACATTTTTTAAAATATGAATAAAGGAAAATTTTTTAGCTGAAAAAAAAAAAAAAAACTATTCTATTATTAAAATATATTTCTATTCTATTTTTGATTATTCACCATCGTTCTCAGGTGAACGCTCCTGTCTAGTCCATAGTTAGTTAGGTACCGTAATACCTAAAGTAACCGGCCCCCATACTAATACCTAAGTATAGCTACATTTATCGTTAATTTAAAAAGTATCGTTTGAAAAATTGGATATCATAATCATAACATAATAAACGCTGTCATCATTGACATGTAGTCAGCGCCGGGAGACGTGGCGTGGTTTAATAGTTAAACTGAAAAAAAAAAATTGTTTACTTCAACTTCAACCAACATCATAAATCCATATGAGCCTGTTAACATCATGACTTCTCTGACTAAGAGAACTTTGTTAAACGAATTTGGCTTGTTGTTACAACTAACCTAGCATTGTAGTCAATGCTAGTAGTAGTACACTGAAAAAAATGCGAGCCAACTAAGAACTTAACTAGCACCAAAATAATTGAAATGACGTTATTATTGTTTACTAAAAACAAAAGATGGTTAGTTGTAACAACAAGCCAAATTCGTTTAATAAAGTTCTCTTAGTCAGAGAAGTCATGATGTTAAGGGGCTATGTGAAAAAAATAGGATTCTTCAAAGCTTCATTTATCATGAAGTACTAACAGTAGGAGTATGATTTTCGGATATGTGTAAATTGAACATATAATTGAAGTTTTGATTAGAGCCAAAACACGATTAAAACACATTTTCTCGATAGAAAAACAAGCCAAAGTAGCCTCCATTTTTATCTATAAACGCTTGGAACTGCTAAACGGTGAATAATAGAAACACAAGACTTGATTTAAAAAAAGAGATTGATATTTTCAAAATTTTGATTAGAGCAGAATTGAACTTACATAAATAGTACAATCACAATTAAATAAAGTTTGATTTGGCGCTTGATTCGTTTCAGGCGCGCGCGTCGCCCCTTCTCTTTCTCTCGCATCAGGCCGTAATATAAACTTTCCCACGCCTGTTTCGCTTAAATTATTTTTCGACATAGGCCCTTAACAGGCTCATATGGATTCATGATGTTGGTTGAAGTAAACAATTTTTTTTTCAGTGTAACTATTAAATAATCTGTGCAATTGCAATGCTACAGCTATGCTAGCTTTAATGCTCGGTTAAACCTCCATACTGCTCGAATATTCATTTGGTACCTATACTAGGTAACTGCCTCCATGGTCTAATGGTTAAGAGCTTTGGGCTTTCGACACGAAGGTCATGGGTTTGATTCCCATGGGGGACACCTAGTATTGATATGTCACTTTGTGCGTTTTTCCCCAGTTGGTTACGACATTGCAGGCTGAATCACATGATTGTATGAAAAGAAAAATGATTCCGTGCTTCGGATTGGTCCCGGCTACTATCTCTGGAGGTAGTAATCGTAAGGGTCAATTCACACCTACCACAACCACACCACGTCGCAGCGACAAAATGTGGTCAAGCTGTGGTTACGTGTGAATAGTGTCGCAACGGCTTTTTGCAGATGCGTTGTGGTACCGACAAAATGTCGATGTGGTTGCATTGTCGCTGTCGTTGCGATGTGGTAACCACGTGGTCATGTGCAGTTATACTTCGGCTTCCGTAGAGGAAACACGGCTTGACGGCATGTGTCGTGGCGATGTTGCCGCGGTGCCGCCGCCGGTGGTGGCGTTGCCGTCGCGATGTGGTTGCGATGTGGTCGTATTACACAGGTGGTCGATAACAACGGCAAAATGTGGTACGTATAAATTGTAATATTCATTTTCAATACAAAATATACGCCCGACCACATGGCGTCGTTGTGGTGTGGTTGTGGTACGTGTGAATTGACACTTACATAAAAACCACGTCAGAGGCCGTAAGGCGGTCTGAAAAAACTTTGACACCATGGCTCTGCCCACACGATAAAAACAAGAAGCTTAACTCACGATGACGTAGACGTCATCAAATTGCGTGCAATTATAAAAAGCTGGTGCTAGTCAGGTTAAGCTCTTTTAAACTTTATTTGTTTTTGCGCAGTGTAAGATACTTAGGTACTAATGGATTACCTGTAGATTACGGACTATACGTCTCGTCCAAATCCAGTGGTTATTTACCTGATGACTATGTTTGTTCAAAGTAAGTAGGTATCAAAATCAGGGCTGCCAGTAGATTTTTTATAATTATTCAGCCATGTCACTGAAATTATACAAAATTGACTTGCCAGGTATATATACTGTATATAATATACTGGTGTAGAAAAACTCAAAAATAAATAAAACTATGATTTTTCTGAGTATTCGTCACGTAATTTGAACTTAAGTAGATTTTTTGACCCAAAACACGCATTTTTCCACCAACTTTACAACATTTCTGGTTCAACCGAGAGAAACAACATACTATAAAACGAACCATAGCGTACTCTTCTGCGATTTTCCGACTCCAGCTGAGCTTTTCAGTTGGTAGGTACAATGATTATTTTTTGTTTTGTATCCAATCTTGACTATTATAAAACTGTAAATTTTTGAAAAAAGAATTTAGTTTGTTTGTTTGTTTGTTTGGGTGTTTGTTTGTTCGAGTATCACGCAAAAACTACTGAACTGATTTTGATGAAACATTTTTTGTTTGGTAGCGTAACATCTGACTTAAAATCTGGTATATAATTTATGCGGACGAAGTCGCGGGTAAAAGCTCGTTATACATAAGAGTACATGATACATAGAGGGTACAAAAAGCCACCCAATTATACAGTTTTTGTATCCAGTTATACAATCTGGCAGCCCTGATCAAAATCTAATTTGTTTTTGAAACATGCTCAACTCTTAAATCCCTTTTCGCTAGTTCAATCACTATCGGCAGTGATTGATTTGTTTACAAACGTCCGTGAACCTTAACTAGAAATTGATGGAGCTGCAATAAGCTCGGTCATGTTTTGTGTTAACCCTTACTAACAGTTTGTTTACTCCTTGTTTACTCTCTTGACGAATGAAGACGTGAGCAAACGATAGATTTTAGAAACATTCTTAGCGTCTAGAGTAGGTACTAGAGTTTTTCCACGACTTCGCCCGCACGGGTTCCCGTCATCGTAGCCAGTTAAATGATATACCAGATTTTAAGTTTAATCATAAGCTTTCAGAAACCGAAAGTTTCATCAAAATCGGTCCAGTAGTTTTCACGTGATGCACAAACAAACAGACATAATAAAAAAATGGTTATTTAGTCAGGAACACCTAAAATAAAAAACCATATATTTTTTTTATATCATATTTAAAATATCTTCTATCGGTAAAGTCGGTCGACTACCCGCTACGACTTGACCGGGATTGCAAATCCATTCCTATTTCCTATATCCTTTGGTTATTTCAATCAAATAATAGGTAATTTCTCTGTAAAAGGTAGGTATATGCTTATTTCATAACATAACAATTACTAAGCAAACATTGTTAAAAGTTATTGTAAATAGAAGCTTGCGTGCTTTCTTCGCATAAACAATGTGAAAATGACCGTAGGAAATTGTTATTTTAGGTAACATTTGTTTATAGGAACAATACGGTTGAAGTAAAGTTAATTAATTTAGCTTACGCACTCCGTGCTTACGCAGCGGTGAACTTAGCTAAATCAAGAGAAATTTACATTTTGCACGCTCGAATAAAAGAATGCGGGCGTTCGGGATTCTGTGAACACTGCCGAAATTCTCATGCATGCTTTATCAACTCCGCCAAAGTACACAACGGGTCTATTCATGAAACCTTTCTGAGCACAAATTGACAACCCGACTGTCAGTACCATTACATTAACAACGTCTCAGGTCGCGTATAGATTCGTCTGTTTGAAAATGGAACAACGACATTCCTGTCTAGTATCTACAAATATGCAATATTGGCAATATACCTATGTGCATTCTATATCGGCTAGTGTTTATAATGGACCTCTAGATTATTCATTGGTGTCGGGCATCGATCGATTTTCGGCCCCTATCAATTACTGCACCGCACGCCGCCGCGGTCTCGACGCGTATAAATCAGGATCAGGCACATCACGGCAAGAACGTGGCCTGCCGGCCCAAGGGGATCGCTATAGCACAGCGAACCAATTCTGTGATTGGAATTTCAAGTCAGCAGTTGCAGTAGTGGGATACACTAGCAATTTTCGTTGCAATTCCTATGTGATAAATTCGTTAGAACAGAAACGAACCGGTGTGGGAGGTGGCTTTACTCGTAAACTCTGCTCATGTATAAGTTAGTTCGTTAGTTTTGTATTTGCAGATCAGCGGTTTAAATACCATTCATTGAGCTGAAATATTATGCAGACTAGTCATATTAATCTAGCAGGCCCAATATGCTAAGTTAACTTCGGCCATTGCGTGCAGGAAACTGCGCAATTTGTTTACAGAGAGGGCCTGACCCGCGCCGATGCTTATGTCGGTCCAATTCTGCTAAAAGCAGCCTGGGATTGATTCCCTACTCGAATACTATTAAATAGTCAGATATCGAGTGCTAGTAAAGCGGAGCTTATTTCAATATTCTAATAGTAAACATGGTATAGGCGTACCTTTTACTGGTTTAATACTTATTTCAATAACATGCGGACTTAGTTAAATAAATCGTTCATTGTTGCAGGTGGTGGAGCAAGATGGCACGTCGCCCGAAGAATCGTTGCCGGTCGTCATCGCTAACGACGTAAAATATGATAATATAACATTTAGTATAAGAAAATCTGCTAATTCAACTTCCAAGAAGTTAAACTCTGTGATAGAATAAATATATTTATTAACATTCAAGATGAATTTGAAGATAATATCTCTCCTGTTGACTTGGAATTGTATTCTCATATCAGCGAAGAGAGAGTCGTTCGAAGAAGAAGATTCTTCGAGGGCTAAAGAGATAAGGAATCGAGAGAACAATCGGAACCGGACGACATTCAACGGTACACTGACAGATCTACCTGAGGGAAGAAATCTGAGGCACAGGAACAACTCCAGGTATCGTGGAGACCGACGCAGAGCTTGGGAACGGGAACATGAAGTGAGGCGAGATCGACGGAAAGGTTCTGAATCCTCTCAAGATTACAGCAACAATCGGACGGAACCTTATAGCTTGAAAAAGGATGACAAGCCACGTAAAACCGATAGACACTGGAACAGGAGTAACGTCGACAAGTTTCCCGTCGATAGGAGGAAGGCTAATACGAATAAGACTCCAGAGAGGCACTCTGCCCCAGTTAAGGAGAACACGACAAGATCTAAAGCGAAAGCACCTAACAAATGGACGAATGAGCGCTTCATCCCATATCCACAGCCGAGGGAGAGGAAACCAAACATAATACTGATCCTCACCGACGACCAGGACGTGGAGTTAGGCAGTTTGAACTTCATGCCAAGGACGATGAAAGCGGTCAGGAGTGCCGGGGCTGAGTTCCGTCACGCTTACACTACTACACCCATGTGCTGTCCGTCGAGGTAAGATCATTTATTTATATTTACGATAATTAATAAAACTGCTAGTGTTGGCATCCTAAAATTTTTAAGTTTACGCATTAATTTGTCTTAGAATGTAGATTGGTGAATCAGCTACAGAAAAAACACCCTTTCGAGAGCACTACCATGGTAGAGAGCATCTTTGAATAGCGATGATTTGCTATCTTAGGTGCTGTTTAAACAGAAGTGACGTGGCGCGGACGTGACGCGGGTGGGGTGCGGCAATATAAACCTTATAGTACGCAGCATAGCGTCGTTTGGAGAATTATTTTCCTTTACGACAAAAACGACGCTATGCTGCGTATTATAAGGTTGAATATTATTTTACTTTGACTATCCGCCACCGCCACGCTGTCTTCGCGCGCCAGGTGATCAGTCACCTGTGACTGTGACGTCTTCGAGAGACACTTCCACAGATTATTTAATAGTTACTACACACTGCTTCAAAATGTTGACGTACGTATGTGACGTTTGACAGGAGTTCCCTGCTGACCGGCGTGTACGTGCACAACCACAACGTGTACACGAACAACGACAACTGCTCGTCGCCGACGTGGCAAGCCACGCACGAGACCAACACCTTCGCTACTTATCTCTCCAACGCTGGCTATCGCACCGGTAAGTTTATATTTTGCTAAAACACTTCTCAAGTGGAGCTCAATTGACAACATTTCATCTTTTTAACCACCTGTTTTTAATGAAAAATATAAAAACAGGTTAAAAAATAAGAGATACGTATTTTTCCGATTTAATTTTTGACCGATATTTCTATTTTTAATATACTTTTGAATTTTCTGAAAAACGTAGGATTTATGTCTATAATACCTTGGCAGCAATAACATTAAAAATAAAAACTGTCAAATGCAATAAATAGAAAAGCCAATCAGGCAAAGGAATATAATCTCATTCAACCTGCATTCAACCTTTATTTTATTTATCAGTATTTTTCAAATAACTCGAGAAATAATGGATAGAAAAATCTGATAAAGATAAGTACAGTACGACCGTAAAGTCTAGAAATTAAATAAATCGGAACTAAACTTTTTCATTATCATGACAACATTATGGAAAACGTCAAACTGTCAATCACCAAAATTTCAAATGCTGTTTTATGCATTTTAAATAAAAATTTACCGTAAAATATTTGAATTTGTCCTAATTATTATTACTAATGGATAAAGTAACAAAAAGTGGTGCAAGTTTAGTAATTTATTACGTTATTTTCTGTTATGTTTGGAGGTATATCAAGCGGGGAAAATTGGAATAGATTGGATGTTGTTTACAAGCGATTTGCTGATATGGTAGGTATTTATTTACTCTCATGTTGCTTTTTAACAATAGTTTTCAGAGTAATTATATCAATTATCGTCAGTTATCATCTGAAAAATAATCATTTAGGGCATTTTCTTTCGAGTTTGGTTCGTTTGGGGTTATGATCGTTTGTTGATAAAACTGACGTTAGTGTATGCGTGGACCGCATAATTTTGATCCTTGCATGTCATTCCTGCATGTTTAGTTTATCTTCACTGCGACTAGTTAATATTTTATAGATTACCTACTTTTTTTTTATCGTTTTCAGGAAAACATTTATATCGCAAAATTTTTCTGTCCGGAATGCATCGATAAAAAAACTGCCATGCCTAGAAATAGAAATCTTAAATAGAAGGAATGTAAATATCAGATCTACGAAAATACGAAAATAGTAAACAAAGTATTCAAAAACAAATAATTTGAAAGTACAATATAAAGTAATATGCGTTTTCATTATTTTCTTCTAGAACTAGAATACAGGAGGCGTAGCATGTTACACGTGATATGGCTATATCATGCCTTTTATTTCGTTCGTTCGCGCGCAAATAGAAAGAGAGCGAAGGTGTGATAGCGCTATATCACGCTGCCATGCTAGCCATGTAGTTGCCGAAATTTAAAATGTATATTGGGTGTAAAATTTAGCTGCTGTCAGAGCCAAATTTAGCTAAACATAGTCGTCATAGGCATCGTTTTGCATAAACTTTCGGAGTAAATACATCAAGTATCAAAATAGTTTAGGTCGGAGTGTAGTGTTGCCGTGTAAAGCGACAGTGGCGCCCTCATTTAATTTCTACTCTTTCTGGTCGGGCTGTATATACTTTGAATCACATAATCTCCAAATGGTTTTCTAATTTTGGTACCTTTCTTAAAATTAAATGCTGTCAATTGGGTGTTTTTGATTTCTAGGAGGCAAAATAAGAATTATATAACCATTTTAAAAATTTTTGGGCTCCCTTCATTCTTTCTTAGAATAATTTTTTTTTTCTTTTTCTTGGCTTTTATGGATTTTAGGATTCGCAATGCAATAATATTAGGTAGTTATGTTGACAAAGTTTAAAACCTTTAGGACTTACAGACTTGTAAGTAGGTATACTAAAATCTGGTTTAAAAAAAACAACGGGTTACACTCCGGGAGTGCCGTCAGAAGTGGAAACTAACAGATCTTACGTCTTTCGAATATCACGTGACGTCACGGTCCTGACGCGAGTTTAACATTTTTTACCCATCCCAAAAAGTGCACAACGCCGCTAAAGAAGTTTTCACTTCAAAATTGGTTTTAGCCAGTCTTTTAGCACATTCTGTGTAGTCCTTATATTTCTTAATAACCTTTCCATCGATGAGTTAAAATGATGACGTTAATAAAATAATTTACTATCACATTGGCCTCGATTCGGTCTGTGCCACGACTTAACTTAACTAAATTTATTCCTGTCACTTTCTGTTATGTATGTCTAGTTATAGGTATGGGTTTTGCGGGCTGCGCCCCGCTGTCAATATATATGTCAGTGCGCATTGAGCTTCCCTGCGTTTTACTTGTGTCCCGATATCTACCAGTGACGACGAGATCTGCGAATACCTACGGTCAAAAAATAAAAAATGGGCTCGGCTTTTACACCTTTTTTTGGTACTATTACCAACTTCGATCATCAGCAGCAAGATTGGATCACGTACAAGAGCAGAATTCAACAGTGGTTCATTGCAAATGATTTCAACAATGAATCGGACAAATCAGGACTGAAGAGACGCGCCATCTTGCTCAGCGCACTCAACGAGAATTCATACCAGCTGACAAGCAACCTCGTGCTGCCAGAGAAATTAGACACGGTGAGCTACGAAGCCATCGTGAAGGCATTGGACGTGCATTTCACTCCAAAGCGGTGCGGGTTTGCAGAGCGTCACCATTTCTATTCGGCGGTGCAGCGACAGACCGAGACTCACGCGCAATGGGCGGCGCGTTTGAGGGGTCTGGCTGCTCATTGCAATTTTAGGAATATGGAAGACGCTTTATTGGATAAGTTCGTGATGGGAATGTTGCCTGGACCCGAACGTGAAAAACTCTTCGCTATAGAGATAAGTGACCTGTCCTTGGCAAGGGCAGTGGATATGGCGGAGGGTATCAGGTGCGCGCGCACAGCTGCCGCGAACACCGTGGCGGGAGGCAGCAGCGATCCCTTGTTCAAAATCGACAAGGGGTCGAAGTTCAACAACGAACAGTCGGCTAAGTGTTCGGTATGTGGTCGGAAAAACCACAAATCTAGTGAGTGCCGGTTTATTAACTATAAATGTAAGAAGTGCAATGTTAAGGGCCATCTCCGCCGCATGTGTAACAAAGTGAACTACTTGGAGTCCGGCGAGGTGAGCGCGGAAGACGATGGTGAGTTTTTTAACATTCGTTGTAATAATGGAGCTCCGATGACCGAAGTAGTATCGATTAATAACGTACAATTAAAGTTTGAAGTTGATAGTGGTTCAACAGTAACGGCTATATCAGATAAAACTTATAATTCATTATTTAGCAATGTGCCATTATTGCCCAGCAAAAAGAAATTAATAAGTTATACCGGGGGTAGAATCTGTAGCTTAGGTATTGCGCGGTTGCCGTTCACGTACGCGAGTGAAACAAAAACACTCGATGTGTACGTCATAAAGGGGGGCGGGCCGCCGTTGCTAGGTCGAGATTTTATTTCAGACTTTAATCTAGAATTATCACCGATTAATTACTGTGATAAGTTGGGCCATGTCACTGAATTACAGGCGTTACGTGAATATTAATCAGACCTATTTTCAGAGCAGCTTGGGTGCTTCAACAAATATAAAATAAAATTGCACCTTAGACAAGATGCAAAACCAGTTTTCATTAAAGCTAGGCCGGTTGCATTTGCGCTCCGAGATAAAATAAGTAGTGAATTAGATCGATTAGTGGAGTCTGACGTCATCGAACCTATTGAATACTCAGAGTATGCGTCACCCGTAGTGCCCGTATTAAAAAACGATGGATCGGTTAGACTTTGCGCTGACTATTCGCAGACGTTAAATAAACAACTCCTTATAGAAAAATATCCATTGCCTACAGTACAAGAATAGACAAGACAAGACATTAATATTAAGCCTTATTTTCTTTGTAGATTACAGTTATCGGTTGAAAACGGTTGTTTGATGCGTGGCCATAAAGTCATAATTCCGGAAAAACTTAGGCACGCAATTTTAACGGAATTGCACAATTCACATTTAGGGATTGTGAAATGCAAGGCCGAAGCAAGGTCGAAATTTTGGTTCCCAGGGGTAGACGCAGCCATCGAGAGATTGATTGGCGCTTGTCATCTATGCGCAAGCTTGCGGGCCTCTCCGCCGCGCGTTCCGCTCGCTGTGTGGCCCTACCCGGAAAAACCTTTCCAAAGAATTCACTTGGATTTTTTAGGACAGATTAATAATCAGATGTTTTTAGTCATAGTAGACGCGCACACGAAGTGGGTAGAATGTTACAATATGAAAAACAATATTACGTCAGGAGCAGTAATTAATAAATTGTATCATTTTATGTCTCGGTTCGGCTTACCCGAATCGATAGTTAGCGATAATGGCACATCGTTAACGTCCGAGCAGTTTACAAAATTCTGTAAATTAAATGGAATTTCACATATTACTAGCCCCGTCTATCATCCCGCGAGTAACGGGCAAGCGGAATGCTACGTTAAAATAGTTAAGAAGGGGATTAAAACAGCATTGCTACAAGGACGAAACGCAGAGGAAATGAATAATAAGTTGCTGAAATATTTATTCGACTATCGGAACTCCATTCACATTACCACGGGTCAGTCTCCAGCTAAGCTGGTTTATGGTAGACAACTCAGATCAAGACTAGACTTGATAAACCCGCGGTCGACTCCCGCGCCCACCCCCCTGACTAATAAGGTCTTCGATAAACAGTGCTTGCAGAGTGAATATCATGGCGGGACTAATAGGAAAGATTTTAATGCCGGAGATAGAATTATGTATAAAAGCTATTTAAGCAAGAATAAATACCGTTGGTGCTCAGGTACAATAATAACAAGTTTGGGAAAAGTCGTATATTTAATAAAAGACAAGGAAAGTGGACAGGATGTAAAGAGACACATAAACCAAATTGTAAGGGATAAAGAGATAACAAACCATAATTCACACAGTAGCAGTACGGGAAACAACTTGCAGGATGACAGGCTGACCATTAGTAACGGGGAAGAGGGTAATAGATTAAGAAATGCTCAGGAATCAGAAGCAGAAGTTCAGCAGCCATTCGAATCCCCCGATGGTGAGGTCCAGGTTGAACCGACCCCGGCCCAGCCCCGGCCTGAGCACTCACCCGCGCCGTCGACGGCGCCACCGGTGCCAACCCTAGATGGGGCCACAGCCGTACCATCTCCAGACGGCCTAGCGTCTAGACTAACTAGCCGGCTTTTAAGAAACATTCCTAAAGTAGATTATAAGAAGTATTTTTGAGATTGTATTAGATTATTGGTGGAGGGATTGTTATGTATGTCTAGTTATAGGTATGGGTTTTGCGGGCTGCGCCCCGCTGTCAATATATATGTCAGTGCGCATTGAGCTTCCCTGCGTTTTACTTGTGTCCCGATATCTACCACTTTCTAAATTAAGATTAAGAAAAAAGACAGAAAACCAACAGCTGACTTTAGTGCTGTCAAAGTGACGTTAAACGCCCAAAAACGCTTTAAATAAGATGGCGTACATTATGATGGCATCTTATTTTGGGCGTGTAACGTCACTTTGACAGCACTAAAGTCAGCTGTTGGTTTCTTTTCTTAATCTTATTTTAGAAAGTGACAGGAATAAATTTTTTTTAAGTTAAGTCGTGGCACAGTCCGAATCGGTACCATTAACTAACAACTTACCATTTCAATGGTGGTTCACGCTTGAACCGCAGTCGTGTCGTGTGAACGAGAGCTTTAGAGTTAAGTCATACTTCATTTAAATGCAGTGGGAATGCATTTTCACATAAAATAAATGCGGCAAACATATTTTATAGCTGGTTACAAATTAGGTGCAAGTTGATTACAGTGAATGCGGTAAATGTCGCGTCCATCAAGTGCATTTACGAGATTGCTTTACATTTTGAAATAATTTATAAATATTAAATTGTGGGTGCGTAAAGATTTTATTTATATTTTATCTGGCAATTCTCGCGACTTTGTAAGCGTACTTAGACCATTTAAATCGAAAGATTGTCATTCCGGGACAAGCACGTATACGAGAGGGATAGGTGGGATTTAGAATTTTGGCATAGAAAAGTGACTACAGCGCTTTCTTTTTCATAGTTTTTCAGTGAAATTCCCCCCCGCCCCCTCCCCCGAAATTGAATATCCTCCCCCGAAACCAAAGTCTGGATCTGATCGTGCTTGCATTCATTAAAGATATAAATATCAAAACTATTCTGCAAGTGACTGCAAGATCGTAATTATATTATGCAAATGAGCTAAGTTAGTTATTACAGTCGAGGCTGGATATAATGTACCTAAACGAGCCGCAGGCGAGTGCTGTAAGCGAGCCGAGACTGTAATGAATGACGAACACTCACGCGTCTTACCTATGCAACGTTTTACAACACACTTGTGAGTGAAAAAATATATTAAATTTCCCAAAAAAGTTAAGACAAATATTTGTGAACAATGGCGAACATTTCTTTCTTCCCGTGCTGTGCTGTGCGCCTATGTTGAAATTAGTTATGCGGGCGTAGCACAGACAAGTTAGAACAGACAAGACTAAGTGGTCTGTGGGGCGCAGGTAAGGCATGTAAAATAAAACACGCGTGTTTTATAAACTGCATTATGATCCTAATAGCATAGCGGTGCGATATGAACCAGTTTACGAGCAAGCGTGTTGAAAAATATATGAATACCTATATAAATTTTAACCACGATGTTATTATTTGGTATTTATATAGGCATAAACCTCTATCACGTCATACTTAAAATCTTATTCTAGGAACGTAGGGTATGTACCACAGTATCGCACGATGCATTCTCAGGTGTTGGAATATCATGTTACTATCCGTGCTTTGCACGTTGTACCTAAGTTTACAACTCGATTTGTAGACGTAAACTATGTACCATTATAAATGGCATAAGGTGGAAACTAACTAGGTTAGGTACTAATGTAAACAAAGCCTTTCTTGAGGTCAGAGGGAGTAGAGGATTCGTGTCATTGAAACCATCGGAGTTCGACGCTTACGTTACATTACGATTGCATGGATATTATTCTTAAGTAAGTACCTACTAAAAATAAAATTTAGTATTAAAGTAATTCTATTGCCTTTGATTTAAGAACTAATTATAATTTGATTATTGGACAGTCACTGAAAATCTAATCATAATGTGTAGGTAGTGAAAACTTGACTGTGACAGTCAAGTTTTCACTACACATTATGATTAGATTTTCGGTATTTTTCCTACCAAATTTTTTTTAGTGATTGATCTAACATATTCGTTCATGGTTGGGACATTTCACATTGTAACAGTGACTTTTATGCAGTAGAGTAGACCCTACTAGAAAATTTAGTTCGGACGTTCTTTTTTTGTTTACATCTTAAGCCATGCCTAATGGAATAGGATATAAAGGCTCCGATGCGAGCAAAAAGTTATTGAGAATCTATAGACTGCAGGATTTAATCTAGATACAGTCACGTACGAAGCTATTGGATATCATTACATTCAGATAACTTTACAAATACTAGATCAGTAGCTACATGAAAGAATGTCAAGCAAATCTCAGTGCAACAGTGTTGCCTGGTGCTGCGTTAAGAAGTTAATACGTACGGAGGAACTCTCGTGTGTCGATGTCGACCTTAATAATAGTCGAGGAGCGATGAACGCTTATCCGTCAGACGCGGGTGCAATGATGCAATGATGCAATAAGGTCAGGAATGCCGACTGACTCACCTTCCGAATCATTAAACAACTTTTCACTCTCAGTCTCTACTAAATTCCGACTCGCACATCCCCACCGTTCCTGTCAGATACTTAAGACATTACGTTCCAAGCCTAAAGTGAATAATGATTGGAACACAACCTTGATTCTTCCTCTTCCGATGGAACATTTAGAAAATAATCAATCACTCTACGAACGAGATGACTTCATTGTTTTATTGGTCCATTATCTAGATTGTCACCTCATAAATCAATACCAGGACATAAGAGTCGACAGCGGTTTAATGAAATGCAGCGTTAAAGATTTACTAAATACCGTATCATAGTATCATAGGATGAGAAGTGGGCGCGAGCGCGAGCGCAAGGCGCACGTGGGCAGCCGGACGCTGACGATTTGGTGGCATCACAGCCGCGGCGCGGGCGCAGGCCGAGCGGAGAATTATAAATCTCAAGATGGAACTGTCCTTGTTGGTATTTGGGGAGACCGATCGGCTGATCTAACCATCCGGCTCAGACACAGATTGGACGGCATACGGTTACGTACGAATTCTTGTGAAAGGTTTATCTTTGCAATATTTGTTTCTTGAGGGTAAGTATAATAGTAGTAAAGATAGTCTTTTGAGAAGTTACTTAGCGACTATTATAGTTTTAAAAACTACCCTGCCATCATAAAAGGCAGTTGCTAAGTTTCATAAATGGCTAAATGCTTATGTCACTCCTTAGACGTTATTAAGTAATATTTCACATAGTATCCCGTGACTTTATGTCGGAATTCCATGTCACGCACTCAGCAGGCTCCAGGCTTTAAACTCCTAAGTGCAATTCAAATAAGTACCCTTTGCGACACTGAGCACGCGCTCACGATTTATCACTGCGCTGTTAAGGGCCCATTTGCCTTGTAAATTTAGTTTAAACGAGCCTATCATAAATTCGCCCTGTGCTTTCCCTTCCTTAACGCCTACACACTAGTGCAAAGTGCACTAACATAAGAGAGTAGCAATAGTCCAGATTGCATCTTCCGTTTGAAGACGAAAGTGGCGTGGGCTTGCAAATTGACTAGTTTGTCGGTTTTCTCTTTCTACTGCGCTTAGATGATTGCTTCTAGATAACTATAAGTATAGGGACTCGAGATACGTAGGTAATCGATGAGTTGTCTTTGCTCCAACTGCTGGTGGTTTCTTAGTATATTTTTTCATATAAGTACATAGACACGAAGCGAAAGATATATGTATATTTTGTTATAAATACAGGTAAGAGTGCAATCACAGAATGGTTCGCATTTTCTGCCCGGTTTGCGATGGATTAGGTAATCTAATCTATGCCTTAGGTTAGTGCTTAGAGTTACGTTATTTAATGGTTACCACTTGGTTACCATGCTCTTGTGCCTTCGGGCTTAACTGTGGCAGTATAAGAAACAGTGTGGTACTACAATCTATGGCTCGTATACCACCCAGCTCTCGACTCTATATAGGAGGTAGGTAGGTAAGTTAGTTTTCACCACATTCGAGAAATCAATTCAAAGAACACTAAGGTAATTAAAGAACTAAAAGAAACGTGCGTGTCACGTCTTTTTTAATTTAATTAATTTTGAGCCGATTTTTTTATTGTCAGATAATTCCTATGAATAAAATATATTCGTTGAAACCATAGAGTAAGAAGAGATGGCATATCGGCTTGTTTCTATAGAAAATGTTGTCGCCAACAAAGGGGGTGAAAAACGGGTGAGGGGAAGGGTTAACATTTAAATACGCTACTTCCCGCTATTATGACGTCAGGCCCAGTTGAGTATCTGTGCACAGTTCGATACAACATCTCTTCCCCAGGGGAGCGCGTTATTTTCTCTATGGTTGAAACAAATATAATTTTCTCAAACATGCTTGGAAATGTGAGCATTATTTTGACAACCTTCTTCGAGATAAATCGAAATTGCTGTACTGGCCAAATACATGCGCGCAGCGGCCGGCAATGTTTGTATGAAAATCCATATCTGTCGTGTTTAGCGGCCAAATAAATTACATACTAAACTCATATCTGTCGTGTAATTTAAAAATGGAACGATCTTTTACTCTGAAACATGGCGACCAAGGAGGTAACTCATCAAAGGTTTTATTTAAATTTCGAACAGGCTTGCAAATAGAAAGCTGTTTATTGAAAAAAAAAATTGTTGTTCGTTGTTCGTCATTGACTTTGAAAAGAGTTTTAATTTCCGCGAATTATTTGAGAAAATTTATTGTTTTCATTTCCGCGCATTATTTGAGAAAAGTACTATACAAGCCTTGGCCACAACTAGGCATTGATGGACTGCTGTTGCTGGCCTCTGCAGTAATGTACTATTACCATACACCAGCGAAATCCAGGAAAATTGCTGGAAATACCTTTATTTTCTTGCTCTTAGGGAAAAACTCTCGTTGGTTCTTAAATATTTTCCTTTCATTAAGTTTGGAAAATAGGAACCAAAGAGACCTAGGGATTATTTGGGATTTCGGAATAAAAACTATTTTGTTTACTTTCTATATAATTTTCGATGTGAACTGGCAAGATGTCTTGGAAAAAAAAGAAGCCATAAAAACTAAAAAGGAAGAAAACTTTTTTGTTTTTAATTCGAGTATTTGGCTTAACGTAATTTTTTCTGACAGATAGCTGCCAGTTCTGTATTTCTTTGATGTAATAAAAACTCTTTGGTTGAGTATGAAAATTATGTAGACAAGAAATAAAAACTTTATGGATTTCCAAAATGTTTTTTTAACTTCTCTTAATTTACGTGTAATTTACTTATCTTGGATTTATCAATCCTTGATCAATCCCAATCGTACTATTTCACATAAAAATATTAGGTATCTCTAGGTACAAATACAGACTTAGTATCTATTGTTATTACCTAAGTCTGTGGGTACAAAATAATATCTTTGCTGGAGAATATTTTTTGATGTTTTAGAATGATGTCGGTGATTTTTGAAAAACACCTTATAATTTACTTTATGAAATATGTACTTACGTCTTTCGTTTTATTCACAGAAATAAATGTCATCTGATGGCGATTGAAAAATTGGTCTTAAAAGACCGTTTTGTTACTATAATTACAATTAATAAACAAGTAAATAAAGTTATTATAAATTTATAATACCTACACGCGCTCATACAATTTTATCAAACAACAAAGTTGAAGTGTACGTATGCAAAAACAATAAAATTGTTCGTCAACTTTGTATTGAAGTAGAAATAGCGAGAATATTCTGTATTTTCCGTGTTGCGTTGCGTATAACTATTCTGAAGTAATACTCAATTAACAAAAGCCTTCGGTTATGTTATGTGCGACTTAACTTGTGTTTAAAATATAAATAACTGGCAAATAAATGTCAACTTTTATGGTTAAGCCAAGGAAACATGCAGGTTGTTTGTTGTTTGTTAAATATGTGTTTTGAGCCCTTTTGAGCATATTCTGTAGTTTTAGTAATAGGTACTCTTCAGTATTAATAAAACTTCATGGAAAACAAATATTTAAAAGTATGAAAGTAGTATATCGATAAGGGTTTTTATTTTTGGTTGTCTGGAAGAAATCGCTTTTAGTGATAAGACCATCATTTGTACCCTTTTGTTTGCTTTTATTATTGTTTTTGGTGTGCAAATAAAGAATATTGTATTGTATTGTATTTTTATATTTCATTTAGGTACGTAATTTGAGTAGGAAGGTATATCCACATAGGTAAAAACAATCGGCGACTTCAGTATCTAGGTCCTACGGAGAGCTATTAATGAATTACACACATCCTAATTCATGTAACTCGAAAATGGCATATAAACTGTATGGAATTTTATTATTCGTATATTACGAATCAGGTAAATACAACAATAGCATTCCTAACATACTAACGGTTCTCCACGCGGCGCCCTTGTCTCCGCATGATAATAACAAAGTAGGTACCTAAATAATAAAGGATTTATAAAGGAATAAGATGACCGAATACTCATTCGTGATGGTCAGAATACTACAACTATAAACTGTTGTTTTGAAAAAAAACAAATAAAAAATGTATAAAAAACGCAATTACAACTTCATAAGACCGATGTTTGAATAATTTCACGATCCGTCGCTCATCGAAGTAGAAGACCCGTTGAATCGCGTTAGTAATAATACATTATTTATTATACTTAGCTAACTAGTATCAAGCGGTATCTAGAGATGCGTGGGCGCAGCGCAGCCGCCTTGCTGTCTAGCCATTCTGTGACCATCTCGCACGCAACGTTGTTTTACTATTTATCTAAAAATGCATCGCTCGATGCGTAGTTTTTAACTAGAACTCAAAATACGAGTGTTTTTGGAAAGATAAGCAATAAAAAATATATTGTGACTATGCTTTATACAGGGTGGAAAATTAAATTCGTTAATACTTTATGGGTTGGGTGCTTCAGATCAAACCATAGTCAAAAAACAAGGTCTTCTATTCCCAGAGTGCCACAAGCCTACGTCACAAAAAAATGGCCGCTAAACATGGTAAAAGGGTATAATGACGTAGGCTTGTGTGGTCGGAAGAGAATACCAGGCGCAGTATATTATTGTACCATGGATCAAACCATAAAACTGAACGACTTTTAGTTTGGGACCAACTTTGAATACGCTGAAAAAACAATCGGCTGTTTCATAGAAAATGTCTATAGCTCGATAAAACTGTATGAAACAGCTGATTTATTTTTCGCGATTTGAAAGCTAGAACTAGTCCAAAAGCACCTAGTTCTTTGATGGTCTGAAGCACTCCATAAAGTATGTAACGCATTTAGTTTAAATCCGATAGGTTACTTTATACGTAGGAATCTCGTATGTACAAAGAGCAATGGCCTTTTTATAAGCGAAAAACAAAGCTCTCTCTAGTGAACTTTCAGAGTATTTGCACTTGCGCTGAATTATTCTCCAAACTCAATATTAGTCGTCCTACTTTTAAAGTGAAAATTCAAATAGGAAACTTAATTCCTACATCGCTGCAGGCGCTTGGATAAAACAAAAAGAAGTAGATGCTGCATGTAAAATTTTTGTAACTGAAATAGGCGGTACGTTCCAAGCTAAATACTAAGGGGGAATTGAAAATATCGGAGATCGAGATAAGTGTGATTTTGGCAATAAAATATCGAAATGAAACGACACAATAGCGCGTGCCAGATAGTTACAACCGAAATGCAAGACTTACAACTAGGTATACAGGGTGTTAGGGTAAACAGTTGCATTACTTTAGGGGTGATTGTACCCGTGATACTGGAAAAATTTCCCTACGAAACCTATAGGGAATTCGAAAAAAAAATTGTACTTACCATACTAAATGCAAGCAGCTGATCGATCTTTTGTATGAAAAGTCGAAAAAAAATAGAATTTCCTATATAGGGTCCTTCTTAATATGCTGACACTTTTTTAAGGGGATGATCAGACCGTCAAACTGAACAACTTCCTCTATGGGACCAACATCGAAATCGCGAAAAAAAATTATCACTTCCATACAAAACTGCAAACCTACTCGGAGCCAAACGTATGGGACAACTGTTTTTTTTTTCGCGATTTCGATGTTGTTTCCGTAGAGAAAGTTGTTCAGTTTCATAGTCTGGTCATCGCCTTAAGGGGCGTCCGCCCGGTTTTGAGTAACTTTGCAACCATTTTATACATTAACTATGGCACTTTTTAAGCAGAAAACAAAACTGAACAATCTACAGGATATGAGAAGTGATGTGGTTTTTCTCGAAATCTAATTTAATTAATAAAACTGAAGTAAAACGAATCCAAAGTCACCTCTTTTTTTCCAGTTGTAACCGTTTTACTCTTACATTGTTGATCAGAAGAATATGAAAATTTACAACATTCTTCACAATACAATATGTGGAATGATGTGGTTTTCTTATTTTTTGAAAATTCATAGAAAATCATACAGGTTTTCAAAGAAAACGGAAAATTCCGACCGGCGCCACGCAATTGAAGCGGGATGGCTAATTGTAAAAGTTTGCTTGTAAGAAAGAGAGCCTTAAAAAAGAGTCAGCATATTAAGAAGGACCCTGTATGTTTCCTTGGAAAAGTTGTTTAGTAACATGAGTTCAATCATACTGTTTACCCTAACACCAGTAGTAGTACCAGGGCCTCAATTGCGCAATTTTATACGGGTTTGGTTTTGGTTTAGTTTTGGTTTGGATTTGGTTTAGCTGAAGTAAAAAAGCTATCGCGATATTTTTTTCTGAACGGTTAAATCGCACAATACCGAAAATTCGATCGAACGGACATCAAACGTTATGCCAACGTATCATCCGAAATAAAGCTAAATCGTTAACCGTTAATATAATTTGCGCGATACGAATTATGCATAACGTAACGTTTTTGGTTGTGGGTTTGTTTTGGTAGTATCGTTCAAACTTAGGGCGATTGAGGCCCCGGTTTATAAATCTCACCAATGTACCTGCGCAACTGACTAATATGTATTAATAGCGCGCGAAATTATTTTGAGAATCAGGATGTTCCACTTTCATTCTCTTGCTACGATTGGCTAATTGTTTTCGCGCCTTTTTCGGTGCTATCGACACTAAATGACATCTGGTTTTGTCGGGAGGCTGCGCAAACGAAGATTGACGAGGCAAATTATTTTCCTAGTCGTACTGTATGGTATCCAGTTTATATTTGCTTTGGCATAGTCGCGCACAGCAACCACGCCGCCTTCCACCACACATGATGAAAGTAGTGTCACATCTTCCTTCTTTGGTGACATCTAAGCTGCCGGCAGTGGCGGATCCAGGATTAAGTTTTGGGGGGGGCTAAGGGTCGATTTCGCCGAGCTATTTCAACTTTTATGAAAATTTACTCAATTTATAAAATTGAACTACATAAACTGCCTCCGTGGTTTAATAGCTTAGAGCATTGGGCTCTTGACACGGAGGTCTTAGGTTCGGTTCCCACGGGGGACACCTAGTGATATGTCACTGTGCGTTTTCTCCCAATAGGTTAGGACATTTCAGGCTGAATCACCAATCAATCAATCACAATTTGCTACGACCTATCGTAGCAATATGATCGAACGAGGAGTAAAGGAACGAGCGAAGCGAGCTCTAAAATTTACAGCAATATAAATAGATCGTTGAATGCAATGAAAAATCAGGAGCGAGCGAAGCGAGCTCGAGATTTTACTATATTATTGGTATTAGGTCGTTGTACATCTACAATACGAGACAAATTCTGGAGCGTGCGAAGGGAGCCTGAGATTTTACACAACATTATAAAGTTGTTGCGAATTCGCTACACAATCTAAATCCTGGAGAGAGTGAGGCGATATCGAAATTTTGCTTAAATATCATTAAGGTCGTTGCAAAACTGCAACACGACCTAAATCCTGGAGCGAGCGCAGCGAGCTCGAAATTTTTCACACCGTTATTCACCTTAAAAATGTCATAAGATATATCTGGGAATTGTAATTTCTTTTATTTTTCTAGTGAAACGTGGATGTTCTGAGTTTTTTCAATATCTCTGACTACTCCCTTGAGGAATACCTAAATAGTATAATATGTGTGTAATTTTTTTTAAATTCTGTGAATATACATTTTGTCAAGAAAGTATCGGGAATTGAATGGATGATTTGTGACGGTTGATAGTTCCAAATTGAATTTTTTGTTGTTATGTAGTTAGTTGTTAGATTGGCACAACTGTGTTCCATTTTGGCCCGGAGTTTGAGTTGCATCTGCTATTTAGTTTTAATACAGTGCTGTTTTTAGTTATATCCATAGACATGAACTCTAGCGATAGACAAGCACGTTCAAACAAACAAGTTGTTCCAAAACTCTTTGGGAACATTAGTGCCATCTAGTTTACGTAAAACAGAAACTACTATAATTTGGTCAAAGAGCATCACCGGCCAAGACAGATGCGACAGTTCATATTTATGTTGGGTATTATACCTACTATCTGGGCATCCTCGACTACTTACGTGCAGACCACTGAAATACGTACCAGAAATTTTAGAATTAGATACTTACTCATAACTTTTGATTGTGTGAACTGTGAACAGATTACTACGAAACAAACATTAAGATAATCAGTTAAAAAAGATACACAAATTAAATAATACTATGCGAATGAAAAGAAAAATAGTAAGGAGACCACGGAGATGTTAATCTCGTTGCTAACCGCCACCCGGCACAGTGGATCCGTTCTGAAAAAAGACGGACTTAGGACCTAAATTCGGAATTTCGTGCTGATTTTTTTTAAAGAAGAGATAATAACTATCCTAGTAACTTTTATTCTTTCAGTAAAATCTATGGGATGCATGGTTTATGAGAAAAAAAATTATACATTTTTTTTTGTATGGAGAAGAACACCTTTTATTTTATTTCTTGACTTGGTTCAATTTGGGACGGGATTAGCTTACGTTTTATGAAAGACTAAATAATACTGGACCCAAAAAATATATAACTAGTGCAGTCACTTGCAGCGATGCGAGAAATTAAGTGTCAAAAATTTCATTTTCAAATATACAAAAAGTTTGGCAAAAACGTGCACTCTTTGCAAAATATGCGAAAAAAAATTAAATTTTTGACACTTAATTTCTCGCTTCGCTGCAAGTGACTGCACTAGTTTTTTTTTTTTTGATCCAGTATTATTTGGTCTTTCATAAAACGTAAGCCAATCCCGTCTCAAATTGAACCAAGTCAAGAAATAAAATAAAAGGTGTTCTTCTCCATACAAAAAAAAATGTATAATTTTTTTTCTGATAAACCATGCATCCCATAGATTTTACTGAAAGAATAAAAGTTACTAGGATAGTTATTATCTCTTCTTTAAAAAAAAATCAGCACGAAATTCCGACTTCAGGTCCTAAGTCCGTCTTTTTTCAGAACGGATCCACTGTGCCCGGTCGCGATCAATGAGAATTTAAAACGCTAAGTCGCGATGATGACTTTAGCTGTCAATAAATCTTTTTCATCTCGAGGTAAAAGGTAAATCAAATAATTGTTTTCGCATTAATTTTTTTCCCATGAACAAGTATAAAAATATAATCTCAAGTATGAACGATCTTAGCGTCATTTTCAATTTCAATCCTCGTCTAGCACCCGCCTTAAGTTCATTATATTGTGCATGTATTGTGCCTATTTTGTGCCCTCTGATTTAAGTCTCTTGATTCATCTATGATCATTAATACCCGTCTCTTTTCATTATATGTCGCTTTTTGGGTGCCGAAACGAGACAAAAAGTAATGGACTTACCCAATCTTGAGGCAATTAATAGACTTACCTATTTTCTAAAATTTAAATTAATAATTACATATCCTTATAATTTTACATACTTACCTTATATTCGAATAAAATTATCCCGTAAAACAACTTTCAGGCGGTTTTTATAGTGATAACTAATTTAAATACATCAATATAAAATTAAAATGATTATAGAAAAAAATTACAGATTGGTATTCAGATTGGTTTGTCATGCCCATTAGCATAGAGTAAACTAACAACAATGCGGTTTTAACACCGCATTGCAGAGTAACATGCAGTTCCTACTGAACACCGTATCTAGTACTGGTACAGTACATTGATATCGTTGGTTATATCATATCTAGTTTGTATTGCGAATTTTATAACGGTCATAAAAACATCGAACAAAGAGTTTGACTTAAATTTTGCATCGCCAATGGAATTTCGTGTTCGGAGTCACTGAAAATGTTACAGAAGGCTTACGGTGAATCGACTTTATCAAAAACACGTGCTTATGAGTGGTACGAAGCTGTCGAGATGTGATGGAAGATTTGCCTCGCTCTGGTAGGCCATCAACGTCTGCAACTGAAGTTAAAATCGCAAAAGTGAAGGAAATAGTGACAGAAAATCCTCATTCAAGTTTGAGAGATATAGCCGGCAAAATTTCTGTGTCTTATGAGTCCATCCGTATCATTTTGAATAACCTCTAGGGTGTGAAACATGTTGCCGCTCGGCTAGTCCCAAAAGACCTTATTTTCTCCAAAAATTCAATCACATATTTTTGACCAAAAACTCAACAAATACCATCGAGCAACCACCTTCCTTATTCACCAGATATGGTTCCAGCCGACTTCTTTCTTTTTCTTAAACTCAAATTACCACTTCGTGGCACCCATTTTCATTTGTAGAAAACATAAAGGAGAATTCGCGGCGAGAACTGAACTCCATCCGGGAAAAAGCGTTTAAAAAATGTTTTGATGATTGGATTATTTGTCGGCGTAAGTGTGTCGTTTCTGAAGGAGCATACTTTGAAGGTGATAAAATAACTAACATGTTGTGTATTATTAATTTATTACTCTATTCCCGGTACTTTCTTGACAGAGTAGTATCTATGAATCCCCTTCGTTTGATTGATCAAGATCATAGATGTTGTTGTTTTGAAATTAGTGAAATTAGTATTGATGGAAGGCGAGAGAGTGTTCAAGGAACTTACACTTTTATGATTTTTCATTTTAACATTCTGAGGCCGTGTTCGAACAAGAAAGGATCACAATTGATGTGTCTACCTAATATTTTATTATTACTGTCGACAAAATTTTTTTTGTACAGTTTGTCAACTTTAATAAATAAGACGCACATTTGGTTGACCGTTCCAAAACAATGCGTTACAAAAAACAATGGACCCAAAAATCTCGATTTGTTGTTGTTTTTTTGTTAGTTGGACATACCATATGCGCGTTTGTTCCACGAAATTTGGAAAGTGTCCTAAATAAAAATAACAGATAATCAGTATTATCTAGTCGGTATAGTTTAAAGAAATCGGTTCTTATGCGTTTGGGGGGGGGCTTCAGCCCCCTAGCCCCCCCCCTGGATCCGCCACTGGCTGCCGGTATTAAACTCTGCCTAACTAGGTCGAGGTAGCTGCTCCTGACATTCTAATCCTGCGGCTTTCTCAGTCTGAATATCATAATTCGCAAAGCTTATTGTTACACCAAGTTTGGTTTACTGTTTCAACTGTTCATGTCATAGATAGTACAAGTTATCGTTTATGAAGCTTTCAGTTAGGTATCGCACTCATCATATCAGCCGATAGACGTCCACTGCTGGACATAGGCCTCCCCAAAATAGGGGGATTAGCCATAATCGCCACGCTTGGCAGGTGGGCTCGTTGTTCTTTTATTAATTGAGAAGACGATCAGCCGCCAAGCGAGTGCCACATATTTTAAAATACAATAAAAAATCCAAATAATAGTGATACAGGCGTTTAATTCGGCCTCTGGCTGCGTCTCCACCCCTATAGTACTCAGAGGATGCTGCTGCCCATCCTACGGTAGATCTCGCCTTTTGAGACACCCACGGAAGGAACTGGGGTGGTGCTATTCATAGGTTCACACGGAGGTATCGATTTTTCACCAAAGATATCGACTTTACCTTTTCGTCGTGGTTATCTTTACCGTTTTGAATTGTGCAATTTGTCATAATGATGAAGCACAAACTTAGCGTTGCGGTTGTTAGTTCCATTCGTGCTCTGCCATATGGGTAAGGTACCTAACTCTTAGAAATACCTACGTTAAATAACACCGAATAAAATTGCAACTTATGGAAGATACTTGATACTTGCGCGTTCTCCAGAAAACATTTGCAAAAAACACCTGCGCGTTTTAATATGACACAATGCAAATTCAAACTTGGAACGTGTCAAAACTCACAAAGGACATCCATGTTTGCAAAACATTTTCTATAAAGTATAAACAGCCATGTTTCGTAATAACACAAATATCAGCAGGTTTGAGCGCCCGTCTGTCTGGCTAAGCAGTCGGAATGGCATCGTATAGTCGAAGGTATCTGTTACACTAAGGTGTCTGGCCTCGCTGCGGTTCCGATTACGGTGTTTGATGTTTCTTACTTTTGTGACGTGGTTTTATACAATGTTTCTAGGTTTATTCGCAAACAAAATAAGATAGAATAATGTAAGTAAATCAATTTACTTATTTTTTATTCACGGAATACTCGTTGGTAAGTCTTAATTTTCACATACCTACACAAGAGTAGAGTCACGTCTGTATTCCCTTACGGGGTCGACAGAAACTTTTACTTGTGCAATTATTTAAGTATTGCCAATGTACTTTACCTACAATTTTTGCTAAAAAAATAGTCGAGCTCACGCATCAAGTCAAGTACCTATTGTCAATCGAAATATCTCTGACATTCCTCTCTGTAGGTAGTTGACTTGGTAAACTAGTAGCGCTACACGTTATGAGTATGGGAAACGCGACTTTATTTAAATTTTTTGATAATTTAGCCTTTTTTTACCTGCTCTACCAAAAAATTGTTATACTACATCGTGAATGTTGATGTTTTCAAGCTTAGATCTTTTAAAGGATTCACCTTCTTTATATTTAGACTGGTGATATTTGTAAATCGTCGACAAATTCAATTGTTGATAACATTATGACGCAGCCTCAGCGTTGATATTTTCATTGCTGATCTTTTCGTTGATGAAATCAAGTATCACACCCAGTTGAAAGGCTTATCATTCCACGGCTTTTGCTTACGTAACGTAGGTATTTTTATATTTAAAAGCCGGTACCATCTTCACATTTCACATGCCGTCACTATCCTGTCCCTCACTCCAAACGTTTTATTTTTTGACCCCAAAATTATTTTTTTGAGAAGTGTCGGGACTGAGGACATAGAGCGGTATTAATATACATTTTATATTGGGTTTTGATTGTTCATATGTAGTAATCCTTTTATTAGTTTGTGACTAGCATACCTAAAAGATTACAAGGTAGGTTTTTTGAGAATCGTGGTTGATAGAATTCCTAATTGGTTCAATTACTACATATTTTGTTGACGAATCAAACAAATAAAATTAAAACTAATTTTAGAATATGTTTTAATTAGTAAATTAAATAAAATGAAAACATTGAATAGTCAAGCTAATTCGTTCCATGGCCAAGGAAGCTGCCAACTCTACGGTCACCGGTGGTCTCCCCTTTTAATTTGTGAAGAAATCAAAATATTGAGCTGTTTTTATTTCCATCTGAAGACAGTAGGTAATTACCTATTATTTATTAATACATAATACCTAAGTAATCACTATCGGGTACTGAGGTTCAGTAAAAAATGGTTTCCTACAGGCAAATTCTGATTATAACCTAACTAACCATAGGTTAATCAGTGAGTGAACCTTCACAACGCATTAAGGCTCTTAGATATAAAGTACCTACAGAGTAAAATGTTGAAAGTGTATGTTGAAAAGCGCTTAGATAACTTGCTAACTGGCACATTAGATACAAGTTAACTAGCGGTCGCTTTCACGTCACGATGTGCATGGAACTTTGTTGATATGCTTGTTGTTTTGTGGCTACATTGTGTTTTGTTTATATGAGTTCACTTCTCTCATCATAATACAAGAAAGTGCGCGAGAATATAACAATAAGATGGATAAAAATTACGTGATGTTGGATGGATCAGTAGAAAAAGAGCTATTGTTGATGGTATTATAACTTCAATCATTTTGGCGTCGATTGAAATCTACAATAGGTATAAACGTTTCACCGCTTACTAAGTTATGTATATTTTTATTGTTACGACGATAGTAGCTTTTTTTTAATGCTTATTGTATACCACCACCTAACACCTATCTACCATTAAAGTAGGTATTTCACGACTTACAAGTTATCAATTTCATGTGAAAGTTAAATACTCCCAATTTTTAACGTATCGTCAATCGTCAGCGTTTGGAATAAGTAAAAAAAAATGTTTGAAAAATTACAATAGAGGTTCCACTCGAATTGTATTGTCTATCTTATAACTAGCTGTTGCCCGCGACTTTGTCTGCGTGGGAATTATGTGCGTAGGACATACGCTACCTCTATACCAATTTTTTTTTAAATCGGTTCAGCGGTATATCCTTGAAAACGTAACAGATAAACTTTCGCATTTATAACATTAGTAAAATCACAGGTAAAATGGATATCCGCTCTGAACTCGATTTTGTGATAGTAAAACCATTTGAGTTAGATAACTGATTTAATAACTACATTGTAAGCATTCGATACCTACTTCTGTTGAAGAAGGACAATGTTTTGTAACAAGAGCTTCATCCTTGCCATAAAAGAGTTTTACTCGTGGTCAATACATTAAAGTTCGATTTAAATTACCCAGAAACATTTCTTTCTACTGCGAGTAACGATATGTTGGTGTAAAAAAAAAACATGTAAATTTCCGTACATAATAATATATGAAAGGTACGTGAGGAGTAAGCACGTCAACTAATTAGCCTTGTTTGACCCACGAGACGCATACGTGCCATCAGTGGGGGAAAGTTCACAAGTCTTAGTGGTACCTGATGATATATTCTCACGGTTTTTATAAACTTATAGATTTATAGAAGCGCGGATTAACTTTCTTAACAGATCTAGTCCATTCTATGCAGACTACAGGAGGTAGGTATTACTAATTTAAATGAAGCGACAAATTTTTAGGGGTGGTTCAGACCATCAAAGTGATTGTTTTTTCTATGGATGCAAACCTGAAAACCGTCGGCTTATCGCAAGAACTCATTAGCGTCAAAAAGTCACTAAGTACAGCTGACTATACTACTGCTGACTATACTACTGAGTTCACCGCGACCAGTACTATTATAAGCAAAGATCATTATCTGCATAGAGTTCTTCAAACGTCACCTTTATCGGCTTATCGCAAGAAGTCATTAACGTCAAAAAATCACTAAATACAACTGACTATATTACAGAGTTGACCGCGATGAGTACTATTATAAGCAAAATTCATTATCGGGATAGTACTTCAAAGTTCGGCTTTATGACCTATGCATAAAGTCCCATAAACTAAAATTATTATTGTGTTTTCTCGAGTTTTACAAAATAGTAGTTAATGACCTCTTGTGATAAGCCAACGAAACACTATAAATCAACTGTTCCATACTAAACTGCAATAGGTCCCTCAAATGTATGAACTATTAGTTATTACTGTAGTCATAATATTATTTACTGCGCTGTTATTAAAATAGTACTTAAGTTTATCCTATACATTATATTTATTCATGGCACTTAAGCAATTTTCCTTTTGTGCGCTTTATGACTATATTCAGCTATGTATGATTGCCATAAAATTAAATTAAGTTGTTTACTTCATCATTAAGTCTATTGAATTGAAGTCTAGAAAACTACCTACAAAGTAAATGAATAGGTATATCAATAAACATATGATTCTATAGAATCGTTCAGGTGTTTAGCAATATACTGGTATTGCGTGGGGCGAACGGTCCAGTAATTGGCCCTTCCCTATAATATTGGTCGTGGGCGAAACGAAACCATGGGTCAAATAAGTAGGCGGCAAACGAGAGGTTAATGGATCCATATTTGGCTATCAGAGAAATTTTTCAAAGTCATGAGGTGTCGAATTTCATTTGTTTTAGCATCTAGCTAGATAAATGAACCGTGGTCACGTATTGTTTTTTAATTAAATTAGGTAGAGTTTCATAATAAGTGCATGTTTATAAATTCTTATATATCCAATTTTTGAAGCTTACCTACAACAGAGTAAACAATATACTTACTGCTGGATAAAATATTCTTTAAATTCAGAGGCCTTGTTTTTATTTTGTTTATTGAAGTTTTGAAGAGTTAACAAATCTAGATCTTTGACGCTAATGTTGCAAATTGGCAATACGATTCAGCCTCCATTTCTTGTGAGTGTGCTTAGATTGGTAGTTATTTTAACTGTTTTGTAATTACGAAGTCCATGAACTTGTATTGGTTTTCATTAAGAACACAATTAAAGCGGAAGAGATGCGTCAAAGATGATAAACGTCGCCCTTGTAGTCCGTTTATAAACACTTTAACTGTGATAAGTAGGTACTTTGTTATTGTCAGTCTGTCTGTTATGACTGTACCTAAATTATTTTATAAAACTACCTATATTTAGAAGGGGGATTATCGTACCTACAACTTAATTTTCACAGCTTAGCATTACAACGGAGTATTATAGAAACTTTTGTACCTGCTCATAGGTACCGCAGATTAATTTTTCTAGACAGCTTCCTCATGATCTTTTGAGGTATCTCTATGAAGTTACTATACAGCTACTGTAGAGCTTATGTGGTACGTACATTGTAGTTCCAACAGATAAGTCAATTAGTCAATTAGCTGGCCCATAGTTACCATTTGCGTAATATGCAGTCTAAATTCGTAAATGAGCATTCCAAATCAGTCGTTCAAGGAAGCATCTATTATCCCGCATTGAGCCATAGAGGTCACTAATTGAATCTAATTCTACTTTTTCATAATTGCGCCTGTCACGGGAAGATTTCTCCTCGTAATTTAGTAATTTTACGACACGCCAATTGTAGCAATTGTTCTGTTAAAAATATAGCCTGTGTGGTGTGTGGATGTCCTGCTTACCAACAGGATAGGGATTAATTTGTACTGTCTACACTGCAAATGAGATTCCTCTGTTGGAGTACTAATTTCTCTCATTCGTATGAGTCAACGTTTGTCACTTTTACCCTAGACTGTGAATGTAATTTGTTTGTGGCATGAGGCAATGCTTGTTAGAATTTGTATTTGTGTTTACTTGTCATTGTTTGAACATTTGTTATCTATTTCATTAATGGGTGTATAAGGTACCTGCTTTCTAATATACTTACAATGTAGATATAAACTACCTGGTTTTAAAAGTATCTTTTACATTTTATAGGTGCAGGACCTACGCGGGTTTTGATCGATATTTGTTTATGCACATAAATACATTTTATAACTGTGACGACGTTAGCTTGGTAGATATAAAAGATTATCGAATGTTCTTCAAGCATTTTCCCAAGCTCAGTTCCATAGCACCACCTATTTGCAAATCATTAAACATTTTCTTGTACGTCGACGTTGTATCAATTCATTTAGAATAATTATTGATTTTAGTGGTCAAACTGCCTCCGTGGTCTAATGGTTTAGAGGCTACTATCTCTGGTGGTAGTAGTCGTTACATAAAAACCACGTCAGAGGCCGTAAGGCGGTCTGAAAAAACTCTGACACCAGGGCTCTGCCCACACGATAAGAAGAAGAAGATTTTAGTGGTACGTACTTCGGTAGTTGGTCCGGGAAAGTTCCGTCAGATGGCGATGCGTAAACTATGACAGAAAGTTAACCACTATAACTTGCCTCCACCAACCCGCAATGAGCCCGCGTGATGTAGTATGGCTCTCTCACCATTATTTGTGCCTTTGCCCTGCAGTGGGATCCTACAGGCTACTGGCTACTTACTGTTCTGGTTCTATTCAGGGACAAAAGAGGCAATATTATCATTATGACATAGCTATTGGGTCCCCTACTGGTAGATAGCCGTCCCTTTAATCTAATCTCTACCGTATTTAAAGCCCTTTCAAATGCATACCATTTAGTATAAAAACGTGTAAAAATATGTAAATGATATGCAAATAAGTACTATTAAACGTTTTATGGGATAGTCCATTCATAAGTTCGAATGAATGGACGACTCGCCCGCCCACGCCCTCTCTGCACTTGTTGTTAATCTGGCTACGTATTTATTGTTTGGAAATAGCGTCTTTCATTTTCTCTTTTGTTTTAATGTGAATTGATTTGAGTGTTTTACTTATATGTATGCTGTACGAAACATTTACGTTCTCGTAACTTCTCTATGCTGCTGTTGATACAAATTCTCGACTTGGGCCTGCAAAATCTACTTACTTCCTACTAAATGGGCACAGAAACCTAAAAATGGCTCCTCTAAGGCGCTGTCCTATTGCCATCGCTCGCGCGATCATGCGTTCGTCTGACGAAAATCATTGTCTCATTGTGCGTTTAAACATACTTATATCTGAATAAAAATAGAACAATTCGATCGCATCTCATGATAGCACGACCTTCTATAGGATATTCCGCAGATATAAGTATGTTTAAACGCACAGTGGCACAATTATTTTCGTCGGACGAACGCATGATCGCGCGAGCGATGGCAATAGGACAGCGCCAAAAGGTGACAAAATCAAAGAATTTTCCGCGCTATAATCGGAAACGTATCGTTTCCTAAAGAAGACAGAGTATATTTTGGCATAAACGGTACCTAGCTAATTATTGAAATCGTAATTATTAGCCATAATTTACAAAAACATACACTTAACTTTGATATTGGTAAGCGATAACATTTTATTAAGCACAACACAAATTAACAACCCTTTTAAAATTTAAAGTGTTGTATTAGTTGCATCAAAGGTTGTCATTATGTATGTTGTTGTAGTTGTAGGTAAGTAAACAATCTTACCTTCATCACCACTTAGGCTTTATAAAGGCCTTACTATAAGTAGTATGTTAGTAGTAGTCGTTACTAGAAGTAGTGGGTATAAGACCCACAAGCTGAAAAAAAAAAACCTTACAGCATTCATGAACCCCAAAAAGGTCTAAAGCCGTAAACGCAAATGTAATCTTAGTCATGACAGCTCCCGCTTGTTACCAGTAGTTTGGAACAATCAAAACGATGTTCAGAATCCACCTCAGTATTTCCAGATGCTCGTTTAAATCAGTTTTGTGAACCATTGTGTTCCTAATTGAGCTGTCAATAGCGTACCGACCGTCCTTGAGTGGCACTCGGCGAAATCGTCGATCTTTAGGACGGCCGCACATTGTAAGAAATTTCTGACAGAAAAATTATGGCGCTCGCCGGAAGGCACTCGGTGCATATTATTTTGTATTAGATCCGCACACTGTTAGAAAAATTCTGACCGATCGTCCGTTTCTGATGTACACCGGACGGCACCTCAGCCGGACGTAAGAATTTTTCTGATGGAAATGGCGGAAGGTGTGTTGGCCATACATTTTGTATTAGGCCCCGCATACTATCAGATATATTCGCGTCAGTTCAGAATCTTGATGATGAAAATTATTAAATCAAAATATACAGACTTAGCTTGGGAGCAAAAACACCAAATATTAATTGACAATTGAAGTGTTTTAAATCCAGAGGAAAAGAAGAAATTACGTGCGTATCTATTTTTGAAATTCATCCATGTTGGTCGATGTGCGTTGATTAAAATAATGAAACACGACTGGGGTCAAAAGTTGCCGGATCAAAATGACTGATAGTATGCGTGGTGCCTCCGGCGAGCGTCGGAATTTTTCTGTCAGAAATTTCTTACAACAATATGCGGCCGTCCTTAGTCAACAGTAGCTACCTAAAGCCGGGCAGCCCACACCCGAAGCTTCTAAAATTGTTTTTGTATACTACAAAAACATAATTGCTGGCTTGTAATAAATTGTAGTCGCCTTGTCTGATTGATCTACATGCTGATTAAATTGTTGTAATGTGAGTTTTTGTTAGATTGCAACCGGTTTGCACCTTGATGTCGGTGATTCGTTTTTATTTGACTTTTTTTTAGTGGCTTTGCCTACCTCTGTCTGGCTCCTTTTTACTATCGTAGCTTAATTCAATAATAGTAAGTAAGTACTAGTTCTTAGAATTCGTTTCATATTTTATGATAGATCCTTATATCGCGCCTTTATGTAAAGTGCGCCACAATTAACATAAAGGCGCGATACAATGATCTATTGTCAAATTAGAATCTAAGTAGTACTTACGGCGGCATTCGGCGCAAAGATTATGTGACGCGCTCGCCCATAGATTGTCCACTAGTCGAGCCCGTTTGTCCACGAGTGCTGTGTAGGTGGACCCGTCGGTGAATGCATGCATGCATGACCATGCACTCGCACCGGCCGCCGCCGCACCTTGTACCACTTAGTATACCGATATGGTAGAGCGATTGTATGAAGCTTTATCTCTGTGAGGTATTTACTCATGTGGTTGACACTGGTAAAATTTGTGAAATACTTTGTGTAGGAACATTTTGGTAGGATTCTGAAGTAAAAGTTCGTTTACACCATGTATATTATAAGTATCAAATATAAAAATAATATATGACATAGAAAGTAGGTAAATATCTCTAATAGCCAGCAATATTTCTCCTGCTTTGATTAATAGGTCCACGACAAAATCTTTAAATCAACAATGTTTAACTGTTAACAAAACATTAATAGTAATGGACGTGGTGTCAGAGGCACTTATAAATAATCCATGAGGATTTATATCATCGCATAGTTGAGCACGAGGCCTCCGCCTACAGGGGTCGTGCAATACAACTAACACCTTTGATGCAGATGCAAGTTGGAAGAGAAAGCGAATAAATTACGAGTGAGTGGATACGTAGCTCACGTTGACATAGTAGGTCCTTCACATTCACATGTCAGATTAATAAATAATGCAGCACAATCACATGATACAATTCGTAGCGTACCTATGCCTACGAGGTCCTTATGTAATTGTAATGGGAACTAGAAAACAATGACGTAACACACAATATTTTTGATCATTATGAGTTTTGGTTTCACAATCAATATTGGATGACACTGCATTCATCTAGCATTCTGCTTACTGTCAAATAGCACAATGTTCGTTCGTTTTAACTGATAAATATTTAATTATTTATTCTTAGTATTTGTTGGCCTTGCTACCCGGGACACAGTCTTCAAAAATACTTTGTGTGTTAACTTTGAGTAGGTATAATAGAATGCCATATAATACTATTATAACTAAATCGTTTCACTTCTATGAGACCAACATTGGAATCGCGACAAAAAAAGGCTCCCTATTTTTAACTCAGACAAATCAAAAGAAAAAAATCATTTCACAAGAGAATACTTCTTTAGAAAAAACTATTGTTTTATTTAGTATTTGCACAGAATAAATACTAGTACTACCCGTACAGAAGGATCACTTCGAAAAAAGATTTAAATAAATAACGACTCTCTCGTCACAGCAATAAGGTGCAAAGTTATTTGCACCCGTCCTATCGTACAACTCGCGAATAACCTACCAACTGTCACAACGGCGCGCGTGCAAACAAAAATGAACCGAATCATTAGGCATGACAGCTTCCTTTACAAAGTCTCCTTCTTTCATTCTTTTACGTGCTGACAGCGTGACATCGCTAGGGTTTTCAGTACTCACAAAATGACGGCAAGTCATAGACGAAGAATTTTCTACGATCGGAACTAAACTTTTTTCATTATCATGACAACATCATGGAAAACGTCAAACTGTCAAACATCGAGTGCAGTTTTATGCGTTTCAAATCAAAATTTACCGTAAAATTGCCGTAAAATCTTTTTCAGTTTTGTCCTTATTATTATTTCAAATGGATAAAGCAACAAAAAGTGGTGCTAGTCTAGTAATTCAGTTTGTTATTTTCTGTTACGCTTGGAGGTATATCATGCTGGGAAACTTCGAACAAATTGTATGTTATTTACAAGCGATTAGCTGATATGGTAGGTATTTATTTACTCTAATATTGCATTTTAACAATAGTTGTCAATAAATTATATCAATTATCGTAAGTTATCATCTGAAAAATAATCATTTAGGGGATTTCCTTTCGAGTTTGGGTTGCACGAGGTTCCAAATTGTACATATTTTAAGTAGGTATGTGTCGACCGCATAATTTTGACCGTCGCATGTCATCCTCGCATGTGATATTTTTCGTTTCGCTTAATTTATCTTAACTGCGACAAACATTTTTTCGATTGCTTTTTTATGGTTTTTCTCTATTGTTTTCAGGAAAACATTTAAACCACAAAATTAATCCGCCCGGAATGCATCGATAAATAAAAAACTGCCATGCTAGGAAATGGAAATGGTAAAAAGAAGAAATGCAAATATCGGACCTTCGAAAATATGACAATCGTATACTGATAAAATTCAGAAACAAATAATTTGAAAGTACAATATAAAGTGTATTTATTACTTCCATATTATTATGCGTTGTCATTATTTTCTTCTAGAATACAGAAGGCATAGCATGTTGCACGTGATACGGCTATATCATTCCTTTTATCTCGCTGGTTCGCGCGTAAATAGAAAGATAGTGAAGGTGTGATAGTTCTATATCTCGCTGCCATGCTAGCCACGCAGTTGCATAAATTTAAAATTTCTGCAAGGTGTAAAATTTAGCTGCGGGGCTAGTAGGTACGCCAACCCGCGATAGCGTGATACAGCGCTATCACGCTTCCGCTCTCTTTCTATTTGCGCGCGAACGAACGAGATAAAATACTAAATTTTTCAGATGGATATGTTAAATGTTGCTATCGCGGGTTGACGTACTAGCCTCGCAGCTGCCAGAGCTAAATTTAGCTAAATATAGATAACGTTTTGCATAAACTTTTGGAGTAAATACAGCAAGTATCAAAATAGTTTAGGTTGTAGTGTAGTGTTGCCATGTAAAGCGACATTGGCGTTTTTGGCCAAGCTGTACCTTATTGGGTTTTAATCTTTTTGGTGACCACCGAGGGGTGAGTGACAACCTATTGCGATTTACACCTCGGAGGTGTCCGGCTGTCAAACTTACCTGAACTGTGGAGTGAGACAGGCCTGGTATTTGTGCGGACAGCACGGCTAGCATGTCACTCACGACAAAGCGTTTAAACGAGTAAAACGTCATGCGTGCTCTCTCTGGCATATGTAAAATAATGAAGATGGAGGCACATCTCGATTTTTATCGTTTTCTCGGGGGTGGCATCATGGCATGCGAGAGCTACAGGCCTGTTTTAGTAGTATAGATAGATAATTAAATAGTTTCGTTTTTATGAAGGGTCAGGCTCAGGCTTATGCTAACGAAAAAGAAAATGATTTAAAATAATAACTGAAACGCTATCACTTGTCCCTTGCGCCTTACCAATCCGCCTCCAGTAGCGTAACGGGCAGTCGTACAAATCGGACAGCACTTCCGGCCGCCTCTCACCTCTGCGCGGCGCTGCGTGGGCGCAGCACGTGGCCGCTTCACCGCGTTCGGTTCATGGGGAATTTGTCAATGGACGCTTACTTTGATGCTTGATGACTCGTATCGTGCCAGTAGGCCGTTATTTCTCCATTGATAGAAAATAGCTATTAAGTAGTAGCGTAATTTGTATAAAAAATTTCTGCAACGGGTTACAGAAGCGTTAAAGTACTAATAATACCTAATAACCATACATAAGATGATGATAAAACTTGAAAAACGTTGGCTTGGCTCATAAATAAATATATGAGAGTGAGGAAAATAAGTAAATTGAGTTGAATATCTTTGTATTTGTATGCAGTAAAACTTATTCTGATTTTCAAAATAATTTTTTAAACACGATTAAGAGTGCGATTTTTGAAAGTCACCGTATGAGTGAAATGGCAGATATTCACCGATTTCCAAAAGTTCGCATTTTTTAATCTCACCGATGGCTAAATTCTCATGCCCATGAGTTCAACACGAGCGCCCCTTCTCACTCTTATTGAACTCATGGGTGTGAGAAGGCTTTTGTATGAGATTCAAAAACCGCTCACCGGTGACATTCAAAAATCGCACCCCAAGAACTTAAAATTCACATGAAATAAAGACTTGTTCATTAAATCAATGTAATATTTTCCAGATTTATAATCAGAAATAATCAAAATTGCCTAGTGGTAGTGACCTTACGTTTGCATTAATCAGACTATGATTGATAGGATAGGTAGGTAGGTACCTATTTGCAAACTTTGTTTAAGTACAATTTACATACTTAACTTACCTATTTGATACAGAAAAGAAAAACTTTAAATACTTGTGGTTTAATTTAAATCATGTTGTATAGACAACATTGCTTATTATAGGTATTCACGGAATTCCTTTAGTATATATACCCCAATATTATTTCAATGTAACCATAACACAAACAAGATCAGACTGCATTTAATTCAATACTCTACACACTAAATAAAACACATAACTTAGTTATTTAGTGTAGTAGCCAACAACAAGCCGACTCGGCGTAAGTAATAAATAATCACACAAACCAATACAATACTATAATATTAAATATATTATTAGAGCAAGCTCATAAATTTGTAGTGTGACCGCAACAACATGGTGGTGATATGATTAATGGTCTATCAATTCAAAGTGAATTAATAACTGTAATTATGGACACTGGCCATACAGATACGTATTTAATTGTGTATCGCTGTGTAGGTAAGGTAATACAGGGTCTTTCTTAATATGCTGACACTTTTTTAAAGCGATGATCAGACCGCCAAACTGAACAACTTTCTCTATGGGACCAACATCGAAATCGCGAAAAAAACATCTGCTGTCCCTGTCCCATACATTTGGCTCGAGTAGGTTTGCAGTTTTGTATGGGACAGCAGATTTCTTTTTCGTTTTTTCGATGTTGGTCCCATATCATAGAGAAAGTTGTTCAGTTTGACGGTCTGATCAATGATCATCCTCTCACAAAAATGTCAGCATATGAGGAAGGGCCCTATACAGGGTGAAATTGATGTCATTAGCATCCTTTTAAACTAAGAGTCTACCCATCAAACTGAACAACTTTTACTATGGGAGCAAACCGATCGGAGCAACTAAAAAATCAGCTGTCCCATACTAAACTGCAACGCCTTCTCGACTCAAATGTATGCAACAGCAGATTTTTTTTTGCTCCGATCGGTTTGCTCCCATAGTGAAAGTTGTTCAGTTTGATGGGTAGACTCTTAGTTTAAAAGGATGCCAATGATATCAATTTCACCCTGTATAGTATATATATATCAATCAATCAATCAATTAATAGATAGGTACTAGTTAAAATTTAAACTATTCTTTTCTAAAAATCCTATTGTATGTATCCTATCATCCACTATCCTTGTGTAAAATGGCTTTTTGTGATTAATAAATATTATTCTTATTCTTATTCTTATTCTTATTCTTATTCTATTCTAGCTTATTGTCTTGGTAACGAAAACCTATTTTAACTATACTCAATTCCCGAAATTTTAAGGCTATTTTGCATAATAGAAACAGAGATTTGAAAAACAATTATTCTTAGAACAGCTTTTGTACCGTCCAAGATATGTTGGATAGTATACAGGGTGTACAATAAAATGGGACAGCTACTTAAAGGGGTGCTTCAGACCATCAAACTGAACAACTTTCTCTACGGGACCAATATCGAAATCTCGAAAAAAAAAAATGCTGTCCCATACATTTCAGTCGAGTTATGTTTGCAGTTTTGTATGGGAGAGCGGATATTTTTTTCGCGATTTCGATATTGGTCCCATAGAAAAAGATGTTCAGTTTGATGGTCTGAAGCACCCCTTTGAGTAGCTGTCCCATTTTATTGTACACCCTGTATAGTATATCTTTCTAATAAATAAATTACATTTGGTACCTAATCAGAATTGGCCAGAAAGCTAAATAGGAATCGGAAAATATTTTCGTCCTTATACGGAATGAAGTATAATAGTATCAACATTATAAGTTCCACTAAATGACCGCAGCGAACTTCGTACCGCCTTAGAATCTTTCTAACACACACTTGGCCGTTTTTTAGTGTTCCGTACCAAAATTGGCAAAACGGAACACTTATTTTAGCCTATGTTCATCACGGATAATGTAGCATTCTAATGGTGAAAGAATTATTCAGATCGGTCCAGTAGTTTCGGAGCCTATTCATGACATACAAACAATCCAAACAAACATAAAATCTAATCTTTCCTCTTTATAATATTAAGTATAGATTATTCTTAACAAATAAAGGCGCTTAGAAATGGTAGTAGTTTCAAGATGGATTTCGTGCTGTAAAAACAACAGAACTTTATGATGTAATAAAAAATAAATATTTATGGGCAACTTCTCGTAACAAATTTTAAAGTTTTGTAAAAAATACTTTGCGTAAGTATAACTTTTAAAGACTTTACGTAAGCATGCCTAGGATAACAACGAACTTAAATGTTCGAGATAAATAAAAAATAGAGGGAGCTGCATGTAAAGATTAATTTATTAAGAATCTGTCTTAAAATTCATTCCAAGTTTCACAATAACGAAACAATGGCTGGTGAGAGACAGACCTCCTTCGAAAGGGCGCCCTTCTGCCTCGAGGCACACTCGTTACTGTTAGGGTTGCCACTAATTAGGTTTTTTTTTATCATTCGCCCAACTTTAAGATCGGGTAATACATCTGAAAGTAAATTTAGGGCACTGTGCTCAATTAATTGACCATTTGCGCTATCGATGAGTCAAAATAAATGAGTTTTCGTAAGAGATACCTATGTTTGGTTACAGTATAAGACAGTTATTCATCTGCATACAATGGCGCCGTACGCCTTGTAGCACGCTCACACTGACAATATCTCCACGTAGCTCCGTCTGGCACTGCCTTGGCTGCCTTAGATATCGTCAGTGTGTGCGTGCTAAGAGGCGTACGTACTGGCGACACATAAAAGCCGCGTTTGGTACCATTATATGAAGATGGATTACTGGTGGTTTGGTTGTATATGTACAGGCGCTCTTGCTTGAATTGTCTTAAAAAACAACACATTGAAGGGCACTCTAGGACGCTAATTAGTACTATACATGTGAGATGGCGATAAGCAAATAAGCTTACTTGCCTCCACGGTTCTTGAATTAACCATTTAAATGTCAACAACCCTAATGACTGGAAAATTTTGAGAATGACAACAACGCAATGAAGAAACTGTGTCACTTATCTTATAAGAAAAAGTTTTTTTCAAGATGAACCAGGGCTGGTACCACGAAATTCGATCGTCGAAATTGCGGGACGCTTATCGATGCATTTGGTACTATAATCACTTTTAATTCGCAATTGCGGATGACCGAAATCAGTTTTGACACTTGTCGACTAAATCGGTACTATGAAACACACTGTCAGTGCTCGATAAATTGAGTTTGACATATGTTAAACGGACATTTCTTCGACAAAGCTATACACTAAGATCCCGCTGCAAGTTTTCAACACCCACATGTTTAGTCAATGATACATAAATACTAGTGGAAATGTCGTACACATTTCTTCGACAAAGCTATACACTTAGATCCCGCTGCAAGTTTTCAACACCCACATGTTTAGTCAATGATACATAAATACTAGTGGAAATGTCGTACAATAGATCCTAAAAAATTTAGTTGCCCCTTTTATATGAGCCTTTAATTTTTTTTTACGCGAATAAAAACCAGATACGAGCTAGTTGCGAAAAATCATATTAAATAGTCTAAGGGTTTTTTTTTATATTTTCCCCATTTGTACCACCGAAAATAATGTGGTAATCCTATGTTGCGAGCATCTTTATGCAAGTTATCAAATTTTTTCTTATATAGCCGTTATTTTTAGCTTCAATTTGGTAAGTATACAATTCTTTGCCTTAACGATGAGGGTATATTATAATATAAATAATCAACAGGAAAACAATTTTTACATTCGGCTACCAGGAGGTTGCGACTATGACCTTTTCCCTTAAATATATATAATTCATTGCCAAAACAAATGTGTGAAAAAATTAGTATTTGAAATTTTACCGAGATGAGATTCCTATTTCTGTACACCTAAAATGGTATTTCTAGACAATGTTAGTGAATCAAATATAAGTACCTAAGTAAATAGTTCGCAGTTGGTAAAGTTACTCCAGGATCACAGACTTTTGATTTTCGATATAGCGGAAACTGCCGAGGACGTGTTCGTTAATTTTCGTAAATTGAATCGACGAAACTAGTTTGACATTTGTCGATCAAACGGTACTCTAATGCAAACTGTCAGTGCTCGATAAATTGAATTTGATAGGTGTAAAACTGACATTTCTTCGATAAAGTAAACGACAAGTCAAGAGGTCACGTTTTGTCAATGTGTGTGTAATTTTCGTGAATTAATCACGAATTAGCAAGGAACATTATGTGCTCTCTACCGAATTAGTGAAGAAAATTTTTCTTAGATGAGAATTCTATTTCTGTACAAAAATACAATTTCTAGTCAATTGTAGTGAATCAAATATCCTAAGCTATACTCCAGACTCCAGACTCCATCGCTGAATAGCGGTTTTGAAACAAAGGTGAATTGAAACAGCATTTTGGATTCCTTTCCACCAGAGCTGTGCGAGGATGCGTAGCGAAGCTCTCTACGAAATGGACTAGCTGTGCGCGGAAGCTGACCTTTATTATGTCTTTGCCTTTATGCTATGTAATAAGGATGGTGATCTCGGTAGAGAGTAGTATATTCCTTGATGCTGATAATACGCAATTACATACCTTGCATATATCTTTAGTTAGCACAGTCCGCTCGCATCCTGAGTACACATCTCTAATCTCTAACTCGAATTGTAAGTAAAAAACTTATGCCTTTTCCATCAGAGCTGCGCTGAGTGAGGCTAAGGAATAGGTGTACCCAAAGGTCTGGATGGATTTTTCCACGCTTTTAGCTAAGTTTTCTCGCCCAGCTCTGGTGGAAAAGCACCCTTATTTCTTAGAGTTTTGATCGTTAGCAAGATGCCAAAACCACACTCAGTGCTCGTCATTACCTACCAGTTTTGTAGCTAAGGCCAACCTGACTAAAAAATTGCTAATCTGGCTTTATAGAATCAATCTCCCCTAGTTAGATAACATAACATATAGCAATATAGCAATATTATTTTTTTCAGACTAACAAGAGAACATCCCAGCATACTTTCCTGTTCAAGAGCCTTTATTTTGTGCTTAAAAACTATCTGTCTCAATTCCTGGATATCAGAAATTAATGATTAGTATAAATATGAATGAAATTGATTACAGTGATAAAATAATTCGATGTACTTATTTATTTACTTGAAACGAAAACTTCAGAGGTTTTCATTTCAATTCGGAGAATTTACTATTATTAAGTATAATTGTAGAGTGCATGCATGTGATAGATTTCAGAGGGGGCTTAAATCAAAATCCATGTCTTTACGGCTTTAATCATGACTAATCTTACAAAACGACTAAGTTAGCACATAGTATAGTACTAGAACATAGTATAGAGTTATAATAACTAGAAGAGGCTCACATGCATGCACATAATTATTTGATGCACATGCTCACGTATAATGTGCGTATAATATATACCTGAGTCAGAGATATTCTCAAAACATCCTCGTTTCACTAGTAGCATTAGTGTACTATAAGCTAGTAGTACCATCTGTCCTGTGATGTGGGAGTAAACCTTAGAGGAGTACTTTCTTATCGTGTGGGCAGAGTCCTGCATGGGTAGCATGCCACCGTGATACAGCGCTATCACACCTTCGCTCTCTTTCTATTTGCGCACGAACGAACGAGATAAAAGACGTGATACAGCCGTATCACGTGTAGCATGCTGCAGCTTGCGTGTCAGAGTTTTTTCAGACCGCCTTATAGTGGAGTCGATGGAGGACCAAAAATTTATTATGCCAAAATTGTGTTCACAAAAAAAGACCTAAGAGTTCCTAAGACAATTTCCCTGTATCTCCTGTGGTTATGGACTTCCCCATACTGTCCTTGTTAAAAAATACTATGTAATGTTTGGTGGTACGGAACCCTCTGAATAATGGAGAGCGGCAAAAAGAAATGGGTAATCATTTTCGTTTCGTGTAACACTAACATAATGCAGAAGGTTTCATAAAAGTTTACTCAAAGTAATTGGGTTCGGAGGACATAGCATTTTTAGCCCTCCATCGACTCGACTATTACGGACTCTGACGTGCTTTTTATGTAACGACTACTACCACCAGAGATAGTAGCTGGGACCAACGGCTTAACGTGCCATCCGAAGCACGGATGCTTAGAGGAGTGAGCAAATGCTACAGTAGGCACAATAGGTACAGGTTTCCTCACGATGTTTTCCTTCCTTGAAGTCGGTACGAGTCTGCCAGGGCAGGGTTAGAACCATCGCCTCCAGCACGGGAGGCATGGTTGTTTACTCCACGGCTACCGGCGCCGGCGCGGCGCGGCGTGCGCCATGCTTCGAGTTTATCGCGTTACGGATACCACCTTGGAATATTCCTAACTTAGGGGAGAGTCGACTACATTGGACCGCCGTTTTAATCGTACCACCTCTTCCTACTTAATGTTCTAATTTTTCTACACTGGAATCACTAAAATATTTGTCAGAGGCACCACCAACTAATGGTGTTTTTGCAAGTGACTTGTGCACGTTGTAATGAAAAATATTAAATTTGACAGTTCTCAGATATAATTTTTAGTGTTTCTTGCTAAGGCTGTCGCCGATTACAAAGATTGATCATTTATTTAAATTAACTTAAAAAATCTCATGTGACCAAAAAACCATGAGGTTATGTTTTTTTTTTAATAAATTCGTAGTTCGTTATATTGTACCACACATAGTTCGCTAAATTGGACTTGTAAGTCCAGTGGGTGGACGGGTCGGGTTGGGTACTGGCTAGTATTAATACTATACACATCTCATCAAAAAAATCGAAACACCTCTCAGGTTTGGTTTTGAATGAGTTTTATGTATATTTTTTAAATTAAATAAAAAAAAAATAATGCTAGTTAATTGCGGATAGTTTAATCTAGACAATGGTGTACCACAACTCCAAATTTGAATTAAAATTTTCGAATTGACATCCAATAAATGAATGTAGAAAATGTTTTCAATTTGTATTCCGTCAGAATTTCTGTATTTAACCAAAATTTAATAATAATATTATATTATCTAGCTAGAGGATGTAGGGATGCACTAAGAAATGATTGGATGCGAAAACCTAAAAAGTGGTACGATATAGTCGACCCTCCCGTACTATAGAAAACAGTCTTATAAAAGAGTTCCGTGACTGACTGACTGACTGACAACGCACAGCCTAAATCACTGAAGATGAAACCTGAAATTTATAATAATATTATATTATCTAGCTAGAGGATGTAGGGATGTACTTAGAAATGTTAGTAATAAATTAATTTTGAAAAATTTAAATTAAATTAAATTTTGTTAGTAATAAGACGACAAGATATACCTACATATTGCCATGCCCTTGCAGGGCTCATGTACCCACTTTGGCAACTATTTTATAATACCTATGCTGATGTATATGAATGCAAATAAATAAATGAAATGAAATGAAATGAAATGATTTTTCGAAGTAATCTACGCAGACGAAGTTGGTCAAAACCTCGTATCGTAACAAATAAAACAAAATAATTGGGTTGGAAAAATCACAAAGCAATGACCAATAAATGCGTTTATATAAAATATTACATTGAACTAGTTAATTAGATACATTTTAGGTTTACTATCTGTAAGCCGCCTACGCATCAAGATCAGTCTAACGAGGTCAAACTCGGTGGGTCTAGGTTGACTAGGCACTGTGGAGATCCTGTGTTGGCCGAAAATGACCCACTGACCGGCCATCCACCATCAACCACTATTCATCGAGGCTAAAGGTGGCCAAAGCCCAAATTCGATGGGTTATTACGTGGTGATTACTTAGAAGATCCTGTGGTTTCCAACTTCAACATCAGACAAGAATCACCATTCTCTCAGAAGAGAGTAAGTAATTGGTAAGTAGTTATATTCTCGGCAACTACTTATCGAGATCAATCTTATTTTCAAATATTTATTTACAGGGAGGTAACTTCTTGATTTTGAATTTTTTACAATGACCGTAGAGACGCCGTAGAGAGAGCAAAAAATTCTTGGCAATGAACAATGATAGGTAAAGGAATGGCAGACCAATATAATAGTCTGTGTGGGAGACTCTTGAGGAGTATATCACTGAACAAAGTTCAGTGGAGTATATCACTGAGCAAGTAAGTATACGTTTTGAATATATTTTTTTCTATGGACTCTTGCAAAGAGAATTTAAAACGCAAACGCTTGAACTCTCGGACTCTCGGTCAATGACAAACAAGGAATATAATGGACTTTTATAATGGAATATAATATAATACATGACAAAGTTGATGAGAAAGAGTCAAAAGAGTACTTTACAAGCAAAGAGAATATAATCACTAAAGAGAATATAATCACTACTGTTTACAAGGAAGTACTTTAATATGTCAATGACAATCAAAGAGTACTTTGATGACAATCAACAGAATCAACCAGTCAATCAACAATCATCAAGAAACATAGATATTTTTTTTTTGGTAAGTACCGAAAAATTCTTCGTCTATGGTTCTTCCATTCATGAGAAATGGAATGGCTAAAGGGGCCCATTCACAGTAGTCCGTCTTGCAGTCCTACACCAATATCGGATCGTGAATGGTGTTGCAGTCCTACAAAGCGTCCGATGACCTTGGGCAAAATGTATGAGTAGTCCTACTTGCAGGATAGTGTGTGGCCTCGTAGTCCTGCATGTAGGACTACTGTGAATGGGCCCCTTAAGGTAGTAACGAAAGCGAAAAGTTTTTAATCTAAGAGCGCTTACAGACGAGCGACAGTTGTCTGCGACAGCTCGCGACAGGGTCGCGCGACCGTCGCGCGACACCTATACACGATAGGGTCCTTCTTAATATGCTGACACTTTTTAAAGGGGATGATCAGACCGTCAAACTGAACAACTTCCTCTATGGGACCAACATCGAAATCGCGAAAAAAAAATCATCACTTCCATCCAAAACTGCAAACCTACGAAAAAAAAACAGTTGTCCCACTGACAACTGTTTTTTTTTCGCGATTTCGATGTTGATTTGATATATATGCAAATCAATAAAACACGTGCTATCCGTTGACAAGGCGTTTAATGACTAAAGCACCCTCAAATACACATCACTCCTTCCACGTTAATTTGGGAACCTGATAACAATAATATTTCAATTAACATTTATAATTAACATCCTTTCTAGGCCTTAAACTACGTGTTTTAGCCAGGAGCTTGTGCGACGGCTCGGGCTCGCTTGACGCGGGCAGAGCGTCGCCAGGCGCTGGACTTCGCGGCGTGGTCCACTCCGTCGGTCGCACAGGCTCGCTTCCGATTTGTGCACCTTCCTCCTCCCTACTAATAGCGTCTGAGAACTCATCTTCATCGTCTGTTCCAAGATTATCGTTTTCGCTTATGTGTACACTATTGTCTCCTAAGGACGACTCTTCCGAGTCCAATGGAGCAGTAGGCGACCTCGGTGGTGACAGTGTAGGTGAGTTGACAGGCGAGTCCTCCACAGGCGGCGCTTGCGTCGCCGGTGTTGGCTCTGGAGCGGTCGCAGCCGCGCGGAAGGCGGAAGGCGACAAGGCGCGCGCGCGTGACCCACTAGCGCTGTTTTTTGGATCGCCAGTAAATTTCAACAACTGATCGATGTGCCTTTTAACGCACTCTGAATTTGTATACATCATCACCGAATACATACGTCGTCCTAGCTTCTTCCTTACAATTCCAGACGTCCAGACCGGTTTCCTGCCTATAAAATGTTTAAGCCAGACATTATCGTCCACATTGAATGATCTACATTTAGTACTGTCGCTATTATCTGTTTTTTTTAAGGCATGACGATCAACCGGTTTGGTCGGCTTTATTAAATCTAATCGGCAACGCATCTCCCGTCCATACATCAGTTTTGCCGGTGACGCGCCTGTCGAGCAATGTGTTGTGTTCCTGTATTGGAATAGGTATTCTAGTAATTCGTCGTTTAGATTGCTCGTACCGCGTCGACTCAGAATTCCTTTTATCATTCTTTTGCAGGTTCGAACTGAATTTTCGGCCTGACCGTTACTGGCTGGGTGATATATGGGCGAGGTCATGTGTTCGATACCGTTCGCCACACAGAACTGTTCGAATTCTGCCGTTTTAATCTTTACATCGTTGTCTGACACGATAGTATTTGGAATACCTAACCTCGAGAATAGGTTCTTTAATTTCGATATCAGCGATCGCGTAGACGTTCCGCCGGTCATTGGAAGACACTCAAGCCACTTAGTGTATGCGTCTACCACGACCAGATACACTGTTTGCCCCACAGACAGGTAATCTAAGTGAACTCGCTGCCACGCCGCGCTCGGGCGCGGCCAGGCGGCGGGGGTTGCGCGGGGTGGAGCAGCACGTTGCGCGCTGCACTCGCTGCACGCGCCAACCGTGCTTTCGATATCAAAATCTATTGACGGCCACCACATACGCCCGCGTGCCTTGCTTTTAGTTTTCACGATACCCAAGTGTCCCCTATGCAGTTCGTGAAGCATTTTATCTCTCAGGGCACTCGGTATTACCACTCGGTGACCGCGAAGTAGATAACCGTCACCGGCCTCTAACTCTGTCTTACAACGGAGGAACGGTTGTACAGAGATGCAGGTGATTCTACGCGGCCAGCCGTGCGTCATATATTTCATAACGGTTTGTAGGATACGATCCGTCGCCGTTGCCGTTTTAATGTTATCAATCGAAACCGGTAATGTTCCGTCACCTACGAAGTGCATCATCGATACGTCATCGTCGGTCGCTTCGTGCGTGACATCACTGTCTAGAAATGAGAGCGGCGTCGGAGCGCGGGAGAAGAAATCGGCAACTAGGTTCTTTTCGCTCGGCGTATACTGAATTATATAGTTATAAGCGGATAAATAAATCGCGTAACGTTGTAACCGCGAGGCAGCCATGACCGATATACCATTCTTTTTTCCGAATATTGCAAGTAATGGTTTGTGATCTGTTTTAAGAACGAAGGGTTCCGCTCTCCCGTACAGATACTGGTGAAAATATTTCACTCCATAGACTAACGCCGTAGCCTCCTTTTGAACTTGACTATAGTTCCGTTCGCTCGCCGTGAGCGACCTGGAAGCGAATGCGAGCGGGCGCTCTTGTCCATCGGGCCCCTGAGCCAGCACGGCGCCGAGGCCGGCGGGCCCCGCGTCCACGCTCAGTACGAGCCGCGCCGCCGGGTCGAAATGCGCGAGCACGCGCCCGCTAGCCAGCTCGCGCTTGATCGCGTCGTAGGCACTCTGTTGCGCCGCGCCCCACTGCCACGGTGACTCATCACGTAGGAGTGTGTGCAGGGGGTGCAGTATAGACGACGCATTAGGAATAAACTTGCGGTAATAATTTACCATTCCTAAGACGCGTTTTACATCTTTTACGTTAGTGGGCAGTGGTAACTTATTTATAGCTTCCACTTTTTTAGGGCAAGACTTTAACCCGTTCTTATCTATTACGTAACCGAGATATGTTACACTATCACAAAAAAATTCGCACTTATCTTTTTGCAACCTTAGGCCGGCGTCCTGCAGACGTTTTAAGACCTCATCGAGGCGCTCTAAGTGCGACTCCCTTGTTGGTCCCGTCACACAGATGTCATCCAGGAAACAAACTACGCCGTCTATCCCTAGTAGAAGGGTCTCCATCGCCCGTTGAAAGATGGCCGGCGCGTTGGCCAACCCGAAAACAAGCCTGGTATATTTAAACAAGCCCTTGCTAGTACTGATGGTGGTGATCTCTTGCGAGTGATCGCTTGGGTTCAGTTCTAACTGATTGTAAGCCATTTTTAAATCTATTTTAGTATACTGATCCCCACCTCTTAGTTTAGCAAAGACTTCTTCTATACGGGGTAGGGGGTACCTGTCTATTTCTAAGTCTTTATTTATGGTAAGTGCATAATCACCGCATATACGTATCTCACCATTTGCCTTTAGCACCGGTACAATAGGTGTGCCATACCTTGAGTACGAGACAGGTATTAAAATTCCTAAGTCTACTAACCGCGTTAATTCCGTTTCAACTTTGTCTTTAAGGGCAAAGGGCACTGGTCTCGGTTTAAAAAATCTCGGTTTTGCTCCCGAATTCAGACGCAGACTGACATTCAATTTTTTAAAAAGACCTAATTCGTCCTTCCAAAGATCGGCGTAACGTTGTAACAATTTGTTTACATCACTATTGTTATTTACATCAATATGATTAAGACATGAAAATGTTACTCCAAAGCTGGCCATAAAATCGCGTCCCAATAACGGTGGCCCTCCGTTTTGTACCACAAACAATTTAACTTTGCGGATTTGATTATTATATTTAATTTTAGCATTTAGGTATCCTAGGGGTTCGATTTTATGACCATCATAGAAACAAAATTTTAGGTTACTTTTCTGTAATTTACATTTGTTAAAATTCTCTGTCCATAATTGTTCGGATATTACCGATCTTTTTGACCCAGAGTCTAATTCCATTTGCAACTTACACTGATTTACCACAACCGACACAATAAAAGGATCAGTATTGACATACCTCATGTGAAAGATTTTACACTCCTCGCACTCACTGTTAGAATCGCTTTCCGGCTCCTCCTTTATGTTGTGTACGCGGTGGCACTTTTTATTCTCTGTACACACTTTCTTAAGGTGACCCTTCTGGCCACAACGTTGACAGGTGTAGTTCTTGTAACGACAAACCCTTGTTAAGTGGTTTTTCATGCCGCATACCTCGCAACTCTGCGCACTATCGGCGTCGCGGCGCGCGCGCCGGGCCTGCCCCGCCGCCGCGCCACCGCCGCGTGTGCCGCTACTCACACGGAATAACGGTTCATCCTTCACCTTCAAGCCAGCCCCGACGGTGGTGGACTTCATCTTAGATACACATTCAGATTGTTTGGCTATCTGAAGCGCGCCCGCCACCGTTAGTTTCGTCTCGTCTTGTTCGAACAACCTGTTCTTAGCCGGACCGTCCGGCTGCCCCAAGATGAAGCGGTCCCTTAGGACCCTGTCGAACGCGGTGCCCAGCGCGCAGTGCGCTGCGAGCCCGCGCAGTCGCGCGAGCCACTCCTCCTGTCCCTCGTCAACAGATTTCGTAGCACTATAGAAGTTATCTAACTCGACAAATGTACACTTTTTAACCTCAAAATGGGCATCTAGCGCTTTCACTATCACTTCATACGTTTCATTTTCCAACACTTTTGGATGAATCAAGTTCCGTACTAATTCGTATGTTTCCTCCGAGAGGTAGGACAACAAAATACAATTTTTATTCTCGATGATTCTATTCACCGTAAAGAAAGCATCTAGTTTATTTTTAAAGATGTTCCACTTATTGATTTTATAGTCGAAACACTGTACACTACCGAGATAACCCGAATTATTAGCCATTATCCTCGTTTGCCAATGATATATATGCAAATCAATAAAACACGTGCTATCCGTTGACAAGGCGTTTAATGACTAAAGCACCCTCAAATACACATCATGATTCCATCGAGAAAGTTGTTCAGTTTCATAGTCTGGTCATCGCCTTAAAAAAGTGTCAGCATATTAAGAAGGACCCTGTATATATTAGGATGTTACAAACTATTGGATATGGAGGTCTATCTCTCAGACTATACAACACTACGTCACGGTCTTCAACTGTCGCGCGACCGTCGCAGAGGGTCGTGCGACGGTCGCGCGACCCTGTCGCGAGCTGTCGCAGAGTACTGTCGCTGGTCTGTAAGAGCCCTAAGTCAAGAACATTGTCGTCAAGTCCACAGATCATTAAGAATACATATGCTTACCACATGGTAAGCCTTAGATTAAAAACTTTTCGCTTGAGAGAAATGAGAGAGCGAGATAGCCAGTTATGAAAACTTATGTTAACAAAAAAGACAGAAATATTATTTTTTGTTCCGGTCACCGTGGCCGTGCCGTGGCCGCACTGCCTCCGTGGTCTAGTGGTTAAGAGCATTGGCTCTCGATACGGAGGTCGTGGGTTCGATTCCCACGGGGGACACCTAGTGATATGTCACTTTGTGTGTTTTTCCCCAGTTGGTTAGGACATTGCAGGCTGAATCACCTGATAGTCCGAAAAAAAAAATGATTCCGTGCTTCGGATGGCACGCTAAGCCGTTGGTCCCGGCTACTATCTCTGGTGGTAGTAGTCGTTACATGAAAACCACGTCAGAGGCCGTAAGGCGGTCTGAAAAAACTCTGACACCAGGGCTCTGCCCACACGATAAGAAGAAGAAGTCAAACCAATGGAATGTTGATGACATCTTGCCAAACAAACCATCTTTTTCCTTTTGTATGCAAAAGTCGTAATACCTATGTTTGTGGCAAAAGTCCACGCAAAAGTCACACTATTGCTGTTTCATGTGCGGCCACGGCATGGTCATAGAAATATTAATTTACTACGGTGGCATGGTTTCATCTTATTACTATCGAAAAGTTTTTAATCTAAGGTGGTAAGCTAGGAACAAGGTGGTAAGTCGCTGGTAGGTGACATAGACGAAGAATTTTTCCTTTCTACCTTAGATTAAAAACTTTTCGCTTAGGCACTAGTAATAGAAATCTATGATATTGTATGAATGTCTTTGCAACGGATTATAGAAAGCGTGGACGCGCCCGAAGCGCTCATCGTACGCGCGCCCGCCGAGCGCCTCTGTTTTCATTTTTTAATAATCACTTTAACGGCATTGGATTCATGTCCTTTCTCTCTCGAGTAGGATTGCCAAGGGTCTGGCTTGACGCTGGTCGCGCTTTTCAAATCAAAAATGTTGTATAGTAACTAGATTGTGCACTACAGTGCTGGCAACGAGATCAGTAGGATTCCCAGAACACCAATAACTAGGGTGTTGGCAACACGTTAGAAAGAGACACACCGGTATTCCGAGGCAATACATTTGCTTGGTGTTCAAAAATCCTTGGGCGCTGCTCGTCGGGCGCGTGTCGACGCGCGCCTATAGAGCGCCCAAGGAATATAACTACTCTCTACCGAGAAGAGCGCCCGCGCCTTCTATCCCTTGCATAGACATGCATACAATTTCATAGAGCGCCTGATACGCACTTATGTCGCACCCAGGGCGCACGCCTCGGGCGCCTTCTGTAACTAGTACCATAAATATTAGGTATTCAAATCAAAAAACACAAAATACAGTATATTCAAACACGAATTATACTGTTGCATTATTAAAAGTTAAAAAGGCGCTAAATTACCATATACGGCACTAAACAACGAGTACAAACCATTATTATTGTTTATTTATTACAAATCGGTAGGTAACTATAAAATGTGCATTAAAAAGACCCACCTCCGAATAAAGTTTATGATTTTTCTATATTTTGTCTATGGTGATTTTTCCTTCGATGAATCCTTGTCGGTTCGATTTTTCAATATAGTACCAAATTTCGAAAAATTCGAACGGCTATCGTGACATCGATATGTCATCGTCGATCCGAAATAAACTAGGAGGCCGTAACATTGTAATTAACCAACTTAAAAAGAGGAGGTTATCAATAGGGATGATGACTGATTCTGGAAATCCATATATTGTGACGAATTACAGAAATAGGCTAAATTTAATAGCAAAATGTTCAAACGAAATTACAATTGAATGGAAAACAAAAAAGTTATAAGCTATCGGGAAAATGTTTTTTATCATCTTCTATCTCTTTCATGCAAAATGCATTGTATGACACGTCGCCGCCGTCGTCATAATTTGTATGGAAATACTCAATTATGCCGTCACTTTTGTTATAATTTTATGCCTCTCGCTCTATCGTAAATTTTGAACACTTATATTTCAGTCGTAGTAGTATCGCAGATCGTCGAAGAGGCAAAGACTTTAACCGACATTCAACCAACGATATTTTGTTGCCAACAGCTGGTTTGTATGTATTTACGCGATAACATTTTCTTGACCGATTTGGGTGATTCTTTTTTAGTTAAGAAAGATTTACCCCCGAGGTTCCATTGAAATTGAAATTGAAATTCCATTTGAATTTGGTGAAGATCTGATGAAGCGCTTCGGAAGTACGCAATAGAACTCCTCAAAAATTGACAGCAAAAAGTAATCGGCTGCAATATTATTTTTTTTGTTGGAGCCCTTGGAGGCTGTTTAAATTTTTTGTTAAAATTTTAAACGAACTTATTTTGACAGGTAAATCTCGTTGGCCACCAAAAACCAGGCACAGCGATTTCTTAGGCCTCTATCTTCAATACTACGGGTTCGGCCACAAGGATCCCCTAGCCCGATTCTCCAGGCCCTAGGGGTAGAGGTCTCACTTTTAATTTGTCCATACATTTTCATCCATTAGCTCGATAGGTTAAAAGGTACCTACTCCAAACTTTTATCAACATTTTTGGTTGGCCGCCACCACTTGAAAGGATATCCAGTAGCCGATAAGCATAATTTTGTTCATTAGCTCGATGGGTAGGTATTTAGTGTCGTCTCAGAGTTATAAAGTAAGCCACCACGATAGGTAGGCCGAAAAAATTATTGGCATCTATTAATAGTAAACTTTTGGACAAAACTATTGGATGAAATCAGAATTTTTCATTTGCTGGATTCGTTATTGATTCGGTTGACTGCCTCTTAAACTATTCGAATTTTCGAATTATCTTTTTTTTTCCATTGATTGACACAAAACTTTCTTTTTGCGGAAGGCAAAGGTTACTTTATCCCATGCAACCAATTTTTAATAAATATCATCTTTTTTTACACGAATAACATTAAATCACTAAGTGCCTCAATAGTAAAGTATATTTTGATTGAATGGTATCAAAATGTTGATGATATTTGTAAAAAGTGGTCCAAATAATCGCAAACGATTCGTTTTAAAAAGTCAGTGATTATAAAATGTGCTCTAAAAAAGACCCACCTCCGAATAAAGTCTATGATTTTTCTATATTTTGACTATGGTGATGTTTCCTTCGAATATACCCATCTCTCTCTTCGATAATACCTGTGTCGAGATGATCTTATTTCATGGTACGGATTTTGACAACGACCCAACTATTTTCGAGACGCACTGACAGATCTTTGATCGAATTTCGTGGTACCAGCCCAGAGGTCGAGTGTCGAGACACTTTTGTATTTGTTAAAATCTCAAGTTCTTTAGATATGCGACTTTACAATTTGCAGAATTTCACCTAGCTTTAATAGAGACGGTAGAAAAAATATGATATCAATGTTTGATAACGAAATATGACACAATCCAAATAGGTAGGTACAATACTCTAGGTAGGTAAGAAAAAGAAAGAACAAAGGAGAAACATGTTTGATAATACAGGGTGTTAGGGTAAACAGTTCAACAAACCTCTGCACCTCCTATGTGATTGTGGCCCTATGATGTACAAACGCAGCACTCATATGGGTAGGCAGGTGCTGACACCAGATGAGATACAAACTATCCCGATCAAGAATCTACTGCGATTTCTGGCCGCAGTGGGGATTGGTAAGGAACTATAAAAAGGGCCATCACAAAGGACCAGCGATCTACCAGCGATGGTCTACGTGGCACAGGTTTAACAAGCCTGTCAAGGCACAAAACACCAAATAATAATAAAAATAGGGTAAACAGTTGCACTACTTTAAGGGGTGATTGTACCCATGATACTGAACAACTTTCCCTAAGAATCCTATAGGGAATTTGCAAAAATTTGTCGGCTTTTCATACAAACGTTTGATTAGCAGATTGATTTAAGTAAGGAAAGCCCATTTTTTTTTGTGAATTTCCTATAGGTTTCTAAGGGAAAGTTGTTCCGTATCATGGGTACAATCACCCCTTAAAGTAATGCAACTGTTTACCCTAACACCCTGTATAATTTATTAGTGGCGACTTAATATTTCATAAACATAGCTACGTATTACCAGCTTATTTACTGAAATACAAGACTAGAAAATAGAGTAATAAACACAAAAGATTAACGTCGCGTGTCTGTTATCTACGGCAGTTTGCGGCTAGCTTTTGTCGTGAGCGGCCCTTTGCTAGATAACGTTTACTCCATCCAGTCATGAATACCACACGATATTCTATGACCTTTTAGTTGCGACTGTAAAATATCTAGTTAATTATGTTACCACCTAAGTTAGAGCTGTACTTGCATGTAAAATTATGTTGTTTCGACACCTTAGTTTTGGCTTTTGTTTTCGAGTCGGTGGGACAAGAAGAGTAAATGATTGATTATTTTGCTTGACAATTAGCGATATTCCTGAAAGAAAAATATTATCTATTGAATTTGATTTCATAGAATAGGTTTACCATTCTGTAGAGTAGGTATTTCTAATGAATAGGATTTGGGCTTGGCTTGCAAATACTTTTTTTTTAACTGCTACAATTTTTTTTGTCAACATTGAAAAAGACACGCACGTTTTGAGTTGTGTCTCATCGGGACTTATTCAAATAAAAATTTACTTTAAAAGCCCAGCATGGAGCTTGACCCGGTGATGCAACAGCGGGGATTCCCACCGGTCTCTGAAAACGCTCAGGAGACCGTTGGTGCTGGTTCGGAGCCTGCCCAAATAGTTACATCATATTTCCATACGTTCTAAAAACAGGAAAACCCTCCCAGTACCAATAAATCAGCAAGTGTTCCAATTATTTTCAATAAAGTATTTAAATATATGTTTAGCTTCATTCTAAAAATAGGTATTGCTAGTTATCATTGAGCAAATAGCCAGGCGGCGGTGACCACAGCGGGGACCTGTCAACGTCGCTCCACAGTGAGATTAAGGTCGCTGACACCAAATGAAATTCCAGCACAGAACGCGACCCCCGGTTGGCACTGTGACATAGGACTCCGGCCTGCTTGCGTCACTTTAATGAAATACTTGGGTTTCTAGATTATAGATAATTTTTGAAGATGAGTTTGTTAGTACTTAAGAGGGCTATCACAGTCCAGTGGCCCATCATCACATTAAAAAAGATTTCTCAATAATGAAAGCCTAAATTAAAAAAGTGATCAACATCAAAACTACAAAAGCCTTCAAGCTATTTTCATAGAATACTTTTATAGGTACTGGTAGGTTATGGTACTTTAAATGTGGCTAGATAATTTGTGTGACACTGTCCAAGATATTTATTTATAGGTTTTTTAAAGGTTTAAACATGCAAATTTTAAAAAAATAAAAAAAACGGCCGCTTTTGTTTTTATTCGAAATTGTCTGAAAGTGGAATGTTTAGAACCTATAAAAGTATTGTATAACAATTTTTGGCTTTTGTAGTTTTGATGTTGATCACTTTTTTAATTTAGGCTTTCTTTATTGAGAAGAGGACTGTGATAGCCCTCTTGAACAGTATTTAACCTATACACCTCCTGTAAGGAAAAGTATCATTTAACCTTTAAACCACGTACTCTACCCATCAAACTGAACAACTTTTACTATGGGAGGAAACCTGTCAAAACAAGCTTTTCTATACTAAACTGCAATACCTACTCGACTCAAAAATATGGAACAACAGATTTTTTTTTCTCTGACAATTTTGCTCCCATAATAAAAGTTGTTCAGTTTGATGGGTAGAGTTCGTAACACCGTGATATTTTTTTAACTGTATCGTTTTGTTTGATTGGAAATGTAGGTGGTTGCAGCTAGAATTCTGATTACCCCGAAGGGGAATACAGTCTTGAGATTAATGTAGGGAGATACTTATGTATTTATGTGGGAGGGAACTGAATTTATTGGATCAACAAAAACAGTTTGCTACTCTATACTACATTTAAACTATGAATGAATAATATATTTCTTTACGACATTTTTCATCAGGATGGGTTGTTTTATTTGGAACAATGTTTTTGCCAAATATTTTTTTGGTCTATTAAAAAAAATCGTTGGTTTTAGCAAAGTCCTATGACTACGCCGCGCTGTCTACACGTAGACCGCGTAGCGCTACGCGGCGCAATGTTGGCAATGTTACGCTACGCCGCCAGCTACGAACCATATAACAGACTTTATAAATTACTTTATTTATAAAAAAAAATATTCGTACGATATGATAGGTATAATTTATGTGAGATGCCTTATTTATTGGTATATTGATTAGCCTCTTCACTCGACAGCTCGATAACAAGTTACAAGACAACCTGTCTAGATAAGATAGCACGTGCAGTCCCAATATGTTACTGACGAGATTATTAGCTTAATAGTTCATGTAATTGAATATTGCATCTACTGTTCAATGCTTTTGATTTATCGGCATGCATTTAAGAGTAGGTAACAGTCTTGTCATACTACAGTCCAACTAGAATCTATACTTACCCCATTCGTAGGTTTTTAGGACTTAGGTCTGTGGAACGATTTTTTTATATTCCATCATTTAATGATAGAGTTGTATGAATTGGGAAGGTTTGCCTGAATTAACATGAATCCCTACTAATGTTAAAAGATGAAAGATGACGGTTGATGACCTTGATTATCCAATACAATGATGTATACTTGGATAAGTTATATGTCAAGATAGACAGACGAAGCTACCAACGCGTAGAAAAAAATTGCAACCATAGCACTGGCCTCTCTTCTTATCGTGTGGGCAGAGCCCTGATGTCAGAGTTTTTTCATACCGCCTTACGGCCTCTGACGTGGTTTTTATGTACCACCAGAGATAGTAGCCGCGACCAACGGCTTAACGTGCCATCCGAAGCACGGAATCATTTTTCTTTTCGGACAATCAGGTGATTCAGCCTGCAATGTCCTAACCAACTGGGGAAAAACGCACAAAGTGACATATCACTAGGTGTCCCCCGTGGGAATCGAACCCACGACCTCCGTATAGAGAGCCAATGCTCTGAATCATTAGACCACGGAGGCACTGGCCTCTAAACCCTATCCATATACACGCACACAGACATAATTTGTATGACGCCTCACGCACACCAACCTATGAAAGTTGGTCCCTTTTAGACCGTTTATACGATGACAATTTCTAAGCGCCAATTCTGCGGCGCCTAAAATTAGCACCGTGTAAACACTTTAAGGCACGACAATTTTAAGGCACGGCGTAAAATTGTCGTGCCTTAAAGTGTTTACACGGTGCTAATTTTAGGCGCCGCAGAATTGGCGCCTAAAAATTGTCATCGTATAAACGGTCCATTTTGTTTCATACGGTAGAAGCATGAGGCTCATTCTAGACAAGGATGTAGGTATAATAAGATTAATTTGAATGAAACATTGACTTGACATAGTGATAATTAATAAAACCTAACTAACACAGAATAACAAATGCAAAGTATATGTTCGTGCGAACGTAACGTAAGCTAGTGATTTTATTTATGTAAGGAAAGCTTCCCCTATAACAAAACATACTTAAGTAAGTATGTTATTTTCCACTGCGATGCATCTGACACATTTTTTTCCAACATCGCCTTGAAAAGAAAAGTAAAATAAAAAAGAAAGTACTGCATGTGACTACTGAAGTCCTGAATAAAACAACAGCTTTCGGTAGGTAAAGATTTAGGCTGGCTTGCTCCAAAAAGTGTGTACTCATGAAAATTATAATACTTTGGTGGTCGGTAATGATCATTCTTCTTTCGTAAATTCCCGTCGTTGTTTTCGACGTTACTTTGTCCCTTCCTAGTCCAACGACAAACATTGTAGCTCCTGTCATACATTACGTCACGTCATTGGATAGAAAGGGACACAAAATCGTTGGAAATATCGACGATGAAAGAAGGTCGAACATTACCGACCGCCATCGCCATGGCCAATTTTCTTGTTTCCATGCTTGTAAGGAGGAGTGGCATCCTTTATGATTCTAAAATCCTTGGTATTTAATGATCGCTGTCTCTCACACTGCTCATTCATACTAATGACAGTGTACCTTCAGTGTACGCACGGCGACAGATCAACCTACCCATAGTTCGACCTTATGTCAATGAACATAAGAGTTCAACTATGGGTAGGTTGATCAGTCGCCGTGTGTACAGCTACGTGTACAGTAATGGTACAGTATCAGATTTAAACATTCTACACCTCAAAGAGATTTAACATAAGTTAATATGTGGTTAATATTGAATGTGTTTGCTACACCTAAATAAGAACTTTTAGGTGCAAGCTTGCCTTAAAACCAATCTATCTACTTAAGGCTGCCTATCCATTAAAGCTGTGCGAGCTGTGTAGCTGTGTTTTTTTAACCAATCAGGAGCTCGGGCGAGGCGCGGCCGATCTCGCCCGAGCTCCTGATTGGTTAAAAAAACACAGCTACACAGCTCGCACAGCTTCAATGGACAGGCACCCTTAACGCTTTATTATTACCTTTCTTATCCATTTTGCTGAATTTCCTGTTCTAACCGAAAAGAAAAAACATTTTTTTATGTAGGTACCTTCGCGGAGACGCAAAGGAATGTCGAGGAAATTTGTTTTCGGTTCACATTTTCCTAATGTTCATTGTTTCCGTTTCCACTGATGAACTGATCGCGATTTAATGGATCTAGTTACTCGCATTGTAGGTACCTATAAAATATGTCGCAGCGCAGTCTACCTAGCATATAGGGTCCTTCTTAATATGCTGATACTTTTTTAAAGGGATTATTATTATTGATGGTTGGGCTATTGCAAGCAAGGGTCGTTATGTAACACTGCGACCATCGCTGATCTTTTGTGTTCGCCCCAAGCTCACCCATATTTTACGCATACCTCCGAACTTACGGTAATTTCTTTTCATTCTCGGGAATGCAGGTTTCCTCACGATGTTTTCTTTCACCGCCGAGCTAGTAAATGATAAATACAACCGTACATAATTTCCGAAGAACTTAGTGGTACGGGCCTGGAATCGAACCGCGTCCTCATGATTGAGGCGCTAGCTCTCTTCCGTATGGGCTATCATCGCTCTTTAAAAGGGATGATGAGACCATCAAAACTTTCTATATGGCACAATGGCACCAACATCGAAATCGCGAAAAAAAATCTAGTGTCCCATACATTCGACTCGAGTAGGTTTCCAGTTTTTTTTTTCGCGATTTCGATGTTGGTGCCATAGAGAAAGTTGTTCAGTTTGACGGTCTGATCATCCCTTTAAAAAGTGTCAGCATATTAAGGTCCCTGTATATTGTTTTTTAAGATTGCGATTTTAATTAGTTTGTTATCAGAACCTAGACTTCGGCAACTCTTGATATCCATGCTCCTAAATAAGCTCTTTAGGCCAGTCATTTTACGGAGTTTTGTTAGGCGGGGTAGGGAGTAATTATTAATTGGACTTTTAAACTGTAACCGGCACCATTTAGTGACAAAAATAGTATACTAAAAAAAATTAAAAAAAAATTTGCTACGCAACATAGAAATCAAAATTGTGTGTCCCAGAAGGCTTTTAAATTAGTAATATTAATACCAATGCACTCATTTGAATTAGATTTAACAATATACATTATTTTTGATCAATAAAATAGGCATTAAAATTTAAAAAATTTGGTATTTATTAGAAAATACGAATGTATTTTTCAAAACCTTCTAAGTAGACAAAAATATTTACACCATGTTTGAAGCATGTATGATGGTAAAGCCTTAATTATGTGCAAAAAAAATTACCATCTGGTTTTTTTAGAACGAGATAATATCTATATTTTAAAATTGGAACTGTTGCTGACGTAATTTTTTTTTAATTTTGGTACATTCTTAAGCTCAAATTGGCTCTTCAATATTATAGCGAAAAAAAAATGCAAATAGTAATTAGTCCCGGTTCAAACCGTAAAATGACTGGGCTACTTATAACGAAGGATTTTTATCATGACTATACGTGCATCAGTAATATATTAGCTAGGGTCCTTCTTAATATATGCTGACAGCTTTTAAGGGGACGATCGGACCAACTATCTCTACGGGATCCAAATCGAAACTGCGAAAAAAAACACAGTCCCTTTTACATTTGGGTCCATTGGTTCTGCAGTTTTTGAAGGAACTGCTATTTTATTCGCAATTTCAACGTTGGTCCTATAAAGAAAGTTGTCTTGTTGAATGGTCTGACTGATCATCCCCATAAAAACCGTCAGCATATTAAGGACCATGTATATTTATACTGTTGAAGTCCGCTCACGCCCTGCGCTTGCACCAGCTTTCAGAAGTAGTAATCAGCGTCTCTTCGTGCCCACTTCATCGACTCCGACTGACGCAAGCACGCCCCTCGGCAAAATTAAAATCCTCCTGCATTTGCATAAATGGTGCCCAAATTAAAATTTGAGAACTATTGTCTCCTCTAGAACAATGTTTTTGCTTAGTTCGCTGTGCTTCATTCGTGGAGGATTCGATCTTTCTTTTAGCTAGGTAATATTGGATGCAACATTTTCTGGATTACTACCTACTGTAGAGGCAGCAAACAGAGATAATTCATTGTTTACCTGTAGGTAAACAATCCCCCGAAAGTGACCAATAGGTCATGGTCTGGTATTGGTCTGTAGACCAATATTTTGGTTGCTAGACATTCGGGGGATTATTGTTAGCAAAGTGCTCGTCTTTGTCACCAATCACAATCTTCTACGAAAGAAAAACAACAAATAAACAAAATGCCATTCAATATTTTTCTCCAGCAAGAAAGAAAACCTTTCATTTCACTTAACGCTTAATAAAATAAAACTTTGTAGTCAGCACATTCCAAAAGCTATCTCAGAACGACGATGCACTCATGTTTCCTTCCTCCCGTTTCTCAAACTACTTTCAAAGTAATTTTCGTTCGCAACTCGGATACAAACTGCGAGTCACTTTTCTGTGAAACTTGAAGTCACTTCTCTGTTTGTTCACAGGATACTTCGGGAAGTACTTGAACAAATACAATGGTTCGTACATACCGCCGGGCTGGCGCGAGTGGGGCGGTCTCATCATGAACTCCAAGTACTACAACTACAGTGTCAATATGAATGGAAAGAAGATTAAACATGGCGATGATTATCATCGGGTAAGTCTTCAGATTTGCTCAAGACAAAGTACAAAGAATGGTCTTTTTGACATTTCATTATTATGAATTATGAGCCTGCAGCCCGCTGGACCGACGACCTACAAAAAGGTAGCGGAGAGCAACTGGATGAGAAAGGCCGAGGACAGAGTTTTGTGGCGCGCCTTGGGAGAGGCCTTAAACTTTTGGGCGATATGTCTTAGGGTAAACTTCTGTTCCAGGATTACTACCCAGACCTGATTGCCAACGATTCCATAGCGTTCCTTCGTGCGTCAAAGCGAAGGTTCGCCAGGAAGCCCGTGCTGCTCGTGATGTCCTTCCCGGCACCTCATGGTCCTGAAGATTCAGCACCGCAGTACTCTCATCTCTTCTTCAACGTTACTACTCATCAGTGAGTATTTCTTCTTTCATTTTAGCTAGAGGATAAAGTAAATTGAATTTAGAACATCTTGCACTAAGTTTGTGAATTTTAAACCTATTTACTTCTCCCTCCATGGTGCCGAATTTATCATATAACCTTTTTTAATTTGTTAAAAACTCAGACTCGGAACCTTCTTGGTGTAGGTACTTTTTTTTTATTTGCTTTGCGCGCGCAATTTTCTTTTCCCGCCATTCCCTGCTGAGGTGGGATGAAAAGTTACGTGTTGCACTCGAGTGCAAAGATTTTTCACCTCGTGCTCTTTTGATTCTCTCACTAACGCTCAGGATTCTAATTTTTCTCGCTCTCGCTCGCTGCGCTTGTGATTCAATTTCAGGCTCCTTCGCTTGCTCGGTCATCAAAATTGAGCACGCGGTTAAAAAGCAACTTTGTACTCTTGTATAACAAATAACTATTAAATCGTCCCAATAAGGAATAAAAAAAAACATTTCGCGTCAAAGGTTATTTATGAACGATCCATTACATCTACACAGGTTAAGCTAATGATTCCCTCGTCTGTGTATCCCTCTAAACGTAAAAGGTCATTCCCACGATCGATAAAGTTCAATTCGGTGAGGGCTAAACACATATTTTTTCATCGAATGAAAGGTTAAGTACACGCTGCTGCTACTATTTTAGTTCAGTTGGTACCTAACTACCTAGTGTAGGTGAGGTAAAAATATCTTCGGAAAAAGCCGTGGTGGTCCAGTGGCGAGTTACCTTGCCTACCGTGCAGGAGGCGATGGTTCGATCCCCGTCCAGGCCGACTCGTACCAATGAGTTTTTCGGAATTTATGTACGATTTGTAACACCACTGGCTTTTCGGTGAAGGAAACATCTTGAGGAAACCTGCATGCTTCAATTTCGAGGCATGTATTGTACTTACTGTCCATTACAAGTGGCGACGGGCTCACTCCCCGTCACACTGGACAGAGTTTCGGTACTATTAGTGAAACGTGGATGTTCTGAAGTTTCCGAATATCTCTGACTACCCCCTGGGGGAATATAGTCGTGAGCATATGCTATAGTTTAAGTTATCTACCATGTGTTAGAATCGCTGACGACATTTGCATTAATTCTTTGCCTTAAAAAAATAATACCCAAAACTGGACTGGTAATTATTTATGGACGGTGACAAATTTTCCTTGAATTTAAATGATTGTCGAGTACAAAAATATGAATCGCTCGTCAAGTTTTCTCTGGAATTAAATGGCAAGTCCCTAAATATGTATTTCAACAAAAACACTAATTGCTGCGGCGTTTCGCGTCCACAGGCAGCCATCTTGCGCCTCTTTAAATATTTAAGGAGTTGACCGGCTCTTGGGGTTCCTCAACACAAAGGCAAAAGTTGCCCTTTTAATGTTTGTTACGTGGATCGGTAAACAAATCGAGACTGTTGTGGCAATTCGACTGAAACAAATTGTTTGTAAATTCACGATCCTGGACTCGTGAGTTTAAAAAGATACTTTGAGGAAGTGTCTATGGCTATTCTATCACGCTAACAAGTTTGGCACATAATTATGAAATCCGTAGATAGCTTACGTTGTACCTAGTAGCTTCCCATATCTTTTACAATGAGGTACAATACAAACTTTGATATGTTCATAAAATCAAAATCATTTATCTTCTGACTCTACCACCGCTTCGGAAATTCAAACTCTACAGTTGTAACAGTCATTGATATAACTTAGATAAATGAATTAGATTAGGGCAATACTTTATAAAATGTTTGGCGTTCATAGGTAACCTTTTAATTCTCGCGCCCCAATGATTATCGTAATAATATTGCCATTTATAAGTATTAAAGATACTATAAACAAAACCATGATGATTTAAATAATACTTCATTTAAGTAAAGATATGCTCACACTAGGTAGTAGCAGGGTAAAAGATTTAGGTAGCGAAGTGAAGTATGCGGAACCATGACACTAAATACGGCGGCCGCGCCATTCCTCATTTTTTTGCGAAAACTCCGAAAATTTTACGTACACTTACGTACGGACGTGGTGCCCTGAATACTCGTAATTTCGCCTCCACTCTGCCTCGTGCGCTGATTTATGTTTCATAAGAATGTTTAGACTCCGCTTATGTTATGGTCTTCTATGAGTGCAGGAATCGCTTGTTTATTCAGTGGATGATGTAGGTGCAGAATAATGTAACGGCGCCAATTTTTCAGGCTACGTTTACGAGTAGGCTAGGATAAGTCGGTTTGTTTTTGGGGACCGTATTCGTTACTCATCAGTAAATTGAACTCTTTTATTTAGGTCGCTATGTCGAGGTTGGCAAATATATGGGTTAAAAGGTAGATTTATGTGTACCTGATCTTTGTACATTAAGATGATAAGTTAAATTATTGATACCTTTATAATGATTGTTGATTATATACCTACTCATTAGGTGCCTACAGGGTACACTTTTATATACCTATCTATTGTGTAGTGTATAGGTAGGTATCTAAGTAGGATGTTCGAAAGAAAGAGCATCTTGATTGGTAAAAACATTAGTAAGGTTGGCCCGTTTTTAGGGATCCGTACCCAAAGGGTGAAAACGGGACCGTATTACTCTAAGCCTACATTGTCCGTCCGTCTGTCCGTCCGTCTGTCCGTCTGTCCGTCCGTCCGTCCGTCTGTCTTACCTATTCCCAGATAACATTTAGCCGTCCTAATGACGTCTTTTTACAGTCTTGCTCGACCTAGGTGACGTACATTTTCGACGTCTGTAGGTCCGATAAAGGACGTACATTTGTCACAACCTAATGACGTCGGATCAAGACGTCCGTAGGCCGTTGTATCAAGACGTACGTAGGCCGTCGTATTAAGACGTCCGTAGGCCGTCGTATCAAGACGTCATTAGGTTGTGACAAATGTACGTCCTTTATCGGTCCTACAGACGTCTAAAATGTACGTCACCGAGGTACGAGACTAGACGTACTTAGGACGTCATATCAAGACCGATCCAGGGACCTTAGGGTGCGTCCACAGCTGACGAACGCTCCGCGAATGTGCAGCTCGCGAGCGGCTCGCGAGTTGCGCATTTGCGGCGCGTTCGCCAGATGTGGACGCACCCTTAGGCTGCCTGTCCATTGACGCGAGCTGGCTGGCGGAGCGGGGAAGCGGAGTTTTACTAACCAATCAGGATTGCATAAAACCTCGGCCGAGATTCGGCCGAGCTCCTGATTGGTTAATATTTTCCTCGCTACACCGCTCCGCCAGCCAGCTCGCGTCAATGGATAGGCAGCCTTAGACTGAGATTCAGAGACAAGATTTGAGTATAAGATCCTACTTCGATATGTCAAAATTTTATTGATTTTTACATATCAAAATAGAAACTAATACTCAAATTTCGTTTCTGAATGTCAGCCGTAGAATGACGTTCCTAGACTACGGTGGAGTGAACTAGGGTTGTAAATAAATAAATTAATGAACACCGAAATGTAAAATTTTATTTAAAGATTTTACTTTCAGTAAAAGATGTTCTGGAGCATGCTGTAGCCAGGTTTTGATGCTAACTTCGACGCCCTCTGCCGTTGCAGTTGCAGTTGTGCTAACAACGCCTTCTATAAAGAAACAAGAAAGATACAATTTATTAATTGTATAAAAATGGTCGTGGGAGTAGCACCCACGCACACAGGGCTCCGTATCTTTTTATTATTTGCCAAGATACCTAGATGCCACAACAACAAACTGAATATGTTATGAGGCTACCTCAGTAGGCCTTGCATACCACCTCCGAGAAAACGATAAAAATCGAGATGTGCCACCATCCTTATTAATTTACGTATGCCAGAAAGAGTGCGCATGACGTTTTTCTCGTTTAAACGCTTTGTCGTGGATGGCATGCTAGCCGTGCTGTTGTGGAGTTGTTTACAGTTGTTGAGATTATACCGCTGTGATATACTGAAAAACGGATGGACAGCATAGGCTTAATAATAGGGTCCCATTGACAACCTATGTGTACGGAACCCTAATAATAATTCATTAAAACTAATTATTTGAATTCCAAATAGTGCAAAGATATTGAATGGGGGATTGACGCAAACAATATTGAGATAGTATTGGAGAATTTCGGTAGGTACTTATGTACTCACCTACAATGCAGTCTCTGAGGCGTAGAGTGCAAAAAACTTTTTCGATTTTGGTTTTCGTTGCAGTTTTCATTCCATAGAAATTGTACTCTGCAACTAGCTTGTCGGAAATGTAGGACTTCATTGTACGTGGCACTTTACTGGAAACATCTCGACCTGACACCTGTAAAAAGAAATAAGTTAGTTAGGTACTTGTAAATCAAACCAAAATTATTTTCTTAGACAATATATAAATAACTAGTGGACCCGTCAGCGGCCCCTCCCCAATCACCGGCACCCCTCCCCTCCTGCTATACAATTCTATATCCAACCCTTTAATAATTCTCTGCGTTAATAAATAGAAGCGTCGTCGTAGTTAATTCATACAAGCATCCCGAGAAGCCAGGTTCCCCAAAACTGAAAACTGACTAGTGGGGCTAGTACACCAACCCACGATAGCGTCATATAGCTCTATCACGCTCTTTCTATTGGGGCGCGAACGAAAGAGATAAAAGACTAAATTTTGCAGATGAATGTGTTAAATGTCGCTATCGCCGGTTGGCGTACTAGCCCCAGAAGCCGTAGCATCATAGTGTAAAGAACTAATAGTGGTGAAGCTCAGCGGACGCGGCAGGCCAATCGGGCGGGGCGTGCGGGGGCCGGGAGGAGTGCCTCCCGACCTACGTTGCCTGCGCGCGTATCTTAACAGCGAATTGAATTAGGGTACGCCCGTACCCCGCATGCCGCGCGGGCATAGACCCGACCGCTGAGCTTCATCACTATTATTTTATTTACACTATGGTAGCATGCTACACGTGATACGGCTGTATCACGTCTTTTATCTCGTTCGTTCGTGCGCAAATAGAAAAAGAGCGAATGTGTGATAGTGCTGTATCACGGTAGCATGCTACCCATGCAGGAAAGGGATAAAATACGTACCTACCAGTTTCGTAAAAAACTTGCTGCACACCATAAAGTTTCAAATTTTCGCTGGGGGACGTGTTGAGATTGAGGATCAGCTCAAAAGCTTTGGGCCTTTTTATGACCGGCCAATACACTTCACACCATCGTGGCTTCAGCCACTCTGAATCCACAATAGAAATAGCACCGCCACCGCAAACAATAAACTGGATCACTGCGCACTTGGCTGGGCGGTCCTCGTCCATTACTAACACACTTTAGGTTCAATTTCTTTGAATAACACTAACTCAACAACAAAAAGGACTCCGCGACACGTCCGATGCGCATAGAAAAATGGCGCGACTGAGCTGAGAAAAAAGGAGGCAAGTCCGTCCGTCCGTCAGTATAACGTCCAACTTGCGTCCAACACAGGACGTATACTGGCTGACGGTAAAATGACGTTCCTAGTACCAACTAGTACGTACTTCTACGACCAACATCGGACTATTCGGACTGACTGTATAAGTACCTTAAAATGACGTCATTTTTAAGTCGCCGACCGTAAATGTTATCTGGGTTTAGGGCTGTAACTTTTGAACAGTAATAGCTAGATAGTTGAAATTTTCTCAGATTATGCGTTATTGCGGCGGATTTGTTAACAAATAATAAAAATGTCAAAAAGTTAAAAATTAAGGAGGGTTCTCAAGATGAAACCAGTTTTTATCAACGTTTTTTCTTCACGCTTTATCGTAAAAACGGTAATACATACAAGCGTCAAACTTAGTGTGATTATAGAGCAAACTCTACAGAATAACAAATAATACTAAAAACCGGCCAAGTGTGAGTCGGTCTTGCGCTAAAGGTCCCGAACAAAAAACGTTTTTTTTTCTAAGTTAATAATGTTGTGTTCTGTGGTGGTGTGGTACGGAGCCCTCGGTGCACGAGTAGCCCGACTCGCACTTGACCGGTTTTTATTTTATTTTTATTGCTCTTCAGTCGGTTCGGAGTTTCGGTACGACTAGTGAAACGTGGATGTTCTGAGTTTTCAGAATATTTCTGACTCCTCGATATAGTCGTGAGCATATGCTATGCTATGCTTTTCAGTCGTAATTTTTACCATTAGATCGAAAGATCTAGCTAGGAGGCTGATATGCAAGGGTTTTGATGATACCTACCGGGGCGATAAGTCAAATAGGTACCTATTTTAGCTAAATTCCAAAACATTTTGCCGTATACAGGGTGAAATTGATATCATTAGCATCCTTTTAAACTAAGAATTTACCCATCAAACTGAACAACATTTAGTATGGGAGCAAACCGATCGGAGCAACTAAAAAATCAGTTGTCCCATACTAAACTGCAATGCCTACTCTACTCAAATGTATGCAACAGCTGATATTTTTTTTGCTCCGATCTGTTTGCTCCCATAGTAAAAGTTGTTCAGTTGGATGGGTAGACTCTTAGTTTAAAAGGATGCCAATGATATCAATTTCACCCTGTATAAGATTCCGATGGCATTGTATCAGTGATCATACATAGGTAACCTACAAGTAATACAATATGTTAACTATTGCTTTGTGAATATCGCATGCACATAGTAAACAAAAACAATAATTTATTGGTATAAAATTTTCCAATAGAGCAGATGGCATTCGGTGTCGATTGTCACAGATGTGCATCGATATTGCTTCTGCGCTCTGATGGAGTTTGCTCTCGGTCTGGATCTGAACACACGACAAGATTAATTTTGAATATGCAATAGGTTGCCGTACAGTCGGCGGCGATGCTCCTCGCTGAGAATCTGAAAGGTGACTGACTACTTATGCTCAATTTGATTCCTAACATAAACATTAAACGCAAAGGTGTATGTGTGCATTATATGCGTGGTTATTATATTCTATAGATAAAGAAGTTTAATTTTTGGGCACAAAGTTGATATTATGTGTTATTATTATAGCACCTGTTTAGCCTACGTGAGACCTAGGTAGGAAGGTACTTATTCTCAAAACCGTGTGTTATAAAGTTATAAGGGCTCTTACAGACGACGCGTTGACTCGCGTTCATACATTTTACGGTCGCGCGACCCTCCGCAACACACGGCGACCGCAAAGTGTCGCTCGTCTGTAAGCGCTCTAAACTGTTATCCATGTACCCGCAAAAGCTTTCCACTGTTCCATTTTACATCGAGTAAAAGTTCGTTTGTATCGTAGTCGACATTTCTAGGGTTTTTGTTCTAATCGCGTTTATACTTACCTACCTACCTACATACATTAGTAGAGTAGGTGGTAACATATAATTTGAATACTTACCTCACTTAAATAAATTTTTAAATACTTATAAAAATCTTTTAGTCTGTGATTGGTTTGTTGCATAGCAAATAGTCGCCGTAATCTCCGTTTCATTTTCTTTATAAGAATGTTGTTTCCGTGTTTCTTGTGTGGTGTAGAGCAAATTCTGTTTCGCTAATCAATTTACTTACTTTATACGTTTATCTAGCAAAAACTACTCGCGAACAATGAATAAGTAGGTAGGTACCTACTTACAAGAAATATTTCAATAATTATACTGAAGAAGCTAGGCGATCGAATAACATAGGTAAACAACATTCGATAATTTTGTTTACTTAGGTATACTGAATACTTAAATAGTTTAAAAAGCGTCTTAACAAAAAGCTTAGTTATTGGGTTCCAAGCGCCAATTTAACATAGAAAAATTTTTTTAGTCTCTTTATGTATACTTACTTAGTTCAGATTTTCAGCGAAAAAGCGACATCGTCGCCCCCCCGGTGTCGTGGGTTTTGGGACGACGTGGCTGATTGGGGATGGATACTCCCAAGATCGACAGCAGATTAAAAATTTACTGAAGACATCGGCTGTTTGGGCTCGATTCCTTTGCCTTTAATTTAACCAACAACCTTTAAAATATTATAAAACTTACTCATTCTACGGGCCTAGATTGCCACCCCCGAGAAAACAACAAAAATAGAGACGCTTTATTTATTGTATCGTAAACCGAGCGCGCCATGACGGTTTTCTCGTTTTGTCGCTTTGTGAGTGCATACAGGTAGATATCGAAACTTTACGTCATCTATAGTTCCCTGTTGCACTGCAATTCAGACTAACTTCCTTGAATGTCTTAATTTATCTGCGTGCCGGTTGTAGGTACAAGCCGAGCCGCTTACGAGCGCGAGTGCAGCCCATCGCATAAATTATCGTTCTGCATTTGGCCCGGGTAATTGTCGGCACATGAAAGACTTGCAACGCTATACGTTGATACACTGGACACCGCTGACACTGATAAATGTTTTAATTTAAAGTTTGTTATGCAATTTCGGTTGGTAGGTAATCAGGTCAAAATTACCTAACTTACCGATTTACGAGTATCTTAGATTATCAAAGGTTTGAAGGCAGGTGAGAAGGTAGAGGAGAAAACTATTTTGTAACCGTAATGGACAATTTCATTTTTATTTTGTATCATTAATTTTTTTATGAATTTTTATTTTTTCTAAATGCTATTGATTGGTCATTTCATTACAGTCATTACCTTGGTCGGACTCTGAGATGATGATGAAAAATTTAAAAAGTCAGTCAGAGTAATTAGTGTTCCGTACCAAAATTTGAAAAACGGAACACTTATGGAATCAGCTCGGTGTCTGTCCGTCCGTCTGTCACAGGCATTTTTTTTTCAGTATTTTTTAAATAGAAAAATCTGTTAATTTTTAGACAGCCCGGTAGCACAGTCGGTAGTGAACCTGCCTGCTGTGCCGAGGGTCGCGGGTTCGAATCCCGTAAGGGACAAATATTTATATGATGAATATGAATATTCGTACCCGAGTCATGGATGTTTGTATTTATATATGTAATCTATATCGTTGTCTAGTCATCATAATACAAGTCCAGGCTAGATTCTGGTACTTTAAATGTGACTAGATAATTTGTGTGACATTGTCCAAGATATTTATATGGCAAGCTTTGAAGGACGTAATCTCCAAATGGTTTTCGAATTTGGGTATTATTCCTAAAATGAAATGTTGTCCATTGATTGCTCGTATTTATTTAATTTGTAGCTTAGAGAACGTGATAGACAACTAAATTATGTTGGTTGGGCATAGTTATCATACTCGTACGTAACATCGTTAGAAGCAAGTTAGAAGACTCGAATGGAATAAGTAATGCACTCTCCATGGTTCGACGCAAACGCTTTTTGTCGGCAGCTTTTTAAAAATACTGACTGCTTTTACAAAACCGCTCTCTGTGGACTACCCGCCGTTTTGCTCCGGTACTTTTTTATTTACCATATTCATAAAAGCTGTACCATGCATTTATTCCGTGTTCGACAACCTTTAGTGGCGACAAGGCGGCGCGGGCGCCGATAACCGGAGTCGAACCCGGGACCGATCGCTTAATATTCAGCCACCAGCACCGCGCATTGTGTGGTCGCCGGCGAAACCAGTCCGGCGGCCCTCTACCGACAAACAATATTTAAAAAACATATATAAACACTAATGATACCTAATGGGATTAAAAAACAAATACCTTCGCTTTTCGTCGCATTTTATTGAGGGCTTATTACACCGTTTTATGTGATTTTGATCGGATTTCAATGTTGCGATTTTGATGTCTAATTTTATATTATCACGATTGTTTGGTAGGATGGTAGGTAGGTAACGAATCCAAGCGATATATTTCTAAATGAAAAATTTGTTATAATAATTATAAACGGAAGAGTTATTGTTAATTATGTATACTTCTTAGAATATCATTAGGTAGACATGTAGGTTAAGTATATAATAGATTCGTAAGTAGGTATGTATGTAGTGGAAGGTACAGTCGGCCGCAATAAGTAACATACACTTTAGTACTACGACGTAGAACAAAAGTGTATACAACTTATTGCGGCCGACTGTACCATAGTTAAATTCTTTAGTATCGCCGTGTTAGGTAGGTCCTAATACAGGGTGAAATTGATATCATTAAGCATCCTTTTAAACTAAAAGTCTACCCATCAAACTGAACAACTTTTATTATGGGAGCAAACTGATCGGAGCAATCAAAAAAATCTGCTGTTGCATACATTTGAGTCGGGTAGGCATTGCAGCAGCTGTTTTTTTTTTTGCTTCGATCTGGAGTGCGATCTTTGAATCTCATTCGCTGAGTTCAGCAGTTAAAAATGTCAAAATTACTATGGAGATACGCATTTTTCTACTGCTGATTTGACTTTCAAAAATCGCACTCCCGAAGTATGATTTTTGAAAGTCAAATCAGCAGTAGAAAGATGCATATCTCCATCGTAATTTTGACATTTAGGTACAACTGCTGAGCTCAGCGAATGAGATTTTTTTTTAAAGTTGTTCAGTTTGATGGGTTCTCTTAGTTTAAAAGGATGCTAATGATATCAATTCCACCCTGTAGGTTATAGTGCGAGCGATAAATCTCAGACCCTTACGTGTTGGAACAGGTGTTACACATTAATCAGCACCCTTGTAATCCCATAATGTTATATTTTAAAGACAAACTGCCTGTCCTTTATGGGATAAACCTTCAATTTCGATAAAATAGTTTTTTGTTAAAACACGGAAGGATATTTTTGTCATCAAACAAAATTTTTTACCTCTATTTTATCATCTTCTGTCGAATCGCTGGCATAGCATAAATACTTAAGGAGGTTTCTGACCATCAAACTGAACAACTTTTACTGTGGGACCAACGCAACGTTGAAATGGCAGCGGTTCCGGCTGTTCCATACATTTGGGTCTGACGACGTTTTGTATGGAACAATCAATTTATTTTTAGCGATTTCAACATTGGTCCCGTAGCGTAGAGTAATGTTCAGTGATTTTCTTAAAATGATGGTCAGGAGTGCCATTTTTGAATCTCATACGTTGAACTCAGCAGTTGAAAATGTATGGACACACGCATCTTTCTACAGCTGATTTGACATGAAAAAAATCATACTCAAGGAGTGCGATTTTTAACCGACGAAAACAAAAACAAAAAACGGAGGAGGTTCTCAATTCGACGCGTATATTTCCTGTTTTTTGTATGATCACGGATAACTTTCTACAGAGTAGTCCGATTTTGATAATTATTTTTTTATTGGAAAGGGTATACTCCCTCCCGCCCGAGGTCCCATTTCGATTCGATGAAGATCTGATGACGCACTTCGGAGCTATACAATAGAACTCCTCAAAAGTTGACAGCAAATCATCGGCGATTGAAACGTTTGCTTCGTATCCATGTACCCTTTGTGTGTGCTGATAGCAGAATCCAACTAAAAATTATGAAATAAAAATGTTTAACAAAATATTAAAACCGTCTTCAAAACAAATTAATATTATTATGCAGGGTGAATTTGATATCATTTAGCATCCTTTTAAACTAAGAGTCTACCCATCAAACTGAACAACTTTTACTATGGCAGCAAACCGATTGGAGCAACAAAAAAATCAGCTGTTCCATACATTTGAGTCGAGTTTAGAAGGAACTGCCGATTTTTTTGTTGGTCCGATCGGTTTGCTCCCATAGTAAAAGTTGTTCAGTTTGATAGGTAGACTCTTAGTTTATGCTAATGATATCAATTTCACCCTGTAGATGCTAACGTAAAATTCATCGGCTTCAATATTTTTTTTTTGCTTTTTGAGTTTAGAAGTCGGTTTTAATTTTTTGTTCAAAATTTTTGAAAGTCAAATCAGCAGTAGAAAGATATCTCCATGCATTTTCAACTGCCGAGTTCAACGTACGAGATTCAAAAATCGCACTCTTGTAGCACAGCCTTAAGTATGTAACGTATTTGATACTAATGGATAGGTAATTGGGTAATTGGACATGCATGATAAAGATTAGTTACCTACTCATCTACATAGATACTTACCAACACATTCCTCCACAGCACCCCAACATACGACATGGCTCCGAACCCCGACAAGCAATGGATCCTGCGCGTCACGGAGAAGATGAAGCCCATTCACCGGCAGTTCACCGACCTGCTGATGACTAAGCGCCTTCAGACTCTTCAGAGCGTCGACATGGTATACCTAGACACGTTTTATTGCTTCTATTTTTAAAATTTGTTTACCTACTCTTGACTGAAAATAGAGGCTGTCTGCTATGCGATCGCGAATTTAATGTAGATTGGATTTGAATTTGTGAATTTTTCGTTCCGTTACACTGTTTGGCGTTAGTCCAAAGGATACGTCGCTGCTATTTCCTGTTTAATTATTACCGAAAATAAGTTTTGACGATAAGTATCGTAAGTGTCGTATCTTACAGCTATTCGAATAAGTATGCGAATAGCTGTAAGATTAGACAATACCTACAGTATATGCCAGCTTCCTGTGTAAGATCATCGGAACATTGATCGGAACCAAAGAAATTGAACATCGGAACCACTGATCGGAACAAGAATATTTTAAAAACAATAGAATAATTTTTTGTTTTTTTTCTCGAAAAGTTTGATACTTTTTAGTTTTTACGCAGTAAACACAGATTTTAAGTTTGCAACCTAGTTTTGTAACGACGAAATTGAGTCTTTATTTTCTGGTTGCTTATTGAAGACATAGTTTTTGGGGTAAAGGAAATTATTGTGAAGTGTTGGTTTTTTTCATAGCTGAAGCTCAACCTAAAAGTTGAGTTGAGAAGGTGCCGAACTGTTTAAAGAAATAACTAATTCTTTTGCAACTTCAGAGCTGTTTGCATACATAAACTTTTGAGTGAATTGATTATAAAATATCTTTAACGCTTTTTATATTTGTAATACCTATAGACCTACCTACCGATAGGTACTCCCAGTCCCAGTCTATTCTTAGGTATTTTTATTTAAAATTGACTTTGCAGGCTGTAGAGCGGGTGTATCAAGAGCTAAAAGCGCTAGGGGAGCTGGACAACACATATCTGGTGTACACTTCGGACCACGGCTACCACCTGGGCCAGTTCGGGCTGGTGAAGGGCAAGAGCTTCCCGTTCGAGTTCGACATCAGGGTGCCGTTCCTTGTGCGGGGACCCGGAGTAGAACCGGGCACTGTGTAAGTGTCGCTTCTGGATGTTTCTTACCCTCAACTTCTTCCTTCTTCTCTAGCGTCGCTCTCATTATAATGTGTATAGGGAGGTAATCGGATTATGTATCTTTTTACTGCCGATTCGCTCGTATGATGTTCAAAAATCGCACTTCAGAGCCTCTGTGAAAAAACAACCGCACCCAAAGTTCGTGAACGCAGCCTAACTTAATGACTTTTTTTAAAACTTTTTTTTTAAATTAGGTACTTTTTCTTCACGCAGAAAACAAAATGCGTATAATTTGTAAAAAAGTATTGAAATGTAGCTAATTATTATTATTATTACTAAATTCCTATATTTTTGTTCATAATAATTATTAAAGTTAAGAATTTTAATATAATGTTATCGAAGTGTGGCTGTATAGGTTTCTGCCTTTGCTCAGTATAGAGTGGTAATAGACCTGTGGTATTGACGTAGATTTTTTTTGAAATTACTTTTCCGCCCTAGGGAAGAAATGTATCACTTTCAACCCGCTTCTTAGATAAACAATGACCACCTTTCAGAGTATGAGTGATGAAATAGTACATTACTGCAGCGGCCAGCAACAGAGGCATTGATGGACGAACGTGTAAATGTGGGCCGAGGCGAAGCCGAGGCACACATACGTAAGTCCATCAATGCCTAGTTGTGGCCAAGGCTTGTATAGTACTTTTCTCAAATAATGCGCGGAAATTAAAACAGTAAATTTTCTCAAATAATTCGCGAAAATTAAAACTCTTTTTATCAACCTACCGAACATGACGAACAACGAACAACAATTTGTTTTTTTTTTCAATAAACAGCTTTCTATTTGCAAGTTAGTTCTAAATTTAAATAAAACCTTTGATGAGTTACCTCCTTGGTCGCCATGTTTCGGAGTAAAAGATCGTTCCATTTTTAAATTACACGACAGATATGAGTTTAGTATGTAATTTATTTGGCCGCTAAACACATAGACATTATTATTCTACTACCTAAACACGACAGATATGGATTTTCATACAACTTTTGCCGGCCGCTGCGCTCATGTATTTGGCCAGTACAGCAATTCCGATTTATCTCGAAGAAGGTTGTCAAATTAATTCTCACATTTCCAAGCATGTTTGAGAAAAAACTATTACCATCTAAACTAACTAAGTATTATAAAACTGTAACAGAAGTGTGTCTGTACATTGAAGATATTTACAAAAAAAAGATTACGATATGATTTTTAGATGTCCCTGATTCCAAATCACCAATTTTTGGATTTTTTGTCTGTCTGTTTGTTTGTTTGTTTGTTCGTTTGTTTGTTTGGGTGTTTGTTTGTTCGAGTATCACGCAAAAACCACTGAACCGATTTTGATGAAACTTTTTTTGTTTGATAGCTTATCATCTGACTTAAAATCTGGTATATAATTAATGCGGACGAAGTAAAATAATTAAAACTGGTTTTCTGTAGGCTACGAGCATCAGGATAACAAAAAAAAAACGGGAAGCGAATTTTGATAATCGCGTGAACGTGACGAAAATGCGTAAAGAAAATGTTAGAATGCCTTTCTGAACAAATAGTGAAATAGAATATCCGACAACGATATTATAAAGTCAATTATTTTAGATAACTATTACCTATTATATTTGTTCAGAAAGGTATTCTGAAATTTTCTTACCTAATATTTCGCATGTTTACTTTAAATTTTCTCAAAAATTTACAAAAATAGAGACAGCATTAATTTTACCTAATCTTTCGTCCGATTACTATAGTAAATTAAATTATTTATGTTTTTAGAGTGTAATCAAATCAACCAACAGCACCAATAAACAACCATCAATAAACGTAACCATTTGTATTTTGTATTTATACATACAATAAATTGACTCCTTTACATCATCCGCATGGAGATATTTTAAAAACACCGCTTTAATCAAATCACTCCACTGCTTACAAAGTTATTTTACCTTTGCAGCGTGGACGATATAGTGCTGAACATAGACTTGGCGCCGACGTTCCTGGACATGGGCGGTGTGCCGGCGCCGGCGCACATGGACGGTCGCTCGCTGCTCCCGCTGCTGCAGCCGAGGCGGCGCCGGCAGGCGGCCGTGCACTGGCCCGACACCTTCCTCGTTGAGAGGTCAGTCCACAAGACCTGGCGTTTATCTACGTGCCGGCGCCGGCGCACATGGACGGTCACACGCTGCTCCCGCTGCTGCAGCCGAGGCGGCGCCGGCAGGCGGCCGTGCACTGGCCCGACACCTTCCTCGTTGAGAGGTCAGTCCACAAGATCTGGCGTTTATCTACGTGCCGGCGCCGGCGCACATGGATGGCCGCTCGCTGCTGCAGCCGAAGCGGCGTCGGCAGGCGGCCGTGCACTGGCCCGACACCTTCCTAGTTGAGAGGTCAGTCCACAAGTACTGGCGCTTTATCTTGGACGGCCGCTCGCTGCTGCAGCCGAGGAAGAGCCGGCGTAGGCGGCCGTGCATTGGCCTGACACCTCCCTAGTGGAGAGGTCAGTCCACAAGAACTGGCGTTTTATCTACCTACTAACTAGTATTATTATTCGGTTCGTAGGGTTTGGTCGTTGACCAAGAGCTACTGCGATCTGGACAGATGTTTTGTAGTTGTAACATATTGTGTGAATAGGACCTTAACAGACGTGCGCCTGTGCCACTGCTGTAACTCTTGGTTACTTCAAAAGGTAGGTAGGTGCGAGGGTAGCAAGAGGGCGACCGGCTAACGCGTCCCGTGGCCTCTCTTGAGGATGAGTCACTGACCAACCCCTCCGCAGAGGCGCACGCGTCTTGTTTACGCTCAAATTTTAATATTTTTGTATCAGACAAGGTAAAATAAAAAAATACGGGTCTTTTTATTTTGAATGAGCTTCATATAGAAAATCCGCGCACTGTCTCCGAAGTAACCCTGTATATGCCTTTGGAGGGGATCCATAATATTTGCAGGCTTCACTCGTGAGTTTGATGTAGGTGCTAATTATTATGAATTGTCTAGCTCGGGTCGTCGCGAGGTACAGTCTCAGATGACGGAGGAGCGGCTGCGCGCGCTGCGCTACAGCCGAGTGATGAACGCGGAGCGCTCCACCACCGCGCAGCCGCACGAACTCTCCTCGGAGAGCGCCGACTTTGACGACGACGACGATGACGACGACTTCTTGGAGCCCGACGATGAGGATGATGTGAGTCCTGTTTTCTTCGAAATTTCACATTCCATGAAACAAATGTACCTACCTACCCTGATAAGAATATTTAAAAAAACGCTCTCAGACACGCTCTCACTGTTGTGATCTCAAACGTAAGCTACTATAATATAATAGGCTTTTTATTATGGAAACCATACAATAACGATACAACCATAATAACATCCATGACCTAAACTAAATATTAAGAAGCAGAATCGCTAAGAACTGCCAAAAAGACACCCTGTCGATTTGATTCCGATTAAATCGTGTAGTTGCATATAAGACCCAAGATAATGATACGACCCAATAACTAATCAAATAACTAACCTAACCTAACCAATGTATCAACTCCGAATAGTTAATTCTATAACTTATTGAGTGTACCAATTTAATTTCTATAAAAATATTATCATCAAAAGGAAAGCACGGAATCGGATGTGAACGAATCGTCAAAATCGTCAGAGCCACTGGTGTCCAACGAGAGCCACAACCCTATACTAGAAGCCAGCCTCGAGAAGGCCTTGGATGCAGAGGAAGCCAGCATCAACAGCCAACCGAACTATCTCACACCTACGGGGTCCAAGCTGTTTGATCGTGAGTACATACAATATTTTTATATTTTATGCAGATATGTACTGTATACTTTAAATATATCTTTGGCGACCCTTTTATTATTGGTGATCAATAAAGTATAAATGTATTGATTGACCCTTTCATAAATTATGAGTAGTAAAATAGGCAGTGTCTCAATAAAACGCTTGCAAGAAGCCATAATCATAAATGTTCTTGAGCATTTAAAACATTATCATATGCTTTATTTGATGATGTTTATTTTTAATTTCAGAAATGGGTGAAGTAAGCATTGCGAATGGCAAGGCAGCACGTCTAGCCGCTGAATGTTCGAAGACAGAGCTTCGAGCGCCTTGCTCCTCTGGTCGCAAGTGGAAGTGCGTCCTCGTCAACGGAAGATGGCGGAGACACAAATGTAAATACGAGGTGAGTATTATACCCTAGAATGGATGCTACTGCCAGTGGTTTAGGAGTTTGACTATAACTTGAAAACTGTTTCATTTTCCAGCCCCAGATAACGGTGCCTCAACCAAAGATGAGCACGAAGAAGTGTGCCTGTTTCACGCCCAGTGGCCTCGTCTACACTAGATTGGAGACTGACGGCACAATAGCAAGAAGACTCAGCGATCCACTTAAAGAAAACAGCACACGCGCCCGTAGGTCTATAGACAACGACGTGTATGAACCGAACACCGTTGATTCTATCCTCAAAGAGAATCCAAGTATAGGACACTTGAGTTTCAAGAATGAACCCTCAAATGAACGAGAAAGGAAAGACATTAAAGATAACATTGATAAATTAATAGAAGAGACAGAAGCTTTCTTAGAAGCTTACGAACGTACCAAAGACAACATAGATCATAAGAGAACAAAACGAAAAGCACAACATTGGAATCATAACAAACAGAAACACAGAAACGATGCGATAACAAACAATGACGAATCAAACTTAGAATGTAAGATTGAAGAGAATGGTACAGTTAATTGTTCTCAAGTAATCTATAACGATTTGAAAGCTTGGCATACCAACAGACTGAGTCTTGAAGATCAAATACGGCAGTTAAAAACCAAACTTGAAGACTTAAAAGAAATAAAGAGGCACTTAAAAACAACTAAGCCTATTATTGAAACACAAACCTTACAACCAGCTTATATGAATAACCATTTACACAACAGAAGCATGACACACGATCACAATAGTACGAAGGAACACTTCAGAAAAGGTCGACTACATCGAGTGAAGCCAAAACACAGGAACAACACTTCATTTGAAAAGAAGTTCAGACAGTCAAATGAATATGTTATGCCAACTATAAATGCTAATACCAAAGATGATGTATTCGATATACAACTAAAAAATGATACTGTGACCGAACCTACTACAGTTAATTATGCTAGTGCGTCCGTTGAAACAGATAAACCGTCTTTAATACAAGGAGAACTTCCGAAACCTCAGATTACTACTATTATAACAGAAAGTAGCTCATACGATCAAAGTGATTTAGAGGATAAAAGTACAATACAGAGTACCTTTACAACTGATGAAATAACTACAACTGAAATAGCAAAGCAGTTTGTAATAACAAATACAAAAAAGGTTTCAAACGAAGATGTATCTACAGATCACAGTTCACCTGTTGATTTTTCTGAAAGTGTAAATTATAACAATTCGGCTATTGACAAAGTTCTGACGACAGCAAAAACTATGAATAAAAAAGAAACATCCACAACTACGACAAATAAGCCGACTACTTTTAGCTCTCTAACAGTATCTCCCTTGGGTAATTCATTAGGTCCAGCGCGGCTTGATGCGTCAGATTACGAACGAAGTAATCCTAACAGAGGAGCTTCAGACAACATGGGGATATTTGGGAAGCCAGTTGATGTATTCCAGAGGAGACTTCACCCACTATTCATTGAAAATGAAGATAAACACGTCTGTTATTGTGAAGAGAACCGGTTGGTTGACATTTGTTTCACATAATGTTAAAATTGGTTAAAATACATTTAGGACAGTTTATTAAAGATAACGTTGTATTATTTTGACAGGAAAATGAACAGAGGTCCAGGGCATAGTTATTTGGAAGCAGCGCAAAAGGCGAGGGACGAAAGAAGGAGAATCAAAGAGCAACGGCTTAGGAAGAAGATGAGGAAAGCCAAGAAGAAGGTAAGAATTACTGTAGCTATCCACCTTCAGTACTTTGTAAGACGGCATTGAAATCAAGGAAATATTCCATTAACTTTTGTCTTTAAAGTTGATTACTTTTTCAACAGGCTGAATTAGAAAGACTCTGTGAGTCAGAGCGCATGAACTGCTTCCGACACGACAACGAGCATTGGCGGACCGCGCCGCTCTGGACCGCGGGACCCTTCTGCTTCTGCATGAGCGCTTCCAACAACACGTACAACTGTGTGAGGACCATCAACGCCACTCATAACTTGCTCTACTGCGAGTTTGTCACTGGACTTGTCACTTACTACAACTTACGGATTGGTGAGTTCTAGTCCCAATGACTTAATTATTAGTCATACTTTCGGGTGAATTTTCAAATTCTGTATAGTTAACAGAGTTGTAAGAGTCGATTAAACACTTCAAACATCGTCATTATTTTAGATGTCCATACCTTATTTATGAGTTATGATATGACTTACCGTTTAGTACGACTGCATCCGCAATGATCAGATCATAGTTGGTTGGTTCCCTTTAGCTGATCAAGAAACGCCAAGACAACATTACAGGTTTCGACTACCTACATATACTCTTACGCATTTAAAATTATGATATCCTGCGTACCTGACTGTTTTGTTACCAAGTCTCGAAATCGGCTAGGGACAAATCACTCTCACCGCAATTTGAACATTATTTACTACCTACTTTCAGATCCATTTGAAACACAAAATAGAGTGAAATATCTGACAACATCGGAGAGGGAATATTTCCATAACCAGTTACAACAATTACTGAACTGCCGAGGGGCATCGTGCCGTCGATTTTCGCATTCCAACCCGAATGGTAAGCATACTGTTGCATACAACCAGTTATACTACATAGGTATTTTCAACAGTAACCAACTCAAAAAGAACAAGAAACAAAAACGACAGTAGACAGTAAGTAAATATTAAAAAATTTTTTGCAGGCAGCAGTGAAGAAGTTATGAATAGGAGTTTTGATGACGAACACATGTTTAGAGGTGAACCAATCGGATTTAATGAAAGGTAAGACATACCAACTTTTTTTAAAGGTAACTCAAGCACTTATTCATATTCTAGATCCCAAACTGTTTGTACATTATAGATACATAGATATATGATGAAAATTTTGTACACGCCCGAAGTCACCATTTTTGGCGGTAGGTGCGGGTAGCGGGGCACGAAATAATGCAACGTGATTGGCCATTTCAAGTTCGCACTACTTCGAGCTCGCTCACTCACTTTGCTTATATCAGTCAAAATCATAGATGTGGGGCGCGCGTCGGTGGCCTTGTATGCGGTATCTATTGGGGGTAATCTGTGTGCTTGACTTAATCGTCCAGGCTGTCGGTGTGCATTACTTAAAATGCCTTCTTCTAGATTATGACCAGAATGAAATTCGATCACTTCTTGTTAAAGCACAGGCTTTAATAAGAAGTGGTCGAATTTCATTCTTAGAGCTGTCTAAGGACCATTTTTGGATTTGCTAACTTTGAATGATTAATGTTTGCGTTTGTTTCCAGGGCATGGCGTTGGAGTGGCTACGGCAGGCGATACGCGCGGGCAAGAGAGTTGCATCGACGCCGCCACATGATGGCATTCTAGTCTATTTTACATTCAATAAGTTTGGAAACTGACAAACAAAGCAGTCGCTGCTTTTGTTATTATTGAAGTCTTTCAACTGAGCTTGAATCAGGAGTGAGAATTTCTGGGTGTTCAAGTGTAACTGAAGATCATTCTCAATGAAGATATTTTAAATAAACGGTGACAACTCATAGATATTCTAAGATAAACAATAAGCATCGAATCTTGTAGGGCTTCCTATTGTAATCATCTTTTTATTATCACTGTAAAACGCTTTTATGTATGGATGTTCTGGATATTCTCTTTTCATATAAAGGTTTTAGATTTGTGGTAAAATTAAATGATCTAGGTACGCAGTGCTTCTTAATGAGAGAAATTGAACACTGCCTAAAATGTTAAAGTTATGTAATTTTTAAACTTTTTTAGGTAAACTTTACCTATTTTAGAACACTGCTCTTTATTTTAAGTAATTGATTTTACCTATCAACTTTTTCTTTTTTACACAACTTTTCTGAGCAAATAATTTATCTTTGATAGACCATTTTATTACTGTAACTATCTTGTATTACATAGAGTACTGCAAACTTTGAAGAATGTAACCATAACAGTTTTATTGTAGAATGTAATTGAATGAATATTACCTACGGTGTAATTATAAAATCAGTTGTCTGTAGTTCACTAGTTATCTAGTAGAGGTTATAAAAGTGATATAATTGTTGCCATTGTGATGATATGTGTATCAATTTTAATAATAAAATAATTTAAATACTCCATACATGTTGAACATTTATTCAAAACCCTTAGCCAACATTGAAAGAGGTAGGTAAATAAACTACAAAGATATTATACCTAAAGAATAAAGAGATCCTTCCTCTGAGATAAACTACGGTAAAATGACCCGTTCCTCCAAAGTGATTACAAGTTTGTCAATGCATGTCTGTGTGCTGAGACATTGGTGACGATTCGAACTGTGCCACGACTTAACTAAATTTATTCCTGTCACTTTCTAAAATAAGATTAAGAAAAGAGACAGAAAACCAACAACTGACTTTAGTGCTGTCAAAGTGACGTTACACGCCCAAAATATGATGCCATCATAATGTACGCCATCTTATTCAAGACGTATTCAAGGCGTTTTTGGGCGTGTAACGTCACTTTGACAGCACTAAAGTCAGTTGTTGGTTTTGTGTCTCTTTTCTTAATCTTTTTTTAGAAAGTGACAGGAATAAATTTGGTTAAGTCATGGCACAGTTCGAATCAACACCAGTATTGCATTTGCAGTGTTATCCACTATCTATGCTGTGCTATGAAGAGAAAAAGTCACTGCAGAGAGACTCATCGTAAAGAGAATCACTGCAGAGAGACTCACCACAGAGAGAATCACTGCAGAGAGAATTTGATGCAGTGAGAAATCACTGCAAAGGTAGCAACACTAAAAAATAAACATAGATTTGTTGATACCAGGGTCACTAATTGGCTCATTATCATCAGTATGACTGTGGGCTATGGTTATTACAGTATGGTTATTACCTAAGTCTGTCTGTCCTTATGTCTATCTAACAAATATAAATGTGGACGTCCATGCAAAAAGGGTTCAGTGATCAGGTTTTGAGTCAAGGCTAGATTTGGCGTCTAGATCAGTCACATGATCATATGGAACAATATAAAAGGTGGGTTAAAATGCCGACAACTGGACTCTTTTTGTATGGATGGCCACAAATATGTACTTAACAAGATTTTAAAAATGCAGTCAGACATACCTAGCTATGTACAGTACAGACTTGATGTGGTGTAACAAGTTTTTGGATTTTTTAGTTTCTTTCAAATGTCCAATACATTGTCAAGATCGCTGTCGTCACATAAAGAGAACAGAGTTTGAGGATTATTGTGATCAGAACTTGGTGACAAAAGTTCGTTACTTTCTTCTTCATCTTGATCATCATTTTCTACAAACTGTGCCCATTTTGAATTACTCTTAACTGCCGGAGGTATATTTTTTTTATGAACCAATGTTTCTTTGAGTACAGGATTTGGTTTTAAATGATAATTTTCACATTCTGATTGTAGTTCATTAATATGATTGATAACGTTACAATTTTGAGTTGATTCTAATTTTGCATTGTTACTCAAAGGAATGTTCATAGACTTAGTGGGAAAATTACTTTCTTTTACAGAAAGTTCAATCCTTTCATTGGACGACACAATTTCCTTTGCATCTTCTTCATATTTCTTGGACTTGGCAGGTTTCACGGCTGGGTTCATGAAATTTCTGCCTAACTTTTTGAAGTGTTTCTTCGGAACTTCCAAAACGACTTCTTTGTCATCAATGTACATAGTTTCTACAATATTTACCTCAGGGACTTCTTTATCAACATAATCTGACCACTTACTCTTGTTAGGTCTTTGTTTTTCTATAACTGGTTTTGTATTCTGGTCACTGTCATTATCTTCATCACTGTCCTCTTTATTCAGTTCCAAGGAACTAGATAACTCGTCTAGTTCTCCCCTAATTCCGTTAAGTTTCTGTACGTGTAATCGACAGTCTTTGCCTGTGCCTACACCGTAATGCCTTTTAATTGATTGTTTTTCACCACATAATTTACACTGAAACTTATTCGTCTTTTTAGTCTGATGCACCTGTAATTATCAAGATACCGTAGAAAGGTTTATTATATGCAGAAACTGAAATCAAAAAAAATTTCTCATACATAAAAGTAAACTTACTTGGAAAAACAAACATTTGTAGCACCTTAAAACTTGAAAATGTTGCGGCATCTTCAAATCAACTACCTACTACAATTTCTTCAAAAGATTGCCTATAGTATAAATTGCAGAATTGCAGCACAATTATCTTTGCAGCACAAAAATCCACATTTTTTGAGGTTAAAACTTAAAACAATATTTTCAAACTTTTTTCTTTTTTAATTTATTTAAGTTTTTTTTATTAAGGGCCCTTTAGACGAGCAACCGATTGTATGCTTCCTGCCAAGGCCGAATCGCGTGGCAGCAAAATTGCTCGTCTTAGGCTGAGATTCAGAGACGTTTTTTAAGTCTTAGTTCGAACCAGGCAGAGGACATTTGCCTTTTGGTGGTTTTTCCGATTTAGTTTGCATAGAATGTGCTGCCATCTGTTAAATATATCTTTTACTATAAAAAAAAAAGATTATATTGTCTATGTCAATGTCAAATTGACAAATTTACAAAATGGCGACCTACCTTGTAATGTGCGTGTTGTTTGTAGTTTTTGTTCAATTTTGTGCCGAGTTAGTGATGTTCTGAAGTGCGATTTTTGAAAATCATACGAGCGACTTGGCAGTAGAAAGATGCATAATCTTCATAGTAATTTTGACATTTTCTACTGCCAAGTCACTCGTATGATTTTCAAAAATCGCACTTCAGGAGTTTCAGTTGTTCTCTTACCAATGTACAGATTACAGGAATAGTAAGGATACTGGAATTTCACTCGATCGGTGCGGGATTGGACGAAAACTAGCATTCAAACAACGGTATGAGTATATAAGTATATATATAAGTAGGTATGTATAGTATAGGTAGAATCACCGTAGAATTATTTTCAGAGAAACACAGATGGCGCTAGCTAGCCTTCAATTTGACATAAGGTGGATGCATAATGTTGCCACGAGTGGGTTCTCTTTTCTAATATACTTATATTACTCTTTGGTTCGAACTACTCCCGTAACATTTTGACCAAGAAGCTTCAAATTTGTGATTTTGACCCTACTTAGTTCGAACTATGACTTAAAAAATCGTCTCTGACTAAAGGCCGAAAGCACGATTGCAAACGCAGAAAGCAAAAAAGACGGGGCGCTGCCGTGCTTTTTGCAATCGGTTGAGCCAGAATTCAATTCAGAATGAGGGATTTTCCAGAGAAAAAAAAAAGCTAGTTCATAATTTCTCGATAGATGGCGTTGAACAGAGAGGGGTCGATTAGGTCATTAATTTTTTAATTTTAATTTAATTATGTTATTAATTTTTAATTATATTATTGTCGGTTTATTATTAACAATCTCGGTGTTATTGTCTTTCAACAACGAATCAAGTATCGGACGTGGCTGTATGGGCTTTGTATCCATTTTGAATATATGAACAATAAAAGAGAAAAAAATAACAAACTACAAAAACCTAAAGCCGGCTCCGCAGGCGAACGCGGGTGATGTTATCCGATGCAATGGATAACATCACCCGCGTTACCGCGGACAAGATAAAAGATATGACAGATGGATGTGTTAAATGTCGTAATCGCGGGTTGCCGTGCGTACTACGGCTTTAGCCGTATCACGCGCAACATGCTTTATTTTAATTTTTACCGGAAACGGAATGTGCTTTTATGCTGTCAAAAATTTAATCCGTTTCCGGAAAAACAAAAAGAACAATAGGACATAGGAGGACCATAGAAATATATCTATGAGGAGGACCTATTGAAAACAAAGTTTTGCGAACAAAACGGTATTATTTTGTGGAAACGGAAATTAATCTACCAATATTGATCCTTCAAATCAAGAATCCACATCCAGACCATTTCAAATCCATAGGTAGACGAAGAATTTTTCGCTTACGCTTCAATGAGGGATTTTCCAGAAGAAGAAAAAAGTTAGTTCCTAATTTCTCAATAGATGGCGTTGACCAGAGGGGGGTACAAAGATAAGAGGGGTATGAGCAAATATAATTATAGAAATACATACAATACCTAGTACAAGTTATTAAGAATCTAGCGGAATTTATCGCAGAATTTTAGTATGTCGATAATCTATCGTACGCTTTAATACTTTTTAGCACAGGATCGATTTTCTAAGGCAAGTCGGAAAGGAACAACGAACCCCAAAATGGGACTGGTTGTTCCCTTCTTGAAAAAAAATCCAAAATAGCGGAATTCAACAAGATGGCCGCCATACTAATTTCAAACTCGTATCTTTTGAATAGCTGGAGATAGACACAGGGTGCTTTAACAAATGCCGTGGAGAATGAGGTCAGCTAGGTATTTAAATGACGTCACGAAAATCCAAGATCCACCTGTAATTCATGCAATAAATTATTTGATTTGATTTGATTAAGATGGCGGCATAGATTGATGGCGGCCATTTTTCAAGTTGCTCCGAACTGCGCAAAAAGCAAGGTCGAACTCCACGTAGGCGCGTGCACAGACTATTATATTGTGGCGCGTGTGCCGAAGTATACAATGACTATGACTAGACTTTCAAAAATCATACTACAGGAGTCATCATCATCAGCCTATAAACGTTCCACTGCAGGGCACAGGCCTACCCTCAAGGAGGGTGTATGGGCATTAGTCCACCACGCATGCCCAATGCGGGTTGGTAGACTTCACAAACACATCAGAATTTCTTCTTCAGTGTATGCAGGTTTCCTCACGATGTTTTCCTTCACCGTTTGAGAGCAGTCGGTTTTACGTACATAAGTTAGAAAAACTCATTGGTACATGGCATGTTGTCCGTGCGGATTCGAACCCGGACCCCCATAATTGGGAGTCCATACCTCTCCGCAACGCGCCACCGATGGTCAACTACAGGAGTGCTATTTTTGAAAGTCAAATCAGCAGTAGAAAGATGCGTATCTCCATTCATTTTCAACGAGTGCGATTTTTTAATCTCATTCGCTGAGTTCAGCAGTTGAAAATGTCAAAATTACTGTGGAGATGTTTCTACTGCTGATTTGACTTTCAAAAATTATAAAGATTTTCATTCTTCATGAGTGCGATTTTTGAAAGTAAAATCAGCAGTAGAAAGATGCCTATCTCCATAGTAATTTTGACATTTTCAACTGCTGAACTCAGCGAATGAGATTCAAAAATCGCACTCCTGACGTATGTTTTTTTTTTGTCAAATCACCATTAGAAAGATGCAATGTCAAATCACCAGTAGAAAGATGCACGTCTCCATAGTAATATTGACCTTTTCAACTGCTGAGTTCAAAGAATGAGTTTCAAAAAACGCACTCCTAGAGTGCGATTTTTGAATCTCATTCGCTGAGTTCGGCAGTTGAAAATGTCAAAATTACGGTGGAGATACGCATCTTTCTACTGCTGATGTATGACTTTTGAAAGTCAAATCAGCTGTAGAAAGATGCATATCTCCACAGTAATTTTGAAATTTTTAACTGCTGAACTCAGCGAATGAGATTCAAAAATCGCACTCCTGAACGGTTAAAAACTCGCCTATCTCCTGTTTTCGGCTTGATGTTGAGTTTTGGGCACCCTGTACTGTAGGTATGTTCCTTGTAACTAATACCGCTGGGTAGGTACCTACCTGATACCTACGTATTACGGGACGAGATGGACGAGATATAACAATAAACTGACAATAAGACATTGTTACCGTAATATTTTATTTCTGAGCCACATTCATCACAGTTTTCGTATAGGTATCTTAATTTAGAAGTTTGACACATCAATACTTTAAAATTTAAATGTAATAAATGAGTAATGATTATCTATTATCATTTACTAGATTATTATTACAGACAGAGTTAAGAAGGTAAATGGTAAAATGCACACGTTTAGGCAATTTTTAGATTATATTTTTAAGTCTCGCAATCATAACATAACTCAGGTTTAATAGAACAGCTTTAAAATCATCATGATACTTACTTAAAACTTAAAATAAACTTTAACAACATCAATTCACCTTCCATTCTTACTCGTAAGTTGATAAGTAATGGACCGTTTATACGATGACAATTTCTAGGCGCCAACTCTGCGGCGCCTTAAATTAGCACCGTGTAACTTACGCCGTGCCTTAAAATGTTTACACGGTGCTAATTTTAGGCGCCGCAGAATTGGCGCGTAGAAATTGTCAGTCATCGTATAAACGGTCCATAAGAGTGTTGGGCAAAATGTTATTAATTACTAATTGTAATTGTTAGGTAATTGCAATTACTGCATTAATTTTTGGTTACGATTATAAATATATGCTTTTCGAAAGTAAGGAACGATTGCATTAGCCATATTTTATAATATTTAATAATCGTAACCAAAAAAGTACCTAATTCAGTAATTACAATTAACAATTACAATTAGTAATTACTTACATTTTGCCCAGCACTGGTAATAATATAATATTGCACACCAAGGAGATGTAAAAAGAGATCAAAAATATTTTCAACCAGGTACCTATTTTTTGAACACTTTCGTTGCTAAGCTCAAAACCATGACACTCGCGCAGTGGCAACGCTAAAATTGACGCCCACACAGTGATTCCATTCTCTTTGCCCACACAGTCTAACATTGAAGCGATCAACATTGCTCATATCTTGGGTCCAAGTCAAGTCACCAACTTTTTACCCACCCCCTCTGGTTTATCGCCCTCTGGTTACCGCGCTCTGGGCCTCTACCCGCACATTCGAACATTTTCATTCCAATGTCAACTCTATTCCAATGAAGTGCGGACCGAAACAGTGGCGATATAGCGAACATCGAAAGTGCGGGTACAGGGCCTGGTTCTACGAAGAAGACCTAAGGTTCAATTTCTTTGGTTTCGCATGAGGTAACGTCATCTTTTCAATTTAAATTTTGTAGTCTTGTCATTTTTGTATGCAGTGTCCGGGCTGTGCTTTCGATGTTCGATATATCATCACTGTTTCGGTCCGCACTTCATTGTAATAGAGTTGAAATTGGAACGAAAACGTTCACGTAATTGCGAAGTTCGAATGTGTGGGTAGAGGCCCTGACTCCCTATGTGGGTTCTTACGGCTGCGCCCCATTTGTTGCTGACCTTCGACGTGGTCGTCAGCAGCGGAAGTGTACACCGAAACTCATTGTAAAAAAACTTCCATACATTATCAGCATACCTAGCTCACGACTATAAATATTCCCCGAGTTAGAGATGTTCTGAAAATTCAAAACACCCACGTATAGTACTTACATAGCATGATATAATTACATTTGCCTGATATCATGATAACGTTCGAAATATCAATTCAACAATAAAATAATTAAAACAATCAATTTCAATATCGGCTCTTAAAATTATAATCTGTAAATTCGTGGACTGGACTGAGTTTGTTGTCAAATATTAGACTTATTTTTATTCTGTAGGGTACCTACCTCTGACAGGCTGTGTATGATCTGAATTTGAGTCAAGTTTATACTTGAAATTATCAAGAAATTATCTATTGCTGTTCTGTCCTAGATAGATTGTTTTTTTTTTTTTTTTTTTTATGTGTGATAGGTAAGCATTTGACCCCAATCTCACCTGATGTTGAGTGATGATGAGGCCGAAGATGTAGCATGCTTACCTAGAAAGATGCCTATTCACTCTCGCCTTGAAGAGGCCCAGGTTGTATTGCTCAGGGAACAGGTCCGCAGGCAGGGCATTCCACTCCTTAGCCGTGCGCATTATAAAAGAAGAAGCAAACTTCTTCGTGCGAATTGCTGGTAGGTCAACGACATAGGGGTGGAAACCCAGTCTGCGTCTCGTCCCCCGCAGATGAAAGGGAGACGGTGGTATCAGATCGTGTAATTCAGTCGCACACTCTCCGAAATGTATCCTATAAAAAACAGACAGACAGGCTACCTTGCGACGATGCTCAAGACTTTGTAGCTTCGCCACCGAGGTTGGATCACCTATGAGCTTCCTGGCACGCCTGTCGATTGAGTCCAGCGCGGCCAGCTGGTATTGGGCAGACCCGTCCCAGAGATGGCAGCAGTACTCCATACACGATCGGACTTGTGCTTGATAAAGTTGTAGAAGCTGTCCCGGAGTAAAGTACCGTCTGACCTTCGAGAGGACGCCCAGTTTTTTCGCTGCGGTTTTCGCCATGGACTCAATGTACCGTCCGAAATTCAGATCGGACGATATTTTAATGCCAAGGAGCTCCAGGCGATCAGCTATCGGTATGGACACATTTCGGAAAGTCGGGGTCAAAGCGAAGGGACTCCGTTTTGTGGAGAAAAGGCACGCCTGTGTTTTGCTTGCGTTGAAACTGACCCGATTAGTATCACCCCAGTCGGACACAGATTCAAGGGCCAAGTTTATTCGCTGCACCATGGCCTCTCGACAAGACTGAGTAACGTCCAATTTGACCCCTGCACCGGACAGATATCTGTCAGCAACAGTGCTGTCGTCTGCGTACCCAAAGGTTCCGGGCACAAGCATGTCGTTTATATGCAGCAGAAATAAAGTGGCTGAAAGAACTGACCCTTGAGGAACACCGGCATTAATAGCCATTTGATCCGATGAGTATCCATCAATGAGTACTCGAATGGATCGTTCGCTCAAGAAGTCAGCTATCCAGTTGCATAGGTCAATCGGAATTCCATATGAAGGAAGCTTGCTTAAAAGGCTTGCATGCCAGACCCTGTCAAAGGCTTTGGATATGTCAAGAGACACGGCAAGTGCCTCCCCGTATCTCTCGACAGCCTCGCTCCACAGATGAGTGGCATACACAAGAAGATCCCCCGTGGACCGTCCTGGGCGGAACCCATACTGACGGTCACTGAGGAGGTCGTTATGTTCCAGGTATGCCAGGAGCCGGTTGTTAAGTACACGTTCCATAGTCTTGCAGAGTATGGAAGTGACCGATATTGGTCTATAGTTGACAGGGTCGGCACGACTGCCTTTTTTGGGCACGGGTTGCACGTTGGCAAGCTTCCATGACCTTGGGACTACCGCAGTCTTAAGTGAGAGGCGATACAGGCGTGTTAAAACAGGAGACAACTCTGGAGCACAGGTGTGTAGGACAATCGCTGGGATTCCGTCGGGTCCGCTAGCCTTGTTCACGTCTAGAGAACGCAGGATTTTAAGAACCTCTTTTTGGCGAATGTAAACTGATGCCATTGAGCATTCAGTACGAGGAATGGTAGGTGGTGTTATATCTGAGTTCTCCAGATGCGAATTCCCGGCAATAAGATTAGCAAATAAATTTGCTTTCTCCTCCGCCGAGTGTGCTAGCGATCCGTCAGGTTTTATTAGCGGTGGCAGGGAGGGACGGCCGAAGTTTGCTTCCACTGCTTTGGCAAGCGACCAAAACGCTTTGCTGCCAGCTGGATAGGAGGCAAGCTTAGCCCCTATACGACCTATATGGTCGAACCGGGCTTTTCGCAACACCTTTTTGCAAGACTTGGCGGCTTTGTTGTAAGCTTTCTTCAGTTTTTCTGTGTTCGGAGCCTTCTGCTTTCGAGCATCAGCCCAGGACATATACGCTGACTGTTTTAGCACCTCAGCACGAGAACAATCGGCGTTGAACCATGGGCGAGCTTTGGCGCCGGTTGACACGTCAGAGTACGGAATAAAATATTCCATACCCTGACGTATCACTTCGGCAACCGCGTTCGCAGCGCTCGACGATTCCCCTGAAGAAAAGCAGGTTTGCCGCCAAGGATAGGAAGCAAAGAAGTGTCGCATCTCGTCCCAATCTGCTGACCTGTATCGCCACACTCGTCTCTTACCACAATGGCCCTGATCAGGTGGGGAGTATACGGATACAGTTTTCACCAGACAGTGGTCGGAGGTACCTAAAGGGGCACATACCGACACAGAATATCTGTCTGGATCAGTTGTCAGCAGAAGGTCCAAACAGTTGGCCGTGTGAAAGTCAACGTCAGGTATCCGTGTGGCACAATTGACCAGCTGGCTGAGATCTAGCGATAGTGCAAGTTTGCGCGCCTCTCGTCCAGCGTGATCGGTCTTCTGGTAGGGGAACAGCCATTCTTGATGGTGAGCATTAAAGTCGCCCAGAAGGGTCAGTTGCGCCACAGGATACCTAAGTTGAGCCTCCTCAGCCGCCTCTCCAAGATAGTCGAACAACCTAGTTGTCTCCTGATCTCCACTGTGCGAACGGTAGACACAGGCGTAAACAATTCGTTCGAAACCTGTTTCCACCAGTATCCACAATACTGAGAAGGAAGGGTCTTCAAGGTTTTTGAGACGCTTGATGCAGATGTCATCGCGAGCGTACACACAGAGTCCGGCGTGCGGAACGAACCTATGCTCCAGAGAGTACCCAGGGTAGCTGAGGTACGCCGCGTCTGCCGGACATCTGATCTGCGTCTCGGTGAGAAACAGCAGTTGTGGTTTTTCAGTCTCTAGGTGGTGGTGGACTGCTACGAGATTTGAGTGCAATCCTCGGATATTGCAAAGGTGCACTTTTAAAGGGAGAACGTGCAACCGCTGTTTAACTTTCTTCCTTTTAGAACCTTTCATAGTTTTTTCGAAGAGCGAATAGGCAGGAGGACGGTAGTTGAGCGAGGAGTCGCATCAATCGAGCCAGATAGTATACTGAAGTCTGCCACACATTAAGATAGCTGGGTTGGAGACCGCGGGGACGCCCGAACCCCCCCGGGATTGCCCACCAACTTCTCCCATCCGGTCGCCAACCGGCATGGTGGAGCAACCCGGGATTTTTCGCTAGGTGGCGGGGCAGCCTTTCACGGGTGGCTTTCCCGCTAATTGGGCCCCCTACTTCCTGCGGTCGGCCAGCGGAGCACCGTGCTTCGGATCCCGCTAGCCTCCAAAACCAGCCAGCCGGTGTAGCAGAGTTCAGCAGCCTGTGAACGGTCTTCTGACGCGACACTACTGCTCAGACCCATCCTCCATGGGGCAACTCCGGACTTCATGGCGAAACATGGTTAATACCACTTGGCGACACGGCTCAGTCCGGAGGGTGGTAACCAGCCTCGGCCGAAACCTACCACCGGTAAGTTGTCACTCATTTAGCACCACCCAGGGGTCACGTGTAGGGTCTCGAGGGTAAACCTACGGACGCGAGTGACTCCAACCCCCAAAAAATTGTGTCCTGACTCTAGTATAAACAGACTAAATAAGGACGAGTCTTTAATCGCGCGCGACACGTTTTCGCTGCATATTAGGTATTATAATTATGTATGATACAAAATAACCTCTTCCCGCGCTTTTCAGAGAGTGGAAAGCACGCTTGCACGCAAGTAGAGATGTCCTATCTACTTCTACTAGAGCCAGAGGGGCTGCTGTTGGCTGAATATAAATACTACAAACCCCAAGATAGACCAGACCAGACAGAATGCATCAAACAATAATGAACATGGTGAGCATAAAACACGGCGCGCAACAACCGATAGAGGACCTAATAAGTACCTACCTGCCTACTAAGTAAGTATTTTGAAATTTATAGCGTAGCATAGGTAGGTATTCGATGTTTGTGATAAATAACATTATATACAGAAAATTATAAAACTGCTGCACTGCTAATGTGGTATGGTTCAAATTTGAAATACCTACTTTGTAAACGTGTCGAATCTCAAGGTTCGACGGATGACGTTTACGGTCAAGCACCGGTCGAATCTCAAAGTTCGACGGGCGGTCGACTCTACCTGGTCCTAAATACAGGCTTATTGTGATGAAATAAGGTTTATTTCTCTTTGGAATGTTTTGTGACATAAGACCTTATGAAATTCCCCTTCTAATGATATATTGAACCAATAGGAGGGAGCCATAGTGAAGGGAATACAGTGATTTTATGTGACTCGGTATAGGGAAGTGCCGGTGCTTGACGGCCTGTCAAGCCCTGTGCAGCTTCCGATAGCCGATCTGTGAAGCACCGGAGAAATCAGCAGCGCGCGCGGTAGGCCTCCGCGCGGCTGATTCGTGGAAGAATCAACAGAATTCTCCAACTTCTCGTTGTTTTTTCAAGTTGTTTTTTGTTTTTCACGCTTCCTACACTCATTTAGATTGTAGAAATAAACATCAAATTCACTACATTACTGTATACAAAGAGAAACAACGAAAATAATACGGCGCGGCGCGGCGGCGACCGATTTTTACAAAAAATTCGATAAAATATGTCAAATTTCCAATGTTTACGTTTTTTACTCCTCTATAGTACTCCCTGGTAATTTATACGGCTTTGGATACAAAGAAATCGGCCAATTTCAAAGATATAAATCAATTTTTGAGTCGGAAAAAACATGTACGATGGAGATCACATTGATGAGAGATAATAAATCAGACGCACAAACTAATATTTATAAGTAGATAGTAATTAGTAATTACACAGCCTGCCTAGATAATATCTGTGATGCATGTAGATATATTTTATTCGACGTAGTTTAATTTTAAAATACATGATAGGAAAATTAGTTACTTATAGACACCTTCACAAAATTTCACATTAATTAAATACTTAATAAAGAGTTTAACATAAAAAATGAGTTACTTACTTTAAGTACTTATTATTTACAAATCTGGACAATATTTGGCACCTTATTTTCAATACTTACAATTGGCACGAAATTTTCATTTACACTTTGGCACAAAAATGAGCACATTTAATTTTAAAAACTTGTTGACTTAGGCCTCTTTCAACTAATAGGGCAAATCAACTTAACAACTTTCTCTTACCGTTTAGGTAACCTAACTGATAATCAAAATTTAGATACCTAGGTATAGCTAAGGGTAGATAGGTAGGTACACCCCAACTATTCTACTACCCATTACAATACTCTTTACCCAGACAGATGTTTATGTTAATCACAATCACATCACAATGTGAATTACAATTTGTAATTAGTAGTTGATTACATTTTTCCAGTCACTGCTGCACTCAATTCAACTCAAATCAATTACTAATTAGAAATTGTATTTGTTAATTACAATTACCCAATTACCTACCTACTATTTTAATTACGATGAAAAATAATTGTGCTTTTCTAAAGGAAAAAATGATTGCATTAGCCATTATTATATTATGTTATAAATAATATTATAAAATGCTGATGCAATCATTCTTGATTTTCGATACGCATACATTTTTAATCGAATACAAAAAGTAATTGAGTAGGTATTGCAATTAAATTACAATTTGTAATTATTAGTTAAATAACATTTTTCCCTCCACTGCAGTGCAGTGCTCTGTTAATCAGCATTTGCTGATTAAACATTGTTATTATATGTATAATTGTATACCTATAGAAATTGCACAGCTCTCAAGCGATGAAGGAAAACATCGTGAGGAAACCCGCATTGCATAGTTACGCTGGAGAAGAAATTTTGATGCGTATTGTATAATCAAGTCTACCAATCCGCATTGGGTACGCGTGGTGAACTATACTACAACTAACTGACAACGCCAGCACCTTGGAGGCAGTCTGCAGAGCTGCACGCTGCAGTGGCACAGATTGTCGAAATATGTATAGTTGGTCTGTAATTCTGTATCACAGTATAAGACAGTAATACATCTTCATACAATGGTACCAAACGTGGCTTGTATGTGTGCTCGCCTGGCTCGCCAGTACGTACGACGATATCTCAGGCAGCTAAGGCAGCGCCAGAAGGGACGACGCGGAGATATTGTGGCTGTACGCTGCACTGGCACAGATTGTCGAAATATGGATAGTAAAGAGTAGTTGGTCTGTATCTTATCATGTAGATGTACCGTTCACTTATCTTATCACTACAGGAACTTTCTTAGACTTTCCTTAAAGTCCCAACAGTCAGGCAAGGAGAGGCACTATGTCGTGTGCATGACGGTGGTCCGGCGCGAGTAGCCCCGCCGTGTCGCGCTGCCGGACCCCTGCGCCTCGCACTCCCTCCGCACTCGGTCTATTATGTCGGCTACCAGCTTCTCTTCGCGGGTTCGCTTCTCGTCCCAATCTCTGTCGCTTGTTGTTGATGTGCCTGTTTCTGTAACTGAATTACTTTCATGTGATTGTTTTACTAGGTATAAGTACAGTCTGCTATAAGAAAATGTTGAATTTAGTGGTGATTTTTTCATTATTTCGTAGTTAGGTGTTATTACTGTCATATACAGGGTGTAAGTGACAGCCTAGCAAATACTGAAACGGTGAACTCAGACCATCAAACTGAGCAACTTTGACTATGGAGCGTACCTCAGGAGACGCGAAAAAAAATCAGCTGTCCCATACATTTGCGTCGAGTAGGTAGGAACAGCAGTTTTGTATAGGACAGCTAATTCTTTTTTCGCGTTTTTTGAGGTAGGCTCCATAGTGAAAGTTGTTCAGTTTGATGGTTTGAGTTTACCCTTTCAGTATTTGCTAAGCTGTCATTTACACCCTGTAGGTATGTTAAGACTGAATTCCTGAGATCAGTGTTATTATTTTGTAGGAACTTTATACTGAAAGTGCTGCAACGAGGCGCTCGTTGGTGTAGTATTGGAAACGATCACCGAAGTTAAGCAACGTCAGTCTTTGGATGGGTGACCGCTTAGTGGTATATTTCACCTCGAACGTCTCCGTGCTTCGGAAGACACGTTAAGCAGTTTGTGGGCGGTCGTTAAGACAGTTCATAGGCGACTATAGTAAATTATCTGTCAGGAAGTTGACCTAGTGGTCAAACCTACCCAGAGGCAAATTAGTATTTGCCTCTACCAATCCGCTGGGCAAGCGTGGTGGAGTATGGCCCACTCCCTCTCACCCTTATTCTCGAGTCCTTTTCCCTGCAGTGGGATCCTACATGCTATAACTAAACTATTTACCGAAGTTAACCACTCTATAACAACGTTTCAATACTAAGTACTTTTATTACCTCTAGTAATTTTCTTCAGCTCTGTTTTAGCGGATGTGTGTTTGACAACGGTGGTCTGGTAGTTAGGTACACTCGTCATGGGTATGGAAAGCTCTGGATCTGGTTCCTCCTTCACCTCTGGTAGTGGGGGAGTTTCTTTCGCCTCGGCTTGTGAATTCGTTAGGACTGGGTTTGAATCCGATAAGATATCACTATGCCTGCTAGCTAAATGACCGATGTAACCTGGGAAAAAAATATTTAATTTTACATATTTTGCTTCAAAAGGAATCTGATCAGGAAACCTACCTAGTTCTGATGCGATGTTTAGCATTTATCAAATTATGTTTTTTAGTAAAGTTTTGATAAAAGACAAACTATCTTTTGTTTGGCGATTATTATCTGACCTCAGGATTTCTGAATAAAGATCTTATAGTGCAAGGGTACACGTTCAGTATTTCATCAGTCTGGTCCATCAGTCTGGTCTGAATGACGGGAGAATGATGCCAGAATGATGGGAGAATGATGGACTGATGGAATGATGGTAAACCATCCATCCAGACTGTCATTCCGTTGTGAATGATGGTATACTGATGGTAAACTGATGGTCGTATCATTCTGGTGTCAGTCACCGTCGGGGTTGCCAGATTGGGGGCTTTTCACGCGATTTTTGGGAAAAATTTGGCCTTTGGGGAAAATTTGGAGAAGTGAAATCGTTGGGGAAATTTATGGGGAAAAAATTATTAAGGTGGGGAATAGTGGGGGCTTTAATTAAATAAAATTTTAACACTGCACTATGATTTATGTTACAAAATTAGGGCCTAATAATTAGAGATCGGATATTCGGATTCATAGTTACCTAAACTTCATTTTTAGCAATAAAATTATGGAAGCGGCTTCTTAAAATTATTATTTTTAATATTTATCGGGATGCCATGAAAATGCGGGAATGCATAATGTTAATTTTTTTAATTTAAAAGAGAAATAAATCCCGGGATGTCAGTAACTCGTACGTCTGGCAACCCTGCAGTCTTCCATCATTCTGGCGTCATTCAACGTTTGACCAGACTGATGGACCAGAATGATGAAATACTGATGGGAAACTGATCGTGTAACCCACTCATCATTCTGGCATCATTCTGGCGTCATTCTGGCGTCATTCAGAATGATGGACCAGACTGATGAAATACTGACCGTGTAACCTGGCTCATAGAATCTTAAAGATCTCGATTCAAAAAAATTCTAGATGTACTCGTACCTAGTGCTTAGATATAGAAGAGATAAATAGTCGGGTTGTTTTCTGAAGGATGGGTCTACCTATTATAATGATTAAGTAGGTATATTACTAAGGGATCTACCGGAGGATGGGCAGCAGTATCCTCTGAGTATACACACATTGAATCCAACTGCGATCATCGCCAACCCGCCTTCCAAGCGTGGCGATTATGGCAAATCCCCCCATTTTGGGGGAGGCTATGTCCATTAGTAGACGTCTGTCGGCTGATATGATGATGATGAAGTATATTATCAGATGAGCTGATGCCAAGCGCAAGCCCATTTCGAATAAAACAAAATATTCGATTTTTGATCTTTTCTTCACATTTTAAACTAATATTTTAATGTAGGTAGGTAGGTATTACCTATCTAATTACCTTATTTTATTCTATTTACTTTTGTGACATGTAATTAACCCGGCGAGGATGTGGAGGGGTCAATTTGACCCTCTCAATTTTTTATCGAGTGTAGTTTTTTCCCGCAGCCGATAGATTTTGAACGTCTCAGTAGCTGTTGCTAAAGAACCCACCCGTATGCCGAACACCGCTACACAATTAGCCGCTGCCTGCGACGGGAATCACATGTGCGGAAAGTCAAAATGGGTAAATATGACCCTGCACAGTTTTTTGCAATGTTTCGGAAGTACTTTTTATTGAATATAATTTATTTTCAGGTGTTTCTGGACGCAATGAGTAACCAGGAGCGTCGGGATAAGCGTATATGATAGATTTTGTTACAACCAGACAGTGAAGACGACTCGTTGTCTGTCGGTAGTAAAATTGAAGATCATTTGAGTGAACGCAGTCAAGATATTGATACTGAGCAGAACGTAATCAACTAATATGACAGCTAGGATGAGATTTACCCATAGAGAAAATAATGGATTTACCGCTATTTGGATTGCGAGGTCGGAAGGCAGGGTCTTGCTAAAGTTGATTATTTTATGCCTTTGGTAAAAGTAATATAATAAAACCATTTTGTAATATGACGTGTGTTTTCTTTATTAAAATCCATAAAATAATATCCAGCTAATATAATCATCTCCTATGCTTTGTGAAAAAATATGGATTTAGCCATCTAAACTGCAAAAGAAATACAGGGTCAAATATACCCTCCACAACCTCCACGTAACTATTTTCACCACATCCTCGCCAGGTTAATTACGAATTAATTACGATTATCGTTATTAGTTATGTTAGTTATAATTTTCATGACATAGGTAGCCCTACATTTTCATATAGGAGAGTGTACATTTGCACACCTAATAACATAATTATTAGCTCACCTTTCCTACTCTTGAAGTAAACAAGACACTGTTCACACTGGAACAGCGGGGCGGGGTTCAATGGATGTATAACATGCAGTTTGTACTTGTGTCTGTACCAGTGCGTGCGACTCTGCAGTATCTCGCCGCAAAGTTTACAAATAACACTACCATCGTTCCTCATGAAATACTCTAACAAATCAGTCCTTGCTTTAGGCGGTTCTTTGCTTTCTTCTTTGTCTGTCTCTGGATTGGTGGGGTCTTCGGGAGTTGTGTCGGTTAGGAAGTGGACGCCAGTGGCATCGAGTGTCGGCTCCTCGTTGGCGCTCTGAGCTCCATTTTGCACGTTGCTGTTTTGCTCTGTGTTCGTAGGAGACATTACTTCTAGAGTGATAATAGGCATGTTGCTGTCACCGTCTTCGTCTATGTAGCTGTATTCTGTAAAATTGTTATAAACAATGGTTATCGCAAAATTTTACGAGAAGGGAACATGGTACGAGATATTCACGTTGGTTTTTTTTTAAATCATAACAGAAAATAACGCAGATCCTCAAAATCTTTTGTACCTACCTATAGAATCGATAACTTTAATAATAAGTAAGTATAACATGGTATGATATCTACGGGGTGAAATTGGTATCATGCCTATACCTTTTATATTTATATTATTTGTATATTTGTATGTTTTATTGTATTTTAAACTAAGAGTCTACCCATCAAACTGAAAAACTTTTAGTATAGGAGTAAACAGATCGAGGCAAAAAAAAATTGCTGTTCCATACTAAACTGCAGTGCCTACTGCCTACGGTACTCGACTCAATTGTATGCAACAGAAGATTTATTTTGTTACTATCGGTTTGCACCTATAGCAAAAGTTGTTTAGTTTGGTAGACTCTTAGTTTAAAAGGATGCCCAATGATTTCAATTTCACCCTTTGTAAGTACCTACAAAGTTTACACTCTTACTTACTTACAATCTTTGAAACTAGAAAAATGGACAAGGCAAAATACAGTTTATTTCGCAGTTTTAAAAAGTTAGAAAGCACATGTTTAGGGCAAGGAGATATCCAATAAGGTCCGCCACATACATCCTACGGAATTCCGTCTGAATTCCGAATCGGGAAATACGATATCGTATGGATTTTCCCCCTCCATAATTGCGTTCGGAATTGCGGAGATATCAAATCCTATACAAAACCATAATCCTGATTTGGAATTCCATATGTATGTAGCGGACCGAGTGTTATTAAATACGTTTTCGCTTGTATGGGGACATCATAGATAAGCTACTCTGCCGTGCAATTTATAAACGCAGTAACCAACAGTTTGATAGTTTCGAGTAAAACGCGCTCAAAGATTCGACCGTGTTTTGTGGTGCCACGAATTCTACAGTAACCTTTAGTCTATTTGAAGTCACTTTTTATATAGAAAAAACAGTGTAGATTTTAAATTTTGCATCAAATGTACTTAATTGTAGTAATTAAGCATTAAAGTAATCCAAAATTACTTTATACCTAGAATCACATTAGTTTAAAAGCAGGATTAAACAACGCATGAATGCAGTGAATTTGTTGCTTACTGCGCTTATGCGTAGCAATTTCACATAAAATGCATTTGAGCTATGCAGTAAAGTATTGTACTGCGTTCATAAGAAGGAAGTGTCAAAACTATATCAAGCAAGTCGATAGTATAATTTTTTTAAAGTGAAATTAAAGTGAAATTAAAAAATTCTGGACCACTATTTTTCTTAAATAAAAAAAAAATATGCTTATTCTATGGCGTCGATTTGAATTTTAATTCATAGCTAACACTTTTTCCGAGATTTTTTCATAAATCAATGTCTGATCATACTGAGCAATTTAAATAAATCGATAACAATGAAGGTTAATTTTTGAAAAAAAAATTACCAAGTTTTGAAATCATGCGGTTTTTCTTTTGTATGAAAAGAAGTGTGCATTTTACTGAAATAACTTCCTCGTTTTGTTAGCTTTCTAAAAAGGTATAAATGTTTTAGAAAAAAATGTAATTACAATGTCAAAAAGGTTTTTTACTTAGTACGTGACACGTAGAGGCAACATTCTCCTGGAGAAAAATTTTACGATTTTTTTTAGATAACATTATTTATTAATTTAAATCTACACATCTTACTCAGAGTGAGCCCCTCGGTTCCATACACATACACGCAAACACTTTCTTAGTTCATTTTCGGTTACTCTTGAAGTAAAGGTAAAATCTCATTACCTCCGCTGCGTTTATTATGCGCTGCCTTAAGTCTTCTACGTCGCTTACTGGGGTTTGATAAACAAGGTCTTTTATTGTGTCCCCAGACATAAAAATTACATGAGATCAAGTCGGGACTTCTTGCAAGCCAAGGAGTGGCCTTCCTCTACCAATCCCTAAAATGGTTATGGTACGTTGCTGGCCCGACTTGCAACTTATTCGAATAGATAGATTGGTAGAGGACGGCCAACTCATGGTCTGCAAGAAGCCCCGACTTGACTCCATGTAATTTTCGTGTCTGAGGTAACATGAAAGGCCTTGTTTATCAAACCTCAGTAAACGACGTAGAAGACTTAAGGCAGCGCATAATAAATGCAGCGGAGGTAATGAGATTTTACTTTTACTTCAAGAGTAACTAAAAATGAACTAAGAAAGTGCTTGCGTGTATGTGTTCAGAACAGAGGGGCTCACTCTGAGTAAGATGTGTAGATTTAAAATAATAAATTATGTTATCTCAAAAAAAAATTAAATTTTTCTCCAGGAGAATGTTGCCTCTACGTATCACGTACTAAGTAAAAAAGCTTTTTGACATTTTCTAAAACATTTTATACCTTTTTAGAAAGCTAACTAAAAGAAGAAGTTATTTCAGTAAAACGCACACTTTTATTCATACAATTTTTTGAGAAAAACGCATGATATCAAGATTTCTACGATTGACATGATTCAAGGAACCGAGGGGCTCACTCTGAGTAAGATGTGTAGACTTAAATTAATAAATAATGTTATCTATAAATAAATCGTAAAATTTGCTCCAAGAGAATGTTGCCTCTAAGTATCACGTACTAAGTAAAAAACCTTTTTTGACATAGTAATTCCATTTTTTTCTAAAACAATATACCTTTTTAGAACGCTAACAAAACGAAGAAGTTATTTCAGTAAAACGCACACTTCTTTTCATACAAAAGAAAAACCGCATGATTTCAGGATTTTGTATTTTTTTTTTCAAAAATTAACCGTCATTGTTATCGATTTATTTTGAATTGCTTAGTATGATCAGACATTTATTTATGAAAAAATCTCGGAAAAAGTGTTAGCTATGAATTAAAATTCAAATCGACGCAATAGAATAAGCATTTTTTTTTTATTTAAGAAAAAGTATGAAAAAATTGGGTTTTTGGTAAAAAACCTTAAATTCCAAATATCTCGAAAACTATTAATTTCCGACCCCACATATGGGGGTTTACATAATTGCATTTCGGCTGCCCTTTAACATCCTGAAAGCAATACGTCGAATTACAAAATGTATAAAACATATAAAAAATAAACGCGGCAAGAGTTCGCACTGCATTTATACTAAGGATGTGCTCTAGTCATTTATGAATATAGTTACGTATGAAGAATCCTTACCGTAACTACTGCATTTATGCTATGGTATGTTTGGAAAAAAATATTATTTGTCATTATTTATAAGCAGTAAGATTACTTACTGCACACATTTATAGGGTTCGCAATGTCGAGGGTGCCTTTACTGCATTTATGGTTTTTGCTTTACCTCCTTCTAAGGTACTTACCGAAAAACGGGTCTTTTTTTCCGAAAGATCTCATCGCGAGGATGCCAAATATGTAATAAACTCAATTTTGAAAAAAATTCACCCACTGCGTTTATAAATTGCGGGGCAGTACTATGGGGACATCCAGGGACATCTTGATTCACAGTGGGCCATGGGCTACCAAACTCCGCCAAGCCACAGGCCAAGCTCTGTCAGCGCCATCTAGGATCTAGATATACTATGACCATTAAAAAAATTTTTCCCGGAAAAAAGACCTTGCCACCTAGATCGTTTTCTTCACTCTAATCCCCTTCGAAAACCTTTAAAAAATTCAGGTAAGTAGTACTCACAATGTATCCAGGTAGGTATTGCTTGGTATTTTATTTATGAAAAATTTGTTAAAATAATAGGTATAGTATTAGTTAGGAAGCACAATATGTTTAGGGCAAGGAGATATCCAGTAAGGTCCGCCACATGCATCCTACGGAATTCCGTCTGAATTCCTACATAGGCAAGTCTTTAAATAGTTCATCCCTCCAATGGTTGTCTGAAAGAAATCGCTTTTATTTAGAAGACCGCCCTTTGTACCCTTCTCATTCTTGTTATAAATTGTATTTGTATATTCTTGGTGTGCAAATAAAGAATATTGCATGTAAGGATATCTATATTTCGTATCTGTCACCGGTAAACTAAAAAGAAACAGTAGTGACTAACTTTTGTAATCTTTGAAAAGTAATAAAATCGGTTAGCGTGTATTTTAAAAATCTCAACCATAACAATGATTAAGTTACCTAAGTACCAAAAATCATCCTTTACTAAGTGAGCATTTCTTGTCTATCGGATCCAAATTGGATCTCGGAAACGGCTCTTTGTCTTATATGTTGTTTCTTAAAGGTCTTGTCTTATAGTTTGTTTCTTAAAGGTCTTGTCTTATAGTTATAGGTTGTATCTTAAAGGTCTTTTCTTCCTATAGGTTTCTTAGGGAAATTTGTTAGTATCATGGGTACAAGATCCCTTAAAGTAGTGCAATAGTTTACTCTAACACCCTGTTATTTCTTTGTTATACAGGGTTTCATGGTAAACAGCTGCATTGTAACCATGATACTGAACAACTTTCGCAAAGAAACCTATGGGAAATTCGCAAAAAATTGTTTGGACTTTCAATACCTACTAAATGCAATCAGCTGATCGAACGTTTTTATGAAAAGTTGAGAAAAAAATTGCTAATTTACTATAGGTTTCTTTGCGAAAGTTATTCAGTATCATGTGTACAATAACGCCTAAAAGTAATGCAACTGTTTACCCTAACACGCTGTATAGGGTCCTTCCCTTCTTAATAATGCTGACAGTTTTTAAGGGGATGATCAGACCATCAAACTGAACAACTTCCTCTATGGGAACAAGGTCGAAAGCGCGAAAAAATCTGCTGTTCCATACAAAGCTGCAACCCAAACGACCCAAATGAATGGGAAAGCAGATTTTTTTCGCTATTCCGATGTTTTTTCCATAGAGAAAGTTATTCGGTTTGATCATCATCTTAAAAAAAACGTCAGGATATTAAGTTGTACCCTGTATAATAGTTATACCTACCTACAAGTTTGTCCTAATTACGACAAGTTTAGGAAATAAATTAAAATGAGTTGCCTCTTTATAATTTTTTTCAGTTTTATTTGGATTATTTGTAGTGTACATATTGTCACATTAATTAGGTATTCAGTAAGATGGTAAGATCTTTTCTCTATAATTAAACTAATTTAATTTCTTGTTACAATAAAAATAAACTTTTGTCTCGTTTACATCAATGTATTGTTAAAGCTTTGATGTTTGCAACATTATTTATAGCTAAATATCGTATCAGTTAAACTGTGGTAGTCATTGTTAATAACTGTTACTATAAACAAAAACTATCAAATATCTAACGAACGGTCTTAACAAAATACAATTAATTAAGGAATTAGTCGAAAAGACACAGCTGATATTCAATATGGCCGACATTATTATAAATTTTGCCGATCAGTAATCTATCGACATTCCTAAAAAAGCTGTTTAAAATTATACCCAGGATGTTTACTGAAACAAAATAACTATTATAATAGAATTTGGAAAGAATCATAGATAAAAGTATACAAAAAGAATAAACCAAATGCGTAATATCTAACAATAATTAAGGTGTTAATCTGTAAAATAAAAGTTATTTTGTCGTGTACTAGAATATAGAAAAAACAAAACTTTCATATAAACATTGCACTTCAAGTGAATTTAAAGAACCTACGTAAACTTGTGATTATAATATTATGTATTACAAATTATAAAATGATAAACTCTGTCATCTTTTACTTATTATAATTATATTATAACATATTATCAAGTTGTTCTAAATCAATTCAATTTCCATTTTAAGAAAGTATACCTACAAAATTGATATCTATGTGATTTATTCGGTATTAAAACCAAATGCATGAGAAAACATTACTTTCCTGTTGTATAATACTTGTTATCTCTTAATGGTAAATGAACGACATTTGTAATATATAACTTTTATATACTGCTGCCATGCAGCAGTGTTTAGAAATGAAAGTAAAAAAAAGAATTACAATAACTCAACAATGAACATAATATGACCGCTAACTTAGTTAGCACTAATATCACAAAATAAAATACTACAAAAAGAAAGAAAAAATAACATTCACCCACTCTGTTTTAAGAAATAAAGAAAGAAATAAAAAGATGGGAAATTTGAAGAATTTGCGTAATAATGTCACGAGTGATGAAAATAACAAGAATAAAACCAAATGAAAATATGATCGCGAAAATTTAAGTCCTTACGTCCTGAAAATGCGATATTTAAAATCAAATTTGTGCGATTGACTGGCGCTGGCTTACAAATAACATCACACGAAAAATGTTAATACCTTATTGGCGACTATGAAATAAATGATTCAAGCGATACACCATTAAAATATATACATAAACGTGACCGAACAGAACTTATCGTTACTATACGTAAACTATCTGAAGGGTTGTGCGCTAAATTTAAAATACAAACTCAATTAATAACCAATACCTAATCTTTTTAAGTAGATATAATAGTAAATCTAAAATCTATATTTTATACTTTGAATCTAAATAATAAAATTGCTCTTAATTATACTTACCTATAATAATTTTCCCAAACTTGAACTTAATATTAAATGGAGATTGGTTAGGTATGTATAACATAATCTAACAAACGTTATTTTCCTTATCAATGGAAGAACTGGTGATTTCTTGTCGTTTCAAGTCCTATGTCGTCTAGGACATATACACTACCTCTAAAAGTGAAACATTAAGAAATTGGAAACATTACTTATACATTTAAACAAATTAATAAAACGTGCTATGGCACTATTAGGTTTTATGTAAAACATAATATTTATATTTTTCAAACCATGTTGCTTTTTTAATAAGTAATAAAGATTCAAATAGGTACATATCGTTAAAATCGCTCACTAATGTTCAAACAGAAATTTACCTACAGTACAAAGTCTTTAATATAATAAGAAATAGAAATTTAAACATTAACATATTTAATATACTTTTGCTTCTGTTGTATATCGACCGATATCAGCAATATATGCATGGTTATTGTTGCCGTTTATAGATTTATATGTTTTGTTTAATAAAATTATACAATATTGTATTTTAATTTGGAAAAAAAGAAGATATCCTTATAATTAATAATTATGATCATCAACTTGCGCAGAGAGACAAAATATTAATTACAGTCTTTGGTTGGTGTCTTGCGGTACTTCAATTAACTCTACAATTTTGGGCAACAATAATCGAAAATATATCAGGCACTGACCAATTTCAAGGCACATTTTTAGAGCTGACTGCAGCACCTATTAACACTATTAAATTTATTATAAAAAATTCAAGTAAATATGATGTAATAATTATTGCGTAACTGGCCTCTATTATATTTGTATATTTATTGTCTAATATTTGCACAACCATACTTTTCAAACAAGTATAACATAATGAGCTTTATGTAACAAACATTAGATATTAAATGCATAACGGTCACATTGGAAATATATAATACGTACAATATAAAAGTGTACATCAAAATTTTACTCCAAAAATAGAACGAATTATATAATACATAGTTAAACTCCAGAACTCTTCATAAAATCTAAAGAAAACTAACAGCATAACTCCATTGCCAAACATGTTACAAATAACATCGGTAGATATGACATTATTTCTCACGGTTAAACTGTTTATTCTGTAAATTCACCGATAAAGAAACATTTGCCCTAAAACAATACATTGTAACTTATTTTACAATGAACCACACCCCATAAACGTGAATTTTTGATAGGCATTCAAAGGCACAATATTTTCCTTGAAGAAAGTTAGTATGGAATCAATAATACTCAATTGACACTATTGGACGTCGACGCCGCGCGCCGCGCTGTCGCTCACACTTGCGCGGGGTCAGGCGAAGAGTGTGATGGCGTCGAGCCTAGTGGTGACCCTGACCCCATCGCCTCTAGCTTGATCCCGGGCGGTAGCTGGGCCTCCATTCCCGGTATCAAATAAAACGCATTCGGTGGATAAACACAATCCTTAGGCACGTAACAATCATGCGTCGTCTTCATGTGGTTCTTCATCTTGTCAGGCCTAGAGAACTCCTTGCAGCAAACGGGACAAGGGAACACTTTTCTCTGTTGCCCCTCGTGGTACAAGAAGGCGTGCCTCTGGAATGAATATTTATTTTTGAAAGTTTTCTGTATGTTTTCCTTAGCGCATTCTGTGCATTGGTATACTCCCTCGTTAACGGAGGCATATCTAAATAAGTTGAGTCCCCGGACAGACATTTCTGTCAGTTGTTCTGCAGGGTCATTCGAGGCAGAATTGGCTCTTCTCCTTATCCGTCTTCTGACTGCTGGCCTTTGCATTTGATTTCCTTGTAACGTGTTGTTGTTTAGAGAATCGGTCTGGTACTCGTTCGATGTGGAGGCTTGTGTCGCGGGGTTTATACGGATTTTACCATGTCCATCATTTGATGGTGAGTGTGCGTATTTAGAATCCTTATTTTCGGAGTCTGGCGTACCGCGGCCTGGAATAAATAACAGCACCCGTGAGATCTTTTGAACAATTATAATAATAATAAAAATATATCTCATTAATTCATTAGTCTACAACTCTACATGATAATGTGAGTGCTAGATTACTGAAATAAAATATCTAGCTAAGAATTTATGATTAAAATTAAACAGGTATAATAAATCTGATAAAGATTACAAGCATGTAAGTGTCAAAATAAGGTTTTAAAATTAACAGATGAGAAAGAAAAACAAAAATAAAATATATTAACCTTTATTTGTTCAAATTGAATGAATGACATCGATTTGACCATGATTAAAATGAAAACATAATTGATGACAATATTGGACAAGTTTGTCAGTTAATTATTATTCATAGCCGCTGTAAATCAGTTGAGATTGGTGGTGGAGCACCATTTATTATTTGGAGTTACGCAATCTCATAACTAAGATGCCTTAAATGATAATAATAAATTTTCTACTTACAATAACGGAGTTTAGATATTATACAGGTGTATAGACAAACTTGTCATTGTTATGTAATTGTCATAAATAAACTAAGTGTACAAGATGTTGGAATAGAATTAAAACTTCGGAAGTGGACAACAGAAATAAGTTTAAAAAAAAATGTCTCGTACGTACGTGCACAATAGATATTTAAAATAACTCAACAGCAATAATGATGTCGATACTACTAGGTGCCTTCTCAAAAACATTTAATTGAACAAACATTTAACTAAGCCAAGTCAGACTGCTTAAATTATAATTACATATTTGAAATAACCATTATGTCTAAATAATAAATTAAAAAATAATGTAACAAAAAAAAGAATAGATTTCACTATGTTATAATAGGACTCAAGTGTTTGCATTTGGAACTATTTCGGCAAGTAAAGTAGGAGGTACAATAATTACAAAAATAACACTTCAGTTAACTTAGCTTTATAGATCACATAAGGTGGGTTTCAAAGTTGAAAACGTTACAATTAACAAGTAATATTGCATATACGAGAGGAAAATAAATATTTTTTAGGATTTCAGAGAGGTTAAGCTGCCTTCTTTCTACCTATATCAACATAAAAAGAACCGAAATAATATAAATTCAATAGAAAAATCAATTATATGATTTAGCCTCAAAAATAATCTGCTCAATATTGCATTACAAATGTCTACAGATTAAAATAAAATACAAAAGCAACAATTTGTACTGAACCAAAACACTTTGTTCGCATAGCGTCAATTTGAGCAACATAGAAAGCACGATAAAACATAATCTAGCTCTAATCACACCATCTACAACTGCGAGAGTAGTGTCATAGATTAACATACCTGATCAGTCCTCCCTTCGTGACTAATTAAAGTTTTCTACAGCATAGAAAATTCACTCCATTGTTAACAACACTATTTTATGTCTATAATATTATAAATAACTTAACTTTTATTCTATTCTTTACTAATAACCCGTGTTGTTACTTTGCTACTATTAAAAATTAAACGTTATTCATTATTGTTTTAATTAATCCGAAATCGTTAGCGTCCATCGTCGTTGCTAAATATCACAAGTGACCCTTACATAAGTTGCGAGCCACCATCATAATATTTATCATATCGAGCGACTGGCTATCGGCAAGACATTGACAAAATTTAAAAACATTTTAAAATGTAAGGTACATAAAGTGTTATAAGAATAATAACGGTAAGCTAAGTACGTAGAAGAAATTCAACAGACACTCGAAGATATAAGATCACAATAAATTATAAACTTTGTTAACGTCATAAACAATAAAATTAAACAGGTGTTAAATTAAATTATTTAAAAAGAGAAACAAAACAAAGTATAACAACATACTAAGAAAAGATATGACATTTTGATGTAACTTTTATTATTTTCTTTAAAGATTCTAAAAATAGTAATTAACACCTTATTGTATACCAATGTATTTCTTTCATTAACAAATAATTCTATGTCGTGTAACTTTCAATTCTAAATGTATCTAAACATTACTCTTTGCATTTGCTATTGTCTAAGTGCAAATAACAGAAAATATGGATTTACTTAACATTTGGCTATAGACTATAAATAATCATTTTTGTGTAAAGTCAATCCATATCACGTAAATGTATATTTCATTAATATATTTCACTATGAGAGCTGAATAATAAATTACGGTGAACTTCCTAGAATATCATTTATATCTGTTAAAATAGAATATCATTAAATAGGTACATTGTCATACAATTTGGATACGTAGTGGTGTCGAATTGAAAATATTAAACAAAGTGCAACACATTTGAAAGTCTGCCTTTTTATTTAACATCACTTCTCTAAATGTCGGTATATAGTGAAGGTAATAATTGTCATAACTAGCCGTGAACAAACAAAATCCAACGACATAGTTTCTTTTGAATGAAAAAAGTTTATAAAGGCTTTAATGTTTCGAACACCCAAACGTATCCAACTAGTGTGTATTGTACGTGTGCAATCCATAACTTTCTTGCATTAAGTAAATTAAACCGTATTCCTCACAAAGGTACTTCTATTATTTTTAAAACGATATAGTTTGACAAACTTACAATAGTATGCTGCATGTATTGTATTAATTTAATATAATAATTTATAGTTCTCTATTAGTATTGCTTTAAACGTGGGATAATCGACGATGTTTAATCTATACATTATAATGTGTATTTGTAATAGAACTGCATTTACATATATATTTCTTTTAAATATAAACTTCTAGAAAGAAAATAAAAAAGAGAACATTTTACCAGTAACACACATTCACTGACAGTCCCATATCAGTAACTAACTCTTCGTTCCTAAGAAATTAAATCAGCATCCATAAATTTTGAAACAACAATATTTAACAAACAATATAATTTAGGGACATTTAATTATGTCACATTTCATGTGACACCTACTTATGTAAGTATCATTTAGCACCAATTGATGATATAACATTTATTAAATAATTGAATGATATTGATTTTAAGTAAATATAGCTATGTCATACATTTAATAGACCATTTCGAGTTGATTTTAAGTATATAAAATGACAAAAACAAACAAGTGTAGATATAGTTTAAATGAAAAACTAAAATAATATTAATGATACTTAGAGAAAGTAAAGATAAATTCCAAATGGGTTAAGCTTAGGCACTGGCTAAATTGACTATATTAAAGAGATTTCCGAAAAACTTTCAATAATAGCCTCACCCTACCTAGTCTATGTATATCCCCTTTAAGTACCTATCAATGTCCAAGGTAAATTTCATTATAAAGTTATGAAAGGTAGGTACTATAAATTCGTTTTATGACATTTTAAACAGTCTTAATATTGATTATCAAGACTTAAGCGCCTCGAATCTTTTTAATTTTTATTTATTTAATTTCCCGAAATCCTTTCATGTTATTTTGATTTCCAAATAAAATGGGAAACATGAGATGATATTCTTATTTTTAAATATAAATGTTACTTTTAACTACTTGGGCCTAAAAAGGTTTCTATATTCCTAAGGAAGCTTCTTAAAGTAGATTGTAAACTCTGAATAATGAAAATAAATCAATATACATAACGTTCTTTGAAATTTCTTATTTCTCTAGTAGTCGATAAATATTTAACTTATATACAAGATAAAGGCACACTAATAGGCAAGCGTTCCCTGGACCTACATTTTATATTGGAAAATTTGGTATTAGGGTCAACAAACGTAATAACTATTGAGATAGGTTCTAATAATACACGTAGTATTGTATTTGAATACATTTGTTGTATACAATTTGTATCTATCGTAGCCTCATGTGGCAAGACCGCTTCATGAAATATTCAGACAATCTTCAAACACCGACTCTGTTTACGATCATGATATTATCAAATTCATTTCTTTTGTGTGAAAATACGTGTTGGTATCGATATATGGAAGACTACTTTTTGCCTCTAAGTTAAACTAAATAATTAATAAGTACCATTCCTTATTTTAAATTTAAGGCATTTGATTTCTACTAAAATAGAATTTACAAATCATCTCATGATTCCAGTTAATAAACATCTTTCAAAGCACCTTGCTAATCACTTTTAACAACAACGCCCTGTTGCATCACATGACATATTTACACTTCAATTATTCATATATTTTTTTAATAAAATCGAAATAGCTACAATTTTTGTCAGCAACATAAATATTGAACAGATAAAGTACATAATTTATACGACTGTCTTTACTCAAGGAAAGCATAGTATTAGCCATGGTACTATCTAATCGTAGTGCTATATAAAATACCATAGTCTCTTTGAGTTCAGCCATACACGTACACGTACTAGTAATTCTTTTATTTCAACAATATTGTCTTTGATAGATCATCTACTTAATACATTTATAAATAAGTTACATTTCTTCAAAATAAATAAATTATGTCCTTAGATTGTAAAATTGACAGAAATTGAAAACTTCTATTATAATAAGGTATATTTGGGGCTTTGTTTGATGCTCAGGAACTGAATATTTATTTGCAATAATTAATAAATTAACATCTAAGCTAAGTGTTTCGCTGTAATGAGAAAAAAAATCACTATTATAGGTTGTTTTAGCTAATCACTGTTACTGAAATAAGTAGGTACGCTTTGAATAGCATAACATTTACAACCAAATATTTCAACAATGATAAAATATTATAAATTAATCTTAACAAACTCTAGAAAATAAATCATAGCCTGTATTGAGTTTTACTTCGGAGAAGTCAAATCATAATTAATATAACTAAAATCACTAATAAGGCAAGTAAATGAAAATGCATTTTACACCACTACGAAATGGCATTAGGATATTCGAGCCTTTTAAAGAGTCTAATTTAGCCTCTTCAGAAAAATGTAGCAACTTATAGACATCATCCAGATTGTCAACCTAAAAAGGCTTTGCCATTAATATACTCGTAAACGTAATTACTACACTAATTAACTAACTAATTCAGTTCAATGAGAATTGCATGTAATATTCAGAATATAAACAGTAATCGAATAAACTACATTTGAATTAACGATCACCATCAGTAGTTATTTTGTACCCTGAAATTTTGTAAGTAATAAAATTAAGTAACAATTAAGTGCAAAATAACAAGTAAATCATAGAAAATTTTATAAATCTCTTTGAAGTCAGCACTCTTGAGAAACAAATGGAACAACTAATAAATAAATAGATAAATATAACAACAAACGACTCGTACAACGTAAATATCAACAAACCTATTGATATACTCGTGAAACTTAGAGCTCGAATGCCTATTCAATCGCAATCTACAGATAACCCACTAGTATGAAAACTTTATGTGGTACCTAGAGGTGAACGAATCCTACTCTCGCTATGATCAGATCTTTTTACTTCCATTTAACAATTATGTTATTGAGTATGACTATTGTTTTGAATCAATTAAGATTCTTGCTTTGCCAACTGCTCATTAGCGTTAGGCTGATTTTTATGAATGATCTTGAGATGCGCAATCATATTGTCTTTGCGAGTAAACTCTTTGAAACAAATCGGACATGGAAAAACTTTGACGTCCTTCTTATGAGAAGTGACGTAGTGTCGGCAGAAATTACTGATGTGGGTGTACACTCGAGCACATATTTTGCACCTAAAAACATTTTCCCCTTCCTTGATGCAATAGTCTCTCACGGACTCGTTGGTCTCCTCATGGTAGTTGCCGACACCCCCTATGTTATTTTTCCTAATTGGCGAAGGAAATATGCGATGCTCCCAATTAGTTTGCGACAAGTCTGATAGTTCGTTGTTAGCCAAATTAAGATTGTTCTGTTCTAGTTCAGCGGCAAATAGCTGCGTGGCGAGAGCAGGCATCAGTACAGTTTCAGGAGGGAACTTGTCAAAACTGTTAAGCGCAGGATTTAAGTTAGAAAGACCAGAAAGCTGATTGAATAGGTTTCGGGCTCTAAATTTTGACATTTGGGGTAGTAATTTTTTACTATTCTTTGGCTTTAAGCTACGACCTAGTCTGCATTTGTCATCGGCTTCCTTGATAGGGCCCTCCTGTGAGTTGGAGTTGTCACGGCTTCGATCGGGGTTGTATTTGTATTCGATGGGTTCATTGTAGCCGTCGGTGGCGTCTGTAGCTGGTTCCTGTTTTATTGAGCCGTTTTCGATGGACAGTACCGGACCGTTACTAGGATAGTTTTGTTGCGATTCTTCGTTTGGCGCTTTATCAGGATCTGAAATGTTATAATTTCAGACCTCACTGTACGAATTGGCTAGGTTTATAAGTTTTTATTTATATTTTATTTGGATTGGAAATATTTTAGTATTGAATGCGTTAATATTTTTTTAGAGTAAGTCATTGATTACACTAGAATATTTCCAATTGCTTTTATGAAGGAAAGCTATTGGGAATAAGCCTTGTTTGTTTTCCCTTTTCTCATGTTATATAAAATATAGCTCAAGGAAGTTCTCAATAGAAAGAAAATGACATTAGGTACTCAAACCATTACCACACCGAGTCCGCCCCTGGCCATTCCTCTAATAGCTCTCCCCGAAAGCAGAAAAGCAAGCAATAGTTAAATTGTTGATTTATAGAAGAAATAAGCATCTGTTACTCCGATACGTCAATAATAATTTGATAGATAATCACTTACCCCTTTTGAATAAACTTTAAATATTATAAATAAGTAGGTATTCGAAATACACTTCACTTTTTCACTTAAACTATTTTCCTAACATCAAAGCTTATATCCCATTAGCTTTTCCCTTATTTCTTGTTTTTAAAATTTAACTGTTACTAAACAGTGTTAGATTGATGGAAAGGAAGATTAAAATATTTACAAAAGATAAGCAACTATCAACTATCCTCATACATCCTTATCCAATAATTCTAAATAGGTATTTTACAATTCTTTTTAAATTCAAGTTAAAAAAATACAGTTTTGATGTCACGCAGGAATCCGAATATCTAAGAAAAAAACCGAAGCTATACAACAGGTGGGTAGTGACATAGGTAGTAAACGTTACGGCTAACTGTGAACAGGATGACAATAAACACGTACCTGCAGATTCTGAATCTTTGCCGGTCATGGGGGCGTCGGTGGACTGCGCGTCGTCCCCCTCGTCGATCAGCAGGGCCTCCCCTGCCTCCTCGCCTCCTGACGTTGCGCCATCTTCCGCACTGAAGCCATCCATAGACATTTTAACCTCTAGCATTTCAGGAGAACCTCTGATCAGTTGGTCGACGGGTCTGTTCGAGTTATTGTGGGAAGCGGATTCGGGAATAAACTCTCCTGGTGGACTAGCCGCCGTATTCAGAGCATCGCTTGAGCTTCCACTGAGTTTTCTCGGTCGACCTCGTTTCCTTTTTGGTTGCATTAAGGCGTTTCCCAGTAATGGCATTAATAAATTCGGTGGTGCACCACCAGTAGGCATGCCGGAGGCCGGCCGTTTCTGATTCATGTACGGATGTATTCTGTGTAGCTGCGGCGGTGGAGTATGAGCAGTAGCACCGGTTTGTTGTTGAATTAAGGAGTTTGTTAGAGCCGGGATGTCACATTTCTCCTCGTTCACTTCAGTGAGGCCCTTTATCCTTAAGCTCTCGGCTACTTTCAAGAATGCCGTTAATCTTTCCTGATCAACGCTCACCTCTCCCCTGTACATGAAGTCTAATAAACTTTTCATGTCAGAATAAGGAACATCCTTCAAAATAACAATGGGATGTTTTTCTTGATGGTTTACAAACAGTGCCTGGAAGTAGGGGCTGCAAGCGGATAAAACCATTTTGTGTGCTTTCAGCAGTTGGCCATCAACGGCCAGGGTGACGTCGGTGAAGGTCTCCGCGTGGAGGAGCTGATCGAACACCGACAACATATTCGACTGGTGGTTGTTCCACCTCAGGCAAAATCTTTGTGTAGCCATCTTTATGTCAGTATTTCCTTCTTTGGAAGATATGATTTCAGCAGTTCAGACTTAAAATCTAATATACCAACAATTTCTCAATGATGTATACATAAGTATTCTCTCTTGTTCCTTGAACAATACAATATAACGTCAACAATAGATAATGTTTACTTTTTAAAAGCCATTTCAATTTAAAATTTTCATATTGTTATGTGCATTTTGTGTGACGGGCGCAGGGGACCTGAAATAGGACAACATATTGTTATTACAATAGGGAAAAACATGAGCATCGAAGGCAAAGTCCAGTTTGTAGATAGGCCACGTTTCAAATTGTTTTATCGAGAAAATGAGCTACGTGATAAACTTTGTAAGATTTTGCTAAATATATAGAATCTAGCACAAAATACTTGAAATATCATGAAACAGAAAGTTGAAGATCGCCATAATTTCTCTCCTTTCGTGCAGTTTAGAATTAATTACTCTTGTGATTACAGCATGTACGATAAAGATGTACTCTCGGTCACGCTAGTAAGTATCCTCAGAGAAAATTCACGCGATATCTGTCTGCTCGACTTGAGTTACTATCTCACACAGATATGAGAATCGGTTAGTTATTATTACAAATTACGTTCCCAGCCATTTGTTTAAATCTTACTCAGAGTTGAGGTTACTCATGTAAAGTCGGTAATAGCTGAGGTGTTAGAGCGCGATTCAATTTAATAAATTATTCGTATTTATACTGTCAAAGCTTTAAAACAGTTCATTCGGTACCTACAAAGTTAACCGCAAGTTAAATATGAACTTGGTTAGTTACTTTATTTCTGATATCCCTCGGATACCTATGTATTAATTATATGTTGGCTGGATGGAACCTACGAAAAAGACGTAGGTTGGACCTATTTACCTAATTGGGCTATTAACTATTATGTCTAACTATTATAAAATATAGTCGCTATCCGTGTCTGTCCTTTTATTTGTTTCTCCGCTTACTTTTTCTAAATCACGCAATGGATTTTGATACGGTTTTCACAGTCATTTAGAGCAATTCTTCCGGAAGGTTTATGTGTTGGTATAATAATATGTATTAACGTATAGTATAGATCCCACCAGGGCGGAGCTGGCGCTTGGGTCCCTACTCCCCAGTAGGTACACTTATATTTTCATCCCTACATTGTATTAGGTATTCCTACTTTAAATGCTGACTGTTACAATAGGATCGATCAGTTCCTTATTTTAACATGTTCTGGTTTGGTAAGGATAATATTGGTTTTAATCAACGATTTTTTTTGGTCTTCGCTGATAGACCAAAAAAAATCTTTGGTTTTAATTATATTTTAAAACAAATTGTTGTTGATGCAATAACTAGATGGCGTTGCTATGAATTTGTTTACAACTTTCATGTATTTCAGTCAGGAGTACTAGTATAGTATTATTCTATCTGTGGCCATTGGGTATAGACAATACCTACTGCACCTTCCGATTTATTAGCCGACTAATTGGTTACATTAATATGTGTTTAACTATGTTTCCCTTAATGTTTTTATACAAATTATTTATTTTTGCTATATATTTCATTATTTAATTCATTCGTTTGTTTTGTGTTGTTTGCATTTTTTAACAGTTTTTTTAGTTTTGACTGACTGGTTCATATTTAAACACCCGATGCAAAAAAGAGGTGTAGGTACCACAGCCAATGTGTTGCTTTCATTGGTAGGTAGGTAGTAAAGAGATAAAGCTTATAGACGCTGATGGTAACAAAATACGGGGCTGGAAATTTTTTGAATGACATGCAATCGATTCGATAGAAAAATTGATAAGGATCATAGTATTGTTAAAAAAAATGTTTTGAAATTAGATACTTAGTTGTTCCAATCAAACATAGTCTACGTGGTTACCTATTGCCTTAACAAAAATTCATATAAATACGATAGGGACTAAAGAAAAAATATATATTTCGGAGAATTAAGGTAATTTGAGGACACCCAACAATATTTTTATTCAAAGAAATCATGTAAAGTTTGAATAATTAATAGATACTTAGGTACCTAGTTATTCAGTCTGATAGTTTGTAGGTATAATCTTTTAAAACAAATACAATCTTTCTTAATAACATAATATAATATCTAATTTAAAGCGTTCATTTAAAATTAGAAATTTTATTAATTTGTGAATGAATCCAATACCTACTGCCTGCCTACATAAAATCAAGGTTAAAAAAATCGAGGGCGCCTCTAGCGGCGGGAGGCGAGTCCGTCCGTGCATCGCCGAGCGCACTGCAGTAAAAAAAATACGTCCTATAAACACCTAGATAGCCTGTATTCACTTCAGTCGTACCTGCCGCGATTTGTTTTAACTTTACACGACTAACATTTCAAATATTTATTCTGCAGAGTGGTAAAATATAAACGATAATATCAACTGGCGTTATCGAAGATCACCGTCGCTTCGTGAACTCCAATCGGAATCTAATTAGAACCGATACGAATATAATTATTGCGAGGCGACATCGCATCGGCTCTGCATACAGTACAGCACACGAATATTGCGTTCCACATCCACAGGTGCTGACCACAAACGTTATCGCGGTATAAACGGGCGCTCGAATTATTACTACGCACCCAGTCGAGCGCGTTACATTACGTCATCACAATGGCATTATTACCTACGATATCCACATTAATTCAGCCGATACGACGAGATAAAAACGGTTGTAGTGTAATTATATCACTGCACAAACATAAGAGAACATACCACACGTAACTGCACCACAATCAACTCGACCCTTTTATGGGAATGAGGATCAGCCCTTCCGCCATAGTCCGAGACCGCGTTAGCGTCGCACCCCGCTCACCCGTCGACTGACAGCCGCGGCGCAACCCCGCGCCACCGCCACCGCGCCACGAGCACTCGCCCGCCGAACGACTCGAATATCTCTCACAAAAAATACGCCGTCATCATCGAAATGGCGGCAGCGGATATTCAGCGCAGGGTGCACGGTAAAATATTGATTTATTGAAATTTATTGATTTCCTCTCCTGTAAGAAATATCGTTCCCGCAGTTTGAGCGAAAACTCTAGCATGACTCATCGGTCACGTTACCTAGGGTGGGTGACGACGTATCTACGAGAGGAATATTCCTATCCATTATTTTATGACACGGAGTTAGGTTATGTTATGTTTGTTAAGTAGTACCTCTGTCAACGGAGGCGACGAGAAAATGGGGGGGAGGGGGGAGACGCCGGTAGATACCTTCGGTCTAATGATGAAGCTTGTCGAGGTTAAGTTGTCTTTGATTAGCAAAAAAATTCAAGGCTACTGAACACCCTCGCATATCAATACATTTGACCAATCTCTACATCTAAGTACCTATACTACTTATACAGGGTACCTAATATCAAAAACTAACTCTGAACTTTGCAGAAGATTTTTTCTAGCTTGCCAGTATCGCCTTGGATCGGATATAGCTGCATGCAATGTAATGTGCCTTCGTTTGTTTAGCATCTCTATCAACCTACTTACATCTAGATATTCTGTAGAAGGGATGAGTTTTCCACGTGAAAAACATCAATCCATTCGTGTGGTCGCCATGTCACCAGCGTCGTCTGTCTCTGTTGCTCGCGGGCGGGGTTGATAGGACGCCCTCCTCGCGGCGATTACCGCCGGAGATGGCCGAGAGTCGCCACTTTTCGCAACCGAACGCACCCGAACCCGCACGGAAAATAGACCGCGGGGCGCACAAGTATGTTTTTGATTTAAAAATTCACAAACACCAAAGTTTAATTTCAGCAAAAAGTTCTTCAATCCAAACTTAAATTTCAGTTTAACAATAGTCCACTCTAAATATAATTGTACTTTTGTTTCTCTAATTACAAATTACAGGATTCGAACAAAAAATCCGCGCGCGGTATGTTGTCGGAAGTATTTTTAATAAAAATGGCCTGCCGCCTCGGCGGGAGGAGTGGCAATGGGCAATGAGGTCGGTACCCTCTCTCTGGCACCCGCGACCGCGCGCGCCCCTCCCTGCCATGCCGCGCTCCGCCAACACAGGGTTAGAAAGTTTCAAAAGCGAATCGTGGAAAACATGCAACACGACAAGTCCTGGGAGTTAGACGGGCATGGGCATGGCCGACACTATACCAGCACACGGGATACTTGAGTTGGAAACCCTTTGATTTACTTAGGAACATTTTTCTATACCTACACATCCTTAATTAAGTGAATAATTCTGAATCGCAACTCTGAAAATTACACACTAGCACAGATATTATAATATATGGGGTACATAAGAACACCGACCTAAAAATTAAGTTTTCAGTTGACTTTTTTCTCTCCCACTAAGCTTGTCAGTTTTCGTAGCATGGCTTCAGACTTTATAATCATCATTAATTCATTATTGTCACAAACCACACTGACTGGTTAATATATCTTACTCTTTGGATATATCTGTGTTACGTTACCATAGGATACTTTGACACCTAGAAAAAAAAATATTTTATTGAAAATTCGACTTTTAACTCATGGAATAACATTATCAAACTCAGAGTCACCTAAATATACCCGTAAAAAAAAAGAATTCACGATGAATCTATGATTCTGGAGATGACGATTAGAAGGTTATCTGGTTAGAAATAAAGCAGGTCCTAGCAGCCATAAATGATAACATGATAAATAATTGGGTCTGGCGCGTTATCGGCCCCACCCTCACCCGGGCCACTCATGCGCATGCTCATGTTGCAAGAGATCAGCTGTCATGTCACTCAATGCCTTATCAAAAATGGGAATTTATCTTGTTTTTTCGACTTTAGCAAAAATAGTTTCTTTGACACGATTCCACATACTAAGTGATTGAATATAATTGTGTCTTCATTACTTTCCTGGTAACGATTATCTCGATCGGCTTGGTACAACACAAATGTTAATTGGAAATCCTATAATTTCTTTCGAGGAATACTACTCGTTTACTTTGATTCTCGATTAGTTCTTTAGCATACCACTACTTAGCTATCCAGTTTTTATAAAGCTGTATCTCTTTTATCATCATCATCAGCAAGTCATCAGCCTATAAACGTCCCACTGCAGGAGTCAGGCCTACCTTAGATTCTTTATTTTACGCAAAACTAAGTACATACTTATCTAAAAATATGAAAAAAATAGTCGTGATGTGGAATGGCGAGTCTTCAAGGAAGGTATATGAGCGTTAGTCCACCACGCGAGGAAACCTGCATACGCTGAAGACGAAATTCTGATGCGTATGTGAAGTATACAGGGTGTAACAAAACACCTTAGTAATACTTAAGGGGGCGCTGCAGACCATGAAACTGAACCACTTTCTCTATGGAACCAACAAAGAAATCGCGAAAAAAAAATTTGCTCTTCGATACAAAACTGCAAATCTACTCGGGCCAAATGTATGGGACAGCTGATATTTTTTTCGCGATTTCGATGTTGGCCCCATACAGAAAGTTGTTCAATTTGATGGTATGATCATCCCCTTAAAAAAATGTCAGCATATTTAGAAGGACCCTGTTTACCAATCTGTATCTCTTTGAGGAGGTACCATAACATTTTTCTTTTTAAGGACTAACAAAGGTCACAAGTTACAAGGGTTCCATAAAAAGCACCTGTCGACCTCTATGTAAACTTTATCGATTGGTTACCAACTATAACTCCAGTGACCTGACCTAGGTCATCGTGCCAGTGTTAGCTGAAGTCCTTACAGCGCGGAGCTGACCCAGTTTCAGGCGGGTGCATAAAAGCTTGCCAACACACTTTCGCCTGTAGCAAACATGCCCTGGAATAAAGGTGTCATGTTTTGCTTAAAATTGTTGGGTGGTTGGCAATTTTAAGCTACATTTACCTTAGAAGGGTAAAATAAATAGACGGGTTGTCTTGATTGCGGTCTGCGTTGACTTCAAAATAGTTTTCTATTAGGTAGATATGTTAATCCAAAATGTGTTCCATCTGGGTGCCAAAAGACAATGCGGGTTTTGTATGGAAGGTCGGCGCCTTATTTTTCGACGTTGTTTTTAGCGCGGCCACCAACCAAACTAGAATATTTTAGTTCAGAATAAAGTAAAAAACAAAACTTGTTATTACATGTATATCCCTAAAGTCAGTCTGAACGGTGATATAAAGACTTGAAGTTGAAAATATTTTCATTACGTTTACTTCTAGCCTTTATATCTCCGTTCGGACTGAGGTTAGAGATATACTTGTCATCAAGTTTTTTTTGTAACTTTATTCTGAACTAAGTATAATATTCAAGTTTGATTGATGGCCATGCTAAAAAAAGAAAAGGGCGCCAGTTTTAGTCATTGGCTTTTCATCTAAACCGTTTAAATGCCTGATTCACAATCACGACACAAACATCGAAAATTCGAAACATCCGAAAATCGTCACAAACTTTTAGATTTTCTTCACCACTGCACTAGTTTTTTATTACCTACAAAATTTTAAGGGTGTATTCAGACAATGAAACTAAACAACATGGGTCGAAAAAGGAGAAAAATTATTGAACCTCCCATGTATCTCATACTACCCTTAAAATGTTGTTAGTAATTAAAAACTAGTGGTGTATTAGTAAGAACGATATACCTACTAACTGTAGTAAAACTGGGTACATGATAAGATTCAAAATTCTCACGTCTGTGATAGTTAAGAAGACTCTTCAAGCGAACCCTCCAACGGTAATAACATTGTTATATCTGTTTTAATAAGAAACTTGAGTTAGCCACAAATCTATGTATCTTTCGAGTGTCCGATGAATAAGCAGATTTTGCAGTAACGGCCCGCGACGAGCGGTCGGTAACTGTTAAAACTAACCGAGTGGTAAAAGCTGCGAACAAAAAGAAATCCTTTAGCTTTCACAGAGACGTGTGTAGACATAGTGCGGGTGCGGGCGCTGCGCTGGCGCAGGGTGTCACTGCATAGCCTATTCAAATGCATTGCCTATTCATTTGTCTGACAAATGCATCATGCGTTTACACGTGCGAGAGTACATGAGATCACTGTACGTCGCAGCCCGTAGAGTAATCACTATCGAACTAATGCCAATGCAAAATAAGTGTCCCTAGTGCTAATAGTATCTTGTAATACTTTTTTTTCACGATTCGTGTAAAGTTGGGATGGAAGACAAATATGGGATTTTCAATAAAAAATAATTATTAAACAAAGGCAATAAGGCGTATACAGGGTGTAACAAAACACTCTAGTCAAACTGAACTACTTACATTCACTATGGAGCCAACTTTCAAAGTATAGTACACTTTGTAGGTAGGTAAGGCACCTAGGTATCTACATATTGCCTAACTAAAATAATATCAGTTGAATACCTACGATGTTATTTATGAATATAATCATCAGCATCAGAACTTCAAAAATACTTACCTTATTTATGTAGGTTGAATAGTTATTATTATTATTACGAAGGAAAATCTTTTTCTATCAAATAGTTTTACGAAACTAAGAAAACCCTGAAAATTTAAAATCTCTTGAAAATATTCAGCATTTTCTTCTTATTTTTACAATAATGGCCGTTGTTTATTCATTGCCATTATTGCCAATGCTGTCAATGTTATTTCAATTATTATAATGGTAATGAAAAGAAAATGGTCGAAAGAAAATGGTCGTTAAGATCCTGCTACATTATGTTTTCTATATCCATTTGTTTAGGCAATCTATCCATACCTACTTACATATAAAACAGTTCCGTGTCTGACTGACAGACATCCAAAGCAGGATATACCACTGAAGATAGAAACATGAACTTTTAAATATTACTTAAATGATTTTCCAAAAATCTGCCCCTAAAGAAGTGCAATGGGTTGTTGACGTTTTCCGAAATCCACGCTGAAGAAATCGCGGGCGCTAGCGCTTTAGTGATACCTACATATTCTGGTGGAAACGTCAAGGGTCCTATAAAAAGGGGGTTGCGACAGGCTTGAGACCTAGCAGCGTGATGCAAAAATATCAAGGAAAATGGAGGAGGAATAGGAAAAGCCGGTGTAGTTCAAAAGTTTCCGACTTACCTTCATTGAGACGGAGACTGCTAATATGAAAAGAAAGTCTTCTCAAGGAACACGCAAGCTATATAGCAGCAGCACAGTAGCTGCATTAAGGAAATTTCCTTTATGCGGCTACTGTGCAGCTGCTATATAGCTTACGTGTTCCTTGGGTTACCTAACAGTACGCCGAATTTAGATATTTTGGCTGGGTACCTATATCCGACTGCAAAATAAATTATCAAGAAAGAGGGACCTACCAATATGATGTACAGTGAAACCTATTTTGTTTCTATTAAAAAGTATGGAAACATCTGAACGCAGGCAGCAACAAGATCTATGAAGGTAATTATACGGATAAGTATGAATACGGGACGCAGAATAAGGTTCAATTCAATTCAATATTTCTTATGGCTCCATCGTGTGAACAAAGATTCTGCCAATGTCAAGGTAGGTAATAAACACACTATAGTATAGATGATACAAAACTTAGTCCGGAAAACGACCTAATTCAACGACGGGTATCCCAATTGATGGGCATGTGGTTTGGAATAATATAGGTTGACCAAAGATCTGACACGAGCCAGGGTGTCCTGGTGTCTGTGGTTACTGGTTAGGATACTGTGAAAGTGCACCCCAATATCTCCTTCGCACCTGACTGCACAGTGCACACAAATACACCCAGTGGATGTCGAATTGCCTTCTTTTATTTAATACTAGCTTTTACCCGCGGCTTCGCTCGCATTTAAGCCATTTAAAAAGTATCCTATGTTACTTTTAATACCTCCAAGAATATGTGTACAAAGTTTCATGATGATCGGTTAAGTAATTTTCGCGTGAAAGCATAACAAACAAACTTACATTCACATTTATAATATTAGGGATTGATTTTATAAAGTTTTAAGTTGGGCCGAACTATAGTATTATTTGCTAGGTAGGTAGGTATGTATCATTTGGTAAGTATATAAGTATAAGTTGATTTGTTAATCATAATTCATAACATTTGGCAAGCAGTAAATTTCAACATTCTTCCTTTTACCCGTGACTTCGTCCGCATAAATTATATATCCGATTTTAAGTCAAATCACATCATAAGCATTCAAACATAAAAAGTTTCATCCAAATTGGTTCAGTAATTTTTGCGTCATGCTCGAACAAACAAACAGTGAGACCACAATTTAAAAATGGCTGATTTGGAGTCAGGGACACCTAAAAACCATAATATCGTTATCTTTTTCTTGTAAATATCTCTAATGTACAGATACACTTCTGTTACAGTTTTATACATATTAGTTATAGTTACATTCACGCAGCTCCAGACTAGATTTTCCAGCACTTGGACTCCGTAAGCAAAAGTTAAAGGAAAGCCAGTTGAAGCCAGCAATGTAAACCAAATGTGCTGATTGTTATCTACAACAGCTTCTGTACTATTGAGGCTACGAAAAGTTGGGTGCATGGAAGGGCCGTCCTGGTAAAGTCGGTGCGGCTAACGGTTCGGTTTTCGGTTCAATGACTTGATTCGGACGCTCAATTTTCGCTGGTACTGTTAGATATCTCACGGCTCTAGAGTATAACATACTGCAATGATGAGAGAAATTATGATGGAGGCTGCCAGTTACCACTAATAGCCCTCTCCTTTATCCAAAGGCTTTCGGTAAAAATTGTTTTGTCTGATTGAATTTTTTAAAGTTGTAAATATTATTTGGAGTAATCAAGTGAATATTAGTTACCAAGTACTTAAATATTATTAATGCTTTTCCCATAGTTTTGTTTCGTAGAAAGGACATAAACGCGTAGTACCTATTTCCTTTAATAGCTTTAGTACTTGGAATCTAGGTAGAAAAGTAGAAAGGTCAAGTTTATTTATTTATCTAGTTGTGCTTAATTGAAGTTTCGGAGTTTTGGTTTATTATATAATGTTGATGAAAATCATTTAAAACTATATTTATATTCTTGAATTCTCTAATTTCCCGTATTTTTTGGAAAAATAACTCTTCTGTTTGGTAATAGTTTTTGTTCTACGCGAGGTAGTTACGGTATTATTGTTTATAAATATTACATACTTTTCTCTGTTATGTCGGTGCCTAATTTTTATACCTAGACAAAATAAAATAGCACCAGTAATAATTGTCTTTGTGAAATATAGAATTAAATAATCGTTCTCCAATAAATAGGTACATTAAAACAAAACAAATCGGCACCTCAATGACACAACCATGTCTAAATAAAATAGATAACCGATCTAATACAAGTGTGAAGCTAGAGTCAAGACGGCCACAGATTCTTGCAAAGTGTGTCAACTCGGTCGAGGAGGGAGCGGCCCGCTCGCGCTCCTGCCGGCACCCAGTTCTCAGAAGGGCGAGTGGGTGACAGCTAACTGGCTTGGCCATCTTATCGAATGATATTAAAGAGTCCTCATTTTGGAAAATGCTGATATTGTTACTCATCTAACGTTGCCGCTACAGGCTTCGATAAGGGAGTTATCTTGACATGTTAACTTATGATCGGTACTTTGTAGGTATCCTGCGTTGGTTGATGTCGTTTTCGCTAGTCTTAGGAGACCTATGCATTTTCATAATAATAATGACCTTAAAAAATGATTTTAATTGTACATCAGTCCCTTTGGAAACTTTAAATTGGCAAATTCGGAAGACGTGTTTACAACTGATCGGAAAAACTGAAATTCTGGTGGTGGCCAAATGATGTTTGCATTTATTTGTTATTGTTAAGAAGTTGATTTATTTTACAACCTATGTAGAGTACCATATTCCAAATCCATAAGATTTTTATTTTTGTTAGAAATGGTCACTGGAATGACAATGACAGATATGTAGTGACAGATTCTTATATTTTATAGTTCGAAATATCGATATTTATTTCGTAGAGTCTGTCCTATGTTTATAATGTATATATCCTATTATAATTTATATCATGTATATATCCTATGTTTATATGTATAAGTATAAGGAAAAGTATCATAATTATGGACAAAAGAAGTCTGAAATAAATGATATACAACACAATACAATACAATTAACCTTTAAACCTCATACTCTACCCATCAAACTAAACAACTTTCAGTATGGGACCAAACCTGTCAGAACAAAAAATACTTTTTTTTGCGCTGACATGTTTGCTCCCATGCTAAAAGTTGTTCAGTTTGATGGGTAGAGTATGTGGTTTAAAGGTTAATGATACTTTTCCTTACACCTTGTTTAAGGCGCTGTCCTATTGCCATCGCTCGCGCGATCATGCGTTCGTCCGACGAAAATCATTGTGCCACTGTGCGTTTAAACATACTTATATCTGAATAAAAATAGAACAATTCGATCGCATCTCATGATAGCACGACCTTCTATAGGATATTCCGCAGATACAAGTATGTTTAAACGCACAGTGGCACAATGATTTTCTTCGGACGAACGCATGATCGCGCGAGCGATGGCAATAGGACAGCGCCTAAAGGTTCCAAATATTATGGCTTTTATTAGAAATCAAGTCCTGACTCCTGATCCTAACTAACAAAAGACAGTAAAGAATCTATTAATGTTTCGTAATCGCCATCATTATAGTCGATGGATTTCACAATCTTATAACTATTGCATTCCTTTCTTATGTATTAAGTTATTAATTAATAACCAATTTTCAAATCACCACATTATAGGTAGGTATGATATTAATTAGGTACTGCTAAATGATTGTCGCCATATAAAGTACGTTAGGACGATAGGACGATTTAACTATCGTTAGTAATCGACAGGAATCTTTCAAGAATTTATTGCGTAAGTTGTTGTCGTGCAAGAGTGTGCAAGAAAATTAGCAAGCTGAAGTGCCTCTTCGGCAAATATGACCAGCACATTGCCACTTGCCACTGACATGACAACCGATGGGGAGTGCTAGTTCTTGTGCGGAGACCACGAAACGCCCTGCGGCCCACTGCACCGACGACCTAAGGCACGGTTTATACAGAAGAGACCTGTGGCGGTGGCGGATAGTCAAAGAAAGACAATATAAACATTATACGTATGCATAGCGTCGTTTGGAGAATTACACGACGTCGCCTGGAGGCGCGGCGGGCGCGATTTTCCTTTACGACAAAAACGACGCTATGCTACGTACTATAAGGTTTATATTGTGTTACTTTGACTATCCGCCACTGAGACACATCTCTTCTGTATAAACAGAACCTAAGAAAGGTGGTGGATAGCGACCAGGGTCATCTTTGCGCATGGGTACACTGGGCATGTGCCCAGTGGGCCCATGCGCAAAGGGGGCCTCTTATTTCCTACTCCTATTCTGTTCTATAGCCTGTTGGATCCTATCTAAGATATCCTCATCCATCAGTCGGTCCGACCGACTGGATGAGGAAGGCCGAGGAGAGTGTTTCCCGTTGGTCAGATTGGTAGTCAGACTGGTCTGGCCAACGGGAATTATTTTTCCCATTGGCCAGATTTATATGACAGCTAGAAAAGACATGGAAAAAAGTACAAACAAAGAAAAAACTGTTTTGCATTTTATTATCTTAAAATTTTAATAATAATAATAATATCCATCCATCCATTTATTAAAGGAAAAAACTCCATAAAGAAATGTACATAAAGAAAATACAGTATAAATGAAAACCTTACATGCTAACAAAGAATATAAAAATAGACTTTGGTGTAATAATTTTTACACAATTTTTTTTTTATAACGAAAAATTACAGCCTATGTCAAAAATGATAGACGTCAAAACTTGATAGATTGTTTTTAAATGAGAGCACAAAATGACAGAAAATGAAAAAAAAATAATGACATGCTTGTACCAACAAAATTACGAAAACTGACAGCTGATGTCAAAAATGACAGACGACAAAAATGTCATCAGTGGCAATGTCATAAGCCGGCAGCCACACGATTTGGGCGTCAATGGGGCATATAACATTATCAATAATATCATGATACCGTGATATTATTGACAGTGTAATATGCCGTATCGCAGTATCGTGATAATATCACAGAATATCCAGAAATCCTGGGATCCGCGCGATCCTATCAATAATATTGAAATATAAGCACTTCGCGTATGTATCAGTATTCAACTGATACCATGGAAAAACGACGTAATAGTGACGATGAAGAACGTTCTGCCGGCGACGCTGACAATAGTGAACACAAAAATGACATCATCATCATCATTTCTTGTGTAATGTTCAAAAATGAGTGAATGATTTCGTTTTAAAATCTAGTTTTTAACCCAACGCTTACGCGATTGCAAGTATTATTGCTATAGCTGCTTCTTTGTTATTTTCCATGACGAGAAACACAAAATTTACTAACAAAACACGATTTCACTCTAGTGAATCTAAGGCATTCTGATGACGATAATATTGATAAGTGTATACTACCCCCCCTGTATCAATACTTGCGATACTAGGATAACGATAATATTTACAATGTAATATGCCCCAATGGTGTGTAAACAAACTCCATAATGTCACAAATAAAACCTATTTAAAAGTTATATGACCTCTTCGTATTTTTGTATTCAACAGTACTTGACTAAAGTAAGAGCTAATCTGACCAACGGGAAAAAAAATTCCCATTGGCCAGACTAGTCTGACCATCAATCTGACCAACGGGAAACACTCTCCGAGGATAGTTGTATGGCGAGCTTTGGGAGAGGCCTATGTTCAGCAGTGGACTATGATAGGCTGGTGATGATGAGTGTGCAAAAGGAATTGGTCCTAAAGTATTTAAAACGATCCCGACATTATGGAGTATCGTATTTTTCTGTGAGTGGTTCCAGTTTAGAATGGACCTGGCTATTCTTCCCGTAGATGTTGTACGTGGCGAATAAGGGATTAAGGTTTCATATGCAGTGTTTATGTAGGCGAAAAGCTAGCCACCAAACATCACTTGACACGTCATTCCATCCTGAAACTTGAATATCTTAATGTGAGCTGCTACGACTGATACAAAGTTATTAGTTGAAGCAATATTTCTGACCACCCTGAAAGGGATTACGGCGGTGAGTTTATATATAGGGTCCTTCTTAATATGCTACTGACAGTTTTTTAAGGGTATGACCAGACCATCAAACTGAACAACTTTATGGGACCAACATCGATAAAGCGGAAAAAAATCTGCTGTCCCATACATTTGCCTCGCGTAGGTTTGCATTTTGCAGTTTTGTATGGACCAGCTGATTTCTTTTTCTCGATTTCGATGTTGGTGCCATAGAGAAAGTTGTTCAGTTTGACGGTCTGATCATCCCCTTAAAAAAGTGTCAGCATATTAAGAAGACCCCCATATTTGTAATACAACGTGTTAATGAGTTAGCGCAAAACCTCATACACCCCAACTGATTTATAACAAAATAATTAGATTGAAACAATAATTTCATTATTTTGATAGTTAAAATTTAAAGTTATTCGCATTTTAAGTTTTGAGGCAAAAATGATTTGTTATCATTTCAGCACGAAAAGAAATCGCTAACGTACTCATGGATAAATTTTTATAATCTTGTTTTGGTAGTAAGTAGGGTGAGTGTTCCCGTGCGGTGGGGTGACATCCGGTTCAGAAAATGCAAACAAATTATTTAATATTTTGAAAAAAATTACCTATGTTGAAACCATGATAATTCGATTCTGCTCTCGATTTTAAACAAACTACTTTCTAGTTTTGCGTTAATTCATTAACACGTTGTATACTTGTATGTATGTTTTTTTTTTGGTATTCTTGTTCCTAGACAGCATATTCTCGCAGCTATAAGTCCCGTTACGCGGAGGCTCTTCTCTAATTCCGCCTCACGAAAGCTCGAGTTTTGTCGGTGAATCGATTAACCCTAAATGATATCCGGTCCGGTGCTCATTGTAGCAGTATCTCTGGTTTTTGGAAGCATGATTACATCTAGTTTTATTTTATACAATTTTAAACAAATAACCTACTTTGGTACTTACAGTTGCTATAGTGTTAGTGAGACAAAACTGAATTAAAACATATACTTAATCGATCTATGATTAAAAATACGTAGATATTATGAATGGTACAAAATATGATAAAAAGAACACAAAATAAAAATGACCCACCAGTGGGTTAATTGTAGGTGGTGTACTGACACCAGGCAGCTACACCACCGTACCATAGCCACAGATTATTTAATAGTTACTACCATAGCTTCAGAAGATTGGAAAAAAGCAGAAAATATTCTCGAACCGACATCTGTGTTTGTACATGTATGTATACATAGAGAACGGCGTAAACTCGTGTGACACGAGTTTCATACTCTATGTTCATGTACTATACTTATCGACTTTTCTATGATTAGAATAAAATAATATTCGAATAGAATGTAAGTACTTTATTATACCTATCCTAGGTATTTAAAGAAACGTAATTATGTAGAGTCGTTATAACCTGTAGGTATATACCATATTTATAGTAAAGCCCGATCATAACATAAATAAACACAGTACCTACAGAATAAACCTTTGTTTGATTTTACATAACATCTATGTATATTTTATATTTATATTATATTTGCCATGGGGCTTAAGTAAATTTTTAGAATAACTTTATACCCCAATGATCTAGGCCATGCAGTGTCACAGCCATGTCAACAAATAGTAGGTACACTGCTATGCACCTAATTGCACTACAGGGTGGACTTTGGGCACCCTGTAGTGCACTTAAATCACCCAGGGGCATTAGGTGCACTAGGTGATATATCCCATAGCCCAGGTGAATTGTACCAAACCTAAATAAAATTGGTATGTGTATGTATATGCTCGCGAATATATTGCCCGAGGGGGTACCTAGTCAGGGAAAAAAGAAAAAAAAAAGAAAATACAATAAAGAAAACAACCAGCCAAATGTGAGTCGGACTATACAAAAATATATTTGCTTTTACTCTGTAAGTATTTGAAATAAAAACGATCTTTTATTGATATAAAGACGGTCAATAATCAGTTATCAGAGTAGGATATCAGTCAAAACCAGGTTCCCAAAAGTTTGGATTTTTTTTGACACATTAAATTGTTTCTGTTATATTACAAATATAGGGTCCTTCTTAATATGCTGACACTTTTTTAAGGGGATGATCAGACCATCAAACTGGACAACTTTCTCTATGGCACCAACATCGAAATCGCGAAAAAAATATCAGCTGTCCCATACAAAACTGCAAACCTACTCGAGCCAAATGGGACAGCAGATTTTTTTTTTGCGATTTCTATGTGGGTCCCATAGAGAAAGTTGTTCAGTTTGATGGTCTGATCATCTCCTTAAAAAGTGTCAGCATATTAAGAAGGACCCTGTATATTTTATTTGAGAGGTTCAAAACTTAGCAAAAGATTTTCTGTTTTTTTATTCATTGCATAAAGTGTACCGAGCTAATTTGGGACAGAGGAACAACGATTTCAGCACGAAAATGACATGTAGAGCTGTAACTGTAAAATCTGTTTAAGCTCTACGTACGTATACTACTAATTACTTATTAATCAGAAAAACCGCTTCTTCAAATTAATTATCTTCTTTTTCTATACTCATAATCATAAATGTATGGGTAGTTAACTGAATGTTCTCGAGGGCAGACAACATGGCGGGCGGCGCAGGCGCAGCTCGGAGGCGCGCGCCCGAGTGGTTGGGATTGCGTAAGCGCACGGGGCCGATTTCTAGCTCGGCGGCTGCTCCCACGCGGCAAGGTCAGCGCTTCGAAGGATTGCTCCCACTTGCTGCTTGCATGTACTTTAGTTTAGTTCTCATTAAGATAATAAGTTATTGTACCTACCTACCCAGGTAGTAGGTACTAGAGTTGGATACAAGTCCATTCAAATCCTGTAGTGGTGTGTCAAAACAAAACCCAGATTGCGGTGGAGTCAATGATATTATACAAAATAAATGAATAAGTATACCTACTAAAAAACATTTTTAATAATTTATTTATGTGCTCTAAAAAGAAGAAAATAAACTATAAATAAATCAAACCCATCATTTTATTTATATAAAAGCGTGTCGCGAGATTTATGTTTACATACTTTTCAGTTTATTCGTATTTTTCTCAGCAAACCCTTTCATTTGATACCCATATAATGGGAATGCACAAAAAATAATTAGTCCGCCATATTGGATTTAGAATGACGTCACTTAGCTAACCATGCATTGTCATCCAAACTAAACGTGTATGTAAAATTTCATGTCAATCGGTTGATCATAACTGCTTTAAAATTCAGTTGCAAGATTTGACCCAACATACATAGGTACATATAGGTACATACAAAGATTGCAAGTTAAATAAAAGCTTGTAATGTAACAAACGACTCAGATATTATGTTATTAACGCCCGCAAAGTGAAGACTCGAAAACTACCCAATTTTTTGTGTCTTCTTTCAACAGTCCACGTCAAGCAATGCTACGACAATTTTACGCGCCATTTTCTATCAAGGTATAAGTATCTTGTGTAAAATATCATTGGGTGGAGTCCTTATAGTCCGAGATCCGACCGTAAAATTATACACCTATTCCTTAGGCGAACGAAATGTAATTCTAGTGTATGTTTATACAGGGGTTAATTCATCGCCGCCAAGTTGCCTAGAAAAATCTTGCCGCAAGTGCCTTTTCCATTAAAATTTTTGGTATAACTTTTTCCACGTGTTTGTTAGGGAAGTGAATGAGGTGCCATCGGAAGGAGACTGGTCTAAAGTACTTTAAAAACTAGGGTTGCCACCTCTCAATCTGCCGCAAGACTAGGGTTGCCAGATTCAAAAATGACATATTTGGACCTGGCAACCCTATAGATGAATTCAATGGTAATCAGGATTTGATGGGTTATAAGCTTATAAGTAGGTAAATCATAAACTAGAAACGGCAAAGCTCATCAAACATTCAGTGTGGAGCCATTTGTGGAACTTTCACGTTAAATCCAAGAACATAATATTTCACAGGTACATAATAGACGTACCTACGGTACCTAGTACCTTACAAGTAATTTGTTTTTAGTGCTATTTTATAGTTGTTTTATGATTCGGCGTGTTGATCAAAGGGATAAATAGTAAACGCGTAGCCATGCACAAATGATACCTAAGTTGTATCTCTACATAGTAGTTTGTAGAGTCATAGACGGAGATAATCTTTGCCACCACCATCGGAGCGTGAGACCTTGAGAGGCGACGCGACGCCTACTCTACCTCATTATGTGACTACATAGCAGCACAAATCTGCGCTTTATTTGAACAGCCTGGGAGTTTAAATAAGTAGAGGACACGATGCGTCTCTACATACTAGTAAAGGCACGTATTTGCAACTACACTCTAAGATATAGTCTGCTACATAAAGTGCATTAAATGTGTTACTTTAACGAATAAATAAATATCGTGGACATTGTCTGTATGACAATTGTAATTTATCTAGTCACATTTAAAGCACCAGAATCTAGCCTGGACTTGCGACTGGACAACGAAGACAAACAGCTTTTTTAGTGTGTATTCAGACGATGAAACTAAACAACTTTCCCTAAGGAAAGTCCTTTACTCTACAAAAAACATTTCTCTCTCCTTTTGGCGCAGTCGGGAAATATATTAAAATTTCCAATAGGTCGTTTTTTAAATTAATTTAAATATGTAAATCTTAGCTTTCAGATAAATAGGTATATCTACGTTTCTTTCTAAGACATAATTATAATTCTGTATGTGTATAAAAAATCAATAACATAACAACACTAATTATAATTATACTAATATCACATTTAGTACTACGCTACGCCCGGCCCGCCCGTTTCGTAGCATCTAAGGCTTACATTGTACCGCATATATATTCAGTCAGTTAATTGTATACTTACCTATTGTATATCTACAAGTACAAGTTTCTTGATAATTTCATTCAGGTTCTAATTTAAGTGAATAAAAAATATAAGGATTTTTTTAAATTTCTATTGTACTCAATTTTTTTGGCCACATATCGTGGTGTCGATCGATGATCCCCTAGGGGAGCGTGTGATTTTTTGTGATTATGCCTAGGTACTTAGGGTACGTAACCTTAAGGCACTTATACATGGTGTAAAATTTCGCGATTTCGATATTGTTCCTATAGAGAAAGTTGTTCAGTTTGATGGTCTGAAGCACCATTTTAAGTAAGTGTCACATTTAATTTTACACCCTGTATACTAGAAATACATTATGTGTATATGAGTACCTACACTCAGGTTCATTGAAATAAATACCCGAGAGTTTTTTTTATATTAAAATCATAGAGAAATTATTCAAACGCATTCTAAAATAAAACTCGTCCCATTGAAACTAAAACTCGCATGACATACCCTATGTATTTGAAAGTTCCAAACCATTTGTAAAATTAAACGAAATTAGTTGATTTAATGATACTTTATATTATACCACTAATCTATGAATATCAAAACAGGAAATTAACACAGGCAAATTCAACCCAAACTAGCGGTACAAGCGTTCTCAAAGCCTGAGGCGGCCAAATAAATTAAAAAGAATGTGGCAGACAAGCAAAAGATAGAAAAAAGTGTGTTCCTTTTCTCCTACTTTTCCACGGTAGTGAGTGAGAGAGAGGCTTTGAATAGGGATCCGATGAGAAATATAGTAAACGGAAAGGTGCTGTACGGATCGAGTGTGTCACTTTTATTATCTACATATAAACCATAGTCATTAGTCATTGTATTACTTACTTAGTTGTATTGTTCCTTATTGTTGACCTAATTTTCTTTGATAAATCTAATATGTAGGTACAGGGTGTAACAAGACACCCTAGTGGGGTGTTTCAGACCATCAAACTGATCAACTTTCACTATGGAGCCAACAACGTGAAAAATAAAAAAATCTGCTGTCCCATACATTTGAGTCGAGCCGGTATTGCAGTTTTGTATGAAACTGCTAATTTTTATTTAGCGATTTCGAAGTTGGCTCCATAGTGAAAGTTGTTCAGTTTGATGGTCTGAAGCACCCCCTTAAGTATTACTAGGGTGTTTTGTTACACCCTGTATAAACTAAGTACCACATTATAGGTTAGGTTTAGGTATTTTTGTGCTATATAATATACGGTATTGTTTCTGTGCATCATTATAGCCTATATTCCGTGGCAATAGTGAATTTTAAATCATCGACAAATCGGTATATTACTTATACTGTGTGTGAGATTGTATTTGTAACGAATATTGACTGATTGAAAGTCCTAGCCTTGATTGACCGAAGAGCTGTTGAACAATCTAATTTTCGCTTCATCAATTTATCTGCTTTTACAATATCTACTGTATCCTAGAGAGGGATAGAGTTTTTGATAGGCGCCGCCGCCGCAGCATGGAGCTGCGCGCGCGCACGTGAGAATGGGCGGTGTGAACGGTACAGCCGTACTAATTGCCCCCACGTTGGATAGAGAGAAAGAATGTGAAATCAGGGTGGTTCCACGTGAGGTCAACGACCTATCGCGACACGCGTATTGGTGATTTTTATAATTTAGATTTTGGGACAAAATTTTCGTCTTTGCCTACCTATAGGTACCCGGAAGAGTCAACACTGATCTAGTTAAGTAAGTAAACACACTAGATAACTACTGGGCAGACACAGGGCTGACAGAAAACACACTTATCAACTATATATAGCGATTTGAGATATCTTTATCATCAACCTGTATAAATAAGGCCGTAGCGTGTTTCATCTAATTTAATTATGCAAGTAAACGTGAACCGGTTCTGTAATGATTAAACAAAATAATCTGATAAGATGCCCGAAACATTTTTGTGCTAGATAAATTAATAAAAGAATAATTCTTTTATTAATTTATCTAGCACAAAAAAGAATTTCTCACGCATAGTGCAAAATGTGGTCTATAATAACGATAAATTCATAGCCTAATTAAAATTATCTTTTTTTTTCGGACCGAAGAAAATCGTATTTAATTATTTACCAAAATAATTATTGTTATATAAAATAATATTAAAATATGTGTAAAAGATGGACAAACGTTACAAGATATTTACAATAAAATGTTATATTTTTTATTAGGTATTTTGGTAAATAATTAAATACGATTTTCTTCGGTCCGAAAAAAAAAGATAATTTGAATTAGACTATGAATTTATCGTAATTATAGACCACATTTTGCACTATGCGTGAGAAATTCTTAAACCCACAAGTCGTCACGCAATAAACTCAAATGTAAATAGTGTTACATAACAAATGTTGTCATTGCTCGGCCCGCCATGCGCCATACAGAACGCTATGCCATTGTATGATAATCGTGACCTTCATTTTATTATATGAATTTATTATCAACCCCAATATTCGACATTAGCACTATATTTATCTTTTCAACGATCTTAGAATTAATGAACTGTCAATTGTTGACATTTAAACAGGTTTAAAAAAAAAAATATTTTGATACATACCAATATTAAGATCCGTATAATTTAAAAGACTAAAATTAACAAAAATCTGCTTGAAATTATTATTCTTGTCTATTTAAAAATTATATGCATGACTCTACATATTTGCCAGGAAATTAGAACAATCGATTGTTCCAATTTCGTTGACTAAACTGAATGTAGAGACGTAGTTTTTGCTTTTACGAGCTCAATTTTTGAGTTGATGGAAGTCTATGAATGTTTCTATAATTCATAAATACCGAATTTTCAATTTTCCGTTTAAATTTTCATGATTTATCCAAGTCTAATTAACAATTTTACAATATAAATCGTCCGTTCAAAAAAACATTACTTGATTCCTCATCGTCAACTTCCCAAGCCTTCGAAGGCCCTTTCGTGAAGGGTAGTGACCGTAGAAGTAACGCTACGCGGCTGCGCGGGCACAGGCAAGCGTTGCGCAAGCTAAGTTCCACGTGTAGCAGGTGAATGGAGGGCATCCTGTTGTGATATACCTACATTAATCTTTAAATACTAGTCTTACTTCAAATTGCTGGCTTAATGGGGCTAGAGCGTGTAATGAGGGAAACTTACTTGGCTTTGGATAAAGTTATAGAGTCATGTACAGATTTCCTTAACCTAATCATAATCATACACCTAGTACAAAGTAAACATAGTTATATTTTTCCATATTGTTGATTAATTCCGGAACCTCTTGGTGTTAGCGCGTAACGTACTATGTAGGTAGGTAGGCATAGTTTTAGTTAATACATCTGAATACCTATGTTATGTAGAGCGGCACCCCAGAGGGATCATTATAATATAATGATTGTGTCTAGAGAAGAGACCAAAATGCAATGCATTCAAAATACCGAACATTATTTTAAAACAGGCGACCGCGATGTTACAGCGCTCTAAAATAGACGAGGAAAATGGTAAAAGGCTCTACTCCAAATTCTTCTCGGATATAACTAGCGTATCTATGTTCCAATGTTCACGACAAAATAGCGGTTAGGTGACCATTGAAAATTGTTCAAATTTTCGGCCCTCATTGCATGACTTGCACGAATTTTACCTTTCTCTTCACTGAGGTAGGTAGTGCTGTGGACCGCGATCCATGGCTCGTCCGCGGGAGTCGCCTCGCCGCCTTGCGATTGCGCAAAGCATCCCACACGTGTGCATCCGAAAGGCACTCATCATAGTTTGCACCGTTATTTTTTCCTACTTCTCAGCTGGTAATACGGCGCCGTGCATCGTTAAAGTAGGAATGTTTAATTAGAGAAAGGGCTTCGCGCTCGCTGTTATTATTCGACAGTTTTCGAGGATTAACGATTGGTTATGGAGGCGATTCAAAAGGCATCGAATGATTGCGTTTACTTTTGTACTTATATAAACTTTTGTAGTCATTGTCTAGGACATTCTAGGATGACGTCAGATTTAACTGCGACTTGCGAGAGACAACAAAAATTCCCCCAGAGAGTTGCCCTCGTAGCTCGAAGTCATTACGGGCTGCTTGCTCGTGGCTGCGCAGCGCTGCGCGGGCGTAGATCGAGAGGCCCCGCCGGGTGAGCGCCGCGCCGCGCCCTCTGCGCCTTGCGCCCGCGTCTCGCCCTCCCCCACCACCCCCCACCCGCCCCTACCCCGCCCCGAGCGCTCGCGGGAAAATTTATACGTGTGCGAATAGATGACACTTGTCTGTCATGTCATGTGACGATTAGATCGAGAAAATTATTATTTGTTGGACGGAATTGACGTTGATGACCATGTTCACGTTTTATGTCTACGATTGTTTTATTTTGACACGTTTTTATGCCATTAACGTAATTCATTGAGTGTATTATATACACCAACCAACTTGCCTTAGGAGAAATATAAAATAGGACCCGAAGTCGTATAGAGCTACTTCAGCTACTGGATTTTCTACACCGTTCTGTGTTTGGGAACGGCAAAGCCTATCTTCCAAAACACCTATATTTTTAAACCATAGGCAACCAAGTTACCAACTTAGGTAGAGCTTTTTTAGATCAATTAGGTTGGTGCGTTTCTGTAATTTGTCGCCAACATTAGGAAATTTCGATAGCCTTCGGTCAGGGTCTATTTCTTACATTAGTTGAAAAAAAGCGAACAGGCGGACAGCCTGGCAGTTTGTAAAAAAGAGCACCGGTTCGCCTTGACCCTTCATAGTCAGAGCCGCACTTTATCCCCCGCGAGGAAAATCTTTATTTTACCATAATATCAGTATTAATAGAGTAGATACCTTTATTTATATAACATTTTATGACATGAAAACAAATCCGACCGAAAAAGCGGACGCCCATACCCTGCAGTTCAGCTTTACACAAACACCTATCTACAAAATAATTTGCATACTAAAATGGCTGCCGCACTTTACGAATAAAAGCCTTTTCTTTGCATTCCAGCTCTTTACTACCCAACCCATCAAAACTGTGTCCATCTATCCTATTTCACTGGGCAAACTACTCAATACTTATTGAAAAGTTGCTTTGTATAACCGAGATGAAAAATTACAAGCTCCTTGGGGTCCTTTTTCGAATATTGGATAAAATAAAGGTACCTACTTAAATATTGTAAACAACATTATTGTCTTCGATCAAATGGAAGAGAACAATCTGCGGTTAAGAGTCTAACCCGGATTTCACGACTGCAAGGATGAATCACATACCTAGCTGTCTGTCACACCCCCTACAGAAAGGTGCCAAGTTCTCAAGTCATCTAAAAAGGAGTGAAATGTGCACTCTAGTAACAATTTACATGTCAATCTGCACGTTTCGACCTTATGCAGAGTTGTACGGGCAGGATGAGCGAGCTGCCGGGATACAAATCTGCTCATTATACTAAACAATGATGCACGATCTACTAAAGTTTTATCTTAGTTATGCGACTGCATTGAGGTGCATACCTACTTAAATATTTATTATACCTACCTCATCTTTAATTTTTCTGGAAATGCAAGCGCGGACGGATGTAAGGAATTACATACAGCTTGTAATAATAATTAGGTAGGTATTTGAAAAAAATATGGGAGTGAGACATACATGCATACCTACATCATACATTGAGATGTCGTTTCATGGTGGTTTATGAGCTGGAAAAAATATGGGAATGAGACATACATACATACATCATACGATTGAGATGTCGTTTCATGGTGGTTTATGAGCTGGAAAAAAATATGGGAATGAGACATACATACATACATCATACATTGAGATGTCGTTTCATGGTGGTTTATGAGCTGGAAAAAAATATGGGAATGAGACATACATACATACATCATACATTGAGATGTCGTTTCATGGTGGTTTATGAGCTGGAAAAAAATATGGGAATGAGACATACATACATACATCATACATTGAGATGTCGTTTCATGGTGGTTTATGAGCTGGAAAAAAAATATGGGAATGAGACATACATACATACATCATACATTGAGATGTCGTTTCATGGTGGTTTATGAGCTGAGATTCTGAGTTGAGTCTAAGTATGATCGATGTATGGATTTTGACATACGGGGTAACTATTAAATAATCTGTGATACGGGAGTTAGAACTGAGACTTGAAAAAAAATGTCTCTGAATCTGTACCTTTGAGTTTCTCTAGTTTTTCTTTTAACAGCCGATCAAATCAAAATAACTATTTTTTTTATATTCAACATAATATCACAGATAGCTTCCTGACAACATTTTTGTGACTCTAATTGTATGTGTATTCCATTGTAGAGCAAGCAGCCAGAAACTCTACAACACACATCTTGAAAATAAAACAATATACCTACTAAATATAATTACAAATGCAATATTGAATTATAGACCGAGATCCAACCGTAAAAATGTTTGATCCTGTCAAGCTGGCAACCCTAGAGTTGCGGCAGACTGAGAGGTGGCAACCCTAGTTTTTCCAGTTCTTTAGATCAGTCTCCTTCCGATGGCACCTCATTAATTACTTCCCTAACAGATAGATGGAAAAAGTTATACCAAAAATCATAATAGAAAAGGTACCTACTTGCGGAAATTTTTCTAGGCAACTTGGCGGCGTGTAAACATTCACTAGAATCACATTTCGTTCACCAAAGAAATAGGTGCATAATTTTATGGTCGGAACCATGAATTACGAGCAGTTGGTACAATTTCTCAGTTTGTAGAAATACTTACATGTGTAACATTATCAAGACAGGACCAGACATTTTTACATTCATATAATCATCATAGAGCAAAGCAAACGGCAACAGTTTGTCAACGATGACCTAAGACGATAATAGTCGTGAATTTATGTATTGTATTGTATAAATAAAATAGGACCAAGTATCCCTAAGTACCTACACCTACCAATGTTTTATTTATAGTACTCTGTGGTTTTATTCTTAATTCTATACCTAACGTTTCCAACATTACATAGTGTTTGCGGTAGCTATAAGAACGTCATAATGAATAATGTACCTTATTGCCCTTGCCCCACCATAGATCTCTCGCCACCATCGTGACCAACCAACCAGAATGAATCTCAATCAATCAGTGTCTTTACATTTTTCCTCAGGAGTAAAATTATTTCCTAGTTCAGTTTATCATCATCAGTTACATTTATTTTCTACACAAATGTCCTTCATATGCTGACACTTTTTTAAATGGACGAACAGACCGTTAAACTGACCAACTTTCTCTATGGCACCAACGCATAGAAATCGCAAAAAAAAATCAGCTCTTCCATACAAAACTGCAAACCTACTCGAGCCAAATGTAAACTTGCAGTGGGATCTTAGTCTATATATTTTATTTGACATAGATAAATACACGAATGCAATGCCATCAATTGCCGACGTCAACAATAAAAGAAAACCGGCCAAGTGCGTGTCGGGCCACGCGCAGTCGTGCAGTTCCGTAGTTGCCGCAGACTTTGAATGTTGGGTAGGTAACTAGACAGGTACTATGAACATTAACGTTTCTTTTTTACTTCTCCAACTATTTTATAAGTTGGTCGACTATTACCTACTCGTTAACTTGTAAAGCCTACTTAGCTGTGATAGTTTTCCTTTTAACTTCGTTATTCAGGGTCCACCTTAATATGCTGACACTTGTTTAAAGGGATGATCAGACCATCAAATTCTCTAAGGCACCAACATCTAAATCGCGAAAAAGAACGACCCTTGTAGGATGTAAGTGACAGCCTAGCGAATACTAAAACGGTGAACTCAGACCATCAAACTGACAACTTTCACTATGGAGTAGGCACAGTGGAGTAGGTAGAGTAGGTTCAAAAATCGCTGTGTTCAGCAGTTAAAAAGTCAACATTACTGTGGATAATAGTGGAAGTACGCATCTTTCTACTGCTGATTTGACTTTCAAAAATCGCACTCCTGAAGTATGATTTTTGAAAGTCAAATCATCAGTAGAAAGATGCATATCTCCACAGTAATTTTGACATTTTCAACTGCTGAACTCAGTGAATGAGATTTAAAAATCGCACTCCAGGAAACGCGAAAAAAAATCAGCTGTCCTATACAAAACTGCTGTACAGTCAAGAGCACGTCAAGCTTGACACTTTGGACTTTGTACCGTCCTTATTTAGTGCGCCATAAGCGTTACAATCGAACTGCAAGTGTAAAGCTTGACGTGCTCTTGACTGTACCTACCCGATACCCGACTAAAATGTATGGGACAGCTGATTTTTTTTCGCGTTTCCTCAGGTAGGCTCCATAGGATCCCTCAATCGAAAAATGGTTTTTATACACGGTCAATATTTTTAAAGACCTGCTTACGATTACGAGACACCCTAACCCCACAGCATAGGATAGACGAGAAAAAAAAATCATCCCCACTTTACGTGTTACTTCATCCTAAAAAAAGATGTTTTTCAATATTTTATTCCACCACTTTGTCGGCATGATCGGTATGTCATATGTATAGGTACTAATGCCCAATTACAGCTTTCTAATATTAAAAAGCGTGCGTGCGTTTCTTGCTAGTAGTCTTCATCTCTGAGCTAAGCCTATTGCTAAGCCGCGGGCAGACGGACAGAAAACGGTCGGACATGGCGAAACTATGAGTTTCTTGTTGACTACCTACGGAACCCTAACAATTAAATAGCTCCTACATTTAACTACGCGGCATCTTGACTTGACCAGATAGGCAAGGGGTGAGGGGTGTGCGCAGTAGTACTTTCGCCTACAACAGGACTTCCCAACCAGTGGGGCGCGCCCCCCTGGGGGGGCGTAGTAATATCGTAGGGGGGGCACAATGCGTTTACATTTTGGACAGAAAACTCCAGTTAACCACGTAAATTCCACTCATTAATTCATTTTAATAATTAACACATTCATTCAGTTACTAATTTACCCATTCGTTTGTTGTTACTGACTTGTTCAGGCTCAGCAGGTCTCAGATAGCACCTTTCCAGCTGCGCTTGTCGTTATTTTAATAGTGGGGGGGGCGTGCAAAATATTCCTTACTATACCAGGGGAGGCGTGACGCAAAAAAGGTTGGGAAACCCTGGCCTACAAATTGTGTTATGAAGGTTTTTATCATACTGCTGTTTGTTTATTTGGAAAATTTTATGGTGATGCAAATAAAGTAAATTGTCTATTAAGTAGGTTCTAACAAGTAGCAATCCGCAATGCGCGTGATCTGCGAAGTAAATCTGAGTTGTCAGATCACGGCGCGATCGCAGGACGCGAGGGGCGCGCGTGTCCTACAGTAATCAGAAGGTCATGGCAGGGTCCGCATCTCGACTCGATAAGCGTTCTCTAGGTGCGCCCGCGCAGCGCACACCCACTAACGCGCTATTCTTGATGATCTGCATTTACTTTGTGCATTATTGCTTGCCTATCTCCAATCAATCCATCTCCAATGTGTGAAAGTCAAACGTAGACTTTTAGGAAATCATTCGTTGCTCAACAGCATTCCCTCCATCTCTCGCTTAGAAAATCTGCGATAATTGGATTCGTTTAAGCATAAGCTCACAACTATGTTCCCCGAGGGGGTAGTCCTTCACCGAAAAGCCATTGGTGTTACAAATCGTACAAAAATTCCGAAAAATTCATTGGTACGAGTCGGAATGGACGGGAATCGACCCATCGCCTCCTGCATGGCAGCGTAATGACGGCAGGCAAGGTGCCGACCACCACTGGACCACGACGGCCTCGTATTCGTATTCCAAATTAATAGGCACTATGTAACTAAACTCTATCTAAACTATTATAAAACTGTAACAGAAATGTGTCTGTACATTGAAGATATTTACAAAAAAAAAATTACGACTTGGTTTTTACGTGTCCCTGATTCCAAATCACAAATTTTTGGATTTTTTGTCTGTCTGTTTGTTTGTTTGTTTGTTTGTTTATTTGTTTGTTTGTTTGTTTGTTTGAGTGTTTGTTTGTTCGAGTATCACGTAAAAACTACTGAACCGGTTTTGATGAAACTTTTTTTGTTTGATAGCTTATCATCTGACTTAAAATCTGGTATATAATTTATGCGGACGAAGTCGCGGGTAAAAGCTCGTATAAAATAACTAAATATTCCTAGTGCGCAGGCAGGTTTTGGTAAGTAAATAATTATGTAGACGGTACCCTTTACCTACAGGGTGTAAGTGACATACTAGAAAATACTAAAACGGTGCACTCAGACCATCAAACTGAAGAGCTTTCACCATGGAGCCTACCTCAGGAAACAAGAAAAAAATCAGTTGTTCCATATATGTTAGTCGGGTAGGTACAGCAGTTTTGTATGGGACAGCAGATTTTTTCTCGCGTTTCCTGAGGTAGGCTCCATAGTGAAAGTTCAAATCTTTCAGTTTGATGGTCTGAGTTTACCTTTTCAGTATTTCCTAGGCTGTCACTTACACCCCGTATACATATATTATACCTACATTACATATCATGTAAAAACTTGTGTTCGGCCTCAATATTTTCAATACCTACCTAACAGTTTTCCACAATATTTTGCAAATGTGTACGAATGCTACGAATAAAATTATTTTTAACTAGCGGCCCGTCCCGGCTTCGCACGGGTGGACGTCTAATCTTTTCTAGCAATAAATATAGCCTATGTTACTCAGGGTGAGTGCAGCTTTCTAATGGTGAAAGAATTTTTTAAATCGGCCCAGTACTTTTTGAGCCTATTCATTACAAACATACAAACATACAAAAATAGGTACAAATCTTTCCTCTTTATAATATTATTTTATTTTTAATAAATAGGTACCTTTTTTATTTATGTGCGAGAATTGTAGCGATCGTAGCATTTCGGCGAATGGTGTTGTTGTTGTTGTACACACTTTATTTACGTGTACGCCCTATTTTTGACTTTGAGCGCAGATGTCTCGAGACTAAAGCATCATTAATCGAGGTGGGGCATACAGACAGACAGACAGAATGGCCAAAAGTATACGGGTTCCTTTGTTTGACTACGGAACCCTAAAAAAGACCCTTTTTGGACTAGGTGATTTGAAAACGGAGAAAACATCGAAAATACCTAGGTATATTTTAAACTTTTTCACACGGGTATGAAGGATGATTTTTAGGGTGCCGAAGTGAACAAGGAACTTAGCTCAGAGACGCTTAATACTAGAAAGCTGTAATTTGGTACATGTATACATATTTATCAGGCTGACAAAATGGTAAATAAAAAATTTGAAAAATATATTTTTTTTAATACACGTGAATTGGGTAAGACATTTTTTTTTCTCCTCTATCCCATGTTGTGGGATATCGTTAGATAGGTCTTTTAAAAATATTGTGGGATTGCGAGAACCATTTACCGATTAAGGGATCCGTTAACGAAATATTAAGCATAGAGCCTCCTTCTAAGTCCGTATATTGTGATGGGCAACCATGGAACCCTACCCTGCGCGTGGCCTGATATGCACTTGGCCGGTTTTTATGACTAGCATATTAAGAATATTAATAAATCATGTATCTACCTAATTAATTAATTTAGTTGGTTTATACTTATTATAACAGGGGAATAAACTGTCTCCCCACACGGTTTTCCGACTTTGGGAGTCAAGGACTCAATCATTTGTATACCACTAAATTGTGCTCAAATAAAGAATTTTTATTTATATAGGTATATTTTTTATTTTTTTATTATTAAAACATTGACAGGAAAATCCTTTGAGCGAAATACTCAATCTGCAGCAAACCTCTACAAATAAAGATTAGAAATTTTTTTTTTTTTTTATAGCTAGTATTATAGAGGACGCGTAGGCGTAGAACCATAAGTGTCACTGTTGGAAAACATTTTTACAAATTCCTTTTTTTACACTTATTTTATAAATAGCATCAAGATAGAAATACCCTATCGACGTAGAATTTTAGGTTGTACAAGTTGTTCTATAAAATTATGATTTTCGCGAAGGTTTTCATTTTTTTATTTTACATTTTTATTAATTAGTACTAAAATCTAATAATGTAAAATAAAAAAATGAACGAAATAAAAAATCCACGAGTAATTTAAAAATTTTTAGTCCTTATTTAGGAAATACCTATAAACCCTACAGGAAAACATTAATCAGAATCGGGTCGAAGCGCATCAGTGGCGCAGGGGCAGCCCGGAAGCAAGCATAGTGCGAGGGTTCTATTTGATTGTGATGCAAATTGTAACTTCCGGTGGGGCACGCAACAGGTGGGGGGCGCGCGCCACCGTCGCCAATCACTGCTGATCTTTATCGGAGTTTGTAGAATTACCTTAACAAGGTTAGAAATGGGACCCTTGCTTCCTTTCTTGGGGGTCTGAATATATGCGAGGCTCGTTTTCTAAAGAATACAATGTACATATGGCAACAACTCGTATCTCTACCATGAGTGTCTCACTCCTCAGCTCAGGTACGTTTGACAGCCGGACACCTCCGAGGCAAAGAAAATATACACTACCGTCCGAGGTGTGCATTAGTGTAGGAAATGAACCGATTCTTTGTATGGGGACCCATGCATTAATTCCTCAGTCGATGAAACTTTGCAGGATTATAAAATAGTACGAGTTAAAACTTACAAAAACATTTTCCAAAAAAAAAAACACCCATTTTAGGTATTTATACCTAAATATACAAATCTGTTTATATATTGAACCGAGTAAGTTTTCAGTCAAAATTTATTTTACCAAATGAGTTATTTATACCCGTATGTGATACTTGATAACAATCCAAAACTTTTTTTCAAACATTAGTATTGATTTTCTACGATAATTCCTTTTTCTGACCCTCATTTTCATCGGAAAATTGCTCAGTAATTTTTTTTTTCTTATAAGACCTTAGAATGTAATTTAGCATTACGAGTAACAAATTCCAAAAAATAATACTTACCAATATAAATTTATTTCAAACTAGAAATAACTCAGTATGGAAAACTTCTCAGCATTATTTCTTTTTAAAATTATTTTAGGGAGTCACATATACCCACAAATCCAAAATATCCAAAAGAAATATCATCCAGAACACAGAAATTTTGGATCTTTGCATCCAAATCTTTCCCGCGTTTACGCAATAATGTACCGTCTTGCTTTAACAGTTGGGTGCAGATTAGCGTGATCGTGCTAATTGTACGACCTTGATCGCGTGACCCGCACCGGAGGGTCACGTACTGGTGTGTGATTCTTTACATTACGTTTATTGCATTTTTAGGGTTCCGTACCCAAAGCACGGAATATACAACGTGTTAATGAATTAACGCAAAACTAGAAAGTAGTTTGTTTAGAATCGAGAGCAGAATCGAATTATCATGGTTTCAACATAGATATTTTTTTTTTCAAAATATTAATTATTTTTTTTGCAAATTTTAAAATTTACTGAGCCCGATGACAACCCACCGCACGGGCACACTCACCCTACTTACTACCAAAACAAGATTATAAAAATGTATCCATGAGTACGTTAGCGCTTTCTTTCAGTGCTGAAATGATAACAAATCATTTTTGCCTCAAAACTTAAAATGCGAATAACTTTTAATTTTAATTATCAAAATAATGAAATTATTGTTGCAATCTAATTATTTTGTTATAAATCAGTTGGGGTGTATGAGGTTTTGCGTTAATTCATTAACACGTTGTATAAGAGTTTACAACAGAGGGTTCACTATCTAACGAACGCTCGCTCCAAGCACGGCTGACACGCACACATTGACTCTACGTACGTGAATGTCACGCACACATGGACTCTGGTGCAAGGGATGTCAGTAGTATGCGTTCCGATTCCGAACGAACGAATGTTAAGCTCGACCGAGGAAGAAATCTACGATCGGGTCCGGGGGTCGTTGACCGCAGCCAACGGTTTTGATTCATCTAAGTCAAAAATAGATAAAATTCGGGCCAAACAACCGATTACGATGGAGTATTTTTTTGCAATCTTTCGATTATGAATATTATTATATTATTTTATACATCCGACGATCTGTAGGATACTAATTTAATTTTCGAAACGAAAAACAAGTATTAAGGTCGGTGCGATACAATGAGCGAGTGACACTCGACTGAATTAGGCCTCGCGGTCCCGGCCGCGAAGGTACATTTTTATACCTAAAGTACCGAGTGAGCCAGGCCCGCCCAAAGGGTGAAACCGGGTCCCTATTACTAATACTAAGCCTTCGTTGTCCGTCCGTCCATCCGTCCGTCCTACCTATTTAGGGCTGTAACTTCTGAACCGGTATAGCTAGATAGTTGTCATTTTCACAGAATATGCGTTATTACGGCGGATTTGATAAAAAATTATAAAAATGACAAAAAGTTAAAATTAAATTGCACAGAATACAAAGTTTCATAACGCCGTAAGACCGTAGTGTCATACAAACGCAAAACAATAATAATATCGACGGGGTTTGGGCTATTTGTTTTAAGCGACATCCTGGCCGTTATTGAGTTATATACATATTCGGAATCAGCTGATTTTTCTGCGTCGTTTGAGCTCGGTTTCGTGGCGATCTGAGCACTTTTGTGGTACTTGAAACAATGGCAATTTTGGGGTAGTTCGAATTCGCTTTGTTTGATGCGACATAATTTTTGATTAATTTCAGACAAAATGGACTTCATACCATATTTTTTTTTACAAATTTGTATTTAAGCTTTTTTCCGGTCATAGATTTAACAGCATAAGTCGTTTGAATTATTTTTCCTGCCTCTACATTTTATAGGTGATACTCGTTAAAGCGTTTTGCCTGATCTCAAAAATATATAGGAATGTCGCTTAAAACATTTAGCCTGCATCGGCAATCAATACTCAATGTCGCTTAAAACATTAATGCTGCATCTGATTTTAACACAGATTACAGATAGGCGTTTAAAACATTTTGATCTTCAATTCATATTGTCTATGTATGTCGGTTAAACCATTTTTCCTTATCAGATTTTATCAAAACATGTCGCATGAGACTAACTGAATCTGTGAATTGTGGAAGTTTAGGTTTTTTTTTAGAGGGGGTGCGTAGTGGTGCGTAGGGGTTGCGTAGGGGGTGCATAGGGTGTGCGTAGGGGGTGAGTAGAAGGAGCGTAGGTGGTGCGTTAGGGGTGCATAGGAGGTATGAAGGGGGTGCGTAGGGGTAGATGCTGGGGCTGTGCGTAAGTGGTGAGTAGGGGGTGCATAGAGGGAGTGAATACGGGTGCGTAGGGGGTAAGTAGGGGTGCGTAGGTGTGTGTAGGGGGTACGTAGGGGGTGAGTTGGGGATGCGTAGGAGATGAGTAGTAGGTGCGTAGGGGATGAGTATTTGTGCGTAGGAGTATGCAGGGGGTACGTTGGGGTGAGTAGGGGGAGCGTATGAGTACGTAAGGAGGTGCGTGGGGGTGCGTAAATGGTGAGTAAGGGGTGCGTAGGGGGTGCGTAGGGGTGAGTTAGGGATGCGTAGGGGGTGAGTAGTGGGTGCGTATGGGATGAGTAGGGGTGCGTAGGGGCTGAGTACGGGGTGCATAGGGGTGAGTAGGGAGAGGGTACGTAAGGGTGAGTAGGAGGAGAATAGAGGGATGAGTAGGGGTGTTCTTTCAGAAGTCACAAAAAAAAGTCAGTGCCTCAAAAAAACCCATAAACAAGTCCTAAGTCCAAGCGTACGAAGTCGTAGGCAACAGCTAGTATATTATATACGGTCGAATTGAGAACCTCCTCCTTTTTTGAAGTCGGTTAAAAATGGACTTCCTACGTATTTTATTTTTACTATAATTTAAGCTTTTTTTCCTGTCATGGATTTAACAACATAAGTCGTTCCAATCATTTTTCCTGCCGCTACATTTTATAGGTGATACTCGTTAAAGCGTTTTGTCTGATCTCAAAAATACATAGGAAAGTCGCTTAAATCATTTAGCCTGCATCGGCAATCAATACTCAATGTCGCTTAAAACATTTACGCTGCATCTGATTTTAACACAGATAGGCGTTTAAAATATTTGATTCTTTCATATTATTGTCTTTGTATGTCGGTTAAACCATTTTTCCTTATTCGATTTTATCAACACATATCGCATCAGACTAACTGAAACTGTGAATTGTGGAAGTTGAAACATTTTCCAAGTTACCAAATTATTAAAGCTATATTCATTGAAACATTTTGTATGAATCTTTTGGCACATGTCAGTTAAAACAATGCATTTTTGGCGCCGGCGGCGCCTTTGTACAGTGACAATATTTATATTGGGCCGCCTGCGGGGGGCGCTTCAGTCATCCAAAACAGTAAGCGAGAGAGGAAATGTACGGTGCGCAACAAAAAAAAAAACCACGTGTTTGAGTGAATATTGTGTTGTGTTTGGGGCATAACAGTCTGTAAATCGACGGGTTCCGGGCTATTTGTTTTAAGCGACATTTTTTGAACTTTACAGGAGAGCGATTCAAAGTTTCAATTTTCGGAAAAAAATCATAACTTGTAAATTATCAAGCTTTTTTAAAAAAAAGAAGCGAATACTGATTTCTGTATTTAAGTCCACTTAATTTAGTTAAGATATTATTTTTTAAAAGCTTATAATAATATTATAAGAGATAAATGTCGTTTGATACAAAATGCCCTCAACTGTCTTTTATCTAGAAATAGGCTAAATGATTCAAGCGACCTATATTATAAATTATTGTCTCAAGAAGAATGATTTATACAGGTATTTTTTTTAGTGTCAGGCTAAATGTATTAACCACCGTTCTAGTAAAAATATAGAATCAGGCTATTTACCTTAAGTTCTGAAGTAACAAAAAATAGCTGCAGACCAAAATGATTCATGTCGCAGTTCGAGCTCGAAAGTGAGTTGTTTGAAGTGACAATAAATTCGTTTATTACGTAAAGATTGGCGGTTATGCCAACAATATTATGCTGTGTTTTGAAATCTGATAGAATGAATATTTTAAATGGAATAAAAAATAATTCAGCTAATGTAATAAAAATCAAACTAATTTTATTTTATTAAACTTTACACTTATGTATCGAAATTATGTTTTATGAAAAACATCAGCCTTAAGACGGTTTTAACAATAAGATTTATAATCTAAATATATAAAAGAAGAAATTGACTGACTGAATGACTGACTGACTGACATATCAACGCACAGCCCAAACCGCTGAGTCTAGAGATTCCAAATTTGGCACGTAGGTTTCTTATGATGTCTAGGGGTGCACTAAGAAAGGATTTTTCAAAATTCACTCCTTAAGGGGGTAAAACGGGAGTCCAAAGTTTGTATGGGGAAGCAAGATTAGTTAGACTATTTTATTCGGAACTTCACAGGAGTACTCCTATTAATAAATGAGTTAAAACGTGTTTCAGGTTTTTTCAGAATTCAACCCCTGAAAGGGGGAAATGGGGTGACAAAGTCTGAAAATCGAGATGGGTATTGTTTGTATGGTTTATCGGGTCGCTGATTACGAAAACAACAATGATTTTAAAATCCGACGTGGTGAACGTGAAATACCATCATCCCATGTTGGGGTGCGATGGGGTTGAAATGTTTTTATGGTTTTTCGGGACGTTATTTGGGGATGAGTAGAGTGTGATTAGCGGGTGAGTAGGGGTGCCGTAGGGAGTGAGTAGGGGGTGGGGTAGGGGGTGCGAAAGTGGTACGTAGAGGAGGCCAGTAGGGTGTGCGTAGGGGTGCGTAGGGGGTGCGTAGGAGTTGCGTAAGGGTTGCGTAGAGGGTGCGTAGGGGGTTGCGTAGGGGTTCGTAGGGGGTGCGTACGGGGTGAGTAGGGGTGCCTGAGGAGAGCGTAGGGCATGCGTTAGGGATGCGTAGGGGATGGATTGTAATTTCTTTAAAAAAAATGTTGTTTTGTTCTAAATTAAAATTGTTTTGTAGTCAAAAATTAAAATCAGACTTGTAACTGTACTTTTGAATTAGTTAACGTCACGCAGCAACTGTGGATCTCCCGCTAAACTCTTTAAGGAGTTTTGGAGAGAAATTGTTTATTCTAGATTATAATTTTTTTTTGTAAAAGTTAAATAAATTAAAAAAAAAAAAAAAATGCATAGGGGGTGCGTTAGGGGGTGCGTAGGGGTGTGTAGGTACGAAGGGGGTGCATAAGTGGTACGTAGAGGGGGCGAGTAGGGGTTGCGTTTGGGGTGCGTAGGGGATGCGTAGGGGTGAGTAGGGGTGCCTGGGGGGAGCATAGAGGGTGCGTATGGGGTGTGTAGGGCGTACGAAGGGGGTGCGTAAGGGTGAGTAGGTATGCGTAGGGGTGTGTAGGGGGTTGGTGAGGGGTGCGTATGGCTGAGTAGTGGGTGAGTAGTGGATGCGTAGAGGATGAGTAGGGGTGCGTAGGGGATGAGTACGGGGTGCGTAGGGGTGAGTAGGGGGTACGTAAGGGTGAGTAGGGGGTGCATAGAGGGATGAGGGGGTGTTCTTTCAGAAGTCACAAAAATGTTTTTTTTTTTTTGTGGCATTGACCTGCAATGCCACAAAAAAACCATAAACAAGTCCTAAGTCCACGCGTACGAAGTCGCGAGCAACAGCTAGTCTACACTAATATTATAAAGAGGAAAGATTTGTACCTATTTTTGTATGTTTGTAATGAATAGGCTCAAAAAGTACTGGGCCGATTTAAAAAATTCTTTCACCATTATGCATTCACCCTGAGTAACATAGGCTATATTTATTGCTAGAAAAGATTAGACGTCCACCCGTGCGAAGCCGGGACGGGCTGCTAGTCTTACATAAAGATCTTCATGATGTTTTTTTTTATTCTGTTTTTTATTATCTTCATGATGTTAAACAGTCTTTTATTTTACATTTCACCGTCTATTAGGATGTGGCGGTCTGTGGCCTGATCGATGAGCTCTAAAGAATACTTAGAGAGGAGCTTGCGGCACATCTCCGAAAGGTAGCCGAAAAGCCACAACTAGAGCAAAGATTGATGGAGGCCATCGAGCAGGCTGTCGTGGGGATCCACGACAAGGTCCGGGAATATGCCCTCCATCCGGTGGTGGCCACCCCGGCGCCCGAGAATCTCGAGCTGTTGCTGGAGGGGCTCCACCAAGTGGTGGCTGCTACCGCAAACGTGACAACGAGGCCTGACCAGGGTTTGAGGGCGGCGGTGCCGGTGGATGATTTGCGCAAGGAGTTCATCGCTGTTAGGGAGGACACCGTGGAGACAGCGGCCCCTGTCCGAACTGCGGTAGAGGAGCTCCGGGGCAAGATGTGACAATCCGTGGCTGTAGTGGCGGGAGGGGCTGACGTAAGAGTGGGCCCCACCTGTGGCTGCGAAGGTGTGGCGCTGGAAATGCCCGCCTCTCGCTATGCGATGGTAGCGGGTTCGCTAGGAGTGCCGCCCCCGAACTCCTACTACTCCTGGAGGCGGTGCGCCGTGCACCATCGCAGCACCGAGCTGCGTCGCATGCGCTACTGGTGGGGTGTACTGAACCCTCCGGCACGGCGGAGGGTGTCCTATGGGAGGTCGAGGCGGCAGTTGAGTCGCACAGCGCATTGGCAGGGTGCTTACGCACCCTTACGGTTAGGGACGGGACGGTTTTGTTGGGGTGTTGTGACCGGTTGATAAGATGGATCAATGCTTGCGGAGGAGCGCCTTGGTTAGTGTGGAGGAGAAATCCGTTCATTGAGGTCCGCGACATCCTGGTGGCCAACACTGATGACCAGATCCTCCAACCGCTCCGGACGCAGAATGCCAGCGTCATGGGTGCCCTTGGCTGGGAAAAGGAGATAGCACGAGTTCGCTTTCGTATGCCGGCGCGTAACCATCTTGAGCGCCATGAGACAAATTTTTAAAAAATTATATGTATGAAGTCCATTTTGTCTGAAATTGATCAAAAATTGTGTCGCATCAAACAAAGCGAATTCGAACTGGCCCCAAATTTGCCATTGTTTCAAGCTCCAACAAAGTACTCAGAATGCCAAGAAATCGAGCTCAAACGACGCAGAAAAATCCGCTGATTCCGAATATGTATATAGCTCAATTTCGGCCAAGATGTCGCTTAAAACAAATAGCCCGGAACCCGTCGAAATAATTGTAAGGAGCGGAGCGAACGCGACGCTTTTTCGTAAGGACCTCCATGCGTTTTTTCTCCAGGTCCGGAGACCACAATTTTGGGTATGGCTACGTAGCACGCGGCAGTCACCGACGCCACATACTCCTGCGCCGCCTCCCTGGTCCCATACCTACTCCTGCAGCGCAGCCTGGCTCAATCCGTTACGATTCTTCAGCTCGGACTCTAACGTCTCGCGAAATCGCAGCCAATCTAATTTAGGTGCCAGACATTGGGTTGTTCAGCGCGGGCAATTTCTATCGCAGCGTGTGCCGTTGCAGTGGTACCTGTGTGAATCTCCCATCCTTCCTTCCTTCCTCTTCCTCATCCTTGACAGGAGGGCACCGCCGCTGAGGGTGACGTCGACCCTCGACGTATGCTCCTTCCGCCTAGCACGCCAGGCCCGGAAGGTCGGCTATGACCCTTTATTGAGTACTTCAAGGTCGAGCTCAGCCAGCAGGTTGGCGAGAGCCTCGCCGCGACCTTTTGTCCTCCCTGAGCCCCAGAGGGTTTGCCAGGCGTTGAATTTCCCAGTCAATATAATACGATTTGTAGGCAGCGCTGCCTACTGTTATCAGCGCGCGCTGATAACAGTAGTAGTACTGGAGTAGTAGGAGTTCGGGGGCGGAGGCAGACATCTCCAGCGCCACACCTTCGCAGCCACAGGCCCCCCACTCTTACGTCAGCCCCTCCCACCACCACAGCCAACGATTTTCGGACCTCGCCCCGGAGCTCCTCTACCATAGTTCGGAGAGGGGCCACTGTCTCCACGGTCACCCCCCCAACCACATCTTGCACAAATCTTCCACCGCCGCCCTCAAACCCTGGTCAGGCATTATCGTTGTGTATATGCGGTACCAGCCGCCAATTGGTGCAGAGCCAATAAAAACTCGAGTTTCTTGGGCGCGGGGCAGTTTATTTTTTACTCCATTCAAAATATTTCATTCTGACAGATTTCAAAACACAGCATACTATAATTGTGGGCATAACCGCCAATCTTTACTTAACAAAGGAATTTATGGTCATTTCAAACAACTCACTTCCAAGTTTGATCTACGACATGAATCATTTTGGTCTGGAGCTAGCTACTTTTTAATACTTCAGACACCAGGGCTCTGCCCACACGATAAGAGAGAGAATACTTCAGACACTTAAAGTAATTAGCCTGATTCTATATTTCTACTAGAACGGTAGTTAATACATTTAGCCTGACACTGAAAAAAAATACCTGTGTCCACTTAAATAATTTTTCGTGAAACTATAATAATAATAACCCAGTAAAATTAGATAAATCAGAAGAAATAATTTCCGGAGTTTTGGAACTTTTTTTAAACGTTCCTTTGGTACGTAATATTGAAGAAAAAAAAAAGTCCTGGCGAGGGGGGGGGGGGGGTGAGCTCGAGGAAGGGGGGGGGGGCTCTAAAGGTGACTTTTTTCAGTTTTTTGCTTTTTTCTCGAAATCTGAAAGTCATATCGAAATATTTTGTACAAACAAATTAAACCTGATAAAATTTCCTACAAAACCTGTAGTATGCATTTTTGTCATAGGACTTAAGCTTTGAGGGCTAAGGGGCCGAGAAAGTAACAGCGTTTCAAAAATTATGAAATTTGTATTGCGACCCTCATGAAAGTTGAAGATAAAAACAAAATGATTTCATATTCTTAATCCCCAGATACAAATTTTCAGTCGGTTCGGGGAACCCTTGAAAGCTATATTGGCGTTTGAAATTTCCATGGTAGCCATCTTGGATATCGCAATTTTGGTTTTTTTTCACCGCCAACCAAATTTGACCAGGATCCTATATGACATTTGTTCGAGGTCCATAACCCAATCTGTCATGGTTTCCGCGGGCCGTTGACCTCATCCATCAGGAGTGGACCTTCCGAGGAAGTCAAAGGTTTCCCTGTATCACCAAGGCATCCATATGATGATCCCCAAATGTCATCCTTGTACCGTAAGGGGAACCCGGAGATCAATTTTAGGTATTTGGTTGACCCCCCCCCCCCTCCCCCCCTCACATAGATATTAAATAAATACCCGTATAATTGTTCACCGGGTTTCCCCCTTTCAAAGTCTAGTAAAATGATTTTAGGGATCATCATAAGGATGCCCTGGCGATAAAAATAATATTTCGACTTCCTCAGAAGGTCAACTCCTGACGGATGAGGTCAACGGCCCGCGGAAACTATGACAGATAGGGTTATGGACCTTGAACAATTGTCATAGAGGACCCTGGTCAGATTTGGTTGGCGGTGAAAAAAATTCAAAATTGCGGTATCCAAGATGGCTGCCATGGAAATTTCAAACGCCAATATAGCTTTTAAAGGTTCTCCGAACCGACAGAAAATTTGTATCTGGGGGTTTTCGGGGTTGCTGATTAAGAATATGAAATCATTTTGTTTTTATCTTCAACTTTCATGAGGGTCGCCATACAAATTTCATAATTTTTGAAATGCTGTTACTTTCTCGGCCCCGTAGCCCTCATAGGTTAAGTCCTATGACAAAAATGCATACAACTTGTTTTGTAGGAAAGTCAGGTTTAATTTGTCCATACAAAACATTTCGATACAACTTGCAGATTTCGAGAAATAAGCGTAAAACTGAAAAAAAGTCACCTTTAGAGCTCCCCCCTTCCTCGAGCTCACCCCCCCCCGTCCCCAGGACTATTTTTTTTCTTCAATATTACGTACCAAAGGAACGTTTAAAAAAAGTTTCAAACCTCCGGAAATTACTTCTCCTGAATGGTATATTTCAGCTTAATTTTACTGGGTTATAATTTACAATCTAGGGCGCTTGAATCATTTAGCCTGTTTCTAAATAAAAGACCGTAGAGGGCATTTTGTATTAAACGACATTTATCTCTGATAAGTGATAATAAAAGCTATAAAAAAAATATCCTAACTAAATTAAGCGGACTTAAATACAGAAATCAGTATTAGCTTCTTTTTTTTAGTAAAAGCCTGATAATTTATAAGTTATGTATTTTTTTTCGAAAATTGAAACTTTGAATCGCTCTCCTGTAAAGTTCCAAAAATTTCGCTTAAAACAAATAGCCCGGAACCCGTCGATATATTGTGAAAACAACTATTAGTATCAACGATTGATACGTGAAGTCGTGAATGATGTGTCACGCGGGCGGCGGCGGTCGGTGGGCATACAGTACCGCTCCCGCGCCCCGCATCTGCACCCCGCTCCCCGCTACTCACAGCTCCCGATTGCTAGATTCAAATCCGTCGATGTAAAATGTTTTTAGTTTTTAATACGTTTGATTTTTTTTTGGACATTTTTCTACTTGAAAAGAAAATTAACTGTGTACTTAAATCAATAAATAAAACAGATAGAGAAATTTTCCACTGCGAGTAGAAAAACAATTTTTAAAAATAGTATTGTTACATGGTTTATGTTTTGGAATTTCATTTTGTGGTTTTAAAACTTTAATAAAATAGCATTCCCGTAAAAAAATTCGATAGAGAACTTTTCCGGTCCAAGTGACACCAAAAATACATATTTCCTTAAAATTTTGGTATTTCTGCTAGGATATTTTTTTGGAAATTTCATATGTTGTTTTTAAACGTTACGTGAATATGTCCGGTGAAGAATGTTTAAACTGAGAACTTTTCCTAAAAAAGATATCAATTAAATAAGAGTTTTGTTAAAAATACCTAACTTCTATTATTATTATTTTTTGGAAATTTATACAATACTTTTAATTTATTGATACTTTATCATGCTATGAAGTTTTTTCTGACTGATGAATTACTGTGGGGGTCCACTACCTTCATTTCCTACACTACATCGTCGCCAGAGATTTTCTCTCGTCGCTCATTGACATAAGGCGCATTTTATTTTCCATTCCTGAAGTGAGCGTTCGAAATTCGAAAAATCGGGTTGAGTGAGTGAACTATCTGTTACGGTAGTAACCAGGTAGTAACTATTAAATAATCTGTGCCCATCGTAGTAAATAGATATAGTAACTAGATGAAACCATACCGTGGCCGCACATTAAACAGCAATAGTGTGACTTTTGCATACAAAAAGACGGTTTGTTTGGCAAGATGTCAGCAACATTCCATAGGTTTGACAATGGTTTTATTTTCATTTATTTATATTTATTGCGATAAATTACATGTTTACAATAGGTAGATGTCATTGCTAAGTATACAGTCTCAACGTAATTTTACCCATTTTGGGTGTGGCAATTTTACAATATTAATATTGTTAATACATAATAGGAATTAATTAAGTTTTCATAACTGGCTTCTCGCTATCTCATTTCTTGGGTCCATCTTTCAGCGTAAGCGAAAAGTTTTTAATCTAAGGTGCCATATGAGTCTCTTACTTCATAATGGTAGAATCTCCTCGATTTTTTTTTAACGATCTCTTTGCTTATTCCAAGACCAAAAATGTATAACCAAAATATTTGTGCATCAAAAAAGTTTTCATCTGGGTAATTTTTTTTTCTGACACTTTAAAAAAGTTTTCAGTGAATAGAATTAAATAATGATTGGCTGATTTTTACCAAAAATATTTTTAAATGCCATTTAGTTCGAAACGAAGAAAAAGTTTTATTTTTTAATTACGAAACGGGCATCCGTGCTTTGTGTAACAGTTGTAGCCAGTACTCAAAAATACGAGACTAAAATAAAACCTTTTTGTAGTGAAAACTTCTTTAGCACCAATTTTTATTAGAATACTAGAGTTAACCCACGACTTCGTCCGCACAAATTAATACAGGGTGTAAGTGACAGCCTGACAAATACTGAAACGGTGAACTCAAACCATCAAACTGAACAAGTTTCACTATGGAGCCTACGTCAGGAAACAACAGGTACCAGGTTTTAAGTCAAATCATAAGCTATCAAACAAAAAAGTTTCCTTAAAATCAGGTTCAGTAGTACTTGCGTGATGCTGATTTGTAGTTTTTGCGTGATGGTGTTACAAACAAACTTTTACAGTTTTAAAATAGTATACCTACACATAGATTTGTTGAGCTTGCAACTTTTCTGTCTAATGTATTATAGCAAATTTTATAATTTTATGGTTAGATTTTAAATGTTTAATAATAGAGTCGAGTCCTATACTTAGGTACGACGCCTTTATTTAAGTAGGTAGGTAGGAAAACAATATTTTGAATGACTATAAGTATGAGTACTTACCTAATACGTCCAATTTTTGTTTCAGGTCCCCAAAAAGAAATATAAAAACCTGAAATTAAAAATAAATGTACCTAAGTATTATATGTGTGTGGTTTTGCTGAATGAAAATATAAGTTCTAAATTGAGCAATTAGTTTGATTTCAGCGCAAATCAAATATTCATAATTCTAATATTTAGTATCGAATACTTGCTACCGAGCTAGGGTTGCCAACTTTTTTTAGACTAAATATAGTATTTCGAGCCTTAGGGCCCGAAAAAATATAGTAGATCGGGGAAAAATAAGAGAATATACAGGGTGTACAATAAAATGGGACAGCTACTCAAAAGGGTGCTTCAGACCATCAAACTGAACAACTTTCTCTATGGGACCAATATCGAAATCGCGAAAAAAAAATCCGCTCTCCCATACAAAACTGCAAACATAACTCGACTGAAATGTATGGGACAGCAGATTTTTTTTTCGCGATTTCGATATTGGTCCCATAGAGAAAGTTGTTCAGTTTGATGGTCTGAAGCACCCCTTTAAGTAGCTGTCCTATTTTATTGTACACCCTGTATAGTAGGTAAGTATTTTTCGAATTTGCTTAGTTCAATATTTACAAAAAAATAAGAATAAACCAAAAAAAATATCTATTTCGTATTCGTTATAGAAAATAATGCATCCTTTAAACGCAGAAGTCGCTGGATTTGATAAAGAAATAATATAATTTCTAAAAAAAAAATAGATAAATCTGACTTTAGGAAAACTTGTTGTCATTTTTCAGCAGTATATTTAGTAGAAAATTGTTTATGGAAGAAATTTTATGTAGAGAAAGAAAATTGTTTAAATAATGTTAAGTTATTGGTCATTTTTATTGGACCTAAGTACCAATATATTTAAATTCTCTATAAATTATTTGCTCATCAAAATATAGTAGTATTGCCTACTATATATTTTTCTCAGAATTATAGTAGTAGGGCCCCTAATATAGTAGGATACTATATTATATAGTAGGGTTGGCAACCCTATACCGAGCCCTCTGGAATTTGCTTCGTAAAACCTGAATGTCTAACCAATTGATAGATACCTGGGTAGGTATCTACATAGCTATAATTATATGACCTAAAAGTTCAATTACCTCCATCATTTCGTTCACCCCTTAAATCGCAGGTTTTCGAATAGAAAAAAGCTACGATTTCTCAGCAGGGAAGAAAAGTGGATTTTATAAATACTTGTACAGTAGGGACGTTACAGGCCGTCGCCCAAGCGTGCGCGAACGCAGGGGGCGGCCACCCCGGCCGGAGGTGAACGACCCTGAGGACGCCCTCCCCGCCCGGGCACTGCCCCCCGCGGCCCTCGCAATCACAGCCCTTTGTGCGCCCGCGCAGAGGGGCTACTCAGAGGGCAAGGACTCCATTTGTATTTCTTTGTTTTGAAATGCCTTCTAACCCGAGGGCGCAGGTACACGGAGACGGGAGTTACTCTTTTTTTTCTTATCGTAAAAAAGTTCTCTGTGTTTTTTTTCCTGTCCTATGGTCAAATTAGTAAAACAACACTACACAGCTAAAACTTGGGAAATTTAAATAGTTAACTGATTGCATTTACATAGATAATTGTGGGACTTCCTTATTATAAATTCCTCTAATTTCCTGTGAATATACCAACCCCAAAAAATCACAAAGTAAAACGTATTTTACCCTAAAATAACTATAGTGGAAGGTACTGGAGCGTGGTCTAAGGGCTGAGGGCACTCTCCCATGGAGCACCCTCCGTGAGGGCCCTCCGAAATAATTAATTCGTAAAAGATGGTAAATGCTGCGCCCGCGCCGCGCGTCGACGCGGACAGGGTTGTTACAAGTGCATTGACTGTACACTCGGAGAGAAAATGGCTCTATTCATTTTATTTTCAATGCAATTATTGTACTTATTCAAAACTGAATTCGGTATTCATGATTGATTAATTCATAATTATGAATTATGTTCAATAATTCATATTTGGGCAATATTGTCTGACGGATAGAAAGAAACGCCTCTTGAATCCTTTTACCAAAATGCTATCTTCAAAATTGGAACACCTAGGTTACTTCATGAGCGACCCTCGGAATCTTTGTTGCCTGTTCGTTTGTTTGTTCGAGCATCACGCAATAGCTACTGGATCGATTTTTATGAAACATAATATGATTAACTTCTAGTTTTCGTGTCAGCGTGACGTAAAGTCGCATGGCAACCACTCATGTTGGTATTCACTCATGCTGTAGTGGAAAGATTAGCCAGTCAGCAAGCCAGGTCGTATCCAGGCTAACTGTGACTGCTCAGGGTGCGCCAGACGAACATAGGTTTTTTCACTCGGGGAGGCTCTTTTCTTGCACCCCGTGCATAATTAGACGTGTATATTTTTGTTCTTGCAACGATGACAAGAACTGGTGAGGAAGAAGTCTCGGGCAAAGTAAGTAGGTACTTACCTATACACCCAATATACACCTACCTATAATATTATCTATAAACACATTTTAAGACTGTTCTCTCAGGAAGTTCCATACACTTGAAACAGTTACAGCTACAATGTCCGTAACATTGTAATTTGTTAAACTACAATGAACTGAAAAATAAACTTCGCACCATGATTCACGTAAATTGTTTATGCTAAAATACCGTAAAATTATACGAGTAGCTATATAACAAAACAACTAATTTATGCATCGGACTTTACTTCACCCACGTCATCTATAAATACGAATGCTTTTAGAAAAAAATAAAAATGCACCCTTCATCCTAAACCGTCGGGTAGCTGAGTACAAAAACAAAAAGAGGAGCACCCTACCCGCATGCCGCCGCAGGAACGCGCTCGTGTCAAATTGAACTAAATTCACTATAATACAGTCCGATCGTAGCACTATCCATGGACAAAAGTTTATCAAACGATATCAAACCTTATTTCTTTGTAGCTAAAGCGTTAGCTTTTTTTTAACATTGAATAAAAAAGTTAAAACACATTAGAATTTTAATGCTGCGAGGGTACAAATCATGGGGGTGGTTTGTTTCTATCAATGGTAATTTATTCAATCACTATGTATGTAATAGTTTTGAATACGAAATCATCAGAGTATGAAGTCGTCAATTATTTTGAGGGTTTGATGACAAAGGGACGACAAAATGCATATCGTGGTATGATTTGTATTGTTCATTTAAAAATAATAAAGTATCTAAAAATTATTTTGTTTTGCTGCTATTAAAATAATAAATCCTATTCCTACCGAAACGATGCACAGATATATACAACAACTTTTGTTATTATGTAGCTTTTGCCTCATAAAATTGCCAATTTGTTTGAAAATGAAAAGATGAAAAAATAAGCAGCTAAGTAAGTATAACTACGTTTTTATTCAACTATCAATTCCGTGTTCAATTACGATTTATTTTACGAAAAACTTTAAATCAAACAAGATATACTCTGAAAATCTTTAAAATCTTTAAAGACAGAATGCTTGAAGGGAGGAAATCTTAATTTATACCTACCGCTTTAATACGATTTATAAATGAAATGAATAAGTTTAAAAAGCCAAAGAAATTCAAACAAGTTTAAGTACGGGAGGTGAGCTCGACAGACCATAAACTTATATGACGCGTGCGATCAGGATTGATTATTTGCTTTGTGGTCAACAGAAATTATGATATACCGAATTATACGGTAAGGACCTAAGTAAAACTGATAAAATAGAAAGATGGGAAATGATATCGAAAAATAAATGCTTTCCAACTCTCGTTGGAATGCATTTGAATTAACCTGAGTAAGCAATAAGTTCATAATAACTAGCTACAAAATTAAATGTAAGTAGAAATGCCATGGTTTACCTATCTGAAGACCCTAACTAATCGAAGAACCGATTAGATACATCAACAATGATTATTGGTGACACCTTTTGAGAATGCAAGAAAATGTAACTTAAGTAGGTAAGTAGTAGGTAAGTTTAATGATGGTACACAACTCAAGAAATATGAAAGCAAGTTTATGCAGATTTCTATAATAAAACATGCTTGTTACTAGCATGAAAAGTCACACAGTCATAATAAAAACAAAAACCTTTCACACGACTCTCACAAGGGGATGTTATTACATTTGGAGGTGGCAATTCCCAGGAGCAGTCCACTTAACAGCATTTAGCCGTCAACACGTATCGTAACTCAATACGAGCGATTGTTTATCGCTATATTAATATTAAAACAAAACGAGTGCGCCCCTCGGTTTAATAACCTGTAAAATGAAGCGCCCCCGTACTTATCGGCGGGGGCTCGGTGTCAAACGACAAGTGCTCGTGGTTTCCATAGTTTGCACCATTGATGTAACTCTACTAGAAGTTACAGGGGGAAAGAATGGTAGAGTAAGGTTATGTAGTACTACATACTCTTTTTTATACTGTGGTAAGGTACAGTGTGGCAAATACAGGGTGGCCAGGTAGAGGTAAGAACTCATTTTAAAAAGGTTTGTATTTTTTGTGAAATAAAGAAAAATTCATTGCTAAAACGTTGTTTTATCGACAACAATCAAAAATTTAAAGGTGGACTTCCGATGCTAGCGGCCGACGCGTCTGACGCGCGCGGCTCGCGGCCGACGGCCGATGCGGCCATACTAGTTACTATGAAAACGTATGGCGCCGCTTCCGATGCCAGCGACTGACGCGCGCGTCAGACGCGCGCGGCCGATGTCTATCGCATCGGCCGCGGCCGCGCGCGGCTATGCTCTGACGTCACGCGGAACAAGAATGTTTGCCAGACATATTACGATGTTTTTACCGAAAATTTGCTTAATTTTCACTATTTTTTATTTGTATTTTATTATCTGCAAGGTCGCTCATCCACGTTGCGATAACACCATCTATCGATCCATTTGAAACTAATTTTTCTTTTTTCGGAAAATCCCTCTTGCCTACATAATTATTAGCTAGACAGCGATCCATATATAGGTTAAAAACCCAAGGGGACGCAACGCATCCCTGTCTAATTATAATAACTCTTAAAAATGTATTTTATCAAAAATCCTGTTAAAAAAATGCATTCATATATTTCTCTAAACCTATCAATCTATCAATCAATCAAATATTATTTATTAAAATATGTATTCTTTTTTTTATTTGTGTTTTTAAACAAAACACCAAAACATAAGAACATACCCTAAACTTCGGGGAAAATACCCTAAAGTGATAACACTCTGCACAATAGGCACGCGTCAGTCGCTGACCTCGGAAGTGAGGTCTGTCGTCGGCCGCGCGCGTCTGACGCGAGGTTCTGTCAAATATGACAGAACCTCGCGTCAGACGCGCGCGTTAGTCGCATCGGCCGCTGGCATCGGAAGTCCACCTTAACACAATAGATCTCCATACCGACACTACTACCATTCCAACTTAAATGTAATTTTTTATCGGAAAATTTTGAAACTGTCATGGTTTTATGAGAGTAGAGTAGAGGATTTCAAATAAGTTAAAAAAAGCTTCTGAATAGTGATGAGAAAAACTTCTAACTAATGTTAATGATTGACAAACTAATGATTTTCGCGGAAATAATGTTTATTCCGAATAAGTCGCTACTAACGTGTAGGTATGTTCAATTCACAAAAACCCAACTGAACCGCTGTAAAGGACACCTTCTTTAAGGCTAAGTTCTGCTTATACGAGTTATTTTAGTTTTGAAATTCGTATTGTATACCTATCATAGAAGTCTGTGTAGGTACAACAAGGTGTCAATGGCAATGCAATAAACATTTGAATTGAATTGAATTGAATTAAGTCTAGTCTCCTTTGAATTTAAAATTATTTTCGACAATATCCACAGTTTTGCCAACATTTATATCGGTGCATATTATATAATTACAACTGTTTATCTTTTGGGATGTTTTTTTTTGGTTCTAGCTTTGCTACAACGTTCAGCTACCTACATTTCTACGCACTGCTGCTTGCTTAGAAATGTAGGTAGCTGAAAGATGTAGCAAAGCTAGAACCAAGTAACATCCCGAAAGATAAACAGTTGTAAATATAATATGCACCGATATAAATGTTGGCATGATTCAGTTTCAGCATATTTGAGCTTTCGTGTTGGAATAACTGGATTTATTATAATAAAGCGATATCATGAACGTAGGTATTGAAGCTAAATCCATCTGCCATATCAATTTCAATCAAAATACTTAATTTAATTAAACTACAAGCCCGCCCGGCCTTGTATCTCGGCCCTTTGGAATCAGCTCGACAGCTCTACCTTCTATTTATTAATTTTTGGGGAACATACAGCTTCTGATGTCCCTTCCAGTGTCTCACATACCATAGGCAGTGGTTTCGACGTCGGATCCAGTCACGACATGTCACGTGACAACGAGGCGCTGCGCTGGGCACCACCGACATCGACATGGGGAGTGGGTTCATTCATAATTCTGATCCGGTCTAATGCTCACACCCGTTTGTGTACCGCGACATTCACATTGCAACAAGTAGCTACCTTTAGTTTACATTGATTGATAAAAAATTGCTATCAACAGACCATCGTTTTTAGAAACTAGGATTTGATGCCTAAGGGAAATTTGCATCTGTAATTCTGTGGTGAATTTGCGTCTGTAATAAATTAATAATTCGATATTTTTTGTCATTTTTCGTCTCCAGTTATCTTACTTGATGTAATGGGGATGAAATTGGAAATGTATGGCGTATCTTCTACTTCTACTCCATAATTAACATACCTACAGGGTCTTTCTTATTATGCTGACACTTTTTTAAGGCGATGATGGGACCTTCAAACTGAACAATTTTCTCTATGGGACCAACATCGATATCGCGAAAAAAATTAATTGTCCCATGGATTTGGCTCAAGTAGGTACGCAGTTTTGTATGGAAGAGCCGATTTTTTTTTCGCGATTTATATATTGGAGCCATAGAGAAAGAAGTTTAGTTTCACGGTCTGATCATCCCCTTACAAAAGTGTCAGCATGTTAAGAAGGTATAATTATATTCGTGAATCTAATAAATGTAAATGACAATTTTTTTATAAGTTATTCTTATCTATAACACTGGCTGGACCCTAGGGCGCCTGTCATTTCCCTGTGGGCCGGACTAATCGGAATTATGTGATTTACTTACCATATTTTAAAACTGTTGCTAAACAGACTATCGATACCTATCGCTTGTGGGGAAATAGTCCTGTTAATGAATTTGCCTGTTATACAAACAGGATTTGAGTGTTAAAGGTAGATATAAACTGGAATATTTATATCAACGATATAATTATAACTTATCACAAGTCGCTGGATGATCCAGTAGATTAGGTTTTGTTGATTCGCGAATAAATCGTTCCAGACATTTTGTTTTACAAATACAGAAGCTTACTATTCTAGAGACTACAATCAAAGAACCCTACCAATTATGTTTTTATAGCTCCTTCTATATCTAAACAACTCCCAACCCTTCATTGTAATCAAGTAAAAAAAGCACTTCGAATGTGAAAATCTCCCACGAAACCAAGTCCAGCCAGAGGGAAGCATACAAAGCATTCCTTCGAGCGGCGGGAGGGAACTTTTGTACTTTTTACCTCGGTCCGGAGGGGCGAGGGGGTTGACCGGGCGCTCTTTTATTTTTATACGTCCCTTGTTCTTATTTCGGACGGATGGACGCTGGTCAATGCTTTGGGGAGCTAGAGATTTTAGGGCAGTTGTTTTTTGTATCAGTTTCGTTTTTTTCGTTATTTGGATGAGGTGGTGTGGTAACTTAATTAGTTACATGGTGGACTCTGATCTAAGTAGCAAATGAAACTTCTGGAAAATTATTCATGACATATACAGGATGTAACATTCCAGTATTTGCTAGGCTGTCACTTACACCCTGTATGTATGAAATACTTGATGCGTGTAACTTGTAAGCTTCTTGCATTGCATTTCTTTTGTTTTCGTACATGTCTTTTCAGTAAGTATATTTCATCATCATCATCATCCTATATACGTACAGAGCAGGGCCAAATAGGGCAGGGCACACGCCTGCCCTCAGGGTGCATGGGCATTATATAACTACTTAATAAACTGTGATTTACCAACAATTTGTAAACAATTTAAAATATATTTTTTTTAACATGTCTGAGAAAATTTTGTTCTCTGGTTAGTGGGCTCGGTAGCGAAATTGGATAACACGATTACCCGGTTTAGAAGAGTGCGGGTTCAAGTCCCGCCCGAGACTTAATTTTTCAATCTTTAATTTGATTTTAATTTGTAAACATTCAAACTAGAGGAAAAGTCATCTAGTGTGAATATTCAGGAATTCTCTTATTTTCTTCAACTAAAAAGCAACCTCTTCACGTTTCAGGTCCTAGCATCAGAACCAGCACAAACAAGCATTAACCTTCACGCCTTGCGCACAGATCTTACTTAGATTTCCCACACGTTGATTCCATGACTCAGAAAGTTGCCAAGTGCGTCGACCCCAAATGATAAAATGTGCTCCAAATTAGGCAATCTATGTTTAGGGCACACCACCCTCAGCAATTAAGTTCGTTTTAAATTAACAAATACAAAGTCCCTCAGATCAAGCAATATTTATACTTGTTACGTTAGTGTAAGAGTTGTGTGAGAGAGCTTTTTTGAAGGGAGTTAATGGCTGGTGGTGCATGATGCGGGTATTATCGACTGTATCGATAGGGGGAGGCTGCAGCCCCACCCTCAGGGGCCAGGACACTGGTTATCTGCGCCGATCGATATATGCCATGGAAAACTACAGGCATCAAACACTTTAATACCTAGGTACACATATTGTTATGTATGCTTGTGTACCTGGGTTATTTTGGAATACAAAAATTCATACAAAGCAGAGTGAAGAAGTAGAATCTTTAATTTGCATATTAAGAGGCTCCCCATAGGTAAACGCTAGCTCGGGCCATATTTTACTGGTTTTTAGAAGATATCTTCTCGTTATTTGAAAGACATACAAATAATTGAAAAGTGTAGCAATATTCTTCAACATCTCGGCTTTATTTGCTATAGATCATATTTCTTACTTTTGTATAAAATACATATGAAACCTGTGTTTAAAGCCTAAATATTGGAAAAAATCAGTATTATGTGCATCAACTTTTTAAGTTGAAGTCACATTTACTTGAGACACACACTTTTGTGTAGACAATATTAAGACCTTTTGCTATTTAGCAAATTTTTTTAAGACCAATATTTAATGAGTTAATTAGATAATTGTTAAATTTGGGGCGAATTCTTATGATTTTAGAATGTGATTTCCTTGGATTAGAAGGCTCCATTGTGACATAATGAAGGACAACTCAGTCAAAAATAGGTATACCAACTAAAATGACGTAGTTTAGTAGGGGTGAAGTGGCTCTGAAAGAGTCAAGGTCGTTCGGTCAGGAAAACCCCTTAAACGTTATATTTTCTCAATCGATATTGATCTATCTTATAAGGAGAATACATTTTTGGAAGGTAAACCATAGCACACCATAGTACCATTAACCATGTTAGAATGGTTCCCTGGTATTGGCACCCTAATTACCACAATACCTTCGTCAAGTAAGGATAATTGCAATGTAGATATGAGATGCTGATGGCGCGACCGACTGCGATTCATCGTATCTCTGATAATGATAACTCATTACTGGCATTACACCTAGAGATATTAAGATGAGACATAAAGTCATCATAAAGTATCTCTAAGTATTCCTAAGAATATGGGCGAAAATGTCACACTGTAGGTAGTACCCACTTTTAAATTATCTATTAGATAAAATATTCTTTATTTAGTAACGAATTAATGTTTGGATTAGATTGATGGTTAGTTTTTTTTATTAGGTAGGTGTGGGTACTTAATTCCGATTGATTTGCAAAATTAAAGAAAATAATAAGTTGACTGAGAATTTGATTGTGATGTCAAAATCATTTTGCGTTTGGCTTCGAATATGTTTATATTATTCGTAGTACGATTAAGCCAAAATACTTTTTGATGCAAGATAACATAACATTAAGTATTAGCTTAAATAAATTTATTGCAGGTTATTAAGTTAGTAAACTTGACGAAAGTCAGGGTATTTCAAATATCCTTCGGCCAATATGCAAAGAGTTCATATTAATTGAAAACATAATAGAAAATTATACCTATTAAAAGTTGGGTTATTAAACCGTTCGACCTGTGTAATTTACAAATATTTTATTTATATAAAAAGTATGTAAGTGCCTAGTTTTCTAGGTTAATATCATGAGCATCCTTATAAACTAAGAGCAAATCGATCGGAGCAAAAAACAAATCGTTGTTCCATACTAAACTGCAATACCTACTTGACTCAAATGTATGCAACAGCAGATTTTTTTTTTGCTCCAATCGTATTGCTCCTAAATGTTGTTCAGTTTGATGTGTAGACTCATAGTTTAAAAGGATACTAATGATATCAATTTCACCCTGTATAGTGTATACCTAAACCTAGTACCTACGTACCTACTTTAAAAAAGATTGATTTCGCGAATGCAATCTAGGATTATTGGTTTAAAAAACTACTTATTGGTAGGTTTATTGGTTTAAAAAACTACTTAATGCTTGTATCTAAGTAGGTCGTAGCATCTTCGGAAAATTCAATCGCCCAACCGCGGGATTGAAATGTGTATGATAAAACACAAAATTTTTGTGGTTCACTTTAGCAACAAATACCTACCTAACATTGGATTTGACCAAAATATTATGTCATCCAGTAAATATAAAAATATAGAATAGAGACTTATGTGCCGAAGGCCGACTTATATCTAATCGTTTTTAAGAAATAAAAGTTTTTAAACGTACCTAGGTACTTACATGCATAATAGAAAAAGATTTTTAAGTAAGCTTCGTATATTTTTAAATTCGCCAAAACAGCAGTTGTTGGAAAATAACATATGACCAACAATGACTTGGGGAGGTATAGATAATACAAAGTCATTGTTGACCAAGAATTTTCGCTTACACTTCCCTCTACGGAAAATGAAAAATTTTCCGATAATAATTTTTTTAATATGGAGAAGAGGTTTATATGATTTTGAAGTGGTTTATTCAATGAACCTTTTTGTATGAATAAAATAAAATAAATTATGAATAGTAGGTACTACTTATATTCTCACAGCATAATTTTACCGTCACACGTGCACTCTATGAATGGATTTTTTTAATGCCACCCCTTTAGTTAAACGCCTTACTATTTTCATATTTTTTTATTCCCGCCCCAGTATTTTACATATTTTTCAATTTCATTATTGATTTGATTAGGAACCTATTGCAACCTTATCTCATCTAGGGTTAATATTACCTATGTTTAAAGTATACATAACATAATTAATTCGAAATAAGGTCATTACAATTAATTTATATGGGTAATCGCGACAACCCTATGATTTTACAGATTGTAAGACTTAAACTGTTGTAAGTTTATAGACCCGTATTATAGTCGAAGAGATGGTCATTTGAAAGGAGGCACCTCTCGTCGGGCACGGCACACACCTGCACCAGCGACCAGCGGACATTCTAGTCGCGGCAATAGCCGAACTTATCGCCATGCTCTGACGCAACCAAACAGGATCCACCTCCCAACAAAAAAGTTCCACGGCCACTATTTCGAAACTCGTGCGCACCTAAATAGAGAAAGGCATCTATGTGCTTGTACATCATTTGTAGAGCCGCTAGTCGCAACCCACGGGGTATGGGGTGAATGCCCTTATCGTCCTCCGTCCTCCTCGAGCATATCGCCCTCCCTCTCTCGCATGAGAGAGTCCCTCTTCTTTTGACTTCGTAAAGAGGGCACGTAATCTCTTTCCGTCAAGAAAAAAGCCACCTAAACATAGTTGGCTTTAGAGTTGGAATTTGTTTGATGAGGAGTGTCTCTGTGTACAGTTAAGGGTGTGTGCGCACGCGCATTGCGTTTGTATTCAAATGAGGACAGTGCGTTCCGCGCCGGAGAGCACTATGATTGTACTTTTTTAGTCCGTGAGCCGTAATCAGCTACAAGGAAATGAGCATCCTTAGGGGTGGCGCGGGCGCACAGATCGACACGTTGTCCTCTATTGAGGACAGCGTCTTGTTAATGCTCGACAATTAGCTCCTCCGCGATGCGACGCGACGTCTCTCATCTCAACTAGCCGGTGTCTGGGGCAGAAGCAATTTGTATTAATGGCCGTGTGCTGCACTGCTCTATTGATTGCGATTTATTTCCATCTTTGTTATCTAAATGTGAAACTGGAGAGGCCACATGTTTTGAAGGTTACATTTTGTTTCTTTAACAAGGAATTTAACGCAAGTTGCTGAGTAGGTACCTACCTACGACAAAGCCAATTTTTGTTATCAATGAAAATTAATGGTAGAACAATTTTAAAATACTAGCAATCGTGCGTGACATGCTTTTAAAAGTTTATATTTTTCAATGTATAGATTATAAAAATATGTTTAGGTACCTAGGTACAAAATTGCACTGAACTTTTAAATCACTTTATTACCATCTAATAGGTATGGGTAGAACTGCACGCAATGACGTAACACACTACATACCTACTATATCTAGGTAGGTACTTACATGTAGGGCTTGCAAATATTCGATAATTTTCAATATTCGAATTATTCGATTTTTTTTAGGTAATATTCGAATTATTCGAATAATATTCGAATATTGACCAAGTTTTAACCGGTTTAAGTAATAATGTTGTTAATTGCTAATATCTGACTTACATAGTCTAATTTCTCCAAATGAAAACGAAATCTTATGACTTGACGAAGCAGCCCTATTGAAGAAGGCACACTGCTTCCCCCACCCAGCGCTAAATACTTATATCTCACTATTTGGAAGGGGTAACTACGACCCTTTTCTACAGCATCTTCACTCGTGGTCGAAAGCAAATGAAATGAATGAATGATTGAAATATACTTTATTTACACCAAATACAAATTACATTACACAATAGGAAACAAAACTTATTCTGGTACAAATTAGGCGGTCTTATCGCTAAAAAGCGATTTCTTCCAGACAACCTTTCAGGCCAACATCAACGGCAACAAGAAAAAAATCACATACCAAATTACCAATTCGGAAGATGACGATCGACGATTGTGTTTGACGTTTGGCGCATGGAACGTGCGCACCCTCCTTGTCCCCAAAGGCAACATCTGCCCGGAACCAAAGATTGCCATAGTAGCTTTGGTGTCGACATCGTTGCTCTCAGTGAGACACACCAGGCTGACGAGGGGGAGCTAGTGGAGCAAGGGTGCGGATATACATTTTCTGAAAGGGAACCCCTGCCTCTGATCTCGGGCGGTCTGGTGTTGTTTTCGCAGTTAAAAACTGAATTGCTAGAAAACTGGAGGAGTATCCCGTGCACATCTCGGACCGCGTTACTTCATTACTGACGGTGTTTTATTTATGGGATCCATCCTAGGGAGAAGATACTCATATAAGGCGATTTTAACGCGAGAATTGGGCGCTACTTTAAGCCATAATGTTGGTGACATGAACTGCTTGAATTGCCTTCTGTTACAATCTCTCTGTGATCAAATTGAATTAGATATACCAACACTATGTTTAGGCTACCTGCCAAGCTCAGGACCACACGGATGCATTCAAGGTCCAAGCATTGGCATCTTATTGACTACATTATCTTCAGACAAAGAGATATTATCTCCCAAATCCATATCACTCGGGTTATGCAAGACTCCTTACTGTTGGAGTGACCACTGAATTGTGTTGTCTAAGCTCAAGCACTATCTTAATCCTCCTCACAGGTCTCAAAGAGTGAAACCTTTACGTCTTAATATGGGAAAACTCCTAGATCCAATTATCAACGAGACTTTTATTCGGGTAGTTGGAAACATGGTTCTGACGCTGGAAATTGAGGGTGGTGGCGAAAGTCTTAAAAATACTTGGCAGGCACTTTCGTCGAATTTGGTCAACGAAGTATTGCAAACATTGGGCGTGAAACGTATTAAGCAGGAGGACTTGTTCGACGATAACAACGAGGAACTGACCGTGGCTCTCCGGAAACACAGAGCGCTCTTGTAATAATTGTTTTTATATTCGCATGCCTCATGGTACATCATAGTGGTCCTGTAAAACTACACTCCAACTATTGTATAATTTTTCTATTGTACTTTTTACCTATGATGACGAATAAATGTTTCTGATTCTGATTCTGATTCTGATTCTTGCAGATGTCAGAGGAATTGAGTGAGGCATAATATCTGATGAGGCGGCAATTGCAGTGGTGTGGGAATGTTTCCCGTATGTCCGTGTGAATGACAGAGTTGCGACGTACATCTTGTACTCAGAATTGCAGGAGGACAAATGGAAACAAGGCGGCTAAATCTTGCGGTGTGCTGAAGCATCACACGAAGAGTTGTGATGTTGATTGACGGATCAAGGAGGGAGACACTGGCTAAAGACCGGCCACTTTGGAGGCACATCGTGAATACTTAAGTGTATGCGTTCTAACAAGCGCGACGTTTGGACTGAACCCGACGAGCTGAAGGCCCGTTCAACTTAATTTAGTCGGAGGGGTGCTGACGTGCAGAATTTGGGAGCACATTTACTGCAAAAAATCCCTATTTTTCAGCCACCTGAGAGCGCACAAACTATCAGCTTTCAACTATCAGTAAAAAGTCGCTGTGGCCAATAACGGTCATTATGATGATGGTGATGACACAAAACAAATGAATTAAGGCTATGTCATCCTTATCCTTATGATCCTTATGATCATCAGAGTCCTGTCTTTTACAAAAGTCAGCCTAACAACGTAACCTAGAATTAATGTCGCGCGCGAAATTTGAAAATTATGGTTGCACACGTCATAGTTCTGAGTCTGAACTAATATTCGAATACCTTATTATACTTTTCGAATATTCGAACAGACTTTTTATTCGAATAATTCGAATATTCGAATATTCGAATGCAAGCCCTACTTACATGCAATAAATGGAAATAAAAGAAATGAAAAATATTTAAATTAGGTACTTATCGCTCCATATTATATGGCTTGCTTTAAAGGAGCAGGCCATATAGGTATACAACGTGTTAATGAATTAACGCAAAACTAGAAAGTAGTTTGTTTAGAATCGAGAGCAGAATCGAATTATCATGGTTTCAACATAGGTAATTTTTTTTAATTTTTTTTTTTGCATAATTTAAAATTTACTGAACCCGATGACAACCCACCGCACGGGCACACTCACCCTACTTACTACCAAAACAAGATTAATGCATCCATGAGTACGTTAGCGCTTTCTTTCAGTGCTGAAATGATAACAAATCATTTTTGCCTCAAAACTTAAAATGCAAATAACTTTAAATTTTAACTATCAAAATAATTAAATTACTGTTGCAATCTAATTATTTTGTTATAAATCAGTTGGGGTGTATGAGGTTTTGCGGTAATTCATTAACACGTTGTATATATTCGTGTGCTGAAAACAAAGGTCAAGACTCATGTCATGACTCATGGTCATATCATCAGCATATCATACATATAGGTACGATGATATGTGATATGTATATATCAAATGCAAAAATGCAAATAACATGGTTCTCTTCAATTTTAATATCTTGCGAATTAACCCCGACAAAAAGAGGTGAAATGAAAATTTATTTTCTCAACACAACACAATATTATACTGTTATAGGAGAGCAATACATTGGTAATCATTTTAGGTATAATTGATGATAGTATAATTTTGTAGGTAATCATACTTAATATTATACTGACCATAATACAGACATATTGTGACAATTTACAAAAAATTACTACATCCACACCGCTACAGCAGTAGATAATCGTAGCCACCGTACGCGTAGTATTATTCAAATACTGGCGAATTAAATTAAACCCAAAACGCATTGATCAGAGTAATAAACGTAGGTAACATATTAAATGAGATGAAGTTATGTCACTGTACATTAGTGCATAATGAACTCGATTTATTATAATAATAGCTGGTTACTTCTAAAGCCTACGCCGAACCGGTTTCAATAAATGAGGTGTTGAAAGCCCATTTCTATCCATCATGTTAAATATAACTCTTTGTTATGGCTCTATATGGTCATAATATAAACATATTTCTACTGCAATTTATTTGTTCTTTTTTCTAAAATGTGTCAATTTACATAAGTAATACGAACAACTTTTAAACGGCAGAATCTTATTAAAAAAGGGTAATTAAAAATATGTGCATTGAACATTTTATGGCTCTGTCTATGTGGTCATTATTTAGGTATTCAAAATTCAAAATGTGTTAATAAAATAATCGTAGGTACGGGGGGAGCGTGTGAATTCTCTATGTAAATATAAATAAATAAATAAATATCTTGGACAATGTCACACAAATTATCTAGTCACATTTAAAGTACCAGAATCTAGCCTGGACTTGTATTATGATGACTAGACAACGATATACAATACATATATAGATACAAACATCCATGACTCGGGTACAAATATTCATATTCATCATACAAATATTTGTCCCTTACGGGATTCGAACCCGCGACCCTCGGCACAGCAGGCAGGTTCACTACCGACTGTGCTACCGGGCGGTATGTAGGTACGAGTAATATAAAATTTTCAACTTGAGATTCTTATTTCAGTAAAGGATATTTTCTTTGGTAAAGGTGTACCTACTTATCTATCAGATCAAGTACAAAAATGAAAAATAGAGGACAAGGCAGTTTATTCTCTATTCCTATAGCAGTAACGGCTAAGAAATGAAGAATACCTATAAATTATAGTATACCTACCTAATACCTGAATTATTGATCGTACCAGAAGATTATTATGAAACTTGCAAGGAAGAAAGCGACACCGCAGGGATTGTTGTAGAACCGCAGCTGTTAAAATGAGCTACCTAATTAGTCATACTTACACGCTAAACGTGATAATAAAATAATAACAATTATATACCTACGAGCTTTTACCTGCGACTTCGTCCGCATAAATTATATACTTACCAGATTTTAAGTCAGATGATAAGCTATCAAACAAAAAAAGTTTCATCAAAATCGGTTCAGTAGTTTTTGCGTGATACTCGAACAAACAAACACCCAAACAAACAAACAAACATACAAACAAACAAACAAACAAACAAACAAACAGACAGACAAAAAATACAAAAATTGGTGATTTGGAATCAGGGACAGGTAAAAACCATGTCGTAATTTTTTTTTGTAAATATTTTCAATGTACAGACACACTTCTGTTACAGTTTTATAATAGTTTAGATACATAATTATAGTTACGTACACACATAAAGATCTCTTCTCTCTTTCTTCATTCTTTTACAAGGGCTCCAAACTTCGAATGAATGCAGAATCGACTAGAGGCAAGGATCTTACGTTCCTGACATAGCGTGGAGTTGACTATGACACAATGTCGTGTATTAATATAAATAAGTAGTATAATAACACCAGCCTCCGGCGGCTGCGAGCCGTGGCCGTGAGCGAGTAACGCACGAAGCAAGGGAATTAGATGGTTCCATTTTGTTATACCTGTGGCATTTCAATGTTATGTTTTATTATAACTACCTACGCATAAAACTTGAACTAGGTAAGCTAAATGATAATCTAGAGGTCTGTGTTGTGAGAACTTCATATCTAATATAGATAGGAAGGCTGACACCCCTACTCTGAGGTTAGGCCTGTGCCCTGCCTTGGGACGTATAATAGGCTGATGATGATGATGATGTGATAGGTAGAGAGGCTGTTCTAAAACCAAAACATTAGACTTTTTCACAAATTCGCAAATTCTATTATACATAAAAAATAATTATACCTACAACATGTCCCACTGGATAATAAATAACTCATTATCGAAAAATATAAGATTTTTCTAACGTTAAAATGTTTTGTTTACATCTTGAGATCTTTTGAATGAAATATATAGGCAATAAGTAAAGTATATAGGTAGAAACAGAGCGAAATATAAAGAAGATTAATCTCTATACAAAGCCTCGTTTTCTCGTCCGTCTCGTCTTGCCTAATTCCCCGTATGGGTCCCTGAAGCACATTTTATTTAAATCGAGATCACTTTCCCCACTTCTTTTAGTATAATGCCATCAGGTACATCGTTTTAAAATACGAACAAAATTCAAAGACAAAACGGTGCAAATATTTCCATCAGTTTCCCATGCGTAGCGGCAGAGGCATCGATTCGGCTGTCCAAGTGACAGATAGCTGCGCCCGCGCCCACACCACACCACATCTCGAACATTTAGTGGCACCGGTGCCATAGCAATAAAATATTTCTTTTTATGTCTCCCTCGTGTAACACGTTTGAACCCGGCTCTCCGTTGGTTGCTCTTGCGCTTGCGCAACCAGGCATTCCGTGTTTACGGGCGGTCCTATGGTCTACTTGGTAGGGCCGAATAGCCTTTGAGAAGCATGTTAGATTTGGATTCTTTAGTAATGTTTGTCGATCTATAAAGTACGTGTAATACATACCGCCAACATAGAATTAAATTCTTCTACGTAGGGTATGACTGTATCGTACGTAGGTGTGAACACGAAAGTCCTATACAGGGTGTACAATAAAATGGGACAGCTACTTAAAGGGGTGCTTCAGACCATCAAACTGAACAACTTTCTCTATGGGACCAATATTGAAATCGCGAAAAAAAAATCCGCTCTCCCATACAAAACTGCAAACATAACTCGACTGAAATGTATGGGACAGCAGATTTTTTTTTCGCGATTTCGATATTGGTCCCATAGAGAAAGTTGTTCAGTTTGATGGTCTGAAGCACCCCTTTAAGTAGCTGTCCCATTTTATTGTACACCCTGTATACAGACCTTCTTAATATGCTGACACTTTTTTAAGAGGATGATCAGACCGTCCAACTGAACAAATTTCTCTATGGCACCACCATGGAAACCGCAAAAAAACATCAGCTGTTCCATACAAAACTGCAAACCTGCTCGAGCCAAATGTATGGGACAGCTAATTTTCAATGCGATGTTTCAATAGAGATAGTTGTTCAGTTTAATGGTCTGATCATACCCTTAGAAAACTGTTAATATAATGAGATGGACCCTGTATATGGGCGAAGTAAAGCTTTTGGTCAAATCATGAATTTCCTGTACGGGAGGCAAGATGCTCCAGGGAAGGGGAGAACAGATCTAGGAGGGTCAGCTGCCTCAATACCTAAGTAAGTACATCATAATTGGAAAAGTAAATCTACACTAATATTATAAAGAGGAAAGATTTGTACCTATTTTTGTATGTTTGTATGTTTGTAATGAATAGGCTCAAAAAGTACTGGGCCGATTTAAAAAATTCTTTCACCATTAGAAAGCTGCATTCACCCTGAGTAACATGGGCTATATTTATTGCTAGAAAAGATTAGACGTCCACCCGTGCGAAGCCGGGACGGACGGGCGGCTAGTATAGTATATAGATAACTGAATTAACCCAGGTGCCAGTTCATCTGCAAACTTTCAAATTGTTGTGTTTAATTAGGTCTTTTTTCATTGAAAGAAAAAAAGGCAAATAAGCTCGCAGCGCCACCGATTCGATGTTCCGGGCTTTTTTTTGTCCAATGCCAAATCTATTCAGGAGTAAATTCAAAACGTATTTTTCTTGAAGTTAATTAGATCCGTCTTCAGCGCCAAGTGAAAGCAGACAGACTCAGCTCATCGTAACATTTGTCTGCAGAATAAAGGAGGAACTGTCCGTCTGTTGCGGAGAGCTGGTTATTTATTCAATCATATTTGTATCGCGTATCGTCACAAACAATTTTATTAAAAAAATAATATATTATCATATCGAGGCGCCATAGAAAAAAAATGGTACCTAATTGCGTGCTTAATTTTGGTAGTGGGAAACCAAAACCAGCTAAGGAACTAAAGAATTAGTAGGTAAGGCAAAGACTTAGACTATTATAACTGAATGTAAGGTACTGTCTGTTGTATGGAGGTGGAATCGTGCTCCTTAAGCAATACACTGGGTGCTGACTGCAAACTTACTCGACACAATGTAGGAGACATTTGCGTCCAGTAGGTAAGTTTGCAGTTTTGTACGGAGCAGCAGATTTTTTATTTGGCGATTACGATGTTGGTCCTATAGAGAACGTTGTTCAGTTTGCTAGTCTGACCATCCCCTTAATAACTGTCAGCATTATATAAAGAAGAACCCTGTACGCAAAGTTATCTACGTTACTGTAAGGGGTGATTTTGCCGATAACACTGAACAACTTTCCCTGAAAAACCTATAGGCAATTAACACATTTTTTACTTTCCATACAAACGTTCGATCAGCTGATTGCATTAGTACGGGAAGTCCAAAAATATTTTTGCGTATTTCCTACTTATAGGTTTCGTAGGTAAAATTGTTCAGTATCATGAGTACAATCACCCCTTTCAGTAAATAAATAAATAACGCTCACAGTCACATACATTGTAATGATCCCAAGGCAGTAATGCAACTATTTACCCTAACATCCTGTAGATGGCCCATTTAAGAGATAGAAGGGAAATATAGGAATGGGGATGAGCTCTTTAGAGTTAAATATACAACAGACAAGCAACGCAACGACATTGCAAGAAAACATGATTTTTTCCAATCTACTCAAAACGGCATCCAACTGATATTTTCTCTAATCGCGTTCGAAATCAACATTTCCATGATACTGCCTTGTAACGATAGGCTTGTGCATCGGCCTCGATTTACGCTACTGTCTCCACAGTTTCCATTTGCACTGGCAAAAAGTTGTGAACGGTAGAGCAGCGGGAGGGGCTATGTCGACTAAGGCTATGGCTTCCACCTTAGCAAGACATGTCAGAGCTTAGATAGTCGCACCTATTGCACGTGGTACTCGTGGCAGAGGGGGAGGGTGGGTAGGTATCCGCTAACGTGGAGTATAATGACACATTGTTGGTCTCAGACAGGGGAACGGTGCGCGATATTGAGAAGTTCTTGCGCGCGCGCCGATGCGGTGCGCGGGCGCACACCGTTATCCTATTTCCTCCCTCCTTTATGTTCACGTTGTATGACGTTAGCTGTCAGTAATGTCTGCGTCTTTACGGTTGTTCGTAGGAACTTTAAATGTAATCTATACACGTTTTACGCTTTACACAATAAACTGTAAAATTAACTACTTCTTTATGACTGCGATAAAGGAATCTCAAGACAGCAGTTGCTTGGTTACTTCCTAGGTTCCTTTTTGAAATGACAGTCGCTTCTCATCTTGGATCCTCACAGTTGTGATGTGAAAATATACCGTACCTCTTTGAGGCAATAGATTTAGGGTAAGAATTAGTTAACTGTACGGTACACCTACCTATTAAATTTAACAGCTGTTTTAGACTCCGGCCGTAACTTTTACTAATAGTTAGGTAGGTACTTTGTTTTACATCATGAATATTTCTACATCCTCATTGAAACCTTCTCTTTGCATTTTCATGCGAAACAATTAATATGTCGTATTTTCTAATAGCTAATTGTTGAAAATCTATATGAATATTTCTATCTTCTATTTAGCTTAGATGAAACTTGCACAATTTTATTACACATGCATCTACAAATGATAGTTAGTGTGTATGTGTTGATTACGCACCCATTAATATAAAGGTCCACAAAATTTGAATTTTCTATTAAGCTTTCCAAGAACTTTTGATGATCTTTTCTTTTGATGATTGAAAATAGTAAATATACAGAAAATCTGCTGTTCCATACTATACACGACTCAAAAATGTCTGCAACAGCAGTTATTTTTCCTCCGATCGGGTTGCTCCCGTAGTAAAAGTTGTTCAGTTTGATGGGTAGACTCTTAGTTTAAAAGGATGCTAGTGATATCAATTTCATCCTGTATGTGACTATACTAATAGTCGACAGTTGACATCACAAATCAATCTTTTCCTCTTCTTATCACAAAATATGCATATAACTACCTAACTATATCTAACCTCATTCCCTTCACTGTAAGTAACATAATTATGTTACTCCTGTAAACCAGGAGTAGAGGCTGTGGCCACTCACACCATTCATAATTAGGTATGTCCAGATGTCCAGTAGAATAGTCGTCTTCCGGGATGACTCTATTCTGTCTTGGAATGGAACTGCAACGAATTTAATCAAACAAGGTAGAAGGTAGGTAAAGTTAACTAATGTTAAGCTTGACGTACTGTCAAGTGTACCGGAAAATTGAGGAAATTTATTCTACAACAGCAGGTATAACTCGAATTTTAAAAACCAAACAGACCTATTCAAAAATCTTTTCTATGAGTTATAAATCAGAGGTCTACGAATAGATGGCTCATAAAATGTGGCTACAAAAGCTGACGTTTTAGAGCCCTTCAGAAAGTGTGTCGGCGGCCCCCGCGCGCCTGCAACTCCCCTCGCACACCCGGCACTCCGTTGGAAAACATCCATGTATGCTGTACTATGCATTTTATAGTTTTCCGTCAAACGACATCACATATTCGGTCGAATTGCTTTACGAAGCCATTTTAAGATATGCGATAGTTTATTCTAGGTTAAATTTATGTTTATTTAGGTACTTGTTTATTAATGTTTATAGTCAGTTCTTATCACAGGTGGCATACCTAGGTCTGTTAAACCACGGTTTTTACTTATATACAGGAAGCGTAGAGCGACACGTGACTCCCGTTTGTAGACGGGAGTCACTTTACGCTCTACGACAAGAAGCTGGAAATAGGTACCTATGGTGAATGTAGATACTTGTTCCGAGATGAGGGTCCTAGATGAAGGTAATGTTTGTAAGTAGACGTCACCATTGTCAATCCTATATGGTATCTATGGCGATCGATGCATTAGGTATGTGCATGGATTGAAAATTAAATACGTTTTCCAGCTTCTGGGTATGTGATTTGTAGAAATCAGGTGAAAGTATTACATTGTATTTATCCTCTAATAAAGAACCTACATGGTGTCAGAAGTGGGATAAACAACTACATGATATTCCATTCAACTTTAAGTAGGTAGTATATTATATACCTACAGTACTTATTGTCGTATCATACCAAATAAGTCCTATAACCTACCTACTAAGTCTCACATATTTGACTACAATATAATTAATTCCTGCCGTACTTCTTAAGTAGACAAATCAGGTAATTAAAATCGGCAATAAACTGATGTGTGGACCTGAAGGAATGAATTAGATGCCATATGATGTTCACTAGATAAAACGGGCCAGTAGTTAAACGTAAAAATAAATAAAGGCGCACAAACAAGTTTCTATAGGGATTCATACTTCCCCCAATCTCGATAGCAGAAACCTTGGAGAAAACTCCAGGCTGCACCATCCAGTCCAACCAGCAACCAGTACTAACCGGTCCATTTTCCTCAAAAATTGTTCTCCATGTTCTCAGGGTAGGGTAGGGCGGGGTGTGCGGGGCGGGAGTTGCGCAACGCATTACAATAACGCGACATTACGTGCCGCGGCCGCTGCGCCCGCGCCGGGGTCATGCGCCGACCACCGAGCACCGATTCGGGGAACGGTGACTATTAACTGTATCCAATATTTAGTTGCATTGCATGGTCCAAAGCCTTCTTACTGCCAAGAGACTGACTTACAATTAATGGCTGGCTTGAAAGAAAATGTGCCGTGAATAACCTTGGAAAAGCACTATCCTAACTGAAGACCAATCTTTATAGAGATCGTGACTTCCTTCATCCGTTGGCATAGCTGTACCATTCTTGAAAAAGGTACTTCCTCCGGATGGAATCATAGGTAGATCAAGTACTAAATCTTCTTCTATTTCTATCAATGTTTGTTTGTTTGTCCCAGTATATTATGCGTTCCTAAACCAAACCTCCGATTGCGATGAAACTTTGGAGGGTTGACGAGAGAGCCCGCGAAGGTTTCTGACAAAAAAAAATTCAATGCAAATGCAACGCTTGCCGGGCACAGCCATCAATTCCAATTAAAAAATATAATTTCAGGTAGAGGTGCCAAATTAAAAGCAATTTCTATCCATTTATACCTGTCTGAAATCTGTTTTACGAGTAATATAAAATAAAGAAACTAGTGCAGGTATTTAGATTTTGATAGCCTTTCAATTATTAGCAGAAAATACCAGAGACTGCTAGATAGAACTGCCTCACTTGCATTGATATTAAGGAGTGACTCGCTTAGTGCCTACAACTCGTACTATAAATAGCATTTCCCACGCTTAGGTGCATTAAGTAGGTAGCTGTTCTCTCTGTGTGATGTGAACTCTGAACGAATCCATCAACGTAAAGAAATAACATGAGTTTATGATAATTCGCACGGTAAAGCGAACATTCAAATTTCATTTTGATCCAGGAGTGCTACCTTTTTAATTTCACATATCCTAATTCCTATTCGAAAAGTGACATAAACTCATAAACTTTATGGAATGCATGCATTATTCGTATGAGGATGTCTAAAATTAAACAATAGCAGTCCAGGTTTTCCGGGCAGCTTAAAATAAACCTACCCTCGCCACGGAGCGAGGCGAAAAACTAATCAAATTATAAATTCTAATTCAAGCCAGGATACAATCTATTTCGAGCTGGTCGTAAGGTGCCAAAACGTTTTAATCTTGTAATAGAGAAGCAGTGATCCAGCTGTCCACGCAAGGATGCGCGGGCGACGCGCGTTTCTTTTTAGAAAGTGGCACGTGTCGGGGTTGTTCACCCTACGCGATCCGGGTCAGGCCACTGCCCCCGCACCCCGCCCTCATCCCGCACGCACCGACGTCTAGCAAGCAATAAGTACCCACTGTACTTACGTGTATAGTCCTTGATAAGGGGACCCCATTGACACCATTGGAACCGGGCCTTCGGATAAGGTGCCCTTACCGACGCCTTTTTAAAGTTAACAGGACACTGCACTGTTACTATAGTCTACCTCTACCTACAAGGAGAAGCATACTTACATATTTAATTGGTATCCTGTTTTGAAATTGGTTAAAATGAACTTGTGTTATGAACTTATGGACTAATTACAAAAACTACTGATACCTACATTAGGTAGGTGCTGTGAGTCACCTGTCACCTGTGCCTGGGGCGTCAATATGACGGTAAACAGAGTATTGTGAAAGTTTTACTGGACTGGTTCAATAAATAAGTCAGGTCCAATGACAAACGTGTCAACTAATGATAGAAGAATTTCCATATACCACGGAAAGGATGTTTTATTATTATTACCTTTAATCACAGCTTTAATTACTGCATCATTAGGGCTATTATTGTTTATTATGCCGATGATAGATCGATATGTGGTTTTGGGACAGGTTTTTGCGATTCTTGTTCAATATCACGATGTAGATGTTGATCGGGAAAACACAAAAGTACCTACCACTTATGAATCGCCCATAATAAGTAAGTACCTAGTTATAAACACGTATCGATCTAATATCGATCGATGAACGGCAGCTTATAAAATCGTACAGCAGTACACTACTCTTGGAGAGATACCGTTCAATCAAAATGAACTTAAAAAGACAGTTAAGTAAATGGCCATGTTACAATATAAAAATAATTTTTATTTAATATCTTAATGATTACTTACAAGAATAAATAAACTTGAAATTTACCACGAAATCAAAATACTTAAATAAAGTCTTAAACGAGAATGTAGAGATGATTTTTTTCCTAATGTGATGTTTCCGTAACCTAATTTAGGTACTTAGAAGGTAAGTAATTATTTATTTTAAATTAAATAAAAACCTATATAAAATGTTTTATCTAAAATTATTCAATCCACAACCTACTTAGCTATTAATTTTAGGATTCACCTATTTAATTATAAAGATTGGCTTTAAACTACATATTTACCATAACTAAACTTTATACGAAAATAATCAAACTCTATTCTTATACAGAATCCTTCATAATACGCGGACAGTTTTTTAAGGGGTGACCAGACCATCAAACTGAACAACTTTCTCTATGGGACCAATATCGAAATCGCGAAAAAAAATAACGGCTCCCATACATTTGGCTCGAGTAGATTTTCAGTTTTGTATGGAACAGCGGAGTTATTTCGTGATTTCGATGTTGGTGCCATAGATAACGTTTTTCAGTTTGACGGTCTGATCATCCCCTAAAAAAGTGTCAGCATATTAAGATGGACCCTATACAGGGTGTAACAAAACACCCTAGTAATACTTAAGGAGGTGCTTCAGACCATCGAACTGAACAACTTTCACTATGGAGCCAACACCGAGAAAAAATAATAGGGTGTTTTGTTAAACCCGTATACGTAGGTAGGTATACGTACAAACATCAAACAGTCATAATTATTACCAGTAACCTCCAAACTCTTCAGCATTTATGATGCTGGCCATCGGTGCAACAGAACTCCTTGCCGGCTGAGAAGTTAGTAGGGGTCCAGTCCCCGCTGCAGTTCTTCACGAAGAGGTACGCCTTCTCCCTGTGGACGTCACGCTCCACCGCGCCGCAGATCACGGGTCCTGCCTTTGGAAGGTACTTCAGGATCTGAGAAATAAGTTACAATAATTATGACTCACGACCGTTGTTATCGTTTCGGGATAGTCAATATATTGCTACAACTAACAAACTATTTATTGTCAAGCGTAGCGTACCTACATACCCAAATGCCAACACTCGTGGGTTCTATAAATTTTTTTTTTCAAAATTAGATGAAAGGCTTCATTATACTAATAGGGAAATTTTCAACCATACTACATGAGAAGATTCTGATACGATAATAGGATTCCAATTAGGATTCTAAAAGAAGTTTTTAAAATGGGTGGATCTGATAATATTCCGATAGGAACATTTATACAAGTTAGATGCTAACATGATTTTTTTGTGCTCCGATCGGTTTGCTCCCATAGTAAAAGTTGTTCGGTTTGATGGGTAGAGTATGTGGTTTAGTAGGTTAATTAAAGCCTGACCAGAAATGTAAAAAAACCTGGTTTGGGGGCGCGCCCCTGGCCGCTACAATCGACTATAACCTTTAGTTTAAAAGGATGCTAATGATATCAATTTCACTCTGTATAGGCAGGTAAGTTAAAGTACCCATAAACATATTATTAATAATGTCTATGAAAGTACCTTACTTAGGTCCTAACCATAGAGTAAGAAGAGATGGCATATCGGCTTGTTTCTATAGAAAATGTTGTCGCCAACAAAGGGGGTGAAAAGGGGGTGAGGGGAAGGGTTAACATTTAAATACGCTACTTCCCGCTATTATGACGTCAGGCCCAGTTGAGTATCTGTGCACAGTTCGATACAACATCTCTTCCCCAGGGGAGCGCGTTATTTTCTCTATGGTCCTAACTATACTCAATGTATCTTGTCGTGTTCCCGAATGAATTAATAATTATACCGGATGATTTTTTTTAAAGTACTAGTAATTTTAGGTCTTAATTATTTAAGCTTACCACATCAAGACACCTGCTTGTGCAGTGCTTATTGCCGATGCCGCCGCAAGGCAAGCTGGCCTCGTCAGTCTCGTACGTGACCACGGGCAGGCCCTGCGGTGGGCCTTTGGGCCTGCTGCGGCGCCCCATCTTGATGCCCACTTGCTGGGACATGAACACCCCGCACTGGCATGGCTCTATCTGAAAATATAATTAGACTTTTTCTACAGGCGTTTTTAACGTGTGTATGGAGGTGCTACTTGGGAATGTTCCTCCATTGAAAAGGGAAGTACTTCCGCCAGGCTAGGTGTGATGCCTGGGGACCGGCCGTGGTCCAACAGTTCTTAGTTGGACCTTGTATATATATCGAATCTCTGTGATTATTTCTCTTGCGCGATTTATGTCTTGCATTCGATTGTGAACCTTATTTGTAGTAGGTTACGAGTTACGTATTTAGGATGAACGTTGTCTTTGTATGGAGCATATTTCCGTGAGCGACGGTATCGCCATCTGTTGGCTTCTTTGCTATAACTTGTGGGTGCTGGAGATCTGTAGTAGTTCACTAGTTCCCCACAGGACTCCCCCCTCAGACCGGAGGTCGTTGAGTAGTTCGAAGTGTGCAGTCTGTATCCATGTAGTGTAGGTGCAGGGCTCCAGTCAAGTGAGTCTGACGAGCGATGTGCTGCGGTGTGTGTGCATCTGTCAGGGAGACCAGTCCTGATGTGATGCGGGCGAGTGACAGGCGTGGAGAAGGCGAGCAGAACTGCCACGTGGAGGTGAGCTCAGACACGTGGGCTGCAGGAGATCCTTCTATGCAGACGCTGACTGTCGTTGAGGAAGCTGCAGGCCCAGGAAGCGGTGTGAAGACAGCTGCGATGGACCTGGTGCGGCTTCGGGTTGATGGCGTGACTGCTGCTTGTTTGACCTGGTCGAGGGGGTGAAGGGTTGGTTGAAGCTGTTTGCTGCTCTGTGTCGGTGCTGCTCTGCGGTGTTCAGGTTGCGATGTTCTTTGTCGAGGGTCACCAATATGGAGGTGCTACTTGGGAATGTTCCTCCATTGAAAAGGGAAGTACTTCCGCCAGGCTAGGTGTGATGCCTGGGGACCGGCCGTGGTCCAACAGTTCTTAGTTGGACCTTGTATATATATCGAATCTCTGTGATTATTTCTCTTGCGCGATTTATGTCTTGCATTCGATTGTGAACCTTATTTGTAGTAGGTTACGAGTTACGTATTTAGGATGAACGTTGTCTTTGTATGGAGCATATTTCCGTGAGCGACGGTATCGCCATCTGTTGGCTTCTTTGCTATAACTTGTGGGTGCTGGAGATCTGTAGTAGTTCACTAGTTCCCCACATGTGTTTGAAAGAGTTATTTCGCCGCAGTTTTTACTCTTCATCCACATTTTTTGGTGCCTAAATCTTGTTATGCATTTCCGACAAGTAAGGTTTCTGTCGTCGATTGGATGCTACGCTCTTTTTTAAGATCCAGTAATTTTTTGATTATGCTTAATTTCTTCTCGGACGCCCTGTTCCCACTCACACTAGATGGATATCGGCTAGATAGGTAGATTCGGAATTTAGATGTTGGCTCCATAAGTAGTGAAAGACACTACAGTTTGATGATTTGAAGCACCCACTTTAATATGTAACGCATTAAAATCTTACACCCTGTATATTTAAGCTAAAAGAAGCTGATTTAATTATGAAATTTTTCAGTAGGCAGGTACCTCTTAAAATGTAATAAAAACAATAAATAACGCAGTTTACTTTGCAAGTACCTATAGGTACTGTTTTCAACAATCAAACACCTAAACTACCTACATTTAATGCAATTTTAAGCCAAACCAAAATAATAATTAATAATAGCCAAACCGCTATTATTAATTATTCACCGTGTATACAGCACATACACGGTGAAGGAAAACATCGTGAGGGAACCTGCATACCTAGTAAAAAAGAAATTCCGAAGCGTATATGTGAACTAACGCCCATACCATACACCCTCCCTGAGGGTAGGCCTGTGCCCTGCAGTGGGACTGTATGTAGGCTGATGGATTGATCATATTCTCTTTGGGATTGATGGTTGATTTCCCCGTTGATTATTTTCGACGGCACTCTTGTCATTGAAGTTAATTTTGCAGTCCTATCCTTATGTTAAATGGTAAGTCTAAACTATTATAAAACTGTAACAGAAGTGTGTCTGTAAGGTACATTGAAGATATTTACAAAAAAAAGATTATGATATGATTTTTAGATGTCCCTGATTCCAAATCACCAATTTTTGGATTTTTTGTCTGTCTGTTTGTTTGTTTGTTTGTTCGTTTTTTTGTTTGTTTGGGTGTTTGTTTTTTTCAAGTATCACGCAAAAACTACTGAACCGATTATGATGAAACTTTTTTTGTTTGATAGCTTATCATCTGACTTAAAATCTGGTATATAATTTATGCGGACGAAGTCGCGGGTAAAAGCTCGTATAGTATAATTAGCTATCGAATCTATAACCTTATGAGGATATTGGAATATAATATAGGTGAGAACTGAGAAGTACACATACGTCTTCACCATCCTCATCTACGGCGACTTCTTCGATAGACTTCAGGCTCTCGAGGTGGTCTCTCTTCAGCTTCCTCCGGCCCTCGACCATGGCAGCCAAGCACAGGCAGGCTGCCAGCAGCGCCCATTGCCGGGTTCCACGCATCGTGCAGCAACTTGGAAAAACTTTGAAATTTAATCATAAGTTAGTAGTAGTTAGAGTAGCCGACATAGCCCAAAGAATTGCTAAACTATAGTGACAGTGGGCGGCACATTGCTCGCAGAACCGATGGCCGATGGCCGAAAAGTTCTCGAGTGGCAACCGCGTACCGGAAAACGGTGGTCCTCAACGGTAGGTCCCCCACATGGTGGACCGACGACCTGGTGAAGGCGGCGGGAAAACGTTGGATGAGGGCAGCGCAGGACCGGTCGTTATGGCGATCCTTGGGGGAGAGACCTATGTCCAGTAGTGGACGTCCATCGGCTGAGATGATGATGTTGACGCAATGTAGGGCTAAGTGGGGTAGTTAACTCATAACTAGTTATAGAAAAACGTTTAATAAGCAAGTCGTAATTATACCTCTAATCAATTTGACTGAGTCTGGTCTGGGTATATTTTATTCAGGCGTTAAAATTGTAATTTTGGAGATGGTTGTTAGTCATGATTACTGGAAATCAGTTCAGCCGTTCCGGAAAATTTCCACTGTTGCTATCACGTTGCTATAGATCTTTGGGATCTAGATGAACAAAGTGTAGGACCTAATACTTAGTAGAAATTTAGGTATTCTATTTTTGTTCAAATCTACTGTATCAATTTTGACCCGACATTTCTTTACTTACAATGCAATACAATAGGCAGGTAGTATACAACACCTGCATACCTAACATGAAAAGAAAAAAAATTATGAAGATAATTACAGGTGTAACAAAACACCCTAGTAATACTTAAGGGGGTGCTTCAGACCATCAAACTGAACAACTTTCACTATGGAGCCAACATCGGAATCGCGAAAAAAAAATCTGCTCTTTCATACAAAACTGCAGTACCGTCTCGACTCAAATGTATGGGACGGCAGATTTTTTTATTTTTTCTCGATGTTGGCTCCATAGTGAAAGTTGTTCAGATTGATGGTCTGAAGCACCCCCTTAAGTATTACTAGGGTGTTTTGTTACATCCTGTATAATACCGGATTTAGGTAGGGAGTCAACCAACTTGAAATGTAGGCCACCGTAAGTAGAACCTTGTCACAGCAAAATATTTACCGAAATATCGGGAACTCACAAACACCAAAACGCGGTAAGAACCCGTTAAAATGTTTAATTCTAGATTAAGTTTGTTTGTGTTTGAACGAGCATCACGCGAAAACAACTGAACCGATTTTGATGAAACTTTTTTTGTTTGATAGCTTATGATCTGACTTATCTGGTATATAATTTGTGCGGACGAAGTCGCGGGATACCGCTAGTTACATATAAGACTTAAACGGAAAAAAAAATTGATGATCCACCTGCCTGTATTTAGGATTACACACAATTGAAAGTTAGTTAGTTACTTACTCCGAGTAAAGATTGGGTAAGACCACGGCGTCCAGAGCAACCGTGGATGTTTTTCAATATACACACTCACATAGTTCGTTCTACACAATGAGACTGAAAACTCCACGTTCGATAATATAAGTCTCTCTCGAAATCTAATCGCAGATACGTCAGGGTAAGAATTCTTAAAGAAAGCATTCTCAGCGTTTTTGATGAGAAGACGTGCGTTCATACAACTTGGCACCGAGTTATCGTACGTGATGTGGGGATGCATCACGTTGATAGAACGATTTATCTATCTACTTACACTGCAAATTATAGATAAGCGAATTGTTTGAATTTTTATCATTCCTAGGAATTTTCTTGCAAGACTGAAGGGTATCAGCATAATTAACATTGCATATGCTCACGATTATATTCCCCGAGGGGTAAGTCAGATATATTCTGAAATCTCAGAACATCTTCGTTTCACTAGTAGTACCGAAACTCTGTCCAGTGTGACGGGGAGTGAGCCCGTCGCCACTTGTAATGGACAGTATAGGTACAATACATGCCTCGAAATTGAAGCATGCAGGTTTTCTACCGATATGTTTTCCTACACCGAAAAGCCAGTGGTGTTACAAATTGTACGTAAATTCCGAAAAACTCGTTGGTACGACTCGGCCTGGACGGGGATCGAACCATCGCCTCCTGCACGGCAGGCAAGGTTACTCGCCACTGGACTACTACGACATCATCATCCAGTCCATAATGCTTATCAAAGAAAATAACTTCGGTGAGTGTGCCCAAGAGCTACATGAGCTCATCCCAACTTCCCCTTTCTACTACCGGACTTCCAGACGCACCGCGGGATATCACCCCTTCTTGGTTGACATCCCACATATCCGCACCAAGCGCCTTTCTGAATCTTTTACAATGCGCACAGCCAAGGACTGGAATGCCCTGAATGCGTCAGTATTTCCGAGCGCTTACAACCCGAATTCCTTTAAAGTACGAGTGAATAGGCGTCTTCTGGGTAAGCTCGCTACATCTTCGACCCCATCTTCGTCATGAGGACTGGATTGAGGTCAAGAGCAAACCCATCATTAATAAAATAAAAATAAATAATAATAATACATAAGGTATCAGCATAAGTTTTACGGCCGGCCGTGGTGTCAGGTAATATACCGGATTATTTTTTACGGTTCGGAAACTTTCAGGGGTGGTTCAGACCATCAAACTGAACAACTTTAAAGACATGAAATCGCAAAAAAAAATCAGCTGTTCCATACTAAACTGCAAACACAAACTGAAACTTTTACCAGGGGAACAAACCTGAAACGGCAAAAAGAAATCTGCTGTTCCATCCATACTAAACTGCAATGCCTATACTCGACTCAAAATGTATGAGACAGCAGATTTTTTTGCTTTTTGTTGTTGAGTTTGATGGTCTGATCCACACAGGTAGCACAACGGTAAAAAAAATCACCGTTATACAGGTGGAAATTGATATCATTAGCACCCTTTCAAACTAAGAGTCTACCCATCAAACTGAACAACTTTAACTATGGGAGCAAAGCAAACCGATAAGAGCAAAAATAAAGTCAGCTGTATAGGCGTTGCAGTTTTGTATGGAACAGCAGATTTTTTTTGCTCCGATCGGTTTGCTCCCATAGTAAAACCTGTAGACACCCAGTAGATTAGATTCCTGAAAACGCATAGGTGTAACTCTGATCCACTCTGGGATGGAGCCTCCCGTCTTCTGCACGGAAGGCCGCTAGGCCGCTTCTGGAAGAAGTTCCCACTAGACCACCAAGCGTAAACTAAGTAAAGGAGTGAGAGAGTGACAAGACGACGAAGGTAATTTGAATTGCGCGACACCAGGACTACAGACCATCAAACTGAACAACTTGCACTATGGAGCGAAATCGAGAAAATAAAATTCGAAAAAATCTGCTGTTTCATACAAAACTGCATTTGAGTCGACGCGGTATTGCACCGCGTCGACTCAAATCTAGACTCAAATGTATGGGACGGCTGTTTTTTAGGGTTCCGTAGTCAAACAAGGAACCCTTATACTTTCGTCCATTCTGTCTGTAGGTATGCCCCACCTTGATTACTCGCTCATTTTTGCACCTATTGAATCGAAAAGCCTACGCCTAAAAATGGCGCCTTTTTTATTTTTTTAGCGCGGCCATCAATCAAACTTGAATATTATAAATAAAGTTAAACACAAAACTTGTTATTACAAATATCTCGGAACTCAGTCCGAACTGAGTTATAAAAGCTTGAAGTGCTCGTAATAGTCATATTTTCAACTTCAAGCCTTTATATCTCCGACGGAGATGTTAACTCTTTCGTGGACACTGAGCGGCTATAGCAGTGATAACAATAAAAGTTCTATTGTGTCTCGTGCAGTGTCCGCGAATGTGTTAATAAGTTTTGTTTGTTACTTTATTCTGAAACTAGCGGCCCGTCCCGGCTTCGCACGGGTGGACGTCTAATCTTTTCTAGCAATAAATATAGCCTATGTTACTCAGGGTGAATGCAGCTTTCTAATGGTGAAAGAATTTTTTAAATCGGCCCAGTACTTTTTGAGCCTATTCATTACAAACATACAAAAATAGGTACAAATCTTTCCTCTTTATAATATTAGTGTAGATAAAATATTCAAGTTTGGTTGCTGGCCGCGCCAAAATTGTTTTTGTCGCGAAAAATAAGGCGCCAACCTTACATACAAAACCCGCATTGTCTTTTGGCACGAGGACAGATAACAGTGACCCAAAAACAAATGAAGTAGGTAGTCATAAAGAAAATACAACGAAAAGGGGGTTGGAAAAAACATGTTTGTTAATAAATCGAGCGAGGTGTCGTTGGATAGGTTTTGTCCAATGGAACAAAATTCCCATATAAACTAAATCGTTATAATGCTTCTGTCTCGAGATATTTGCGCTCAAAGTCACGTTTTTTTTTCGCGATTTCGAATTTGACTCCTTAGTGCAAGTTGTTCAGTTTGATGGTCTGTAGCCCCTTAAGTATTAGGGTGTTTTGTTGCCCTTTATAACAGGGTGAATGATGTACAAAGAAAATAACATCAAATTATACATAGCACATTAATAGATCATTAATTTATTCATTCCGATGTACATTCACGATATTGTTCTGAATATAGCTTTTAAATTATCTTATAAATAATATATTTTCAGATCCAAAAGAATTACGTGTATTGACATATTCATTGGTAGTCTATAATTTGAACCAGCTTTTGAATACAATTTATACTGCAATGGAATTGCCGTAATAACCTACGTCATATTTATAACATACTGTTCAACGCAAAAAAGTCATACCTACTGAAATTTGTTGAGAACAATCCTTCACAGCCTTTCCGATCCTTAAAATCTTATTTACTTTAAAAGCAAACTACTCTAGCAAAATGCTTATAAATAGTAAAAATCCGAGAATCTATTCTACAAGGAAAATAAACGAAATTATCTACTACTAGTGCTACTGTTATACTTTCACTACAAGATCTAAATTTACTTTTCTTCAAAGTTCAAAAATAAAAATTTAATGAGGTGACGCAAAGCGACCTGCACTGGTAGCATGCACACCCGCGATAGCCGTGATACGGCTTTATCACGTGTTTTAACTCGTTCTTTCGCGCGCAAAAGAACGAGATAAAAGACGTGATAAAGCCATCGCGGGTTGGCATGCTACCAGTGCAGAAGCTGTAGCATGCTACACGTGATACGGCTGTATCACGGCTGTATCACGTCTTTTATCTCGTTCGTTCGCGCGCAAATAGAAAGAGAGCGAAGGTGTATCGCAGTGGCATGCTACCCATGCAGGTATCTTAAAACAGTAAAATGAGTATGAACAATAAAATAAAAGAATAAATTGGAAATAAACAAGCAGTGTTTAATAAAAAGTGGCATACCTTTAACACTTACAATAAAAACAAGATTTAAAACTAATAACTATAGTACAAAATAACTATCATGCAAACAAAACAAATACAATCTGCCGACAAGATGCCACTGCCGTTTTTAGCAAAGAGCAAGCTATGCTTATCTTTGCTTTGTACTACTTTGTTTTTATGTACATAAGTTATTCTTATTGTCACTGAACCAAACTCAAAAAAATTACATTTACAATTAACCAACAATTCACCAGAATATAATCTCTTTTTGATACAATGGCACAATGTTCTCAGATAGGTACACAATTAATTAATTTGTAACAAGAAAAAAGGACATTACAAAAAAATAAATACCTACCTAAAATTCGTAACAACTTAAATATTAAAACCAATTGCATATTGATTATGCAACAAGTAATGCGTCAGCAAATGATGTTTGATTCGATAAAATGAGTTCAACTCATTTTACATTAAAATTGCTTAAAAACAGTTTTTTACTGATATTGGCATATTACCATAAGCCAAAATGTAAATAATACAATACCATATTAAAGAAGGTGTTAATACTGCAATGCAGTTTCGTAAAATACTAATAACATGACAAAAACTGAATTGTGCGAATTTATTCAATTAAAATGTTTTCCGTTCAAAAACGCTACTAAAACAAATATGTTTTTTTTATAAGTATGAATCATATATTTCATGTATATGATTATGAATGCACATCATAAATCAATAAATGTTTTGCTCTCATAGCATAAATTGAACATCAGTTTTTGCCAAACATTATGTAGATTACATTAATGTAGAATCCCATAAGAGTTAGTTAACTAGACTATCAGTCTTAATTAGTTATTACAACTATAAACTTGTAAATAATGGACAGATTTATCAAGATATTTGTAGCATGCCATGTTATTAATTGTTAGAATCATTTTGGAAGGTAGTAATTATAATTCTAATTAAATCTATATTGTACTTCGTAAATAGTGTCTTAATAATTTAGGTAGATCATTGCATATTTAATCAATATTACTCGATTGGCACAGAGAGTACAAATCACATTTCCTTATGATTTAATTATTATAATTTCATTGACAATAGTTTATATTATATTCTCCGAATATTTCTTTCAATAAATGCAGAAACTGCTCGCTTATTATAAAGGATTGACTTAAATCTATGAAATAAATTATGTTATGAATAACACAGACAATAAATCTAGCAATCTTTGGCTAACATCAGTTTAGCCTCCCCCTCGAACACAACCTTCTTTTCCTCCTCAACAATACAATAAAACTTTACTTTGAGAATTTTTCTCACATCAACCAGTTCTACACTTATAGTCAGTTTTTCTCCGACGAAGCATTTATTAGGAAACTTCATTGTTTGAGACACAAGGACAGTTCCGGGGCCTGGCAGATGTGTTCCGATGAGTCCCGCCACCAAGCCGTTCAGCAATGCTCCGTGCACTATTGGCCTCTTATTACCATTATTTTTATGAAGATGATTGTGATCACTTGTGAGATTCGAGAACGCGTCCAGATCTTTTTGGGTTAAAGTCTTTTGTATTCTGATCTTATCTCCAGCCTTGAATGCAGTGCTACTGAATGTCGTTGTATGTATTTTGCATATTTTCTGGTAATTTTTATTATTTACCACTATATATGGGAACCTGTTTGACAGTATCTTGTTCATTTTTGTTTAAAATACTTCACTCTACTTGTAGAATGTATGTTTCAATTTGTACTGGAGACATCTTGTAAAAAAATGGTAGCTAAGTTGGAAACTGTCTTGTTTTGAGAGTTTTTCAGGTCTTGTACAGTTTGTATCACTTCAGGAGTGTTTATTTGAGCTTCTGTCTGCGGATTATACAGGTAAATCAGGATTGTGATCACGTCAGCTACTATCTCATTGTAGTCACACTTTAGCAATGCAAAAAAGATATTCAATCCAACATGTGTTAAGATATATTCAGCATTCAGTGGATCTGAAATGATAAAGAAAATAAATAAATATCATGGACATTATCACACAGATTATCTAGTCTCATTTAAAGTATCAGAATCTAGCCCGGACTTGTATTATGTGGACTAGACAACAGTATACAATGGAACAACATCTATGACTCAGGATTCGAACCTGTGCCCCTCAGCCGAGCAGGCAGGTTGACAAACTGAACTATCATGCTGTACATCTCTTTATAGTAAGACTGCCCAACCGAATTTGGGGGTGAGCAAATTTCTCGATTCTATGTTACCCAACAGGCAACCTAATATTTGTAATAAAAATAACAGATAATTAAATGAAACAAAACTAAAGGTAAAACTGTTTAATTATAGTACATTACTGCAGCGGCCAGCAACAGAGGTATTGATGGACGAACGTGTAAATGTGGGCCGAGGCGAAGCCGAGGCACACATACGTAAGTCCATCAATGCCTAGTTGTGGCCAAGGCTTGTATAGTACTTTTCTCAAACAATGCGCGGAAATTAAAACAGTAAATTTTCTCAAATAATACGCGCAAATTAAAACTCTTTTCAAAATCAATGACGAACAACGAACAACAATTTGTTTTTTTTTTCAATAAACAGCTTTCTATTTGCAAGCTAGTTCGAAATTTAAATAAAACCTTCGATGAGTTACCGCCTTGGTCGCCATGTTTCGGAGAAAAAGATCGTTCCATTTTTAAATTACACGACAGATATGAGTTTACTATGTAATTTATTTGGCCGCTAAACACGACAGATATGGATTTTCATACAAACATTGCCGGCCGCTGCGCGCATGTATTTGGCCAGTACAGCAATTTCGATTTATCTCGAAGAAGGTTGTCAAAATAATGCTCACATTTCCAAGCATGTTTGAGAAAATTAATTATAATCAAAAAGTAAAAACCTACAATGAGCTGCTGTTGGCGGGCAAGTTAAAATCTGCCCAGGACTGGGGTTGGCCAGCCTTGCTTCATGGCATAACAATATTGTGCAGATCACTTCACAAAAAAGAGTGCTGCTGTCAAATTTTGCAGCAGACAATTTAGCTATATTTTATAGTATGAGGTGGTGTGCAGTTTTATACAATAACCTAAACATTATTTTTACCTTTATAAATAAGATAAATTTTTAAACTTTTGCTTAAAACTAAAGGAAACGAACTAACCACTAGGAACTTAGGAATCAAAAGTCAGGCAGGCCAAAGGCAGGGATAAATACAGGTGAATCTATTGCTGCGCATTCTGACCAAAATTGCTTTTTAGGGTTTCGTACCTAAAGGGTAAAACGGGTCCCTATTACTAAGCCTATGTTGTCCATCCGTCTGTCCTACCTATTACGGGCTGTAACTTTATAACCGTAATAGCTAGACAGTTGTGCCATTTTCACAGAATGTGCGTTATTACGGCAGATTTGTTGACAAATAATAAAACCATCCAAAAGTAAAAAATTAAGGGGTCCTCATACAACAAACTACTTTTTATCAAAGTTTTTTCCTCGCTCTATCGTTAAAACGGTCATACATTCAAGCGTCAAACTTGGTGTGCTTATAGAGCAAACTCTACAGTATAACAACAAATAATAAAAACCGGCTAAGTGTGAATCGGTCTCGCACTAAACGTCCCGGAGAAAACAACACTTTTTGTAGGTTAATAATATATGTTGTGTGGTGGTGTGGTATGGAATCCTCGCTGCGCAAATAGCCCGACTCGCACTTGACCAGTATTATTTTACGTGACGCGAACTTTATGCATAAAGATCATAAATTAGTTAAGACAGAACACTTACCGTTACATAAATTACAGACACCAGCACTCGCAAAATGTAGTAATTTGTAATTAGTCTCATTCTTTATTACATACAGAAATATGTCCAGGACGCCAACATCCCTGATGTAAACATAGTTGATTGGGTCGTAGGCAAAATTAGCCAGGTTTGCTAAAACTTGGCATTTGGCATCTGAAAACAGAAACAAAGTATTATTAGCTTTACTGCGAATGTTGTTTACTGCGTATTTGCAAGGAATAGGACTATTTGGCCTTGTTCTTGAGGTGAAGGATTTTTTACTTTGGTATATTTACCTATGAGTATGATAGGTAGGTAACTAACTGGAATCGAACACAAATTCATAGCAGCTATTATGTTTTCTCTGTAATGTCAGGACTTAAGACTCATTGTAAGATGGAATTGAACACTTACTATGTACAGATATCGAACAGCGTTTTCAGTAAATAATCGGAAAAAGAACACAATTTACCAAGTGAAGTGGAGTTCAGATATTCGTCGACTAACAACGACATGAACTTTTCACGATCTGTCCCATTTTCAGGAGTGCGGTTTTTCAGTTGCGATTTGCTGCTGAACATTGATATTATGGAAACTCTAGTAAGTCAAATTATTACAAAAACTACGAAAATCCAGCACGATCAAACATACACTTCAAAAATTAGTTTGTGAAGGAAGGAAAGCAAATCGACGCCATATTGCTTTTTTTTTTTTTTTTTGGTTCAATTCAAGGTAAAGCGATTACAGTATCGCATACAACCGATGTCAGGAATAAATACTCTCATTTATAGCAAATAAAACGTTGGTGTTCGACGTTTCAACGCTTCTTTGGAGTTTTTGGAGGCAATCGAGAAACGCAGGAAACGCAGAGAAGTCCACAGGAAAGAGGTGAACCGACCGCTTGCCGCGCTACAAAAGAACGGAACACTTTTCCTGTTCACGACCCACACCAACATATTTCACTGAACTGTATATTGTTCACTTGCACGACACTTTGTTACGCAAAACAACACCGATTTTACGAACCAAAACTCATTATAAACAATAAAAATTCGATGAAATATGAGGACTCCAAACGTATCTGTTCAAATCCCGCCAAAAACTCCCGCCATATTGCTTTTCAGCGTGACCACTTTTTTTTCAGAGAACAGTGTTGCCAATGCAAATTTTTAGGCAGCCGTGTACATTAGGTAAAAAAGCCGTGTTTATAGGGAAAAAGACCAGCGGTGGGCCGTGTCACTGCTTAAAAAAGGAAACACTTTTCAATATTAAATAAATAAATAAATAAATATCTTGGACAATGTCACACAAATTATCTAGCCACATTTAAAGTACCAGAATCTAGCCTGGACTTGTATTATGATGACTAGACAACGATAAAGAATACATATATAGATACAAACATCCATGACTCGGGTACAAATATTCATATTCATCATACAAATATTTGTCCCTTGCAGGATTCGAACCCGCGACCCTCGGCACAGCAGGCAGGTTCACTACCGACTGTGCTACCGGGCCGTCATTATATTCATATTAGCCAAAGGGTGCTGTTTTAAGGTTTTTAACGTTAATTAAACGTTTGCAAATTTTATCTATTTGTGTGGAAAACAATTTCATCTCATCTGTTTTTTGCTCACAGAGCAAGAAAGAGGAACAAAACATACCGTAGACAACTTAGTTGCAATGTTGGCATTCGGATTCGGAATTGGATACAGTACACAGTCGAACCATACACTTATTTATAACAGTCTAATACTCTAAAAGTGTTTTTTTTATAAATAAATTAGTCAATTACCGTAGAATTGGCGAAAAGCCGTAGAATCTGCTACGGCCACAGGGTTGCAGCCGTAGGCCGTGGATTTTGTAATTTTTTGGCCTGAAAGCCGTAGAACACGGTAATTGCCGTAGCATTGGCAACACTGTCAGAGAATCTACTATAATTACTGCTGAAATCTACCAAAACCAAATTCCAAAATAAAAAAAACAAATCCAAAATTCCAATTCCAAATTCTACTTAAATTCTACCAGCTAATATTTATGTCATTCCAGATGATTAAAAACACGTTTTTGATCAAAGTATTATCATTTTTATGTAAACGCTCTTAATTTCTCAAGCAATTTTCACATTTTTGTATAATTTTTTATCGGTTTTCATCACTTTGTAACATGGATGCTTCAATTTCCAAATAAAAATATTAATTGGTTGTCCCTATGCAAGTTTAATGTTGGTACAGTTTTCTGCATCTTATAAACCCTCTTCTGTAAAAAACAACATTAGGCGACAAGATCAATTTTGTTGTACACCACTAAAGCTTTACTAGAAGTTCCGGAAAGCCCCCTACAATCGTTTTCTCAGCTATTTCTGAATCCTTGAATTTTTGATCAAATTGAATACCGAATTTCTACCAAAATCTACTAACCAAATTCCCACTACTAAATTATCTTTCTCTTTGCCCAAAATCTACCAAAAAAGTGTAAATCTACTAAAAGTGGTCACACTGTTGCTTTTTTTTTTTTTTTTTTTTACTTTACTACCCGTTTGTTTGGAGTTGGCCGTCGATGACCGTTACAAAATTTTGTCACAGGCACATTAACTGGTCCCGTCGACAAAAAATAATATAACAAGCAAATAAAAATTTAAAATTTAAAGCGATATTGGTGATCGGGACGGACGTGCCGTACGTGGTTGCGTTGCTAAAGGTTATAAAATTGCGTTTAATAGGGTCTCTTAGGGGTGCGGTACGGTGAAGCGGGAAGGGAGGGAGCGGCCAACTCGAAGCAAATGACTAGTACGTCAGAGAACCTAATCAAGGCCACGGGGGGGGGGGGGGGAGTTTTACGCGCGAAGTGAGACAAAATGGACGGGGCTTTGTTTCTTAATTTTCTAAATTAGTTTTTCGTGGCTATTATTGTGTTAATGTGGTGGAATTAGTGTAATAATGTGCCATTAATGGAGAACAATGTAGTAAAAGTGAGAAATAAAGTAAGGCGCTCCCGTTTGATTTGGATTGGACTCCTCGCGTAAAACTCCATTGAACATTAGAATGCGTCCATCCTCGCATTTTAATGTGTTAGGGTTTAGGCTAGGAGGAGAGTTCTGCACGGGAATCTTGAAGACAAGAAAGGGCTTTGTTTTTTAATTTTCTAAATTCGTTTTTCGGTGGTCATTATTGTGTTAGTGTGGTGGAACTAGTTTAATAATGTGCCGTAATGAAGAACAATATAGTAAAAGTGAGAAATAAAGAAGGCGCTCCCGTTTGATTCGGATTGATCTTCGCGTAGAACTCTCTTGAATATTGGAATGTGTGTACCATCGACGCATTTCAAGAGTAGGTTAAGTTAGGTTATGTTAGTTTTAAGTACAAAGAAAAATGTTACTTATGACCATGCTGTAGGGGCTAGTTCCCATTGCATTTCCGAAAGGATAAATTGTTAAAAAAAAAAAAATCAAGGCCACGGGGGTTTTTGGCGGGATTTGAACAGATGCGTTTGGAGTCCTCATATTTCATCGAATTTTTATTGTTTATAGTGAGTTTTGGTTCGTAAAATCTGTTCCCGCTGGCTCAGCAGTGGACTGTAATTTTCGATTCGTTCCGAGCCGAACGGGAAGCGGGGAGGGGTTCTTGAAATCAGAAGGCTTCAATTTTGCTGTTTTTCTTGGCTTGCTTCCAGCTTGCTAACTCGTTGGCTGCTCCGGATCGAATGTGCAAAACAACAACACAACAACTGGATTTCTTCTCGTGGCCCCGAAGGGGCCGCGGGGAGACAATGCCGAGGCGTTAGCCTCTCGGTTGTGGTGTCTACCGCCGATTGCTGCTACAACCGGGTGTGCAAAACGCCGCGGCGGCGCTGCTTTTATTCTCTCTCGAGATGCCCGCGTGAGCGGGGCGTCGCGAGAGGGACCGCGTTCGCGTGAGGGAGCGAGACAGACTGTCTCTGTGAGCGGGATGGGCATACCCATACAAGCCTCGAGCGCCATACTGGAGGGACAGAGCCACTGTCTTTATTTGCATTTCTTATTTAATAAATTACATGAATTTACTAGTTATTTCAGTGCTATCCTATTTACATAGGTTTTTACCTATGTACTAATTTATTCTAGACCTATCTATAACATTAGTAACCATAAGGAATAAACACAAAGGGAAATAAAACAATTGTAAAGAGACCCGAAACTCTATGAGTGGTATCTGTGGTTGTTTCCTTGGTTAATCTTTGGTAAAATATAACAACGAAATAAAATACCCAAAGGACAAATAAATTCGTTTTATTAAAGTTTATATTTTGTCATGGTAGCAGAGCGTTAAGAATGTCCTCTCATGTAAAAATTGAGGCCCTAAATAAAGACAACTACGACACATGGTCTATTCACGCGAAGGCGATTTTAATAAAAAATGGACGATGGAAGTACGTAGAAGTCGAACAAGACAAAAATGCTAGCGCAGATATTCAAGAAGCCGAACTTATGGCCAAATCTGAGCTCCAGCTGCTCATCTCACCATCAGAACTAAAGCAAATAAAAAATTGCAAAACTGCCAAAGAAATTTGGGATAAGCTCCGGGACACATATGCAAGCAAGGGACCTGCACGTAAGGCGACCCTATTAAAACAACTGATACTCGCAAAGCTAGAAGGCGACAATATCCGAGAACATTTAAATAATTTCATGGAAATTGTAGACAAATTACATGACATGGAAATTGTAATCAATGAAGATTTACTATCTATCATGATGTTGTACAGTCTTTCGCCTGCTTACGAAAATTTCAGAATTGCTATGGAATCTCGAGACACATTGCTAAAACCCGAAGATTTAAAAATTAAAATTATAGAAGAAAGTGAATCACGACGACAAAATTCTAGTATGACTGAACCTGAAGAAACTTTTTACGCATTTTGTAAGATTTGCAAGAAAAAAGGTCATCAAGCAAAGAATTGTCGGAAAAATTGGAAAAATACAAAACCAAAAAAGAAAAACGGTAATAATGATAATGAATCAAACAACTACGCACACAGCTTCATGGCTACAAGTGCCGGTTCAAAAGAAGACCAAAGATGGATACTAGATAGTGGATGTACATCCCACATGTCTTCAGTCAAGAACAATTTCGAAGAAATTGAAGAAATGTCACAAACACTTAAGTTAGCTGCGAACGACAAGACAGCGAAAATACATGGTAAAGGTAAAATAAGTTTACAATTGAACAAACAGACAAAAGTCGACCTAAATGATACCTTATTTGTACCAAACCTCCTCGTAAATTTGATGTCGGTTAGTAAAATAACAGATGCCGGTGGCACTGTATTGTTCACAAAAGATAAAGCTACGGTGAAATGTAAATCCAGTGGCATAATAATGACAGCGCATAAAAGTAAAGATGACGGATTATTCTACGTTACTCCTATTGGAGTTAACAGAAAGAAAGAATATTTGAATTATGCGAAAGCAACTCCTATACAAGAGTGGCACCATAAACTGGGCCATATGAATGAGACTGACATGAAAATAGCACTCAAAAATGAGACCCTGCTTGGTCTTAAATTCAACTCTAATGACAAACTTGGAGAGTGTGAGGTATGCATAAAAGGAAAAATAAAACGACAATCGAGTAAATCGACGAGCGACTCTCCACGCACGACAGAACTGTTAGAAATTATACACAGTGATGTATGTGGACCAATAAAAACTACGTCGCTAGCTGGAAACAAATACTTTGTCACATTTATTGATGACTACAGCAGATATTGTCGTGTATACTTTATGAAACACAAAAATGAAGTTTTGGAAAGAAGAAGTTGAAAACTCTATTGGAAAAAGTATAAAGTGCTTGCAATCGGATAACGGTACTGAATACTGTAATTCGGCGTTCGATAAATACTTAAAAACGAATGGAATAAGACGAAGACTGTCTGCCCCATATACACCTCATCAAAATGGTGTAGCTGAACGCAAAAACCGAACCCTGATTGAGAAAGCAAGATGCCTAATGATACCAGCCAAAGCACCCATGCACTTATGGTCTGAAGCTCTGGTTACAGCAAACTACTTATGCAACAGAAGCATTAACAAGAGCATTGAAAACTGTACACCTTTTGAAAGATGGGTTGGTAGAAAGCCCTGTGTACACCATTATCATGTGTTTGGTGCAAAAGCATTTGTTTTGAACAAAGGTAAAGGGCAACACAAATTCGCATCAAAAGCGATTCCAGGTATGTTTGCTGGATATTCTGAAATTTCTAAAGCATACAGAATTTTGTTACCATCGAACAAAATCATTGGTGCAAAAGATGTCATTGTAACGAAGAAAATGTTTTATGAAAAGACAAACGAAAAATGTGAAAATGAAAATTCTAACCAATGGTTTATAGACCTGGACTTGACTCTGAATGAAAATGAATTGTATCATGAAAGTCATGAACAAGAGATACCATCAAATGATGATGATTTAGGAAGTGATCATCATGACAGTGAATACGAATCGGTAATGGATCGAAATGAACATGAAGAGTCTGAAATCGAAAATGAGTCTATTATTGATGAAGAGGAAGTTGAAAGCGAAAATGAAACCATTGTAAATAGAAACATTAATAGAGCTGAAAACGAAGATGCTGAAACAAATAGAATGCTTAGAGACAGAAGTAATATTCGCAAGCCTGAGAGGTTTGATGACTTCGTTATGGCAGCAATAGATACCCTAAATAAAAAACCAGAAGAACCTTCGACTTTTCGTGAAGCTATGGCAAGCGAAGACAAGGAAAAATGGATTGAAGCCATGAATAGCGAAATGAACTCTTTGAGTGAAAATGGCACATGGGAATTAGTCAAACTTCCGAGAAACAGAAAGCCTTTGCCAAGTAAGTGGGTATTCAAAATTAAAATGAATCCTGACGGAACTATTGAACGTTATAAGGCACGTCTAGTAATAAAAGGCTTCTCTCAACGTCCTGGGATTGATTACGATAAAACGTTTAGTCCAGTTGCACGGTTGAGCACTATAAGAGCTCTCTTGGGAGTAGCAGTCAATGAAGGACTAGAGCTCCACCAATTTGACGTCACGACAGCCTTCCTAAATGGAAAAGTAGAAGAAGAAATATACATGTCTCCACCGGAAGGATTTACCCAACAAGCAAAAGGTAAAGTCTGCCTTCTGAAGAAAAGCCTTTACGGCCTAAAGCAAGCGCCAAGGTGCTGGAATACATGTATTCACGAATTTTTAATGAAATCGAACTTTAAACAAAGTGATGCCGACCCCTGCCTTTATATTCGAAAAAGAGGAAAATCGAAGATTATCATCGGACTGTATGTTGATGATGGGTTGATAGCATCAAGTAGTCCAGCAGCTACAGAAGAATTTCTAAAAGAGCTTAAATGTATCTTTAAAATAACGACGAAACCTGCGTCGTATTTCCTAGGAATGGAAATAAATAGACCGCAGAAAGGCATTATAAGTCTATCGCAAAAAGCGTACACCAAAAAGGTCTTAGAAACCTATGGAATGACAAATTGCAAGGCTGTGCCAACACCTGCACTGAAAAATGCTCACTCCAAGACAGGAGAGGAGGATAAAGGTGAAAGCAAGTTTCCATACAGGCAGGCGGTGGGTGCACTAGCTTACTTGATGGTCGCAACCAGGCCCGACATAAGTTACGCAGTAAGTGTTGCGTCAAGAAATTTGGAAACTCCTTCCGCAGAAGATATACTTAAAGTGAAACGCATTTTGCGCTATCTAAAAGGATCAGTGGATAAATGTTTGCTGTTTAAAAAGGCTAACGGTGGTGATGGCCTTGTATGCTACAGTGATGCTGACCTAGGTGGTGACCCGAGTACAGGTCATTCTACTACTGGGATGATATGCCTTTATTCTGGCCCAATCAGCTGGAAGAGTCAAAAGCAAAAATCCGTGGCAATTTCAACAACAGAAGCAGAGCTAGTAGCTGCCAGTGAAACTGCAATGGAAATAATTTGGTTGAAAAGGCTAATAGCTGACCTAACTGACAACAGTGTTAAACCGCGGTTATACATAGACAACGAATCAGCGGTGAAGTTATCTTTGAATCCTCCGTATGAGTTCCACAGAAGAACCTTGGAAGAACCAAACACATTCAGCTCAGATACTTTTATGTCAAATTTAATTCACTTTTATCTTAAAGCTAACATAATACAAACTTATCCTAATCCTATTTCCTAGCTAAAAACTTTATTGTAAATGTAAACTTATAACTATATACAAAATAACATTGATCAGAGACGGTCGTTCCGAACAAAATCGGTGTTGTTTTGCATAACAAAGTGTCGTGCAACTGAACAATATACAGTTCAGTGAAATATGATAGTGTGGGTCGTGAACAGGAAAAGTGTTCCGTTCTTTTGTAGCGCGGCAAGCGGTCGGTTCACCTCTTTCCTGTGGACTTCTCTGCGTTTCCTGCGTTTCTCGATTGCCTCCAAAAAGTCCAAAGAAGCGTTGAAACGTCGAACACCAACGTTTTATTTGCTATAAATGAGAGTATTTATTCCTGACATCGGTTTTATGCGATACTATAATCGCTTTACCTTGAACCTTCCTTGAACTAAAGGGGCCCATTCACAGTAGTCCTACATGTAGGACTACAATGCAGGATGTGCCCACACACAGCCGTCCGTCGGCCCCATTCACTATCCTACCAAGCAGTCCGACGTGCAGGACTACGAGCCCACACACTGTCCTACAAGCCATCCAACATCATTACTGTTTCGTGTTTTTAGTACTATTGTTAATAATTGTTGCAATGCCGCATTTCGCAATTGTTTGTTGCTATAATTTCCACGAAGTCCGTGATAATTTCTTGATTTCTGATCCCATAAACACCTCTTTTCTTTTTAAACGTCAATACAATCAACTAAACCGGCGTTGTCCATTGTAAATAAACAAACAAAATGGCGATCTGCAGTCCTGCATTCCAATTCACGCTCCTGCTTGCAGGATGACACGTAGGACAGCAAGCCATTGACAATCCTACACGTAGGACTACAAGCGGTGGGCGGAGCTTGTAGGATTTGCAGGACTCGAGACGCATCCTACACAAGGTCATCGGACGCCTTGTAGGACTACAACACCATTCACGATCCAATATAAGTGTAGGACTGCAAGACGGACTACTGTGAATGGGCCCCTTAAACCAAAAAAAAAAAAATCATGGCCACGGTCCGATTCACCATTTCATAGCTCACAGTGCTAACGTCCATAATCGCCGGTCCGAAACAAAAAGAGCGATTCCACAACTTACGGCGCTATTCAAATCGGACCGCTTACACCACCACTGACACTTGTATTCACGTTATATTGTATCAAAAACCATCATAAAACATCAGTTTGACATTAACAGTGACAGTGGTTTGACATTACTCTTTGGGTTTGACATAAGGCTCACGGTGATATCGCTGTGGAGCATGGGCTCAGAAATTCCAAGATGGCGCTGATAATGACGTCATCAATGACGTCACGCCGTCTAACGTGATCGCGCTTTTACCAAATCGGGACGCGTTTGAGAGCGCTAAAATCGATTTTGGCGTGTATCGGACCGCGGCCCAAATGCAAGTACTACCCGTTTGTTTGGAGTAGGCCGTCGACGACCGTTACAAAATTTCGTCACAGGCACATTAACTGGTCCCGTCGACAAAAAATAATATAACAATCAAATAAAAATATTAAATTAAAAGCGATATTAGTGATCGGGACGGACGTGCCGTACGTGGTTGCGTTGCTAAAGGTTATAAAATTGCGTTTAATAAGGTCTCTTAGGGGTGCGGTACGGTGAAGCGGGAAGGGAGGTAGCGGCCAACTCGAAGCAAATGACTAGTACTAAGCTGCGTTCCGAACCTACACACTATGTGCACCCAGAGTGCACGCCGAGCGCAACTTTTTGCACTATTAAACGCCGTTCAGAGCTTTGGTTCAGAGCAAGAAGCTTCAAATTTATATATGAGCTTCTTGGTTCAGAGCCTCGCCTCGGTGAAAGACGTTCTACTATAGAACGAGTTGAAAAAACAACTGCGCAAAAAGGTCGTGAACGCAGCTCTGCGTAAAACCGAACAGAACAGTGTGACCATCTGGAAAATAGAGAATCTGCCAGACAGACGATAGGTAGCTAAAAATCGGCCAAACACCCTAAGGGCTCTTACAGACGAGCGACACTTTGCTGTCGCGGTGGGTCGCAGCAGTAGTACAACATGATATTTTATAATTGTTGGTAATTCTGCTTAGTTTTGTTAATTACAAATGCATCCCTTCGAATTGGGAATTCGTTACAGCTTAACATAAAACTGATAAAGATTTAAAAGGAAAATTAAAAGGGTTAGAACATTTTTGTATGGAGCCTGGGATACCAATTTTTTTTTTCTAATTTTTATCAGACGCGAATTTATCATTTCGCGCGGCCAACCTTAAGACTTTGCATACCGATAGAACACGTCATTACAAACATACTTTGTTATTTGGCAAAATCTCCTAAAGTGTTTTTTGAAGCTAGATATTTGACTTTAAAAGTTTTAATTTTTCAAGACTCCTAAGGGCTTTATTTCTTACCTGATCGAGATGAAACTTGGTATTTGCAAAATAGATGCGTAAAGAATTTACATTTTTGTATGAAACTTGGGATACCAAAACCTTTTTTTATTTATTTTTTCTAATTTTTATCTTTTCGCGCGGCCAACCTTAAGACTTTGCATATCGATAGAACACGTCATTACAAACATACTTTGTTATTTGGAAAAATCTCCTAAAGTGTTTTTTTAAGCTAGATATTTGATTAGCCCTAGCCTTAGATATTTGACTTTAACAGTTTTAATTTTTCAAGACTCCTAGGGCCTTTATTTCTTAAAGGATCGAGATGAAACTTGGTGATTTCATAGTAGAGATATAAATCTGTAGGTACGCACTAATAATGTTATAATACGTTAGGATAAATTAAGTAAATAATTTATAATTATCATAATAAATATTGTGCAGTACTGAAATGAAATGAAAAAAAAAGAAATTAAATTAAAAATAATGAAATGAAATGAAATGAAAAAAAAGAAATGAAATGAGAAAAACTTTATAGTCTTGTTTACAAGTCTGAAATGACGAGGTAATAAAAAAAGGAGAAGAGATATACCTAGAGATATACCCACCTATTTTTTATGTCACCTAAAAATCTCTTTTGGTTTATGTGATGTATTTTTTAAGTCGTGTTAATTCATTTGCAAGCTGAAGTGGCAATGGGCTGGTCATATCTGTTCGAGATGAAACTTGTTGTTTGCATACGAGGGGCACTTTGAAAGTTTCTAGACAATAAAAAGTGTATAGAAGTAGGAGGTTGGTAATACTTTTAATATTTTTAGAAGTGGCCTCCATTCCATTTTATGTATCGTCCCGTTCAATGGAACCTCTGTGAGAAGCAGTGGACCCCCTCTGCTTTACTATGAAATTATTGAAATCGGTTAAATTATGGGGTATTCATCTAGTACAAAGCTTCCCTACGCCTTAATATTCGTGTAGGATCTTTTGCACTTGACTCATATCAATGCTGAAGCTTGCCTGAATCTGCTGGTAGGTCACTCTCTTATCAGCCTCTCTCATGAGCTGCACAGCATTGGCGTTTTGTTCAGTTGTCGCCGTTGAACGACATCTCCCAGGTAGATCATCACTGAGATTACTCCGATCATGCCTAAACTCATTTAACCAGTTGTAAACAAGTGTCAAGGGACAGGGCTTCATTATGAAATACCAATCGAAGTTTATCATTAACTTTGTTATGGACTAGGACCACGACGAAAATCGTAATAAATTGGGGAGAAAACATTTTTCCCTGCTAAATTCGTTTTGCCTCGCGACACGCACTTTTCGAATTGCCGCCAAATCGTTAAAACAAATGACAAACGAATAAAATCTTCGGCTATAGGTTGATAAAGAGTTTCTTATTCGTAATTAAAATAAATTTTTCATTGGCATTGTCACTAACTGGTCCATTCTTGAAACTTTCAGTGTCGCCCTCGTAGTTGAGGTGTAAATCTGTAATTACCTACCTACTAAGAATTTATGAAATAAACTATCCTAAAAATAAAAATAACATTCGGATATTCGAATAGGTAGGTATACCTTGTTTTATTAGTAATAAAATAATAATAGGTATTCCATTAGTAAGTCGGTATGCACGTTAGGATAATTAAGTTAACAATTTATAATTATCATGGATATAGTGCAGTAGGGAAATAACCAGAAAACCATAAAAAGGCTGCAAAAGTGACAAAGTAAAGTAGGTATGCCGCTCGTCCTTGAGCGTTCGCCCCGGCTTCTCCGTTGAGTCACGGAAAAATAGGTATTATATTGTATCTATAAAAAAGTGAAATTATTATTGAATATAAAAATAAACTCTTGTAGGACTCTCAGATATAAAGGAAAACTAAATAGGAATACCTAATATTACTGCGAAAGTTATCAAAACGAAACTCAAATTATATTAGCACGTGGACTGTGCTGCCCCGTCTAGCTGCCCTCGTGTGAACGCCATCTGCTTCCCCAACTGCCCTGAAGTACGATTTTTGAAAATCATACGAGCGAATTGGCAGTAGAAAGATACATAATCTCCATAGTAATTTTGACATTTTCTACTGCCAAGTCGTTCGTATGATTTTCAAAAATCGCACTTCAGCCCCACTGTCCTGCCCTCACTGCCCTACCCTCGTGCAACCTCGTGTGAACCGGCATTACTTTCCGTCTCGGCACCATCTCGCGTCAACGCCATCTATCGCGGTTTGTTGGAACTTAAATATATTCTTCGGTTGGAACTACTAGGCGTTCACTTCGAGTTGGCCGCTAACTCCCTTCCCGCTTCCCCGCACCGCACCCCTAAGAGACCCTATTAAACGCAATTTTATAACCTTTAGCAACGCAACCACGTATGGCACGTCCGTCCCGGTCACTAATATCGCTTTTAATTTTAAATTGTTATTTGCTTGTTATATTATTTTTTGTCGACGGGACCTGAAGTGCGATTTTTGAAAATCATACGAGCGACTTGGCAGTAGAAAGATGCATAATCTCCATAGTAATTTTGACATTTTCTACTGCCAAGTCACTCGTATGATTTTCAAAAATCGCACTTCAGTTAATGTGCCTGTGACGAAATTTTGTAACGGTCATCGACGGCCAACTGGACGTGAACGGGTAGTACGTTTCAGTGCTGCCGATTCCGGGGAATTTCCCCGATTTTCGGGGAATGAGGGGTGCGTGCGGGGAGAGCACGGGGAATTTCGGGGAATCGACTATTTGTAATAAATGTCAAACAAAGGATGTCTAAAGAAGAGGAATCGTTTAAATTCGAACCGAATCGGACTATCCTTAGATCGAAAGTGTGGGAGAAATATAAATATGAAATAAAACTCATTATATTCTAAATATTTAACCCTTCCCGTGTCAGCCTCCCGCGCAAAAAAAGTGCCCGGAATGTCTGGCAATATGACGTCATTTGTTTTATTTTCGACTACCTTTAGAAAATAATTATTTGTGGAGGTTATGTTTGACCCTATGGTATAACAAAATATCAATGGAAAGCTCACAAAATTTGCCACAGTGATATTATGTTATATGAGAGCTAAATTACGTACCTGATATTCAAATATAATTATCTAATAATTTCGAGTTTTTTCCGACATGACCTCGAACGAAATTCACAATCACATTAACTTTTTTCACTGTTTGCACTTCACAGATCACACTAACTACACGATAATATAATAAGCTCTTATTTTATCACTTTATAGTAACAATACTTTGTTTCTAAACACTAGAATTACGCCACAATAACTAAATAACAAAACACGAACCCGGCGCCATTGACCGCATGAATGGCGGCCGGGCCGGACCACCTACCACATTTTAATTTTTTATTGCGTTTCGTTGTTCCCAAACCACACTCCAAAAAATGTGATGTGGCATCCCAACAGTACACTAAGTCTATAAAAAATTAAAATAGTGAGGTGAACGGAACGCACCGGCACCACAAGCCAGCCAATGGCGGCGCTATGCTTACGGTACAGACCTTTGTTCCACAGACACTCAAAGTTGTGGTACAGAGGTATGTTCCACAGACATGTGACGGGTTAAGTAGATTTTTTGATACAAATTACAAGACAAAGAAGTTCATAAGCTAATTTTGTGACACATTAAACTACATTTTGCATGAAAAATGCCTTATTTCTTGAATATTACAGTGTCGGGGAATTTTCGGGGAATAGATGATTGGAAATCTGGGAAATTGGGGGAATTGAGCCTACTTAAGCGGGGAATCCAGAAATTTACATTGGCAGCACTGCACGGCTAGCATGCCACCCACGACAAAGCGTTTAAACGAGAAAACCGTCATGCGCGCTCTTTTTGGCATACGTAAAATAATAAGGATGGAGGCACGTCTCGATTTTTGTCGTTTTCTCGGGGGTGGCATGCTAGGCCTACTGGTACGTTTAGCTGTCAGAATTTTTGAGTTGGAATTGGAAATTGAGAATTTTCCGGTATAAAAAAAGTACTCTTTGATGAGAAATATGGACAAATAAGCCTAAAACAAGATTCTTCCATATTACATTACATCTTTATAATAATACCTACTTATAAAAATGAGTTCCATACCCTGTATCGCTGGTAAGTAACTAATAACTGTGTTCAATAATTTGTCCAAAAAGCATGTCTCGGAAATTACTGTGAGGTTATCTTTGTTTCCTTCCGAAATTACCCATAAACTAATTTCCAAAATCATAAAAATTGGTCTCCAAAAGAATCCCTAAACATGAATGTCACCTCTCTTTACTACGGTCCTATTTGGGTCTCTTGTTCCATGATTCTTTTGAGTGTCAGATATATATTAACAGGTACTATCAGTTTAAAATAACAATGTGCATGACCTTGAAGGGCCGATGGATAACTTCACTCGTTTGGCAAAGGAATTTAGAATCTATGCAAAGGAAACAATCATTTGAATGACTCAAGTGAAGTTCGTGTGATTACGTGACGTCACATTTGCGAGCGAGGTCATGCACATTGTTATTTTAAACTGATAGTAAAAACAGATGCATGCATGCAACTCTAGGCTATATTCCCCGGGAGTCGATATTCTGAAAACTAACATCCACATTTCACTAGTAGTACTGAAACTTAATGTCCAGTGTGACGGGGAGTGAGCCGCGCCACAGTATAAGAAAGAGTATCTATTACTAGATACAGTACGGACACTTCCTTCCTCTTACCAACTTTTTACCTCACACCCCCCTATCGCCCTCTGGTTACCCAGCAGTTACCTAAGAAGACGACTTTGTTCAATTTCTTTGGTTTCACATGAGCTGACGTCGTCCTGTCAATTTCAATTTTTTGTATGCAGTGCCCGGGCTGTGCCGTCGCCACTTGTAATGGACTGTGGGTACAATACATGCCTCGAAATTGAAGCGTGCAGGTTTCCTCACGATGTTTTCTACACCGAAGCCATGCCAGTGGTGTTAAAAGTACATAAATTCCCTAAAACTCATTGGTACGAGTTGGCCTGTACGGGGTTGATGTCCTCACAGTTATTGAAAAAACAATGAAAAAGAAATCATTGTTTTGATTTCGGATTTGTTCAATTCAATTTACACTTCATAAGCTAGGTACTAACTAGTTCATCGTCATCATCATCTCAGCCGATGGCTTCCACTGCTGGACATAGGCCTCCCCCAAGGATCGCCCAGGTACTAGTTATTTTTTTTATTTATAAATTAATTGACTTTTTGCTACACCTTGGACACTGTCAGCTGATAGTTGTCATTTTATAATGATACAGGGTGTAAAAAAACCCTGTTGGAGCCTTAAAGGGTTGCTTCAAACCATCAACCTGAACAACTGTCTCTACGGGACCAATATCGAAATCGCAAAAAAAAAATTTTTTGCGATTTCGATATTTCGTTTCACTAGTAGTACCGAAACTCTGTCCAGTGTGATGGGGAGTGAGCCCGTCGCCACTAAAAATAATAATAATAAATAATGCTCACAGGCACATACATTGTAATGATCCCAAGTAAGCCTTAGGCTTTTTGTTATGGGAACCGTACTACAACAGCACAAACATAACATCCATGACTGAACCGGGATTCGAACCCAGGACCCTGGTTTGGCAGTGAAGCATGTGTGATACTAAGTGAGTGCGAGCGAGACAGGAATGCACATTTGCTTTAGAGGAACCACGATTCAACCAGAGAGGGTGAGGTAAAATGTCTGTGGGAGGCAGGGAGTGTCCGTACTATATGTTGTAGGTACTAGATACTCTTTCTTCTTTCTTTCCTGAACCGTAACCTTGCGAACACCAAATTAAAGACAAGCGCTTGCAGCAAATCTTGCAACATAAGGCCTCGTTCAAGGAGAGACGGCGCTTCACGCGGCACGGCCTGCCGGAAAAACAAACATATGAAGATGTACGAGAGCGTTCACAGAGAAGCGTTTTTGCATGCTTTTGTTTGATTTGAGGCGTCGCATGTGGCGGCAGCCGCGACAGGTGACGCGGCGGCCGACGCGGCAGGTGACGCGGCGGGCGCAGCGGCGGGCAACACGGTTATAGTTGTAAACGGGCGGTTTTAAACCGGTTTAAAACGAAACGGGCGGTTTAAAACGAATTTCTACGGATAAGACCAAGTAGCTTATATAAAGACTGACAGGATGCAAAAAAAAGCTGCGGTAGCCGCGGCGGGTGTAGCGGCGGCTGCCGCGGCGCGTGTAGCGGCGGCTGCCGCGGCGCGTGTAGCGGCGGCTGCCGCGGCGCGTGCCGCGGACGGAACCATGAACGGAGAATACGCTTGAAGCGCCGCGTGACGCGCCGCGTGCCGCGCCGCGTGAAGCGCATCGTCTCCTTGAACGAGGCCTTACTCTTAGCTATTGTTTTTGTCCATAAGCGAATTGTTTATTTGTGAAAAGACTTGTGTATCCTAAGGCAAACTTTCCAGGTCTAACCAACAAGAGTATATTCTTGATTGAGTTCAAAGAGCCGTATTCGGAGAAGGTTCTCAGGGATGAAACAACTACCAACATACGAAGCATTGTGTACAGTCCTAAAGGTACTTACCTCGCGTACAGGACTGATAAAAAGTAAGTATATGCATATGAATAGGTATTAATAGTGCACTATAGAAACGAAACTCTCACATTAAATGTCAAGATACGTCTACTGTCTCATGTTGGTTTAACCATAGTTTCGCTTCTGTAGTGTACTATTATTGTCTACTAGCTGCTCGTCCCGGCTTCGCACGGGTGGACATCTAATCTTGGCTAGCAATAAATATAGCCTATGCTATGGTACTCAGGGTGAATGCATCTTTCTAATGGTGAAAGAATTTTTGAAATCGGCACAGTAGTTTTTGAGTTTATTCATTACAAACATACAAAAATAGGTACAAATCTTTCCTCTTTATAATACAGGGTGTACAATAAAATGGGACAGCTACTTAAAGGGGTGCTTCAGACCATCAAACTGAACAACTTTCTCTATACAAACGAAAAAAAAAAATACAAATCTTTTTTTTTTTTTTGTTTGTTTGATCTACGATCAGTCCTTGGACTATGAGTAGATTTGTGAAAAATACCAATCTTTCCTCTTTTTAATATTATTAGTGTAGATGTAGATTCATCTAAACTATTATAAAACTGTAACAAAAGTGTGTCTGTACATTGAAGATATTTACAAAAAAAGATTACAATATGATTTTTAGATGTCCCTGTTTCCAAATCACCAATTTTTGGATTTTTTGTCTGTCTGTTAGTTTGTTTGTTTGTTCGTTTGTTTGTGTGTTCGAGTATCACGCAAAAACTACTGAACCGATTTTGATGAAACTTTTTTGTTTGATAACTTACCATCTGACTTAAAATCTGGTATATGTATAATTTATGCGGACGAAGTCGCGGGTAAGAGCTCGTATGGTATAAGTTTCATATTTACATTTTAAGTAATTTATTAGAGATATACTACTGGGTCCTTCTTCATATGCTGACAGTTTTTTAAAGGGATGATCAGAGACTATCAAACTGACAACTTTCTCTTTGAGACTAATAATCGAAATCTCAACAAATACACTGTCCCACACAAAACAGCAAGTCCACTATTTTGTGTGGGATCATAGGTTGAGCAAACCTGAAATCATCAATATTATTAAAAATCCAACATATACCTACATTCAGCGATTAAATTTCTTCAGCGTCTTCCTATGTGAAATGGATAATAGTGTTCTTCATTTAAAAAACAACTCTAAATCCTAAATTATATGGACTAATTTTGAGTTTAATCTATTAGAATTTCTTGCTTACCACCACATTTTTCACCAATTTGTACCAATGACAGTTTCTAAGGAACTGTGTATCTTGTGTTTTTATATGAATGCCTGAAAATCGTAATTTGTATAAATTAATTTACTTAATAGAAATAGAAACTTTATTTGCTGTAAGTATGGTTACATAATATTATAGGTGGAATGTTATAATTTACAATAGGTTTCTCACACTTAATCACTTAAATATGCAAATAAATAAATGAAATGAAATGAAATAGGCATGCAAAATGTTAAAATGGATTCTTTCCTCCAGGGCTGAGATAGTGAAATGTTCAGATTGGTCGGTGGTAGCAACCATCAATGGCAACATCAAGGATATGTTCTTCTCCCCATTAGACAACTACTTCAATGTCTGGGAAATGTTTGCTATGACTAAGGAAAATCCACAGGTAAAGTTACTATATTTTTTATATAAAACCTCTATGTTTTCTTCTTTTATCTATCATATTGATGGCATGTCATTCTAAATCTTTCCAGTCAGGTATTTCGCCATACGCCCATAGATATATTATAAGATACCTACAGAACATACGCCACATCTAAACTATTATAAAACTGTAACAGAAGTGTGTCTGTACATTGAAGATATTTACAAAAAAAAAAATTACGACATGGTTTTTACTTGTCCCTGATTCCAAATAACAAATTTTTGGATTTTTTGTCTGTCTGTTTGTTTGTTTGTTTGTTTGTTTGTTTGTATGTTTGTTTGTTTGTTTGTATGTTTGTTTGTTTGTTCGAGTATCACGCAAAAACTACTGAACCGATTTTGATGAATCTTTTTTTGTTTGATAGCTTATCATCTGACTTAAAATCTGGTATATAATTTATGCGGACGAAGTCGCGGGTAAAAGCTCGTATCTTATTAAATTCATAATTAAATATTGTTGGAATGAGAGGCAAATGAACTTTGTTTATTTATTCGTATGGCTTCTAGACTTTTTGAACATGTCAATTACAATATTAAGTCCAAGTTATTCAATCGTTCGGTGCGGTAGCAACTCTGTCAATCGAATTTATTGATTTTATTTTATTTTTTGATTGCCGTCCCTTAAAAAAGACGATAATATAGATTGAAAATTTCGTCGTGGCCTGCGGGGCGCCGCCGACAGCTCTGTTGGAGAGGAGCATGCCCCGGAAAGGCATTTCGTGGGTTCGAATCCCGCTCGCCGCCCGACTTTTTCAATCTTTAATTCAACTCTGTCAAGTACTAGAATTAACTATTTTTAAATGTCATTTTAAAAATAATAATTATAAGCAATTTAAACATAAATAAGCCCAAAGTCCATCATTTCTATTACCTAAGGAATAATTTCAAAACGTTCAAAACAGTTAAAGTATAATTTATTGATTGACAATTAATTAAATCAATTGATTAATAATAATAAAAATTTAATGTGTCAAATAAAGATTATTGTTCTTTCCTCAGGGGAAACCAAACCTGCATGTTTACAAATCAGCTACTGGGGAGCCAGTTGGTACATTTGTACAAAAACATCAAACGGGATGGTAAGGTATTCTTAGTCCTTTCAATACACCTTAAAACACCCATATCTTGGCCTTATCATCCAACCTAACATCCATCAGTATCTCTGACCTACTGATTAGCATGACTCCCAATGCTTCCGGACTAATCCGGACTTCAAAGACATGTAACAGTTGGTGTTGCTTCTATGATTATCTTGATCACTAAAACTCCACTTGGCAAGTGTCTCAACTGGGATTCATAATTCGGCGACCAATTTTGACGTAACTTATGAATTGTATGGATGGTCCAATGGTTACCACACCGGACTGCTAAACCAGAGGTCCTGGGTTTGAATCCTAGTTCAGTCATTGATGTTACATGTTTGTCGTCGTTGTATGGTTTCCATAATAAAAGCCTAGTAGCTTCTATTTATCATTATTACAATGTAAGTGTCTGCTTTTTTTATTTATTGATTATTATTTTATTATCAATGGATCGATTCATAAAGTTAAGTCCTAGACGCATTAGAGACATTCATAATGCCAAGGTGCGCCAGACGTGTCATGTTTCAGTGCGTCACTAGAATACGCCGATAACCGATTGGGCCGAAAAGTTCTCGAGTGGTGACCGCGAACCGGAAAGCGCAGCGTGCACGTAGGCTACACGGTGGGCCGACGACCTTGTGAAGGCGGCGGGAACCCGTTGGATGAGGGCAGCGCAGGACCGGTCGTTATGGCGATCCTTGGGGGAGGCTTATGTCCAGCAGTGGACGTCCATCGGCTGAGATGGTGGTTGATGGTGGATGATGATGACTAGAATACGCTCTTTTCGTATACCCGCGCCTTGTAAAAGAGTCACATGTTCGTTTTTCTCAACAGGGAGCCAAAATGGTCATCAGATGAGAAGCTGTTTGCCTTGATGGCGAACAGTAGAGTGCTGATATATGAAGACGGCAAGTTCGACCGGTACACCCAGCAAATACAGGCAGAGAAGTTGCAGTCCTTCAGCATCTCACCCAGCCCCGCACCCACTTACTACTTCTCTATTTTTACATTGGGTATGTTTACTGGTATTTTATAATACGTCCGTCAGCTACTCTGGTTCTTCTGCGCATCTCTTCATTTCTGATTCGATCTCGCAGGGAAACTCCGAGCATAACCCTCTCCATTGCCCTTTGGGTGAATTTCAGCCTTTTTATGAGGCCTTGAGCGAGCGACCACGTCTCTGTTTATTCACTCAAGGAATCAGTTATGGTTATGGCTCTTAAATACAAATTTTAAATAGATTAACTCAGGACTGTGAGGAATGGCGCAATAAAAAGGACATCTACCATGCCCAGCAGTGATTTATTTGGGGCTGAGTTCTTCTTATCGCGTGGGCAGAGCCCTGGTGTCAAGAGTTTTTTGAGACCCCTTACGGCCTCTGACATGGTTTTTATGTAACGACTACTACCATTAGAGATAGTAGCCGGGACCAACGGCTTAACGTGCCATCCGAAGCACGGGGGGCTGAGTTGATAGAGGGATTACAATTGCTTGTCAATTTTGAACATCAAAACTGTATTATTACGACGCTTGTTGCTGGATTAATTTTTATTTTTGTTGTAAAATCTAACCAGGCAAGTCAGGGCAGCCATCGTTCTGGCGCGTGTTCAAGTACCCGCAGTTCGAGGAGGGCTCGGCGGTTGTCAGCCGCTCCTCCTTCCAAGCCGACAAGGCTACTTTCAACTGGAATAGACGAGGCACCAACGTGTTTGCACTGACACAGACTGATGTAAGCTAAAGTGAGCTTTATGCTCTTTTATTTAAGATCTATGTTAATGAGTCTTGTGTAATTGTTAATAAGACTGGTTGTTATTTAAAGTGACTCTTCTTCGATTATTTTACGTTTTCATTAAAATCTGCGTGAATCACATAACGTTTCTTAATGTAAGCATTGTAAGGGTTGAACCTCATCTGGCAGCACCGCATCGCATTTTTTCACGCTCTATCCTTTTCTGTCACTCAGGAACGTCACTTGCTAGAGCAAATAAGATAGCGGGAACGCGACCGCACGCGGCAGCAGTGTGCTGCGACCTTTCTCGCTCTAGCAAATGACGTTCCTTAACGACAGAAAGGGATAGAGCGTGAAAAAATGCGATGCGGTGCTGCAACATGAGGCTCAAGACTTAGTGTTGAACCTTATGTGGAACATGCTGTCAAGAGTATTTTCCAGCGGCCTCAATTTGCGTATCTACCATATCACCATCTAAATTCTAAACTATCTTGCTTTCCCCAGTCTACAATAGATTGAATATAGCCTGCTCCCTCTCACCCTTATTCGTGAGAATAGGCCTGTCCCCTGCATGCGACGTTTAGAGGATCCTTCTTAGTTTGATGGTCTGGTAATCCCCTATGACTATGGACTAATGATATGTTGGGGAATCTTCTTCTTATCGTGTGGGCAGAGCCCTGGTGTCAGAGTTTTTTCAGACCGCCTTTCGGCCTCTGACGTGGTTTTTATGTAACGACAACTACCACCAGAGATATTAGCCGGGACCAACGGCTTAACGTGCCATCCGAAGCATGGAATCATTTTTCTTTTCGGACAATCAGGTGATTCAGCCTGCAATGTCCTAACCAACTGGGGAAAAACGCACAAAGTGACATATCACTAGGTGTCCCCCGTGGGAATCGAACCCACGACCTCCGTATCGAGAGCCAATGCTCTTAACCATTAGACCACGGAGGCAGGTTGGGGAATGAGGGTTACGTAATGAATGATTGATGATGCTGCTACTTATGCCAGTGTGGTCAACCAAAGCGATTAAAAAATAAAATTTTCCGTAACGAAACCCTTAAATTGCAGGTAGACAAAACAGGTGGTTCATACTACGGCAAACAGTCCCTATCTTACGGCGATGTTAAAGGAAACGCCGGCAATATGGTATTCAGCAAGGAGGGTCCGATCCACGCCATCTCGTGGAACCCGGGCAACTCGAACGAGTGGGTGGCGGTGTACGGGCACGCGCCCGCCAAGGGCACCGTCTTCAATGCCAAGTGCGAACCGCTGTTCGAGTTCGGCACAGGAGCTTGGAACTCTGTCTACTTCCCACCTGAGGGAAACCATATCCTTTTCAATTATATTACACACAGATTTTGTAGAGAGAGAGAGAGAGAGAGAGAGAGATTTTGTGTTTGTTTTTCATAGAGATTTTTTTTTGGTTGTTCAAGGCAAAGGGATCTAGCCCGTACAGTCGATGGCTACAGTTAGTTTCCACTATTGTAATCACTGATGGAAGCTGATAAGCGCGCGTTACCGCAAAAATCAACATGTAGGTAACTTGAACCAAAAGGTCAGGTCCCGTCTTGATGAAGACTTGAACCAATGTTTATGTTCTGCTTCCGTATCTATTTGAGACTCCCGTTAAGTTAGTCGCTTTACGCAACTGTCTGGTACACAATCCGCTTGAAATTATGTCACAACTATAACAATTTTTTACACGAATTTCAAATAATACGAGACACGTCAAGAGCAATGGCGCCATGCAAAACCTTGCTCATACAGACTATGTTAATATTTCAAACCGTTTTCAAGATAGCTCGACAAAGTTAAAAGCATAAAAAAGACTTGTTTTTGTTTGACGTTGGTCGGGTGTACATATCGCCGTGCAATGGGCGCATTTAGTGTCCGACTGACGAGTTGCACACCGTTGATTGGTTTGCACCAGCCTTAATGGCGGCCTTACATTTATAAGAATTTTTTATCGGAAAAATCCCACGCATTAATCAGAATCGATCGACGTACGGTCCCGCAAAATTCCTTTAAACTCAATATCAGGTCAATGACACTATGTAAACACGCGATATAGTCATATAGGTATGTTACTGCACAGGGCAAGGATATAAGAGCAAACAGATAAACTTGTTGTCATGCAGTGGCATTGGCATTCATTATAATCTTTGATAAACAAATAAACACATTCATCGTGATAACGTTTGTACGATAAGAGCGAAAAGACATAGTAGCATGACAAGCAGACGAGATAGATCGAGATGAGCATATCTCGAGCGCCGCATGCTTGACCTATTGTACGTCTTTTTCTCGCAATATCTAGGATTTTCTGGTCAGTTCTCACTCTTCAGTGAAAAGCTGGGACAAGGAATCTAATCCTGCTAGAAACAAATTTAATATTTGCATGATCAAGACTTTGTAGTTGTGGATGTTTATATCTACTCATGTATTCCATATCGTTATCTAGCCTTCATAAAGAAGCACAGTTTATGTAACTACATATAAAGTTGTGAAATTGGAGGAAACAGGTTAATATCCTCCTTATTGACCCCTTAACGTCGGTATCGCGCGCGACTTCTTACTAGATTTGAAGATTTCTCACTAAACGTTTTATGCACTTTGCTACAAGTCTAGGCTAGATTCTATGTCACTTGTTTTTATATTTATAATTCTCATTACTTAGGTACTAGGGATGACATTTCACGACACAACACTTTTCACATAATAGTTCAATATTCTCATGCACTTTTTTTCTGCGACCAATTGTGTTCAATTATTTTCTAACGTCTCAGTAACTTCCCTAACTCGTGCACACATGTCCTCCTGGGGGGTTTCGGCAACATAGGTACGGGACACATCGAGGTGTGGGACATGCGTGGGTACAAGAAGCTGGGAGCGTGCGCCGCGCCTGACACCACCAGCCTGCAGTGGGACCCGCGCGGGGAGGTCTTCTTCACCGCCACCACCTATCCCAGGCTCACTGTTGGTAACGGGTACGTTGACTTAACTTAAGAGGGCTATCGCAGTCCAGTGGCGCCCTCATCACATTAAATAAGATTTCTCAATAAAGAAAGCCTAAATTAAAAAAGTAATCAACACGAACACTACAAAAGCCTTCAAGCTATTTTCATAGAATACTTTTGTAGGTTTTTTAAAGCTAAACATACAAATTGGGAAAAAAGAAAAAAAACGGCCGCTTTTGTTTTTATTCGCAATTGTCTAAAAGTGGAATGTTTAGAACCTATAAAAGTATTGTATAACAATGGCTTGAAGGCTTTAGTAGTGTTCGTGTTGATTACTTTTTTAATTTAGGCTTTCTTTATTGAGAAATCTTTTTTAATGTGATGAGGGCGCCACTGGACTGCGATAGCCCTCTTAAGGCCTGACCAGAAAAATAAAAAACTGCTTTGGGGGGGCGCTACAATTGACTATAACTTTTAATGACAATGGTTCAAGTATAAAATCAAATAGTAGTTCCAATGTTTTTCTTAACATGGCGAGGTTTTTTATATTCCTGGTCAGGCTTTACTTAACTTAGTACTTTTTAAAGACCAATTTTGATTGCAAATAAATCTTATCTTCATCTCTTTACGTAAAGAGATAAAAAAGGATAATTACTAGTAAGATAATTGTAAATTCAAATCCAAATAATATTTTTAGTAACATAATAGCTATATGTTGTGCTGTTTCAATTCAACGATTGCATTTTAGATTGTTAGCTTATTTGTTTGAAAAAACAGCCCTGAATTGGCAGGTTGCGGGTTCAAGTCTAAATTTTTTCAATCTTTAATTTGAATGGGAATTCATACTTAGGTAGTTTTCACTACTAAACACCTGAATCGATTTTATTGAAATGTGATATCGAGATAGCTTGAGACCTGAAAAATGACAAGCATAAAAATTCCACGCCTTGGCCGAATAAAAGTTCCACCCACACTGAATGAAGAAGAATAAAGATTCTTATACCCTACAATTTTTTGCCCTATTTAACATTAAACTGAAATATCCTCCGGTTTGAGGGGGGAGTACTGTGGGTGTTGACAACTGTGACAAGTCCCCACACTTACGAATCTTACGATATAGCAGCCTAGCTAGCACGCCAACCCGCGATAGCGTGATACAGCGCTATCACGCTTCCTCTCTCTATCCATTTGCGCGCGAGCGAACGAGATAAAAGACTAAATTTGACAGATGGATGTGTTAAATGTCGCTATCGCGGGTTGGCGTACTAGCCCCGCTGGAGGGATTCAAATTAGATAGCGCCAAGTAATTAATTTAATAACAAACATTTTAAACAAAATTTATAGATACAAACTGTGGCATTACACCGGTGTGCTCATGCACAAGCGTGAATGCGAGGAGAAAGAGAACCTGCTCGCGATCACGTGGCAGCCGGGCTCGTTCCCGAAGAGCGAGCTGTCCCGAAGTGCCCCGAAGGGCATCGGGGACGCGACGCCGAAGCCGGCGGCCGCGTACCGCCCGCCCGGCGCCAGGAACAAGCCCTCCACCTTCACACTGCACGAACACGAGAAACCACATCGCCCTGGAGAGAATGCCAATGGTACAGTAATGCTACAAGAAAAATTAAATCAGTCAAGTGTGAGTCGGGCTAGTCGCGCACCGAGTGTTCCGTACCACACCACTACAAAACACAACATTAATAATTTAGAGAAAAAAACTTTTTTTTGTCCCGGACCTTTTGATTTTAATTTTTTTTGTACGCTACCTTGACGTCAAGTCAGCGTACCAGATAAAAAAAATCGATATCTCGTAAAGTACAGAGGCACTATTTATTTGACCTAAGTACTAATTAGGCACTATTTAGGAACTATTTATTGGCATCAATTCCAGCCAGATCCCTTTCATGTGTACGCTAGCTATACGGACACCACATTTCCAGTAACCACCTTTCTTATAAATACTTAACTTTCACAGCAGCGCCATCAAAACAAGCGATAAAACAGAAAGAGAAGCGCGAGGCCCGTAAGGCGCGCAAGGCGGAAGAGAGAGCGACAGACGACGCGTCCCCCGCGCCCCCCGCCGGCGCCGACACCCCGCGCGCGCCCTTCGTCTCCACCGGCGACCCGGAGAAGGACAAGAAAATTAAGAATATTAATAAGGTAACTTAGAACCATAATTATCATCTTGGTAGGATGTCGTACAATATTCAACTTTATTAAATGCTGAACATGCTTTAAATTCGAATCGAGTTAGTCCGAAAAATTGTCGCGAATTACTAACTTAACTTCAGGAGTGCGATTTTTGAAACTCATTCTTTGTACTAGCTGTGGTAGCCTGTAAGTACTAGCTGTGGTAGCCTGTAAGTAGATGAACACAATGTTTGCCTAATTTTATGTAGTCTCTTGAGTTAGTAATGTGATTCATCTGTTGGTAACCCAAATAAAATAAAAAAAAAAAAAAAAAAATAAACTCTGCAGTTGAAAATGTGAACTATGGCGACGTGCATCTTTCTACTGCTGATTTGACATTAAAAAATCATACTCCAGGAATGCGACTTTTGAAAGTCAAATCAGCAGTAGAAAGATGCGTATCTCCATACATTTTCTACTGCGGAGTTCAACGTATGAGATTCAAAAATCGCACTCCTGGGTTCATAAATAAACGAACAATTTTGACGTTACTTATGAATGAACTACGAATTGGTTCCAGACTCCAGTTCAATGACTTTCTTGATCCAGTTATAACTTCCGTCAATATTGATCGTCTAATTACTATTTCTACTATATGTTCTCGACTGCCATAATATAAAAACATGTTGTTTACAGAAACTAAGTGACATAGAGAAGTTGAAGCAACAGAAAGCGGCCGGCAAACAGCTGGAGGTGAACCAACTCGCCAAGATTAGCAACGAGAAAGCGTTACTGCAGGAAATAGCGCAGCTCAGGTTATGATTACCGACCTAAGACGGTACACCACTGTATAGTAGCATAGAGAAGACATTTACTTATATTTTGTACGTGTTCCACATGGTGGCTGTGTAGACAAATTAAATTTTGTGTAGACATTGGTTGGTGGAGTATATCCCACTCATGAACTGAACAGCACTCATGAATCACGTGACCGAAAAATTTTTAGGGTTCCGTACCCAAAGGGTGAAAACGGGACCCTATTACTAAGCCTGGGTTGTCCGTCCGTCCGTCTGTCCGTCTCGTCTGTCTTACCTTTTTCGGGCTGTAAATTTTGAACCGTAATAGCTAGATAGTTGCAATTTTCAGATGATGCCTTATTAAGGCGGATTTGTTAACAAATAATAAAAATGTCAAAAAATTAAAAATTAAGGGGGGTTCTCAACATGAAACTAGTTTTTATCAACCTTTTTTCTTCACGCTCTATCATGAAAACGGTAATACATACAATCGTCAAACTTAGTGTGATTATATAGCAAACTCAACAGAATAACAACAAATACTGAAAACCGGCCAAGTGTGAGTCGGTCTCGCGCTAAAGGTCCCGGACAAAAAAAGATATTTTTCTAAGTTAATAATGTTGTGTTCTGTAGTGGTGTGGTACGGAACCCTCCGTGCGCGAATAGCCCGACTCGCACTTGACCGGTTAAATTATTTATTTCACACGGAACCAGTGGGAATACATTGATCCTATTTCGGTTCCTAGTAGTACCGTGGAACTTGTTTCACTAGTTCCACCACGTAACATCTTCCGCGGAACTCATCACCTAAGATTTTACCCTGAAGTGGAATCCTACACTTGAAAATAGTTTGTCTAAACCTCCACCATGTGTTACGTCTGAAAAATTATAAACTAATATTTATAAATGAAATCTGAACAACGTTGACGTTGTAGATGAAACCAAAAGAGGTAGATACTACGGCATAATGAATTCATTATGTAAACTAAAAATTTAAAACAAAAATTACGTTGGCTTGTACAATGTACAGTCGAAGTGCTATGGCGGATACACACTCGCGCGAGGTAGAACTTGGTCTGCCGCTATGTATTTGAAACAGAACTATTAAAAATTACTTTATAGACGAATCTATGTATAACGGCCTAGGCCTGCCTCGTGAGACAATGTATAGCCGAGACAAGACAGTGTCACGTGTAAACAGACTGATGCTTTGTAAACCAATTAAACAAGCATCTATTTCTATGTATCTGATCAGCATAGATAGGTTCATCGAAATTCAAATCAGTTGATCCGATCCATAGAAGAAGAGTTTCGTCTTCCTCTTTTCTTCTTCTGTTCCTGTTACCCCTACGTGGGATATAGGGCTCGGATGATAGCTCTCCAACGGTTGCGATCTTGGGCAGCGCTGTAGATATCCTCCCAGGTCATGTTGAGACTTTTAGCCTCTACTTCCACAGAGCGGCGCCAGGTTGTTTTAGGGCGTCCCCTCTTTCGTTTGCCTGGTGGGTGCCATTCTAAGGCTGTCTTGGATGGGTGATCGTCAGGCCTCCTTAATAAATGGCCTAGCCACTGCCACTTTCGAGTAACTTTCCCGCTGCTGACCCGTCCGTCTCCATAGCTCTTCGTTTGAGATGGTGTTTGGTGCTTCCTCTTTTGGTTTTATCTAAAAACAACTTTCTTCTGACTACTTTTACTATACTAGTTCTGTACCAAGAAATATTATACTGCGGTACAGAAAATATAACCGTAAGCCAAGTGAACAGAGTTCATAATGTCCAAGCGGGCTGTTTTAGTTAGTTTTTGAATTGTTTCTTACTAAAGTCGTTACGCGTTGCATTTTTAAGTTATGTTAGTAATAAGTGTGATGAAATGTTTAACTATCATTATATACATCTGCTTTGTTTTTTTTTACACTTAGATTAAGGCAATGTGTAAGGCGTGCGACACACATATTCGGGTCGGCACGTTTTGCTAGAGAAATGCCAAACCGAATGCCGATCCAAGCATGTGTGATGCACGCCTAAAATAGGATTAAGTTTTTTATTATCACTGGATAAAGCCAAGCTTAAAAAAGTTACGTTAAAATGCTCCAAAATTCGGATTGGAGAGGTTGAAGTTTATTTATTTGCTTATTAAGTTTAAATCTTTGCCGTCTGTACTGCCCTTTGCATCTTTGCTATTTTTCTTAGTTCATAATGAAAGTATAAAGACATTTCTCTTATAAATAATCAAATCATACGCATTTAAATTCCAGCTCTCAAAATCCACCAAAGCGGAACGGAGCGAAGCTGTTTAAAATCAACCAATCACATTGGTAAATTTTTCGTCACTTGAAAGAATCAAGCAATTTTATTGGTTGGTCATCTTTACTCTGTTTCGCTTTAATGCATTTCGGGCTAGGCTGTCGGACACCTCAAAATGAGAGATTCAAATGTGAACTTTAAATCAAGTGTCATTCTGTAGATATTATTTTAAAAAGATGTCAGTTGACGGCTAGCCGCAAGCGTCGTTCTCTCGCGTAATTGTTATACAGGGTGTTAGGGTAGACATTTGCATTACTTTAAGGGGTGATTGTACCCATGATACTGAACAACTTTCCCTAAGAAACCTATAGGAAATTCGCAATATTTTTTTTCGACTTTTCATACAAAAGTTCATCAGCTGATTGCATTCAGTATGGGAAGGCTAAAAATTTTTTTACGAATTTCCTATAGGTTTCTTAAGGAAAGTCGGTCAGTATCATGGGTACAATCACCCATTAAAATAATGCAACTGTTTACCCTAACACCCTGTATACGTAAATTACGCGTGCAATGCTTCTCCCTATACCATACCGGCGCTTCGCTTCCCACCGCTGCCATCTCGGATTAAATTGAGACATTGTACTTTATTACACACGATTGAAAGCTCACATTTGAACTAATCATTTCGAGGTGAGGCGATGTTGAGTCGATATGTGTGCTATAAATCTTTAAATAGCCACTAAACACTTCATGGATTCGGAACTTAGACGATTTATATAGGGACTCGTCTCGCGTTTGCATTTCCCCTCTGCCAACGTACAAGATCAACTAATCATGTGCATTTTACATACAATTTTATATCCTATCTCTAAACGAGACAGCTTATAATTGTGGGACGATAACTTCGAACTTATCACGTTTGGGGTTCACACGAGATTGCTTTTCATGATTTTTAACAATCAAAATTAGTATCTAAAGTAATGGAATAAAGTGCAAAGTTGCGGATTTCATGTTACCTCGTCCCCCGCAAAAAGTGTCCGAAAAGTTTGTTATAGAATTACACGCGTAACTTGTCCATATATAAAATAGTCTAAGATTTGAAGGTATCTTCAGAAAACAAATAAAATAAATCCACACACTTGTGATAATTTCATCGCGTAGGTGCTAGATTAATTATACAGGGTACTTAATATGCTGACACTTTTCTAAGGAGATGATCAGACTTTCTCTATGGCACCAACATCGAAATCGCGAAAAAAAAAATCAGCTCTGCGATACAAAACTGTAAACCTATTCGAGCCGAAATATGTATGAGACAGCAGATCTTTTCTCGCTTTTTCTATGTTGGTCCCATAGAGAAAGTTGTTCAGTTTGATGGTCTGATCATCCCCTTAAAAAGTGTCAGCATATTAAGAAGGACCCTATATATTCTAAATAAATAATTTGACAAGGCCTCGTCACTTTCACGGCCGATAAACTAACATGTGCCTAGATAAATGTATTTTTACTACTTTATATATAACTGAGTAGACGGCCAGACAGTTGGTGACGTATAAGCTAATCAACTTTCGTTGCCGACTGCATATTGGGTGATTTTTAATAAATTCTCAAATTTTCAGGGGTTCAATTTGTTCTGAATAACTTTTACTATTGGAAGCAGACCTGTGGGGCTAGTACGCCAACCCACGATAGCGTGATATAGCGTATATAAATTGTCTAAGGATATAGCGCTATCACGCTTCCGCTCTCTTTCTATTTGCGCGCGAACGAACGAGATAAAAGACTAAATTTGACAGATGGATATGTTAAATCAGATGGATGTGCTATCGCGGGTTGGCGTACTAGCCCCGCTGATATCTCAAAAATTAATCTGCTGTTCCATACTAACTTGAAAAGCCTCCTCGACTCAAATATATGGAAATAGAAGTAAAAGTTGTTCAGCTTAATCACCTGAACCATCGCAGAAAATTTGGAAAGTGATTAAAAAATCTCTTAGTACAAATGAAATGTAAAACTTTACTAAGCATCACTAGATCATGAAGTTTTATATCTACGATGAGGTAGCTATATCTATATTAACATTCATTTTTATTATCACCATAAGATCAATGTATTTTGTTCAATGCAGCCTAAACGTTGTTAAATTGTTAAAACATATTGTAAATACAATTATACGAATACCAGAGTTTAAATAAACATGACAAAAGTTATCTTTTCTTGTTATTACTCATCCATCATTAATTTGTTTTCGTTATTGGTTATTATCCTTAGCACAGACAGCTTCATAAATATGTACTTACCTAAACCACAGAATAGGTAATAGTATATAGTTTTACCCTAAACCACAAAAAAGGCTGTATCGTTTGTCGTATGGAGCCGGCCGGCCTTCTGAACCTGTTTATTTTAAGCCTATCCAAAAATTTTCGTATACGGGGTCTTTCTGTTGACGGTTTTTTTTAAAGGGATGTAAGAAATTACTGGACTCGTATCGAAATAGCGAAAAAATATCTGCTGTTCCTAAATGGCTGTTCCATAATATACAAAACTGCGAACCTTTCAAGAAATCTGCTGTCCCATACATTTGGGACGACTCGTTCCAAAGGACGGCTCGTTCCAAATGTATGGGACAGCAGATTTCTTTTTCTCGTAACTATAGAAAGTTGTTCAGTTTGACGGGTCTGATAATCATGTCCTTAAAAAAATTATGGCATATTATATTACGAATAAGACCCTATGCAGAGCGTAACAAAACACCCTAGTAGGTAATACTTGGGGGTGCTTCAGACCATCAAACTGAACAACTTTCACTACGGAGCCAACGTCGAAATCGCGAAAACAAAATCAAATGTTCCATACAAAGCTACTTGACTCAAATGTATGGGACAGCTGATTTTTTTTTCTCGATTTCGATGTTGGTTCCATAGTGAATGTTGTTCAGTTTGATGGTCTGATCATTTCTTTACCTAACCCCCTTAAGTATTACTAGGGTGTTTTGTTACACTCTGTATAAATTACATACTGGCTTTATCCATAATCCATGGATGAATTTGTTGAAACATACCTACATGATTCACAACTTGGATACATTAAAAGTTAGAAAAAATGTTAATAAACAAAAAATTATGGAGATGCAAATGCAAATGTGCAGTGATAATCAAATCAGTAAGATATCGTTCTGACTAGGTATACCTACACAAGTGGGTAGGTAAGATATTTGTATACCTAACCTACCTGCAAACCTGATAGACCTTTTTATTTAAAATGTCAGGTGACAACTATTTTTTTATTATAAAATTGCCTTCATTAATGTTTCGTTGAATTTTCCGTCGCTGGCATTAACATTTTCGAGCTCTGGAAATTAACAAGCAAGCGCCCTCGTTTGAGGAAACTTTTATTTGCACTCGATAAGATATCGATAAATTGATAGGCGCCGTGGGTACACAATAGTAGTTGGGAGCGGGATCCGGCGGCGTGTATTGACTCGATAACATGTGAATTGTTTACGACCGCATTAATAACGCAGTGAAATCTAGTAAATTCTATATTTAGTGATATCCTTCTGTGTTGTACGTTCGCAGTATGGATAGAGACCACGAGACGGATGAGGCGCGATTGTTGCAGGACACACATCCTGATGAAGTGCGGACTAGCGGTGACTCGAGTAACTCGAACAGTGTTACAGGTGAATGTGGAAGGTCCTTCGATAGCATAGTGTTCGATAACAATATGATGAAGACGTCGACACAGGCGGAGGACCTGGCTGCGACCTGGGGCGGCCGCAGGTCACTGCCGGAGTCCAGCAATGGAAGGCTGCGGAGAGTCCACTCCTGGTCTGGTGGACCACAGGACGATGTGAGCTCGGAGATTCGTATATTGAGAGAACGGTTTGTATAAAAGTCATAATTGTATTCGTTTTTGAAAATTAACGTGTGATTAACGTTTATAATTTTGAGATTAAAGAATTATAAATGTGTCTAATGATTAGAATACCAATTAAATTCTGTATATTCCATTCCAGTAGGATGGCCTTAAAATATAAACAAGCTTAACCCAACATCTAAGATAACGAGTTCTGACCGCGGAATTTGCGATATTTCACACAAAAACCATAAACGTGGTAAAAGCTCGGTAAACTGAAGTTAATTATTTTCAGCACTTATCAAACATTTGAACTACTTGAAATCACAAAACGCTCTCTGAAACGTCCTAAAATACCCTTCTATGGTTCTAATATGTCTGCAGATTAGAAACGAAAAATGTTATTCGTTGAGTTGGCAGTAATTTTTATTAAGGGTTAAGTTTATTAAGGCCATCGACGGTAGTTATTTTATAGTACTCTGTAGCCATCGCATTGAAATGTAATCTAAATAAACTCGACACGTGTGAGATAGGTATTACAAGGAAATTGTGATATCTTACACGTTTTACCTGTGTAATTATTATCATTAAGTAGATAACATCTATGACATTGATTGTAAACAATACATAAAAGAAAATGATTTAAATCTATGAACGCTACTTTATGCTACTGACTCGATAATCAATTGGATTTTCCCAAGGCACTGCACTGAACAGATGACTCACAAACCACGGTTGTTTGTATATTGGTCAAATATAGCATGTACGTATCGGTAGCGCATGTATCTATCTATATCCATACACGGGGGATGCACATACACTTTTGGTGCATCGAATGCAATGTTTTTCCGCCGACCAGTAGTGCGATTTTTTAATCTCTTTCGCTGAGTACAGCAGTTGAAAATTTCAAAATTACTGTGGAGATAAGCATCTTTCTACTGCTGATTTGACTTTCAAAAATCGCACTCCTGAAGTCAAATCAGCAGTAGAAGGATGCATATCTCCACAGTAATTTTGACATTTTCAACTGCTGAACTCAGCGAATGAGATTCAAAAATCGCACTCCAAGGTTCCAAGGTAAATCCAAAAGAAGATGGAGAGATAACCTACATAACCTACCTTCCTAATAAAGACTTTAAGCAAAGGATGGGATGACAACTCATGCTGGTGTAGTTATTATTAAATTTGGCTGATGTGGTAAAAGCAGACTTGTAAGTTACATATCATCATCATCGTCTTAGCCGATGGATGTCCACAACTGGACATAGGCCTCCCCCAAGGATCGCCACAACGACCGGTCCTGCTGAGACTCATCCAACGGGCCTACCTACGCTACGCACGCTTTCCGGTACTCGGTCGCCACTCTAGAATTCTTCGTCGGCCCCGCATCGGCCATCGGTTCTGCGAGCAATGTGCCCCGCCCAAGTTACATAATAGGGCACAACAAAATCAAGCATCAGCAAAAAAAGTTGCTACGTTAGATGTAATATTATTAAGATATGTTCAGTTGTTCAGCTACTTTTGTTTGCTGACTGCAGGTAGGTACCCTACATTTATAATAATTATGAAAGTCTGTTTTGATTTCGGTTTGGATTCCTGTAGTGTGAAAAGGACATTTAAAATAACGAAGCAAAGTCTAAGCACGTCTAAGCACGCGTAGCGACCCCCCCGATGCACACCAAACACACACTCCCACTATCACACACACCCCCACAAATACACACACATTTTATGCCGGCTCTTCATTCTCGCCGAGAACGGGCGAGACAGGCCGAGAACGAGAGTGTGGATGCCCTTCATTGTTCTCGTGGCGTCGTAAGCCATAGTAATTTTCCTTGAAAGTTCTCGCCGAGAGTTCTCGGCGAGAGTGTAGTGCGGGGTTTACAATTTATAGCTATATGTAGGTATAACTACATGGACAAACTCTATTGTTTTTTTCGAATCCAATAAGTTATATTGAGCAGTATAACAAATAGGACTTTTTTTGTCCATTCTGTTATATTGTATAACTAATAGTATAAATAGATGGACTAACGAAAAGCAGCAGAAAAAGCAGAAGCTTAGTTTGCGAGCTCGCAGATGATATTACCCTAACGAAAGCTAAGTAACTTATCCAACGGCAGATTGGTGCGCACCCAGACCAGGCTCCGGCCAGGCGCGGTGCGCCACCTCTCGCGGCGGCAGCGGCTGACCCTGGCGTCCCTGGCGCTGGTGGACTTCATGAGCTTCTGCTCCATGAGCATCATGGCGCCGTTCTTCCCCCGCGAGGCCTCCATCAAGGGGCTGTCGGACACCATGTGCGGCCTGGTCTTCAGTTTCTATGCTATAGTTATGTTCCTTACATCGCCACTGTTCGGGAAGTACGTAAGTGGATATCAATTACTACTCGTACATACCTACACCTACTACATTACTACCTGCTCTGAGACAGCATGCAAACATGATAGGTAATTAGCCTGATGCCATACCAAACTTTATCCGTTACTCCAAACAATAGGACCTAACTCAAGATAAAGATATCAACAAAACACAAGAGCATAATTTTAAATTAATTGATTAAGTTTTCTTCTTTCTGCCACCGAAAAAAACAAGACACGCTGAGAGGGAGTGCGATGGTCTGATACTCCACGCCAATCTTCACGGAGGGATTAGCCTCATCTTTCATTATAGGTATGAGAATTGAGAACCTCTTACTCAGCCAAGTAAAATCCGAGACTCTTCAAGGGCGCAAAGAGGCATTTTATTTCTCGTCCTAAATATTTGGCAACATATTACGTACTTGTAAATCATACTTAGCTATTTCGAGAGGAAACTAAAGAGTGTTTAGAATGACATCGTGGCATAATTTGATTTTAATTATTATTTACATTGTAACATATTTTGTAACCGTGGTTTAGGCTGGATAGGCCCAAAGCGCTTTAAGTTGAAGCACGCAAAACTAGGGCAGTAGGGCACTTCAATACAAATTAGGGTACTTGGTCTGTCATCTCGGTACATTTTCGGAGTAAAACTGTCAATTGTTTTGCCTCATTTTTCTGGTTTGAAATGTTCGCGTAAGGCCTGTCCATTGGGTTTAGGTACGCTTTCTTATACCTACCATGGTATAACAACTACCTGGCGGTGTTTCTATACTCGCCAATAATGAGCGGGAGTGATGATATGAAGGACAAATACACAGAAGTTGCGCTACGCTACTACTTTGTGGGGTACCCTTTGTGCTCTATGCTATGGCGAACTAATATTTTGGGAATCCTACGATTATTCTAGTAGCATATTTAAGGGTAGGAAAGTTTTTTGTTGACTTAAATTAGGTGTGGTCTTAATTATTTTCCTGTTAGTTTGTTCGCATTATCTGAACAAAACTCTGGTAACTCGTCTTAGTAAATACTCGGGGAATAATACACACTCAACTGTTCTGCTTCATGTTTGTTCATTCCATTAAGTTTAAGTACCTATCGTCTATTCTTAGGTCAAAATTTTCCATAATGAGTAATAATTTACCCTATCATTGATTTATGGCCTGTTCATACATCTGTACCTACAGAATGAAACGCAGCACCAGTGAAATTGTAGTCGCAGACATACCATTAAAACATGTAAAATAAGTAGGTATATTATTATTGTTATCATCTGTATGGTTCGATTAGGGTTAACTGGTTTAGGATTGGTCGCGTGATTCATTAATTGCATAATAAATAAGTAAGAAATGATTAATTTTGTTTCAGTTGCCGAGGCTGGGCGCAAAGTTTATGTTTACAGCAGGAATGTTCATTGCTGGCGCTTGCAATGTGTTATTTGGGTGGGTACCAACCAATTATATGATAATAAGTACATGGTCCAACGGTCCAACTTAATACAGGGTGTTAGGGTAAACAGTCGCATTACTTTAAGGGGTGATTGTACCCATGCTACTGAACAACTTTCCCTAAGAAAACTAACGAAAAAAAATTTCGACATTTCATACAAAAGTTCGGTCAGCTGATTGCATTTAGTAGGTATGGGAAGTCCAAATTTTTTTTTACGAATTCCCTATAGGTTTCTTAGGGAAAGTTGTTCAGTATCATGGGTACAATCACTTCAAGTAATGCAACTGTTTACCTTAACACCCTGTATAGTGACGGTTTAGTAAGAGGATGGTCAGACTTTCAAACTGAACAACTTTCTCGATACAACAACAACGAACAACAACGAATTCGCGAAAAAATAAAACTTGCCCATACTTTTTTTTTGGGTTGTTTGGATTCTTAGAGGATTTGCATTTTTGTATGAAACAGCAGATATTTCTTTTTGCGATTTCTACATTGATCCGAAAGTGCAACCCCTAAAGTATTTAAGTTTACATCCTGTATAGGTACCTATGTGGGCGTCCACGCAAGAAGGGTCCAGTTGTCGGCATTTTAACACCCCTTTTTTATTATTCCATATGATTATGTGACTGATATAGATGCCGAATCTAACTTTAACTCAAAACCCGACAACTGGACCCTTCTTGCGTGGACGCCCACAAATGTTTAGGTAAGTAATAATCAATTCAATCGTTTTTAATTTCATCGCACTAGTTGATAATGACGAATAAATGGTATTGAAATATTGGCAGTGTGCCAAACAGGAAATAATTCCTATTAGTCACACTGTAGGGCTAGCATGCCACTCACGACAAAGCGAAAATATGATCTATGGCACCAACATCGAAATCGCGAAAAAAAAACAGCTGTCCCATACATTTGGCTCGAGTTTCTACGTTTGCAGTTTTGTATGGAACAGCAGATTTTTTTCGCGATTTCTATATTGGTGCCATAGAGAAAAAATTGACGGACTGATCATCCCATTAAAAAAAGTCAATATATTATGAAGAAACCTGATGTATAGGTAGGTTTACAGGGTTTTAGGGTAAACAGTTGCATTACTTTTAAGGGGTGAATGTATGATACTGAACAACTTTCCCTAAGAAACCTATAGGAAATTCGTAAAAAAAATGTTGACTTCCCATACTACTAAATGCATCAGCCTAACTTTTGTATGTTATTTTTTGCGAATTTCCTATAGGTTTTCTTTGGAAAGTTGTTCAGTATCACGGGTACAAACACTCCTTAAAGTTTTAAGCAACAGTTTACCCTAACACAGCAAGTAAAAAACAAACAACACAACGAAATCATTCAAATACACATTACAACATTTTATAACAAATAATTTGCAGAACCCTCGTGCTAATAGAAGACACGACCACCTTCACAACCCTCTGTTTCGTGGTGCGAGGGCTTGAAGCCCTGGGCGCGAGCGCGTACTCCACCGCGAGTTACGTGTTCGTGGTCAACGCCTTCCCGGACAGCATAGGGTCAGTGCTGGGCATCCTGGAGACTTTCGTGGGCCTCGGCATGTCCGTGGGGCCGGCTATTGGCGGCCTGCTGTACTCGGTATGCATTATTTACTTCTAGAATTTGTGTGTAATTTAGAATAAGTATTTGCTACAAGAAATCCAGTTGACCCCATAGAGACTTATGTTCCTTATCAGCAGTGTTCCCGAACCTCCCGATTTTACGGGAGATCTACCGATTTCCGACCCCATCTCCCGATCTACCGTAACATGGTCAATTTCTCCCGATTTTTATGATTCTCTGAATAATTCATAATAAAAACAAACATTATATTAAAAATTATAATAATTATTAATGCATCCATTCATTTTTAAATAAGTTTTCATTATTGTATTTAGTTGGTTTCTGTCAGTAACAAAATTTAAGGTAGGTAGGTTTAGTTTTTTCTGGTAATAATAAATTAAAAAAATACAATATGTTATTGTAGAAGTGGGGAAATTATTACAATACGGATTAATTTACAGGTTTTTAAAGAAAGAAGACCAAACACTTCAAATTGTAAGAAAATGCCTTTTACGCTATGAAAAAATAAAATGTTATGTTTAAATTAAGTTTTAAAGTTTTTTAAATTACTTTTTAATTACATCTAATATACTTTTGATGAGAATCTGTACAAAAAACCTTAAATTAGCTTTATTTACAACAAATTTCAAAATCTCCCGATTTCTCTCGATTTTTTGACCACTCTTCTACCGAATTCTAATTTTTTGTTTCGGGAACACTGCTTATCAGTAAGAGAATCGAATGGGATGAATAAAAAGTTTTATAAAAATTGCAATTTTTTCTCGATGACTGTAATTTTTTTTCAAAATCTATGAATGCAGAAGTAAAATGCTCCAAAAGTTAGGGTTAGTCTCCTAAGAACGGTTTCTTGTAGCTGTAATGATTCTGGTAGCTGCCCTTTATGCCCCATCTTAACTTTCCACCCTTTATACGAGGAGTTTCTACGGAGGATGTTCACTAAGAAAGGATTTTTCGATATTCTATTTTCACGTGAACGTAGTCACAGGCCAAAGCTAGTTTATTGATAAATGTACAACCCGGGCGAATGAACTTGGCACCTGGCGCGCACGTGGCTTGGAATAAAAAAACTAGAAAAACTCGGAAAGAATAACTCGAAAATGCTAAAGCGTAGGGACACATACAACGGTAACTGAGATTCTATGCTATGGCCTCGCACGGCGACGGCGGGGTCCCGCGGGGGGTAGCAGGAGCGGTGTCGAATTCCGAGCCAAGTGCGAGCCAGGTGCCAAGTTAATTCACCCGTCAGTATAAAAAGGTAGACTTATTGGTTTTCAAAAAATGTCAGGTCAATCAATTTGATGTACACCTTTTTCACAGCAAACTATTTGCAGCTAATGACATTTTGATAAGTTATTGATACTGAAGGAACTAATTTTAGATTTATAGTACCATGTAAGTCCTATAAGTATAGGAACCTAGATCAAAACAAATGCTGATTGCTTACAATTAAAATGTCATGTCAATTATGGTTGAATAAATTGTAATTACATAGTATCTTTATTAGTGTGGTCTGTCGCATCTATCAATGCATTTGTCTTAAATTAACTACAACTTATTTGCATTTAGGTATGCACACTTCCAATATTACGCCATTTAGACAAAAGACAAAAGGTCTACCGAAATGCTTTATCAGACTAATAATAAGTATAAGGGCCTGTTTCACCACCTCTGGATAACTTCTTGTTAGCTTATCTGACAGCTCGTTTGACATATTTTGTATCAAAAAATATGTTAAACGATCTGTCAAATATGCCATTAAGAATAGAAGTGGTGAAACGCGCCCATGTTGTTAAATATGTACACACGCAAAATATGGAAATATAATGAATGTTCCAGATAGATCGGGGGCTTCGGTCTACCGTTCTACAGCCTTGGCATTGTTATGGTGTTGACTGTGCCCATCAACTACTTTCTGCTTACTGATTGCGAAGGTGAGATTTTAATAATAATCTATACCTACTTATAATTATAAAAGAGTTCCCTGACTGACTGACACGGCTGAAGATAGAAACATTTTTGGAATATAATTGGGTATTTGACTACATTCAATATATTTTATTTTTATCTACTCAATAAAAAAAGGGTTAGAAAATAACGCTAAACTCCCATTTTCATTGAGTTTTTAGCTTGAATACTATTTTTAATAACAAGATAAACTATAAAAAGTAATGAAAATGTTGATGACGTCACAACTCAATATTTAGTACAAATCTTCATACAAAGCGCATGTTTTGACGTCCGATAAAGAGTAGCTGATTTGACTAGTTGTCAAGTAGCCAATTATATTCTACAAAGGATGTAGGGGTGCTAAGAAAGGATTTTTCGAAAATCTACCTCTAAAGGGGTAATTAGTCCACGCGAACGAGGTCGCAGGTCAAAAGCTGGGAATAGTTTATTTTCTCCACAAATTGTTAAATACAAATACACATTGATACACAAAAAATACACGCATTTTTATATAAACAACAATTTGAGAGAGACTGGGGACTTGCTTAGGTAAACAAGAGAATTGCTTACAATTGGCTACTTGACAACTAGTCAAATCAGCTACTCTTTATCGGACGTCAAATCATGCGCTTTGTATGAAGATTTGTACTAAATATTGAGTTGTGACGTCATCAACATTTTCATTACTTTTTATAGTTTATCTTGTTATTAAAAATAGTATTCAAGCTAAAAACTCAATGAAAATGGGAGTTTAGTGTTATTTTCTAACCCTTTTTTATTGAGTAGATAAAAATAAAATATATTGAATGTAGTCAAATATCCAAGTAACAAAAGTTTGTTATATTGATCTAATTGATCCCAGGGATACCTAAGTAGTTAGGAGAATCAAAGTCTATAAAAATGCGTGTATTTTCTGTGTATCTATGTGTAAAATAAGTTATAAGTAAAAACATTGTTTTAAAAACAACAAAGAGTGAAAATAAATAGTAGAAAGTAATAATAGTTAGATAATATTTCATGAGACGTGTTGATTGTGGTTTGACTGTGGTTTGAAATGTCGGGGGGAATTTATCCACCGCCCAACTCTAATCCTTTGGCTCAAGAGACACTTCCAGCACAGTAATGTCACTTCAGCAAACCCACCAACGCTGAAACAGCCAATCCGAAAAGCGAGGGAAAACAAGCTTTTGGGTACATCTAAAATAGCGCTACGACATCCTTGTTTTTTAGGGTTCCAAAGTCAACAAGGTCATTAAAAAATCATACTCCGGGACCGCGATTTTTGAAAGTCAAATCAGCAGTAGAAAGATGCGTATCTCCATACATTTCAACTGCTGAGTTTAACGTATGAGATTCAAAAATCACACTCTTGATCTAATTTTTTTTTATTGGAAAAATTTTACCATGAAGGTGAAACCTTCATGGTAAAATTTTTGCCACCTACCAACTAAGACTGGTTGAATTTCCATGGAAAAAATAGCGTCGATCGCCATTAAAACAAAAATATAAAACGAATAAAGTTTTAATTTTTAAATGGCATCCATTGATTTTTTACTGCCTAATCAGACAGTTTAATCCAGCTTTAAACCAAAGAGGTTTTATTTTAAATCGTTTAACTTTTAAAATCACACCAAGAAGGTTGTAAGGTAATGTAAGCTTTCTAATTTCAGTTTAACGATTCAATTATGTGATTCATAAATTATTTTCAGAGTTCGTGTCGGGTTCGAAGACTGCCTCAATCTTGCGGTTGTTCCAGATCCCATCAATAATAATCACTGGTCTGGTGATTGTTATCGTATCGAACACTTGGGCATTCCTGGATCCCACACTGGAGCCACATTTACGACAGTTTGGATTGTCTACTGAGCAAATTGGACTTATATTTCTGTTGTTCTCCAGTCTTTATGGAATATTTAGTCCGATTTGGGGCTGGGTTGCAGATAGGTATATAAGTTTTACAATATTTTATAGTTATAAATTTAATTTGTACATAGCATGGCATGACAAATACTATTTCTGTTACAGAGTTCACAACCACTGGTGTATGATGGTGTGGGGTCTATTCCTGTCCTCACTTGGACTGATTTTATTAGGCCCTTGTCCATTTATACCTGGTCTCCCAAAGTGAGTTTTAGTATTGTTTATTCTTCAGAGGTACCTACATAGATTTTTATTACGAGTTGCGTAATATCCGATCTAAGAGCAAGGATCTCCTTTATTCTAAAGCATAGAGACCGCATCAATTTACGATTGTAGTTAAGTCTCTTTTGTCTTATGACGTACCTTAAATAGCAGAAGGAGACGGAACTATAGATCTTTAATTATGCGGTTGTCCCATAAAGATATTATACCTTACGGAATAGAGTAAGTGACATGAGTTGTCAAATGAAACCGTTTTTGGACGTTTTTTGGAGTCCTCGGCAGGGTAAAAATTCGATTTCTGTGTATTAATTCTCAATCTAACGTGAAATGGTGAATAATTTAATGAAACAGTGTTAGTATATTTTACAAAATTATCTACGATTTCACTTTAGGTTCACGATTATGGACAGAAACTGAATTTTTACCAGGACTCCAAATCCCCAAAAACGGTTCTATTGCCTCGCGTCACGTATCTCTTTCTATTATACAGGCATGCCGCTAGGTACATCTCGCTCTCTCAGTTGTCACCGTCTCTCTTACGTAGTATAATACCTTTATGGGTTGTCCACTTTTCACTTGTCACTTTTGTGCTAGATTGGTCTAATTGGTCTCTTTTGTCCATACTTCTTGACACCACATACTTTAACACGTTCAGACCGGGGTGTACCACCCATAGATAAGCTACTGTACCACCGGTGGAGCACGGAGTACTCGCTGATAGGGCGGGGTGTACCACCGGTGGCCACGTCACACCTGACTTTTAGTGTACTAAGAAATTCGTGCCGCCTTAAAGGAGAGTATTGTAATTACCGTTCCCGCCATGTAAAATCGACAAAGTTTCATAGTGTAGCTCAGGAGATGGCTATAATTTCGGGAAGTAGAAAAAAACAGGATTGAAAAATTGTATTTATGGCCATATGAAGATTTGCCCCGTTGGATACCACATACCAGTTCATGAGGTCCCGGTCTGAACGTGTTAAATACAAACGTCACAAAAATTTTCATTCTTGCAATGCTATGGCTCCCTCTATGCCTTTAGAATAAAGGAGATCCTTGCTCGTATTATCCGATATGTAAAAAGTATCTTATTAGAACGTGTTAAGAACTATGTTTGTTGGGACTTGGTATATTATATTCCTACCTAGTTCGTACATAAAATAAAGGATAGCATTACGTTTCAGAGATCTCTGGCTGGATTTGGTTGCGCTTTCGATCTTGGGGATGTCAGTTGCGTTGACTCTGCTGCCCACTTTCCAGGGAGTGTTGACTAGTTCAATGTGAGTATTTTTTTAATTTCTGCTTTCTTATTTGTTTATTTATTTAGCCGGACCAGAAAAATAAAAAAAAAACCCTATAACTAACACTAACTAACATTGACTATAGGACTTTGCTGTAGGAATCATAAAGTTAATATACGTAACAACTAAATTTCACGTGAATTAATATTTATCGACACAACCAATCGGCACCATTTTTTCATGTAACCTCTGAAATAACGCCGCGTAATTTATTTATTCATCAAATCTGTTATGTGTAGTGTATCTGTTTATTTTAAGGTATTATTCGCGAAGCATGTTAGGGGGGCATCCATTATTACGAGAGGCGATTTTAATGATTTTTCAACCCCCGTTGTGCAGTTTGATGGTCTGAAGCTCTCCTTGTAACGCATGTAAATTTACATCCTGAACTGCTTGTTTTTTGTAGACATTTACGTTTTAAAAGTGCAAAATAAATGTAATTAGTTCTAAAAGTTCTTCGCAACATGGCGAGGCTACCTTTAGTTTTTCTGGTCAGGCTTTAGGCTGCCTGTCCATTGAAGCGAGCTGGCTGTGCGAGCTGTGTAGCTGTGTAAATATTAACCAATCAGAGATCCGACCGAGATCGGCCGAGCTCCTGATTGGTTAATATTTACACAGTTACACAGCTTTCGCAGCCAGCTCGCGTCAATGGACAGGCAGCCTTACTTTGTATTATCGAAAGTTTTATCCACCAATTATGTTTTGTAATTGAAACAGATACGAGGGTGGATGCCCCGAGGCGCTGGCCACGTACAGCGCGGTGGCCGGGGTGTGGTCGTGCTGCTACTCGCTGGGCGAGGTGCTCGGCCCGGCGCTGGGCGGTGCGCTCGCGCAGCGCTACGGCTTCCCGCTGTGCGCCACGCTCTGCGCCGCCGGCTGCTTCACCATGGTGCGTCACCGTATCATAAGTACCTACTACTGCTGAGTTCTAGCTTACTAATCTCATACATAAGGATGCCGTTTTCAGGAATAGTCGATGCTTAAGGATTTTCCGACGATTTGAAAGCATCAACATAGACCTAAACTCTCACAAAACTAGTTTGTTTTCGAAAAATCATAATAGGCTTTGTTGTTCAAGCAGACAATTTAACATATAATCTTGCAATCTTAGAAACCGTTAATAGTACAGTAGCTTACTTATTATATGGTAGCCGTTTCTGACTACCTTGAAAGGAATTACGACCGTGTTTTGTATGTATTTAAGCACCTATAATATGTAGTTACTTTTTTACGCAGGCTTTAGTAACCCTAACATTCTTCTCACTGCGGGAGTCATCGAAGTACCTCGAATCGGACACCCTATCGGACTCAATCCCCTATACGGACACCACGTGGAACAGCAACCAGTTCTGTCGCACGCGCAGCGCGCCGGCCAGCAGGCACGAGCAGTCGCCTCTACTCACACCGTGCTCGTGTGGGTCCAAGAGCGGTGAGTCCACCAGCGACCTAACCTCTCTACACGTGGAATAGCAACCAGTTCTGTCTCTTACACGGTTTCGTATTTACAAGTTACAATTAATTATAATGCAGTCCAAGCATTTACCAGAAAGATTCATTAATGCATCACTTTAGGACAGTTCTCTAGAAATATATGTTAAACATACACCGCAGCAAAGTAGAATAGGAAAATTTTATAGGCACATAAATAAAGTATTAGAGTTGATCGTTATCCAGCGAAAATTACGAAAAAACGATTTATCATTTATCATCATCTCAGCCAATAAACGTCAAGTATGAACGGATTAATCAGACAAATTATATTTCCAGGTAATTACACCTATGGCACTACGCATTCACCAGAGAAAAAACTATGCATGATGCACAATAAAAACAAGAGTGGTTCAGCGAGTGTTGCCAGCGCTGTGGCGTACTTCCTCAAGTTTCAGTATTTGACCGACGCCTACATCAAGCTCAGGTCTAGAAACAGGCGTACATCTAGTCAAAACAACGAGCTATACCAAAACTACCTCGAACAAAACGACAACTTGCTTAAGAGAAGAAACAACGTTAACATTAATAATAACGTTATACCAAAGAGCGATAAGGCTGAAAATAATTACTGCAATTACTTAGAAGATGCTATATTCGGTAGTCCGGTGGTCATGGATAATGTGAACATGGAGCATCTGATCGTGAAGAGGCACAACAAGGGTTTGGTGCCGAGGTTGTTTAGCTGCGACGATGAGAGGAGACCGACCAACGACATAATCAGACACAATCTAGAGAAGGTGCAGTTCTATGAGTCCAACCAGACTTGTGGATCTAGAGATGACATTTTTGTAAGTTAGTTACTAAATTGAAGATTTTTTCTTCGTTATTCTTTATTATAATCATCATCAGTATGGTAAATATAATACTATGCTGGGCCTTAATTCTCACGCCTCTTAGAAACAACGTTCCTGCGCTAGACTCATTCATTATATGTACTGGTACTGGTACGGCCAAATTAATGAGATTATAAATTATATACCTATTATAATACCATCTAATAGATAGACTATAGAGTATGGTTTTTTTTTTTTTTTAAACTATTTATTTTATATGATCTACAGGATGGTTGCGAGTGCAGAGTCGGTGTCACCTTCGTGAGAGGTACAGTGAGTGTTTCGTCTACTGGTGCCTGTGAAGTTTAGTTTAGTCGCTATTAACCTAGTTTTATATTTAATTATTAACAAATATAATTTCAAAATAAGTATTATAAAATCATAGTTTAATTGCATTTAATAGTAAAGTATAAACATTCGAATTGTAGTAGTTTGTGTTATTTTATCTCATCGCCAAGTTGAAATTTTGCCCCTGACGATGAGAATAGCAAAAATATTTCACAAATCGTGCAAGTTAGTAGGGGCACAGGAGCCGGCAGAGATTGAATCCTCCCTTTGCATCCCTATTCGATTCCCGCTCCGCGTTTACCCAACACTTCCTGCCGTTTCATAAACTCCTGATAAAATCGACCTCTACTGACGATTTCGCGACGTTGCCACGGTAGTTTGGCGGACCTTGACCACTGTCCTCTCTGAGAAACTGCAAGGTTTTTCTTAGTACTCAATTGGCAACTCAATTAAGTTTCCCTTCCACATCCAATCACGAGAAGCAATCGTATCTTGCGGTTTTCCACTACCAATCGAGAATACATTGTTACTAGGATGTTAGAAATAGCAGAAGCTTGCAAAATGATGTAGCTACGAGTGTACTACGAGACGCTACGCGTATATTCGACACGCACGCACACGCTACTACAACATACACAATACAAGTAAGTATTCATCTCACCACACGCACAAAAGAAAGCCCTAAGCGAAACATTTTTTAGACTACCCCCGTTCCCACTGCCTACGTCATTGTGCCCATTTGAAAATGAAAACTTATCTTGTTTAAAATCTTTAATGTCTAAGTCAAAGTCGGTATAAAAGATCTACTAGGTGTTTGTAAGTTATGGATGATTACACATAAGTTACAGGTTATCATTGTCGAATAATTATTTTATTTTAACGAGATAAATAAAAGATTACAATGCTTTTAAACGCTTATATGAATAGATCTTGTTCAGCTATCGTGAACTAAAAAAAAATAATACCCTCGGTATGGCGCAGTCGGGTAATAAACGATAGGCGCGCCACTAAATAGCGACACACGCCGACGTAGCACCGATTAGAGCGTCGCGGGTACTAGGCTATCATAACATCAGCGGAACTAATAAATAATATTATGAACACTATCAACAAAATCACGGTCCCGAACTCAAGTACATACATTTTTCTATTCCAATTTAAAGCAAAGTCAATAAAGAAAAATCTAAGCAATTTTGCAAATTTTTCGTTGTTTCCAAAACTTTGTCATAATTATTGATTGTGAGCTCGCAAATATTTGATCTACCAGTAACGGATGCCAACATCCCTCCCTATCTCTCTATTGCGAGGGGATTGGGTAACCGCTACTGAGGGGATGGGGAAAAATCAAACCGGGAACAACCCTCCTAACGACTGAATGAGATACATTCTGAGTTCGGACCTCTTTATCTATGCTCCCTGGTTTTAAACTTCATGGAACTCGTGTTCTCCTGGTAACAGTACCGTTTAAGTGGAGTAACAACATTCTACCGCAACCGTTTAACGTTTTTAATAGCTGTTCGTGCCTTTTGTGTTTAATTGCGTAGCTTTCATGAACTTTTTTAAATGGCTAAATTCGAAATTTTGTGGCTTTTTTAAATCGTAACTACAATTTTAATCGACTTAGAATTGCGTGTCTTCAAATTAACGTTAGTTTCTTGAAATGTACTGATATATGTGGGGTCAAAGTTTGACACTTTGAAATTAGTTTATTACTTAGCTATAAGTATATTAATATATTGCTACATCTACACCAACCAAAAAAAATCTTTGATCTACACTAAGCATCTACATACCTACATATATGGCACAATAATGATTTTGTTTTGTTTATCGTCGACGCCCATTATATCAATTACAATGATTAGCTTAAAGTAGGTACAGCGTAATTTTATTAATGAGGGGTGCTATTTTTCAAGCTCTCATTATTAAAAAAAAAATTGTTTACTATGTTCTAGCTAGTCTAAAGTGTAGTACTTAGTTGTGTTTTGAGAGGTGATCAATAATATGGTTACTCTTTCCTTGACTTTGAATCATTAATCAACAAATCAAAAAGTTTGAAATATAATGAATATATTATAATTCTGATACCCACGTTGTGGTGTACCTACAAGCAGTCTTCATGGCCGAAATCGGTCAGGGGTTTAATTAGGTACTTCATCATACCTACCTAATCATCATTTATACAGGATCCTTCTTAATATATGAATGCTGAAACTTTTTTAAGGGGATGATCAGAACATCAAACTGAACGACATTGTCAATGGAACCAACATCGAAATCGCAAAAAAAATTTTACTGTCCCATACATTTGCCTCATGTAGGTTTGCAGTTTTGTATGGAACAGCAGATTTTTTTTCCTGATTTCAATGTTGGTGCCATAGAGAAAGTTGTTCAGTTTGACGGTCTGATCATCCACTTAATAAAGTGTCAGCATATTAAGAAGGACCCTGTTATATTTCATGCGTTTTTACATAAATAAATAAAAATAAAAAGAGATTTATTCACCAGAAAAAAGATACAAGGATCCACACACACACATCACACCACACACACACACACACCCCCACACACACACACACACACACATCACACATACACACATCACACATACACACACATCACATTCACCATCACATGGGTACATCTTTCTCATTCCTTGATAAAACCTTACTGGTTTGGTCACTTGGATATTTATATACACTGAAATATATTTACCTACGATCCCACTTAGGGTTTCGTCTTCTTCTTGACCACATCGTTACGGCATATTTGCCGATCCCCTCCTCATCGCCGCCGGTCCGCTACCCTCAGATTTCTTTAGTAACTTTCATGATATCGTCGTACTATTCCGAGAGATAAGTGTACTTTTTGCAACCATCAGCAGCAAGGCTGATTCAGTGTTTATGGGGTGTAGAGCTTCTCTGTGTTGGGGATGGACCAGGTCTGCCTGCATAACTCCAGTCGGTTTAGGAATAACTGATGATTAAAGGTCTGTAAAAATTAACGATCAGCTGCAAGACTGATCGTATGTTATTGTTGTAGTATGCACTGTAGCTATGTGAACAGTACAAAAACTGACATGGTTCATCAGTCGGTTTAGGAGATACAGGCGTTCAAAGATCGGAACTTTGACTGGCTGTATCTCCTAAACCGACTGACAGAACTTGACAGTTCTTATACTGTTCACATAGCTACAGTGCATACTACAACAATATCATACGATCAATAAAATTCAAGACGTTAATTTTTTACAGACCTTTAATCATCAGTAACTCCTAAACCGACTGCAGGCAGACCTGGTGATGACCCCCATCACAGAGATGCTCTACACCCCATAAACACCGAATCAGCCTTGCTGCTGATGGTAGCAAGAAGTACACTTATCTCTTATACTATACGATTCTTAGTGTAGGTATCTAGAACTTATTGATTTCTCGCTATTTTCACATTTATTACCGTTCATTGGCGCGCGCGGTCGTATCTATTGATACTAATAATAGTACACTGAAATATTAACAGATGTCAATGTTTATTAGCATCCAAGTAATATCGATTACATGATCCAAAAACTGGATATAACAGTCACATATTATAACAGTCGACAGTCTGTAACCATGCAACTCTTACTACTTTTATGTGCTCTAATAGTACGATCTAGTTTTCAAAGTGCACTAGATAAGATTAATGAAAAATGTGAAGGGTTCGACGTCAGAGGAAAATTTTACAAGGAAGAAATTTTAGCAAAGGGGCTAAACCGTCCATACCAACTGTCCTATTACCATGAAAAACACGAGCTTTACTTCAGCAACAACATCGGGGACGACAATAAGGACGAATTCGAAATACAACTTTTATTAAAAAATGGCACCGTATTCAGTTACGACGTAGTCACAAATGGTTTCGCGACTACTATCGATCAAGAAAATGGAGTCGCTTACTTCGGAGGCAGCGACGGTGTTTACATGGACAATCTCAAAGAAGAATCAAAACCTGAAATCATTATTGAAAAACAAAATATTTGGGACATGTTCTTCAAGAAACACCTTTACTTTATAACTTATCCGTCGCAAAAACTTTACAAGTACAAGCACAATGATGGTAAGAAAACGGGTAAGGGAAAAAAATCTAATAAACACGCAAAGAGCATGGAGCCGGAACATCAGAAGTGGATTCACGAGAAAATATATCAATTCGTAATCGATGGAGACGACGACATCTTTATAACTAATAAAACTGGCCTGTATATGATAAATAATGGAACAGAACATCGACATTTCTTCGAAGGAGAGACAGTGTTCCGAGCCATCGAGCTCAATAATAAGGGAGAAGCTCATTTTTGTGGTAGTAATGGTATCTATGTACCTCACAAGCATAATTACACGTTGCATAAAATCGCTCATGTGAAGAATATATTCGGTCTGACCTTTAATAATAATGATCACATGATATATTCCAATCCGCATCAAATAGTGAAGCTAGTGCCCTCCGAGTGCAACGCTGAACAATTCTTAAAAGGTTTCGTTCCTCTCCCCATAAACACGTAAAAAGTTTTTCACTGCTGCTTTTCATAGGTATAAAACTGTGTTCATTCAAATCGCTTTCATACTGTTTTTGCCGCCGAAGCCTGTAAAAGTAATTTAGAATCCACCCCTTTCATGCAAAATAGCCAATGTGTAGCCACCCCCTCAAGTATCCCTTTCCACTAGGTCGGTCGTGACGTCATCACGCGCCGGGGCATTGAACTGAGCTGAAGTATCTGAAACGACACGTTGCTCTTAAAAATTTACTTTTAGTCCATGATTTTAAAGTTCAAAGTAAAGTACATTGAATATGTAGGACGATACTTTGTTTAGTAGACTACAAAGCTGTAAGTTTAATCGAATCACAAATGTTTACAATTTCGACATTAGGTACAATCATATTAACAAATATACAGGGTGCTTATACTTAAGGGGGTGCTTCAGACCATCAAACTGAACAACTTTCACTATGGAGCCAACTTCGAAATCGCGAAAAAAAATCAGCTGTCCCATACATTTGAGTCCAGTCAGTGCTGCAGTTTTTTATGAAACAGGTGATTTTTTTTTCGCGATTTCGAAGTTGTCTCCGTAGTGAAAGTTGTTCAGTTTGATGGTCTGAAGCACCCCCTTAAGGCTTTGACTGCCAAATGAGCGACAAACAATGGAAAATCTATTGTTATTGTGACCCGCCGGCGTTCAACGTGTTAAAATATCTTGGACATTGTTTTTTTTTTTTTAAGTGTTAAGTATTACTAGGGTGTTTTGTAACACCATGTATAAGGTGTAAACAGAATGTTAGGGTAAACAGTTGCATTACTTCGAGGGGTGATTGTAGCCATGATACTAAACAACTTCCCTATGAAACCGATAGGAAATTGACAACAAAAAAATCGCTTTTCATACAAACGTAAAAAACGCGCGCGAACGTCGCGTTCTTTTCAGCTGATTGTATTTAGAATGAAAATTCAAAATAAAATCCAATTTCCTGCGACCATGATCGAAGCCTATTTCCTATAGGTTTCTTAGGGAACGTTGTTCAGTATCATGGGTACAATCGGTGGAAAAAGTTATAACAAAAATCATAATGGAAAAGGTACTTGCGGCAAGATTTTACTAGGCAACTTGGCGGCGTTGAATTAACCCCTGTGTAAACATACACTAGAATCACATTTCGTTCGCCTATGAAATAGGTGCATAATTTTTCGGTTGGATCTCGGTCTATGAGATGCTATCGCTACTGGCCTCGCTTTAGAATTTTCCAGGTATTCTTTTGCTGTTATTTGTTATTGTTTACACCAACGTCGATCGAGCTATAAGGTGCCTAGTTAATTCGCCCGGGTTGTAAGGGACCTAGCTAGGTACCTACGTAGTTAAAGTGACATAGGGTGGAGGCGTTATGAAAATACCCCCTCGCCTACCTAGAAGTTTTATCTTTTCGTGTGTGGTACTTCTTGTCTTTGACATTTATTGTAGCTTGGAACTAACGATATCTCAAATATTACGTAGGTACCCACTCTACCTACAGTCTACACTGCCTTGGTATACTTAGCTTGCTTATTATTCCTAGACAGCCCCAGATCTACGATTTTTCCGACCCGGGGAAAAACTTGACATAGGCGCCCCTCCCCTCTAAGGGAATAGCAATAATTTTTTCCAGGGCAGGGGTGGCTTGGTCCAGTTTTGGTTGCTGCAAAAATATCTAAAACTTGGAGCGAGCGAAGCGCGCTTGAGATTTTACGGCAATAAGATTAGCTCGTCGTAATATGATCTAAAATCTGATCGAATTCTGCAATAGGCATGACTGGATACTTCCAATACAATAAAAAAAATTGACAGCGAACGAAGCGAGCTCGAGATTTTACCGCAATATAATGAGATCATTGCAATATGATCTAACATCAGGCGCGAGCGAAGCGAGCGGGAGTTTTTTTTTTCAATATTTTGAAGTCGTTGCAATATTTTATTTTTCAAACTCTTCATTTTGGCGCCCCCTAGACCAGCCGCACGGGGCGTGGGCCCCCGTTTGCCTCCCCCTAGATCCGGGGATGTTCCTCGACTTTCACAAAACAGAGTGTGACGTGAGAAACGATAATATTATATAACCTCGTAAATGCTTTTGTTTCGTATCCTTTTCAGAGTGTAGGTAGGAGTTAAGTTAAGGGCAAAAACGATTGTGTGAGCTAATTCTAAATTCAGTGATGTGAATTTAATTCTCGACGGTGCTTTTATTTAAACTAGTTTAATTTTTATAGTTCAAAATAAAAAAAATCAGCTATTAATTGCATCGGTGCCAAAAGGTTTACGAAGTTGCTCGTGATACAAATAAACATTTAAGGGGGTGGTTTAGACCATCAAACTGAACAACTTTCACTATAGGACCAATAACGAAATCGCGAGAAAAAATCTGATGTTCCATACTAAACTACAAATCTACTCGAGCTAAATGTTCAATGTTCGCGATCTCGATGTTGGTCTCATACATAGTGAAAGTTGTTCAGTTTGATGGTCTGAACAACCCCCTTAAAAGGTTTTAATTTAAATTTTTACTTCTTTACTGGTTTTGTTTTTTAATTAAAACTAAATGATTGAAATTAATAAAATATCGAGTGTTGTAGCCTTGAGGTTAAAATCTAAGTTACAATAACGCAGTAGTATTTGCTTATTGGGGTCTAAGTAAGTAAATCAAATTAGTATCAAGTAAAACGGTACGCTTGGCGAAGCACAAAATTTCGTGGAAACCTTTTTTAATTCCATTTGTATGATCTGATTAGGAAGCATATAATACCTGCTGCCGGTCAAGTAGGTATTCATTCGATTACATACCCTACTTTATGTGTTATCAATTATCAACTTATCAGTAAACTTCCTCTTTGAAAGTTGTTTAAATATAACTAACTCAAATAAAATTAAAAACTTTTTGTCATACTTATAATTATAATTTAAGACAAGGCTGGGAAGTTAAAACAACACTTCCTGGAATGTAATAATTTTAATAATTAAATTAATAAACAAGAGATAAATAATATTTTAAATATATACTTTAACAATCAATTAGATTCGATAGAAGAAGAACAATCTGTATTTTCTGCAAATACCTAAACTTTTGACATCTGACTTATAATTATGTCCAAAAACTGTCAAAACATAGTGCTGGTTTCTCGTAAGTACTTATAACTTATATGTACTTATGTGAACATTATGTTTTTCTATTAAGCGTTCATAAATAGATATCGTGACTTGTCGCCAACCGTACCGGTCGCCAAAAAATATTTTTTAGGAAAAAACCCTGTATAGGTATCAATAGATGTCCTAGATAGGTTAGATAATGCTTATAAACAAGATGTAAATGTTTGACCACATAAATTATAGCGTTCAAATACCCAGGTAGGTATATGTATAACATTTAGATATAATATCTCTACATAACATTAATAAAACATAATTATTTGTTTGGCTTATTTATAACACGTCTATATATTATTTTATAATCTGCATTAATATACAAAACAATATTATTAATAAGTCTTTTCATTACACTACTTAGTTCGTAAGTTCTATAATATAATTGTAGTAAGTATTGTACTCGTACGTACGCTGCGGAACAAATTAGGTAGGTACTAAATTAGTCATTTTTTTAAATTACCTACTTACACACATATCATTATTTTTCAGTTAGAGGACGGAAATCAAATGCATTTTTGACAATAAAATTGACAATATAACAATGCCTAAAAATTAGGTACGTAGTTCACATAAGCGATTTTTTCATAGTGTTTTCAAACAACATAGACAGGTACTTACTTTATTCAATCAGCGATTTTTTCATAGTGTTTTTAAACAACATAGACAGGTACTTACTTTATTCAAGGTTTCATGGTACCATATGATATCGAAACAATAAAAATAGTACATTACTGCAGCGGCCAGCAACAGAGGCATTGATGGACGAACGTGTAAATGTGGGCCGAGGCGGAGCCGAAGCACACATACGTAAGTCCATCAATGCCTAGTTGTGGCCAAGGCTTGTATAGTACTTTTCTCAAATAATGCGCGGAAATGAAAACAGTAAATTTTCTCAAATAATTCGCGGAAATTAAAACTCTTTTCAAAATCAATGACGAACAACGAACAACAATTTGTTTTTTTTTTCAATAAACAGCTTTCTATTTGCAAGTTAGTTCGAAATTTAAATAAAACCTTTTTTGAGTTACCTCCTTGGTCGCCATGTTTAGGAGAAAAAGATCGTTCCATTTTTAAATTACACGACAGATATGAGTTTACTATGTAATTTATTTGGCCGCAAAACACGACAGATATGGATTTTCATACAAACATTGCCGGCCGCAACGCGCATGTAGTTGGCCAGTACAGCAATTTCGATTTATCTCGAAGAAGGTTGTCAAAATAATGCTCACATTTCCAAGCATGTTTGAGAAAAAGACTTTAATACCAATCGATGCTGAAGAATCTGTAGTCTCTTATTACGGTTATGGAACACCTACCATCGATATAATTATATCAAAACATTGCACTACGTTCATTCTGTAACACGAACATTTCACAAGGCGAAATCTACGAGGATCCAACAAAATACGCCAGCAAGCACGTCAAAATCGACAAACCTAAACTGTACATTGCTTTATCACCACTATTCCCGCATACCATCCTCCTGGAGGCCACAGAGAGCTTCTTATTCTGCAGCAAACCATGCACAGAGTCTATCTCCCACCGGTTCAGTTCTCCAGGGTTGCGGGAGAAGAGGACGGAGTATAGCTGTGGTGATCTACCGGGCTTGGCTTCCTGGCAGAAGTTGAGGACTAAGTGGTCGTTGACAGCTTTCAAAACTTGCACTGTTCCGCTAAACTGCATGTAGTTGGGACGAGTTGTGATTGATCCTGAAACGATTTAAGGTAACTTATTACAATTTAACTAAGAATATGTACATTTTCAAGGATTTGAAACCGGAGTTTCTTGACGGTCCGGTGGCACAGTCGGTAGTAAACCTGCCTGCTGTGCCGAGGGTCGCGGGTTCGAATCCCGTAAGGGACAAATATTTGTATGATGAATATGAATATTTGTACCCGAGTCATGGATGTTTGTATCTATTGTATATGTATTGTATATCGTTGTCTAGTCATCATAATACAAGTCCAGGCTAGATTCTGGTACTTTAAATGTGACTAGATAATTTGTGTGACAATGTCCAAGACATTTATTTATTTTATTTAGTAGTAGTAAAAATATTGTAAATTGTAAAACATATTTATAGAAATTATACAGGATGTAACAAAACACCCTAGTAATACTTAAGGGGGGGCTGCAGACCATCCAACTGAACAACTTTCACACTGGAGCCAACATCGAAATCAAGAAAAAAAATTCCGCTCTTTCATACAAAACTGCAGTATCAAATGTATGGAACGGCAGATTTTTTTTTTCTCGTCGTTGGCTCCATAGTGAAAGTTGTTTAGATTGATGGTCTGAAGTATTACTAAAAAAAACGTATAAAAAAAAAACGTGCCAACTTTCTCAGGTTCGTGTGCGCGAGGCCGGAGGCGTCCTAATAATATGTCTGTGTACGTGCAAAGTGATAGGGTTTATGTATTTTTGTTTGGCAATAAAGTGATTTTTTTTTTATTTTTTGTTTAGAGGCCAGTGCTGGCTGCAATTTTTTTTGACGCGTTCGTAGCTTCGCCTGTCTGTCTTGACATGGTCTTGACCATGTCTTGACATATGTATAACTTATCAAAAGCTGTGATGGTAATTATTATTTAGATTAACTATTTTTAAAATGGATATTGGATGGGATCTGTCATTTTCCTTTATCAGATATCTGGTACAGTTAATCTCGTATAGTAACGCAAGGAACCCCTACCATTCTGTCCATCGTAGACGTGCCAGTAGCCGGCGGAGTCGTTCCTGAAGTAAAGCGCGTACTCGATGTTCTGGCCGGCCTCGTCCCACAGCAGGCGCAGGTGCCTGTACTCCTGGCGGAACTTCGCGTTTATGTGCTGCACGTGGAACAGCTGGTTCTCCGTCGACGGCTGCCAAATGTTATAAGATAGATATAATACTTCTTTATTTGCACACCAACATTACTTATATAAAAAAATAGAAATAACATTAAAAAAAAATCTTAATATGATGACGGTTTTTCAAGAGGATGATCAGACCATCAAACTGAACAACTTTCTCTATGGGATCAACATCGAAATCGCGACAAAAATATCAGCTGTTCCATATAAAACGGCAATCTTACTCACCCAAATGTATCACATGATATTTTTTTTGCTTTATCGATGTTCGTCCCATTCCCATGGCAAAAGTTTTTCAGTTTGATGGTCTGTTCATCCCCCGAATAATACAGGGTAAATCTTAATTAAGAAGGATCTTGAACATTGTTATACAAATTATCTAGTTACATTTAAAGTAGGTATTACCAGAATATAGCATACACTTTATGTATCGTGAAATTCGTTATTGAAATACCTATATGTAGAACCATCGTAGTATGTCGGAACCTACAACACTTTTAGACTTCATAATATACCTAGACGAGTATAACTGAATAACAAACACCTTCGTCCTATTGCAATGCAAAGCACAATTATTTTCATCGTATCGTAATGAATAGGAATAAAGATAATTATTCCATCACAACATGTTATTCCAACGCAACGCGTTTTAAACAGGCCGTTGCCTGGGTGAAGGGGGCCGGAAATACTTTGGATGAAGGCAGCACAGGACCAGTCGATGTGGCGATCCTTGAGGGAGTGCTATGTCCAGCAGTGGACGTCTATCGACAACATGATGGTCATGTTATTACTGACTTCGAATTAACAAAAGATTTTCTTCACGAAGCAAGAAACAACGACAAAGACTAGCTATAGAGCCCTAAATTCTATCCAATCTAAACTATAATGGTCTAAAGAGTAAATAGATTCGTATTCTAATATGTTGCGTCCTCGACTCAACCTTAGTCAAAAAATTCTGTTACTCATCCTCAAAATGTGTGCCCAAGGCATAATCTCGAGGTTTCTCCACCAAGGTTTAGTCAAATAAATAAGTCCTTTTCTTTCTTTTTCATAGTGGTTTGAATGGCAAACAAAACACAAACATATTCCATTATTTTACGAAAAACTATGCTTCAGGGTATGGAATTCATCTCAGCCGTGTTGCTCTAAGCTTCAGGGACGTTGAACTACCTTGAATTTGACCTTTCATTCCTCCACTCAACATATATTACGTGACTCAACTGAGGAAATTTCTCGAGTCTCGAGTCAAGGAAGTTTTTGACATTTTTGAATATAATTTGAGTGAGTGTACGTCAACTCGGGTGGAGAAAATCGCCCTTCCCCCGAGAATACGGGACACCAATAATCCAGAAAGTTCAAAGGTTCACAGAAGATTAAATGGGTCAGTCAGGATGACCTCGCCAATGCCATGAGTTAGTCACCTGCGTGGGAGTGAGCCAGACTCGCAGGTCACTTCTAATGACTGTGACAATCTCTCAAATTGACCGATTAATAACCGTGCTCATACATAGATACAGGATGTGTCATCGTTCATCAGCAGAATGGGTGCCACTGAAGTGGAAGTCGCATAATAAGGAGTTGAGTTTAATTGGATATTATGTCTATGTTGGTGACTCAGATGCTGTGAGCTCTAATTTAGAGGCAGTGGAGCGTGAACCTATTTGTTGTTATAAATTGTTTAGCCTATTTTATAAAATAAACTATGTCAAAGTCTGTCTTAAGTATGCAGGTGTCTAGATGATTAAATGAACTATTTCTAGAGCATGAAGTTAATAAATATTTTATTTTCAACTAGATATTGCCCGCGCCTTCGTCTGCACCGGCTCTCGTCCTCGAGATAACATATAATTACAAGATACCTACAAGTTTTTCAGTCTAATCATATATAATAAGCTTTTAAACACAAAAAGTGTCATCAAAATTGGTCTAGTACCTACTTAGTTGTTGCGTTATGCTCGAACAAACAAACAAAAAGAAACATTATCTTGCGAATTTTGGAAACTCCCATACAATTGTTATGAAATAAATAACAAACACGGATTTTGTCATCGATCAATCATTTTAAAATTAAATGTGGACAAAGCGCGTTTTAAATCATTTAAAAGTTTCCAACCTATTTCCGATATACCCAATGACATGATATACCTACCTATTGCGTTAGTTTAATCAAAGACAGGTTTTGGATTGATGAAAATTTCTGATTTTATTTTTTTGAAACATACTTAAACATACTACTTATACTTTACTTTATACTTATACTTTGAAACATACTACTTATTCCAGTTTATCGTTTTCAGTTTTAGTAGACTACTGACTACTAAAACGGAAAACGGTAAATTGGAATTAGTAGCTGTATCACTATTCGCTGTTAGTGATAAGACCGCCATTTGGACCCTTTTTGTTCGCTTAATATTGTTATTTGAACAATATAGTCGGTAACTGTATAATTGTAAGATACAAAACAATAATAGAATGCGAGCAAACGTTCCTGAACTCCGCTGTTGAACTAAATCATTGGCAATAATTGCGGCAGGCGGGTCCCGAGATCATTAAACTTGTAATAGGATGGAGTCCCACGCGATTTTCAACATGTTGCGCCGTTTGATGTGGAAATGAGGATGTGAGGGAAGGGATTGAACAGGATATCCCCGACTCAACGCAATGAGGTCAACGTGATAAAACGGACGAACAGGGTATTCCCCTGTAACGTTGGGTAATGTTGTTTATAGGTAAAATGTACCGGTAGGTAGGTATACTACGATTTATATAACAGCTAGAATCTAGATCATATAAAGAACTAATAGAACCCGCTTGATTTTCACAAACTTCTCAAGATGCCGTGTCGATGGCATGTCACTTTATATATTTTCAGCCCAGTATTTCATCACATGGAAGAGGTACTCTGCAATAAGCGTCAGTCCAGGAAATTATAGCTTGCTTTCGCTAGTACCCCGATGGTTCTCTTGTACGGATACCTAATGTAATGTTGCTACCGGTACCTAGTTCATCTGAACTAGGTACCGGCACCTGTTGAAATTGATCAAGATCACGCACAGGGTGGTTTTGAGAGAGGACTGCTGTTGACGGGCTTTTTGAGAGTTTTATACTGATTGACACTAAAATAATAACGGTGAAAAAGCTATCCGTCCACATGCGTAAAGACAGGAACAATGTTTATCAAAACAAAACAAAAACCTACTCCAAAAGTACTCCTAGGAAAATCATCAGTCTCCCAAATCGTGACGTGAGGACATCTGTCATAGTTATTGACTCCTTCTTTGCTCAAATGCAGGTAAAGTTCCACCGCCTTCCATTTCCCCAACACCGTCCTATAGTCCATCCTATCGTACTCGCGTTCCCTTTCACATGTCACTGTCTCATTATCATCTGTTGAATTCGACACCTCCGAACCTGAAGCTACGAAACACAGAACTAGAATACACGGTAGACTTAACATAAAACATGTTTGGAATCCCATTTTCTTTAACTCCTTAGTAAGTTTTCATGCCGCGGTAAGAAACTTTAGAATATTCGAATATTGATTTGAAAAAATTGCGCGCGTGCGCGTAAATATAGCGCGTTTATCCGAAGCCGACTGACAGCTGAAGAGACGCGCTCGCGCCTGACTCACTGGGCTTGATGTTATCTGTCACATTTGACCCACCGCCTATACATCTTTAGAGCTTCCAGTGACCTCCCAGTGGATGTGGTTTCTTTGTGTGAGATAATCTTTTCTATGATGAGATGAGATCATTTATTTCATAAATAGGTACCGATCTAAAAAAATATCCTTTAGGTACTTCGTCAAGAATAACGCAAGGGTTTTGATTATTTGTTTTGGTTTGAATACTCCTTTTTTGTCATTTTTAATTTGTAATTTACAAAATATTCTCCCTAAATCTTTCAGTCCTATAGGACTAAAAGAAAATTAACACAACCACCAATACCTATAGGTATACAACGTGTTAATGAATTAACGCAAAAGTAGAAAGTAGTTTGTTTAGAATCAAGAGCAGAGTCGAATTATCATGGTTTCTTTCAACATAGGTAATTTTTGTCAAAATATTAAATGATTTGTTTGCAAAAATTTTTTTTTTTTAACCCGATGTCAACCCACCGCACGGGCACACTCGCCCTACTTACTACCAAAACAAGATTATAAAAACGTATCCATGAGTACGTTAGCGCTTTCTTTCAGTGCTGAAATGATAACAAATCATTTTTGACTCAAAACTTAAAAGGCGAATAACTTAAAATTTTAACTATCAAAATAATTAAATTAATGTTTCAATCTAATTATTTTGTTAAAATCAGTTGGGGTGTATGAGGTTTTGCGCTAATTCATTAACACGTTGTATTCCCGTACGCTTACCGTCACCTGTTAGAAGGGTGAGATCCGTGTGGCATGAAAATCTGAATATTTTAGCAAATACTTTATCTCCTTACATAATTTAGGACCTATTAAATTCAGAGATCAAAATCTCTTAGAACTTATTTGACGCAGAAGGATTTTTAGTCTCAATTAAGACCAATAAGAGAATATTTTAAGACTTCCTAAAAATGTTCGCTTTTGTAACGTTTTCTAGGCTTCCGTTCTACATAATAATATTTAAGTTTTATGATCCCTAATGGATAAGATTTAATTTCTAATGTAAATTTGGGTCCTAACACAGAATAAGCTTCGTAAGTCTATGGCGGCAATCCGCCGGGTCGGTAGGTATTCGCTGCAATGATCAAGATGTGTAGAGTAGTAAGTGAGGATCACTAATTATCATTGTTAGCCTCTAGTCGCCGGTCGTCCGTCGGCGACGCTCAAATAATACTGCGCTACATTGCTATTGCTTTCAAATTACAAGACTCTCGCCTTGGGACCTTCATGATTAAAGAACATTTTTATTTGCGCACAGCGTACACAAATAAAGGCAAATAAAAAGTGTACAAATATTTATTTGTACCTACTCTCATATTAAAGTAATAGTAAAGTATTAAGTATCACCAGTAGTAGCCATTTTCCATCCATTTTCAGAGTTTTTCTCTCATTTTGAGTGTTCCTCGGTAAAAACGTCAATATTAATGATTTATTATGTACTTTGTTTTCTAGGTAAATAAGAAAAGAAGATAAGAAATACATAAATATTTTCTATTTACCTACTTTTATGTTTTCTCAGAGAAACGATTATAGATCATAATATGAAAATAAATATTATCTACAAATAAACAAACTAACTAGGTACCTATAACTAACATAATATGAATAATTTTTTTTTTAAATAACTGTTGCAAAAATAGGAATTATATTTGTAACAATTTTATTGAAGTATGGTTTGTAAATCTCACTAATATTATAAATATAAATGTTTGGATGTTTGTCACTCAATTAAAACGGATTTGGAGCACGCAGATAGAATATGTTCTGGATTAACACATAGGATACTTTTATAGGTCCACGCCGACGGAGTCGCGGGCAAACGTCAATAATGAATAATTTACAAATAAATAAATATCTTAAATATGGTCGCACAGATTAGGTCTAGTCTAAACGTACTAATGATAACTAGACCACGATACATTCTATGGTACAAATATTCATCAAAAGCGGAATTTGAACCCACCGCCCGCCCGCCCTAGGTTGTTGCGTAGCGTAGTTAGCATTTCTCTGCTGTTCGCAGGCTGATTCACTACACTACCAACCAGTCTTAATCGAGCAAGCAAAAGTGAATACCAATTACTCAAAAATTTAAAATTTCGTAAACAATGCTGGGTAAAAATATGTATAATGTAAGTATAACTACAAGCTGTTAGGGTAAACAGTTGCATTACTTAAGGGGTGTTTGTTTAAGTACTGAAAATCTTTTCGTATCAAAATTAGGAAATTAGAAAAAAAAGGTGGATTTTATGCAATCAGCTGGGTTGTGTATCGAGATTCCGTATTACACTCGATTGAACGTTGCATGAAAATATTTTTTTTTGGGATTTTCCTTTTTGAAAGTTGTTCAATATCATGAGTACAATCACCCATTAAAGTAATGCAACTGTCAACCCTAACATCTTGTACATACATACGTAACATAAGTATAGAATGTACGTAATCGCATAAGTAAATCTTAATTATCCGCACAAATGGTATCTTCTATTTCGCCAACCATGGGATTACTTTTGCAGAGAAATAACTAGGTAGGGACTATAACAACAAAACAATGCCCTTGAAAATCTTCTTCTACTGTTTTGAAGTTACCTACAGGGTATAAAACACCCTAGTAATACTTTAAGGGGTGCTTCAGACCATATACAAGTGGCGACGGGCTCACTCCCCGTCACATTGGTTGGACAGACTGTCGGTACTACTAGAGAAACGTGAATGTTCTGAGGTTTCAGAATATCTCTGACTCGGAGAACATAGTTGTGAGCATGTGCTAAGCTAATAAAATATCAAAATGCACTTAAAATATCAAAGACATCAACTTCTCAACGATTCATGTCGGTCTCGTTGATGTCTTTTGTATGAAATATAATTAATTAAATTAGATGTGAAATTATAATTAGCTTATTATCATCCCACTGGTGGGCAAACCCCCTCTTCTCTCTTTACTTGTCCAAACATCTCTATATTGGGCTCTGGCTCCGTGTCATCGAAACGAAAGAATCAGGGTCGTATTTAATAAACGTGACCAATTCAAATAAGTATTTTCTATCACACTCATAATTTCAATCGGAACTCGATTAATGGTGCTGACCAATTAATCAATACCTTTAGGCAAAATAATCACTTTTAATTTAGTACACCTACTTATCCCACATCAAATTATAATCTGTAAGTGATATAATAAATTATTCACGAAAATCATATCTGACCTTTTGGTTTCTTTCCTTCATCTTAAGAAGGCTATCACAGTCCAGTCATCACATTAAAAAAGATTTCTCAATAAAGAAAGCCTAAATTAAAAAAGTGCTCAACATCAAAACTACAAAAGCCTTCAAGCTATTTTTTTTTATAGAATACTTTTATAGGTTTTTTAAAGGACTAAACATACAAATTTTGAAAAAAGAAAAAAAACGGCCGCTTTTGCTTTTATTCGAAATTGTCTAAAAGTGGAATATTTAGAACCTATAAAAGTATTCAATGAAAATAGCTTGAAGGCTTTTGTAGTTTTGATGTTGAGCACTTTTTTAATTTAGGCTTTCTTTATTGAGAAATCTTTTTTAATGTGATGAGGGCGCCATTGGACTTTGATAGCCCACTATTATAAACACATTATAAAACTGTAACAGAAGTGTGTCTGTACATTGAAGATATTAACAAAAAACGTTACTGGTTTTTAAGGTGTCTCTGAATTCTGATTACAAATCATCGATTTTTGGATTTTTTTGTCTGTCTGTTTGTTTGTGTTTGTTTGTTTGTTTGTTCGAACATCACGCAAAAACTACTGAACCGATTTTGATAAAAACTTTTTTGTTTGATAGCTTATGATTATAATTTGTGCGAACGAAGTCGCGGATAAACTCTAGTAATATATAAACTTACGACTAGAAATGCCACCGGGGTGGTCAAAAGCTTTGCGAAACCAATTTTTCTATTTTTTATAATACAATCTATAGAGCTATTATTTCTTCAAATATAAAGATATTATAATTGCGTATGTTATTTTCGCATACTTAGCTAATCAACTTAACATTCGGAATTTCCAAATTAAACAATCTGCAGCTACTACTATTTAATCGAATTCCCATATATGTTTACAAAATAAGATAGATAATTAACACTACTCACCCGATCCATAGGCTCAGCTATATGTACAACGATGCAGGTCCTGGCATAGTCGATCCTCGAGTCCGCTCCCAGGTGTTGTATGAGCTCCACCCCGTACCACATGCCCATCAGACTCTCCACCGATATGCCCACCTGAGGAGACCTGTTGATGCACCCTCCTATGTCCCTCATGAACGGAGCCTCGTACGAACTGTACCCTCCCTGAAGACCAGGCCTCTGATCGTACCCCTGTACATTATACCCCTGGTTGTAGTTAACATTACTTGATCCACCACTGTATAAAGTGTTGTAACTATTTGTAGAATACCCATTGTTATTAGTATTATAATTAGGGTATCTACCGGTTGTGGAATACCCCGAATTGTACCCAGGGGAGTAGCTCTGGCTATAGCTCGGGCTATAGTTGGGATATCTTGTTACTTCAGGGAAATTCGCGATGTCGTTTCCATAGCTGCCAGTTTTGAATGGGAATTGATTGTTCAGGTTGTTAATCGTTGAGCTTGGGTATCGGTCCGTTGAATCGTATCGTTGTAAATTCGCGCACTCCGTGATTGCGTAGAAAATACTTAATATCGTAGCGATACGATACATTTTTCCGTCGTTAGTTAGGCGTATGCGCAGCGTCGCGTGATAGGTGGTGGTCGGTAGTGCGACTGCGCTGAGCACGCTATGAGAGTGGGATGTAAACTAATTAGTTTAATTCTCATCTACGACGGATCCCCGGGCTACTTTACGTTGTGATAAAGAGGTGGGAGGCCATCTAACTTTATCTTCCATCCGATAACAGTAACTATAAGCCGATAAAGCATTCTGCAACAACAAACCCTGGTATAGAGTTAGAACCAGGGTTTGTTTTTGAAGAATGATGACAATATAATACTAAAGACATCATTGTCATCATTTTTTTAACCGACGAAAACAAAAACAAAAAACTGAGGAGGTTCTCAATTCTACGCGTATATTTTTTTTTTTTTATGTATGATCACGCTTAACTTTCTACAGAGTAGTCCGATTTTGATAATTCTTTTTTTTATTGGAAAGGGTATACTCCCGAGGTGGTCCCACGCACTTCGGAGCTACACAATAGAACTACTCAAAAGTTGACCGCAAATCATCGGCGATTGTAACGTTTGCTTCGTATCGATGTAACCTTTGCGTGTGTTGCAATATCAGAATCCAATTAATATATTACACCATTAAAACTTATGAAAAAAATTTTTTTTACAAAAAATTAAAACCGACTTCAAAACACAAAAAGTAAAAAATAATATTGCAGCCGATGAATTTTATCCGATCCAAAAAATAATGTCGTAGCATTACCACATGCTCAAGACTTGTATTCCCGAAGTGGTCTGTAGAGCTCTTTTTCTAAATAAAATAAATAAATAAATAACGCTCACAGGCACGTACATTGTAATGATCCCAAGAAAGCACTATTAATAGGCTGTTTATTATGGAAACCATACAACAACGGCACAAACATGTAAACATCCATGACCGAACCGGGATTCGAACCCAGGACCCTGGTTTGGCAGTCCGGCGTGGTAACCATAAATATTAGCAATATTACAACAAACAAATCGTTTTCTTAGAACCCTGAAAAGAGTTAAAAGGAATAATAATAATCAATCAATTCTTGTACCTACTTAAACTGTTTAAATAACAGTTCTAAGAAAACGATTTGTTTGTTGTAATATAATAAATAACAGTTTAAGTAGGTACAAGCACACAAGAATTGATTGATTATTATGGGTAATAAATTTGATTACCCACTAGCCCGCGACTTCGTCCATAGGGACAGTAGTCTTTTATACAGGGTATAACTAAACACACTAGTAAATATTTAAAGGAGCAAAAACCATCAAACTGTACAACTTTCACTCACCGAGAAAATAAAAAAAAACGTGCTGTTTCGCCTGTACCCTTGTAGAGTAGGTACCATTCTCGACTTAAATGTGTGGGGGACAGCAGATTTTTGATATTTTTATTTGACTTTGTCGTCATAAAACTTGGTTTAAAGTTTAAACCATCAATTTTAATTTAGTTTAAAGCTTAAACTAAAACACCCCTTTAAATATTCTGACATAGAATCAAAATTTTTATTTGTGGGAACTTGTTGTCAGCATCTGACCATCAATCTGTCTTTGTAGAAACCGAACTGTTATTTAGCTGCAAGTTCTCCAAAAAGGAAATACTTAAATAAATAAAAAAAATTTTTTTTTCAAAGACCAACTTCTGTTACAGTTTTATAGTGTAGGTAGGTAGTAGGTAGTGTGGTGTGTAGTGTTGGTGTGTATGTGTATTACATTATTTAGCTCGAAACTAGCGTTTACTTTAAAAATTAAACAAACTGTAAAAGTTAAACCGTATCAACTTAGAAAAGGTATAGGTACAATAACGAATTTTCTTTCTAGTCCACTTTATGGCAGCTTGGTTGAATCAAACGGGTTGGTTTAAATTTTAACTTTTTTGGTGTAGGTAGTCTAATGTCCTTATTCCCTAATGCTGCCAATTAGGCATGTTAACGATGATGTAGGTAATTAGCACAATTTAGTCATGAGCCGAGTTCCTGTCCGTCAGAGGTCGGAGCTGACCCTGTCTGCGGGCAAAGATCAGGGGCCACGACCACATCCTGACAAACAACGTTGTTTAACTAGGTATTTTATTATCTTCCTTGTCGTATGCGTCACGGTCTTCCACAGCTCCACACTGATCTAGGAGTGAAAGAAAACCTTAAAGACCGGCCAAGTGTGAGTCGGACTCGCGCACCGAGGGTTCCGTTCCAAGATATATAAAAATAAATAAAACCGGTCAAGTGCGAGTCGGGCTACTCGCGCCCCGAGGGTTCCGTACCACACCACCACAGAACACAACATTAACTTAGAAAAAAAAACTTTTTTTGTCCGGGACCTTTAGCGCAAGATCGACCACACTTGGCCGGTTTTTAGTATTTGTTGTTATTCTGTAGAGTTTGCTCTATAATCACACTAAGTTTGATGCTTGCATTTATTACCGTTTTTACGATAGAGCGTGAAGAAAAAACGTTGATAAAAACTAGTTTCTTGTTGAGAACCCCCCTTAATTTTTAACTTTTGACATTTTTATTATTTGTTAACAAATCCGCCGTAATAACGCATAATCTGAGAAAATTTCACCTATCTAGCTATTACGGTTCAAAAGTTACAGCCCTAAATAGGTAGGACAGACGGACGGACGGACGGACGGATGGACGGACAACGTAGGCTTAGTAATAGGGTCCCGTTTTCACCCTTTGGGTACGGAACCCTAAAAATTGACTCCGGGTTCGGAATCCTTAATGCGACCCCGATACAGACTTGGCCGGTTTTTGTAATTTGTTGTTTTACTTTAGAATATGCTCTATAATCAGAATAATCACACAAAGTTTGACGCTTGTAATTTCATTGCTTGCGTATATTGCGTAAACAAAAAACGTTAAAAAACACGTTTCTTGTATGGGGATCCCTAAACATTTTGTTTCCAAAATAATAACAAATACTAGGTATTATGTACAAATTTCAACTCCCTTACCTATTACGGTGGAAAAAATACAGCTCCTTAGAGCTAGGACGGACGGGCGTAAACTTATGGGTATAGAGTCCTAAAAAGTATTACCTTCCTTCTGGCACAGTTGAGTTGCTTCTTGGCACAATCAACTGTTGTTGCTGTTAATACCCTCATGTATTTGCTTTGTGTAAGTCTGGATAGACTGGTTTTGGTGAGCCATATTACCTACTGTTATTGCAATTCGAACAGCATACTGTAGGTACCTGAAAGATCTGAAAGATGTAGGGACGGTGGCGCGTTGCGGAGGTATGGAAACTCAATCTTGAGGTCTATGGATTCGAATCCGCACAGACGGCATGCCGTGTACTTCTCTCTTCGACTTCTCTCGAACGGTGAAGGAAAACATCGTGAGGAAACCTGCATACGCTGAAGAAGAAATTCTGGTGTGCATCTGTAGTCCACCAATCCGCATTCGGCACGCGTACTGCCCAGTGCGGATTGGTCATCTTAAATATCTCGCTTCCGGCTGGGATTTCGAGTTGATAACAAGCATTTTTCGGATTCAGCGGGGTCGAATTAGCTGGAAAACACCTATTACCAAAAAGTAATTTATGATTTGCTTCTAGCTGTCTTCAATTATAAATCTACGCGCCTTAACAAAACGATCAGCATATTAAGAAATACCATGTATTCGGTGTCCGTATATAGCTAGCGTACACATGGTGGGAATCAGGATATGATTAGTGCCAATAATTAATGCCTAAATTGTTTTAATTAGTGCCTAGGTTAAATAAATTAGTGCTATAGCAAGCTAGAGTACCACACCAGGTTTTTTTTTTTAACTACATTTCACCTAGACATAAGTCTAGTCGAATATATTAGGCACTATTTATATTTAGGAACTATTAATTGGCACTAAAGTAATCCTGATTCCCGCCATGTGCTGTACGGACATTGTATTTAGCTGTTACGTGTCAAATTATAGATGGATTTATTTTGAAAATAATTGTGTTTGTACGAAAGTCACCTTGTTTACCAGCACTTTACCGTCGGGGCTACCGAGAGACAAGCAGTAACATTTTATTACAAGATTTATCGTCCCACCAACATCCACTAAGTCAGCAGGGATGGCCTATTTGTAACGGCCATTAAATAAAAGACGTGGATTATGTTTCTGTTTGTTTTTATTCCTTTATTTTATATAATTTGTACAAAAGTTTCTTTTGGGTAGTAATATTCATATCTTTATCGAGGTAGGCAGGTAAAGGTACTCAAGCTAGAAAATCAATAGTTCACTTAGGTATTAAGAGTTTTCTAACATATCGCCATTGCGTCAACTGCGTCAAGATTTAGCCTGGATTGCACCAACAAGTATGCCTACCTATCACAGGAGCTCGGAGGGTTACCTAGGCATATACGTATTTAGTGATCGCTATGTCTCTTACACTGTTTATACTAATGACAGTGACAGCATCATATTTAAACATGTTTAAGCAACTTCACAATCCTATAAAAATCTCAACAAAATAACAATCACGATATTCACGATTACATAAATGGAACTCATCACAGCACAACCACCGCAAACAGCAGAATATCTATGAACTGTAGGCAAATCGAAGCTGTAAAAGTGTTTCTGCAGCTCGTACCACTGCCATCTTTCGATCCTCTCCGGAGACCGTCGGAGTATCAGTGAGAATACACCTCCATCCCCCTTCTCTGAACAGTGATTGATGATCAGAACCTCGGGTGTCACTTTCAATATCCTGATCACTTCTGGATGCCGCGGCGGGTTGTCTGGGTACCATACGTCTGCAAAAAATGAGGTCATGATAAGATCCTTGGCCAATTTCAATTTCCAATTGAAATCGTTGATAATAAATACATTGAACAGTTGAATGAAATTGATTGAGACAATAGCTTCGATGTATCAGAACGATCATCAATTGCGTACCTATACGCATTTACATATGTGTTGTTTAGAAGCTTGCGAATTCATTACAATGCAATGTTTATTAGTTTTTCTTCCTGGGTGTTGCATAAAAGTTAAATGTAAGGGTTATACACCACTCAAAAACTGTATAATACATATACACCACTAGTTTTTAATTACTAATTTAACTTTAAGAACTATATGCTATTACCTATTCTGTGCTTTAAGGGTGTATTCCGACCATAGACGAAATTTTTTTCTCTTTTTGCGCATTTAGACCATGAAAACTACTTTGCCTCAGAAACATGTGTAGAAAAAAGAGAATTGTTTTGACCTTCCATACAAAACTGCGGATCGGCCGATCGATTTGGGAGGTCCAACAATTTTTCTCGTTTTTCGACCCATGTTTCTTAGAGAAATTTGTTTAGATTCATAGTCTGAATCGATCCTTAAACTTATGTTAGTAATTAAAAAAACTAGTGGTATGTTCTTATACCTACTACTAACTAGCAAATCAAATTAAAGATATTGGGACTTGAACCACGGCCGGGACTTGAACCCGTAACCTGTCGAACCAGAGGCTGTTCTTTCGCACAAAACAACACATAGCACAACATGGCTGTAACATGTCAATAATCGATACGAACTAAATATCAATATTATCAATATAGTCAAAATTAGTCAAAAGTAAGACAGCAACTCTGTGAGTGAAATTTCCTGAATATCCTTACCTATGCCCCTTGAAAGCATCTCCTTTTCCAGCGGCATCCATTGTTCAGTCGTCCACAGACCAGGCGAATCTGGAGAATATACATAATTCTGTTCCATGGTCTGCCCATCTTCATCCCATACCACTCGAATCCGCCTCTCATCATACAAGCCTCTTTTGGACCTCCTCTTTTCATGCGAGGACTTTTTTGACCTCCTATCATTATTCAAGCTTCTTTTAGACCTCCTGTTCAATCGAATGTCAAGCCATGATCCAGACATAGGTGTGTCAGACCACGGATTACTTTTAGACGAACGCCAGTTTTGGTCTGTGTAATTCTTTCTATGGATCTGAAAAATGGTCAAGGGTCAACGAAACGTATGATTTTTTTTTATTAATCATCATCACTATACATAGTATAAAACAAAGTCGCTTCCCGCTGTCTGTCTGTCCCTAATTCCCTATGTATGCTTAGATCTTTAAAACTACGCAACGGATTTTAAAGCGGTTTTTTTTAATAGATAGAGTGATTCAAGAGGAAGGTTTATATCAGCATTGCACCCGTGCGAAGCCGGGGCGGGTCGCTAGTCTATATATATAAAAGAAAGTCGGGTTTGTTCGAACACTTATAACTCGAGAACGGGTGGACCGATTTTCATGATTTTTGATTTGTTGTATTTGTCTCCGTCCCGAATAGCAGAATAACTATTAAAAACATTGGAAAATTGACGAAAAAATAAAATGTCCACGCGTACGAAGTCGCGGGCAACAGCTAGTATCTAATAAATGAAACAGCGGTTCTGATCCCATATAAATGGAAATGTTAGTAGATAAGTACAAACAGCCAAAACGACGAATTGGTAACAACTACTCATATCCCAGAATTGTGTAGGAGCAAATATTTTTTATTTCTAAAGAAATGTAAACATGGCCTTTGGTCTAGGTTTTAATACACGTAGCATTCTTTTAAAACCAACTCGACACCAACGCGCCGAGAGCTCAAGTCAAAGAAAAACTTTACTCAAAGACTCCTTTAATTACTCTCAGATCGTAATTAACTTCTAAAAATAGCCAGAAGTAAAAGCAAATAGCAAGAAATACTTACAGACCAATTCAACCAATCGTCGTGTTGTTCTCCTGTCGCATCGTTAATGTACAGAGAGATGCAGCCTATTTCTATAGGCTTGTCAGTCATGTCAGGGGTGTGCTGGGCGTATCCCACCCCGTACCACATCCCATATACGTCCTCCATGTTGAAATGATGTGACCATCGTATACTGGAGCCGCAGAGACCTTGCACGTAAATAGGGTAAATGAGGAACAGAAGCGAAGTGAACATGGTTACTCAGTGAGGAGCGAAGGGAAAATGGGGCAAGGCGTTTGGTCGCGGCCGTATCGCTCTCAATTAGCAAATCAAATTGATACAGGTAACGTTGTGCGGTGCATGGCGCAAGATGCAGTGTGATTCATTGCAACGACTTAGCTGGTTTGATATCCAGAGTATTACCACAGAAGTTATTAAGGTCACGTTTTAGGTACGTCGTAAATTCTTAGAAGGTACTACTACCTACGTATTGTTGTTAAGGGTTCCACCAAAAAGGTAAAAAACCTTATGGTGCGAATTCGCCGGTGTATATTTGTTACAGCAGATCATCAGGGTAACCATTAATTAAGACGGTACCGAGCCTCCAGTGCTGTCCTCAATCGTATTTTTTTGTTTCTAAGCAAGTATAAATTAAACAAAAAATATATCACATTGTAGTCATTATATTGTTTTTCAATTTATCGAAACATTACGGATGATCGTTAAATCCGCCGTTTTAGCGGTTTTAAAAACATTATACACCATTAAAACACTGTGTCCAAAACATTGTTACACTATTGTACCTAGTCTAAAAATAAAACTAACAATTTAATAATATGTAATTCAGTTATTCGGCTACGCAAAACCTACGCTACGCAAATCGTGTATGCTACGCGTACGTCTACGCTGCGCCTACGAGTCTACGGTGTCCACGGGCGGGAATAAAAAGGTAGTTTTTATTTGGGTAATGAATCTGATATTTCTATTGAGCATTTAAAATATAGAAATACACACACGTGGGTATATTGTTTAATTGAATATTGAATACATATACAGGGTGTAACAATACACCCTAGTAATACTTAAGGGGGTGCTTCAGACCATCAAACTGAACAACTTTCACTATGGAGCCAACATCGAGAAAAAATAAAAAAAATATGCTGTCATACATTTTAGTCCAGTCAATTCAATTCAATTCAATTCAATTTCTTTATTGCGATAAATTACATGTTTTTGTAGGATGTTACGCAGAATACAATAAGAATGTCACAATGTAATTTTACCCCTGTGGGTGTAGCAATTTATACAAACTTATCAATCATGCATTTAAACAAGCAATGAAGGAATCTAATGAAGAAATCTAAGACATTTTTATAGAGTAAAGTAAAAAATTCACTACATTCCGGTACAATAATAATCGCGCAACGAATGAAGCTAATTAATTTCATGTCAGTTTAATCCCCAATGTCAATTTTAATTATTTATTTGTATTATTAACTACGTACTAAAATCATAATCATAGAATTCATTTAGGTCGTACGGGCACATATTGACTAGCACAGATTTCAGTTTATTCAGGAACTTTTTGCCTGAGAGAGCTTTAATATAAGGCGGTAGCTTATTATAAACAGTCGGTACTGCAGTTTTGTATGGGACAGCAGATTTTTTTTATTTTTTCTCGATGTTGGCTCCATAGTGAAAGTTGTTTAGTTTGATGGTCTGAAGCACCCCCTTAAGTATTACTAGGGTGTATTGGTACACCCTGTATATTATAGGTATGTGTATTAAAGTACCTATAATAATTTCCTATGTTGTTTTTGCTTATTTACAAAAATTGCCTCTCAATGATGCCCGTCAGGATCCTTGGCGGGTAAATTTCTTAAAATTTTATACTTTAGTCGTAGTTGTTTTTTTATAGATTTTGTTTTTTTTGTTTTTGTTTTTATAATCTCATTTTTCTCACGAAACATTTACAGCCAACTAGAGGCATTTGTTTTCGTGGGCATGCATAAACTAAACATGACTAGAGATGATTAAACAGGGTGTTAGGGTAAACACTAAACAGTTGCATTATTGGGGTGATTGTATCTACCCATGTTAATGAACAACTTTCCCTAAGAAACATAGCAAATTCGCAAAAAAAATTACGACTTTTCATACAAACGTTCGATCAGCTGAGTGCATTTAGTATGGAAAATCGAAAAAAAAAAAACGAATTTCCTACAGAGTTCTTTGGGAAAGTTGTTCAGTATTGCAACTGTTTTGTTTACCCTAACCACAGGTCCGGCACTTCAAACAACGTTTTAGATTTGACATGATGACGTTCGCACATGCGCACTTTGCGAAAATTGTGCATGACATATGTGTAGGGTTGACTTAACACGCATCGTATGAACTACATTATACATTTCGTTACTTTTTATAGTTCATTCTGTTATTAAAATAGTTTTGAAGCTAAAGAATCGCCGAAAATGTGAATTTAGCGTTATTTTCCAACGTTTATTTTTACTGTGAGGAGAAAAATAAAATATATTTTATGTAGTCAAATCCAACGGGTGCGCGCGCCTGACTGCATTCCCTTGCTCGGCTTCCCTCAAGTTACCACAGAGAGTGTGAGGGGAGGTGGGGTAACTGAAGTCAGAGGGGGGCGGGGAGTGGCCGTTCTGTATGTAGAACTATATACTATTACCTATTCTGTGCCCTAACATCCTGTATTATTCATGCATCCATCGCGACACATTGCTATAAATATAAATACAGGGTGTAACATAAAATAGGACAGCTACTAAAAGGGGTGCTTAAGACCATCAAACTGAACAACTTTCTCTATGGAACCAATATCGAAATCGCGAAAAAAAATCTGGTTCCCATACATTTCAGTCGAGTTATGCTTGCAGTTTTGTATGGGACAGCGGATTTTTTTTTTCGCTATTTCTGTGTTGGTCCCATAGTAAAAGTTGTTCAGTTTGATGGTCTTAAGCACCCCTTTAAGTAGCTGTCCTATTTTATGTTACACCTGTATAAATTGAGCTTAATTGAATATGAAACAACAAATTTATATAAAATCGTTTAATTTCCAAGAACATAAAATTATAATTCACATCTGACAACGAATAGATACAAAAATAATTATAATCCATACACGTAATGTAAACACTTTTAACATTAATGTATTCAAGACACACATTATAAAAATATATTATAAACGTATGTATTACAAATACAATAAATTATACCTAGCAATCTATTTATATACCTAGGTACTATCAGCAGTTACGTGATCTCCAAACAAAAAACCAAGATAGTAACAAAAGTAAACTCGGCAATTTGATGGATGTCGCCGAATTATCGCAGACTCTCTTTAAGGCCGAGGTGGAAAGGTGTTTCATTGTAAATATGTTATGGATGCTGGCGAGGTCCTCTGAAGTCAGCTGGTTCTCGTATCTGGAGAGTACGACACTGTACATCTGGGAGTTAGGCAGCCTCATGCAGAAGTTCAGCACCAGATAGTTATTCGCCACCTTCAGCACTTGAATCACCCCACCGAAGAACCGGTACATTTTGTCGACAGCTGAAAATAGACACGGCATTAAAAAACCAATTGTATTTATTATTTACCTAGCTTGGCGGTAAAGGAAAACATCCTAAGGAAACCTGCTTTCCCGGGAATGAAAAGAAAATACAATAAGTTCGGAGGTATGCGTAAAATATAGGGGAGCTTGGAGAGAACACGAAGGAGCAGCAATGGTCTCAGTGTTACATATAACGACCCTTGCTTGCAATAGCCCAATCACAAATCAATAAAAATATTACCCTTCTTCTGACGCAGTCGGGTAAAAAGATACCTACTAAAATAGATCGCAAAAGGAAAAATACAAAGCTGTGTCCGTGGGAGTTTTCTTTCTAAGAACATTCGCAGAAACCTTGTTTATTGAAATGAAGCCTCGTACAAAAAACCTTGTTTATTGAAATGAAACCTCGTAGAAATGTATAAAATTCAAAGTAAATTTTTGCTCCCACACTAAGTTTTTCGAAACAATGCGCGACCTTGTAAAAGAGTTTTAGTAAAAGTTATTTCCACTCACATCCAGAAGGCACATCCGTGGGCCAGAATCCTTTGTGCGAGGTGTTTACTTTGACGTGGTAGTCATCCTGCCAGAGCCCCTCGTGCCATTCCAGGACAAAGTGCCGGATCCTGTACTGCTCCGGGAGACCGTAAGCTCTGTTCACGTAGGGGCTCGTCGTCATCATGTACGAAGGACTGTTGTAATTATTGTAATTCATCATCGATCGGTCACCGTACCCGTAAGGCGGGGGAGGAGTAGGCTGAAAAAAAAACAACTCATAAATTTCACTTGTTTGCAAAAATAAGCCGATATTAAAGTATTACAAACTCAAGACAAAGTTTCACAAAATTAATAAGACGCGAACGAGAGCTACCCAATCGAAACTTACTAAATTGCGGTTTATCAAACCCCCGTTTACGTAATCCTCGAATTTTCTTATTTGTATAATGGGACAGTACGAATTGAAATCCATTTTTGTTTCGTTTTCCTTGTGAAATATGTACTCGTGGATGTACCACATGCCTAGTACGGATTCCTCATCAAAATCGTTGGTCGGATGTAAATTCGGACAATGACCTAAGTGAGTGGCGTTAGTTAATGATAGGATGAATAACACAAAAGCAAGAATTAGAGACATAATTGATTAAATTGAAATTTTGGAGAAGTTAATTTAATTTGTGGTGAGTGCGACGTCGCTGGTCGGCTTAATTAGTGGAAGCAGAGTGTCCGACTCATACACCTTCGCGTTATGAGCCAGTTACAACTTAACAAGGATATTTAACCTGTTAATTAACTCGACCCCACATCCTGTGTGGCGATGTGTACGTGATCATAGGCATTATTGCTGATACTGATATAACTATCTACATCCATAACTGATGATCGAAGGGGGACGCGTAACAACAAACTGATTTTCATATTTATTTAAATCATCTTCAATATTCACAAACGCTTTTCACTGTCTATCATATTCTACGAATAGAATTCTGGGTAAATCCTAACTTAGTGCCAACTAAGTGGAAACGTCGGGTTCTGAGACACCAGCTGCTTTAGTCAGGACTTAGATTAATGCTTACACAGTTGATGTGCTAAACATACTTAACTTATGCAAATATTAATTAAGTGGTGTAGAGACTAATAATGTAGCGAATAGACTTAATAGTGTAATTATGCGTCAGTATTTCCGAGCGCTTACAACCCGAATTCCTTTAAAATACGAATGAATAGCTAGACTTCTTCTGGGTAAGCTCGCTACATCTTCGACCCCATCTTCGTCCTGAGGACTATATTGAGGTCAAGAGCAAACACATACGTAATAAAAAAAAGTATCTAGATTACCAGGTCAAAATAATAATTAAATCTATGTTGACGTGCATGCGGAATTGCAGACATGTCTCAACAAAATAACTAACAAAAGATTAGGCTTCCATATAGGTACCTAATTTTGCTATTATTTCACCTGAATACCTGAATATCAAACAAAATTAAATAAAGAAATATACCTGAACATAGCGTTCCTTTATATCGATGTAGAAGCACTCCTTCGATCGTTCTATCCTGTATTCACCTTTCGAATGTGGTATTTTTTCGACACCATACCAAACACCGGCGATCTGATCTAAATTAATATCGCCGAAATATGGAGATAAGTCATCACAGTACTTGTGGTTTTCGAAATAATAATTATCATGTTGATAGCACTTGACTATTCCTAAACACAGTGAAATCAATATTAACTGATACCTCATGTTAGGATTAACCGGCGATGATAACCCGGATAAGAACGGATAAATGTTTCGGATAAAGTGAGCCGGGTGTACCAGGCGACTATACGGAGGAGGAGGTGTCGTATGGATTACCCGGCGGCGGATAGAGTGGATGCGAACTGGCGAGCTGGCTCTCGGGCACGTGGGCGAGATCCCAAATGAACCACGCTCAATTGACGATGCTACACTGCACTGGTAATTTACTCGATACACCGTACATAATACTTCCTTAATAAACATTACCAACAGTTTGACAGCCCCCCTCCGTTATCGTTTCAGATAGCTATAATATTTTGTTGCGCTACAATATCGTCGGTGTAGTGTGCAAACCCCGCAAGTAACAAAAATCCTCTCAAGTCACATTAAACTTTTAGGTAAGGAATACTGCGAAATAATTTTTAATTTTAGTGAGAATCATTCCGTGACTTTATACTATACTTTATCAAAAAACAATCTAATATTAGAAGGGGCTTCATACAAAAAAAAAAAAATCGACGGTTTTTGGTCTGTATTTGGTCTCATGCACGAAGTTTTCACAGTACGCCTACGATATTGAACAGGGTGCTTCAGACCATCAAACTGAACAACTTTCACTATGGAGCCAACATCGATTTAAGTTTACACCTTGTAAGACACTTATGATAACTATGGTAGGATGCATCTCTATTAGGTACGCACAAACAATACTTGTTATTCTATTAATGACAAGGTCATTTACTTAATGTTATGAATTAGTGATGAACTGGTGAACGTGCAATACAACATGCAAGAGTATTTTGCATGCCTACCACGAAATGCAAAGATTGATAATGATTAAGTACCTTTTTGTAGTTAGTAAATAAGTATATAGGTACCTAACTACCTAGGTTACAAAATATGTATTTCAGAAAATGATATCGATATTTTATGAGATGTTAATATTTTTACATAATTTAATAAATACTTATTTATTAGTGTTGAAATGATGTGTAGGTATTCATTGTACGTTTTTTAGGGTTCCGTACCCAAAGGGTGAAAACGGGACCCTATTACTAAGACTACGTTGTCCGTCCGTCCGTCCGTCCGTCTGTCCTACCTATTCAGGGCTGTCACTTTTGAACCGTAATAGCTAGATAGTTGAAATTTTCTCAGATTATGCGTTATTACGGCGGATTTGTTAACAAATAAACAAAACAAATAAAAACGTTAAAAAGTTAAAAATTAAGGGGGGTTCTCAACAGGAAACTAGTTTTTATCAACGTTTTTTCGTCTCGCTCTATGGTAAAAACGGTAATACATACAAGCGTCAAACTTAGTGTGATTATAGAGCAAACTCTACAGAATAACAACAAATACTAAAAACCGGCCACATGTAACCTTTAGGTCCCGGACAAAAAAGGTTTTTTTTCTTAGTTAATAATGTTGTGTGCTGTGGTGGTGTGGTACGGAACCCTCGGTGCGCGAGTAGCCCGACTCGCACTTGACCGGTTTTATTTAACTTTATGCATACCTAATTTAATTACATACCTTTAAACCTATATTTAGGTTTCCGTAGTCATACAAGGAACCCTTATACTTTCGTCCATTCTGTCTGTCTGTCTGTCTGTTTGTCTGTATCATCATCATCTCAGCCGATGAACGTCCACTGCTGGACATAGGTCTCCCCCAAAAATCCAATCTCGAACCTCTTCAATCGCAATTTGATATGAAGACAGATTATTAATAGTGACCCAAAAACAGAAATATTATATTTAAGAAGAAACAATTTTTTCGACCCCGACATAACAAAACGCACACATAATTTTTTTAATCTGATCACACAATAACACACATGATCACATAATATTTATATAATTCATACTTTATTGTTACTTATTAGAAATATTAATTTACTTTGGACACTCGCTATTTATCGAATTCATTAAAACTCAGCGTCCTTTGTATTATCTTCTTAAAACTTAGGTACTGGGATTTTTCTTTTGGAAACCATGCGACACAAACATAGTACAGTAATATCTAGGTACTTACTCGGTACTTATAACATCCATGACCGAACAGGGATTCGAAATTACGACCTCTGGTTTGGCAGTCCGGTGGTAAACATTACACCACCCGGGTTTCGTTTTTCAAATACTATTCAAACATTTTGCATCGTGAATTAACTTTAAAAGAATTTGCTCAAATCTTTCCAGATGCGCTTCCAAGATTTTTCCATCGGCTTCTCAAGTTTTCCGCAGGCAGACGCTTTCCTCGGCATACTTATGTACCAGGACAATAGAGCTTCAAGAGTATAGGGGTCGGAAAATCAATACGAGCGAATGACGTCATCCGGGGTGCATATCGATTGCGTCGCCAGCGAGTTTATTGGTCCGAGCTGTTATAATGTGTGCCGTGAGGCTGCGTGTGTGTGAGTGTGATATTCGTAATACGATAACGGTCTCGTGGACAATTTATGAGTATTAAATCTATATCTTTTGTCCATCTGTCGTTATTGTTGGGAATATTAATCACTTTTCAAAAATGGATCTGACACTGTCGAAAGCGTAATTGTTCACTGAAAATGAAAAGTAGTGTTAAATATTGTATGTCATTATATGCAATATGGCCCGCGTAGTGGAATATGGACCACCCCCCTCTCACCCTTATTCTACAGGATGTAACAAAACACCCTAGTAATACTTAAGGGGGTGCTTCAGACCATCAATCTGAACAACTTTCACTATGGAGCCAATGTCGAGAAAAAATAAAAAAAATCTGCCGTCCCATACATTTGAGTCGAGACGGTACTGCAGTTTTGTATGAAAGAGCTGATTTTTTTTCGCGATTTCGATGTTGGCTCCATAGTGAAAGTTGTTCAGTTTGATGGTCTGAAGCACCCCCTTACTTAAGGGGGTGCTTCAGACCATCAAACTACTACTTTTACTTATCACTAGGGTGTTTTGTTACACCCTGTATACAGGCCTATAGGTCCTGCAGTAGGAACCTACGGCCTTATAAATCTATGTATGTATTAAGAACGAGCATTTACCCGCGACTTCGTCGGCATAAATTATATACCAGATTTTAAGTCAGATCATAAAGTTATCAAACAAAAAAAGTTTCATCAAAATCGGTTCAGCAGTTTTTGCGTGATGCTCGAACAAACACACAAACAAACAGACAGACAAAAAATCCAAAAATTGGTGATTTGGAATCAGGGACATCTAAAAACCATATCGTAATCTTTTTTTTGTAACTGTCTTCAATGTACAGACACACTTCTGTTAGATTAGATTTAAAATACGAGCTTTGCTTGGCGCATCGTTTTTTTTGTGTGTTTTCAACTTTATCAGGGATGGTGTCATCCATGAGAAAATCAATTAGGTACAAATGCAATATGATATTGATAACATACAAATACTCTGTGATAAACAACATTTAAGGTGGTTTCAGTCCATACAAACGTTTGACGGACAATACGCGTAGACGGAATTAATAAAAGTAATATTTTATATATAGAAAAATTGTTTAGAAAATCTAGTCACGTATGAAAAAACATTTGCTATTTATAAAATAATTACGAAGATATAAAGCTTTGAAACTTTTCTTCGTAATTAAATTATAAATTGCAAATGTTATTTGATACAATTCAATTCAATTCATTCAATTCATTTATTTTAATTCAGATCGTGGATCCATATTGGTGTTAGTAACAATGACTTAAGACTATGTTAGTGACAAATAGCGAACGCGACATCTAGATTTTCTAACCAATTTTTCCATATAGGGTGATTTTTAATAGGTCTGTATGGCTTAAAGGGGAAAGAGTACAGCCCATTAGAAGTCTAAAACTGTATGGAACCCCTGGTCGAAAATCACTGGTCTTTTTTTTTGTAATGTTACGACTTTTAGCTCTCATAACTTTAAAATTTGAAGTAACTTATGGAGATTTTTTTATCCATTATTTCCGAAACCAGTGATTTTCGACCAGGGGTTCCATACAGTTTTAGACTTCTAATGGGCTGTACTCTTTCCCCTTTAAGCCATACAGACCTGTTAAAAATCACCCTATATACAAAGTTACTTTACGCGTATTGTGCGTCAAAGTTTTGTATAAAATTGACCCCTCTGCAACTGCCTTAAGTTTTGTTTTAACAACGAGTATTTTCTCCCTCTTTTAAAAGTTACTTAAAATGAAAAGTGATTTATTACTTGAATAACAAAATTCAGGATGTTAGGGTAAACAGTTGCATTAGGTACTTTAAGAGGTGATTGTACCCATAATACTGAAAAACTTTCCCTAAGTGCGTTTGTCCACCGCAAACCGTCACGGGGACAGGCAAATTTTTTTTTTAGAAATCTGCTGTCCCATACATTTGATTCGAGCCGATACCACAGTATAAGAAAGAGTATCTATTACTAGATACAGTACGGACACTCCCTTCCTCCCGCCAACTTTTTACCTCACCCCCGCTATCGCCCTCAAACAAAATTTTGTACAAACTGCTAATAAGTCAGGAATTGTACAAATCGCGAAAATGTACCGATGGCGATGCTTCCCTGGTTACCTCGCACTGGTTACTCGTTACCTAAGAAGAAGACATAAGGTTCAATTTCTTTAGTTTCGCATGTGCTGACGTCATCTTGTCAATTAAAATTTTTTGTATGTAGTGTCCGGGCTGTGCCGATACTGCAGTTTTGTATGGGACAGCAGATTTTTTTAATTTTTTCTCGGTATTGGCTCCATAGTGAAAGTTGTTCAGATAGATAGTCTGAAGCACTTCCTTAAGAATTACTAGGGAGTTTCGTTATACCATGTATAACATAATCTCTATTCTCGTCTCGGTGACGTCCCGGTGATGGCGGCGGTGGACAAACGGCCTAAGAAACCTATTTTGGACTTCCCATACTAAATTGAATCAGCTGATTGAACGTTTGATAAGAAGTAAATTTTTTTTGTGAATTTTCTATAGGTTTCTTAGGGAAAGTTGTTCAGTATCATGTGTGCCCACATAACTGCGACGTCGCATCGCATCGCAAATATCTGCGATGCGCTGCGAGCAATAATCATACATGGTGTCATCGTAATAAGTCATCGAGCGCTGGCAGATATTTGCGATGCGATGCGACGTCGCATAGTTATCTCTGGGAGCCTTAAAGTAATGCAACTGTTTACCCTAACACCCTGTATATCTAACTAATACATAGAGTACATAAAATGAATGCAATTCTAATAAATTACATTACATTATAACAGTTTTGCTTTACAGTGTACGGCAACATTCAAAACTTTCAAAAAGCTCTCCGCCGTAGCAGCGCGGGGGCGCTGGCGTACGGGCTGTGATTGGAGAATGGTAAATGACGTACTGCGCCGTGATTGAACTCGAGGTTGATTGTACCAAGATACCAGGAAAGTCTGGATATGTTGGATTAAGGAGAGGCTACGCCGTAGCTGCGTAGCTCGTATAGGTCTCGGAGGCTACGACAGTTTTCCTAAAAGTTCATAGTTATAGCAGTAAGGACCTATAGATATAGGGTAGCAATCTACAGACGTGCACTCAGTAAATTGGTTGAAATGTTTAAGAAATATTTATACATATACCTATAATGGACGCTCACTAAGGAAACTATGCATAAAATCAAAGTAGCACAGATAGCCATGGAGCGCGCCATGTTAGGCATCACCCTTCTAGACCACGTCACAAACGTCGAGATCCGACGTCGAACTAAGGTTCAGGACGTCGGGGACCGAATAGCTCGCTTAAAGTGGCGGTGGGCAGGACACGTAGCTAGGCGAAATGATGTCAGGTGGAGCAAAGCCTTGACAGAGTGGTGGCCGAGATTAGGCAAAAGAGGAGTGGGTCGTCCGGCAGCCAGGTGGGTTGACGACATCTGGAAAAGTATTGGCAAGACCTGGATGCGACTGGCACGGGACCGAGAAGAATGGCAAAATAGGGAGGAGGCTTATGCCCTGCAGTGGGTGGATACGGCCTGAAAATTATGATGATGATGATGATACCTATAATATTATACAGGGTGTAAGTGACAGCCTAGCAAATACTGAAACGGTAAAGTCAGACCATCAAACTGAACAACTTTCATTAAAGTAATGTTGAAAAAGATTTTTAATAAATAATTCGCCTTGCTTACCTATGAACAGTTCCTTTACATTTGCTTACATTTTTTGAATTGTTTGTACAGTATCTCAGTACCCACCACGGCATTTTATATGAGGATTTTTTTTAAATCAAACTGCTACACGTGACCGCAGTGAAAAAGTGACTAAATGCAAGAGTAGTAGTGAAGCGCAGAGTTATTAGCTCTATATATGTATTATACCTCAGTGGCATATGTACTTGTTTTATAAGCCCGTGGCTTAAGTAGAAAGTATCCCAATAAAAATCAATCGTTGTATATTCGGAGGGGCACGGCGATAGTGCAATTTTATGTTAGTTCCTGGCCCTAATACGTATATACCTGACGATATTTGACTAATTTTAGCCATAAGAATAACAAATATTGCTAATACAATTTTTCAAACAACATTTTTTCTTAGCGGATTTTTCACCTTTGGATCTTTGGAAGCCCATTCCAGAGTAAAATGGCCTATTAAGAACAACTTTTTGTTTATTATTTGGTAAGTTCAATAAACATTGAAGTTTTTGAAATTAGTTTGAACCTATGAAACAACCATTTCATATTTTAAAGAAAATTTTAAAAATTTTGCTCCTTCCAACTCAAACCTAAAATTTTCACTTTCGGCCCTTTTTTCGGTAACTTGTATGGATGTTGTGTTGCTGATTATTTTGCATATAGAAGAATGTTTCCAGACAATCATGTTACAAAAATAAAATTTGAAAAATTCATACTATGAAAAAAGTTATGACCGTTTTAAGCTGCTCCGGTAGAAAATTCTCAAATATACCTTTAAAAATTCATAACTTCTAAACTACAAAAAATCGCGGAACATACTTACATGGGGTATTTTCAGATACACCAAGGGATGAGGAAGCTACAAAAAAATTTTGGACGTCTCCGTTTGGACCACCCTGTATAAGAGTTCGGACAGTAGGTTTTCATAATCTTAAACATTAACATAATCTTATAGTCGGCAACTAGTAAAACCAGCAACTCTTTATCGGACGTTAAACGGGAACATTATATGAAATAAAAACCGGTCAAGTGCGAGTCGGGCTACTCGCGCACCGAGGGTTCCGTACCACACCACCACAGAACACAACATTATTAACTTAGAAAAAAAAACTTTTTTTGTCCAGGAAATTTAGCGCAAGACCGACTCACACTTGACCGGTTTTTAGTATTTGATGTTATTCTGTAGAGTTTGCTCTATAATCACACTAAGTTTGACGCTTGTATGTACAACTGTTTTTACTATAGAGCATGAAGAAAAAACGTTGATAAAAACTAGTTTCTTGTTGAAAACCCCCCTTAATTTTTAACTTTCTGCCATTTTTATTATTTGTTAACAAATCCGCCGCAATAACGCATAATCTGAGAAAATTTCAACTATCTAGCTATTACGGTTCAAAAGTTACAGCCCTAAATAGGTAGGACAGACGGACGGACGGACGGACGGACGGACGGACGGACGGACAACGTAGGCTTAGTAATAGGGTCCCGTTTTCTTTTCACCCTTTGGGTACGGAACCCTAAAAATAATGGTAACAGCGCTGAGGCTTCGCTCCGGTCACATTCCATCCAAAGAGTTCACACACCTGATGGGGATTTCCGCATCCCCCTAAATTGTGAAGACTGTGTGGTGTAGTCGAGGACGTCTCTCATGTCCTGATGGAGTGTAGCGGGTGCGTTGCGAGGCCCTCAGGAGACAGGTGTTTGAAGGCTTGCCGTCTCTTAATATCGGGCGTTGTAATTGTGCCTTGGCTGCACCTACGTCGGCTGCAGCCAAGACACTTCACGCCGTTTAGAAGAAAACCTTTTTGTAATCATTTATTTTTCTTTTTCGTTACTGTGTAGTAGCTAGTTTTTAGGGTTCCGTACCCAAGGGTGAAAACGGGACCCTATTACTAAGCCTACTTTGTTCATCCGTCCGTCTGTCCGTCTGTCCGTCTGTCCGTCTGTCCGTCTGTCCGTCTGTCCGTCCGTCGTCCGTCCGTCCGTCTGTCTGTCCTACCTATTTAGGGCTGTAACTTTTGAACCGTAATAGCTAGATAGTTGAAATTTTCTCGGATTATGCGTTATTGCGGCGGATTTGTTAACGAATAATAAAAATGACAAAAATTTAAAAATTAAGGGGGGTTCTCAACAGGAAACTAGTTTTTATCAACGTTTTTTCTTCTCGCTCTATGGTAAAAACGGTAATACATACAAGCGTCAAACTTAGTGTGATTATAGAGCAAACTCTACAGAATAACAATAAATACTAAAAACCGGCCATGTGTGAGTCGAAAAAGGGTTTTTTCTAAGTTAATAATGTTGTGTTCTGTGGTGGTGTGGTACGGAACCCTCGGTGCGCGAGTAGCCCGACTCGCACTTGACCGGTTTTATTTATTAATATTATAATGTTTGTGAACCTATCCAATAGAAAAATCCACAGAGCGACATGGCCTCTCATGACATGACATCAGCTCTTTAATAAAGATTTTAAAAAAACAGCGTGTTAGGGTGAACAGTTGCATTATTTTAAGGGAAACCTACAGGAAATTCGTGAAAAAAATAGGACTATGCATACTATGTATTTGCAATCAGCTGATCTATGCTAATTTCTCACGGCACAAGTAAAGGAAATAGCACATAAACCATTTTTTTTTTCGATTACAAACTTACATTTTCAATTGGAGCATCGACCGTGATATAGACCGATGCCATGGGAGAAAATTTTTCTCCACTGCATTGTTAAGTTTGGCTTACATAATTAAGTTTGTAAGGATCCCTAAAGGCACGAGTCCGACTCTCACATGGTCGTTTTTTGAAAAGAAATCTACATAAATGCCTACTAATCGACTACCTACCCTCGATACCAAATATTAATCTAGTCTAGACAGTCTAGACTTCTGTACCTACAAAAGGTACATAGGTAACGCCTAAACACCCGGACAACATACGTACGAGGGGTAGTTACATGTCTAAGTCTAGATCTAGACCGGTCTGGATATTGCTCCAGTCGCGTCTGGTCGCTTGGTACTCAGGCATCAGGTATTGGGATATCCCCAATAAGACTCGTCAGTTTCTACACTGTAAGCAATATTTTTAAATTACTAATTCGATGCACTAGTCTGAAGCCGTTATAGATTTATAATTGCTTATAATAACAAAATAATAGTCATCGCAGTTCATTTTACAGTTAATTGCTTCAAGTGGTTACATAAAGTGGACACAATTATTTAAAATAAGGCGCACATAAACCCTGCAAACTAAATGTAATTATAACTTATTAACATAATTATACATCGGATTATATGCATTTGCATACTTATTGCGTTATTGCATAATGTAGTACTTTCTAGTCGATTGTGCTTATTTCAGTAGCAAAGCGTGCAGGCGCTAGTACAGCAAAGTATAAAAAGCTAGGTGTAGTCAACTGCAAACCCTGCTTCAGCCTTCAAGATATATCTCCAGAAATGGCGCTAAATTTCTTGACGACAGGTCGTTTTCGGTCTAAAAATACGTGATTGTGTATTGTCATAAGAATTATAATTATATGATTACAAAAATACAGGGTGTAACAAAACACCCTAGTAATACTTAAGGGGATGCTTCAGACCATCAAACTGAACAACTTTCACTATGGGGCCAACATCGAGAAAAAATAAAAAAAATATGCTGTCCCATACAAAACTGCAGTACTGAACTACTGACTCGACTAAAATGTATGGGACAGTTAATTATTTTTACCCGACTGCGGCAGAAGGAGGGTTATGTTTATCGAGCGTATGTATGTATGTATGTATGTATGTTTGTATGTATATTTCTTTGGCCCGGCCTACAGCCTAAACGGCTTGATGGATTTCGACATATGAGGTGTCGTTAGATTCGTAAAAATCGTGAGAGTGACATAGGCTATATTATTTTATTAATTGACGACCCGGTTGGTGTAATGGTTACCACGCCGGACTGCCAAACCAGGGTCCTGGGTTCGAATCCCGGTTCGGTCATGGATGTTTATATGTTTGTGCCGTCGTTGTATGGTTTCCATAATAAACAGCCTATAAATAGTGCTTTCTTGGGATCATTACAATGTATGTGCCTGTGAGCGTTATTTATTTATTTATTTATTTATTATGGCGTCTGCGAATTTCAAAAAAAGAGGGGGAATAAAAATTGTTTTTGTGAAAAATTACAATATGGGTATCAAATGAAATCTAGTAAACAGACGATTCCAAATATATATATATTATAGTACTTTTATGCTACCATTTAGACACAACACTAAAAAGTATGAAAAAATAAACGAAATTATTAAGAAAAACAAAAAACCCGACTGCATAAAAAAACTGTTAACTGAAAAGAGAAAAACAAGCTCTATAGTCACTAATCAAGCTATAAAAACATTAAGCAAATATAATTTGAATGTTGTTAGGTAGGTATTGCAGGCGGGGACAAACCAATAGGTAGATATGTTTCTTTATAATTTTTCTTTGTCCCCGTTTGCGATACCTACCTAATAACATTCAAATTATATTTGCTTAATGTTGTTATAGCTGATTAGTGACTATAGAGCTTGTTTTTCTCTTTTCAGTTAACAGTTTTTTTATGCAGTCGGGTTTTTTGTTTTTCTTAATTATTTTTTCTCGATGTTGGCCCCATAGTGAAAGTTGTTCAGTTTGATGGTCTGAAGCATCCCCTTAAGTATTACTAGGGTGTTTTGTTACATCCTGTATACAAAACAATTGCATTTTATAGTACCTACACCATTGTTGTACTGTCCATTACAAGTGGCGACGGGCTCACTCCCCATCACTCTGGACAAAGTTTCGGTACTACTAGTGAAACGTGGATGTTCTGAGGTTTCAGAATATCGCTGACTACCCCCTCGGGGAATATAGTCGTGAGCATATGCTGCTACATTATTGTGTGCATATTTGACCCTTTTTAGAGCATATTTGCATCAACACTGCCATTTTGTCAATGTATACATATAATTCGATGTCTATTAATATTGTTTATCGTAATCTAGCTATAGTATTTATTCTACTTACGTAATCTTAAAACTCTTGCAGAATTAAAGCATCTCACATATTAAGGAATTCCCTTTCATGTAAACCGAATTGTTTTTTCAATATTTCTAATGTGAAAGTTTGGATGTTTGTCACTCAATCACGCATCGCCCGAACGGATTTGGATGGGCGTTAGCCCTGTTAAGATATAATACAGGGTTTAAGTGACAGCTTAGCAAATACTGAAACGGTGAAATCAGACCGTCAAACAACTTTCACTATTGAGCCTACCTCAGGAAACGCGAAAGTTTGACGGTCTGAGTTCACCGTTTCAGTATTTGCTAAGCTATCACTTACACCCTGTATGTTCTGGATTAACATATGTATATATGATACTTTTTTAAAGTCCACGCAGCGCTTTTTTTTAAATAAATATTACTCTTATTCTTACCGCGTTTTGTTTAAAAAAATATTTGAGTTCCCGATACTGAATAATTATCGGGTATTTTTAACTTCTGTTTAATAATTAATGCCAAAATCTTTGTTTTCTGACAAAGACAAAAAAAAATTGAGTTCCCGAAATTGAATTTACAACCTTCAGTACTTACTTCATAGCTTAGTTACGAAAACAATGTTATTTCACATCGAAGTCATTATACTAGTTCTTCAGTAGTTTTTATTGCCCCTGGAACGACCCCGTACCCTTTATTCCAGTAAACAAAGTCTTTAACTTAATCGCCTATCGGACGATTCCGACCCCAGAATACCATAGCAATAGGTATAGTATAAATTTCTAAAACCCATGTCAATAAACCCCTGATAGGACCGCCCCAAAGGCTTTGTGGTTTTCAGTACCAGGGCAGCAGAGGGCACTTGAAGGCTTTCATCTCTTGAAAACTGCTACGTGCTACGAAACGCTACGAACGCCTACGGCGGTGCTACGTTAAGTAACTCACGTTACGAAGAAGTTTATTTTCACTTGTAATTTTAGGCAGATTTATTCTAATTGTATAAATAACATTTCTAACATCCTATTATACACATTAACATTAATCTCTAAATATAGCTTGTAATTAAAAAAAATTCTTTACACAATTTTTTATGTGGCCTGAAAGATAACCTCGGAGAAGCCTCGGAGTAATTAATATAATTATACTAAAGTACAAATAAGTATACATCCTATTTTTTCGTAGGTAATGCTTTGACACCAGCCCCACACAATAGTTTACGTGAAACCGTGTAGTTTCCGACGCGCGCCGCGACGTAGCCTCAACGTTTCAGAGGTTATTTGTACCAGGGGTGCAGAGATCGACGGAGTATCCCTTCAGCTACCTGAATACTTGCTACTGTAGAGGCAGTACATGTATGTACATTGGTGAGGATGTGAGGATGTGTGCTTCAAAGTCTCGCAATAACTTGACAAACGGAAAAAAAATCGGTGAAACCCTCTTATTTTGTTGACTTTACTTAAAAAATGTGATGTTGTGATTGACTCTTGTTGATATAACTAAAAGATGCTTACAACAACAAATCTAGTAAAGTCTACTATAAAAGAATAATCTGTGACAACTATTTTATTTTAGTAAACTTTACGAGAAAACTTGTTGATGTAAGTATATTTTAGTTATATCGACAATTATTATAGTTACAACAACAAAAAATGTTCTAAGTAAAGTCGACAAAACAAGAGGGTTGTCATTGTCACCGATTTTTTTTCCTTGTAGACATACAGTTTGTTTTATAACTCATCTGGTACACACGGCGACACATCAAGCTATACAAAACCAACATAAGCTGGCCGCGCGTCGTTACGCGACCTACGCGCGGCCAGCTTATTTTGGTTTTGTATAGCTTGATGTGTCGCCGTGCGTACCAAATACACTGTGACGCTAGATAATAATCTAAGTTTTTGTTTACAATCAAATGGAACGAACGAAATGTTCTGAAACGAAAACACTATATGTACTTACATTGTACACTATTCGTTATCGCTGAGAAAAAAAAAAGTACGAATTCATTAATTAATTTTATAAGTTTCAAGGTTTTCAAGAATATAAAAAGTTTTTATTACACGCAGATAATTCAACACTGGAGACTTTTGCAATAAAAAAGTGCATTGCCGCCATTTGCTACAATTAAAAAGAAAAAGAGTTTTCTTCTTTCTGATTTTTTGGCTTAAGTAATTATTTTTCACACAACGCTGCCTGTCTTAACTTGTAATCTTCCTCTGAGAAAGAGTTTCGAATGTAAACAGAGATAATGGTCACAGAACAGTCACAGTGCGCGTGCTTTTTCTTATCTCGAGATATGAGTTTCCCGGACTTTTGGAAGGCGGGCGTGGGGCCGAAGCCAACACGTAGAGGCCCGTCAGACAATATAATATGATTTAAATGGTAATGTGACAATGACACCAAAAAATATCCCAGTATACACTATAGAGTGCATCCAACACAGCCCCTAGCCAGTGCAGGACTTATATTCTTATATTGATTAGATATTGTACACAAAACAACATAATTATCAAAAATAACAATAAGTCGTGATATAAAGGCGAGCCTACTAATTGTAAGGAGTGGAGAGAAATAGAAGTGGGCTATTAGGTTGGGTATAGTACTACAAGTACTATAGTCCCTTCCATAACATAATTAGTAATTAGGTCTATGGCACTATGGCGCTTGCCTAACCAATGCAAAACACGGAGACACTTTATTTATAAGTCAAATTTAATAAGAACTGATACTCCACCTGTTCAACATCAATCTTTAATAAATTGAACCCAAAGATTGAACCTAACTGAAGATAAGGCGTAAAAAGTAAGGACTACGAATCGTTGTCTATACCCGGTTTTGCTACATCATTCGCAACCCCCTCGTAACGACGCTACGAAAATCCGCTCGTAGCAAAATTCGCTGCTACGAAAATCCTCAAAGGATTTCCATGGTGACGTAACGCCTTGACTACGAAGGTACCAGGGAGGTATGAGTCAGCAGGAAAAGTGCGACGGTGACGGTTACAAGCTAGGAACTAACGCGGACGCCCCGCGTAAGCTAGTGCAGCACAATAGGGTAGCAGGATACAGCGTAGGTGTGAATAGTTTTCCCTAACTATCCGTCAGGCGCAGGGTGCGGCGGGGACGAAGAGGGTAGTTGTGACGTCACACGCGCTCCTTGGGGGCAGCGAGAGGGTTGATTTATGAAGATAGGAGCAACTATGTTTGCATAGGAGCATTAGTTTGACTAAAGATAATATACTGTTTTCTGAACAACGATATTCTACTTTGAGTTTTGTAACACGGTGTGTCTTATACTATACACCTACTTACTTATGATGTTTGAACAACTCATAAGAGACTTAACTTTCAGCTTGAATGAGGGAATCTAAAACTCGAAACTTTTCAAACCAAACTTTTCACGTTTAGAAGCCGGAATAACAGCTAACTTTTAATTCCCGAATTGTGGGGTGGCAGTCGTAACGAAGCAATTAGACAGAGAGGGTGCATGTTCTATCTTTCTATCCCCTAACACCTCCTGCTAATTTGGGTTTCCTGGTTCATGCTGAGACAAACCGTTCAGTGAACGTCATTTGGGAAAAAGCGTTGCTATTTCTTCATCCCAGGAGAGAATACTTTTCGTTTAGAACAAAAATATGTGTTTCATAAATTGTTAGGTAATCAAAGAATGACGATCACGATTTGTATATTACTGTCCTGAAACCTTAAAATACAATAATTTCCATATCTTCCAAGACGCTACGCAATTTTCTTCTGAAAAATATTGAAAACAGTGGTACCGTTATACTGGTAGAAAAATTGTATTCCCGTTCCATTACTAGATCTGCATAACATTCAGCAGCTAAGGCATGCAGTTCTATTACACCCCCACACATGTAGAGTAACGTATCGTCTAACCACACTAACCGCGCACTCGCTCGGTCAATACTCACCCTCTGCTCGACTGAGGGGCGATTAGAGCTCTGATTTTTTATGACTCCCTAGTACAAAGGGTCACAAGCAAGCGCTGACGTGTCAAGCACGTTCTCGTGGGGGTGATTTTGTACGAGGGTGATCCCACACATTCGAGATCAAGTTACGAATACGTGCGTGCATATTTAAAATTACTTTGTGAAATTGTGTTCATTATTTTGGCTCCAAAAGATATACATACGTAAATACATAATCTAACGACCGTAATCCCTTTCGGGGTGGTCAGAAACATTGTTACAATACAACTACCAATTTTCTGTTTAAGAATGTAGTTGTAGTATCACATTTAGAAATTTAAGGTTCAGGGTCAAGATGGAATGACGTGTTAGAGATACTTATAAACAGCTGATAAACAGTGTTTCTTAAAATTTTTACAGTTTTAAAAAGTTCACAATGGATGAAAATCTAAACTATTATAAAACTGTAACAGAAGTGTGTACCTACATTGAAGATATTTACAAAAAAAGATTACGATATGATTTTTGGGCTTCCCTGATTCCAAATCACAAATTTTTGTACTTATTGTCTGTCTGTTTGTTTGTGTGTTTGTTTCTTTGAGCATCACGCAAAAACTAGTGAACCGATTTTGATGATACTTTTTTTGTTTGATAGCTTAAAATCTGGTTTATAATTTATGCGGACGAAGTCGCGGGTAAAAGCTCGTACTATTAAAATGTAAAAAAAACTGTAAATAAAAAAAAGAAGTTTGGTTGTTTGTGTGTTTGAACGAGCATCATGCGAAAACAACTGAACCGATTTTGATGATACTTTTTTTGTTTGATAGCTTATGATCTGACTTAAAATCTGGTATATAATTTGTGCGGACGAAGTCGCGGGTTAACGCTAGTAAATTAATAAATCCGAATTCTAAATTGTCAAAGTAACAATAACCTTTAAACCACATACTCTACCCATCAAACTGAACAACTCACCCATCGTACTTTTACTATGGGAGCAAACCTAAAAATCTGCTGTTCCATACTAAACTGCAATGCCAACGTGACTCAAACGTATGGAACAGCAGATTTTTGGCAAATTCCTTTCTTTCTTGAAAATCTGTCTCTGACTCGACTTTTATTAATAATCACAAAATGCAATACGGATGGGGAACTGAAGGATTATGTACGTAGGTATGACGTAGGTACTCTTTCTTATACTGTGGCTGAAGATTTTATCTTTTTACATTCGAAACTCTTTGGTCTCAATTTATATACTCGCAGGAAGATTACTAGATAAGACAGGCAGCGTGTTGTGAAAAAAAAAAATGTTACACATGCCATAAAATCAGAAAAAAGAAAACAAGATTTCTTTTTAATTATGCAAATGGCGGCAATGTACTTTTTTTATTGCAAAAGTCGCCAGCGTTGAACTATCTGCGTGTAGTAAAAACTTTTTTGATTCTTGAAAACATTTTTAGTTATAGAAATATTCATTAAGTCGTAGGAGAGTACCTAAGCTAAAATAGTTGGTCAATGAATTAAGTACTACGTTAACACCACTTTATTTATTGTTAATTATAATTAAATCCATTTGTAAATATCAGAATGTTGCGGATGTAGATACCCAGATATGCAAGAAATTAATATACTAGATTATAAAATATAAATCGGTATATAGGTACTCTGGAATCGAGAGAGCTTAAATATTTTCATTCCATGGAAATGGGCCAAGTGCATAAATTGTACTTTTTTTATTTTGCCGCAGGTAGCACATGACTAAAGATCCCTACAGAACGAAAGCTATAAAGCTTTATACCGACGCGACCGCTGTCGGTGCACTCACATACTCACACTTATCACGCATTAGGGCTCCTACAGACCAGCGACAGTTGTCTGCGACAGCTCGCGACAGGGTCGCGCGACCGTCGCGCGACAGTTGAAGATCGTGACGTAGTGTTGTATAGTCTGAGACATAGACCTCCATATCCAAAACAGTTTTTTTGGTAGTTTGTAACATCCTATATACAGGGTCCTTCTTAATATGTTGACACTTTTTTAAGGCGATGACAGGACTATGAAACTGAACAACTTTCTCTATGGAATCAACATCGAAAACGCGAAAAAAAAAAACAGTCTTCTTCTTATCGTGTGGGCAGAGCCCTGGTGTCAGAGTTTTTTCAGACCGCCTTTCGGCCTCTGACGTGGCCAAAAAAAACAGTTGTCCCATACGTTTGGCTCCGAGTAGGTTTGCAGTTTTGTATGGAAGTGATGATTTTTTTTTTCGCGATTTCGATGTTGGTCCCATAGAGGAAGTTGTTCAGTTTGACGGTCTGATCATCCCCTTAAAAAAGTGTCAGCATATTAAGAAGGACCCTATACAGGATGTAACAAAACACCCTAGTAATACTTAACTACTTACTTTACTTTATACTCATCAATCTGAACAACTTTCACTATGCCAATCACAAGCCAATGTCGAGAAAAAATTAAAAAAATCTGCCGTCCCATACATTTGAGTCGAGACGGTACTGCAGTTTTGTATGAAAGAGCTGATTTTTTTTCGCGATTTCGATGTTTGCTCCATTGTGAAAGTTGTTCAGTTTGATGGTCTGAAGCACCCCCTTAAGTATTACTAGGGTGTTTTGTTACACCCTGTATACGTATTTATAAATATATATGTGTATAATATTATGTGTTATAATTATTAGTGTTGTGTTAAGTATTATATCATAACTAATTAACTATACAGGGTGTACAATAACATGGGACAGTTACTTAAAGGGGTGCTTCAGACCATCAAACTGAACAACTTTCTCTATAGGACCAATATTGAAATCGCGAAAAAAAATTCCGCTCTCCCATACAAAACTGAAAAAATAACTCGACTGAAATGTATGGGACAGCAAATTTTTTTTTCGCGATTTCGATATTGGTCCCATAGAGAAAGTTGTTCAGTTTGATGGTCTGAAGCACCCCTTTAAGTAACTGTCCCATTTTATTTTACATCCTGTATAATGTATATTATAATTGCCCTATTTTTACCAGTCTGTAATATTTTATGGACTTGATGATGAAGGTAATCAATTCTGGATTATCTATTATGTAAAGAAACCAAAATCTAGTAAAAACTTATAAAAACCCGAAATATCAACCATGTTATTTTTAGCCTCCGTTTTCTTCAAACTGAAATCTCTCAAGAACAAGACTTGTGCTCTGAGACTATACCTACGTCACGGTCGCGCGACCCTGTCGCGAGCTGTCGCAGACAACTGTCGCTCGTCTGTAAGCGCTCTTAGAGGACGTATGAACAGATGCACACACTCAGCCGTTCACACACACATCGCAGGGTTTGTGCGCACCTGTTCGTACGTCCTCTAGCGCGCTTGTGAGTGCACTGACAGCGGCAGCTTGTATGAAAGTATCGTTCTGTCGTATATTTATTCATGTGGTATTATAGTCGGAAAAATCTACGGATTTTTTGTATGGAGTAGGTTGCATTAGTTGCATTAGTTGCACTTTAGGTGATAATTTGGAATATACAGGGTGAAAATGAAATCATTGGCATCCTTTTAAACTAAGAGTCTACCCATCAAACTGAACAACTTTTACTATGGGAGCAAACTGATCGGAGCAAAGAAAATCTGCTGTTGCATACATTTGAGTCGAGTAGGCGTTGCAGTTTAGTATGGGACAGCTGATTTTTTAGTTGCTCCGATCGGTTTGCTCCCATAGTCAAAGTTGTTCAGTTTGATGGGTAGACTCTTAGTTTAAAAGGATGCCAATGATATCAATTTCACCCTGTAGTACCTAGATACATACCTATACCTGAAAAACATAAATTTTCAATAATTGCCGATTTTTTTATGTGTATTATGGAATTATTAAGACATTTACAATTTAGGTATTAACAAAGAATGGCAAACTGGTGATTTTGTACAAGACGGCTTCGTTGAATACGTTTTACTTATAACAATAATAATCCCCGGTTAATATCGTAAATTTGGGTAGATATATAATATTTTGTGAGTATTTAAAAGATATAAACTCAAAACTTAATTATTTACTGTTTGCATTTGCATGTACACATTAAATTTGCCTTGTATGCTGTAGATATGCTGGAAGAAATATCTTAAGAAATAAGCTTTTCCCTTTGTAAATTTTTATAGATTTTTAGGTATTTCTCAGGGTCCTGATCCAATATAACCACCAAATCTCGACAAAAGTGTTATAAACTAACAGTAAAATATTAGTTCAAACACAATTTCCTATAGCGTCTTTAATGCAATCTCAAACCGTATTTTTCCTAGACTATTAGTGAATACGCACAAGAAACCTTGGAACATGTCCAGTACAAAAAAATAACATCAAAACCATTACCGATGCAATAACTTAGAAAAGTAACAGCATCATGTTCATACGTGCCAAACTCAAGCGTGGATGGAAGCTTGCTGGAGAGAAGATGTACCTTTGGCATTTAGCGTGACCTTTACCGATAGCGGCCTCTCCCGTCGCGTCCGTCGTAGCGTAGGGGGTGACGCGTCCGTGCCAGAGGTCGATGTAACCAGGATCTCAGGGTGTTGGAAGATGTACTCTACGATCTCGAAGCCTTATTACACGTGTATAAACACAGTATAAGAAATAGTATAGCATAGGTAACATAACGTTAGGATTTGAAAGGTTTGGATGGTGTTTATAAGTGGTACGTACGTAAGTAATTATCACAGGATAATTTGATACCTAATTGGGCCATAATTTTATTCCGGGTACAATTTGGATACAATTTTATTTTCATTTATTATATAAATTCTATAAGTATTTTCTTAACGTTTTACGCCGATTTTTTATAATTTTTGTTTATACAGGGTGAAATTGATATCATTGGCATCCTTTTAAACTAAGAGTCTACCCATTATCAAACTGAACAACTTTTACTATGGGAGCAAACCGATCGGAGCAAAAATAAAATCAGCTGTTGCATACATTCGAAGAGTCGAATAGGCATTGCAGTTTAGTATGGGACAGCAGATTTTTTGGTTGCTCCGATTGGTTTGCTCCCATAGTAAAAGTTGTTCAGTTTGATGGGTAGACTCTTATGTTTAAAAGGATGCTAATGATATCAATTTCACCCTGTATACTAATTATTAAAAACATTTGCAGCGATGTTTTCTTGCTACTTCTTACATTTATTGATGTTTATTCAATAATATAACCACTGCCTTACTGTCAGTGTTAACGTAATTTGCAAATAAGTAGGTATAGTATTTTACTTTAATTCCTACGTTATCTAAGACTAGTGTCTTATTCGGTAGCTTAGCTACCAATAACAGTTTTATTTTGGAATTTGTTTTTACTAAAAAAATCGCCTTTGTTCCGTAGCGAATGAGATTCAAAAATCGCACTCCTGGACACCCATTCGGTGAGTTCAGCCGTTGTAAATATCAAAATATCTACGGAGATACGCATCTTTCTATTTTTGATTTAACTTTCAAAAATCGCACTTCTGAAGTATGATTTTTGAAAATCAAATCAGCAGTAGAAAGATGCATATCTCCAAAGTTATTTTGACATTTACAACTGCTGAACTCAGCGAATGAGATTCAAAAATCGCACTCCTGATCTAAATATAATCATCCTCAAAATCTATTTATATTTGTAGCAAGTTGGTATTACTCCCATAAAAGCCTTTTTCGGGAGCGTCATATAGCCCGCCCACCCGGCAATTTGGGCACGGTAGGGCGGTGCTGAGTCGGCGTCACGTGGCAAACCTACTAGGGTTTCATGGCACAATAGGCTATTCACTAAGAAAGAAATTCATCGAATCAAGGAATTATTACCTCTATGCCGTAGACAGAAGAGTTATAGCATCGACTCGTTTAGTAGCTCGGTCTATACGCTGAATTAGACATTGAATTTAGAGGATATTTGTGAATTAACAGGGCTTCTTCAATCACGTGGGCGGTATCGTCTATGGACTCTATGGTATACTATAGTAAAATTGTAAAAGAGCCGTGTCTGTAAATTAAAGATTTTCTTAAAAAAAAATACTCGGTTATGGTGTACGATGTCTCAGAAACCAAACAATATTTGTAAAACTACAGACCCGATTTTGGTGTGGTTTTCAATGACTTGAATTCAACTTAAATACTATGATACCTACATTTTACCCAAAAACAGGGAAATTATACGACTCTACCATAGTATAACACTACGTAACATGACTTCGACGAAGTTGCGGGCAATAGTTAATCTACACTACCTAATATTGATACCAAAAGAGGTATTTGTTTGTTTGTAGGGGGAAATCCTCTGCAGATAAAACCGATGCACCGATTTAAAAATTCATTCACTAATAGAAAACTAACTCTATCATTGAGTAGGAGACTATATTTTATCGCGAACGAAGTCACGGGCACGGCTATACATTCTAAAAATAGATTACTGGAAAGCCTTACACTTCAAACAGTGAAGTAGGTAATCCGAATTTAATTACTGAATAGTTGACTAAACAGTCTGAACAGGTGATTCGATATACATTAGGTATAGGTAGGTACCTCTTCTTACTATCAATGAAAATTGTTAACTAAATAGATAAGGTTTGAAACTTTATGACTTTGTGTTATTTTCAAAAGCTAATTTTGTTAGATATCAACGAAATCTTAAAAAAATATCTAGTTACCTACACTAGATACAGCATTCGGAGTTCACATTACTTGTCCTCTACCTGCATTAACTCCCAAAGTAAGAAAACCTATAGAGCGATTTTTCGATTCTGGCCGCATCTTCTCTCAACGGAACACCTTCCGACGCGGTAGTAGAGTCAAAAAATTACGTCAAAAAGCTATCTATTATGATATTATTTTGAATTTTGATTTTTTTTTTAATTTTTTGAAAGAAACACGTTGAAATCAGCAGAAGAAATGTCAAAATGACTATGAGATTATGCATCTTTCTCACAGAGAAATTACGCGCTCCCCTAGGATCTTTCTACTGCTGATTTGTACGTGTAAGTTTCACAAAAATCGCACTCCTGGGCCTTATTCTATAACTACCAGATTCGATCGATTTCAATTCGACATGGTGTTTTTGACAGTTCCTGGCGATGTTGCTTCTTATCATGGATTTGGTATAGACATTACCTATTTCCAGCTTCCTGCTTCTTATGCACAGGACACATACCACTATGACTATGAATATAATGATCGGAGAAAGAATATTACTTATTAGGTACCTGAAAATTTTCCAGTTCCTACTAAATACTTATGTAATGTGACTAAGTACCTATTATCGCTGTACCTAATGGGAAATTTATCGATAGTATTGATATAATCGGTAACTTTAAACAACAGCTCTACTTTTTCTATATTTCACAGACAACATCATTAGCCCTCTACTTTAGTTTTTGTGATCTGTGCCCTCTACCGTCCCCACTGCTGCGGCACAGGCAAAGGTATGTCCCAATCAACAAACAACCTACCAATATGTTAGCAATATTAATAATGTTTCTACGATCGGCTTGCCTGTTAGTATGTCCATAAAATTTGAACAAGCGTCTGACCGCTCCGCCCTAGCCCGCCCAAGAAGCTCCGTAGGGCGGCAACAATTTTCCACGGGCGTCGCTGCCACCAGGCTGTCAGGACACATGAAGAGCTCCACAATTTTCTTTCAAGATTCATCTATTGGAAAGAGAAAGAAACATCACGCATGCGCAAAACGTAGCTTAACTTTGTTCTCTACATCGGCGATTAGAGTTAAATGATGTTTGCTTCGTGGCCCGAAGTAAAAGGGACAATTCGTAGAAAATCTTAGAAAAGTAAAGTTATGAACTATAAAGTAGAGATAATTCAGCAACTATAACTAAATTATTAGAGTACTTTTCTTCACAAGATATTTAAGATTATGTTTTGTCAGAGCGCCACAATTCGTAGGCTGAAAAACATTCCTAAGTTGTAAATTTTAAAATTTTTTTTCCTCTATGAACGTCATTATGTTGTTTTATTAATCTCACGTAGTACAATTTTTTAGAATTTTCTACGAATTAAACACAAATGCATTATACAGGGTGAAATTGATATCATAAGCATCCTTTTAAACTAAGAGTCTATCCATCAAACTGAACAACTTTTACTATGGGAGCAAACCGATCGAAGCAACTAAAAAATCTGCTGTCCCATACTAAACTACAATGTCTTCTCGACTCAAATGTATGCAACAGCTGATTTTTTTTTTACTCCGATCGTTTTACTCCCATAGTAAAAGTTGTTCGGTTTGATGGGTAGACGCTTAGTTTAAAAGGATGCCAATGATATCAATTCCACCCTGTAGATCTTATGGCATAATTTTAGGGCTCCTTCAAACATAAATAAATACTTTTAGAGTTATACCTAGTCAGTATCACCAAACATTAGTTATCTAATAACGGACTATCACATAAAAGTTACAATATAAATTGCATTGATACCTAATTTCCAAACCATTGATTGAAAACCCTAAAGTTACTAGCAACTTAGATTAGAATTAGATAGCAACCCAACATTTTTAATACAATTTGAAAATGACAATAATTGCAATTAAGTACATGACTGTTTAAATGTTTTTGCATAAGAATAGTGAAATATGGTTTTCGTCTGTAAATTAAAAATATTTATGTAAATAATGTAATTATGTCCATACTAAGAAAGAATCAATGTCTTCCCTGTATTTAAACGCAGGACCTAATATTGGTTGTTTTGTATGTTAAGGATACTTTCACAAGCAAAAGTGTATGCAATGTATAGGTACGGGAATGTGTATGTGTGTGTATGTCTAGGGTACTTTGTTTCATGGGAGGTACATGTTACGGATTCTAAGCCGACTCGTTACGGAATAAGAACTTGAGCCCTATTGATCGAGTAAGGTTTTAGCTCGTTAGGGATACTTTGCCTAGGACTTTCCAGAAGTTCTACCAGTATACAATATTTAACGAAGCCAGTTCTTCGTTTCGTTTCGTTTTCTCTTATTTACGATAAGTATACCTACCTACGACCTTAACCGTACGAAAATGACGTCCCTTACTGACGCAGACTCGTAGGTACTTTCATATTTCACTTTACGTAACGCGCCTGGAGCAGCTCGGTGACATTACACGAGCCAAGTTAGTAGGGACGGGGTAGCGGGCGAGTACGGCGTCGTAGGTCGTGACGCGACCGATGACGTCACTCGTGAGGGTGGCGGGAGCGACAGCCGGCAGGGCAAGGGTAGTCATCCCCCAGTGAAAGTCGGCTCGACGGCGTCAGTACAGCCTGGCCCGCCGACCTGGCCGCACGGCTCTACCCTCGCTCTCCTTACGTAGACCGATCAGATAACCTCAAATACCCATACAATACATCGCGTACTATCTCCCAAACTATAAGTTCTACTAGACGACACGTTATTGGATTATGCTAGTGCTGTTACCGCATAGTTGATCCAGTTTATTACTATCCTTAAAGCTTTTATGCCAGATAGGACGTTAAAACCGTTCAGATAAATCGAATAGCTTCATTATAATAACTTTTTGAAATAAACTACACATTTTTCTGACCGACGTTGATGACCGGTAGTCAAAAATGGTTTCTTAGTGGAATACCTTAGAAGTAATATTTTAATTCAATAAAACTCTGTACCTAACTTAAACTATCGCAAACTACCGGAACTATGAAACTATTAATAGGTACGTATAACCCAGTTAATGCGACCATGAAACGTTCCGGCACACAGCTAATTGACTTCCCGGGTTATAGGTACATGGAGATCTGACGATACGAGGGAAGATATCTTACCTACCCTGCGGTAAACATTGCAACATAGCGCGCGTGAGATGATCCACAGGAAGAAATTAACGAGGCCTACGACTCCTGTTAACCCAAACTTTTTATTTACAATCTAATTTCAGCGGCGATGCACGAAAGCTGCTAAAAATAACTGGGGTTCGCGCGCTCGCATCTCGCCCGCGGCCAGTCCACATTTTCACACACTACACTATTTCTGTCGATACGAAAGCAATATTTCTACATACAAAAGATCGGTGGACAATCCCTGTGTAGACAATGAGAAAAGTGCGTAAAAAGAAGGTGATCTTCACAAAGCGGCGGTGACTGTCAGTGTTGTTATAGTGCTCGACAATTTGTTTGTGCTTCCTGAAAACGTGCACCCGCAAAGTGAGTCCACATTGTATTATAATATTAATACGTTTATTTGAAAGCCAAAGTTATTATCTTACTGCGCTATTCGCAGAACAGTAATCGATTATCCCAGATTTAGGTTCTGAATCGAATCTTTGAATAGATAATAGAAGTAGTTTAAGAAAAAAACTATGAGCAAGGTCAATTCCGCGAATGTTGTCCAAAACACTGAGCTCTACATAAAGCGATAATCTCTACAGCGCGCCACGATATCCCCCACCAGAATAGAGGTATATTCAACTCTATTTGTACAGGACAGAAGTTTCCCTTTCAAACATACTAACTATACCGGTCTCTACCAAGCAAAAATAACATCATTCTATTTACGACATAACATTCAATCGAATGAATAACATAATATTGTCTATATAAATCGCCCAAAGCTTGCGAATTAGTAGAAGATGTAAAACAAAATCATTTAATGAAATGGAGTTTTAAATATTACTGCAATATTTCTGTTTATTGGAAGAACTGTTATCTCTCCAGATAAGTATACAGCGCTAGTTTTTAGCCAAAACGTTTAAACTTAAATGCGTTACAATACTATAGGGGGAGCTTCAGTCAGACCACCAAACTGAACAAGTTTCCAGCCATTCTAAGTTCTGGCTTAGAAATTAAAATTTTTCCCGTGGGTGTCGTTGAGGTGACTAAGGGATAAGGTTTCATAAGCAGTGTGTCTGTGTCTGTGGGCAAAACGCTAGCCCCTTTCACCACCAGGAGTGCGATTTTTGAAACTCATTCGCTGAGTTCAGCAGTTGAAAATGTCTAAATTACTATTGAGATATATATGCATCTTTCTACTGCTGATTTGACTTTCAAAAATCGCACTCGTGGAGCATGATTTTTGAGAGCCAAATCAGCAGTAGAAAAATGCATATCTCCATAGTAATATTAACTATTAAATTAATATCAACTAAAAATCGCTCTCCAGGAGTGCGACTTTTGAATCTCATTCGCCGAGTTCAGCAGTTGAAAATGTCAAGCAGTAGAAAGATGCGTATCTCCATACATTTTCAACTGCTGAGTTCAACGTTTCGAACTCAGCAGTCAAAAATGTCAAAATAACTATGAAGATACGCATCTTCCTACCGCTGATTTGACTTTCAAAAATCGCACTCGTGTAGTATGATTTTTGAATGTCAAATCATACGTAGAAAGATGCATGTCTCATAGTAATTTTGACATTTTCAACTGCTGAGCTCAGTGAATAAGATTCAAAAATCGCACTCCAGGAGTGCGATTTTTGAAACTTATTCTTTGAACTCAGCAGTTGAAAATGTCAATATTACTACGGAGACGTGCATCTTTCTACTGCTGATTTGACATTAAAAAATCATACTCCAGGAGAGCGATTTTTGAAAGTCAAATCAGCAGTAGGAAGATGCGTATCTCCATAGTAATTTTGACATTTTCAACTGCTGAACTCAGCGAATGAGATTCAAAAATCGCACTCCAGGTCGTATTGGACAAGATTAATTTTTTTTTAATCACTTATTGAATAAATTAAAAACATGGTTAAATAAAAATAAGCAATACTTTGGTATTTTTCCGATTTCATTCTTGGTCAATATATTTCTGTGTTTAATTTATAATAAAATTTTCTAAAAATGTTGACCTTAGCTGTACCTGTAGCTGGCCGCCTTAGTTTTGAGAAATAAATAAAAAACAGTCATAAAAAAGTCCATCAAATTCATCCTTCAATCTTTGAATTTTTCAAATAACTCAAGAAATAATCGATAAAAAATCTAATAATTTATATTAATCAGCATACGCTGAAGAAGCAATTGCGATGCGTATTTGAAGTCTTCCAATCGGCATTGGGCACACATGGTGGAATTAACTTCCTTTCACCCTCCCTGAGGGTAGACCTGTGCCCTGCAGTGGGACGTATAAAAGGCTGATGATGATGATGATGATTACATAATCTCCAAATGGTTTTTATGAAATGTTATCCATATTGATAACAATCAGTAGATTATTATTTTTTGTTTTTGCAGTGCAAATATTATGAAAATGGTAACTAACCTTTAGGACCAAGTGAAGCTATAATATGGATAACATTTCTGCAAGTTTAAAATAATAAGAACTGAAGTAAAACAAAACATTTATTTAAATAACAATAACATAATAACAATAATATCAAGGTATAAGTTTTGTACAGTATTTGTTTGGCAAAAACAATCAATTTTGGTAAGTTTAAAGTCAATTTAAAAACAAAACGAGGAATATTATATTTAATTTGAGCACTTCATGCTTTATAGTTGTAATAAAATAGTATAAATTGTAAATTAAGGAACTAATTATGCTGATATATTTGCTTACCTAATTGTAGCCTTATAAGGCACTGAAGATAAATTAATTATAGTGTATTATACATACATACATAACTACACAACCGTAATCTTTCTCTTTCGGGGTATAGTATAGTGTAATAAATAATAATGTGCATGTACAAACACCAAAATGGAAGACTATAGAAAAATACACACATTCCTTAAAACTAGTATAAAATGTTTTCTTTGGCTTAAAGCTGCTCTAAAAACATGAATAAAATTAACAATTTGGTCTAATTTGTGAATATACATGTGGTTAGGTAAGTTCTGTACAAAGTAAGATATGCTAGATAACTCTGGTTTCCCTTCAAAATGTATAAGATATGCTAGATTTCAAATATTATTGATGTTGAACATGTTACAGCCATGTTGTGCTATTTCGAATCAAATTAAAGATTGAAAAATTCAGTCTCGGGCGGGACTTGAACCCGCACCCTTCCAAACCGGGGAAGTGCGTTATCCAATTTCGCTACCGAGTCCACTAGCCAGAGAATGAGGGTGCGGGTTCAAGTCCCGCCTGAGACTGAATTTTTCATCAATTTGATATGCTAGATTGTTTGTACAGATTACTAATTCTTATTTAAGATTGTCATTTCTCATTTGCAATTATACCTACATTATTCTTAATATACTATCTCAAGCACCAGTCATCTTAAATTACTAAACTCTAATGTAAAATTAACATTGAACATTGTGCTACTTTTTGAAAATAGGATCTAAATATGCAATAACTTTAGGCCATATTTCATCGGACGTGCGACCTGTAAACTCTTTCAGAATACCTTTTTCTTTGTAGAACTCAATGACGGGCCTGGTGACACTCTCATAGATTTCTAAACGTTTCTGCACTGCCTCTGGTTTATCATCTGGTCTCTGAATTAAGTCATCTCCAGTCTCATCATCCTTGCCGGCCACTTTTGGTGTATTGAAACCGATGTTATAAACTCTTCCGGACTGCAAATGGACCCAGCGGCTTTTCACTCTGTCGATTATAACCTCAAATGGCACATTGAGGTTTAAAACAACATCAACTGGCTGTACCTTCCAAAGTGCATTTGCTTGTGCCACTGTTCTAGGGAAGCCATCCAATAACCATGGTTTTCCACTGACTTTATCCAATTCCATTATCATAAACTTTATCATTACATCATCCGGGACCAGCTGCCCTTCGTTTAGGTATTTCTTTACCTCTTTTCCCAGCGATGTTTGCTTCTCGATGTGGTCTCGCAACTTGTCGCCACTGGATACATGTTCTATTGTATATTTCTTCACTATTCGCGACGATATCGTGCCCTTTCCAGAGGCTGGCGCGCCTAGTATAAGAGCCTTTAGTAGTTTAGACTTCACAGTCATTTTGTGAGATGAACTTTGTACTTGACGTGTACTTTGGCACTAATATAAGTTTACACCTAACCTATACGCGCGCGGTCATAATATTTCCTCAATGATATAATAAAACGACCTTGCATCCAAAACTACTGAGTTATATTGATTATGAACACTCTTTGAATCTGATTTGGGTTTGATTATCTTCCTAAATAAGATAAAAACACTCAAAATTACCTTATCAAATTCGCAATAGCGATAAATATTCTGCAACTCAAGATCTCCTCGAATATTACGTAAAATTGTGCTGCTGCTTATTTAGAGCGGTTAATCTTACTATTATTAATAGTTTTAATAGTGTTAATCACACACAATTGGATAAATTTGTATAAAATAAACAAAACAAACTTTGCTTCACATATCACAAATCCAGCACAGATGAAAAAATTGAACTGTCACCTACGACTGTCACTTTGATCTTTCGAGCGTTCACGAAGACTACTTCAAAGCTAATAAAAGCATTTTCAAAGATGACTACGATGCAAATAGAACCGTTTTGTTTTAATCGTTTTGCATTGCTTAGAAATAGATTGTGCTGCTAATCAACATACGTTCATCTAATGCTAAGATCTAATGATACACCATTGATACAATACACTCATGGGATACACTACAACACAGTATACCTAGTAGGTAGTAGTACCGTAGTACACATACCTACATAGATAAATTCACGATCGTACATATTCGGGGTTACAGGGTAGTCAGAAATTTTCCTACAACTAACCAACCAACTTTTGCGTGGAGTACTATTATTTTTAACGATAACTAATTTTTTAATAACAGAATGGCGCTTGTGATGCTGCCTTGCGACCTTCCGTGGTGGACCACGGTTCAGCGCCACCTAAAGCATCTACTCTTGGCTTCGTCTTCGGCCAAACTGACTGCCAGTATGATGAAAATACACGATATGTGCAAGTAAGTTTAATTGCAAGTTCTGCCAGAAGTTAATTATTATATACAGATGCCGCGTTTGAGGTCTTTTACAAGCTCAGTGGCGCCCTCGTCACAATAATAAAGATTTCTCAATAAAGAAAGCCTAAATTTAAAAAGTGCTACTCCAATAAACTACAAAAGCCTTCAAGCTATTGTTTTACAATACTTTTATAGGTTCTAAACATTCCACTTATAGTTATTTTGAAATAAAAGTCACTCTTTTTGAGTGGCCCTTTATTAAAATCTGAAACTAGGTCTACGTACACCGTGGAATCGGGGTCGTTTTATGCCGGAACAGAATTCTTCAGACCATCAAACTGAACAAATTTTACTATGGGACCAACTTTGAAATCTCGACAAAAAATCTGCTATTTGAAATAGCTTGCTACGGTAAACAGTTGCATTACTATAAGGGGTGATATTTTAGCGTGATTGTACCTATGATACTGAGCAAATCTAACACCCTGGCTGTTTACCCTAACACGGTGTTATACAGGGTGTTAGTAACACCCTGTATAAGTAATTGACATTTTCAATGGAACAGACTATGACTATTGACATTTTTCGCGATTTCGATGTCGGCTTTATAGTGAAAGCTGTTCAGTTTGATGGTCTGAAGCACCCTTGTTTCGGCTTAAAAACGACCCCGATTCAACGTTAATATAGGTAATTAGGGTTCCGTACCCAAAAGGTGAAAAAATAGGGTCCCGCCCTATTACTTAAGCCTACGTTGTCCGTCCGTCCGTCCGTCCGTCCGTCCGTCCGTCCGTCTGTCTGTCTGTCTGTCCGTCTGTCCGTCCGTCCGTCCGACTGTCCTACCTATTTAGGGCTGTAACTTTGGAACCGTAATAGCTAGATAGTTGAAATTTTCTCAGATTATGCGTTATTGCAGCGGATTTGTTAACAAATAATAAAAATGTCAAATAGTTAAAAATTAAGGGGGGTTCTTAACGAGGAACAAGTTTTTATCAACGTTTTTTCTTCACGCTCTATCGTAAAAACGGTAATACATACAAGCGTCAAACTTAGTGTGATTATAAAGCATACTCTACAGAATAACAACAAATACTAAAAACCGGCCAAGTGTGAGTCGGTCTCGCGCTAAAGGTCCCGGACAAAAAAGTTTTTTTTTTCTATGTTAATATAATGTTGTGTTCTGTAGTGGTGTGGTACGGAACCCACGGTCCGCGAGTAGCCCGACTCGCACTTGACTGCTTTTATTTTTTATTTCATCTCCTTGTTAACAGCATTGGAATAGATCCAGACGACGATGTTAAGGATCCTGAGCTCATGAAGGGTCTGGAGCAGTTTCTGGACGAAGAGTTTACTGAGGAGGAACGTAGACAGTTTCTGGATAACACCATCAGAATAATGGTGAACCGGGCTTTGCATCTCAAGAGATGGCGGCCTCCGAAAGGATTAATATTTAGCTTGCAACAACAAAGTAAGTTAAGAACTTAGATTAACATCAGGACACCGATTTTTGAATCTCATTCGAGTTCAGCAGTTGAAAATGACAAAATAACTGTGAAAATATGCATCTTTCTACTGCTGATTTGACTTTCAAAAATCATAGTTACTTCAGGAGTGCGATTTTCGAAAGTCAAATCAGCAGTAGAAAGATGCTTATCTCCATAGTAATTTTAACATTTTCAACTGCAAAATGAGATTCAAAAATCGCACTCCTGTTTAAAATCGGAAGTGCGTTTTTTGAAAGTCGCACACACGTATCAAGACTTGGGTTTGGGGTGGCGATGAATTTTGGGGGATTTTCATAGAAAAACGATGAAAAAAATTATAGCTCTATCACAGTTCCATGCAAATATTCGGATTGCACCATTCGAACATAATTTTTAAGTGTGAGATTCAAAAATAGCACTAGTGGATAAACGACTTTATCTGCAAGTTCTTCTCTCTAAAAAAAGAATCTCAAAAACAACGTTGTTTTGTATAGGCTATAGGTTTAAATGCGATGTCTATAATTTTGCAGGTGACGTTACGGAGCTGGACTATAACTTCGTATCGTCTCTGATTGCTCACGCATTCTTCTCCACTTTTCCAAAGAGGACGCTCAAAACACACCCCACGCTTCAAGACTTCAACTTTACGCATTTTTTTAAGAATTTACACAGGTAATCATGACTTTAATGACGCCCATTAATCATGCAATTTCGATTAATTCTTTATACCTACTTAAAAAAACGTACTCTTTATTTGTTACAGAAAATCGCAAAGAAACAAATTAAAAAGTTTATTACATTACTTCGAATGGTTAGATAAAAATAACAATGAAGGGTCTATTAAAATAACTCGACAGGTAAATATTTCCATTTTATAGTTACTTAATTTTAATTAACTAATTAATAAAAATTTACAAACAACCATTAACCACCAACCACACTTGTTTTATTTAAATGAAAAAGCGTCAGTCGGTGGCACAGGTCGGTAGCGAATTGCGGAGAGGTACCCTGAAGGCCTGGGTTCGAATCCGCTCGTACAACTTGCCATTTACCAATGCGTGTTTCTAACTTCAAGCGGTATTTACTTACGGTACGCAAATACCGATTGCTCTCAAACGGTGAAGGAAAACATTGTAATGAATCCTGCATACCCTAAAGAAGAAATTCTGATGCGCATGTGAAGTCTACCAATCTGCATTGACGCACGCGTGGTGGACTGACGCCCATACACCCTCCCCGAGGGTAGGTCTGTGTCCTGCAGTGGGACATAATAAACTGATAATGGCACTTAATAACAAGCACAGAGCTTATTAAGTACCTACGATATAAGTGCCTCTAAATACGTCAGTATACTTAATTAAACATGCTTCAGGTTATGACATCGAAACAATGGTTAACCATAGAAGACTGGCAGGAATGCACGCTGCCTCTGTGCAAGCTGCTCGTGAGACACGAGGGTCGCCCGGAGAGATGCGAGAACGACGAAGCTATTCGGGTCTGCTTTGCGTCCAGAAGGATTGGTGGGGATGTGTTGGTTGATGGGGAGTCACAGGTAAACATCGTCACGATTTAGCTAAAGCAATCTTCTTTTAAGAGCACACATTTACGCAAAAACAAAGACAATAATATACGTAGACAATAATATAGTACGTATAGCTACAAAAGCAGGCTTCATCTACTAGTATAAGAGATAAGTGTAGGTACTTTTTGCAACCATCAGCTGCAAGGCTGATTCAGTGTTTAGCATCTCTTGATGGGCATGGACTAGGTCTATCTGCATAACTCCAGTCGGTTTAGGAGCTACCGATGTTTAAAGGTCAGTAAAAAATTAACGATCAGCTCAGTTGATCGTTTGATATTATTGAAGAATGACCTGTAGCTATGTGAACAGTAAAAAACACACTTATCTCTTATAATATACGGCGAAGTTTGCTTTTTGCCCAAAGAGAAATAAAGCCAATCGTCACGCGTCTGGGATATAGCAATGTGTGCACAAAAAAACGTTAGTCTTAAAAAGCCTTAGTTCGAACTCCCGTATGTCAAAACCCATAAATTTTAGAACCTACTTAGTTCGAACTATGACTTAAAAATCTGCAAATTAGCTATTTCACTTATAAGTATTTTTTCCAGGAATCGCTATCAATGTTTATGATGCCGGAATTGCTGCCGGCCATGCTATCGGTAGAGGCGCTGGAAGACAACGAGGTATTGAAGATAGAAGGTCTCAGAACTTTCAGCCGGATTTGCGACAAGAAGCAGAAAACTAAAATTGAACTTCTTAATGAACCGAAGACGGTAAGCCTTCCTGGATATTCCTACGCGTAGGTAGGTTCCTACGGAAAATTAAAAATATTAAAGAAAAGTTAAGATAAGAATATTAAAGTAAAGAAAAACATTTACTAGCAATAAGATAAAACATGTCACATATACCAGCGAATCTATCATTTCATATCTTTTACCCAATCTTTTGGGTGGTTACCTACCCAAGCAAGACCCTACCTGGTCAAGTACTTATACAGAGAAATAATGGATTATCTAGTAATAAAGCTGCAGGCGACTGTGCGCTACTATATATAAATAATAGGAATACTCTACCAGTGCAGTGTAAACAAGGTGCTGAATCATATTTTCTAAGAAAATTTTAATTTAGAATTTGTTTTTTTTTTATACAGGTGCAAGGAAAAGTTTCATTAACCTTTAAACCACATACTCTAACCATCAAACTGAACAGCTTTTACTAAGGGAGCAAACCTGTCAGAACGAAAAAAAATCTGCTATTCCATACTAAACTGCAACCAGTACATACTCGACTCAAACGTATGGAGCAGCGGTTTTTTTTATTCTGACAGCTTTGCTCCCATAATGAAAATTATGCGGTTTACAGGTTATAGATACTTTTCCTTACACCCCGTATATACACGAAAGAAACCTAACAATGCGTATGTTTATTATAGGTGACTGTGTGCATGATGGACGCAGAAGATTATAGCGCTTTACCCCTTGGTCAGTGGGAGGAAGACAACGTACTGCGGGAGCTCAACAAATGTCTCCTGGCCTTTCAGCAAACCCCGATGAAGAGCAGAGACAATCCGAGGCATGAGCGAAGACTATCTCCTATCGGTTGGTATTTCATAAATAATTAAAATAAAAGAACACCGTGAAATCCCTTTGCCCAAAGGGCAATGGAGAGGGCTATGCTCGGAGTTTCCCTGCGAGATCGTATCAGAAATGAAGAGATCCGCAGAAGAAAAAGAATTGCTAAACTAAAGTAGCAGTAGGCGGGGGGGCACATTGCCCCCAGAACCGATGGCCGATGGGGCCGAAAAGTACTCGAGTGACGACCGCGTATCGGGCAGCGCAGCTTGGGTAGGCCCCCCACACTGTGGACCGACGACCTGGTGAAGGCGGCGGGGACCCGTTGCATGGGGGCAACGCAGGACCGGTCGTTATGACAATCGTTGGGAGAGACTTATGTCCAGCAGTGGACGTCCATCGGCTGAGATGATGATGATATGAAATAATTAAAATTGAAAAACATCAGGAGCTTGTTTGTGCTTGGCGTCACATTTATAAAAAAAATATTCGGTTTATTTCTCGATGGTTTCAGGAGAATCCTTTAGCCACACGCCTCCAGAAGTAGAAGCAACTGTGATGATAAAGCAGACATCATCGTGCAGCACAATCAATAGCTACAACAGTAGAAGTCCATCGCCGCAAAACTACTGCGCAGCTACCCTCAACTTGAACGATCCTAGTACGTTTAATAATTTCACTTTAGTGTTTAAGATAGCAGCTTTGAAAAAAAAAAAACGGTCAAGCGCGAGTCGGGCTACTCGCGCACCGAAGGTTCCGTGCCACACCACCACAGAACACAACATTATTAACTTAGAAAAAAACTTTTTTTGTCCGTGTTTAGCGCGAGACCGACTCACACTTGGCCGGTTTTTAGTATTTGTTGTTATTCTGTAGAGTTTGCTCTACAATCACACTAAGTTTGACGCTTGTATGTATTACCGTTTTTACGATAGAGCGTGAAGAAAAAACGTTGATTAGAACTAGTTTCTTGTTGAGAACCCCCCTTAATTTTGAACTTTTTGACATTTTTATTATTTGTTAACAAATCCGCCGTCATAACGCATAATCTGATAAAATCCCGGGAAGGGTCCCGTTTTCACCCTTTGGGTCCCGTTTTCACCCTTTGGGTACGGAATCCTAAAAATTCATCATCCCTATTAAATATACATGATGGTAATATGCTAATATTAATGATGGTATTTTTCTTTAGGTGTAGAGTTATCAAAGCGAAAATGCTGGCTATCTCCAGACGAAGCAACGTTAAACAACCGACGAGGACGGTTCATAGTTTTGGGGTCCTCCGGCGAATGTCTCCCAGTAACACGAAGTCCGGGACATACAAACAGAGATTCACAGGAGGACAGTCTCTATTCGAGCTGTAATTCGAGTGACGATGAATATCACAGCGCCAATGATAGTTTCGATTATGGTAAGTATCAAAAATCTAAATCAAGCTTTATAATCTTACGAGCTTTTACCCGCGACTTCGTCCGCATAAATTATATACCAGATTTTAAGTCAGATGATAAGCTATCAAACAAAAAAAGTTTCATCAAAATCGGTTCAGTAGTTTTTGCGTGATACTCGAACAAACAAACACCCAAACAAACAAACAAATAAACAAACAAACAAATAAACAAACAAACAGACAGAAAATCCAAAAATTTGTGATTTGGAATCAGGGACAGGTAAAAACCATGTCGTAATTTTTATTTTGTAAATATCTTCAATGTACAGACTCACTTCTGTTAAGTGGGGTCCGATGCGCCATGTTATCGTGTTTGCAAACATTGTTTTCTAACTTTCCCCTCCCCCGCAGGCGAACGCGGATGATGTTATCCATTTGCATCGGAAAACATCACCCGCGTTCGCCTATAATTTATGCGGACGAAGAATTTTTCGTCCATGATTCCAAATCACAATTTTTTTTATTTTTTGTCTGTCTGTTTATTTGTTTGTTTGTTTGTGTATTTGTTTGTTTGTTTGATCGAGCATCACGCAAAAACTAATGAACCGATTTTGATGAAACTTTTTTTGTTTGATAGCTTATGATCTGACTTAAAATCTGGTATTGGTATATAATTTACCGAAGACGCGGGAAAATGCTCGTTTTCTGTAGAGTCCTTAGACATCAGTGATTAAAGTAGAACAGTTTTTAAAAACCTGTCAAATACACTATTGAAAGTATTAAATGAATATACGACTTTGTACACACGGCGACACATCAGGTTACGCACCCTATATACCCATAACTACACTACGTACAAAACACAAAATAGTACGGTAGAGAGCCTGCATAGACGCGGCTGCCGGCGCGGGCGCAGCGTGCTGTGAGACGAAATTACAACAACATACCGCACCCTTTCGCACGATTCGCAGCGTTAACTTCTAATAGTTCAAAGTCCAAACAGGGTAACCTGACCTGTCGCCGTATGTACTTACCTTGATATCATAACAGGTGGCAGCGAAGACGAAGGCCGAGGCGAGAGTGCTCGTCCGAATTCATTCCAATATTCCAAAGAGTTGTCAACCGAGGAGAGGCGGATTAGTTTCGCGGACAGACTCCGGGAGGCTCTGCGGCGAGAGGCAGATAACTCTTGCACGACCAGCACTACAGGAGACTGGTCGACGGACAGTTCCAGCTACGCTGTCGGTGTCAGCATATCAGGGGCTGGTGTTAATGACAACGATATCAGGTACCGCAACCATTCAGAAAAATATACAATGGTCCTTCGAAGAGGCTATCCTCTTAAAGTCCGGCTCGAAGGACCATTATATATTTTTCTTAACATTAGGCGGCCTGAAATGGTAATTTGGAGAATAGGTCACTTTTCCGACTGTATACGTATTTGTCCGATCCGCCACACCCCGCCGACTAGATTGCGAAAGAGACAACTGTAACTCGGACCGATTTTATCGACATAAAATCGACGACATCTGCATTTCGTATTCCTCTGTTTCCTCCTCCAAAACTAAACCGATTTTAATAATTTTTTCAAGAATAATATGAAAAGATTTGGGCTATGTCTGTATGTTTTACTTTTTTTGTTTATATTCGTCAAATTTGTTTGCTGGATGTTTGAAAACGGGCACAAAACATAGGGACATAGCAAAGGTAACATAGATTGTATGCTAAAACTTTTTTTGCTCTAGTGTCATTTCATTACTCATTATCCAGGGAGGAAACAGGGGAATATGTATATACTGTGTGTAGTGTTTATGTTTTGGTGTAAAATAAAGTATATTTGTTTGTTTGATGTTTAAATACGTTTGTATTTAAATGTACGAAAAAACCGTACCCGCCTATCCTCTTAATTATACAAATGATTTCAGAGTAAAACGCGGCGGTTCAGTTGGTTTCGTGCTCACGGAGAAAGAGACCGTAAGCAACGGTAACCCTCCAACGAGACACCCGCCGCTAGGGAGGCAGCAGACAGGGAACAGCTCCAAGTATAGCTTCAGTACCGAATACACGTCGGAGCTGGAAGAAGTGTATGAGCAATTCAACCAGTGGCTGAGCGACCCTATCGTTGACGCGGAATCTGGAGAACATAAACCTAGAGAGTTGGACCCGAGAGACTTGGCTGTGATAAGGTAAACGTTTGTCCTCTTTGCCCTCGGTCATCCGTGACCACAGATCACAAAAACTAAAGGGAGATGTGAAAAGGGGGCGGGGCCAGTGTCGCAGCAATATGCGCATAAACGGAACACATTGCTCGCAACAGTAATGAATGATTCAATATATTGAGAGTTGAGAATATGTGATTATGTGTGAATAGTTTACAATGCTTGCGTAGTACCAAAGATTATTCGAACGTTGAGTTCTAATACCGCAATGGATAATGAGCACATTCAAGCTAACAAAATACTTTCTATCGCGTGGTACTGGTGGTAATGCGACACAAGGTTTCGTAATCAGCGCGTTGGTCTCTAGAACTCTATGTCCGTGACTTAGTAAATACTTAAGTATTACTCAAGTATTTTTCAATGTCTTTCGGCACAGATTTGCGGGGTCCCTGCTAAAGCGTACACTAAGTGAATCAATGGCGATGGGCACGGGCGGGGTCGGCTCGGCGGAGGCGGCGGAAGCTGCCGAGCTGTACGGGCGAGACATCCGGGACCGCGCCGCTCCACGCCGCATCGCGCTCGCCGCTAGATCTCTTTCTTTAGAGCTGGCTAGGCAACGGCATCGGCTGGCTGCACAATTGGTGAGTTTTATGTTTCTTCATAACAATTCATTAATACGAATAAACACTCGAGCTGCGTTCTATTTGCACCCAGAGTGCACCCAGAGTGCACCCCGAGCGCAACTTTTCACACTAAACGCCGTTCAGAACCTCGGTGAAAGACGTTTTACTATAGAGCGAGTTGAAAAAACAACCGCACAAAAAGGTTCAGAACGCAGCTTTGGATTGAAATGTATGCAATTATGTGGGTAGATACCGAAATTACACAACATTACATTATGGTAGTGTATTAACACGAGTGCGATTTTTGAAACTCATTCGTTGAACTCAGCAGTTGAAAATGTCAAAAAATTGCTATGGATAGGTACATGCATCTTTCTACTGTAGATTTGACTTTCAAATCGCACTCCTGAAGTATGATTTTTGAAAGTCAAATCAGCAGGAGAAAGATGCATATCGGCACTGGATAGTAATTTTGACATTTTCAACTGCTAAGTTCAGCGAATGAGTTTCAAAAATCGCATTCCAGGTCACAGGACTCTTATGTAAAAACCTATTTGAGTCCTTATTATACAGGGTCTTACTTATTATGCGGTCGGTTCCTGAAAGGTATGATCAGACCATGAAACTAAACAACTTTTACTTATGAAAAAAAAAAAAAAAAAAAAAAAAAAAAATATTTATTTGCAATAAACTTATTAAAATCATGAAGCAAAAACAGCTGTAACATACAAATCTGCAAACCTACTCGACCCAAATGTATGGGGCGATTTCGATGTTAGTCCCACATTATCCCATAAAAAATTTCTTCAGTTTGATGGTCTGATAATTCCCTTATACAAAACCGTGAGCAAAGACCTGTCGCATGACTATAAACATTTATAAACACTTTTCGTGGGAAAAGCATCTTTCCTATGACAATGTAGATTCACACACTGGTATATGTTTTGACAGAAACGTAAAGTAAAAGAGTCTATACCGGAGGAGATCTTAAACAGCACGCGGCCCAGCGCAGGAGAAACAAAGAGAGAGGGCTCAAGATCCCTCAGTACTTCCACAGAAACTAGCTCCACCCAAGTGTCTAACCCCACCTTTAGGAAGAAAAAGTTGAATTGGATGATAAACATGATTGTTGACACTATAGAGGAAACTGTCGAATGCGAACCGGTCACGTTAAAGCTAAAGAAACCAAAGGTTAGGTCGTGGTCTTAGTCTGCCGCTAATTTTCTACCATGCAAATAATTACTAACAATTGTAATCGAAACGCTAAAATTATAGAAGTACGATATATTCATCTTTGCTTTCTGTCGAAACATATATTTTATTTGCATGAATTGAACTTTAGTTTGCTAAGCTACAATGGACACAAGTTATAATTATAACAATCGTGTAACAAAAGCTACAATGCACAAATTATCACCGTTATTTGCACATTACTTTACTAAATTATGTTACTACAAAACTTGTCTGTGTCTACCAGTTTTTCTAAGTGTTTTAATTTTCACAAATCGCTGTTATAAGAGGACAGGCGGGCTGCTTCGATCAAATATAGGCTGGAATGGGAATTTGGAGAATAGGTCCGACTGTATACAACCCGGGCGAATTAACTTGGCACCTGGCTCGCACGTGGCTCGGAATAAAACACTCGGAAAGAATAACTCATAAATGCTATAGAGCAGGGACACGTGCTACGGTAACTGAAATGCTATGCTACGGCCTCGCACGGTGGCGGCGGGGTCCCGCGGGGGGTAGCAGGAGGTGTGTCAAATTCCGAGCCACGCGTGCAACCAGGTGCCAAGTTAATTCGCCCGGGTTTGTACGTATTTTGTCCGATCCGCCCCCCCCCCCCCCCCCCCACCCGCACGCTCCGCTCCGCTGTACTCCGCTAACTAGAGTGCGAAAAAGACAACCGCAGCTCGGACCAATTTTATCTACATAAAATCTACGACATCAGCATTTTGTATTCCCCTGTTTCCTCCTCCAGAACTAAACCGATTTTAAATAATTCTTTCGAGAATAATGAGACTTTGGCTATGCCTGCATGTTTTGATTTTTTTGTTTATATTCGTCTTTGTTTGCAGGATGTCTGAAAACGGGCGGTAAAATTGGTAATTTTCGAAGGTCCCTAGTTCTTACAGTAATTAATTAAAGCAAAAAAAGCAAAACATAGGGACATAGCAGAGGTAACGATAGTATGGTAAAAAATTGTTTGCTCTAGTGTCATTACAGGAAACAGGGGAATACGGAAAAAACGGTACCCGTCTATCCTCTTAAGGCCGCATAATTTACAAAACAATATTGGAGACGCATTTTTCTATTACGTCATCTAATCAAATAATAAATCTGCAGCTAAACCAACTAGCGTACAAGATAGTGTCGGGCGGGTCCTGCCGGCCGGTGGCCAGCGGCAACTGGGGCTGTGGGCGGCGGCAGAAGGGGCACCCGCAGCTCAAGCTGCTGCTGCAGTGGCTGGCGGCGAGCGTCTCCGGAGTCCCCGCACTACTCTATTACACGTTTGGCAATGAAAAACTTTTCAAGGTAAGCTGAATTAGAAAGTAATGCAACTGTTTACCCTAGCACCCTGTACATTTATAACACAGCTCTACAAAAAAAAAAATTTTTTTGACCTGGATATTTTTGAAAATTTTTATGTTTTCAAGTGCCCAAATTACGAATACGTTCATGAAAGTACTGAATGGGCTCTTGTTCTTTATGATTTTCACATATCTTATATTTTAAATAATTATTGGTTTGTTAGTAATAAAATTTATTTTCTCAGAAACAACGAGAGCAAATCTTACAAAATCATTGATAGTTTTATGAATTGTGAGCATAAATATATCCAAAATCAATCTTATATCTAGGGCAACAAAACCACTGTAGACCAGAAAAAACGGCCTGTATAATACAGGCCGTTTTATTATAAAACTGTAACAGAAGTGTGTCTGTCTCACACATTCAAAATATTTACAAAAAAATAATGGTTTACAAAAATTCCCAAAATCTACCTTTTTTTAGAATTTTCGTCTGTTTATTGTTGTTGGAAACAGCGCTCCGCAAAAACTACACAACCGATTTTGATGAAACTTAAAACTGATTTGACTTAAAATCTGATCCATAATTTGTGCGGACGAAATCGCGGGTAAACTCTACAAATAAAAATAAAAATGTCTTTGTTCCCAGCTGGACACGCTAGTTCGAGTCATAGTAGATAGAAAGTGGACAGTAGGCCAACTGACGCGGGCGGTGCTCAAGTTCTCGCGGCAGACACTGCACGAGCCGCACGTCATCCCCGACAACCACTCGCTCTTCGACGAGCTCATCGGCATAGAGAAGATACCCGACGACATATAGCATCTACCTTCCTCCATATATCAGTGGCATTACGATGAGGACATGAAACTTTAGTGCGAGTTCAAAACCCGTGAAGGCTGGTGCTTGGATTGTGTAACATTTTTTAGAATTTTTGGAGCCGTTTGAAAGTAAAGTGTGTGAAATTTTATATCAAGAAACAAGTTATTTTTGACAAACTGACTGTATAAAACCACAGCATAACTATATAGTCCTTACAGTAGGTAGGTACGGCAACGGATGTACTTGCGCAGAGCAACGGAGGGGGCCTTGCGGGGAAACGGGCGGCGGGGGTCGCGTTGGTGGTGGTGGGGCGGTTAGAAATTCAAAGTAGTGCTTTTGCTTGGGAGACGGCTGTCGCCACTTATCTTCCCGCTCACGCTGCTATAACTACTCATGCCCTCTCGCTCGCACCACGCCGCGCGCCTTATGGTGTTATGCAAATCATTGCATAACCTTTAGCGACACGTTCCACGCCTACTTTGACTTCTAACCCCTCTTATAATGTTCTGTGTGCTTGTCCAACACGTTCTCAGCCGGTTTTTTCGCAAGATGTTGCAATTTTTGTGGCAAGGCATAGAAATATCTGTTCGTTTGCTTGAATAGCTGAACACCTCGACGATGGAAATGGACAACAAAAAAAGAGAGATCACGGACATAACTCCGTATTCCTAAATATAACCTGTAATTATACTGTTGCTCCAACTATACTGCATTTACAACGTTAACCAATGCGTAACTAGTTATATTATTTACTTTTCTAACATTATGTATAAGAGCCCCCTCACACTAGCGTCTTTCGAGCGTCGTCTTCGTGCCAGCGTCCGCGCTGCGTCGACGCGACGTGTCGTCGTGCCAGCGTCCGCGCTGAGGTCCTGACGGATGAGGTCAACGGCCCGCAGAAACTATGACAGATGGACCTCGAACAAATGTCATAGAGGACCCTGGTCAGATTTCGTTGGCGGTGAAAAAAATCCAAAATTGCGATATCCAAGATGGCTGCCATGGAAATTTCAAACGCCAATGCAGCTTTTGGAGCATTCCATGGTCACGTAAGCGACAATCGTACGCGTTTTTTGAAGTTCACACCTTTTTAACACTTTAACTGAACCTTGCAGAAAATAATCAATGGAACCTACATATAGTTTAGGTAAAGCTTAACAAATACATGTAATTTATATTTAATAAATTTTGAAATTATCAGACTAATAATTCAAATAAAAAGCGTCACGTAAGCGACACTCAGTCAACCGCAATCGTAAGCTATGTGATAATCTTGTAATTTTTTGCGAACCTATTAAAACAAGGGATATATTTTTATTTGTAAACACTAAAATAAAGAATACATTTTTATTGAACACGCTTTTTATGAATATTACAATTACAAGTTTAAGAAAATCAAAACAAAAACGTTGTGTCACGTAGGCGACAGGCTTGTCACGTAGGCGACACGTACGATTTTAAAATATAAAGTTAGACGTTTTTGGCCGGAATACTATTTCTTCTGTACACGGAGTGGGTTTTTGCCCTCGTACGACTTCTCCGTCGCATTTCAAAACATGTAATTTTGATATCCCAGCGCAATCATCCACCTTTTCCCATGGACGTTTTCCTGCAATTTCCGCTTCAATCTGTGCTTGAGATATGTATACAGGGTGGTACAAAAATATAAATAAACATTTAAGGGGGTGGTTAAGACCATCAAACTGAACAACTTTCACTATGGGACCAATAAAGAAATCGCGTAAAAAAAATATCATCATCATCATCATACCAGCCGATAGACGTCCACTACTGGACATTGGCCTCCCCCAAAATGAGGAGATTTGCCATAATCGTCATGATGCGATGCGTTTGCGATGTTCCATACTAAAAGACAGATCTACTCGAGCTAAATGTATGGGACAAAAGATTTTTTTTTCGCAATTTTGATGTTGGTCCCATAGGGAAAGTTGTTCAGTTTGATGGTCTTAACCACCCCTTAAAAGTTTTCAATTATTATTGTTACTTCTGTAACACCCTGTATAATTTTGTAATTGAAGAATCACCTGCAGCTGAAGCTTCCGAATTATCTGATCTGTTCAAATCTAGTTGTTGCCGTCGTTTTATTTCCCTTTCTTGCCTCTTATCATTCCGTTTCTTTATTCGTAATTCTTCAAGTTGTTTTTCGCTCATTTTTTCCTTTTTTTCTTTTTGAAGCCTTTTAATCCTCTCACTTTCCTTCTTTTTGTACTGCGGATCATCCTTCTTTTTATTGCGAAATTTTCGCATCACTCGCACAGCTGTGGTGGATCCATCATAATTCTAGTGTTTCGTTAGGTATCTACGATTCTCGATAAATTCGTCACGTAGGCGACAACACACGTAAAGCCCAATAAATTTATTCAGACAAGCACAATGTCTTGATAATCCACCGCAAACTGATGCTTCTAGTGGGTTATGTTTATAAATAAAAGTAAAATCACACCTACCCGCAAGTTTAGTTTTTACGAGACTTAATGAGTTTATTTGTAACGTAAGCGACGCGATCCAGATGCGAAGTAATTTTTGAAAATATTTTTACAGATTTTCGTCCCAAAAACAAAATTCACTTTTTATATCGTAAATAAGAGTGTCAGCTTAATTCTCAAACAGGAAATAACAATAAAATTTCTACAAAAAAGGAAATATCAATCTTCGAATATGGTCAAGTTTTCATACTGAACATTAGACTAAGAGAGTAGTGTGTATTGGTCCGAATTTTATGAGAAGTTTAAAAGTAAAAGAAAAACTACTGATGTATACACAATAACTAATTAACTGCCTTGTTAATAAATACTTGTAAAATTATTAAAAGTGTAAATTTTTTTTAAATAAAAAGTTACCGATTTCCATGGAATGCTCCTTTTAAGGGTTCCCCGAACAGACTGAAAATTTTTATCTGGGGGTTTTCGGGGTTGCTGATTAATGATATGAAATCATTTTGTTTTTATCTTTAACTTTCATGAGGGTCGCCATACACATTTCATAATTTTTGAAATGCTGTTACATTCTCGGCCCCGTAGCCCTCAAAGGTTTAAGTCCTATGACAAAAATGCATACCACATTTTGTAGGAAATATTGTCAGGTTTAATTTGTCCATACAAAACATTTCGATATGACTTGCAGATTTCGAGAAATAAGCGAAAAACTGAAAAAGTCACCTTTAGAGCCCCCCCCCCCCCCCCCTTCCTCGAGCGTACCTCCCCTCACCAGGACTTTTTTTTTTCTTCAATATTACGTACCAAAGGAACGTTTAAAAAAAGTTTCAAAACTCCGGAAATTACTTCTCCAGAATTGTTGTTGTTGTTGTTGTGAGAATGGTATATTTCAGCTTAATTTTACTGGGTTATATTATGATTTATGACTGACGAGACGCGGTAACGGACGCTGGCTCGACGACGACGCTCGAAAGACGCTAGTGTAAGGAGGCTCTAATATCTATGCATCCCACAGTATAAGGTAGTTTTATATGTATAGCTGCGTATTATTTATGTTATGCAGTTAAATTGTGACTTCGACATACAAAGCAATATTAGCATTGGGATTTAACGAATAGATAGTATTTTTATACAAAATTATCAATTAGACTAAAGTTGAATACGTTATTATAAGTAATCAATCAGACATAGTTATGTACAGTCAACAGCACAAGCTTTACACATTCTTACAGGATTCTTCAAGAACTGAGAAATTAAGTAAACGAGATAGGAGTAGTCTTTGGTATAGTACAGTCGTCATTAGATAGATCATAGCAGACACGGTGTTCATATATTTCTGAGCAGTGTCAATTTTTTAATAAATTCTTAACAGTTTACGTAGCCATTAAAATCTGATCAAGTAGAATTAGAAGAGGTGTTCAGATATTCATAGAATCAATTGATATCTTTCACTGTAAAGAGTTTATTTAAAGTTTAAAACTGCTTAAAAATATACCATAATTACATGGTTGTAATGGGTCATTTTCGACCTAGTGGGCATAATGCATTTGGTTACGTATCCTTTATCCCCCCCCCCCCATAAACTTTTTTGCATATACAGGGTGTTAGGGTAAACAGTTGCATTGCTTTAGTTAGGGAGTAATTGTATCCGTGATACTGAATAACTTTCCCTAAGAAACCTATAGGCAAATTGTTGGACTTCCCATACTAAATGCATTCAGCTGATCCAACGTTTGTATGAAAAGACGATTTTTTTTGAGAATTTCCTGTAGGTTTCTTAGAGAAAGTTGTTCAGTAAAATGGGGACAATCACCCCTTAAAGTAATGCAACTGTTTACCCTAACAGCCTGTATTTTCACATGCTTTGTACAGACAAGCCAAGTTTTTAATTCTTTTATATTTAAAGATATTAATATTACTGTTATGTGCTGTTGACTGTACTTTTAATGAATAATTAAATTTACAAATAAAATACATTAGGTAAGACTATTATTAAGTCTGTATTTATAAGAACATTTACCAAGTTTATCAGCTTTCGAATATTATTATTGTAATAAAAACTAAAAAGATTTCGTATTTGTAAATATTGGCTAATGTCGATTTCTTAGTTGTGATGATTTAAACCAAAGGCTGACTGCAATAGGGCTCATTTTTACTTTACTACATTACATCTTAATACAAAACATCGCAAGATTTTGCCCACTACAGCTTTCGGTCTAAATCTTCGCTTCATATCTCATCTTATTATACCAAAATATGTAATCGGAATGAAATAACATTTTCTTGGATATTGGTTAGGTAATCTTTCAAGATATCATCGAAACGTTTTGAATTCATTCGACAAGGTCTTCCATACCAAGAATCTCAATGTGTCCAAAGATTTGTTAATTTTTGTGTAATTAAAGCATGAAATACTCAACCAGAGGATGCGTAATAAAATTATTGCGTAACAAATACGTATTTCATTTTAAACTTATGTACCCACGTTCCTGTCACGAACAAACATGAAAGAGATCTTCAGTCCCTGGTAATAAATTATACAGAAAACTATTTTCGTTTTGATATCTAGCGATTTACATCTAAGTGTAGCGACACACTATGCGGAATGTACGCGACGGAAATTCCTCCCGTTTACGCTCACAATGCTTTTTTTAGTTACCTATGACACACTGGTCGAAATTCCGTCGCATTTTGGCGTACAGCGGAATTTCGGTCTGGCGGAAGTTCGGCAACAACGCATTCTATGCATTATGTATAGGAAACGACACATTATCCGCGGCGGAATGGTGTCATCTCAGCCGAATACGTCGGAACGGAAAATCAGCCGCCAAAATTCCGCCGCGGAAGTTCCGTATAGTGTGTCCGCGCACTTAGCGATCACATTTCGACATTGGTAAACGGGACATGTTTACCGCCACTTGTCCGATTGCCAAAATTCCGAGCCAAATAACCCTCAGGAATAATCTAATTAATATTTGTTTTATACAGAGGCATGCCGCCAATGAAACATAATTATACTTCATTAAAATATTTATTAAAGTATGCTAAATTTACAAATTCAGTCGCGACACTGGCGCCGTCGCCGTCTTAAGACGAGTTATTTACATCGCTGACTTTAATATGATCACAAATACAGCACAGGCACAGAATAACTTTACAGGGTGCAAGTGACAGCCTACCCGGCTAGGCTTCCCGACTAAAATGTATGGGACAACAGATTTTTTTTTCGCGTTTCCCGATGTAGGCTCCATAGTGAAAGTTGTTCAGTTTGATGGTCTGAGTTCACCGTTTCAGTATTTATTAGGCTGTCACATACACCCTGTATAGTCCTTACAGTACGGCAACGGATGTACTTGCGCAGAGCAACGGAGGGGGCCTTGCGGGGAAGCGGGTGGCGGAGGTCGCATCTCGAGCTCTGTATACAGAGGTCGGGATCGCCTTGCATATCTGCGCATGACAGCGTAAATAGACCGGCGCGGCGGCATTGAACGCCATACGTTGCGATACTGTAAGCCTTATAATAATACGATCTGTCGCCTTTCACGTCATCAATTTGCGCGAGCATCCCTACCACTTTAGCAGAGCGCTCATTAATCGTTGTGCGACCTGCACTAGTTGTTTAAAGTAGATTTTCCTTACAGTGTCTCGACAGATCAAACAATTCATACAAAAGCAATGATTTTTGCTTCTTCTCTTAGATATAGAGGTAGGTAATATCAGATATAATTAATAAAGCTCACAAACATTTAAAACAGTGGCTAAAGATCTTAAACAGCAGTAAAGTGAACCACTTTTACCAAAATTAAATGCCGTAAGTTTCCTAAATCGTTTGAGGATAAAATAAATGGAAAAACACTAAATGGATACAAAATAGCACTCACGTTCATTTTCCACTAGTCCTATCCTTTCATTGTGTCCAATGTAGTTAGATATTAACGTCCCCCCTAAAAGAAGAGTCCCCTCATTCGACGGCCCATGCCCTGCCGGTCGTATAGTACGTTGAATCTGTTTACTAGTTGATTGATGCCATTGCAGCCCTTTGTTATAGTTCCCAGGTAGGTCATGAGAGCCACATCATTACATTGCTGTGGAAGGAACAAAAATTTACATTAATAAAACATAAGACAGACAATTCAAAGCTTTAAAATATGACCTCTAAAGGTGCGTACGGACTAGAGGCAGCCTCAGGGTGAGCAGCCTCGGCACGCACGGCTCGTGTGGAGGCTGCCTCGGTAAATAATTAAAACAACATGAGGCAGCAGGCTGAGGCAACGTGTCTCGGGTCGAGCCACGAAAAACAAAATGGCGGCGCGACAAAATGGCGCCGCGCCGGATCGACAGCTGATCGAAACCGTGCTCAAAATCACGTCCACACTTGCGAGGCACGTACGCCGAGGCGCCTTTGAGCACAGTCAAAAAACCGACACCGAATGGTACGCGTGAGGCACGCCTCGGGCTGAGGCACGTACGCACTTGAGTGCCTCAGGCGAGGCTGCCTCTAGTCCGTACGCACCTTAACAGGGTATGTTGACTGCCTCTAATCAATACACGCACTAAGCCTAAGGCTGAGATTCAGAGACTACTTTTGAGCGTGTTGATGTTGAATTGTTGAGTCTAACTAGGTAAGGTCGAAAATATATGAATTAGGACATATGGGGAGTTCAAACTCAAACTTCAAAACTATCTCTGAATCTCGGCGTAACGACTACACCTTCGAAATTAAGACTACATTTCATAACGTGTGGAAATCACTCAGAGTTAGAATGAGAAGAAAAAAAAACATACGCAGATATCCATGCTAGAGTGAGATAAATAGACTCCTTCGAGTGGTTTCTGAATGTTAGGAAAAGTTGCCCAAAAAATTATTTCAAACAGCCAGCAGTTGGTTATAGGCATTTGTTTCATTGGCACTACAATATGAGTGACTGTCATGTGATGTAATGTAACTCATACTGACACGAAAGAAGAAGAAGATTTGTTTCATTGCAGAACAGTGTCACAGCCCGGACACTGCATACAAAAATTTGAAATTGACAAGATGACATCACCACATGCGAAACCATAGAAATTGAACCTTAAGTCTTCTTCGTAGAACCAGAGCGCGGTAACCAGAGGGGGTGAGGTAAAAAGTTGGTGGGAGGAAGGGAGTGTCCGTACGGTATCTAGTAATAGATACTATTTCTTATACTGTGACAGTGTCCTTGTTTCTGTCTTTTCTTGCTTGCTACGTACTGTACAATATTATTACGACTTACGTTATAGAAATGTGTCCTGAACTGTTGTGAGGTCAACAGGGGAAGCCTGTTGGAGAGCGCCCTGGCCTCCCTCAGGAGCGCGGGCCGCGGCGGCAGGGAGCCGTCGCGGATGGCGCGCACCGTCGCCAGCACCGCCCGCACTCGAGACACCAGCATCTTGATGGCAGAACGCTGCGCTGTTAGGTGCTCTGCCACTATTGCAAAAACACAATAATTTCATTGAAAGAAGGCAAAATGTATCATGGTATATGCATAAGTACTATATACTTAGGCTGTGGTGACTTGGTTTTGGCTTTTCAGTAGACCTAGCAGTAGACCTCGCATGCCACCCCCGAGAAAACGACAAAAATCGAGATGTGCCTCCATCCTATTTTACGTATGCTAGAAAGAGCGCGCATGACGTTTTTCTCGTTTAAACGCTTTTTTGGTGGCATGATTTTTTATATTTATTCAAATAAAAAAAAAGCCGTGCAGGTCACCCCCGACTCCCGAGAAAAATCCCACAAAACGAGAATAATCTAGATGTGCCTCCCGATTATAAATGTATGCTTTTCGAAAGTAATGAATGATTGCATTCACCAAATTTTATTATATAATATGGCCATATAGCCATATTTTATATTATAAAATATGCTTTGCAATCATTGCCTAACACTGCCTAATACTACGTCAATCCCACACAATAGAGCACAAGGCTTCCACAAAATAAGGGTAAGAGGAAACATGCCATATTCCACCATGTAAATAGAAGATTAGTGGTCAAGCAAGATTAGTATTTTAGATGCCTCAATAGGCCTGTGACTGGGCTTTACAAATAAGTACACACGGCGAAACCTCCAGCTACACTAAACCAAAATAAGCTGGCCGCGCGACATTATACGTTACTCGAGCTACGCGCGGTAGCATTAGCTGATTTTGGTTTTGTATAGCTTGATGTGTCGCTGCGTGTATTGACTCATTGAAAATTTAACATAGTAAGAATAAATGGTAAAGAGTCACACAATACATGTCATATTTACCTAAACTATTGAGTGTGCCTTCACCCGAAGACACCCTGGCGACGTGATCAACTCCAATCCTCTCCGCCTCCTCAGCGGCCAGTGTGTAAGTAAGTGGTGCCAACAACATTGTGGCATGTCCGTTAACAACGTCTATCACTGATTCATACAGTACTACTGGTAATTGCTGAAAATTTTATAACAATAGTTGTATGATTTTGATATTGTAGGATATAGTTGGCCGTCGTCGATGACCGATACAAAATTTCGTCACAGGCACATTAACTGGTCCTGTCGACAAAAAATAATATAACAAGCAAATAAAAATTTCAAATTAAAAGCTAGTTTAGCGACGGACGTGCCGTACGTGGTTGCGTTGCTAAAGGTTAGCGCAGGTAATTAAACCAACCCCCCCGAGGGTTGCCCGCCTTGTCGTGGCGGGGGGGCTTAGTAACCGTGGACGGTGGAACCCACGGTGAAGCTAAGAGGCAACCAGGCCGGCCTATTTGGGGTGTCGGTCGGCCAGAGGAGGGCGCTCCCAGCGGGCTGAACAAGTCCGCTGCGGACGCGTTGGAGGTGGGACGCGGAAGAAGAGGAGTGCCGGTATAACGGTGCGCCGTTCTCCCTATCTTCTGCGGCCGAGGTGTGGCCGGTGGTAGAACCGGCACTGGTGGGGCCGCAGGGGAAGAGGCATGTCGGTGATAAGGTGCGCCGCTTGCCCTATCCTCTGCGGCCGAGGTGTGGTCGGTGGCAGAGCCACGGACCCGATCTGCCACCGGGTGCCAGTTATCTGGTACCCATGGCCTCCTAGTAGCAGACTCGGGGGGCGTCTGCTACGGTACGGGTGGAGGCCGAGGAGGGAGGCGCACCATACCATCTGGTGTGCACATCGCGGAGGGCCTTCGGGCTTTGGCGATGGAGCCGCTTGTGGGCGGCTGCCGCCGGCGGGGTCGCGGAAGATTGCGAAAGCGTTCCCGTTACCCCGCAACAAGGCGAAGCGGAGGAAGATGGGGGGGTTTTTAGTGGGTATACCGTGGGTCTCATTAGCCTATACGGGAGTCCCACATAACCACTCGGGTGCCCCCCTGCGCCCGGGTGGTATGCGTAATGCATTTTCCCCCCCCGGAACAAAAAAAAAAAAAAAAAAAAGGTAATTAAACCAATTAAAAGTCATTGAGTAAACAAAATGCTTTTAGTTTAGAAATTATTAAGGTTTCACTGCTTTTTGCCTACCTTCACTGCACGTGCCTGACCACAACATATTAAAAGTCACAAGATTAATTGAAAGCAGTTTTACATTCAGACTCACATCTCCGTTCCTGCCGGCCGGGGTGAGCATCAGCATCACTGGGCATTCATTGATGTCACAGATCTGTCTGTGCACAGCTATGTCACGCTCCGTTGGAGATTCTCCCGTTGTATACCATCCGAGGAAGTCCATGTCGGAGAATACTTGTTTGACTGGAATTTTTTTTTTAGGAAGTTAGAATTCAGACTCGTGCAGATCCCTAACAAAACATGCACTAGTCGAATTTCCACTATCAAAGAATATTAAATGTTCATATTATATTGATTCGTGGCGTAGGCAGGCCAAAACTCAGATGGTCTGATGTTGTAAAGAAAGAAATGGACAGCTGCGAGCTCTCCGTCGACGATGTTCGGGATAGAGCGAAGTGGAAGAAACAGACTAGGAAAGCAGACCCTGCTACCCAGCGGGACAGCAGCTAGGAAGATGATGATGATTATATTGATTCGGTACAAAGTATGGAAAATAAGATTTCGGTTTTTATTTTACGACAATCATCATCTAAATGTGTGTGACATTTGATTTATCAATTTTTTATAGTCTATGTAAAAGTATAAGGAAAAACAGTTTTCTCTTTTAACTCTTACCTACATAAACAACTATAAACATCATCTAAAGTCAATTAATGAAACAATTATGGCTCTCCGTTTTAACCAGTCAGTTCCCATTGTTTATCTGTTATGGTCATAGAGATCACACAAGTGATTTTTGGCCCAAACCAGGATTCGAGAGGTTAATCAGATTTGTGTAGGTAAATGTGACATATAGTCTGCATATACTTACATTGTTCTTCCTTCAAATTGTAGTAATCTCTGTCTATGATGACATCTCCATCAATAATGCTAAAGACTAATTCAAATGAATTCATTACTTCGATATTTCTTCCTTTCTGTTTGCCTATGAGAGCTCCAACCACTAAAAAAAAACAAAAATTGATTTTATACATGGTACAATAATATACTGCGCCTGGTTTTCTCTTCCAATCATGTGACTGACCATGTGACTGACACAAGTCTACGTCATCATACCCTTTTAACATGTTTAGCGGCAATTTTTTTGTGACGTAGGCTTGTGTCACTCTGGGAATAGAAGACCTTGTTTTTTTAGACCATGATTTTATATAATTATTAAGACAGTATTGTGGGTATTTGGGATATTTTATCCCAGAGGTTGTTGGGAAGAAAAATACCAACAGTCCCATCACAGGACTACTGGGTTGGGACCATTCAAAGTTATATTTTATCCAATACAATATACAACGTGTTAATGAATTAACGCAAAACTAGAAAGTAGTTTGTTTAGAATCGAGAGCACAGTCGAATTATCATGGTTTCAACATAGGTAATTTTTTTCCAAATATTAATTTTTTTTTTTGCAAAATTTCATATGTTTCTGAACCCGATGTCAACCCACTGCACGGACACACTCACCCTACTTACTACCAAAACAGGATTATAAAAATGTATGCATGAGTACGTTAGCGCTTTCTTTCAGTGCTGAAATGATAACAAATCATTTTCGCCTCAAAACTTAAAATGCTTATAACTTTAAATTTTAACTATCAAAATAATGAAATTATTGTTTCAATCTAATTATTTTGTTATAAATCAGTTTGGGTGTAAGAGGTTTTGCGCTAATTTATTAACACGTTGTATAAAGGTATACAAGCTTTTCTCCGCAACTTCGTCCGCGTGGATTACTTTATACGAGGTTAATTTTCGAAAAACCCTTTCATAGTGCACCCGTGATCAATTTGTTGGTTGGTCTATTGCTAGCAAGGGTCATCATGTAACACTGAGACTATCGCTGGTCCTTTGTGTTCACCCCAAGCTCACCCACATTTTACTTATGGTATTTTCTTTTCATTCTCAGGAATGCAGGTTTCCATACAATGTTTTCCTTCACCGCCAAGCTAGTAAATGATAAATACAATTGTACATAAATCCCGAACAACTTGGTGGTGGCCTCATGATTATGGCGGTAGCTCTCTTCCATATGGGCTATCATCGCTCTTAGTGCACCCCTACATCCTCTGTAGAATCATCATCTCAGCCGATGGAGGTCCACTGCTGGAATTAGGCCTCCCCGAAGGATCGCCACAACCGATCCTGCGCTGCCCTCATCCAACAGGTTCCTCCGTCTTCACCAGGTTGTCGGTCCAGGTCCAGGTTGTGGGAAGCCTACCCACGCTGTGCTTTCCGGTACACAGTCGCCTCTCGAGAACTCTTCAGCCCCATCGGTCATTGGTTCTGCGAGCAATGTGCACCGCTCACTGCGACTTTAGTTTAACAATTCTTTGGGCTATGTCAGCTACTCTGGTTCTTCTGCGGATCTCTTCATTTCTGATTCGATTTTGCAAGGAAACTCTGAGCATAGCCCTCTCCATTGCCCTTTGGGTGACTTTTAGCCTTGAGTGAGCAACCACACCTCTGTTCCATGTCATCACTGGCAACGCACACTGTTCAGACTTTAGCTTTGAGACACTGCGGTATTTGGTACATGAAAATACTATGTAGCTTTCCGAACACTGCCCAGCCGAGTTGGATCCAATGATTGATCTCTTTCTAAAATTCTCGGTCAGAGTGTCATCTTAGGGGCGTCTCTGATGAATTTCTTTCAGTCGTTTCATGTTTCTATCTTGAGCGTTTTTGTCTGTCAGTCAGTCACGGAACTCTTTTATAAGTGTAGATTTATAAATACCAGTCTGCGGTGATCCCTCTTGCGCTCGCAAGCGCGTCCAATGCTCAGAGACGTTCATAATGACGAGCGGGTGCAGCGACACGGTGACGGAGCCGGTGGTCGCGGTGGTGACCACCACGCTCTTGCCGCCAGGGGTCGCGGGCGGCGGGGACGTCGGGTTCGGGGGGTCCACCGCCGGCCCTGATGATGCACTCTCTACTTCCACTTCCATTTCGAAATCAATCATTGTAGAGAACTTCTTGGGTAGTTGTTACGATTTCGATAAACAAAAACGAATACCAATATGATTAAATAAAAGAATGCCGTACGGAAAAGGAAGAAAACACAATTTTGCAAGTGTCAAATCAGTGTTGCCAGATCCAATTTTTAAAAATACGTAGATCACCTCTCTCTCGAAAAATCCGTAGATCTACAGACTTTTTTTAAATGCTTTATTTGACTATTTTAGAGTGAACTGATTAAAAAAATCGCTCTAAATTGAAGAAGAAATTAGAAACTGATAAAGAGCAACCTGCCTTAGTGGCATACCTACTGTCCGCCATTTTGAAAAAATCACGATTTTGCGGCCACTGATGAAACATATGCCAATCGACAGGGAAAATGATTACAAACAGAAAATATACGTTAGTAAAATGACCTAAGTGGTATACTTTCGGAGATATAGAGGATTGAAAATAAAAACATTTTTTTCCAACCAAATTGACTTTTTTCATCAGGAATAGATTGGCGAAGTTCAGGATCGATCAGGACTTAATATAATTATATAATAATATTATTATAAATAAGTTTTATTCATTTACTAAGATAAATAAATTACCTACCTACATGCAAGACAGCTACGAGCAAGACGGTTGTTGTAGCAGTGTTGCTAACTATTCCGAGAGGGATTTATATGTATTAACCTATGTATTAAATATTTGATCATCATCATCATCTCAGCCGATGGACGTCACACTGCTGGACATAGGCCTCCCCAAGGATCGTCACAACGATCGGTCCTGCGGTGTCCTTATCGAACGGGTTCCCGCCGCCTTCATCAGGTCGTCGGTCCACCTTTTGGGGCCCCACTTACCCACTGCTGTTACCCGGGGTGCGGGAGCATTCACGCTGCGCTTTCCTGTACGCGATCGTCACTCAATGGCTCTTCGGCCCCATCAGCCATATCGGTTCTGCGAGCAATGTGCCCCGCCCATTGCCAGTATAGTTTAACAATTCTTTGGGCTATGTCTCAGCGGATCTCTTCATTTCCAATTCAATCTTGCCGGAAAACTCCGAACATAGAGTTTCAACCTTTTTATGAAGCCTTGAGAGAGCGACGACGCCGACGTCTCAGTTCCGTATTTCATCTTGAGACATTGCGGTATTTGGGAGGTGAAGCGACTACGTAGCTGCCTTGCCGAGTCAGATTCGACTATTATAAATTAAAAAAAAAACGATGGGTACCACACACATTATGGGTATAGACATTTTACATGATCGTCCATGTTCATTTTCATTTTGTCCGTAGGCTAAGAATAGCATCATCCCATTTCTTCCTCTGAGTGTCGACTATGGGATCCACCAAAAGATGGGCAGCAGCATCCTCTGAGTTCACACATTCAATCCAACTGCGATCGCCAACCCGCCTGCCAAGCGTGGCCAGGACCAACACAATCAAAACTAGGTTCCCATTCCCTGGCGGCCCTGCTATTCCTGGCTACAGTAGCGGCCATGGTAACGGCGAGGCAGGGTGCGCGAAGAATCTGCGGGGGAGATCCGGCTACCACAACCGACAACAGCTGCACCTGCTAATATAATATAACACTCGTTCACAGCGGACCAAAGAGTCGCGCGCTCGACTCGAGGAAAAATTGAGCAGGATACGTTGGGATATCTTTGGATTATCTGAAGTCCGAAGAGAGGGCTCGATAATCCTCAAATCCGGAAGCCTACTTTATTTCCGAGAAGGCGCCCTAAAGTCCTGGGCCCCGGCACGGTTCCGGGCTTATGGTCCACAAATCTCTTGTGAACAACTTGGAGGGGATCGTATACGTGTCGAATAGGGTGGTGTACCTTATACTCAAAATAACCAAACGGTACGACTATTCGTTAGTGGTTATACAGGTATACCTGGCCCCGACATTAGATCAGAAATACGATGACCAGGTACGGATTATGTATGAGGGAGGATATCTCTAGAGCCATGTATAGTTCCAAAACACACTTCACATCTGTTGTCATGTGAGACTTCAACGCAAAACTGAAATGGGCGAATGACGGTGAAGAGCTGTAAGTGGGACAATTATTTTGATGTTGGACGACGGAATTAACGGGGCCAAAACTAATGGACGGCTTCGTATACGAGGCACTCTATGTAATGAAAACTCCTTCTTCATGAAGCGGGAGTACAGGAAATGAACCTGGATGAGTCCAAACGGTACAAGAAATGAGATAGACTTCATCATGTCGATGAAGAGGGAAAAATTCAATAATGTTTCTGTGTTAAACGCATTTAAAACTGGAGCTATCATCGCAGATAAAAGTCAAACTTAAAAGATCTCGACAGCTGAAGTCTACGCTCTGCCCAGTACTACCGATCTAAAACCCCTGTAGTTTCAGCTCGAACTTCAAAATCGTTTTGATTGCGTGGTGACGATTACAGCGACGTGTTTGTCGAACTGTCTATGCGTCGGATCCAAGTTTTTTAAGACCCGCCGTACAAATAGAAACAAAAGGAAGGGAAGGGAGCCTTATGGAGGAAAGGAAAAATTATTATGCAGTCCTCAGATTATGTGAACAAGAACAAGGCATCTAGCAAAATTCAAGACCGAAGATGGCAGGTTCATATCGTCCAAGTGTGAGATTCTGAAAGAGGTTGACAAATTATTTGGACAGTTATACACGTCAACACGGAGACCTACAAAAAATCTGGATAACAACCCAAGAGCTAGAAGAACCCTGCACTATACCGAAGATATCGCGGACATCATCAGAAGCCCAAGACTGTCGGAAACGGGGACAAATGTACACCGGAAAGTAAGAGTCAGATTAAACGGACTCATTTTTGCGATGAACAGACGGCGTGTGTTTTGGTGGCGTTGAAGTTGAGTAAATTATTGTCACCCCACTGGGAGACAAGACTTAAAGTCAAGTTTGTCCGCTCCACCATGGCCTCCCTCTACGAACGTATTTCATCCCCGCTGGCCCCTACGCCGGGTACATATCTCTCCGTGACAGTACTGTCATCTGCATACCCAAGAATACCTGACACAAGGAGGACATTTATGTGTAGCAGGAAAAGTGTCGCGGAGAGAACAGACCCTTGAGGAACCCCAGCATCAATTGGCATAAGGTCAGAAGAGCAGCTGTCAATGACAACTCTTATCGACCGTTCACTCAAGAAATCAGATATCCAGCTGCAAAGATCAGTGGGGATGCCATAAGCAGGAAGCCTGCTCAGCAAACTAGCGTGCCATACCCTGTGAAAGGCCTTCGAGGTGTCAAGTGATACGGCTAGTGCTTCACCGTGTTTTTCGATGGCCTCGCCCCAGCAGTGCGTGACATACACAAGAAGATCCCCAGTCGATCGCCCCCGGCGGAAGCCATATTGGCGATCACTGAGTAGATCATTATCTTCTAGGTATGTCAGCAACTTTCTGTTAAGTACTCTTTCCATGACTTTACAGAAAGTGGGAGTAACGGCGATAGGTCGGTAGTTGCAGGGGTCGGCACGACTGCTTTTCTTGGGTACCGATTGCACATTCGCAAGCTTCCAGGATTTTGGCACCGTTCTTGTTCTGAGAGAGAGGCGATTCGGCGAGACAACTCAGGCGCACAGTATCTCAGCACTCTTGCAGGTATACGTCTCATCAGGAAGGACCACTGGCCTTATTCACATCCAAACTACGCAATGCTCTACGGACCTCTTTTGTATGTATTGTGATCTCTGGCATCGAAGAATCACAACGAGGGATGGTTGGTGGCTGTTTGGCAGTTTTGGCACCACCGTCCAGACGTGAATTGCTCGCAAACAGAGAAGCAAATATATTAGCTTTCTCAGTTGCGGAGTGAGCCAGCGACCCATCAGGTTTCTAGCATGGGAAGCAAAGTGGGACGGCAGAAATTGGATTCGAAGGGACCAGAACTGTTTACTACCAGAAGGGTAGGATGCCAGTCTGGCTCCACTGCGGCTGACATGATCGAATCGAGCCTTCCGGATCACCCATTTGCAGGACTTGGCGGCAGAATTGAAGGCCATCTTCTTACCCTACGAGCTCTAACTTTGCGGTCGCGAGCTTGGAACCATGCTTGTTAGGCGGATTCATTTTTAGCCTCAGTGCGAGCACAATCGACATTGTACCAAGGTTGGGGTTTGTTACCGAGTGCGATGTCGGAGAATGGAATATAATATTCCATTCCCTGTCGTATCACGTCCGCAACCGCATCAGCAGAACTGGCAGGGTCACTCGAAGAAAAACACACTTGCCGCCACAGGTAAGACGCAAAGAACCATCTCATCTCTCTCTCTTGTGGCATCTCATCCCAATCTGCCGACCCGTATCGCCAGACTCGCCTCGTGCTCTTAGGGCTGTCATCGGGAGGAGAGCAGATCTACACGGATTTCACCTGACAGTGATCGTACGTTCAGAGACTGATACTGAGTGCCTGTCCGGATCTGATGACAGCAGAAGGTCCAAAAAATTGGGAGTATGGCCATCAACATCCGGTACCCGCGTTGCTTGATTCACCAGCTGGGTGAGACCTAGCGATAATGCAAACTTGCGCGCCACTCTCTCAGCATGGTCAGTTTCTGGAACGGGAACAGCCACTTAGTGCCGCTATGGTGGGCACTGAAGTCTCCCAGAAAAACAAGCTCCGCCGTTGGATACCTTCGTTGGGCTGTCTCTGCCGTTTCAGTGAGATACTCCATGAGCCTGGTTGTCTCCTGGTCACCGTCGTGCGATCAATAAAAACCGACGTAGAGAGATTTCTCTATTCCGGTGTCCACCAAAAGCCATAGTACGGAGAACCCGGAATCCTCAAAGCAACGGAGACGCCGACAGCAAATGTCATCGCGAACATACACACAGACCCCAGCCGATGGAAAAATATAAACCAAGCAACGAGGCAGATTATACTCTTCGGTCTTTTGTATAACCTGCTGGAGCGTATGTTATGTATGTGGGCCAAGGTACTGAAACCTTTCGGAACCCGGCTTATTCGCGAGGCTGGAAGTAATTGAACATGCGTGCGAGACTGTTTGTAACGACTCTCGAAACAGCTTATACTCGTAGACATGCAGGCTAAGAAGCGGAATGGGCCTTTAGGCCTTCAGCAGGACATTATCGCTCTTTTTGAGGAAGGGCACCTCTAGACCTCTGTTCCATGCCTGCGGCGTTTCTCCCTCGAGTATGACAAACCTAAACGATATTCTTCTAAAGGATCGGTACTCGCCTTCCAGAGCTCGGCCGTAATCCCGTCATCACCCAGCGCCTTATTTATTTATTTGTATTTATTTATTTAACAAATGTATTACAGCCTTGTCGTTCATTTGCTGTTTGGGAGCCATACTAATCTCGTACAGGCTGACGTCCGGGATATCTTTGGTATAGTGCTGGGTCAATCTAGATCTATGGTTGATATCTAGATTTTTAGCGGTGGTACGTCTCCGTGTTGACGTGTATATCTGTCCAAAGAATTTCTCAACCTCTCTCAGAAGCTTAAGTTTGGACGATAATGATCCTGCCATCTTCGGTCTTCAATTTTGCTAGCTGGCTTTGGCCACTCCCTAGTTGGCCCCGTTAATTACGTCGTCCAACATCAAAATAATTATCCCACTCATAGATCTTCACCGTCATTTTCCCAGTTTCGCGTTGAAGTCTCACATGACAACTATGAAGTGTGTTTTGGAACTAGAAATGGCTCAAGAGACATCCTCCCCATACATAGTCCCTACCTCTCGTCATCGTATTTCTGACATGATTTCTGGGCCCGTGTATACCTGTATAACCTTTAACGAATACTGTACGAGATTTGTGGAACATAAACCCGGCACAGTGCTGGGGCCCGAGACTTGAGGTCGCCCTTTCGGAAATAAAGTAGGCTACCGGAATTGAGGATTATCGAGTGTCTCCTCCTTTTCGGACTTTACATAATCCAACGATATCCTAACGTATCCTGCTCAGCTTGCAGCAGCTGCGCGCGACTCATCGGTCCGCTGTGAACGAGTGTTATATATTAGCAGGTGCAGCTGTTGTCGGTTGTGGTAGCTGGATCTCTCCCGGAGATTCTTCGCACACCCTGCCCCGCCGTTACCTTAGCCGCTTCCTTAGCCAGCCAAGAATAGCAGGGCTGCCAGGGAATGGGAACCTAGTTTTGATTGTGTTGGTCCTGGCCACGCTTGGCAGGCGGGTTGGCGATCGCAGTTGGATTGAATGTATGTACTCAGAGGATGCTGCTGACCATCTTTTGGTGGATCCCTTAGTTGCCTTATACGACACTCAGAGGAAGAAATGGGATGATGCTATTTTTAGCCTACGGACAAAATGAAAATGAACATGGACGATCATGTAAAATGTCTATGGTGTACCCTCTCTGCGCTTGAAGTTGTTTACAATTATATTTACCTGGGACAAAACTATCCAATTAGATAGGTACAATTTGGAGAAAGAGGTCAACCTGTCGAATCCGACTCGGCAAGGAAGCTACGTCTTCACGTCCCAAATACCGCAGTATCTCAAGACGATAGTCTTTGACCAGTGTGTATGCCAGTGATGAAATACGGAACTGAGACGACGTCTCGCTCACTCAAGGCCTCATAAAAAGGATGAAAGTCACCCAAAAGGCAATGGAGAGGGCTATGTTCGGAGTTTCCCTGCGAGATTGAATCAGAAATGAAGAGATCCGCGGAAGAACCAGAGCAGCCGACAAAAAACTACGTAGTCTCTTCACGTCCCAAATACTGCAGTGTCTCAAGATGAAATACGGAACTGAGATGTCGTGGCTCTCTCAAAGCTTCATAAAAAGGTTGAAAGTCACCCAAACGGCAATGGGCTATGTTCGGAGTTTCCCGGCAAGATCGAATCGAAAATGAAGAGATCCGCTGAGACATAGCCCAAAGAATTGTTAAACTATACTGGCAATGGGCGGGGCACATTGCTCGCAGAACCGATATGGCCGACGGGGCCGAAGAGCCATTGAGTGGCGATCGCGTACAGGAAAGCGCAGCGTGGGTAGCTCCCGCACCCCGCACCCCGGGTAACAGTAGTGGGTAGGTGGGGCCCCAAAAGGTGGACCAACGACCTGATGAAGGCGGCGGGAACCCGTTCGATAAGGACACCGCAGGACCGATCGTTGTGACGATCCTTGGGGAGGCCTATGTCCAGCAGTTTGACGTCCATCGGCTGAGATGATGATGATGATGATCAAGTATTTAATACATAGGTTAATACATATAAATCCCTCTCGGAATAGTTAGCAACACTGCTACAACAACCGTCTTGCTCGTAGCTATCTTGCATGTAGGTAGGTAATTTATTTATTTTAGCAAATGAATAAAACTTACTTTTATAACTTACTATATTAAGTCCTGATCGATCCTGAGCTTCACCAATCTATTCCTGATCAAAAAAGTCAATTTGGTTGGAAAAAAATGTTTTTATTTTTTTATATTTTCAAACCCCTATATCTCCGAAAGTATACCACTTAGGTCATTTTACCAACGAATATTTTCTGTTTGTAATCATTTTTCCTGTCGATTGGCATATGTTTCATCAGTGGCCGCAAAATCGTGATTTTTTCAAAATGGCGGAAAGTAGGTATGCCACCTTCCATACTGAAATGTTCGAAGCTCTTTAAGTGCAGACAACGTGAAAATCAATAAAATTTACTCTTTCCTTTCCTTTCTAACTTAGCTTTCTGTTTCATTATTTTCATTATCACCGTCTGTGCTTTTGTCATACATGTTACAGTTAAATAATCCTGTCGTGTATGGACTGAAAGTAGATGGAAAAGAGTAGGGACGAGCCATATTTCATAAGAAACACAGTCCAATACAAGAAAAAAGTGAACTTGAATTGATTTCTTTGCGACTGGGTATCATTTTATGCAGCAAATTGACATTTTAGGCCGGATTTCAGAAGATTTCTAAAAATCCGTAGATTTGTCATTGAAATCCGTAGATCCGTAGGCCAGGCCAAAAATCCGTAGATCTACGGATAAATCCGTAGGCCTGGCAACACTGTGTCGAATAATTTTTTTTTTTTTTTTTCGCTCATTTCGGAGCAGGCTAAGGTTAATAAACCATACCGCCTTTTCATCAGCAGAAAAGAAATCTTCAGTAAACTTCCGTATAATCATCATAGGTTAAATTAGTAAGATTATAAATCTCGTTTATTTTGTAGAATCAAGTCCATCAAATGAAAAATATCAAAGATGTCTTCGTTTTCATGCAAAACATAGGGACCAAGGAATATAAACACAATATAAATAGGGACATGGAAGAGGTGACATAAGGGTGACATAGGCCGCGGTCCGAATTACGCCAAAATCGATTTAAGCGCGCTCAAACGCGTCCCGATTTGGTGTGAGCGCGATCTCGTTAGACGGCGTGACGTCATTGATGACGTCATTATCAGCGCCATCTTGGAATTTCTGTGCCCATGCTCCACAGCGATATCACCGTGAGCCTTATGTCAAACCAATCAATCTTATGTCACTGTCAATGTCAAACTGATGTTTTTTGGCGGTTTTTCATACAATACAACTGTCAGTGGTTTGAGACCGGTCCGATTGATTACAACGCTAATAGCGCCCCACTAGAGATGGCGCGACAAACAAAATTCATGCGCTTTGTGCGGCAGCCGGTGAGGGGAACAAAGGGGGGTGGGGGGGGGGGGGGGGGGTGTGCAAGAAGATTGCAGAGAGAGACAGAGATAAAAAGATAGTAAAAACCACGTAAAAACAATACGCGCGAGAAAGACAAAAAATATACATAGCTTCGTGCATACTTAGAGTTGTAAATGCTACGTAGCCTACCACTGCCTACGGTAGTCTACCGGTAGACTATGGTAGACTACGGTAGACTACCGATTCATACCGTAGATTATGTACATAGATTTCAAATAAAAAGTCGTAGATTTTTTTTTTTTAATTATGATTTTTATTCATGTAAATATACATTACTTTATTTACAGAAAAAGGGTAACATGACACACTAAATTAATACCATCTTAATAAAATATACAGTTATAATCTAATTAAGTACCTAAAAAAGCAAACATATAAGGAAAAAACTGAGAAATATGAGAAATTACTAATCAATACAAATTAATTAACATTAAGTATGTAAAAAATAATGTTGAAAATACCAACAAAAGACGATTTTAAACTTTGAAGATTTTAAATTGTCATTAGCCTATAAATTGCCCCTCTTTTCGGACATGAAAGTTACCTCACGATGTTTGCCTTCACCAAAAAGCCAACGATAATTCTTTAAAACCGTCCGTACCGACATGAAATATAAATTATAAAAACCACATTTCAGTAGTACGTACGTGCCCTGGGGATCGAACCCATACCCCTAGGACCTAGGCTATCATGGCTTAGTGCATAATATCACATTTTAAACAACCTTTTATAAAACAATGTATATCAATGGCCTCGATTCGGAGTGTACCACGACTAAACTAAACTAAATGTATTCCTGTCACTTTCTAAGATAAGATTAAGAAAAGAGACAGAAAACCAACAGCTGACTTTAGTGCTGTCAAAGTGACGTTAAACGCCCAAAAACGACTTAAATAAGATGGCGTACATTATGATGGCATCTTATTTTGCGCATTTAACGTCACTTTGACAGCACTAAAGTCAGCTGTAGGTTTTCTGTCTCTTTTCTTAATCTTATTTTAGAAAGTGACAGGAATACATTTAGTTTAGTTTAGTCGTGGTACACTCCGAATCGAGGCCAATGTCGTTTATTCGCGTTCTAGATTGATTTTTACTTTCTCTAAAATTATTGCCGAAGCTCTCTTAGCTTATTTATCACAAATAATAAATGGCAGCCGCCTTAAATATTGTGAACTGGCCAAAATTTCTACGACTGAATAATCTACATTTCCTACCGTAGCTTATGTAGCCTACCCATGTATAATATCTTTATGAGCCATTTATCTATGTTATGAGCCTACCGGTAGTCTACCTCACGATTTGGTAGACTACGGTAGATTTACAACTCTATGCATACTATTGTCTTCTCTTTTTCGCGTATAGGTTTGTCCTTCACGATAATTTATGAGAGTGGGAAATATGTATTGTCTTCTCTTTTTCGCCTATATGTTTGTCCTTCACTATAATTTAAATGACTGTCAATATCTATTGTCTTCTCTTTTTCGCGTATAGGTTTGTCCTTATTTGCATTAGCTTAATATATTTGCGAGGGCGGGAAAAAAGATTGTTTACAATAATATTGAAAATGCTTTTTGATAATTAATTCTTCTCGCTTACCTATGAAAAGATATTCCTTTACATCATAGACGAAGAATTTTTCGCTTACGCTGATAGACGGAATGTCGGTGTAACCGGGTATGAGATAGCGATACTCATGAAATCCTATACAATTTATATGAAGTGACAGTTGTGAGTCAGGTGGCCGTAGTACAAAAAAGTGGTTACGCCGATAAGGACAGCAATAAGGTAGCGATCTCCTTTTTTAACTGGAGCGAATTTGATATGTGCATCTCTTATTGAGTAAATATGACAAGACATGTGCTTCCTTCTAGTACCTTCTCTTTCTACGCTTTACATATTTATATATTTATATTATTTGCTGAGTTGCTGACAATTCATTAATTTTTTGTGCAGTACCTCAGTACACACCACGGCATTTTTTTAGCAGATTAATTTTTTTCGAACAAACTGATACACTTTGGATACACATGACCGCAGTGAGAGAGCGACTAAACTCCAGAGTACTATATCGCCGCAGTTGCATGGGACAACGTCATGAAGCGCGGAGTTAACTCTATACATTCTACCTCAGTGCTAGTGTCATTATCCAGGGAGAAAACAGGAGAATACGCTTATAAAATGAATGGATAGGCCCAAAGCGTTTTAAGTTGAAGCACGTAAAACTAGGGCACCTTGAGGTTGATACAAACATTGATACAAACTAGGGTACTTGGTCTGTCATCTCGGTACAAATTCGAAGTAAAACTGTCAATTGTTTTGCCTCATTTTTCTGGTTTGAAATGTTTGCGTAAGGGAATACGTTTGTATGGAAAAAATGTTGTACTTACTGGTCTATCCTCCTAAAGAACATGAAATTATTAAAATTAAAAGTTGGAAATGTTTCACATTTTTTTCGAAATTAGTATTTTTGTAGTGACAAGTCGACTTTTTCTCAAAAAGTAGAAAATTCAGTGTAGTTTTTGAACCGTTCATTTCCGGACCTATTGACCTATGTAATGTGTATGGTACCAAAATTGTTGGAAATAATCTCCACTACCCCCTCGACCCCTCGTCCATTTTAGACCACCACTTCTGGGACAGCCTGTATTTACATATACATACATACAGTTTTGTAAGTCCGCAACTTGTCCGCAACACTTCATTTGCAGTCATTCTTCGCGTATTAATATTAATATTAGGTACTCTAATTATAATTTTTAATCAAAGCGAAATCTTTAGAACTAGTGTTTTGTAAATGTGTGGGTACAGAAACGTGAGTTGCGCCCACAGTGCGCCCACGTTGCGCCCTTTCATTCTGCTTGACGTTTTATAATCTTAATAAATAGGTCTTATCCGGTTAGCGCTCTTTAAGCGACACTTTGCGGTCGCTCGTCTGTATAAGAGCGCTTACTCGGAAGTGCGATTTTTGAACATCACAGTTGTAAATCTGGTTTCTACTGATAACAACGTGTGATGTTCAAAAACCGAACTCCAGCACTGGTAGCATGCACACCCGCGATAGCCGTGATACGGCTTTATCACGTCTTTTATCTCGTTCGTTCGCGCGCAAAAGAACGAGATAAAAGATTGATAAAAGATACGGCTGTATCACGGCTATCGCGGGTGTGCATGCTACCAGTGCAGCACTGGTAGTACGAGGGCGACACTGAAAGTTTCAAGAATGGACCAGTTAGTGACAATGCCAAAGAAAAATTTATTTTAATTACGAATAAAAAACTCTTTATCAACCTATAGCCGAAAATTTTATTCGATTGTCATTTGTTTTAACGATTTGGCGGCAATTTGAAAAGAGTGTGTCGCGAGGCAAAACGAATTTAGCAGGGAAAAATGTTTTCTCCCCAATTTATTACGATTTTCGTCGTGTTCCTAGTCCATAACAAAGTTAATGATAAACTTCGATTGGTATTTCATGATGAAGCCCTGTCCCTTGACACTTGTTTACAACTGGTTAAATGAGTTTAGGCATGATCGGAGTAATCTCAGTGATGATCTACCTGGGAGATGTCGTTCAACGGCGACAACTGAACAAAACGCCAATGCTGTGCAGCTCATGAGAGAGGCTGATAAGAGAGTGACCTACCAGCAGATTCAGGCAAGCTTCAGCATTGATATGAGTCAAGTGCAAAAGATCCTACACGAATATTAAGGCGTAGGGAAGCTTTGTACTAGATGAATACCCCATAATTTAACCGATTTCAATAATTTCATAGTAAAGCAGAGGGGGTCCACTGCTTCTCAGAGAGGTTCCATTGAACGGGACGATACTTAAAATGGAATGGAGGCCACTTCTAAAAATATTAAAAGTATTCCCAACCTCCTACTTCTATACACTTTTTATTGTCTTGAAACTTTCAGTGTGCCCCTCGTATTCACACCCGCGATAGCCGTGATACGGCTTTATCACGTCCTTTTATCTCGTTCGTTCGCGCGCAAAAGAACGAGATAAAAGACGTGATAAAGTCGTATCACGGCTATATAAGAATATACGTAATAAGAATTAACAATAAATAAAAAGTAAGTAGGTAAGCAAGTACATTAGTAACAATTGGGGAAATCAAAACAAAATTCGACGGCGATAAAATAATAATCCACATCATTTTTCACGAAATGACTTCTTTATAAATTGTCATTCTATTCTATGCTTTTATAAACTACAATTTAGTAGTTATACAAAACGAGTACGAGTTACATGATAGTCTTGGCGTCGATGACGGCGCTGGTTGCATTGAGTTGTATGGCGGACACGCAGGTCTTGACTTTGCTGTTCTCACAGCACAGGGGCTGCTCGGCGGTCATGTTCGCGTACGTCCACGGCTTGTCGCACGTTTTATAAAAAGCTGATAGCTGAAACAAAACAACAATAAACGATTACTTACTAAATCTAAGCGTTGTAGATAATCGGGACCTAGATCCTGTACCCAATGCCTTTAGATCAGGCATGTCAAACATGCGGCCCGCGGGCCGCACTGCACTGCACTTTCTTGCGGCCCGATCCAAATTTAAGAAACAGCTTCCTGATGCAGCCTGAAATCCTTCAGACTGTTACAAGTACTTAGGTTCTCATGTTATGTAGTAACGGTGGTACCGTTTTAAACATGATGATGTGGAAAATTTCGAGTTCGCTTCGCTCACTCACTTTTTTAGATGATAATGTGCAGAGTAGAGTCAAGATATTGAGTATTGAAGGTCTAGTCTTTCCATGCCCTACCTTATTTTTTGATTTCACCCCCAACCCGAATAAACATTCCTTGGAAAATTAAATAAACGATTAACGAACGAAAAAGAAATTCTATGACCGATACTATTTCTCTATGTTCGTTGCGGCCCGCTCATTGTACTGTCATTATGAATTTGGCCCGCCATCGACTTCGAGTTTGACATGCCTGCTTTAGTTTCATGTGTGCGTTCGGTCTTGGCAAGGTAACACAGAATGTTTTTTGTTTATTAAAAGTATGCGCCAAGTATGCGCGCACAGGAGTCGCATCGCAGCGGACGGATTTCTTGCTTTGTATGGATATCTATGGAAGTGTGCGCACTGCACTCGCATTATCTGTCAAATGCGGGATCGGCGTCGGTATTTTTGAACAAGGAATGCTGATGACGTCATTCGCAGCGAACGCGCCGTCAGTGTTCCCATCTTAGGATATTTTCTCCTAGTTTTATAGGGTAATTTTGTCATGTCTAGGATATTTTGTAGAGTATAACACGGTTGTGTAATAATTAGGAATATTGTTTTTTGTAATAATTTTTTAGACACAATAATAAATAGAATTATTAGAAAAGAATAATATTCAATTTTATTAGCACAGAAAAAGATACCTATCGGTATATTATATACGACACTTTTCATACATGTTACTTATCTTCTACATATTCATCACTTTTATATATTTTTACTTATTTTCAAAGGAAAACTAATTTGATATATCATCCATCATCATCAGATCATAACTGTCATACATACATAGGTATTTATTTTATCTACTTTCAACTGAATATGAATTTATTCCATCATAACATACATACATTTTACTTTTATATATACATTCTACCTTTTCGTTACCCGACCCTCGCCGTTTACCAGGAAGCACAGGTTTTAAATGTCAGGAAGCTTTTCTTGCTCAGAGTATCCGTCCACACTCACAAGTCTGTCATAAACTCACCACATTACCACCATATGCTACAAAAACGAGTTTTTAAATTGAACACACCACTTATGGCAACTACTTTTGCACAGCGCTTTAAATCCTTTATTTTCCCATTTATATATAATAAAATTGTTAAAGAATGTGAAATCAAACACTTAAATATTCGCGAAGCTACAGTTAGAGTTAAAAGCACCCTATTCACCTGGTCATACGATGAAACGGAAATGTTTTTGAGAGTACCTGTATGAAACGTTTTTGAGAGCAGGGCTATTGCTATGACCAAGCAATGTATACCATTATTATTTTACCCAAACCATGTAAACTCCTTAGATGTGAAGACATGACTATATTATAAATAACTGCCGCTCATTTTGTATCTAAATGTTAATACTAATGTTGATCCTCACCAACCAGGCCCTGTGTCTAGTGTGGGATCACAGCTTAAAACTTTAAATGTGTTATATCTATCCAATGTGCTATGTATGGGTAATCTAAGTTTGTTAATCATAAAGTGTCCTAAAAACCTGTATCACACGTTGGTTCAATAAAGATTTTGTATTTTGTATTTATTCTCTACATCAATAAAGAAAATTACCCCGTGGCATCGTTTTTTACCCTAGATCTATGGTAAAAATACCCTAAGTTGGCTGACACAAAATCCGTACTAATTGCTGACCACGCCCCCGCTGCGTCCGCTGCGTTCGTCCGCTGTGATGCGGCTCCGGTGCGCGCGTACCTTAAATGACGATGCGGGTTTTGTATGGAAGGATGGCGCCTTTTTTTTTTTGCTGTTGTTTTTGGCGCGGCCATCAACCAAACCAAGCCCACACATAACTGCGACGTCGCATCGCATCGCAAATATCTGTGAGCAGAGCTACGATTGAAAATCGTACATAAATAAGTCATCGTAATAATAATAAGAATCGAGCGCATCGCAGATATTTGCGATGCGATGTGACGTCGCAGTTATGTGTGAGAACCAGAGAACCCTTATAGCGCGAATATTTTAGTTCAGCATAAAGTAACAAACAAAACTTATTATTACATGTACACACGGCGACACATCAAGCTATACAAAACCAACATAGCTGACCGCGCGTAGGTCGAGTAACGTATAGCATCGCGCGGCCAGCTTATGTTGGTTTTGTATAGCTAGATGTGTCGCCGTGTGTACATTTTTATCCCTAAACTCAGTCCGAACGGAGATATAAAGGCTTGAACTTGAAAATCCGAACGGAGATTGTGGGGACTCTACCCTACTCTACTCTATATTTAGATAACGTTTTAGCGTCCCTGCATCGTAGGCGCAGGTACCGCAGTGTTCTCCACTGCGCGATCCCTTACACACGTTCGCCCTAATTAACTCCGTAATATTATAACCATAAATTTAACGTAATTTGTAATTGTTTAATACCTAACTTGTGTACATGTAATAAATATTATCAGTGACAAATAAGTGCTATCAATTTCATCCCTCGCAAGAACATTATATAGAACACGCAAATAGAGACTTACAGTATTCATCCTAAGATCATAACGTAAATAGGGACACATAAATAATTACTCTAAAGAGATATACAGGGTGTGGGGGTTGATTAAACTATCACTATGGGACCAACCCAACATCGACACAGCGAAAAAAAAAATCTGCTGTCCCATTATACTTAGCTTGAGTAGATTTGTAGTTTAGTATTTCGCGATGTCGATATTGGTCCCTTAGTGAAAGTTGTTCAGTTTGATGGTCTAAACTAAACCATAAATGTTTATTTGTATTTTTGTAACACCTTGAAATTTAAAATATAGGATTAAATATATTCTTTGAAAATATATTCATTACGTTTAACTTCAAGCCTCTTAAATCTCCGTTCGAACATAGATAAAGAGTTTTGTTTGTTACTTTATTCTGAACTATTAATATTCAAGTTTTATTGATGCCCGCGCAAAAAAATAGGCGCAAAGAAAAAAGGCACCATTTTTAGGCATTGGCTTTTTTATTGCACTCTGAAGAAAAGTTTACGCCAAAAAATGGCGCCTTTTTTCTTTTTTTAGCGCGGCCATGAGTCAAACTTGAATATTATAGTTCAGAATAAAGTTAAGAACAAAACTTGTTATTACAAATGTCTCGGAACTCAGTCCGAACTGAGATATAAAGGTTTGAAGTGCTCGTAATGGTAATATTTTCAACTTCAAGCCTTTATATCTCCATCCGGACTGAGTTTAGGGATACATATGTTAATAAGTTTTGTTTGTTAAGTACTTTATTCTGAAATAAAATAAGTATTCAAGTTTGGTTGCTGGCCGCACCAAAAACAACTGCGAAAAATAAGGCGCCAACAAAACCCGCATTGTCTTTTTACTGCAGCGGTACCAACCGACTAACCTTCAATTCATCAGCATCTTTAAGCCGATTACACAAGATCTCAGGTCCTTTGGCTTTTGTAGCGGTAGCCAGAGCAGTGCAGAGGCTCATGCAGGTGTTCTCACCATCCTGGTCGCACTCTACCACCAGGCCGGGCGACTGAGAGAGAATGGGAGACGACGCGACGTCTGGTATCGACGTCGGGAATCCACCACATGAGCAGTTGCCTTTCGGTCCCTCAAGAGGAGCGTTCGAGCTGTTGGGGAAAAACGGGTAAAACAGTAAAATACTCGCCGTCCATAAAATTCCTAGTCAAGTAGACAAAACTTAACAATACCTAATGTACCTACTATACCTAATAGCCCAGTCATTTTACAGTTTGAGCCGGGACTGATTAATAATTGATATTTTTTTTGGTATATAATTTATGAGCCAATTTGATTTTAGAAAAGTACCAACATTAAAAAAATATCACGTCAGCAACAGCTTAGCATTTTATCTCGTTCTAAAAAAAACGAATGGTAATTTTTTTTTGCAAGCTTTTAAGGCTTTACCATTATACATACTTCAAACATAGTGTTAATATTTTTGTCAGCTTATTAAATACCTCTTTTTTTTTTAATTTCATTGCCTATTTTATTGCTCGAAAATAATTTATTTCATTAAATCTAAATAAAATGAGCGCATTGGTATTAGGGAGATACAATTTTGATTGCTATGTTGCGTAGCGATTTTTTTTTTAAATATCTTTTCTTAGTCTTTATGTCACTAAATGGTGCCGGATACAGTTTTAAAGTCCAATTCATAATTACTCCCCTCCTATCAAAACTCTGTAAAATGACTGGGCTATAACGGTAACGGAACCGCGGTGGAAACCCGTAAACTGTACCTACCTTTTAAATTTGTCTTCAGCCAACACGAAGGTGAGTCCAAACAGCAGGATAACGCAGAGGTCACAGAGGAAGACCCTGGTAGATGACATTATGTTGACCACTGAGGTGTTACTGGTTGTGCAGAGACAGCTCCGACTATCTTTATACGGAGTTGTTAATATTGGGACGACTGTCTCAGGGAGACCATGACTCTGAAGCGTATTGAGACATTTTTGACCGAAGGAGTTCGTACCCACATATGAGCGTGAAGAAATCATCATCATCATCTAAGCCGATGGACGTCCACTGCTGGACATAGGCCTCCTCCAAGGATCGCCACTACGCCCGGTCCTGCGCTGCCCTCATACAACGGGTTCCGGCAGCCTTCACTAGGTCGTTGGTCCACCTTGTCATTGGTTTTACGAGCAAATATGCCGATCGCCACTTTAGTTTAGCAAAATTCTTTAGGCTATGTCGGCCCCGATATCCTCCTCGGGGAAGATAGTCGTAAGCGTATGCTTATGTTTATGCTGCTTATGCTTATGCTATGTCAGCTAATCTGGTTCTTACGCGGATTTCTTCATTTCTGATTCGTTTTTGCAGGGAAACTCCGAGCACAGCCCTCTCCGTTGCCCCTTGGGTAACTTTCAGCCTTTTTATGAGGCCATGAGTGAGCGACCACGTCTCTGTTCCAACTATACTTGACGTGCGTGACTGCGTGAGTGAGAACTGCGTGACAAACTACTTCGATCATACTGTAGCATAATCACAGTATAAGAAAGAGTATCTAGTTATATATACAGTACGGACACTCCCTACCTCCCTCTGTATTTTTACCTCACCCCTCTGGTTGAATCGTGGTTCCTCTTAAGCAAATGCGTATTCCTGTCTCGCTCGCACTCACTTAGTACCTATCAGTATCGCTCAAGTTTAACTCTTCTTTTCAGTTTTTCCCATTTGTATGAATTGGCAGCTATCAGCTGACAGTGTCCAAGGCGTGGCATAATGGAGGTTTCTACTTTGTCAAAATCGTATCGTAACGTCACTGAGCTTGTGATTTAGAAAAGCCTTCTTAAAATCTTTTGATAGTAAGAGGGACAGAGGGGATAGAAAGAGGGGTTACACGGTCAGTATTTCATCAGTCTAGTCCATCAGTCTGGTCATGTATATTTGATTTGAAGGGAAACTGACTCGAGATTGACCCGACTAACATGGTGCTTCACTATATCAGTTTCCCTTCAAATCAAATAAACATGACCAGACTGATGGACCAGAATGACGAAATACTGAACGTGTAACCGGGCTCTTAGAGTCGTCAGTGGCGCCGCGCCGGCGCCGGGTAGTCTCTAAACCGTTTTATTTCATGGCCACTCTACTGTTATACAACTGATCTGTTTTGATATGGGAGCGCACTGCTATTGTTATGATTTTACCACTTTTACAATAAGCCATTACCGTATCGCATCAATTTGTTTTAACTGAAATTGTGATTTGATCTCTTCCAAATGAACGGAAGCCATAGGTAATGTGATTTGTTTGTAAACTTGTAACAAACCATGTTAATGATGTTATGCCCTTTCACCGTTCAGTGGCGCCCTCTTCACATTATTTGAGATTTCTCAATCATGAAACCCTTAATAAAAAAAAGTCCTACTCTAATAATTATACTTATTTATACAGGGTGTTAGGGTAAACAGTCGCATTACTTTAAGGGGTGATTGTACCCATGATACTGAACAACTTTCCCTAAGAAACCTATAGGAAATTCGTAAAAAATTGTTTGTACTTCCCATACCAAATGCAACCAGCTGACCGAACTTTTGCATGGAAAGTCGATATTTTTTTTGCGAATTTCTTATAGGTTTCTATGGGAAAGTTGTTCAGTATCATGGGTAAAGTCACCTCTTAAAGTAATGCAACTGTTAACCCTAACACCCTGTACAATACTTTTATACAAACTGCGCGAATTAACTTGGCACCTGGCTCGCACGTGGCTCGGAATTCGATACTCCTCCTGCTTTTTTGTTAAAAATAACAAAAAAATTTACTTTTAGGTTTGAATACCACTAAATAGGTAACTCAGCTAACAAATAGATACTGGCCGGTCCCTGCACTTTAGCATTTTCGAGTTATTCTTTCCGAGTTTTCCGAGTTTTTTATTCCGAGCCAGGTGCCTAGTTAATTTGCCCGGATTGTAGGTTTTTTTATAAGACTAAACATAGGTACCTATGTTCGTAATGACGTGTTCTATCGATATGCAAAGTCTTCTCATTGGTTAATATTTACACAGCTACACAGCTCGCCCAGCCAGCTCGCATCAGTGGACAGGCAGCCTTAAGGTTGGCCGCGCGAAATGATAAAAATTAGAAAAAAAAATTGGTATCCCTAAGATGTTCCAACCCATAGAGAAAATAACGCGCTCCCCTGGGGTAGAGATGTTGTATCGAACTGTGCACAGATACTCAACTGGGCCTGACGTCATAATAGCGGGAAGTAGCGTATTTCAATGTTAACCCTTCCCCTCACCCGTTTTTCACCCCCTTTGTTGGCGACAACATTTTCTATAGAAACAAGCCGATATGCCATCTCTTCAATGTTCCAACCCCAAAGCGCATTTTTTCACAGTTCCAGCGCCCAATCGATTTTTGAGGTGGCAGCCCAGTGTGAGTTACATTCTCTTTGGGGGAGTTTTTGGCGGGATTTGAACAGCTACGTTTGGAGTCCTCATATTACTTCGAATTTTTATTGTTTTTAGTGAGGTTTGGGTCGTAAAATCTGTGTTTTTTTGCGTAACAAAGTGTCGTGCAGGTGAACAGTTCAGTAAAATATGATGGTGTATGGGCGTAAACAGGAAAAGTGTTCCGTCATTTTTAGCGCGGCAAAGCGGACGGTTCACCTCTTTCCTGTGGACATCTGCGATTCCTGCGTCTTTCGATTGTCTCCAAAAACTCCAAAGAAGCGTCAAAACGTCGAACACCAACGTTTCGAGGCTTACAATTCATCATCATCTATCATCCTCACCCACCATCAAAATTAAGAATTTGAAGAAGAAAACGTAGATATGGCTTTAAAGGACGTAGTATCCAGAGCCATAAAACACATTTGAAAAAAAAAAATTCTCTTTGGGGGAGTTTTTGGCGGGATATCTCTTTGGCTTGTTTTTTGGCTTTGGAATTTTACGCGGGAAGCGAGAAGAAACGGACGGGCTTTGTTTCTCAATTTTCTAAATTAGTTTTTCGTGGCTATTATTGTGTTAATGTGGTGGAATTAGTGTAATAATGTGCCATTAATGGAGAACAATGTAGTAAAAGTGAGAAATAAAGAAAGGGGCTCCCGTTCGATTGGGATTGAACTCCTCGCGTAAACGTGTCCCTGGGCGTGTAACGTCACTTTGACATGACAGCACTAAAGTCAGCTGTTGGTTGGAAAGTGACAGGAATAAATTTAGTTAAGTCAAGTCGTGGCACAGTCCGAATCGGGGCCATTGTACATTGGAATGTGTACCATCCTCGCTTTCAATGTGTTAGTTAGGGTTTAGGTTTTAGGCTAGGCTAGGAGGAGAGTTTTGCACGGGAATCTTGAAGAAAATGACGGGCTTTGTTTCTTAATTTTCTAAATTAGTTTTTTGTGGTCATTATTGTGTTAATGTGGTGGAATTCGTTTAATAATGTGCCATTAATGAAGATTAATATAGTAAAAGTGAGAAATAAAGAAAGGCGCTCTTGTTGGATTCGGATTGAACTTCGCGTAAAACTTGAACATTAGAGCTAGGTTAGAATAAAGTACAAGCGAAAATAACACAAATGACCAGGCTGTAAGGGCTAGTTCCCGTTGCCTTTCCGCAAGGAAGAAATATTAAAAAAAAAAATTGGTTGGCTTTGGATCAGTGCTGCCAAGTTAGGCGATTTATCGCCTTTTAGGCTACATCAGGGGGTCTATCGGCGACCAAAAAATACGATTGGCGACCGGTCGCCATTTAGGCTATATCCCAAATTAAAATAGGCGATTTTAGGCTTTATTAAGAAAAACTGACTTTTTCGGGTTATTTCAGGCTATTTTAAGAAAAATTAGAAATATTATACTTATTGTAAGTAAAATTATATGATTTTTTATCACAGACTGCATAAACTGTACACTACAACACACTATGTACCACATAATGTATGTGTATGTCGTGCGGTACATCTATTTTTAAATTGTGAGTATAGATTGCAGTTGTAAAAAAAAAATATTTTTCCTTCACGAGCACCATTTATTTTGGCCAATTTGCTGTATTTTTTGACGACTTTAGGCTATATAACACGGGGAAAAAATTAGGCGACTTTAGGCTACTTGGCCCGCGATTTTTGGCGATTCAGACTGGCTGGGACTTGGCAACACTGCTTTGGATTCCATGGATCAGTGTGACCACTTTTAGTAGATTTCTACTTTTTTGGTAGATTTAGGGCAAAGAGAACGATAATTTAGTAGTTGGAAATCGTTTAGTAGATTTTGGTAGAAAATCGGTATTCGAAAATATGATCAAAAATATGTAAGGATTCAAGCAAAAAAATTAAAGTTGGAAATAAAAATAGCTAAGAAAACGATTGCAGGGGGTTTTCTGGAACTTCTAGTAAAGCTTTAGTGGTGTACAGCAAAATTAATCTTATCGCTTAATATTGTTTTTTACAAAGGTGGCTTTTATAAGACACAGAACACTGTACCAACTTTAAGCCTACATAGGGACGACCACTAAAACTTATTAAGATTTATTTGGAAATTGAAGCATTCATATTATAAAGTGATGAAAACCAATATTTTTTTACAAAAATGCGATAATAACAAGAGTAATGACGAGCGTTAGTGTGAAAATGATAATATTTTGTTAAAAAACGTGTTTTTTATTGAATTCAACCATCTGGAACGACATAAATATTAGTTGGTAGATTTTAAGTAGAATTTGAAACAGGACTTGGTAGATTTTGGTAGATTTCAGCAGTCATTTTGGTAGATTCTCTGAAAAAAAAGTGGTCACGCTGCCATGGATCAAGAATTTTTTTCGCACGTTTGGATCATTGAAATGTGTTTTCCTCTTTCGTATTGTTTTGGGATTTATACACAAAAATAACAGTGAGAAACTGATAAGGTAATATTCCTTGTCGTTTTACAACCGGAAAATTAACGGTAAAGTTATACACCGAACCACAGCAACCTTCACAGCAAAGAGCTTCACAGCTGATGAGCATAAGATTAACACTCTCGACGATTCATAACGAAGTGTGTGGAATAGACGAGATCGTTCTTATCTGAGAGTCCACAGGTCAGCAATTTAATCCATATCAAATACATTGGTTGGCACTGACATGGCGTCAACAGCTGTAAAAGTAATTGGCATGTCAAAAGACATTTCGCCACTGTACTATAGGATCTTATCAAAATTTCCACAAAATTTCACCTTCTGTTTCGCGTATGGATCAGCTGTGAAGCCACAAATGGGCAACCACAAAAAGCAGAACATGATTGACTTGATCTATTGTGTGGACAACTCGCACCGGTGGCACGGCACCAACATTGAACTGAACCCCTCTCATTACTCCGCTCTTCGCTTCCTGGGCAAGGGGTTTGTTGCGAGGTTCCAGGAGAACTGGGGCGCTAAAGTCTATTTCAACACTCTCGTGGATTTAAGAGAAGAAAATATCACAATCAAGTACGGTGTCGTGTCACAAAAGGACTTGATTGCAGACTTACTGGACTGGAATGATCTGTACCTAGCCGGCCGCCTACACAAGCCCGTAGAGATCATAAAGCAAACAAACAGCTCACAACTACAAAACGCTCTGCAGTCTAACTTGAAATCGGCCGTCCACACGGCTCTCCTCATATTGCCAGAAACATTCTCTGAATATGACTTTTATTTTGCTATATCCAACCTGAGCTATGCCGGTGACTTCAGGATGACATTTGGGGAGAACAAAAACAAAGTCACAAACATAGTTCAGCCTCAAATAAATTATTTCCGAGAACTCTATAGACCTATCTTGCAGCAATTCCATGCTTACGTAGACTTTCCAACTGGAGATGCCCAGTGCCACCAAGACCTGAAACCAGAAACTAAGTTACATCACCTGATGCAGCTGCCCATGGTTCCACAACAGCGGATAGTCAAGTTTTGGAACCATGGTGGCCTTCAGCAGGACATGGAGGATGTTCTCCGTGCTGTCGCTTATGACATCGACTGTGCTGTTATATTGAGACAGATACTGAAGGACCTGGTGTGGCAGTCTAGTGTTAGACAATCATTAAAGGGAATACTGACTGCTGGATTCTTGAAATCTCTCCGTTATAGTGCTAAGAAAATAGCTAAAATGTTTTAATTGAACAAGTTTTACCTATTATATTGTAGTGCAATAAGTGTAACCGTATGTTAATAAAGTTAGTATGTATCTACATTCTTTTAATTATTTAAAAATCCTCTTTTTTGGTTTTAGGTTCCATTATGCTATCAGATGAGTCGAGCAGTGATTCTGAGACAGGGCGATTCAAAGGTCGATCAAAGAAACCAGATGAACAAACCAGTTCTAGCAAAAGACAAGAAAGTTTCAGATCTGCTGCAAGAAGTGGTAGACCTGAAAATGATAGATTTCGTAGGGAATTTGATAGGAAGAGAGATGATGGGGACCGTCACGACATGCGTTCTAGAGAGAGACCCCGATATTCTCGACATTCACCTATAAGAAGAAGGCCATCGAGAGAGAGAAGTCCTCGAAGATCCAGAGAGCGTGAGCGGCATAGGCATGGTGGAGATTTCCGACCCAGATCTAAACCGAGAGATCACAGAAGTGCCAGCAGAGATAGGCGCAGACATTCCAGGTCAAGGTCTCGGAAGTCACCAGAGCCAAGGAGAGATGTGAAAGAGGAAACTAAGCCTGTCAGAGTTGAACCTAAACACAATATTCCCTCTACTGAAAAAAGTACAGAAAAATTTGACAGAAGGTCCAAAGAGAAATCATCTTCACCTGAATACAGAGGAAAAAGATCAGTAGTTCAAAAACCTGCTATAGTTGAGCCACCTAAGAAAAAAAGTGAGAGTCCAATCATTGTAGAACATGGAGACAGTGATCCAGAAGAAGTACAAGCAGGGTCTTACTACAGCTTGATACCGGCTGTTGTTAAAGAAAAATCTGAAGAATCTAGTGAAATAGACTCCTCTGATGATGAGAGACTAAGAGCTAAGCTTTTAAACTTAGAAAAGGAGCTTCACAAAACAAGAAAGAAAAAACATAAGAGGAAACACAAGAGGAAGAGTTCAAAATCTAAAGAAAGGGAAAGAGATCAATCAACAGTGGAAGTGAGCAGTACAACTGACATAGATAAAGTAAAGGATGATGCATCCAATGCTCCTTTAGAAGTAGCTGAAGTTACGTCAACGCAGAAGAGCAACGTAAAAGAAAGCAGTGAGGAGGGAGAAATATCAAGTGATGATGACTCTCAACAACAATTGGATATCGACCCAACAGACCTAAGACATAAGTTGAAGCGTTCTGTACCAAAATCTGATAAGAATAAAGAGCATGATAAGTCAAAAGCAGATATGTGCGGGCCGGCACTACCGCCGCATTTACAGAAAAAAGGTAGACAAAGTTCATCGCAAAACATCGAGGGACCGGCACTACCGCCTAGTCTTCAGAGGAAATCTAAAAATATAGGTATAAAATCACACACACACACATTTCATTGATTGTGTTTAAGGTGGTTTCAGTCCATACAAACGTTTGACGCACAATACGCGTAGACAGAATTAATAAAAGTAATATTTTATATATGGAAAAATAGTTTAGAAAATGTAGATGTCGCGTATCAAATAACATTTGCAATTTATAATATAATTACGAACATTTTTCATACAAAATTTTCAAAGCTTCGCAAGCTATATCTTCGTAATTATATTATAAATCGCAAATGTTATTTGATACGCGACATCTAGATTTTCTAAACTATTTTTCCATATATAAAATATTACTTTTATTAATTCTGTCTACGCGTATTGTGCGTCAAAGTTTTTTATAAAATTTACCCCTCTGCAACCGCCTTAATTGCAATTTAATATGACTAACATGCTTATTTTTTGTACAGGACCAACAATTCCAGATGACTTGCGTAAAGTGCTTGCTGAAAACGACCGAGAAGTAATCAAATACGAGAGCTCCGATGATGATAATGGCATAGGTCCAATACCAGCTAACTCTGAGAAATGGTCCGAAGCGCACCAGCGCCTTGAAGAGCGAGCATTAGACATGAAAATAAGGAAGTTAGATGGTCATTCTATGCACAGTTCCGACGCAAAGTCTCGTGAAGAATGGATGCTTAAATTACCTGAGGGTAAAGCTAAATACTTGGGTTTGGAAGCTAGGAGCTTCAGAGCCAAAGAGGGGCCTGACATGTCCGATAGGTAACTATTAGAATTCACAAGTTTATAACTATGATACTAGGGACCTTTTATTGATTGTGATCATTCCAGATCAAGCTGGACTGATACTCCTGAAGAGAAGTCACGCAAAGCTGCTGGAAAAGTTAAAGAAGAGGACGCTGAGGTGACGTTGCAAAGAGAAGCAAGGGCTCGACACGTTGCCAACAGAGACGAAGAGCAGGAGAGAGCTGTCAAGTAAGAATCATATGTCTTAAAATATAGCGCACACTGAGGCTGAGATTCAGAGCCGATTTTTTAAATCATAGTTCAAACTATGTATCGATTTTGAAATTATGGAGTTCGAACTATGACTTAAAAAACGTCTCTGTATCTCAGCCTGAATATTATATTAATTTTATAACAGAAAAAAAAAACACTTAGTCATTGTAAATGTCTGTATTGAATTGTACGTAAAATAAAGAAAATTATCTAATTAATTATACCTGAATTTTTTCCAGAAAACATAAAAAGAAGCATAAAAGAGACGAAAGTTTACTGGATATGCATCAAAAGAAATTGAAAAAAAAGAAAAAGGTAATAAGACTCGTTAGAAATTTCTCTTCCTATTAGGTAGTTATTTTACATAGTGTGGATAAATAAACACCTTTATTATATGCTTCCGAAGTAGAAATATCCACACAATACATTCCTTTCCTCATCTGAAATTCTTCAAAAAGTTAAATACTTGACAAATCATTTACCTATATTACGGAGTACTATAATTACCCTATTCAGGGTTTTAGGGTAAACGGTTACATTACTGATTGTACCCATGATACTGAACGATACGACGGCGCGATACATATCTATCGCACCGATTCGCACCCTACCTCTAGCAGGCGCGATAAAACGTTTATCGAGGCGCCATGCCGCGCGCGCAATTTGCCAAAGAAACCTATAGGAAAATCGCGATTTTTTTTGTCTCGCGTTTTTATACAAAGTTCGATCAGCTGATTGCATTTAGTACGGGTACAATCACCCCTTAGAGTGCTTGCAGACGCTTGCGACACTTTGCGGTCGCCGTGTGTCGCGGAGGGTCGCGCGACCCTAAAGTCTATAGAGCGCAACCCTCTGCGACCCATACGGCGGCGGTCGCTCATCTGTAAGGGCGCTTAAAGTAATGCAACTGTTTAGTAAACTAACTTTGTAGCTTTTTGTAGCTGTTTATTTGTAACTTTATAGTGTAAACCCTAACACCCTGTATACATACCACCGACTATCAGCCTATCAGTTAGATGTGTCAGAAGTGCAAATTTTCTTAATAGTGTTGTTTGTTCAAATAGAAAGAAGAAAAAGACGAAGAGAAGAAAGAACGTCGTCCATTCAGCCGCGACGTAGACCTGCAGGTGAACCGCTTCGATGAGGCTCAGAAGAAGTCCATCATCAAGAAAGCCCAGGATTTAAACACGAGGTTCTCGCGCGGTGATGCCAAGTATCTGTAAACTTCTAATAATTCTTAGAAACATTATGTCTCGAATACGAATGGTTATACATTTTTATTTTTTATTTGTTCCATCTTCGGTTTCTGACTGAAATGATTGTATTTTAATGCTCTATCATATTTTCGTATAAATTAGATCTCCCAAATTATGAAATTAGCTTAATTTATCTTGTTTTATACTAGATCGGGAATTTAAAAATTATATTCGCTAGACACGTCAATGAATTATTTTATATTATACTCATTTGTATTCCCTCTCTCCCGTACACGTACTTGTACACACGGCGACACATCAGGTTACGCACCCTACTACCCGTTCACGACCAGTTGGCCGTCGATGACCGTTACAAAATTTCCTCACAGGCACATTAATTGGTCCCGTCAACAAAAAATTATATAAAAGGCAAATAAAAATTTAAAATTAAAAGTGATATTAGTGACCGGGACGGATGTGCCGTACGTGGTTGCGTTGCTAAAGGTTATAAAATTGCGTTTATTAGGGTCTCTTAGGGGTGCGGTGCGGGGAAGCGGGAAGGGAGGTAGCGGCCAACTCGAAGTGAATGACTAGTATATACCCATAACTACACTACGTACAAAACACAATAGTTCGGTAGAGCGCCTGCATAGACGCGGCTGCCGGCGCGGGCGCAGCGTGCTGTGAGAAGAAACAACAACAACATACCGCACCCTCTCGCACGATTCGCAGCGTTCAACTTCTAATAGTTCAAAGTCCAAACAGGGTAACCTGACCTGTCGCCTTGGATTTTTAAATTATTTTTGCCCGAGGATGCCTCTAGGGTTGAACCTCATCTGGCAGCACGGCATCAACTTTTTTTGTCGCTCCATCCTTTTCTGTCACTCAGGAATGTCATTTGCTAGAGCAAATGAGAAAGACGGATCGCGATCGCGCGCGGCGGTACTGCGGCGTGCGGTCGCGTTCCGTCTATCTTATTTCTATTTGCTCTAGCAAATGACATTCCTGAGTGACAGAAAAGGATGGAGCGACGGAAATACGCGATGCCGTGCTGCCAGATGAGGTTCAACCCATACTGTCACGCGGATCTGCATGCGAGTAGCACTCATTTTCTGGTCTGGTGGGGCTAGATAATCTGTGACGATGTCCAACATATTTATATTTTGTTATGTAATACATTCTACATTCATTAGGTCTCATTAGACCTTAGACTATGTAATACACTTACATTAGACCTTCAAGTTCATAGTGACTACTTGCCAAAATTAATCCTTTTTTGTAAAGTCTATGGTATTCTTAATTACAACATTACGCAAAACATGCAATGTAAGCCAAACAGTAGCTGCGCCCCGCATGCAGGGATCCGCATGTCAATAATAACAATAACGGCCATATCACACTGGCGATTTGCGAAAGATGCGAGCGAGGCGCTAAGTAAGTCAACGTGCTCACCCCGGGTGCGTAGCGAGCTCGCCGCTACACGGCGACGATTGTATCGCGTAGATATGTGAAGGCCTTTTGGCCTAAGGATCCTTTTTACCCGACTACGGCGAAGCAAAAAGAAGGAGGGTTATGATTTTTTTACTATTTTAGGTATAGTCCGAGATCCGACCGTAAAATTATGCACCTATTTCATAGGCGAACGAAATGTGATTCTAGTGTATGTTTACACAGGGGTTAATTCAACGCCGCCAAGTTGCCTAGAAAAATCTTGCCGCAAGTACCTTTTCCATTAAAATTTTTGGTATAATATTTTCCACGTGTCTGTTAGAGAATTGAATGAGGTGACATCGGAAGGAGATCAAGGAGACTGATCTAAAGTATTAGAAAAACTAGGGTAACTAACTCCCAATCTGCCGCAACTATAGGGTTGCCAGGTTCAAAGAAGTCATTTTTGAACCTGGCAACCCTAGAGTTGCGGCAGACCGAGAGGTGGCAACCCTAGTTTTTCCAGTAATTTAGATCAGTCTCCTTCCGATGTCACCTGGCCAGTGGCCAGGCGGTTAGGTGAGTGTCTTCATTTTGCAAGTCATTTTGGATCAGATGTAACAACTTGGATGTGAAATTCGAAGGTACATATTTATTTAATTGTTGTTTAGGATTATTTTTTATTCTTTTGCAAAAAACAAACCATGTTGTGGTAGATTTCTGACAGTCGATTAATTAATAATAGATCCTTCCAAATCCGTCGTTATAACCGATTTCGTTTCTTGCGTAAACTTCTTCGAAATAACAAAGCCAACAGCAGTGTTTTCTTGTCTGACTGACTGTCCAAAACGGGGATCTAACGGCGCGAGCTCGTTGCGCGCTCACGCGGCGAACACGACCAACGTTACGCACCCGCGCGCGGCCGCGGCGAGCACATTGATCGATCGCCTCGTTCGCAAATCGCTAGTGTGATATGGCTGTAAGGCTGCCTGTCCATTGACGCGAGCTGTGTAGCTGTGTAAATATTAACCAATCAGGAGCTCGGCCGATCTCGGTCGGATCTCTGATTGGTTAATATTTACACAGCTACACAGCTCGCACAGCCAGCTCGCGTCAATGGACAGGCAGCCTTAGGCTCCTACTTGATTGATAATGATACATAATGTGAATTACGTAGAACGTTTTAACAAGTTAGTTTATTATAATGAATTTCTAAAGGCATCATCATAACTCGTAAGTACTTGTAAATAAATGTCGGACTTATTTCACATTGTTTTTTTATCTTATAACTAGATATTATGTTGTCTTTAGATTTTAGGTTTTTGTTTATTTATTTATTCCATCCCAGAATTGAATATGGAGTGCGATTTTTGAATCTCATTCTTTGAACTCAGCAGTTATAAATGTCAATATTACTATGGAGACGTGCATCTTTTTACTGCTGATTTGACTTTCAAAAATCATACTTCAGGAGTGCTATTTTTGGAAGTCAAATCAGCAGTAGAAATATGCATAATCTCCATAGTAATTTTGACTTTTTCAACTGCTTCTTCTTCTTCTTCTCAGAACTCAGAGAATGAGTTTCAAAAATACCTCAGAGTAATTTTAAGCCCGACCAGAAAAATAAAAAACGAGACGCGATTGGGGAAATGGACGAAACCGGGAAGTGGACGTTCGGGGAAAAGGACGTACCTGACCTGATTCGCGCGCTGACTAGACGTGCTACAGCACACAACACGTTGCATTGAGTACACTCGACCTTTAGATTACAGTGTATGTTAGCCACGTAACACGGAATGTTCTATACAAACATGCTCAAGTGAAATAATGTAACCTTATGTTCGGAAATATATTCAAATAAATAATGCAAACATTTCAATAGGAAAAGGGTCAAGTAAAATGAACGCGGAACCGACGAGCGTGTATGTATATGGAGAGACTTATGGATGTTGGAGGTGAGAGATGTGTCCGAATTGAAGCGATCTATTGACTCTGTCTACCCCAGTGAAACAAGCGTGAGCAAAAGGTATGTATCTATTTTTCGTTTATTCCATTTTTATTGCATTTGAAGAAACTTTACTGCAGTGGTGTCTACATTTTTTCTATTAAGCTTCAACTAGTGTTCAAGCTGTTGGGGAAAAATGTGAAACAGTAAAATATTCGTCGTCCATAAAATTCTTAGTTAAGGGGCCATAGGTTCAGACGGATCAGGTCAGTTACGTCCTTTTCCCCGAACGTCCACTATGGACCCGAACGTCCACTTCCCGGTTTCGTCCATTTCCCCGATCGGCCTTTTCCCCGAACGGACATTTCCCCGAACGGGCATAATATTCCAGAACTTTTCTCCTTACGTAAGGGGGTGCTTCAGAATATCAAACTGAACAACATTCACTATGGAGCCAACTTCGAAATAGCGAAATAAAAACTGCTGTCCCATACATTTGGCTCGAGTAGGTTTGCAGTTTTGTATGGACGATCTTTTTTTTCGCGATTTTGATGTTGTTGCCATAGATAAAGTTGTTCAGTTTAATGGTCTGACTGGTCTGGTATGACTTTGGTTTCGTTATATTATCTGTGGTTTCAGTAAATTGTATAAATCTAGTCGAAACATGAGAAATAAAAGATGCCTCCAAGGTGTTTCCAACTACCATAGGGCCTTAAGTAGACAAAACTTAAACAGCAGCTCACATACAAAGGACACTGGGCAAAAATGTATTGCCACTGGTCCAAGAGCCCCCCGCTATGACACCGGTAGGGATAGTTAGAGGATACCCAAACGTACATGGCACCCAAGGGGCATAAAAATATTTTTGAGGAAAAAAAAGATACAGGCTGTTTTATTTTGACGAAGTCGTTTTAGGGGGTAGACGTTTTGATATTATGGCCCCGACAGCTGTAATGTCTTTCGGGGTGATCAGACAATTAGCTAAAACTACTAAAAGTTATTATTAAGCGTGAAAAAGTAATAAGGCTCAGGTTTACTATACCGGCAATTTCAAAATGAGATAACGATTTTCTCGTTTTAAATGTTGTGTGTTTTGAGAGCTTAAGATTCTTTTACATTAATAATAATGATAAACAATAATACTATCCACATTACACAAGGAATTCAAGCAACAGATATAAATAGCGGCTAAATGCTAACATTAGTATGAAAAACCGCTAAACAAAACACCCTGTATCTTTTTTCTCTCGAAAAGATATTGATGCCACATATACATTAAACCCCCTTTCAAACGTAGTATGTCACTTAGGTGGGGGCTCTTGGACCACTTCTGCCCAGTATCCTATTGATGTTCTAAACAACCCCTTTTTTACGAGTGTTTTGTTACACCCTGTAGAATAGCAAGCTCTTTGTTGATAGGTAAACGAGGATGAGGAAATGTACGACGAAAATTAAAAAAAACTGCAAAATAATTTGGTCAAATATTTAATACATTTTTACTGTTAAAAATACTGTCAGTCTTGTAAAACAGAAAATGATAGTTCAATACAAAACTACTTGTACTTATTTTATTTCAATCAAAACTTATTACAAAAGGTACTCGAGTGCAGATAGATAGGTAGTTCTAGTTACCTATTACAATTGAGTTCACTAACGCTAGTGTGGTATTGTAACTAATAAGTAAATTAATACTTTATAATTAATTAATCTAGGTATTGATTTCAAATGTTTGCATCACAAGTTCCTTCTTAATATGCTGACGGTTTTTTAAGGGGATAATCAGACCATCAAACTTTAGCTATGGGAACAACATCGAAATAAAGAAAAAAAATATTGTATGTCCCATACACTTGGGTCGGTAGGATTGCAGTTTTGTATGACACAGCAGAATTTTTTGTGATTTAGACCTTGGTCCCATAGAGAAAGTTCAGTTTGTCCCCCTTAAAAAACCGTCAGCAAATTAAGAACCCTAACGATAACTGCTCACTGCGCACATGGCATAAAACGGAAGGTATTGTCAAATATTACCATACAATCACTATAAAATGCATACAAAATATAATCAAATCATGCCTAAATGCCATTATTCACTTCTACCGAGTTCTGCCACAAAGTTAATAAATCATTACCTATTACAAATAATGTCTTAGTCTCTACATTTAGTCCTTTTAAAAATTTGATTCATGCTTTGGTAGACCATTATAATATCATAGTGAACCAGTTCCAAGTGAAGAACGCTCCTAGTTAAGGTGGTTTCAGTCCATACAAAAGTATGACGCACAATACGCGTAGACGGAATCAGTAAAAGTAATATTTTATATATGGAAAAATAGTTTAGAAAATCTAGATGTCGCGTCACAAATAACATTTGCAATTTATAATATAATTACGAAGATATAAAGCTTTGAAATTTTTCATACAAAATTTTAAAAGCTTTATATCTTCGTTATAATAAATTGCAAATGTTATTTGTGACGAAGGTGACGCGACATCTAGATTTTATAACCTATTTTTCCATATATACAAAGTTACTTATATTAATGCCGTCTACGCGTATTGTGCGTCAAAGTTTTGTATAAAATTGACCCCTCTGCAACCACCTTAAAGTCTCGGGATTTCAGACATTAGGGATACAGAATGGCGGAGCCACGTGGCAAGCCAAACCTCACGCGCACGACACACGTACGCCCGCAAATCCTGTCACCACGCGACTCCAATCCCTCTCTTGTCAATTGCCCAGTTATAAATTACGGACATACTAAATCGATATCCAAATAAATGTCCCCCCCTACTTACTAAAAAGCATTAACTAAACCAACCATGTGGATTACTGTAACCATTTGATTATTACGTCGTACTTTGATTATTACCGGGTATTACCTCTATAGATGATCCAGCACTGAAGAGAACTCTTTCAATCATCAAATTTAAATTAAATGCTATTCAAAACACAAATTCATTGCTATACGATCCAGTATTCGAAAAGATCAATATTGTTCCATTTTAGATCATACAAAAAAATAATGGCCTCGATTCGGAGTGTACCACGACTAAACTAAACTAAATGTATTCCTGTCACTTTCTAAAATAAGATTAAGAAAAGAGACAGAAAACCAACAGCTGACTTTAGTGCTGTCAAAGTGACGTTAAACACCCAAAAACGACTTAAATAAGATGGCGTACATTATGATGGCATCTTATTTTGCGCATTTAATGTCACTTTGACAGCACTAAAGTCAGCTGTTGGTTTTCTGTCTCTTTTCTTAATCTTATTTTAGAAAGTGACAGGAATACATTTAGTTTAGTTTAGTCGTGGTACACTCCGAATCGAGGCCAATGTTTTACATCACAGTTTCCAGTAAGTGCCTAAGATAGTAACCATGTGTTACATTTATTATCTTTGGGGGGCTGGCTTCGGTTTAGGCATTTTTCCCAACAGCCCCTGTATTTCTTTCTTCTCATCGTAACTTTTCCACATTTCATACAAGTTGATAATTGATCGGACGATCTCTTGGATCTGTAAGCAACAAAAAATATATATATTTATATCCTGGATGTTCCTGTAACTGTAATTATGTAGTTGGACCTCAAGAATGGATCTATCATGTTATAATATAATAGCCAGCAAACAACTTGCCAAATACCTTGGTGTAGTGCAACAGATTAACACAAAATCTGAATTTTAAATTACACCATTTGTAAATTAGTTTGTAATAGATCTACAATGAAGTTATCTTCTTTGAGTGAACTTTTATTTCGAATTCTTGTCAAAAAGTACTTTCGTGATAAACTTCATTTTTGGACAGATATGATTCATGAATTTTTGCAGCCACGCCATGACTATATTATTGCAGAATGTGCATCTCAATCCTTAAAACATTCGCTGCTAGTACTTTGGGACTGTATAACCAAAAATCTTGTGTTACAAATACAAAGTTCTTGTGTATAACTCAATGGTGTGCTAACACACTGCCAGAATGTGATACAAACTGACTCACCAGCATAGATTTACATATTACTAGCGTAAGGATAGGCCCGTCAGAATATTATATATGTCTTTGCTCACCAGGCTCGTTCATGAAGGGCCACATAATTGCATACCCACGAGGTAGTCGTCAGCAGTGAAACTTATAAAACAGTTGCGTGACTAACTGACAGACAATGCACAGCATAAACTGAGATTCTATGGAGGGTGTAGGGGTGCACTAAGAAAAGATTTTTCGATATTCTAATTTCATGATGACGAAGTTGGGGGTAAAAGCTAGTTGTTTATAATATAATACAGGTAAAGGTAATAAAATTAAACATCAATCCAAGAGCTTAAATAGATCCTACAAGTAATGTAAATAATTGTTTAACAAAGAATGTTGTAAGTTGATTAAGTTCTCACCTTATCCATGTCAACATTTAATTCAGCAAACCAAGGCTTTAAGTTTTCTTTACCCAGCATCACACACGCTATGTGAAGAGCTGCTATTGCTATCTGAAAATAGAAATCAAGTAGCTGTTTACTACACTCAACATTTTCATATTACTAAGGGTAGACTTTGTGAGACCTTTTGGTCTTACTGGTCACAGTTTTACAACATAAGCAGTTGCGTAGCCAGGGAAATGGGTGGCAAATTCGGGAAAAATATAGATTGATTGAGCTCTGTATATAAACAATTCATAGAGCAGATCGTATGGCTCTTTCTTTTCATTCCTGCGGAGATTACAAATTGATATCTATGGTTTTGAGCCATAGTTTGGCTCTCGGGGTTAGCTCGTTTAACTCCTGGATTCCACCGTCGAATCTTCTGCCAGGGCACTCGTTAACAATGTGCTCGACGGTCTGCTTCGGAGCACCGCAGTCGCATAATAGAGCAGAGAAAAGTCGAGCTCGCTTAGCTCGCTCTAAGTTTCAATTACTGTGCCTACTCATGATCCTAGAGTTCTGACCACAGCTAAGACGTGGTGCTAAATATATCGAGCTTGTTTCATTTGATCCATGGCATTTACTTAGGTTACTTTACACATGTTATGTACGTCAAAAGCTCTGGCTCCAACCGATTCATATTGAGGAGACAAGTCGAGCTCACATCGCTCGCTCTAGGTTTCTATTTTTGCATGGACCAACCAAAATATGTCTGACCACAAGCAAAGAGCAATTGTCAATTGTCTGAGCAATTTTCTATTCTTTTCTATTCTATTCTATTCTATTCTATTCACAACCCGAAACGATGTACAAAAAATTTCGAATTCGCTTCGCTCGCTCCATTATATTGGTATAGGTAAGATAAGGGGGTGGCAAAATTAGTCTGTGCCCCGGGCACCAGAATCCCACGCTACGCCAATGAACATAAGATGCATCAATTTAGTTAAGTCATAACAGCAGCCAGCGGTGACAGAACTGAATTATTAACCTTTTATACAAAATTCAGTCCTCTATACGAAACTATAGTATTATGTTTTCTCACTCATTCAAAGAGGGGTCTATTAAATTTTATCTTTTTCGTCATAGTTTGACTCCCATTTATGGTTGTGGCTCGTAACTCCTAATCTAACTTTTTTCAACTTTCCACTGATTATTATGATTAAATCATTCATGGGAATGAATTCTCGTTCTTGCAAGATAACAATATCATGAGATCGTAATCCTAATGGCTGAATTGCTGCCCTAATTGTTGCAGCCTATTATAACCTCATAATTTAAAGAAATGTTATTATACCTGATATGGTGGGTACAGCAAACTGACATCAGTTCTCAAAGAATCATTCACAATTCTCCACGCATAAGTCAGAAGTTGGTCATCTTGTCCTATATCCTGCACAAACAGCAGTAAAGGCCTGTAGGGCTGGAACACGATCAAACAACAGTCCAGATTCTCCAGTAAATAGAACTCACATTCCAATATATGGTTTGTTCTGTATGGGAACTCCTGCTGTCCATAGGCATAGCTAAACTTATTCTTTATAACTGTCTGACAGGTAGTGATTAGCCGAGAATTAGATATAACACCGAATTCTTCCACTTTTGACGCCAAAAACACGCACGTAGGGGCCAAAAGTAACGGGTCTATACACTTCAGAGAATTCCTGGCGTAGAATCTTTTGAAGTATACTGTAGCCGTCGCGATGACCTGCTGGCGAAGCTTCAGTTGTTCCCCTAGGATTTGTATGATACTCGCAAAGAAATTAAATATTTTCTGATATTCTTCTTCGGTCAATATGCTCAAGTCGTGTTGGCGGTCTCGGACGAGATCCTGTTTGTCTAGTATCCACTGCTGATGATGCGAACTTTGCCAAAAATTACCAGCCATTTTAGCAACTATCTTAAACCGAATAACAAGACAGGAATATAATTAATTTTAAATTAAAAAAAATGTAATAAAATTAAATGCACAGGCTGCGCTGCACCACAGATTACTGATATGTTGCGCTGCACAGCAATTTTGAAGTCCGTTTCATAACGTGTGAAAATCACTCGACTCGGGTGCCGATATGAAGAGAAAAAGCCGTAGAGGGAGTAGAACTATAGAGCAAGTGACAGTGTAACCGGTTTTCTATCGGTGTCTGATTTGTACATGTGTGTGTAAATGTTACCCGATTGAACTCAATTTTCCCACAAATTTATCAATACCACCAACTTTTCACAGTCGGCTAGTCTAAGTAATACATTTTGTTAATACTACTTTCCTAACACAAATCGCAGAAATATTCACAAATAACATTAAAATTTAATGTTACGGTGGTTTCAGTCCATACAAAAGTTTGACACAGAATACGCGTAGACGGAATTAATAAAAGTAATATTTTATATATGGAAAAATAGTTTATAAAATCTAGATGCCGCGTTACAAATAACATTTGCAATTTATAATATAATTACGAAGATTTATAAAGCTTTTAAAATGTAGTATGAAAAATTACAAAGCATTATATCTTCGTAATTATATTATAAATTGCAAATGTTATTTGTGACGCGGCATCAAGATTTTTAAACTATTTTTACATATATAAAAAATAAAAATTTATTTATTCTAAGTTACTTATACTTATAACGTCTATGCGTATTGTGCGTCAATAAAATTGTTTTTGTATAAAATTGACCCCTCTGCAACCACCTTAATATGTAATAAAATTAGCCAGAATTGGAGCCTTGAAAAACTGTGTAGTTATTTGTCAAGCAATGAGGTCAAAGAGGTTATTTTTTCGAATTTGATCAATTTCTTTATTTGACTGAAGCATGATGAAGGGTTATGGTAAATAAATTACAATTTGGAAAATAAATTTTAATGTTTCTTAATCTAACCAAATGGCTTTGATCAGGAATAGTGTTGTAAAAAAACAGTTTTTTTTCTACCGTTAAAAAAAACGTGAAAAAAAATTTAATTTAAAACATCTGCACTGATAGCATGCAAACCCGCGATAGCCGTGATACGGCTTTATCACGTCTTTTATCTCGTTCTTTTGCGCACGAAAGAACGAGATAAAAGCCGTGATAAAGCCGTATCACTGCTATCGCGGGTTGGCATGCTACCAGTGCTGAAATCATAGCTTTAACTTTTAATTCCATGATTATATTGAGTAACTCAGCATCCTTCTTTATTAATCGTCTTTGCGCTTAACGAGTAGTACGCAACTTCTTTAGGCGCTTTTCAGCTAACTCACTCTTCAATTGAATTCTAAGATGTTTCTTCCTCAGTGTTTCTGTAATTTTTTCTATTATGACAGGTTGTCTGGTAGCTGAATCCTGAAAATGAACAAAACAGTGATGAAACCAAACCATTACTAGGTACCTATGTATTTTCCAAGTCAGTTTTCCCGTATTTACGGGTGTTTCAAAGGCCATAAACTGGTAACACTGAATGACTGCTGATCTAGAGGTTATGGAATCAATGTTGACCTATAACTTGGTTTTATGATTTAATTTGTATTGTAATATCATTTTAACGTGTACAATAGACATTAATCTAATCACAAACAAAGTATTTGTAGCATTTAATTGCAGTGAAACGTACCTGTGAAACGAAACATTCCCAGCAGCACTTTTCGATCTGTTTTTGCATCCTAGGACACTGCAGACCACCATTTTCACTTCGATAATGATTATAAATTATTATATTATCAGAACACCTCACACAGCAGGTAATTCAGGCTGTTACAATTCCGTAATTCATAACTTTTGATAAGCCTAACAACAATACTAGTCAATTTAGACCGCAATACGTCAAAATGACAAGTTGCGGTCACCAAAAAAGTGGTTACACGGCGTTCATTATAGTCTTTCTCACTCTTTCTACAGACTAGTGTATAGGTTCACCTCTATCGAACATTAAAGATGTGTGCGTATCATTTACTCCATAGTTCTACTCCCTCTACGGAAAAAGCACACAAAAATAGCAAAAATATGTATGCTAAAGTGAGATAGATAGACTTCCCGAGTGATATTCACACGTTTTAAAACGGACCCTTAGTTATTGACATTACTTTTCTTTTATCAGTAGTGTTGTTCCAAATGTCACTGAACATGAACAATCGATCGACTTAGCCGAGCTCGCGCCTAATAAACGCGGCGCTCCTTGCCACTGGCGCTGGCGCTGGCGGAGAATGGGAAAAAAATTCCCAGCTTGGTTCCCCTATAAAATAAAGAGAACCTTTCTCTGAGGTAGTAATTTTAGTACTCAGCTGTGAGGTTCCCAATTGCGGGGGGGGGGGGGGATTGGTGGGATCTATCTCCCCCCCCCCCCCCCGAAATCCGAATGTTTGTATGGAACAATGTTAATTTTTTCATCGTTTTTCAATGAAAATCCCCTTCCGAAAATGAATGTCCCCCCGAAACCAAAGTCTTTAACAGGGTGACCCTACCTATCTACTCGTATCTATCCGTCTCGATGCTATGTCATAGTCCCATAGGCTATATGTAGATAAAGTAGGTATACAACGTGTTAATGAATTAACGCAAAATTAGAAAATAGTTTGTTAAGAATCGAGAGCAGCATCGAATTATCATGGTTTCAACATAGGTAATTTTTTTCAAAATATTAAATATTTTTTTGTATAATTTAAAATTTACTGAACCCGATGACAACCCACCGCATGGACACACTCACCCTACTTACTACCAAAACAAGATTATAAAAATGTATCCATGAGTACGTTAGCGCTTTCTTTCAGTGCTGAAATGATAACAAATCATTTTTGCCTCAAAACTTAAAATGCGAATAACTATAAATTTTAATTATCAAAATAATGAAATTATTGTTGCAATCTCATTATTTTGTTATAAATCTGTTGGGGTGTATGAGGTTTTGCTCTAATTTATTAACACGTTGTATAGGTATGTCTAGATAGAGCCTCACGCTTCTACCGTATAAAACAAAAGTGGCCAACTTTCTTAGGTTGGTGTGCGTGAGGTGTCATACAACTTATATCTGTGTGCGTGTATACCGACACGGTTTATATCCTATCTTTAAGAGGGCTATTCGAGCTCAGTGGCGCCCTCGTCACAATAATAAAGATTTCTCAATAAAGAAAGCCTAAATTAAAAAAGTGCCAATAGATAAACTACAAAAGCCTTCAAGCCATTGTTATACAATACTTTTATAGGTTCTAAACATTCCACTTGTAGATAATTTCGAATAAAAACAAAAGCCGCCGTTTTTTTCTTTTTTTAAATTTTTATGTTTAGTTACCTTGAAAAACCTATAAAAGTATTCAATGAAAATAGCTTGAAGGCTTTTGTAGTTTATCAATTTGGCACTTTTTAAATTTAGGCTTTCTTTATTGAGAAATCTTTATTATTGTGACGAGGGCGCCACTGAGCTCGAATAGCCCTCTTAATCCCAGGGAACGCGTAATTTCTCTATATCTTAACATACCTACGAGTAAGTATAACTTATCAAAGCCTTTGAATGGCTGAGGCGAGTCTTTCAGCATTTTCTGATCGATTCTGATTCGATTTTAGAAACTTAGAACTAGGTGGAAAGGACATAAGTAAATAAATGAAACAAATTGAATGTTCTTACAATATTCAGTCGCGAATCTTGTTCAGAGAAAACTTGGTTTAATAATAAGCTGTTAAGTTAAATTGGTATTTATCCAAGTAAATCGCCAAGAGTGAAATCCCGGAGGACCTCGTCGATGACGTCGAACAGCTCCTCGCTGAGCCTCTGGCTGACGACCTCCAGCTCTTCCTTCAATAAGTTCTGGGCGGCGCTCTGTACCCACGTGTTGATGAGGTTGTTCAGCACGTTGGAGCCCACCATGCCGTCGATGCGGATCTGAAATATTGCATAGTAATAAATTTTTTAAACGCGAGATTTCAAAAACAAAATGTTCGCTACCTACATAAGTAATTTTTATTTGTATGTATCAGGGTCCTTCTTAATAAGCTGACAGTTATTTAAGGGGACGATCTAATTATCAAACTGAAAAACTACACTGCAAACCTAGTTACCAGAGCCAAATGTATGGGACAGCAGATTTTTTTTTCTCGACTTCGATGTTGGTCCCATAGAGAAAGTTGTTCAGTTTCATGGTCTAATCATCCCAAGTGTCAGCATATTAAGAAGGACCCTGTACAAGTAAACTCACATTGACGTCACTAATCCTAATATCAACATCCAGTTGACGCAGGAATAAATGACCACCGAATACGCTTGTGCCCACTCTGGTGTCAATTGATACCTCCAATCGGTTGATAAAGACCCTGAGGATTGGTAAAATGTTTAAAACATGAACGTATCATAACACTGTTTATAATACAATTTTGATGGCTGCAACATCTTTTTAGGATTCCGAACCTAAAGGGTGCCAACGGGAGCGGGACTGAACCCTGTCACTAAGCCTACGTTCCGGCGCCCGAAGTATATCCTACCGGGCCGTACGTACCTACCTATCGTTTGAACCGTACAATAGGTAGTTGGTTTTCACATAAATACTATGCTTATTATCTAGGGTCAATTTACTTACTATAGAATGTAAATTGACCCTAGATAATAAGCATAGTGTTAAAACCCTAGAGGGTTCAAAATATACACGTTTAAAGATAGGACGGCGTAGGCTTAATTAGTAGGGTCCCATTGGCACCCTTTGGGAACGAAACCAAGAGGAAAGAGATTGCAGCAATGTTGATTTTACCTGTAATGGCCTCCAGCGACGTGAGACAACAATCCAATGATACCCTGAGCCTGGTATGTACCTGTAAAAGGAATCTAAACTATTATAAAACTGTAACAGAAGTGTGTCTGTACATTGAAGATATTTACAAAAAAAGTTACGATGTGGTTTTTAGGTGTCCCTGATTCCAAATCACCAATTTTTGGATTTTTTGTCTGTCTGTTTGTTTGTTTGTGTGTTTGTTTGTTTGAACGAGTATCACGCAAAAACTACTGAACCGATTTTGATGAAACTTTTTTTATTTGATAGCTTATGATCTGACTTAAAATCTGGTATATAATTTGTGCGGACGAAGTCGCGGGTTAACTCTAGTATTATATAAAAGTTATGACTGCTGTGATAGAGCCAGTGTGAATTTTACAGATGCTTGGGTAATATAGGTACCTAGGTAGAGTACTACTACTAGACAAGGAATGAACGTACAAAACCTTGATCTTAAATTCGGAGCGCGCTCCATACAAACGAAGTCTAGTTATATTTTCAACGAGCTTTTACCCGCGACTTTGTCCGCATAGATTATATACCAGATTTTAAGTCAGATGATAAGCAATCAAACAAAAAAAGTTTCATCAAAATCGGTTTAGTAGTTTTTGCGTGATACTCGAACAAACAAACACCCAAACAAATTAACAAACAAACATACAAACAAACAAACAAACAAACAGACAGACAAAAAATCCAAAAATTGGTGATTTGGAATCAGGGACACCTAAAAACCATATCGTAACTTTTTTTTGTTAATATCTTCAATGTACAGACACACTTCTGTTACAGTTTTATAATAGTTTAGATTTAGATACGTTAGTATTGGTTACAATCATAGAGAAAATAACGCGCTCCCCTGGGGTAGAGATGTTGTATCGAACTGTGCACAGATACTCAACTGGGCCTGACGTCATAATAGCGGGAAGTAGCGTATTTAAATGTTAACCCTTCCCCTCACCCGTTTTTCACCCCCTTTGTTGGCGACAACATTTTCTATAGAAACAAGCCGATATGCCATCTCTTCTTACTCTATGGTTACAATTAAAGTATGAAATTTTTCAGAAACAATATAGAAACTTTCTTTATGATAGAAACTAAATCTCTATGCTTGTATTGTGTCAGATTTTCGTTAAAATATGCAGGTCTGTACAAGGAACAACTGACATAATAATTTAAAAAAATACGGGGTCCTTCTTAAGTATGACGAGGTCTGTACGTGGTCCGTACCAAGGAATATAATACGTCCGTACATACCTGTAGGGCATGGCATGCGAGATGCCATCCCCGAGAACACGACAAAAATCTAGATGTGCCTCCATCTTACTATAAACTCGATGATTATTTGAATGACCAAAATGTCTGGTCTTGACAATTTTACACTACGTAATGCAATATTGTATTTTAATTGTACTTTGTACATTTTGTTTTGTTTAAAAGATGTGTTCTAGGGTTTCTGGCCGCATCTTCTCTCAACGGAACACCTTCAGACGCGGTGGTAGAGTCAAAAAATGACTTCAAAAAGCTATCTACAGGGTGTACAATAAAATGGGACAGCTACTCAAAGGGGTGCTTCAGACCATCAAACTGAACAACTTTCTCTATGGGACCAATATCGAAATCGCGAAAATAAAATCCGCTCTCCCATACAAAACTGCAAACATAACTCGACTGAAATGTATGGGACAGCAGATTTTTTTTTCGCGATTTCGATATTGGTCCCATAGAGAAAGTTGTTCAGTTTGATGGTCTGAAGCACCCCTTTAAGTAGCTGTCCCATTTTATTGTACACCCTGTATATGATATTATTTTGAATAAAAAATTGTGAATTTTGAAAATTTTGAATTTCCTCACGATGTTTTTCCTCACCGTTAGAGAGCAGTCGGTATTGCGTACATAAGCACAGAATATAGACAATAAGTTAGAAAAACTCATTGGTACATGTAGTTTCGTCCGTGCGGATTCGACCCCGACCCTCGAGATTGAGTTTCCATACCTCTACGCAAGGCGTCACCGACCCTCTAGGAGTTAGGTATTTGTGTTATTCAGTAGGTACTCTTTAACATCAGCCTCCGTTCGGGTTCCACTGCAGTTGGGTAAAAAGCAAACGTACGAACCTGTGAATGTTATTTGCGGCACCATGACCCTCAGGCGTAGAGCCAGCCTTAGCACATCGACGGTAACATCTTCCACGACGTACCACCTGAGCCCGTCTACTCTGAAGTTGGAGACGCTTATCGACGCGCGGACACTGGCAATTAAACAATAAAAACACTTTTAAAATCATTCGTCATATTACTCCGCAATGTCTTTGAAATGTCGAGCGGCAAGATATAGCGCAAATTTTTAATTATGCTGACTATTGCTGACTGATTTTCGGAATTCAGACCATCAAATTAAACTAACTTTCCCTATGTACAAGTAGGTTAGATACAAAGTAGAAAGATATCCGAATTAGATCTATAACTAACAATATTCTAGAAATCTTTGAAGTTTTTTTTAAGTTGTTGTCACTATACTGGACATTTTTCACCCATTTTTTGCGATGTGTATGGTACCGTTTATTTTATTTTTGAAAGCACTCACCCAATAGAAGAGTATTGGAAAGGCCCGATCAACGGAATGTAAAGTGGGTCTAATGGTGGAACGTCATCATTGCCATTGATCACGATATCCCTGAAACTCTCCAGCAAGTTCTTGATGGCGTCAGCGACAACGTTACGCTGGTTTCTCTCCAATTCCACCAGTTCAGTGGAAAGTAATTTGTCATCTTCGGTAGCTTCAATTTGGGAAGATGACGCCTTTAGGTGCATCCGTTGAGGGCCCAGGTCTGCTGTTATGCTGCCGACTATATAGGAATAGAAAAAAGAAGTATTTCAAGTTTTTTTGAGTTGTAAATACCTATTTAATTGTACACGCGGGAAACCAACCCTATATACAGAGTGACATTGATATCATTAGCACAGATTATTTAATAGTTACTACCGTAATCATTAGCATCCTTTTAAACTAAAAGTAAACCCGTCAAACTGAACAACTACCTGCAATGCCTCCTCGACTCAAAATGTATGCAACAGCAGATTTTTTTTGTGCTCCGAACGGCTTGCTCCCGTAGTAAACGTTGATCAATTTAATGGGTAGACTCTTAGTTTAAAAGGATGCTAATGATATCGATTTTAACGCTTGAATATCTTTACCAGTTTCATCTTGAAAGACCGCGGCATGTGCGTACGCACACAGCAGCAAGGCAACCAGACATGAGAGTTTCATTTTCTGAAAACAAGTAGGTAATATTACAATAATTTACGTGCGTAGGTAAAGAATTTTAATTTAATTATGAGATAATCAACCGTACTTTACAAAGGGTCTCTGGGATTTGATGTAGGTACAACGGAATTTCCTACAATCTTATATTAGGTATCTTGTTTTCCATCAATCATAATTAAGATTAGGTACCTACTTTGCGAATACGTTTTCCATTCTTATTATTTTTGTCAATTTAATCTCCTAATCAAAAGATAATTTCTAACTTGACGTTAAGCAGAATAATTAATTACTTATACCTAATTATTAATGTTTTGTTCATCGGTTTAATAAAATACCTAGCTGTTGGAAACGCGTTGTTTAACAAGTAAGTACCACAACCACACAACGTGGTCGGGCGCATAATTATTTTGTATTCAAAATGAATAATAGAATTCACACACCACATTTTGCACCACATCGCTACCACAACGGAACCACCAGTGATACCGTGAACTAGCGGCCAACCACATCGCAACCACATCGCAACCATCAGCGACACCGCGAACTAGCAGCTGGCCACATTGTAGAGACAACGTTGCGTTGCGTCGACGCAACGACAGTGCGCGCACACCTGCAGTTGCACTTTCCCCCTCTTCTGAACATCAAGATAGAGGGATCAAATACCTGATTCAAAATTTAGGATATGGGTAATTTAGTACCTACCTATTCTATTTGTTGGTACAACAACGCAGCCACATCGCAACTACCAGCGACAACGCAACCACATCGCCATTTTGTCGGTACCACAAAACAACTGCAAAAAGCTACAGCAACACTATTCACACGTAACCACTGCTCGACCACCTTTTGTCGCTGCGATGTGGTATAGTTGTGGTACCTACGTGTGAAACAAAGCTAAGCCCGGGCACGGGACATGCGGATCGGAGCAACAAAAAAAATCTGCTGTTGCATACATTTGAGTCGAGTAGGCAGTCAGTTTACTATGGAACAGCTGATTATTTTTTTGCTGTGATCCGTTTGCGCTCATAGTAAAAGTTGTTCAGTTTGTTGGGTAGACTCTTAGTTTAAAAGGATGCTAATGCTATCAATTTCACCCTGTATAAGGAAAAAAAATGATAAGCGATATAAGAAATATTTTCAAAATGCTGTACCTTTGCGGCTTCCCATATTTCTAGGAAAGTGCGACCTGCGGGATCTGGTGCCGCGTCGTTGGCTAGGATAAAGCATACAAGGTGTGCCGCCCTGAAGTCCGTATTATCTGTTTGTTCGGGTCGCAGTGGAAACGGCCTGTAGGCATGTGTATGTATGGCAAATGTATTTCCCAGATTGGTTTGACGGCTGCGTCAAATATGTCTTACTCTTATGGATACCTATTATTATTATGTAGTCTGAGGGTCTGCTGACGTGCAGAGAAGAGAGTGGGCGCACATTTACTGCAAAAATCGGGTATGTCAGCCTCCAGAGAGCACACGAACGCGGCGCGGCTCTCAGCTGCGAGTAAACAGTCGCTGTGGAAGATAGCGGTCATGATGATGATGATGAGGTGGTAAAGGTTTCTCTTTCTTAGGTATAGTCGTCTTCTCGCAAAAAACAGTAAAGTACCCTTTAGACGGGCAATCGTATGTATGCTTTCTGTGTTTCTGTCAGCCCCGGATCTAGGGGGGGTCAAACCGGAGCCCACGCCCCGGGCGGCAGGTTAAGGGGCGCCAAAATGAAGAGTTTGATAAATAATTTATTGCAACGACATGAACAATATTGAAAAAAAAAATCAAGCTCGCTTTGCTCGCTCCTGGTTTTTATTATTTAAGACTAGACCTAGTCATGCAGTCATACCTATATTGCAGAATTCAACCCAGATTTCGGATCATTGCAGTACAATCTCGAGCTTGCTTCGCTCCCTCTAAGTTTTATATAAGTATTATTGCAACGACCCGACGACGTCAACCTGGACTATCTGTGAAACAAAATTTATACTACTCCCTTGGAGGGAAGAGGCGCCAAAATCCAGTTTTTGCCCCGGCTCGATAAAATCCTAGATCCGGGGCTGGTTTCTGTCAAGGCTGAATCACCCGTTAGCCGAATTGGCCGGTCGCACGATCGAAATTTGGTCTCAGCCAATAGAAAGCGAATCACCTGACTGATTTTACGTCCGCTATGTTCAAAGGGCTAGCTTACAATCAGCCAACTAGTTGAACGTTGAGTGACGCTTGTTCGATGAACGTTCGGCCTAGTCATTCAATGAACGGGCTAGCCTTTCAATCAAATGGCTGATTTAACCAAATTGCTGCGACATCCTCCAGCCATTTTTGCTATTTGGCCTTGGCAGATAGCCTGCGATCAGTTGTCCGTCTAAAGGGTGTATATTCTGGTAGTTAGGTATCTATGTATGTAAGTAGATATAGGACGAAACTTGGTTTGCAAACAGCGCGCTCGGGCAACTCGGGCACCGTCGCTGTTATATTACAAATTCATTTATACGCAATGATAATAACATCTTAGTTTATACAATACGGAACGACGTTATTACCCACTTACAAAAGGCAAACGGATGTTCAAATGTAAGTATGTTCCGTTTTGAAGTGCAATAAATAAAGCAGATAAGTATACGGGGTGTAACATAAAGAGGGACCATCCCTTTAAGGGTGCATTCAGACAATGAAACCAAATAACTTTACATAAATGAAAAAAAAATTTTTTGATCCTCCCATATACAACGTGTTAATGAATTAACGCAAAACTAGAAAGTAGTTTGTTTAGAATCGAGAGCAGAGTCGAATTATCATGGTTCCAACATAGGTAATTTTTTTCAAATACTTACTACCAAAACAAGATTATAAAAATGTATCCATGAGTACGTTAGCGCTTTCTTTCAGTGCTGAAATGATAACAAATCGGTTTTGCCTCAAAACTTAAACTGCGAATAACTTTAAATTTTAACTATCAAAATAATTAAATTATTGTTTCAATCTAATTATTTTGTTATAAATCAGTTGGGGTGTATGAGGTTTTGCGCTAATTCATTAACACGTTGTAGAAAATAGATCGGCTGATCCGCACTTTTGTAGGACCATTTTTAATTTTTTTTTCCGACTCATGTTCCTTGGGGATAGTTGTCTGGTTTCTTTGTCTGAATGCACCCGTGAAGGGAGGCTCATTACGGTTCATCCAGTATAAGTAATTAAATTGAATTGAAGGCGTCATAAAAACAAAATTATTATTGGTAGAGCTGTTCTTTGTACCTACCATAATTGAAAGAAAACGACTCGTTGCAGTTTTCAGCTTCAATTGATTGACATGAGTTTGTAAGAAGTTGAAAATTGTAACAAGCTCTTTTCCCAGTAGGGAACTAAATGATACTAAGTAAAACAAGTTATTAGTTTTATTACGCAACACAAATGTTTAGCTGTGCTGTATTGTTTTTGATTTCTTTTTCAATCGATTAGACAAGGCTTAATGATATAGGTATGTATGTAGGTAGGTAGCTATTGTAGATATCACGCTATTTAAATATTGACTTGCTGTTTGCCTGCGGCTCTTCCCCTTTATGATATCCACATACTAGTCATTCACTTCGAGTTGGCCGCTACCTCCCTTCCCGCTTCCCCGCACCGCACCCCTAAGAGAGCAACGCAACCACGTACGGCACATCCGCCCCGGTCACTTATATCGCTTTTAATTTTAAATTTTTATTTGCCTTTTATATAATTTTTTGTCGACGGGACCAATTAATGTGCCTGTGAGGAAATTTTGTAACGGTCATCGACGGCCAACTGGTCGTGAACGGGTAGTACCTCCACATACCATCCACGTACGAGAACTCAATGTGTGGAAGTAACAGCTGCATGGATAGGTGGGAGGTTTCTAAATGGATAGGTGGGAGATGAGGTCTATCATGGGTTTATCCCCTCCCCCCCCCCTCTTCCAAATCCGAATACTTGTATGGAACAGTGCTTAGTGCTTACATGTTTTACATTTTTTTCACTGAATATCCTTTTTTGAAGTCGTGATTTCTTTTTTAAATTCATAATGTGTTTGCGCTTGGTTTCAGCTCACCTGAAGGAAAGTGTAGGTAGATGAGTAGATGAAGCAGAGGATGTAGCGCGCTCACCCAGAAAAGGCCTATTAGGCTGCCTATCCACTGATGCGAGCTGGCTGGGCGAGCTGTGCAGCTGTGTAAATATTAGATAACCAATCAGGAGCTCGCCCTATCTCGGCCGGGCTCCTGATTGGTTAATATTTACACAGCTACACAGCTCGCCCAGCTAGCTCGCATCAGTGTAGAAAGGCAACCTTAAACTCTTCTTTTAAAAATATCCTCATTGTATTTGTGATTGAGGCGGGGCATACAGACAGACAGAATGGACGAAAGCATAAGGGTTCATTGTTTGACTACGGAACAGATGCAATTAATTTTACATCCTGTGTATAGGGTGATCCATTTTAAAGTTTCCTAACATTTTTTTAAGAAAAAACACATTAAATTGTTTTTGATATGGTTAATATGTACCTACTTCGCCTCGAACAAATGTCATAGCATAGAGAAACGTGGTCAGATTTGGTTGGCGGTAAAAAATCCAAAATTGAGAACCAATCCAAAGCTGCCACTTTGACTACCTAGCGGGTACCTAATAGATAATTAGTAATTACTCAAAGGGCTGCCGTGGAAATTTGCATCATCAATGCATCTTTCTCCTGCCTATTTGACCTTCAAAAATTATACTTCAGGAGTGCGGTTTTTGAATGTCAAATCAATTTTTGAAAGTAGAAAATTGCGTATCTCCATAGTAATTTTGACATTTTCAACTGCTGAACTCAGCGAATGAGATTCAAAAATCGCACTCTAGCTTCCGATTGAAAGGACAACCGCCGCTCTCCCTTGAAAAAATACCTTAAAATGTATAGAAGTTTTGACTGAAGTCAAATGTGTAATAAATTATGAGGTTTTATAAAAACGACTCAGATAGTATCATTTATTTTTATTTAACGAGTTATTTAATCATTTATTATTAATAAATTCTAAAAAAGCAGCATCCCCAAAATGGCTGTCAATGTTTTTTAGTAGGAGTTGGTAGGATGTGTTGCAAGCACAGACGTCATAGGTTGCAAGCACAATGTTTTTTTTATATAAAAATGATAAAAACTAATAAATCATTATAAAATAAACTAATGCCTGCAGTTAGTTTCTAGTGTTCCATAGTCCATAATAAAAATAGAAGGATGGTTATACATTTTTTGGTATTATGTGCCAGATGTCCTTTGTATCCGGGCGTTTTAGGGGTCGCTGATTAAGAATATGAAATCATCATCATCATCATCTCAGCCGATGGACGTCCACTGCTGGACATAGGCCTCCCCCAAGGATCGCCATAACGACCGTTCCTGCGCTGCCCTCATCCAACGTTTTCCTGCCGCCTTCACCAGGTCGTCGGCCCACCGTGTGAGGGGCCTAACCCACGCTGCGCTTTCCTGAAATCATTTGCTATAAATGCATAAAACGATCCAATAACTACACAATTAAAAATATCCTAGAACTTTAAAATGTAACTAACCTAAACAAAGTATTCGAATAATTTTTGAAATGTCGTTACTTTCTCGGCCATGTAGACCGCAAAGGTTTATATAAAGTGCATGACTTGTTTTGTAGTAATTTTGTCAGGTTTAATTTATCACTACAAAACTTTTCGCTAAAACTTACAGATTCCGAGAAATAAGCGAAAAACTGAAAAAAAGTATCTTTAGAGTCCCAGCCAGCCCAGCTGCCCGTCTAGTTACACTCGTCTGGCAGCGTGCACTATTAGTACATAGTGCATAGTGCTCTAATCTAAGGTAAAACAATAAAAAGGTAATAAAAACCAGTCAAGTGTGTGTCGGGCTCGTGGCGGTGATCAGGTACGGAACCTCGCGTGCGAGAGTCCGACGCACACTTGGCCGGTTTTGAAATCTGCTATCTCAATTTGAGTCGGGTACAGCAGTTTTGTATGAAACAGCCGATTTTTTCGCGTCTCCTGAGATAGGCTTCGTAGTGAAAGTTGTTCAGTTTGATCCGTTTCAGTCTGCGGAGGGCTGTCGCTTACACCCTGTATACGTTTTTTCATTTGCATGAAATCGATTTAAAAACATGTTTTTCGACTTACACATATTAAAACTAAATCAAGGAAATAATTTGGATCCGCACGCTTGTGGTATAAAACAGCTGGGTCGCTTAATATTTAGCTAAGAAGATTCTAACAAGCGCACCTATCGGCTCGAAAATGAAACTGTTGCTGATCTTATTCTCTGCAGTCACGATCACAACAACCGCTTTCGTTCAGGATTTGGATCCACAGGTGATTTACGATTTACGTAAGTGGACAGATTTATTTCAAAATGCCTAGTGTTATACGGGGGGTTATGGTAAACAGTTGCATTACCTATTGTACCCATGATACTGAACAACTTGCCCTAACAAACCTATAGGAAATTCTCGAAAATATTTATTACACTTTCCATACTAAATGCAATCAAAACAATAAAAATGTCTTTCTTAGAGAAAGTTGTTCAGTACCATGGCACGGAATATACAGGGTGTACAATAAAATGGGACAGCTACTTAAAGGGGTGCTTTAGACCATCAAACTGAACAACTTTCTCTATGGGACCAATATCGAAATCGCGAAAAAAAAATCTGCTGTCCCATACATTTCAGTCGAGTTATGTTTGCAGTTTTGTATGGGAGAGCGGATTTTTTTTTCGCGATTTCGATATTGGTCCCATAGAGAAAGTTGTTCAGTTTGATGGTCTGAAGCACCCCTTTAAGTAGCTGTCCCATTTTATTGTACACCCTGTATAAGAGTACCTACCTGCAAACCATGGGTACAAGTAATGTAACTGTTTGTTTACCCTAACACCTTGTATGCAGGGTCCTTGTATGCTGAAAGTTTTTTAAGGGGATGATCAGACCGTCAAACTGAACAACTTTCTCTAAGGGACCAACATAGAAATCGCGAAAAAAAATCCGCTGTCCCATATATTTGGCTTGAGTAGGTTTGCAGTTTTGCATGGAAGAACAGATTTTTTGAAGTGAAAACTTCTTTAGCGGCGTTGTGCACTTTTTGGGATAGGTAGAAAATGTTAAACTCGCGTCAGGACCGTGAAGTCACATGACATTCGTAAGATCTCTTAGTTTTCACTTCTGCCGGCACTCCCGGAGTGCAACCCGTTGTTTTTTTCGCGATTTCGATGTGGCGCCATAGAGGAAATTGTTCAGTTCGACGGTCTGATCATTCCCTTAAAAAAGTGTCTGCATATTAAGAAGGACCTTAGGTATATGTATGTAGGTATTTTTACTGCGAATTTATTGGACATCATACAGAATCAGGCTATGAGAATAATCGGTGGGTTTATAAAGAGCACTCCCATACACGTGATGGAGAGCGAGCTGTGTATACCACCTTTATTTTTAAGGAGGCGTTATCTTGCTACCAAGTATTGCCTGAAGTGTCTATCGTGGTCAAATAGCTCACTTTTTGATCTTCTAGACAGTCTCTATTCTTCTTTCCAGAGTAGATACTGGCAGAAGAAAAAGAAACCGCTGGTACCTCTGATATATAATGAAGCTAGAGAGGACAAGGTGTTCTCCTCATATCCCCTGTTGATGTTTACTTTGGATACATGGGTTTCAAATATAAATATTAATGATGTAATAGTAGCGAACTTAGAGTGCATAAAGGGACCAAAATCGTCATTCGAACCTAATTCACTCAAGTGTGATATTATGATTGAGTTAGAAAGAAAATATGCTAGTTGGCTTAAAATCTACACAGATGGGTCAAAATGTGAGAGCGGTTTGGGAGCTGCATATATTGACGTGAGCACAAAAGTTAGCAGCAGTTTTAAAATTATATCTAACATTTGTATAATGACAGCGGAATTATTTGCAATCTCAGAGGCTGTATCTTACGTCGAGGGCTTGGGAAAGGAAAAGGTGGTGATTCTTACTGACAGTAAAAGCGCACTGCAACATTTAGCTCGCTGCGCCTCTGGTTTTAGGGGTGTGGCCTTAGCGTATTCCGTACTTAACAAAATAAGATCCTTGTCCCGCCATCTAACTCTGAGATTGCAATGGATTCCCTCTCACGTAGGGCTGAAGGGTAACGATGAGGCTGATTTCTTGGCAAAAGAAGCTTGCTTGAACGGTAACGAGGTTTTTGTGATACCAGACTATACAGAAATGCTCCCTAAATATAAAGCTAGAATCTATCTTAATTGGCAAGAGTATTTTAACGAGAGATCGAAAGAGAAAGGGATCTGGTATAAAACCATGCAGAGTGAACCTCCTCGTATACCCTGGTTCAGTGGTACCGGTCTTAGTAGGAAGTTAGTTAAAATAGCCTTTAGGCTGAGATCCGGACACGTTCCACTAAACAAATTTGCGTTTTTAATGAAAAAGGCACCCTCACCTAATTGCGAGATTTGCGGTACTGTGGAGGATGTCCAGCATTTGTTGGTGGAATGTGTCCGGTATCAGTCGCAGAGGCGATTACTCTATAATAGTCTAAATCTAAATATTGTAAATGTAGGCCCTTTCGTCACCATTTTAGCTGCCCCTTCGTCGGGAGAGGCTAAAATGGTGTACCTTTTTATTTATAGTACTAGTGTTTAGTTGTGTTTTCGGTAGGAAGTGTTAGGTTTTCATTTTATTGTTGAGTTTTGTTTTGTAGAGTCAAGGTTAAGGCACGATGGGGCTGACATAACCTCAGGGTTAAAAGCTCCAATTAAAATAAAATAAAAAACAGAATAAAAAAAAAAAAAAAGGAGTAAAAATTGTTCTTTTCTTATTAGTTGATGGAAAAACTGTGGTCGTGGGCCCTGTTCAAGCCGCAGCAGAAGTTGGTGACCTGCCCGATGCCTACCCGGACTTGACAGAAGATGACAAGAGAGCTACAGCTAACTCCAAGAAGTTGTTAGAATCTGCCCGTCCCCTCTTCCCAACTGGCTACGGACCAATACCACCTCTAGATCCATACAAACCTGTTATCGAACCCATACCCTTACCGTTCTTGGAACCATTAGCTAGGTAAGAGAGGGTTTTTTCGATGTGTCAAATAGGTAAAATTCTTGCGAATCTTACATTAAGTAATAATATATCTTTTACCACAGCGGTACCCTCAACTTGAATGGAGTAGTAGTAAAAGGCCTACAAAATTTTCAAACAGTGCAGCTGACTCTACGTTTAAGTGAAAAAGATGAAGGTACCAGAGAAGATGCTGAGATTAGCCTTCCAACCCTTAAAGCAAAAGGTATTGTTACATAAACATATGCTCACGACAATATTCACCGAGAGGTCAGTCAGAGATATTCTGAAACCTCAGAACATCCACGTTTCACTAGTACCGAAACTCTGTCTAGTGTGACGGGGAGTGAGCCCGTCGCCACTTGTAAAGGGCAGTGGGTACAATGCACCCACCACTGCTTATATTCAGCCTCTCCATTTTCTCTTTTTAATTCGAAATTGGGAAAAATCAATGTTTCTCACTTCTTCGGGACTTATTCTTACTACATCTATAGCGTCTACATGCTTCGAAAGGCATGTTAAGCAGTTGGTCTCGGATGGTACGTCAGAAGGCGATGTAACCTATTATAATTACAGCCAGGACAGAGGTTTATAATAACTTTATGGGTTTTAAAGTACACTGTTCATATTCATAATATTGGAAAGGATTATGCCATCAAGCGCGCTCTTTTTTAAACACGATATATCTAAACTATTATAAAACTGTAACAGAAGTGTCTGTACATTGAAGATACAAAAAAAAGATTACGATATGGTTTTTAGGCTTCCCTGATTCCAAATCACAAATTTTTGAACTTTTTGTCTGTCTGTTTGTTTGTTTGTTTGTTTGTTTGTTTGTTTGTTTGTTTGTTCATTTGTTTGTTTGTTTTTTTGTTTGTTTGTTTGGGTGTTTGTTTGTTCGAGTATCACGCAAAAACTACTGAACCGATTTTGATGAAACTTTTTTTGTTTGATAGCTTATCATCTGACTTAAAATCTGGTATATAATTTATGCGGACGAAGTCGCGGGTAAAAGCTAGTAGGTAAGTAAACTTAATCTCTGTGCCTGTAGTTTGACAGATTTTCGTAAAAATGTAAGTACTTATAGAGGGTCCTTCTTAATATCAGACCGTCGAACTGAACAACTTTCTCTATGGCACCAAAAAAAGAGGACCCAAGAGTGGCTCAAAGATTTCCATACAAATCTTAAATTATTCCTAGCATTGAAACTGTATATTTTAACAATGTCTATGATTTTAACGGAAATCTGACAGACCATGCAGGCACATTTAGATTGTGGTTAAAAAATGTCATTGACTTTAATTGGTACCTACAGGGTGTTAGGTTAAACAGTTGCATTACTTTAAGGGGTGATTGTACCCATGATACTGTTACTGAACAACTTTCAATAAGAAACCTATAGGAAATTCGAAAATAAAATTTCGGACTTTTCCATACTAAATGCAATCGAACGTTTAGTATGAAGTCTTTTTTTTTTGCGAATTTCCTATATGTTTCTCAGGGAAAGTTGTTCTATATAATGGGTACAGTCACCCCTTAAAGAAACGCAACTGTTTACCCCAGAAGTGCGATTTTTGAAAATCATACGAGCGACTTGGCTGTAGAAAATGTCAAAATTACTATGGAGATTATGCATCTTTCTACTGCCAATTCGCTCGTATGATTTTCAAAAATCGCACTTCAGGACTATCTTCTTACATTAGACATGATTTTTATTATACAGGTGGTTTCGCTGCAGATTTGTTATTAGAGGGCGTGTTTCCAGTGCGATTGACTGGACAATTCGCGTAAGTTTTAATAATATATAGGGTCCTTCTTAATATGCGATGCGCAGACCATCTAACTGAACAACTTTCTCTATGGGACGAGGACCAACATCGAAATCGCGATAAAAAATCTGCTGTCCCATACATTTGGCTTGAGTAGGTTTGCAGTTTTGTATGGGACAGCAGATTTTTTTTTCGCGACTTCGATGTTGCTGCCATAGAGAAAGTTGTTCAGTTTGACGGTCTGATCGTCCCCTTAAAAAAGTATCAACATATTAAGAAGGACCCTGTACAACGTGTTAATGAATTAGCGCAAAACCTCGATTGAAACAATAATTGAATAAATTTATTTATATTTATTTTATTTACTTATTTTGATAGTTAAAATTTAAAGTTATTCGCATTTTAGGTAAGTTTTGAGGCAAAAATTATTTGTTATCTTTTCAGCAATGAATGAAAGCGCTAACGTACTTATGGATACATATTAATAATCTTGTTTTGGTAGTAAGTAGGGTGAGTGTGTCCGTGGGGTGGGTTGACATCGGGTTCAGTGAATTTAAAATTTTACGAAAAAATTACTTAATATTTTGAAAAAAATTACCAATGTTGATACCATGATAATTCGATTCTGCTCTCGATTCTAAACAAACTACTTTCTAGTTTTGCGTTAATACATTAACACGTTGTAGATGGATATTCATGTTAAATATTATGTACCTTGTGCCCGAGGAGTGTTTCAGCCTTTGACTACTTATATAAGTAGTCAATTTCAGCTACTCTTCTGACTTCCTTTCATTTGCGTATTCTAGGGTCATTTTGGAAACAATCACCGAAATTGACGGCCCGATAGCAACCGATAGCACAGTCGATCGGTAGTGAACCTGCTTGCTGTGCCGAGGGTCGGTCGTGGGTTCGAATCCCGTAAAGGACAAATATTTGTATGATGCTTATACTTGTTCCTAGGATGAATATGAATATTTGTACCCGAGTCGTGGGTATTTTTAACCGACTTCAAAAAAGGAGGAGGTTCTATGTTCGGCTGTATGTATTTTTTTTTATGTATGTTCACCGATATTTTCGTCAACAGTCAACCAATTTAAAAAAATCTTTTTTTGTTTGAAAGGGTATAGGTACTCCTGAGGTGGTCCCATTTTAATTTTGTGAAGATCTGATGACGCGCTTCGGAGCTATACAATTGAACTCCTCAAAAGTTGAAAATTATGATATAAAAAATTTTTTACAAAAAAATAAAAACCGACATCAACAGTAAAAAAAGTAAGAAATAATATTTCTGCCTATGAATTTTACGTTGGAATCTGTGGTGTAGGTATTAGTGGCGGTTGAAATAATAAACCAAGCACTATGATACACCAATAGTTTATTGTGGAAGACACAATTTATAGTTTTATATTGCACACGTAAGCAGTAAAGTTCACAAGCACAGAAGGATTTAAGAGTAAGCGGAAGAAAATTAATTTGTTTTATTGGAGTCGTTATCAAGCCAAGCCAAAAAATTACTGCAAGCCCAGTCGCGAATCGTACCGGCTTGACCACAGACTATTTTTTTTTTTTTTTTTTTTTTTTTTTTTTTTTAAATAAAAATCATTTATTTTCACCACAAACATACAAGCAGGCATTCTTATTATATAGCTTCATACATTGAATATGTTTGCGGAGACTGGTGACTGAAAAAGGCTTTAACGGCTGTAAAACCTGTTAAACAGACACCAGGCCCCCAACTATAGTAGGAATTTATATTAATTAAGCTAGAGGTGCAATGTTTGTTTGTGTGTTTGTATAAGTGTGCGAGGGATGGCGAGGGTGTGTACTTGTATGTGAGTGAGTGTGTGAGTTTGTTGCGTGTGGGGGTGTGTGGGTGTGTGTGTGTGTGTGTCACTAGAGTACATCAGTCGATTATGATACTATGACCAAGAACTTTTCGGTTTCTTCATAACTCAGAGTGAGTAGCCAGTCTGTCACTATCTTTTTACATTTCCATCTGGTATGTTTGTAAATATTAAGAATCCTGTTGGTTTGATTGTACAAACTTGACCCTTGGAAACAGTGGAACCTTTGAGCAAAAGCAGTTCTAAAGTACTGGGCTTTACAGATTGTATAATAACGCCGAGTACTTCCATCATTATATTCATTATTGTAGCTAAGTAGGGAATGTTGTTTCAATATTGTCCAGAGGATATAGATCTGTCGTACAGTCAAGACCTTTGCCTCTTTGTATAGATCTATTATATGTACTACGGCTTGACAGCGACTATAAAACAAAAATTATTTTTTTTATAGAATCGATCGTAAAATTCATAGGCTGAAATCTGTATTAGCGTTATCACTGGCTGAAATATTATTTCTTATTTTTTTTACTGTTGAAGTCGGTTTTTATTTTGTATCTATAAATAATATTTATTCTATAGCGTTGTCTAGTTATCATAATATAGGCATAATCATAGATAAGCTACTAGCATAATAATGAGTTCAGGCTAGATTCTGGCACTATAAATGTGTCTAGATTAATTCGTGTGACAATTTCCAAGATATTTATATTTATTTATTTAATTCCGCAACGACAGTTCAGTGTCTGGCAAAGAATTAGTGTTTCAAGTACCTACAAAAATTTATTCCAATTATTTTCCGCAACATGGCGAGGTTTTTTATTTATTTTTCTGGTCGGGCTTTACCTACCATGTTTGAGCTAGGTATACTATTTTACTTACAGTGAACTGAAATAACTGGAGTGCGATTTTTGAATCTCATTCGCTGAGTTCAGCAGTTTAAAATGTCAAAATTACCATGGAGATACGCATCTTTCTACTGCTGATTTGACTTTCGAAAATCGCACTCCTGAAGTATGATTTTTGTATAATCCAATTTTTGTAATCTCCATAGTAATTTTGACATTTACAACTGCTGAACTCAGCGAATGAGATTCAAAAATCGCACTCCTGGGTACTTATGTTAAAACCTATCTAAACTATTATAAAACTGTAACAGAAGTGTGTCTGTACATTGAAGATATTTACAAAAAAAAAATTACGATATGATTTTTAGATGTCCCTGATTCCAAATCACTAATTTTTGGATTTTTTGTCTGTCTGTTTGTCTGTCTGTTTGTTTGTTTGTTTGTTTGTTTGTTCGTTTGTTTGTTTGGGTGTTTGTTTGTTCGAGTATCACGCTAAAACTACTGAACCGATTTTGATGAACCTTTTTTTGTTTGACAGCTTATCATCTGACTTAAAATCTGGTATATAATTTATGCGGACGAAGTCGCGGGTAAAAGCTTTTTAATTAAAGATAAAGATTAACTAGTTGTTTGTGGTTCCCAGAGCGCAGCTCGAAGACATAAAGCTTACTGCAGCGGTTGGTACTTTTATGCAGAAAACCGGTCATATTGTACGAGTACAGGGCAACGCTCTGAAAGCTGATGCTAGCGTCGCTAAAGTCCAGGTATTTTCTCCTATGAGCTTTTAATTCTTGCGCTGTTATTATCACTTTTCTATAACCCAAATATTCGGATTTCGGGGGGGGGGGATAAATCCCACCTATCCCCCCCCTGGATTGCCGATTCAAGTACCTAACTCGATACGATTTTTGTAATGCTATAATGGTAAACACCTAAACCACCCTGTACAGGGTGTAACAAAACACCCTAGTAATACTTAAGGGGGTGCTTCAGACCTTCAAACTGAACAACTTTCACTATGGAGCCAACATCGAGAAAAAATAAAAAAATCTGCTGTCCCATACATTTTAGTCGAGTCGGTACTGCAGTTTTATTAGGTGCTTCAGACCATCAAACTGAACAACTTTCAGTATGGCGCCAACAATGAAATCGCGAAAAATGAAATCGTCGTGGAACGACACAGTAGATTATTATGTAGGTTACGGAAGAAGTTAAAAGATCCGAAAAGACAGACGTGGTGGCAAAATTATTGGCGGACAGCAAATGCCATCCACATTTTGAGGATGTACGAATGAGTATTCTAAGAGGTATTACCAATAATTTTGCTGCAAAAGATGGAGTACAAATTAGTATATTATGAGAATATACTAACTTTGTACTAAGGAAAGAGGAAAAGAGAAAACCGTAACCTAAAATATTGTAAGATAAGGACTGCTGTGTTAGGTGTAAAAATTGCGATTAGGTAAAATTAATTGTGATAGATAATAGATGTAAAAATTAATTAAGAAATAGATTGTATACCTGTCATTTATTTTCATTCATTTATAATGTTAATTAAGATTGATACTCTTTATTAAAGAAACAAAGTAAAACCGATTAGAAATTACCTTTTCGCCTTCCTCTCAAAATTATTTTAAAAATGTAAAAAAGAAAACAATTCGACCGTTAAAACATTCTCCGAACAATTTTATCGGAGAAAAAGAGGAAAGACAAACTGAGGTTTTTGGCCGGTACGAGTCCGGCACTATCTGGGTCTTCCATTCCCAGATGTCCATGATGGATTTTCCTCAGTTGTCACATTTTGAAAAAAAAAAAATAATAATAATAAACAATGAAATCGCAAAAAAAAACCGCTCTTTCATACAATACTGCAGTTCCGTCTCGACTCATATGTATGGGACGGCAGATTTTTTTATTTTTTCTCGACGTTGGCTCCATAGTGAAAGTTGTTCAGATTGATGGTCTGAAGCACCCCCTTAAGTATTACTAGGGTGTTTTGTTACACCCTATATAGATAGGTACTTTAACTAAATCTTTTATTTTCCAGATGAAGGTGCAGTTTGATGACGAGGCAGCGGCTAAACTTATAAAAGACGCCCTGCAGGTATTACCTGTTCAGTCATATTTAGAAAAATTGGAAAAGGATTTGGGAGTAGCAGTCTTAAATTTGGTTCTAAAGGAAATTAATCAAGTGCTCTTATCTCTTACTGTTGAAGAAATAAAGCATTTGATTTTGCCATAGCCTAATGGCCATGGCGAAGATTATTTATCATAACTATGGCGTCTTGACGATGGAAATATACAATTTTAACAAAAATGATTAACTAGTTTTTAATTTACACATTCTTCCAAAGCCAGTGCCAGCGTAACGTGGGCTTCTGCCGCCCGGGGCACATACCAATTTTGCCGCCCCCTTATACAAAAAATAAAAATAGCGTAGCATGCGAAGCGAGCTCGAAATTTTTTTGCACTGTGGCCATACATCTTTTAGTTTATCCGCGCATAAATAGAAACTTAAGAGCGAACGAAGCTACTTCGACTTTTCTCGTTAATACGAATCGGTTGGAGCCAGAGCTTTTTTTACATACAAAACATGTGCAAAGTAACCTAAGTAAAAGCAATTGATCCTGCGAAGCAAGCTTGACATTTTTAGCACCACGTCTTAGCTGTGGTCAGAAGTCAGAACTCTTTAGGATTATTGTGTAGGTACAGTAATTAAAAAAGATACTTAGCGAGCTCGACTTTTCTCTGCCCTAGGAATTGATTATAGACAGAGCTCAATCATCTATATTTTTCCCGAATTTGCCGCCTCTAGTAACGAGCCGCCCGCGCCCGGGGCATTTGCCCCCCCTGGCCCCCCCTCGCTACGCTACTGTCCAAAGCCCGCAAAAACCCATTAGCGTGATAAGTTGATAACTATCCCCGAATACCGGCCCTGCACTGGTAGCATGCACATCCGCGATAGCCGTGATACGGCTTTATCACGTCTTTTATCTCGTTCTTTTGCGCGCGAACGAACGAGATAAAAGACGTGATAAAGCCGTATCACGGCTATCGCGGGTTGTCATGCTACCCATGCAGCACCTCTATTTTTTCGCTTAGTTTGGCACTTTGCGCGAAAGTTTGTAAAAGTATGGATGGATGGATGTTTGTTCCGCTTTCACGCAAAAACTGCTGAACGGATTTTTATGAAATTTGGCATACAGATAGAGCATGACCTGGATTAACACTAAGGGTACTTTTTATCCGGGTAACGCAGACGAAGTCGCGGGCAACAGCTAGTTTCACATATATTTAACTTTACACTTTGTGATTTGTTTGATATGGATTATACAGGGTGAAATTGATATCAGTAGCATCCTTTTAAACTAAGACTCTACCCATCAAACTGAACAACTTTCACTATGGGAGCAAACCGATCGGAGCAACAAAAAAATCTGCTGTTCCATACTAAACTGCAATGTCTACGCGACACAAATGTATGCAACAGCTGTTTTTTTTTTGCTCCGATTGTTAGGCTCCCATAGCCCTAAAAGTTGTTCAGTTTGATGGGTAGACTCTTAGTTTAAAAGGATGCTACTGATATCAATTTCACCCTGTAGATAATACAACGTGTTAATGAATTAAAGCAAAACTAGAAAATAGTTTGGTTAGAATCGAGAGCAGAATCGAATTATCATGGTTTTAACATAGGTAATTTTTTTCAAAAAAACAAGATTATAAAAATGTACCCATGAGAACATTTGCGCTTTCTTTCAGTGCTGAAATGATAATAAATCATTTTTGCCTCAAAACTTAAAATGCGCATAACTTAAAATTTTAACTATCAAAATAATGAAATTATTGTTTCCATCTAATTATTTTCTTATAAATCAGTTGGGGTGTATGAGGTTTTGCGCTAATTCATTAACACGTTGTATATGTATGGATTTTTGAGTTGATTTGCTGACTTTTTCTTTTCTATCAGTGGGAATTGATCAAGGGCGGATCCAGGATTTCATAGTGGGGGGGGCCCTCGGCTGACTCAGGCCACGTATTAAGATATAAAAAAATTAAGTTAGAGACACAGACTCGAGACGTCTTGTAGACATACATAGAAAACTAAAACAATCAGCCCCGGATCTACGATTTTTCCGAGGCGGGGCAAAAACATGAGATTGGCGCTGGGCCCGGGCCTCCTCTACAAGAGTGTAGTAATAAATTTTTCTTAGGGAGGCCAGGTCCATGTTGAGTGGTTGCAATAAAACGTTTAACATAGAGCGAGCGAAGCGAGCTCGAGATTTAACTGCAATATGATTAGGTCGAGTCAGAAATTTGCAATATGATCGAATTCTGCAATAGGTAATTTCAATACAACAAAAAAACCAAGAGCGAGCGAAGCGAGCTCGAGTTTTCACTGCAATATAATGAGACGACTGCAATACGGTCTTAAACCGAGAGCGAGCGAAGCAAGCTCAGATTTAGTCACTGCAATATAACGAGATGACTGCAATGAGATCTAAAACAAAGAGCGAGCGAAGCGAGCTCGAGATTTTACTGCAATATGATTAGGTGGAGTCAGAAATTCGCAATATGATCGAATTCTGCGATAGGTAATTTCAATACAACAAAAAAACCAAGAGCAACCGAAGCGAGCTCGATATTTCACTGAAATATAATGAGATGACTGCAATAACATCTAAAAGCAAGAGCGAGCTCGCTTCGCTCGAGATTTCACTGCAATATAATGGGATGACTGCAATACGATCTTAAACCAAGAGCGAGCGAAACAAGCTCAGATTTCGTCACTGCAATATAATGAGATGACTGCAATGAGACCTAAAACCAAGAGCGAGCGAAGCGAGCTCGAATTTTACTGCAATATGATTAGGTCGAGTCAGAAATTAGGAATATGATCGAATTCTGCGATAGGTAATTTCAATACAACAAAAAACCAAGAGCGAGCGAAGCGAGCTCGATATTTCACTGAAATATAATGAGATGACTGCAATAAGATCTAAAAGCAAGAGCGAGCGAAGCGAGCTCGAGATTTCACTGCAATATAATGGGATGACTGCAATACGATCTTAAACCAAGAGCGAGCGAAACAAGCTCAGATTTCGTCACTGCAATATAATGAGATGACTTAAACGGACTAAACGCTGCAATGAGATCTAAAACCAAGAGCTAGCGAAACAAGCTCAGATTTCGTCACTGCAATATAATGAGATGACTGCAATGAGATCTAAAACTAAGAGCGAGCGAAGCAAGCTTGAGATTTTACATATGATTAGGTCGAGTCAGAAATTCGCAATATGATCGAATTCTGCGATAAGTAATCTCAATACAACAAAAAAACCAGGAGCGAGCGAAGCGAGCTCGATATTTCACTCAAAAAAAGAGATTTTACTGCAATATGATTTAGTCGAGTTAGAAATTCGCAATATGATCGAATTCTGCGATAGTTAATTTCAATACAAAAAAAAACCAAGAGCGAGCGAAGCGAGCTCGATATCTCACTGAAATATAATGAGATGACTGCAATAAGATCTAAAAGCAAGAGCGAGCGAAGCGAGCTCGAGATTTTACTTCTATATGATTAGGTCGAGTCAGAAATTCGCAATATGATCGAATTCTGCGATAAGTAATTTCAATACAACAAAAAAAACAAGAGCGAGCGAAGCGAGCTCGATATTTCACTGAAATATAATGAGATAACTGCAATGAGATCTTAAACCAAGAGCGAGCGAAGCGAGCTCGAGAGCTCACTGCAATATAATGGGATGACTGCAATACGATCTTAAACCAAGAGCGAGCGAAACAAGCTCGAGATTTCGTCACTGCAATATAATGAGATGTCTGAAATCAGGAGCGAGCGAAGCGAGCACGAGATTTTTTAGCAAAATTCTCAAGTCGATGCAATATTTTTTTTTCATCTTGATTTTGGCGCCCCCTAAACCTGCCGCCCGGGGCGTGTTCCCCGGTTTGCTGTTAAATCTTTAGGATTATATTATGTGTATAATCCTAAAGATTTCCGACCACAGCCTTGTTTTAATTATTGTACCTACACAGGTACAACAATTAAAACAGAAACATAGAGCGAGCGAAGCGAGCTCTAATTTTCTCCGCTCTACGAATTGGTTATGGACAGAGCTCAATCAATCTATGCCCTAGTAAAGTGCCGTCATTACTCAGCCTCGAAATTCAATGCAAACCGCAGAGGTCCGTGGGGGGGGCCATGGCCCCCTGGGCCCCCCCCCTGGATCCGCCCTTGGAATTGATGGGACTGCAATTAGATACGCGCAATGTATGGTGTACATAACACCTGCCCGGGTATGCTGGTATTTCATGTCGCGTACAACCTGGGCCAATTAACTTGGCACCTGGCTCGCACGTGGCTCGGAATAAAAAACTCTGAAAACTCAGAAAGAATAACTCGAAAATGCTAAAGCGCAGGGACACGTGCAACGGTAACTGAAATGCTATGCAACGGCCTCGCACGGCGACAGCGGGGTCCAGCGGGGGGGTAGCAGGAGGGGTGTCAAATTCCGAGCCACGTGCGAGCCAGGTGCCAAGTTAATTCCAGCCCTCGCCTCGTCTAAACATCAAAGATGCCATAATGCACATTGGCCTCGATTCGGAGTGTACCACGACTTAACTAAACTAAATTTATTCCTGTCACTTTCTAAAATAAGATTAAGAAAAGAGACAGAAAACCAACAGCTGACTTTAGTGCTGTCAAAGTGACGTTAAGTGCGCAAAATAAGTTGCCATCATATTAAACTGATAAGGTACCTATACGTAAAAAGCTCTGGCCCCACAGATTTGTATTAAGGCGAAACATAGACGTATCAACTAAAGACTGGCAATAATAGTTACACCAGTTACACAAATGGCACCACTTTTTAAGCAAAAATCGTTCTTAACGTAAGGAAATAGCGTAGTCCTCCAGCTGGAGGCCTAGTGACAAAATGTTTCAAGTCGGTATCTGTTGTGTACTATTGACTTCTCGCTTATTATAATGGGCGGTAGTCTTAAGTGGGAATGGATGTCAAGTAGCGTTTTTATGTCTTCCTTTATAATATTTATCTCCCCTATCTATGCTATGAGGAGAAAAGTAGAGCTCGCATCGCTCGCTCCAAGTTCCTGTTTTTATACGGATAAACCAAAAAATATCTGTAGACAACCTGAATCGATGTCCTAAAAATTTCGAGCTCGCCTCGCTCGCTCCGTCACAGAATAAATACTAGTATACACGGCGACACATCATCATCAAGCTATCTGCCTCCGTGGTCTAATGGTAGCATTATTGGCTCTCGCATTATTTGCTCAGGTCGTGGATTAGATTCCCACGGGGGACACCTACACCTTAGTGATTTGTCACTTTGTGCGTTTTTCCCCAGTTGGTTAGGACATTGCAGGCTGAATCACCTAATTGTCTGAAAAGAAAAATGATTCCGTGCTTCGGATGGCACGTTAAGCCGTTGGTCCCGGCTACTATTTCTGGTGGTAGGTAGTAGTAGTGGTTACATAAAAACCACGTCAGAGGCGGTATGAAAAAACTCTGACACCGACTTGGTAGATTTTAACAGTCATTTTGGTCATTTCGATGCTCTGCGTCATAGACGAATGCGTGCAATAATCATTTATACGTCATCGTAATAAGTCATCGATCGAGCGCTGGCGCTTCTTGGGGCGGCAAAATCGGTCTGTGCCCCGGTAAGCGAAAAGTTTTTAATCTAAGCCCGGGCGACAGAAACCCACGCTACGCCACTGTTTCGCGTAGTGTATATTTTCTTTTCTTTGCCACTGTCACACAGGAGGCGCAAGGAATAGTGATGTGCCGAGTCGACCTTTTTTTAGTATTCAAATAGGTACTAAACCCGTAAAAAAAATGTTCCTATTAGAACTCGAGTCCCGGCCCGGACTCGGATTGAGTACTCGAATCCAGAGTCAAGTATTCGATATTCCATTATATGTATAGTTTTAGTACCAAGTACATTACATACGACCTCGGAACATGACACAGTACTAAAGTGCAATTTTTGAAAATCATACGAGCGACTTTGCAGTAGAAAATGTCAAAATTACTATGGAGATTATGCATCTTTCAACTGCCAATTTCGCTCGTATGATTTTCAAAAACCGCACTTCCTGATCTCCCTTAGTGATTTTAAAAATGTTTTTAGTTCTAGTTTATTATATTAAATCGATAGATTTAGGACTTCACACTGGAAATGTAATCTGTGGTCATCATCGACAGTGTCAATGTCAATGTCAAACGAATGAAATGATGTGAGAATGATTTTTAATTTGTTTGATTGACAGGGAAAGGCGGGAAACCTTGCAAGAGTGAGCGCGCTATTTTGAAAACTTTTAATAAAATTATTTTATTTTCCTGGGGAAAATAGTTGTGTGTGGCCCATAATGGGCGGGCGTAAGCATAAACGCCACAAAGTGGAGGAAACTGGCCCCGGAGATGGCCGGCGGGACAGTAGTGATGTTGAGGATTCGGGTGAGGAGGAGACGGATAAGTACAGTGTTTTCAAGATAGAAAATTACATTCGACAGTATCCAGAGGATGGAGGTAACTTTGAATATCTTGTAATCTATGAAAGTGCGGATGAAAAAACTCCAATTGGTGAGCGAGACCTGATGGGCCTTGGCAGCTCCTTAAAGCAAAAAAACAAAGGAATTAAACGCCTTAAACGAATTAATAAATTCAAAATAGCTGCTATTTTTGAGCGACCAGGGTTGGCCAATGCCGCCCTCAATAATACTAAAGCATTAAAGGAATTGAGGATTAAGGCAACCATTCCTGCAAAACTTACAGAAACAACAGGTGTAATAACTAATGTTCCCACTTACATGTCCAATAAAAACATCTACAATGGAATCTCTAGCTCCCGTGACGTGGTATCAGTGCGCCGCTTCATGCGGCGTGTGCGTGATGAAGACGGAAATCCTTGCCTAGTTCCTACACAATCAGTAGCTATCACATTTGCCTGCCCGACTTTACCCGATAATATTGACATAAATTCATGGTACTTTGAAGTTAGACCTTATACTCCCCCTGTGAGCCAGTGCCTGCGCTGCCTGCGTTTTGGCCACATTGGAAAGTTTTGCAAAAACAAACAAAGATGTTCTATTTGTGGTGATGATCATAACTTTAAAGAATGCACGAAAAATACTGCTGATGCCAAATGTGTTCATTGCGAAGGCAATCATATCGCTATATCTCCGACATGTCCTGTTAAAAAACAAAAGAATGAAGAAAATAAAATTAAAACACACAACGCCACTTATGCTGAACTTTTTAATCATAATTTCCCATCATTGAATCCAAAACAAGATCTCTTACAATCACTCTTAAAATCTGACAAATTTATGAATCTTTTAATATCGTCTGTAATAACATTAATTACAGCTAACAAAGATACTAATAATCCCACTCCGATTACTACAGAAAATGTAAAAGATGTTTTAATGAACACATTCAGTAAAAATAATAACAAAACACAACATAAGTAATATCTCATTATGGACTGTTTAAATATAGTCCAATGGAATGCTCAGAGTCTTTCAAGTAATTTACATGCTTTTACATATTTCCTTTTAAACAATAACATTCATATAGCTATTATTTCTGAAACATGGCTTAAACCAGGTAAATCTATAAAAATTAAAAGTTATAATATAGAACGACTTGACATTGGTAGCAAGCACAATGGTGTTGCTATTCTAATAAAAAATAATTTAAGTTACAATTTGATTAACACTTATAATGACAGTTCTTTACAAAATATAGCTATTCAATTAAATTTTCGTAATGAAGTTATATCAATAGTTAGCTTTTACAGTCCCACTTCAGCTTCTCCATGTAATTTTACATATTCTGTTCTTGATAGTCTAATCAAGTCTATACCCAAACCCATGATAATTGCAGGTGATTTTAATGCTCACAATACCTTGTGGGGCTGCCATACAACAGATCCTCGTGGTTCTCTCTTACAGGATATTATTGAAGACTATTGTCTTCAATAATATCCTGTAATCCTGTATCTTTGCTTTCTTAATGATGGTCAAATGACTACTGTTGGCTCCCATACTTGGAGGCCTAGTGCTTTAGATCTCACTATAGTTTCACCTTCTCTATCACTGCGTTGTAACTGGAATGTACATGATGATCCCTTAGGGAGTTATCATCTTCCCACAATTACAAGTCTTCTTTGTTCTGCTTCTGTGAACACAGATAGTGCTTATATTAGTCAGGGTAATTACAGTCGACCAAGTTTTATAAATGTAGATTGGTGTAAGTATAAGGAAATTGCTGACAATTATTTAAAAAATTTTACTTATAATCCTAATAATCCGCAAGATTCTTATACTTCATTATGTTTTATTTTGTTGAGTAGTGCATCTGAAGCTAATCCATCCAATCAGAGTAATAATTCTAGACCTGCTAATTCCCATCATCTTCATAATAGAAGGAAACCATGTCTTCCATGGTGGAATAATCACTGTACCATTGCAGTACAGAAATCAAAGAATGCCTATTTAAAATTCAAATCAGACCCTACTTTAGAAAACTATGTAAATTTTAAAAAACAACAAGCTGTTAAAAAACTTACCTTGAAAAGGGAGAGAGAAGCTTCATGGTTAGCTCTGTGTGAACGTTTTAATCGTCAGACTCCACTCTCTGTAATATGGAAATTTGTCAGAAAATTTAATAAATCATTTAATGATTCATATACAACTAAATCTACAAATTCTAGTTGGATTTTGGATTTTTTAAATAAATACACCTCAGATTCACCTATTGTTACTACAACTAACATTGAATCTTTTGTTAATAATGATAATGAATTTTTAATTAAACCATTTACTTTATCTGAATTCACAAGTGCTCTAAATTCCAGACGTGACACTGCTTTTGGCTTAGATCACATTCCATATAAACTATTGAAAAATCTCTCTTGTTCTAGTAAAAAAATAATTCTTGACATTTTTAATTTGCTGTGGTTTAATGATGTTATTCCTTCTGAATGGAAAGTTGATTGTTTGGTTCCTATATTAAAGCCTGGGAAAAATGGTGATAGTTGTGATTCCTATAGACCTATTGCATTGACTTCTTGTGTAGGTAAAGTTTGTGAACAAATTCTTAAACAAAGACTTGAATTTTATATAGAATCTAAAGGGTTGTTACCTTTTAATCAGTTTGGTTTCAGATTTGGACACTCTGCTGTTGAAAGCCTAAATAATCTTTATCTGGATATTCACAATTCTTTTTCAAATAACAAATTTATGGTCTGTGTTTTCTTTGATATTGTAGGTGCATTCAATAATGTTGATCATCATGTTCTTGCCAAAGAGTTGCATTCACTTGGTTTACCTGGAAAATTAATTAATTGGATATTCAATTTTCTTAATGGAAGAAAAGTCTATGTTAAGCATAATAATAATTTATATGGGCCAAAAGGTTCCTATTTAGGTGTGTGTCAAGGAGGAATTTTAAGTCCCTTATTATTTATCTTATATATTCATAAATTGAACAGTATCTTGGGTACTGAAGTATCAAATTTGCAATATGCCGATGACTTGACTATATATTGTTCTGGTAACAGCATGCGACTTGTAGAGACTAAAATTAATTTAGCTTTACAGAAATTAAGCAACTTTTTTAACTACTTAAAGTTATCAGTGAGTTTAGACAAAACTAAGGTTGTTGTTTTTAGTAGATCTGGAATTTTACTATCTCATATTTATTACAATAATATTTTATTACCTGTTGTGGATGAAGCCAAGTTTCTTGGGGTTGTATTCACCAGGAATTTATCCTGGACTAAGCATGTGAGTTGCGTGAGGGATCGAGCTTCACGAGCCTTTAATATCCTTAAATCTCTTGCTAGAACATTTTGGGGGGCTGACCCAAGAGTGTTACTTATGTTGTACAAGTCTATTGTTCGTTCTCACTTTGAATATAGTTACTTCTGTTATGCTTCCAATACATCTCTTGTTAAAAAACTGGAATTATTGCAAAATAAAAATCTTCGTCTAATAACGGGCGCAATGAAAACTACACCTATAGTCTCAATGCAAGTTGAGTGCAATATTCCACCGCTAGAGTTTAGATTCAAATATTTAAAATTTAGGTTTCTATTAAAGCTTTGTTCAATCTCATGTCATCCCTTGTTTCAAAAAATCTCTAATTGTCAATCTGTATTATCTTCTACTTCATCTTCTTTGTTTCCTTATATTCTTCTGGATCTTTCTGTAATAAACACATTAGATGAAAAATACAATATACATAAAACTGACAAATGGGCATGTTATAAAGGAGTTTATGAGAGTAAGTTTACTGAAATTAAAGTTACTATAGATAATAACCTTCAAACTAAGGAAGAAGTGTATGAAAAATTATCCTCCTGGTCAGATTATCAATTAATTTTTACTGACGGATCGAAAACAGATAAAGCAGTATCTTTGGCATATTATCATAGTAATAAGAAAACGGGACATGGCAAATTTTCACGCTGGGGTGGTAACATCTAAAAATCAATGTTGCCAGATATAAAAATGGGGTGGTCACATTTAAAAATCGATGTTACCAGATAAAAAAATAAAAAAATCTGCAAGTTGGTAGTAACTAGTGGTGAAAAAACCGAAACTTACCAGAGGACCGATGAAATTGGATTTTTTCCTATTCACGTCATCTTTCTAATTATTTTGTGATTCACGTTCAGTTTTGATAGCAAAACACATGTTTAACCAGCACTGGTAGCATGCCAACCCGCGATAGCTGTGATACGGCTTTATCACGTCTTTTATCTCGTTCTTTTGCGCGCGAACGAACGAGATAAAAGACGTGATAAAGCCGTATCACGGCTATCGCGGGTTGGCATGCTACCAGCACAGGATCTGATGCTGAAGCAAGGACTTTCTAATTAGTTTGTGATTCACGTTCAGTTTTGATAGCAAAACACATGTTTAACCAGGATCTGATGCTGAAGCAAGGAATGTCTTCGTACGAGGGTAGGTACTCCTCATCGGTAAACAGCATTGGATTGATTTTTAGGGTTCCGTACCCAAAGGGTGAAAGCGGGACCGTATTACTAAGCCTACGTTGTCCGTCCGTCCGTCCGTCTGTCCGTCTGTCCGTCCGTCTGTCCGTCTGTCCGTCTGTCCGTCTGTCCGTCTGTCCGTCTGTCCGTCTGTCCGTCTGTCCGTCTGTCCGTCCGTCCGTCTGTCCTACCTATTTAGGGCTGTAACTTTTGAACCGTAATAGCTAGATTGTTGAAATTTTCTCAGATTGTGCGTTATTACTGCGGATTTGTTAACAAATAATAAAAAAGTTAAAAAATAAGGGGGGTTCTCAACAAAAAACTAGTTTTTATCAACGTTTTTTCTTTACGCTCTATCGTAAAAACGGTAATACATACAAGCGTCAAACTTAGTGTGATTATAGAGCAAACTCTACAGAATAACAACATGTGTCAAACTTAGTGTGATTATAGAGCAAACTCTACAGAATAACAACAAATACTAAAAACCGGCCAAGTGTGAGTCGGTCTCGCGCTAAAGGTTCCGGACAAAAAAAGTTTTTTTTTCTATCTTAAGGTGGTCGGAGAGCTGCGAACGTGGCGCCATCAGTTTTAAATTAATTGTGCCTGAAATACAAACATTTCACACTGAGCATATTGCAAATGTGCTAAAAGTGGCCACATTGGAAAACTTTTAGCACATTTGCAATACATAGCTTTTAGGCTTAGTGTGAATTATTATAATAATGGATGAATGATGGACTGAGCTCGGCAGCTTATGCAGTTCGAAAAATTAGACAGCTAACTGATATAGCTACTGCAAGACTTGTATACTTCAGCTACTTCCACAGTATCATGTCTTATGGTATTTTGCTGTGGGGCCGTGCTACAGACGTCGAGGCTATCTTTATCCTTCAAAAGCGGGCAATTCGAGCCATTTATAATCTACGTTGTCGAGACTCACTACGAGATCTTTTTAAAGATATCAGTATTCTGACTTTCTACAGTCAATATATTTACGAAAATATTTTAGATGTTCGAAAAAATTTGTCTCTCTTTCCCAAAAACAGTGACGTTCATAATTACAATACAAGAAATAAAAATAAATTAGTATTCCCACATTTTGGACTCAGTAAAGTCAACACATCTTTCATGGGGCACTGTATACGCTTTTATAATAAGATACCAGAGGATATTCTAAACTTACCAGACAAAAAGTTTAAGTCTCATGTTAAACAAGTCCTCTGTAAAAAAGGTTACTATAAACTCGATGATTATTTGAATGACCAAAATGTCTGGTCTTGACAATTTTACACTATGTAATGCAATATTTTATTTTAATTGTACTTTGTACATTTTGTTTTGTTTAAAAGATGTGTGTTGTAGAGTTTCTGGCCGCATCTTCTCTCAACGGAACACCTTCCGACGCGGTGGTAGAGTCAAAAAATGACGTCAAAAAGCTATCTATATGATATTATTTTGAATAAAAAATTTTTGAATTTTGAATTTTTGAATTTTGGATTATAAAATAGAGAATCAGTTACGATTGTCGCAAAACGTAAAATATTCATGAAAATGATTGTATTTCAGGCACAATTAATTTTAATACTGCTGGCGCCACTGTCGCAGCTCTCCAACCCCCTAAATCGTTAGTTTATGTTGTGTTCTATAGTGGTGTGGTACGGAACCCTCGGTGGGCGAGTAGTCCGATTCGCACTTGACCGCTTTTATTTTATGTTCACGTCACGGTCAGTTTTGATAGCAAAACACATATTTAACCAGGATTTGGTGCTACAGCCAGGAATGTCTCCGTACGAGGGTACTCCTCAACGGTTAACAGCATTGGCTTGATTTTTTCATATTCACGTTCAGTTTTGATAGCAAAACACATGTTTAGGCTGCCTGTCCATTGAAGCGAGCTCGCACAGCCAGCTCGCGTCAATGGATAGGCAGCCTTAACCAGGCTCTGATTCTCAACTAAGGAATGTCTTCGTACGAGGGTACTCCTCATCAGTAAACAGCATTGGCTTGATTTTTAATGTTCATGTTCAGTTTTGATAGCAAAACACATATTTAACCAGGATCTGGTGCTACAGCCAGGAATGTCTCCGTACAAGGGTACTCCTCAACGGTTAACAGCATTGGCTTGATTTTTTCATATTCACGTTCAGTTTTGATAGCATAACACATGTTTAGGCTGCCTGTCCATTGAAGCGAGCTCGCACTGCTAGCTCGCGTCAATGGATAGGCAGCCTTAACCAGGCTCTGATGCTGAAGTAAGGAATGTCTTCGTACGAGGGTACTCCTCATCAGTAAACAGCATTGGCTTGATTTTTAATGTTCACGTTCAGTTTTGATAGCTAAACACATATTTAGCCAGGATCTGGTGCTACAGCCAGGAATATCTCCGTACGAGGGTACTCCTCAACGGTTAACAGCATTGGCTTGAAATTTTTTTGTTCACGTTCAGTTTTGATAGCAAAACACATATTTAACCTGGATCTGGTGCTTAAGCCAGCAATGTCTCCGTACGAGGGTACTCCTCAATGGTAAACAGCATTGGCTTGAAATTTTTTTGTTCACGTTCAGTTTTGATAGCAAAACTCATATTTAACCAGGATCTGGCGCTGAAACTTGGAATGTCTCCTTAAGAGGGTACTCCTCAACTGTAAACGGTATATGCTAGTCAATGCTGTTTACTGTTAAGGAGTACCCTAGTACGGAGACATTCACGGCTGTAGGAAGGACCGGATCCTGGTTTAATATGTATTTTGCTATCAAAACTGAACGTGAACATGATAAAATCAAGCCGATGCTGTTTACCGTTGAGGAGTACCCTCCTACGGAGACATTCCTGGCTGTAGCACCAGATCCTGGTTAAATATGTGTTTTGCTATCAAAACTGGCCGTGACGTGAACATAAAAAATTCATGCCAGTGCTGTTTACCGTTGAGGAGTACCCTTGTACGAAAACATTCCTGACTTCAGCATCAGATCCTGGTTAAATATGTGTTTTGCTATCAAAACTGAACGTGAACATAAAAAAATCTAGCCAATGCTGTTTACCGATAAGGAGTACCCTCGTACGGAGACATTTCTGACTGTAGCACCAGATCCTGGTTAAATATGTGTTTTGCTATCAAAACTGACCGTGACGTGAACATAAAAAAATCAAGCCAATATGCTGTTTACCGATGAGGAGTACCCTCGTACGAAGAGATTCCTCGCTTCAGCATCAGATACCTACTCGATACGTTCTCTGGCTAGTGGGCTCGGTAGCGAAATTGGATAACGCACTTCCCCGGTTTGGAAGGGTGCGGGTTCAAGTCCCGCCCAAGACTGAATTTTTCAATCTTTAATTTGATTCGAAATAGCACAACATGGCTGTTGTAACATTTTTTTTTCTTTTTTTTTTATTAACTTTGGGTTGCTCTTGACCTCAATCCAGTCCTCAGGACGAAGATGGGGTCGTAGATGTAGCGAGCTTACCCAGAAGATGCCTATTCACTCGTACTTTAAAGGAATCCGGGTTGTAAGTACTCGGAAATACTGACGCAGGTAAGGCATTCCACTCCTTGGCTGTGCGCATTATAAAAGATTCAGAAAGGCGCTTGGTGCGGATATTTGGGATGTCAACCAAGAAGGGGTGATATCCCGCGGTGCGTCTGGAAGTCCGATAGTAGAAAGGGGAAGGTGGGATGAGCTCATGTAGCTCTTGGGCACACTCAACATGTTCAAAATCAATAATATTTGAAATTGGAACAGGGTGTGTCATCTATACCGTATGAATTTCAGTTGTAATGCTGAACTTGCGGGTTGGCTAGTTTGTAATAACTGCCAGTAGATGTCGCTCACGTCCCCTCAAACGCAACAGATTGAAAAATTCGTTCTCTGGCTAGTGGGCTCGGTAGCGAAATTGGATAACGCACTTCCCCGGTTTGGAAGGGTGCGGGTTCAAGTCCCGCCCGAGACTGAATTTTTCAATCTTTAATTTGATTCGAAATAGCACAACATGGCTGTAACATGTTCAAAATCAATAATATTTCAAATCAGATACCTACTGTTTAAACATGTGTTTTGATATCAAAACTGAACGTGAATATGAAAAAATCAAGCCGATGTTGTTAACCGTTGAGGAGTACCCTCGTACGGAGACATTCCTGGCTGTAGCACCCGATCCTGGTTAAATAAATGTTTTGCTATCAAAACTAATTATTAAAAAATTAAAACCGCCTTCAAAAAACTAAAAAGTTAAAAAATAATATTGCAGCCGATTACTTTTTCGTTCGCATCATAAGAACATTAATTTGTTTTATTGAAGTCGCTGTCAAGCCGGTACTATTCGCGACAGGACTTGCATTTTTTGGCTTGGCTTGACACCGACTTCTATAAAACAAATTAATGTTCTTATGATGCGAACGAAAAAGTAATCGGCTGCAATATTATTTTTTAACTTTTTAGTTTTTTGAAGGCGGTTTTAATTTTTTTGTTAAAATTTTGTTTATTTCACAATTTTCAGTGGTAAATTCATTAGTTCGATTTAATAGTAGTGCTTTAAATTAACAAACGCACTAGTCGGGACTACGATTTTCGAAGGTTCCCCTCGATATCTCTGGGATCCATCATCAGATCCTGATTTCCTTATCATGGGACCTCACTTGGGATATCTACTTTCCAACAAAAAAAGAATCATCGAAATCGGTTCATAAACGACGAAGTTATCCGCGAACACACATAAAAAAAAAATATATATATACGGTCGAACTGAGAAACCTCCTCCTTTTTTGAAGTCGGTTAAAAAATAATAACAAACAGTAATCCCGACAGCGGTAGAAAAAAATTGGTCAGAATAAAACTATTGATACGAGTAATTGTTTAAGATCGTATAAGTTAGTTTTTTGCAAATATCTCGTTTCTTATAACTTTGTTCACGATTTCATACATAGGAATGAAATAAAATTATTTATTTGCATACATTTTAAAAAGTTAATATACAAAACTTGTAGAACAAACAATTACTCGTATCAACAGTTTTATTCTGACCAATTTTTTTCTACCGCTGTCGGGATTACTGTTTGTTATTATTTTTAATAATTAGTATTTGCACATATCTCGTTTCAAATACATAGAATTGTAAACAAAGTTATAAAAGTTATAACCCAATTTGTAGAACAAGCATTATCTACCATTTTATTAGACAAACTTTTTCTGTCATCCACCGTTGTCGAGATATCTGTCTATTACTATTTAAATTATTTAGTTACACAAATATCTCGTTTGTTTTGCATCAAATCGTGAACAAAGTTATTACAAAACTTGTAGAACATAATATTGTCTACAATTTTATCCTCGACAAACTTTTTCTATCATCAAGCGTTGTCGTGATATCTGTCTTTTACTATTTTAATTATAAAGTTTTTACAAATATCTCGTCTCCTATGCATAAAATTGGAAACAAAGCTATTACAAACTTGAAGAACATTAAATTTCCAACAATTTTGTTTGTAACAAATTTTTCTATCACTAACCATTGTCGACATATCTATCATTTTTAGTATGTTATAAAAGTGGTTTGATTCTGGAAAGGTGACCGATCCGCCATGTAAGACCGGGTTTTTCGTGATGGGTAAAGTGTGTTCTCTCGATCTAAGTTGGTTTCACATTTCCTATATGTTTAGGCCCAAGACCAATTTTTTTCAATTTTCAACCCCGGTCTGATTTTGAACAGTGACCGATTTGAAAAAACTAAATATGCTGTGGTATTCTCCTAAAAGGGCTCTTTCGTAAAATGCATCCAGTTCGTTTCCTAATGTTTAGGCCCAGACCACATTTTTTCGCGATTGTCTGACAGCTGTAAAAAAAAATCAGTGACCACGTATAAAAGACGTTGAAGATTTAGTGTATAAGTCTGAGACTAAATGATGTACTTTAGCGTCTATTTTCGAGCTAGACTGAATCCAGCTTTCCTATACGTTTAGGCCCTAGACCGTTGGTGGCTTTGGATCTATAACTTTATTTGCTTCTTCCCCTAATACTGAAAAATTTATAAGAAACTCATTACATTTTGCTGATGGTCAGTATTCAGTACCTATCTTTATTGCGGTTTCACTTGGGTATCACAAATAATAATCAACAGAAATCAGAAAACGTTGGATGAGGGCAGCGCAGGACTGATCGTTATGGCGATCCTTGGGGGAGGCCTATTTCCAGCAGTGGACATCCATCGGCTGAGATGATGATGATTATATGAGCTTCCAGCGCTGAACTTCGGCTATAAATGATGACCCATCTCTCACTAGATGTACTCTGTGGAAGGAAAGGGTACCCCCACCAGCTGAATTTATTCTCTCACAGGAATATCTACCTCCCGGGCACAATCTGCAATAGCCACTGTGGAAGTCTTTAAATCGCCTTCGCACTCAAGTTGGCCCTTGCAGACAAAGTTTATGTAACTGGGGTTAGATGGACCCTGGCCAAATGCAGTGTGATTGCGGCGAACCTATCCAGTCGATGGCGCACCTGCTAGAATGCCCGTTGTGCCCAAAAACCTGCACGAGAGAGGACCTCAATAAAGCTACACTGGATGCTGTCAGGCTCGCCGAATATCTGGCCAATAAAATATAGAAATAGGACAATTGACACCAAAAGAAGATACGTTTTAATAGACGGCAGCGATTTCTACCTTAGCTTATAAACCTACTTCACTCATCACATCAGACATCACTCTCACAGACTATTCACTCTCACTCGAGTCTAAGGCGGTGTCCTATTGCCATCGCACGCGCGATGGTGCGATGCGATCTCATCGCGCGATGAAACCGATCGCGCGATCAAAAAACGTGTCCTAATTTGGTGCGATGCGATCGATCACCCTCCCTTGCTTCGTGTACCTGCACTCAGCGGGACCCCGTGTCCTAGAACGATGCGAGTATGTATGGGATTTAGTTCCGAATTTGTTCTATCGAATTCAATTAGAAATAAAAAAAAAACCGTCAAAATGGAAGAATTAGATCCAGAGCCACCAACGGTCTAAGGCCTAAACGTATAGGAAAGCTGGATTCAGTCTAGCTCGAAAATAGACGCCAAAGTACATCATTTAGCCTCGGTCTTATGACTCAAAGCGGTCACTGATTTTTTTTACAGCGGTAAGACAATCGCCAAAAAATGGGGTCTGGGCCTAAATATATAGGAAACGAACTGGATGCATTTTAAGAAAGAGCCCTCTTAGGAGAACACCACAGCAGATTTAGTTATTCTCAAATCGGTCACCGTTCAAAATCAGACTGGGGTTGAAAATTAAAAAAAATAGGTCTTGGGCCTAAACATATAGGAAATGTGAAACCAACTTGGATCGAAAGAACACAATTTACCCATCACAAAAAACCCGGTCTTACATGGCGGATCGGTCACCTTTCCAGAATCAGACCACTTTTATAATATAACAAAAATGACAGATATCTCGACAATGGTAAGTGACAGTAAAAAATTTGTTATGAACAAAATTGTTGGAAATTTAATGGTCTTTACGTTTGTAATAACTTTGTTTACAATCCCATGCATAGGAGACGAGATATTTGTAAAAACTGAATAATTAAAATAGTAACAGACAGATATATCGACAACGGTTGATGATAGGAAAAGTTTTTGAAAAATAAAATTTTAGATAATGTTATGTTCTACAAGTTTTGTTACAACTTTTTTCACGATTTGATGCATACGAAACGAGATATTTGCAAAAAAATTATTAATTAAAATAGTAATAGACAGATATCTCGACAACGGTTCATGATAGAAAAAGTTTGTCTGAAAAACAATTGTAGACAATGTTATGTTTTACAAGTTTTGTAATAACATTGTTCACGATTTGATGCATACGAAACTTGATATTTGCAAAAACGAATTAATTAAAATAGTAATAGACAGATATCTCGAAAATTGTTGATGATAGGAATAATTTGTGTAGCATACAATTGTAGATAATGTTATGAACTACAAGTTTTGTTATAACTTTGTTCACGATTTGATGCATACGAAACGAGATATTTGCAAAAAATTATTAATTAAAATAGTAATAGACAGATATCTCGACAACGGTTCATGATAGAAAAAGTTTGTCTGAAAAACAATTGTAGACAATATTATGTTTTACATGTATTGTAATAACTTTGTTCACGATTTGAAGCATACGAAAAGAGATATTTGCAAAAACGAATAAATTAAAATAGTAATAGACAGATATCTCGAAAATTGTTGATGATAGGAATAGTTTGTGTAGCATACAATTGTAGATAATGTTATGAACTACAAGTTTTGTTATAACTTTGTTCACGATTTGATGCATACGAAACGAGATATTTGCAAAAAATTATTAATTAAAATAGTAATAGACAGATATCTCGACAACGGTTCATGATAGAAAAAGTTTGTCTGAAAAACAATTGTAGACAATATTATATTTTACATGTTTTGTAATAACTTTGTTCACGATTTGAAGCATACGAAAAGAGATATTTGCAAAAACGAATAAATTAAAATAGTAATAGACAGATATCTAGAAAATTTTTGATGATAGAAAAAGTTTCTTACAAATACAATTACGGACAATGTTATGTTCTACAAGTTTTGTTATAACTTTGTTCACGATTTGATGCATACGAAAAGAGATATTTGCAAAAACGAATTAATTAAAATAGTAATAGACAGATATCTCGACAACGGTTGATGATAGAAAAAGTTTCTTGAAAATATAATTATAGACAATGTTATGTTCTACATGTTTTGTTTTAACTTTGTTCACGATTTGATGCATACGAAAAGAGATATTTGCAAAAACGAATTAATTAAAATAGTAATAGACAGATATCTCGACAACGGTTGATGATAGAAAAAGTTTCTTGAAGATACAATTATAGACAATGTTATGTTCTACATGTTTTGTTTTAACTTTGTTCACGATTTGATGCATATGAAAAGAGATATTTGCAAAAACGAATTAATTAAATAGTAATAGACAGATATCTCGAAAAATTTTGATGATAGGAATAGTTTGTGTAGCATACAATTGTAGATAATGTTATGTTCTACAAGTTTTGTTTTAACTTTGTTCACGATTTCATCCATACGAAACGAGATATTTGCAAAAAATAATTAATTAAAATAGTAATAGACAGATATCTCGACAACGGTTCATGATAGAAAAAGTTTGTCTGAAAAACAATTGTAGACAATATTATGTTTTACATGTATTGTAATAACTTTGTTCACGATTTGAAGCATACGAAAAGAGATATTTGCAAAAACGAATAAATTAAAATAGTAATAGACAGATATCTCGAAAATTGTTGATGATAGGAATAGTTTGTGTAGCATACAATTGTAGACAATGTTATGTACTACAAGTTTTGTTACAATTTTGCTCACGATTTGATGCATACGAAACAAGATATTTGCAAAAACGAATTAATTAAAATAGTAATAGTAGTAGTAGTACTGTAGTTGAATAAACGTCTTTATTATTATTATTAATAGACAGATATCTCGACAACGGTTGATGATAGAAAAAGTTTGTCCATGATACAATTGTAGACAATGTTCTACTTATTTAATTATCAATCAAGTTACATAGGAAACAATCCACAACACGTTTCGTCATGCATGCTACACTAAAAATCTAAATCGAATCGAATCTATGTTCTACTTATGTTCTTACTTGTACAACAGTGGTTGATTATTTTAATAAAACAACTTGAGTTTAATTATTAAGGCCAAAGGTTTAATTTCTCACCTTTATCAAACTTCGATAAAACAAAATATTAATTTTCTTATAGATTCGAACGTAAAAGTCAAACTGAAATATTATTTTTACTTTTTTACTTTGAAGTCGGTTTTTATTTTTTTTGTTATTGAAACTCGAATTCTAGTCGTAAAGACCAAAAAAAATCTTTGCCTATGCCATTCTCCCATTTTGACGGAACACATTTTATTTCTAATTGGATTCGATAGAACAAATTCCAATGTAGACCGTCAGAACATCTACCTCTAGATATCAGGGGTTCATAGACAATGGGTCGCAGCAAAGTTCAAGAAATGTTTAACGAGGTGAAAAAGTTATTTACATGGAGCTACTTGAAGGGGTTAGTGATCAACCCGGCCCAGTTACCTTTCGTAGCTCTTCTCATCATAGTCGCCGAGCTGATACTGAACATATTAGTGGTGGAACGAGTGCCTTACACTGAGATCGATTGGAAGGCGTACATGCAAGAGTGTGAAGGGTTCCTGAATGGGACCCTCGACTACAGCCAGCTGCGCGGCGACACCGGCCCATTGGTGTATCCTGCTGGATTCGTTTACATCTATTCTTTATTTTACTACCTCACAAATCAAGGTGAAAATATCAAACTGGCACAGTATGTATTTATAGGTATCTATCTCTTACAGTTATTTTGTGTCCTCAGAATTTACATCAAAACTAGAAAAGTACCACCTTATGTTCTTGTTATTACAATTCTAACATCATATAGGATACATTCTATTCATGTTTTGCGATTATTTAATGATCCCATAGCCGTGCTTCTATTGTACATATCGCTAAATATGTTTTTGGACTCAAAGTGGTATTTAGGTAGTATATTTTACAGTTTAGGAGTATCTGTGAAGATGAACATACTTCTGTACGCTCCGGCTTTATTCTTCTTTTATTTGGTTAATTTAGGTTTAAAAGATACAATAATACAGCTTTTAATTTGTGGCATGATACAATTGATATTGGGTGCACCGTTCCTGATGAGCAACCCAGTTGCATACATGAAAGGAAGTTTTGATTTGGGAAGAGTTTTTAACCACACATGGACTGTCAACTACAGATTCCTGGATATAGATACGTTTGAAAACAAATGCTTTCATTTAACACTACTGGTGATGCATGTTATACTCCTATTTATATTCATGCCTATGTTCATCAAGTATTTCAATAGTTATTGTCGTCTGAAATTCGTGCAAAACCAAGTGCAGCCCCAAATTGATGCTAAGAATCTAGACAATAGGAGAAAAGCAAAAATGAGTAAAGAGGCAAAAAAGAAAATTGGCAAGAAAACAGAACAGGTCGAAACTTTGTCAAAGGAACAAGAGGACTTTATAAATTCTTTTGAAAAAATGTTGCAAAAACAAAAAGGAGGAAAGAAAGTTGCTAAGAAACCTGAACTTAATGAGGAGGCAAATTACAGCATAAATTTTGATATTTTATCGCAATTGTTCATTCTTCCCATGTTTGTGGTGAACTTTATTGGTATTGTTTGTGCCCGAAGCCTGCATTACCAATTCTACTCCTGGTATTTCCACAGTTTACCATATTTATTGTGGTCCTGTAACTTTTCTAACATTGTTAGGTTTTTAATTCTAGCTCTTATCGAACTATGCTGGAACACTTATCCCAGTACATACTTTACAAGTTTGTTACTCCACGCTTGTCATGTTACTGTTCTATATGGAGTTTACAAAAAAATATCAGCCGAGTTGAGAATGGCTTCCAAAGTCGAATAGACATGAAGCTTAGATGTACTGAGTATAATTTTTTGTTTTGATTTTATTTTAACTAGACAGTCATTATCATTAATAAGATTTTGATGTAACTTGAAGTTACTGTGTGAAGTTCCATACATTTATATTAGGGATGCAACGATTCGGCCATTACGATTACGATATTAATCGTTATTTATTACGATAACGGCGACGGGCTCACTCCCCGTCACACTGGACAGTTTCGGTACTACTAGTGAAACGTGGATGTTCTGAGGTTTCAGAATATCTCTGACTACCCCCTCGGGGAATATAGTCGTGAGCATATGCTATGCTATGCTATGCTATGCTATGCTATTACGATAACCGATGCATTACGATTATTTAATCAAATTTAGTTGAGATTACACTCAAATGAATGAGTGAATGAATGAATGAGTTTTCATAGTGTTTCTTTGCATTCCAATAAAAGATAAATAAATTAAAAAAATCTTTAAAAAATTCAAAGATTTTGTAATTTTTTCTACTTTGAGATAGAAGTCAAAGGCTCACTTGTTCAGAATTTGGATTTTTGGATGCATAGAGGCCAAAGTGCTTTGAAAAACACAATAATATGGAACATGATTCTGTAGGTATAATCTTGTTAATCAAGCGATATCTCGTCCGAGTTACTTGGGAGATTAATCTTTTAAGTTGTGATCGAGATATCGCGAGAACGAGAATGCATTCCTTACTTCAAACCATAAATCCAATCATAGGAATCTGTAGAATTAAAAAAATCTGATTCAAATCTGACAAAAAAAAAAAAAGATTTAACTCCAAATGAGCTAAAATGGCAGCGAGAGATCAGATTTTTTTCAAGATGTTTTATTGGCTCTAGAATCTAGTATTCAGGTCTGGTATTTGTTAACAAGTGCAACCCGATTGATGTTTTAAATTAGATTTAATAATCGTACGATTCTTACTACGGTGCATTGCATCATTATTAATCGTGATTATTATGATTACAGATGCAAAACGATGCACCGCTTCGTAATCGTTGCATCCCTAATTTATATAGGTTGATAATTTTAAGTTAATCTTAATTTGATGCTCAATTGTCATATATAGTTGCTTACGCCACTTTGATCAAAGTGTCGAAGGTTGACAGGTTATTATGATATGAGCTGTTTGTCAGATTAGCAGTTTGCTTGCCAGATTACCCATTTGGCAGGATGAAAACCCAGGTTGACGGTGAAGACGGCGGGCCCATACAAAAACCATGATTAATATGGATACGGTGCCGTTCGCTGCGTCAACATCACCGTAATCGCTAATCCGCCAAAAATCTTGGTCAATCATCCAAGTGCTCTTTTTCAATGGGGCCTTTTGGACCACTTCTGTTTTGAATATTTTTGGACCGACGATGACGACAACACCGCGGTTTAAAACATTAGTTGTTTTTTATTTCATTAGGGCTAAAAAGTAAAGAGTGTTACTTAAAAATCAATTACTGTAAATATTTGTTATTTTTATACAAATAAAATTGTTGTTGATTCCAATATTGTGTGATCTTATTTCAATTGTTTCAAGTTTGTTTGTTTTCACTCTGTGTTTCAAGCAGGCACTACACACTATCTTCGAGAATATTAGAATCATTGTTCTAGGGGGGCGAGGTGATTTTCCATGGGCCCGTTTGTTTTGCGCGAGTAAATTTTGTTTGGGGGTGGGTTCTTTTCTTGCTGAGAATTTCTCACGAGCCTGTAATGCCTGCATAAGAATATTTTCAGTAAACAAAACAAGTAAGCTTTTTGAGATTGTTTATTATGAACCATAATACAACTAATCAAAGGGAAATCTAATTATAATCTTAGATTTAGAGATAGAGGCGCATAAATACTTCCTCTGATATCACAAAAACCACCATTGCTCAGATTTGACGCCTCTGTCCAAGCTTACCCGAATCGTATTAGTATACCCATCATACTCTATCATCTTATATAATTTGTTTACTATACAACAAAGCTATATAAACAGTTAAAATATTTTTGAATATTCACGCTGCCTTTATTCGCCATCTTGCAAAATAAATAATGAGAAAAGCGATCAAATGCACTCTTGTAATAGGCCATACAACATCAAAAATAAGTTTATAGAAAATATAATAAAGAAATTTTGTTAGTAAAAAGGTAAAGAATGATTCTTGATTTCTGAATTTTAATCCAATCAAATTGTGATTAAAGCATCGTCTAGTAGTTAAATACTTAGCAGGTCTAAAGTGCTTAGAGTAAAAATAATTACATGTACTTGTGCGGACCTAGTTTTTTGGGCCATTCTGTTTAACCAAGACAAAATTCCTGCATAGAGAATATACTATTCAGTCAAATGTACCCAGTCATGTAATATAGATTCGTTAAGAGTATACTGAACATACTTTTGTATGCATCTGTTTAACGTTAAAATCGAGATAATGTATAACTAAAAAAAAAAAATTTGAACGGCAGTCTTACATGACTGGGCTTAAAACTAAATAAGGTATAAATAAGACGTGGGGGGCAAGTGTCTAGACGAAGCCAAAGTTTTTAGTTTTGATGGCGAGTAGCAGCTTGTGTTTGAGCACGTGCCGCGAGGAGTACAGCGGGATGTAGAGCCGTGAGATGCAGGTGTTGGCGGTGGGCAGGTGCGCGTCGTCGGCCGGCCGGATCGTCACCGACGGCATCGGCTGGAAGCCTTCCTCGGACGCGGGCAGCGCCGGCGACCCCGTCCAGAAGTATACCTGCATCAAAGAACATTATTTAGTCACTATACAACAAGTTCACACTAAAAATCTGTAGATGGTGTTGTCTGTTCTATACATAAAATATTCAATGTATATAACAGAAAACTCAAAAATCTGTGCACCACGATCAGCAGTGCGGGGCTCGCACTGGGGGCGTCGCGGTGGCGGTGCAGCACGCAGATGCTATGGTAAATAAGGTCGAGTCAATTAGCTTAAACGAGTGTTACAAAAAATGTTCTCTGAGTGCCGCCTCTAGTAGGTACCTCAATGCAATTTGCTCCATAAAATTAGGGAATCGAAAAAAATACACTATCTTTCGGCTACGTTTTCACGATTGTAAATCCCATCCTGTCAGTGTCTTTGAACATTTTTTTTATGAAATCTCCCCCCCGCCAAGATTCAGTTTACACGTTACCCAAAGCACTACTACTTACCAAGTCTTGTCGTTCAAGATGAGTCATTTTGTCGACGATCGCCCAGAGCCAGCGCTTGAAGCGGGCGAGGCGCTCGGGCGGCTCGCCGCTCTCGTCGTTGAAGCTGGTGTAGGACACGAGCGCCGCCACGTTTATGTCCCCGACGCCGTTCAGCAGCAGTCGCAGGTCTTCGGCCGTCAAACCCTCCAGGGCAGACTCCGGTAGTACGTCCAGAACACCCATGCGCATCGCCTGCAAATATAATACAATGTGAGATCTCAAGAACCATCATTACAAACTGTACACATAAAAATATGTAGAGATACTGAACAACAAAGTATTTTCCAAATCTTTATTACATTCAATTCAAACTAAAGTTTAAAACTAAACAAGGTATAAATAAGATATGGGACACTATCCTTTACGATTCAAAACGAATGTGAATTATAATAGGTATTCCACGACTAATTCATAGTATACTCGTATGTATAGCCTAGGTATAGCGCGTAAATTTCCGTCCGCGCGGCTATAACCACCGCCTGGGTACAGTATAAGAAAGAATATCTATTACTAGATACAGTACGGACACTTCCTTCCTCATACCAATTTTTTACCTCACCCCCTCTATCGCCCTCTGGTTACCGCGCTCTGATTCTACGACGAAGACTAAAGGTTCAATTTCTTTGGTTTCGCATGTGGTGACGTCATCTTGTCAATTTCAATTTTTTTTTATGCAGTGTCCGGGCTGCGGCCTGGGGCCTGTTTAATAAACGCGACAAATTACAATTTAGAGTACATTGCTGGTTACTAATGACGCTAAACTTGCAGTGCTTCAAGTGTCCTAGCATTCTCAGCAATGCACTCACTCACTTATCGCGTTTACAAGGTACAGGTACAGGGCCCTGGTCTCGGAGCTCAGACCAGCCTGATGAAGGCGCGTGTGTATTACCTCGAGCGCCTTCTCCTGGGAGAGCAGCATGCGGTGCTGCGCGTACTTGCGCACGTACTCGTACACGTTGAGCGCGGTCACCTCCAGCTCGCGGCCGCCGGTCACCAGCTCCACGCACCCGCCGCCTTCCTCCTCGCACATTTCCAAACTGAACAAACAATTTATTTGGTTACGTAAATCATAACATTTTGGTCTCGCATTCGCATTAATAAAGAAACAAAACGGTGTAAAATTTAATGCGTTTTTTAGACCAACATATTAAAGGGGTTATTTCAGACCAACTAACTGAACTACTATCAGTTTAAAATAACAATGTGCATGACGTCGCTCGCAAATATGACGTCACTCAATCACACGAACTTCACTCGAGTCATCCAAATGATTGTTTCCTTTGCATAGAGTCCACATGACGACCCGGTTGGTGTAATGGTTACCATGCCGGACTGCCAAACCAGGGTCCTGGGTTCGAATCCCAGTTCGGTCATGGATGTTATATGTTTGTGCTGTTGTTGTATGGTACCCATAACAAAAAGCCTAAGGCTTACTTTGGGATCATTACAATGTATGTGCCTGTGAGCGTTATTTATTTATTTATTTATTCCTTTGTCAACCAAGTGAACGCCAGCCCTATACCCAACGGCCCTTCAAGGTCATGCACATTGTTATTTTAAACTGATAGTACGAATCAAAATCGTTCCACAGCTGTCCCTTGCGAGATGGAATAAACAATAAAAGTGCTATAAAGTCTCGAATCAAATCAAATAAAGTATATCACTCACCTAAAGTTGAGATCAAGTGCAGCGAAGAGTGAATGTGAGTCGCCGGTCTCTGCGTCGACCACAAGTTGCCGCAAGCTCTCGTAGACGACGGGGTCGAAGAACGCCAGGTCGTGGAAGCGCACCGGTCGGCCTAGCATGTACTTCAGCACGTGCCGGTTCAGGAACATTGGGCACAGTTCGTTTTGTAGCAGGCATAGACCGATTATTCTGAAAAATTAAGTTCAGAAAGTCTATAATTTCAATTTACTGGGCACAGTCCTACTCGGTGTATGGGCGTCAGTACACCAAGCGTGCCTTAGCCGCCACAGTGCCGGATTAGTTAGACGTTACAATTTACATACATCTCAGAATTTCTTCAGCGTATGCAGTTGCGACATCGTCTACGCTCAAAAATAGCTTCTATGTTAGGTTTCTACGTCACTTTATTGCATGAAGTGGGTTGGTCTCCTTGGAGGTCTTAGGGTCAGCGCACACCTAGCGTAAAACTGTTCGAGCATGCGCGAGCAGATTTCATTGATTCAATTGATAATGAACTCTATTCCCATTGAAATAAAGTCGAAAATAGCTTGCAAGTGATTAAATCCCTTCAGCGTCTGTTCGAGTATGCTCGCGTATGCTCCTCGCGGCGACGCGAGCAGTCGCGAGCATGCTCGCGCATGCTCGCGCATGCTCGAGCATGTTCGAGCATACGCCCGTGTCGATGCTTGCGATCCGTCGTAAGTGTTGCCACCTCTGCCGGTTTCGGACTAAATCTAGCATATTTTTTAACTACTTTAGCACGAAAAGGGCAATTTAGTACAGAAAATATATAATAATCTAACTCTTTTTGAAAATACAATGAAAATCTCAAAGGTCGAAGCAGATTTAGTAGGTTTTCAAATTGTTCATATTCCATTTTATAGTAGTCATAAAATAACTGTCCCTTGAACTTTAAACCGTAGCACAGGGTGTGGTATTCCCCAAATGTACATCTTTCTTGCCAGGTTGCTTCATATTCTTTAAATTTTGTGTCGTCCTCTTTTCATTTTATTGATGTGCTCTTCTTGCTCCTCTTCCTCTGCTAGTAACCCAATAATTACCAAATCCCAGTCCACCATACTTTAAAATTACTCTTCGCACGTCTTTACTTTAAAATATTGTAAACACAACTGCAAAATTCACTGTCAACTGTAGCAACACGGGAGCATCCGCGAGACTGTTCGAACACGCGCGAGCATGCTCGCGCATGCTCGAGCATCCGCCGCTGCCGCCGGCGGATTTCGCCTCTGCCGCCGGCGGATTTTGCCGCTAGGTGTGCGCGACTGCAAAGAACATGCTCGAGCATGCGCGAGCAGATTTACGCTGGGTGTGCGCTGACCCTTAGCCGGAACATATCTAATCACGTGTAGTGCCTCACCTGCCCACGTTTCTAAAGGCGTTGATCCGCTCGGGCGTGGCGCGGCCCTGCCTCGGCGAGTAGTAGCCGCGCTTGCCGGGCGAGTAGAACAGCGGCGCGGCGTCGTCGGCGGCCGCCCCCCCGCCCGTCGCCGCTGCCCCCGCGCCCGGCGCCGCCGCCGTCGAACCGCGCTCCGACAACGAAAATACATCCAGATCTGCCGGGTTATCACCTTCTTTAGATACAATACATAGCATAATGCTCACGACTATATTCCCCGAGGGGGTAAGTCAGAGATATTCTGAAAGCTCAGAATATTCCAGTTTCACTAGTAGTACCGAAACTATGTTCAGTGTGACGGGGAGCGAGCCCGACGCCACTCGTAATGGACTGTGGGTACAATATATGCCTCGAAATTGAAGCATGTAGGTTTCCTCACGATGTTTTCCTTCACTGAAAAGCCAATACAATACATTTTCCTATTAAACCTACTTCCATCGTCTTGTTAAACATTTGTCGCGTATTACAAGGCTCGCTCGGCGCAAGCGAGCCACCGGCCACACGTATACGGTGGGTCTCTACAAAATGTATGAATAAAATAAAACCGGTCAAGTGCGAGTCGGGCTACTCGCGCATCGAGGGTTCCGTACTACACCACCACAGAACACAACATTATTAACTTAGAAAAAACTTTTTTGTCCGGGACCTTTAGCGCAAGACCGACTCACACTTGGCCGGTTTTTAGTATTTGTTGTTATTATGTAGAGTTTGCTTTATAACCACACAAAGTTTGACGCTTGTATGTATTACCGATAAAAACTAGTTTCTTGTTGAGAACCCCCCTTAATTTTTAACTTTTTGACATTTTTATTATTTGTTAACAAATCCGCCGTAATAATTCATAATCTGAGAAAATTTCAACTATCTAGCTATTACGGTTCAAAAGTTACAGCCCTAAATAGGTAGGACAGATGGACGGACGGACGGACGGACAGACGGACGGACGGACGGACGGACAATGTAGGCTTAGTAATAGGGTCCCGTTTTCACCCTTTGGGTACGGAACCCCAAAAAGGAAAAAGTCGTGTGAACTGTTTGTCGCTGGCCACCGGTGGCGCATGAGGCCATCGCTTGGCCATCGGCATCGTGTTAACAAATGAACGCAAAACCTAAAACCGTTCATCCAAAATATAACTAAACTCATCAGTGTTACTTTTTGGAATTCGATTTTAATACATCGGTGTTAGAGTTTGTATGCAAAATCAATAACGATTTTTTGTGAATTTCAAAAAGTTACATATTAATATTACATCTTGTTATGGAGTCTAATACAAACGGTGGTTTTTAAGTTTGGTGTGTTACTTGTTTTGTTACCTACCAAAGGTGTAAGGTAGAACCTTAGAACTAAACTTATAATAGCATACCTAGTATCGCTTCCGAGGGGTGCATGACGATGAGATCCATGGCCTCGCGCACCTTCTGCCGCAGCGCGTCTTCGCTAGCCAGCAGCACCAGCAGCTGCGCGGGGGTCAGCTCCAGCAGCATGCCCGTTATTTTACCCGCAAACGTCGGGTGGAGGGAGTGCACCTGCAAACAAGTTTTCTCATTATTATCCGTTCGAGATTTATTGCGAATCATTATTTTATATTTTTTCCTACTAGACTGGAGCTGCGACTTTGTCTACGTTGAATTTTTATGCATATGTTCTTCCTCAGAGTTTGAGCTAACATCGAAATAGGTTCATTGGTTTCGCCTTGAAAACGTAACCTACAGACACTTTCGCATTTATAATACAGGGTCCTTCTTAATATACTGACACTTTTTAAGGGGATGATCAGACCATCAAACTGAACAACTTTCTCTATGGGACCAACATTGAAATCGCGAAAAGAAAATCAGCTGTCCCATACATTTGGCACGAGTAGGTTTGCATTTTTGTATGGAAGAGTAGATTTTTTTTCGCGATTTCGATGTTGGTGCCGTAGAGAAAGTTGTTCAGTTCGACGGTCTGATCATCCCCTTAAAAACGTGTCAGCATGTTAAGATATACTAGATTTTGCCCGCAACTTTGTCAGCACCGGGTCCCGCCATAAAATATATACCAGTTTTTATTAAGTCTAATACGCTTTTAAACACATAGCATTTTTAAAATAAGTCCAGTATTTTTTACGTGGTGTGCGAACAAACACAGACTTTTAGTTTTATAATAGTGTAGAAGTTTAAATAAGAAACATTAATCGTAAAATAACTTAAGCGGGTGTGACACCCAGGACGGGGCGGGAGCGAAACAGTGCTGTTCCGTATCACATACAAATTCCTCAACCTTTGTCCGGCGGCGGTTTATCAACCAATATAAAGTTGTCTTATATAATTGTTTGCCCTCAATAAGGCTAAGATAGTAAAGGTACACCTTGGACACTTGGCTGTCAATTCATACAAATTCACAGGGAAAAACTGACAAAAAGAGGTAAGCATGTGTGATACTGAGTAAGACAAGAACACACCATTGCCTAAATTTTCTACCAAGCTTCTTAGCAAGAGAGGATAAGGTAAAATTGGTAGGGCGCAGAAGCCGTAGCATGTTGCGATATTGCTATATAATGCCTTTTATCTCGTTGGTTCAGGTTTGCCGCTGTAACCGGCGCCCTCAGTGCCCGGGGCGCCTGTATATCTAAACTGTTATAAAACTGTAACAGAAGTGTGTCTGTACATTGAAGTTATTTACAAAAAAAAATTACGACATGGTTTTTACCTATCCCAGATTCCAAATCACCAATTTTTGGATTTTTTGTCTGTTTGTTTGTTTGTATGTTTGGGTGTTTGTTTGTTCGAGTATCACGCAAAAAATACTGAACCGATTTTGATGAAACTTTTTTTGTTTGATAGCTTATCATCTGACTTAAAATCTGGTATATAATGTATGCGGACGAAATCGCCGGTAAAAGCTCGTTATCTGATACAGTGGTAGAGGTAAGACTCACTTTAGGATAGAGCCTCTCGCCGAGCTGAGCCTGGTGCAGCGTGAGATGCTCGTTGTGTCCGCCGGGGCGGTCGCCGCTGTATCCGGCGCCCTCAGTGCCCGGGGCCGCCTGTAAATTCACCAACTAGTGACAACAAGCACTACTTGAATATTTTGTCCATTGATTTAATCCTATTACAAATTAAAAGTTTTGTTTAGTAAAGTTTATAAAAGTAGGTAATTTTATGAGCTGCTTTTAGTTCTGACGCTAATATCCAACAAAATACCCATACAATCTCCCATTTTCACTTCTTTAGGGGCTAGATATAAAACAAATTTTTCATAGTAAGACGCTTAGGCCGAGATTCAAAAACGTTTTGAGTAACATTCGTGACAAATTTCGCAAGTTGCAGAGTACAGATCTAAGCCTGGATCTGACTCGAAAATATTTAGGAATTTATATAAGTCTATAATTTGTAACACAAGAGGGTTTGTCTATGGTATGTTGGATGACAGATAAAAGATTCGGCAAGGTGAAAGTTTACCTGTGGCGAGTACGGCCTAGCATCGACGCTGAGCACGCGGCGCGGCTCGCGAGCCGCCGGTGGGCGCGGCGCGGGTCGGCCGGGCGTCCGTCGCGTGGTATCCTTCGATCTGGCGCGGCCCGCTCCGCTCCTGTTAACGACAAACACATTATAAGTGTTGCGGAAACCACAAATAGTCTCATCTCGGATCTCAAGCACAAGTTAAAGGTCATACTAGTATGACATTCCCACTAATTTGGCTCATGAGGTCAACAAACGCCGCATCAACTACCGGATTGACCCGGCTGACGCCCTTCATCCTACTGGACCGACGACCTGTAGCAGGCAGCGGATGAATGAGGAAGGCGGAAGACAGAATTTTATGGCGCGCATTGGGAGAAGCCTATGTATGTACAAAGGACGATGATATTGATCAACATATCTTTCATCTGGCGCTATAATAGGATTCAGACAGAGGCCAAAGAATTTTTTTATGAGTGTTAAGAAAATTGTTTATAGTCTAGTCACTGAGCAGTTTCCTTGTATGGACACCCTAACAATAATTTATCGATCCCTGAAACTTTGTAGTGTGATAAAGTGAAGTATAAAGATTATGGTTGACAAAGAATCTAAGATTTTTTTTATTCGGAAGTTAGGTATTTGTACCTAAACATAAAAATCACTCGTAGCTCTCGGTGGAAAAATGTTCGACTCGAAATTCCTTTCGTATTTATCAGTATATACTAATTAGCATATTATGTGACGGTATCCAGGAACATTTTAGAATTTAGGAAGGGAGAAATATAAAACTACCGGTTTTGTTCCATAACTACTTCAGCCCCCGCGGCATGACGGCGCGATACATATCTATCGCACCCTACCTCTCTTTCTTTTTGCGTGCGAACGAACGAGCCAGCAGGCGCGATAAAACGTTTATCGAAGCGTCATGCCGCGGGCGCAGGAAATTTAGTCGATCAATTTTTGTCTTTTTGTACGTATTAATTACTTTGAATATATCGTCTTGCACAATAATCTAAAAGTTTTCGTTTTCGATCACAGTTTTATTATTTTTGGGCAATAACTTACTTCGGAAAATATTTCGATCTATTTTAATGAATTTACAAGTTACAGTAGACCTAAATAAAACGTGTTTTTAAAGTATCTATTAAAATGTAGATTTGAAAATCAACATTTTGTAATCAATTTTCGTACCGCGCGCGTATATCTTCAATGAGTCGCGGGGTGCGGAGGGGTGTTGAGGGAGCGGGCACCGCGCCGCCGCGCCGTCGTGCCGCCGCACCGCACGAGTAATAATAAAAATACCCACGTGCCCACCATGCTACATGTAGCGATACGCCGCACAGATGGACCAAGAGTGCGATTTTTGAACATCACACGTTCAAACGAGTAGTAGAAAATGTCAAAATTACTACGGAGATTATGCATTTTTCTACTACTCGTATGAACGTGTGATGTTCATACGAGCGACTTGGCAGTAGAAAATGTCAAAATTACTATGGAGATTATGCATCTTTCTACTGCCAAGTCGCTCGTATGATTTTCAAAAATCGCACTTCTGAGCAGTTGTGTGTTAATAAACATGTCTGACGAATTGTGCGTTTTTTTTTCTCAACCGATTGCTTTCAAAATCGATATCTGAGGGTCCGCGCGGATTCCAAACTGGAATTCGTGGTCAGATTTGAGAAATGTGGCCGCCATCTTGAACTTTTTTTTTCTCAACCGATTGCTTCCAAAATCGATATCTGAGTGTCCGCGCGGATTCCAAACTGGAATCCGTGGTCAGATTTGAGAAAAGTGGCTATTATCTTGAACTTTTTTGCTTCTCAACCGATTGCTTCCAAAATCGATGTCTGAGGGTCCGCGCGGATTCCAAAAGAGAATCCGTTGTCAGATTTGAGAAAAGTGGCCGCCATCTTCAACTTTTTTGTTTCTCAACCGATTGCTTCGAAAATCAATATCTGAGGGTCCGCGCGGATTCCAAACTGGAATCCGTGGTCAGATTTGAGAAAAGTGGCCGCCATCTTCAAATCGATATCTGAGGGTCCGCGCGGATTCCAAACTGGAATCCGTGGTCAGATTTGAGAAAAGTGGCCGCCATCTTGAACTTTTTTGTTTTTCGTCCGATTGCTTCCAAAATTGATATCTGAGGGTCCGCGCGGATTCCAAAAGAGAATTCGTTGTCAGATTTGAGAAAAGTGGCCGCCATCTTGAACTTTTTGTTTTTCATCCGATTGCTTCCAAAATCGATATCTGAGGGTCTGCGCGGATTCCAAACTGGAATCCGTTGTCAGATTTGAGAAAAGTGGCCGCCATCTTGAACTTTTTTGTTTTTCGTCCGATTGCTTCCAAAATTGATATCTGGGGGTCCGCGCGGATTCCAAAAGAGAATTCGTTGTCAGATTTGAGAAAAGTGGCCGCCATCTTGAACATTTTTGTTTTTCATCCGATTGCTTCCAAAATCGATATCTGAGCGTCCATGCGGACTACAAACCAGAATCCGTTGTCAGATTTGAGAAAAGTGGCCGCCATTTTGAACTTTTTAGTTTGTGGATTGATTGTTACCAAAATCGATATCTGGAGGTTCGCGTGGACTCTGAATACGAATCCGATGTCAGATTTGAGAAAAGTAGCCGCCATCTTGAACTTTTTAGTTTGTGGACCGATTGCTTCCAAAATCGATATCTGAAAGTCCGCGTGAACTCTGAACACGAATCTGATGTCAGATTTGAGAAAAGTGGCCGCCATTTTGAACTTTTCAGTTTCTGGTTCGATTGTTACCAAAATCGATATCTGAGGGTCCGCGCGGATTCCAAAAGAGAATTCGTTGTCAGATTTGAGAAAAGTGGCCGCCATCTTGAACTTTTTGTTTTTCATCCGATTGCTTCCAAAATCGATATCTGAGGGTCTGCGCGGATTCCAAACTGGAATCCGTTGTCAGATTTGAGAAAAGTGGCCGCCATCTTGAATTTTTTTGTTTTTCGTCCGATTGCTTCCAAAATTGATATCTGAGGGTCCGCGCGGATTCCAAAAGAGAATTCGTTGTCAGATTTGAGAAAAGTGGCCGCCATCTTGAACTTTTTGTTTTTCATCCGATTGCTTCCAAAATCGATATCTGAGGGTCTGCGCGGATTCCAAACTGGAATCCGTTGTCAGATTTGAGAAAAGTGGCCGCCATCTTGAACTTTTTTGTTTTTCGTCCGATTGCTTCCAAAATTGATATCTGGGGGTCCGCGCGGATTCCAAAAGAGAATTCGTTGTCAGATTTGAGAAAAGTGGCCGCCATCTTGAACATTTTTGTTTTTCATCCGATTGCTTCCAAAATCGATATCTGAGCGTCCATGCGGACTACAAACCAGAATCCGTTGTCAGATTTGAGAAAAGTGGCCGCCATTTTGAACTTTTTAGTTTGTGGATTGATTGTTACCAAAATCGATATCTGGAGGTTCGCGTGGACTCTGAATACGAATCCGATGTCAGATTTGAGAAAAGTAGCCGCCATCTTGAACTTTTTAGTTTGTGGACCGATTGCTTCCAAAATCGATATCTGAAAGTCCGCGTGAACTCTGAACACGAATCTGATGTCAGATTTGAGAAAAGTGGCCGCCATTTTGAACTTTTCAGTTTCTGGTTCGATTGTTACCAAAATCGATATCTGGAGGTCCGCGTGGACTCTGAACATGTATCCGATGTCAGATTTGAGAAAAGTGGCCGCCATTTTGAACTTTTTAGTTTGTGGATAGATTGTTACCAAAATCGATGTCTGGAGGTCCGCATGGACTCTGAACACGATTCTGTTGTAAGATTTGAAAAAATGTCCGCCATTTTGATCTTTTAGTTTCTGACGTTTAGTTTCTCTGAATCGATTTTGATAACAATCGGTTAAGAAAGTAAAAAGTTCAAGATGGCGGCCACTTATCTCAAATCTAACATCGGATTCGTGTTCAAAGTCCAAGTGGACCTTTAGCTATCGATTTTGAAAGCAATCGGTTCAGGAACTAAAAAGTTCAAGATGGCGACCACTTTTCTCAAATCTGACATCGGATTCGTGTTCAGAGTCCACGCAGACCTCCAGATATCGATTTTGGTCACTATTGATCCAGGAACTAAAAAGTTCAAAATGGCGGCCACTTTTCTCAGATTTGACATCGGATTTGTGTTCAGAATCCAAGCGGACCTTCAGATATCGATTTTGAAAGCAATCGGTCCAGAAACTAAAAAGTTCAAAATGGTGGCCACTTTTCTCAAATCTAACATCAGATTCGTGTTCAGAGTCCATGCGGACCTACAGATATCGATTTTGGTAAAAATCGGTCCAGGAACTAAAAAGTTCAAAATGGCGGCCACTTTTCTCAAATCTGACATCGGATTCGTGTTCAAAATCCAAGCGGACCTTCAGATATCGATTTTGAAAGCAAGCGGTCCAGAAACTAAGAAGTTCAAAATGGCGGCCTTTTTTCTCAAATCTAACATCGGATTCGTGTTCAGAGTCCATGCGGACCTACAGATATCGATTTTGGTAACAATCGGTCCAGGAACTAAAAAGTTCAAAATGGCGGCCACTTTTCTCAAATCTGACATCGGATTCGTGTTCAGAGTCCACGCGGACCTTCAGATATCGATTTTGGAAGCAATCGGTCCACAAACTAAAAAGTTCAAGATGGTGGCCACTTTTCTCAAATCTGACATCGGATTCGTGTTCAAAATCCAAGTGGACCTTCAGATATCGATTTTGAAAGCAAGCGGTCCAGAAACTAAAAAATTCAAAATGGCGGCCTTTTTTCTCAAATCTAACATCGGATTCGTGTTCAGAGTCCATGCGGACCTACAGATATCGATTTTGGTAACAATCGGTCCAGGAACTAAAAAGTTCAAGATGGCGGCCACTTTTCTCAAATCTGACATCGGATTCGTGTTCAGAGTCCACGCGGACCTCCAGATATCGATTTTGGTAACAATCGAACCAGAAACTAAAAAGTTCAAAATGGCGGCCACTTTTCTCAAATCTGACATCGGATTCGTGTTGAGAGTCCACGCGGACCTTCAGATATCGATTTTGGAAGCAATCGGTCCACAAGCAAAAAGTTCAAGATGGCGGCCACTTTTCTCAAATCTGACATCGTATTCGTGTTCAGAGTCCACACGGACCTCCAGATATCGATTTTGGTAACAATCGAACCAGAAACTAAAAAGTTCAAAATGGCGGCCACTTTTCTCAAATCTGACATCGGATTCGTGTTCAAAATCCAAGCGGACCTTCAGATATCGATTTTGAAAGCAAGCGGTCCAGAAACTAAGAAGTTCAAAATGGCGGCCTTTTTTCTCAAATCTAACATCGGATTCGTGTTCAGAGTCCACGCGGACCTTCAGATATCGATTTTGGAAGCAATCGGTCCACAAACTAAAAAGTTCAAGATGGTGGCCACTTTTCTCAAATCTGACATCGGATTCGTGTTCAAAATCCAAGTGGACCTTCAGATATCGATTTTGAAAGCAAGCGGTCCAGAAACTAAAAAATTCAAAATGGCGGCCTTTTTTCTCAAATCTAACATCGGATTCGTGTTCAGAGTCCATGCGGACCTACAGATATCGATTTTGGTAACAATCGGTCCAGGAACTAAAAAGTTCAAGATGGCGGCCACTTTTCTCAAATCTGACATCGGATTCGTGTTCAGAGTCCACGCGGACCTCCAGATATCGATTTTGGTAACAATCGAACCAGAAACTAAAAAGTTCAAAATGGCGGCCACTTTTCTCAAATCTGACATCGGATTCGTGTTGAGAGTCCACGCGGACCTTCAGATATCGATTTTGGAAGCAATCGGTCCACAAGCAAAAAGTTCAAGATGGCGGCCACTTTTCTCAAATCTAACATCAGATTCGTGTTCAGAGTCCATGCGGACCTACAGATATCGATTTTGGTAAAAATCGGTCCAGGAACTAAAAAGTTCAAAATGGCGGCCACTTTTCTCAAATCTGACATCGGATTCGTGTTCAAAATCCAAGCGGACCTTCAGATATCGATAAATCTAACATCGGATTCGTGTTCAGAGTCCATGCGGACCTACAGATATCGATTTTGGTAACAATCGGTCCAGGAACTAAAAAGTTCAAAATGGCGGCCACTTTTCTCAAATCTGACATCGGATTCGTGTTCAGAGTCCACGCGGACCTTCAGATATCGATTTTGGAAGCAATCGGTCCACAAACTAAAAAGTTCAAGATGGTGGCCACTTTTCTCAAATCTGACATCGGATTCGTGTTCAAAATCCAAGTGGACCTTCAGATATCGATTTTGAAAGCAAGCGGTCCAGAAACTAAAAAATTCAAAATGGCGGCCTTTTTTCTCAAATCTAACATCGGATTCGTGTTCAGAGTCCATGCGGACCTACAGATATCGATTTTGGTAACAATCGGTCCAGGAACTAAAAAGTTCAAGATGGCGGCCACTTTTCTCAAATCTGACATCGGATTCGTGTTCAGAGTCCACGCGGACCTCCAGATATCGATTTTGGTAACAATCGAACCAGAAACTAAAAAGATCAAAATGGCGGCCACTTTTCTCAAATCTGACATCGGATTCGTGTTGAGAGTCCACGCGGACCTTCAGATATCGATTTTGGAAGCAATCGGTCCACAAGCAAAAAGTTCAAGATGGCGGCCACTTTTCTCAAATCTGACATCGTATTCGTGTTCAGAGTCCACACGGACCTCCAGATATCGATTTTGGTAACAATCGAACCAGAAACTAAAAAGTTCAAAATGGCGGCACTTTTCTCAAATCTGACATCGGATTCGTGTTCAAAGTCCACGCGGACCTTCAGATGTCGATTTTGGAAGCAATCGGTCCACAAACTAAAAAGTTCAAGGTGGCGGCCACTTTTCTCAAATCTGACATCGTATTCGTGTTCAGAGTCCACGCGGACCTCCAGATATCGATTTTGGTAACAATCGGTCCAGGAACTACAAAGTTCAAATTGGCGGCTACTTTTCACAAATCTGACATCATCGGTTTCATGTTCAGAGCATAGATATAATATCCAATACAGGATCGCGCTGTCAAAGAAAATATACACTACGCGCTGTGCCAAATTATCTTTCTCTCGGTTTAATCAAAAATAATTCATAGCCCAAACACATAAAAACTATTTGGCACGCATAAAGTTGACCATGCTAGAAGAAGAAGGCATGAGTTGCACCCTGTGTCCCATTCTACAGTGTACTGGTGTTGCCATATGTATATGTAATGATTTCAGCCGAATTGGTAAGATCAAATGAAGCAAAAATGTATCAAATCTTTTTAAATTATTTATGTGTTGCAAAGCCGTGGTAGTAAAAAAGAAAAAAATTGACAACCCAATCTGCCATATTATTTGAAATTGCTGCTAGCCGTCAAATTAATTTTTATTATTTTTTATCCACATTTTACGTTAAAATGGTTCGTATTTGCTTAATCGTCGGCTGTAAAAGCGAATATTTTCCAGATTGTGGCTTATCGTATCAAAGGTTTGTATTTTTAATATGTTTTAGTCTTGAAAATATTAAATTAGTTAGGGTAACAACAAACATAGAAGGTAAGCATTGGAAGCAAACAAAATTTTAGTTGAATTAAAATCCAATCCTTCATATACCTACATTATGATAAAAATTACGAAGATAAAACATAGTAGGTTGGTAGATATTATTTTATTACCCACGACCTGTCGGTCGTATGTTCTGTCGAACATAGAAGGTGTTCACACGGCGACACATCAAGCTATACAAAACCAACATAAGCTGGCCGCGCGTAGATCGAGTAACGTATAACGTCGCGCGGCCAGCTTATGTTGGTTTTGTATAGCTTGATGTGTCGCCGTGCGTACACACGGCGTCATTATAAGTTACGCGACCTACCCGCGGCCAGCTTATTTTGGTTTTGTATAGCTTGATGTGTCGCCGTGCGTACCTACCTATGCGTTTAGGGTGAGAGGTTGTTTGTTTGTTTGTGTGTGCCAACAAATGTTCCCATTTATCTCCAAAACGGCTTGACCGATTTAGATACGGTTTTCTGCAAAGGGTTTGTGATTTGATTAAGGGTGGTTCTTAGATAGGTGTTACGGTGTTCATTTGCCAAGAAAAATATTAACTATATTTTTCTTTCGTCAAAATGACTTTTTGCGCATTTACACCGAAACGGTTTGACCTTATACTGGATGATTTTTTTTACCGTTTCGAAACTTTCAGGGGTGGTTCAGACCATCAAACTGAACAACTTTTACTATGCGAGCAAACCTGAAATCGTAAAAAGGAAAGCATAGTAAAAGTTATTCAAATTGATGGTCTGAACCGCCTAAAATTTCAAAATTACTATGGAGATTATGCATCTTTCTACGGCCGATTCGCTCGTATGATGTTCAAAAATCGCACTTCAGGATATTCGCGTTAGGTCCGCCACACACATACGGAATTGCAATCAGGAATTCCAAATCAGGATTGTGATTTTGTACAGGATTTGACAGCTGCGCAATTCCGAATGCAATTGTGGAGGGGGAAATCCATACGAAATCGTAATCCTGATTCAGGATTCCGGATTGCAATTCCGTATGTGTGTGGCGGACCTTAAGGTACCTAGTCCATAGAAAATTCTGGTATTGTGAACCTTTTTAGTCACATACAGGTGATCCAAAAGGTATAGCACCTAGTACTATCGAGTCTTTGCTCTCTTCTATCTATTTACACGCGCAACATGCTCCGGTTTCAGGATTATTTTAAAGTCAATAAATAGTTTCTTAAAAGTGCCTAGGTCAGATAAAAATAGTGCCTTTAACGAAATGAAGTTTACGAAATATTTATTTTTTTACCATAGTACGCTAGTTTGATGTCAAAGTAGCGTAAATAGGTTAGGTATAGGTACACATTTTCTGTAGCAAAGCAAAACGACTACACAAATAGTGAAAATATAATAAAAGTCCTAAAAGCATAATCGTATTGTCACCCTACTAAGGATAGGGACACCGCGTCCAGGCTGCTTTAGGACGGCCGCACATTATCAGAAATTTCTGACAGAAAAATTCTGACGCTCGCCGGAAGGCACTCGGTGCATACATTTTGTATTAGACCCCGCACACTGTCAGAAAAATTCTGACCGGTCGTCCGCTTCTGATGCACACCGGACGGCACCTCAGCCGGACGTCAGAATTTTTCTGACGGAAGGCGTGTCTGCCATACATTTTGTATTAGGCCCCGCACACTATCAGAAATTCGGATCAGGTATTGCCAGACGTGCGATAATTATCCTAGATCTACGATATTTTTGAGTGTCATGTTCATGTGATAGAAATAAAAGTCAGGTATATTTATTTTCTGTAAACAGGTCATTTACTCAACGTTAATAGCTTCAGAGTTTTAAGCAAAATTCCGGAAAAAAACAAACAAAACTTTTAACTTTTTTTGCGATTTTGTCAATTAAATTTTGTTTGCAAACCTCAGATTTGGATTCAGCACCCCAAAATACATATAGAATGGAAGAAATCAGAACTACCACAAAACTTTCCTAGTAAAAACACAATTTGACTGAATTATAGCCCCAAAAGGGCTAAGGTGGCAACACTGGGTCGATGTGCGTTGATTGAAATATGAAACACGACTGGGCTCAAAAGTTGCCGGATCAAAATTTCTGATAGTATGCGGGGTGCTTCCGGCGAGCGTCAGAATTTTTCTGTTAGAAATTTCTGATAATGTGCGGCCGTCCTTATCCCGCTCTGCACAATATTCCGAGAAGACCGCATTCCAGGTTTTACGTAGTAAATTAATATTTCTATGGTTCAGAGTCCATGCTGACATTCAGATTTCAATTTTGGAAGCAATCGGTTTGAGACTTGAGAACTACACTTGAGAAACGAGAAAGTTCAAGTTGGCGGCCACAAAATTCCGACTTCAGATTTTACGTGTAGTCCGCAGAAACCACCAGCGGGGCTAGTACGCCAACCCACGGTAGCGACATCACATCCATCTGTAAAATTTAGACTTTTATCTCGTTCGTTCGCGTGCAAATAGAAAGAGAGCGGAAGCGTGATAGCGCTATATCACGCCATCGCGGGTTGGCGTACTAGCCCCGCAGATATCGACCAATACGTGCGATTTTTGAACATCACACGTTCATACGAGTAGTAGAAAGATGCATAATCACCATAGTAATTATGACATTTTCTTCTACTCGTTTGAACGTGTGATGTTAGAAAATCGCACTCCTGCACTGGTAGCATGACAACCCGCGATAGCCGTGATACGGCTTTATCACATCTTTTATCTCTTTCGTTTGAGCGCGAACGAACGAGATAAAAGACGTGATAAAGCCGTATCACGGCTATCGCGGGTTGTCATGCTACCAGTGCTGGTAGCAATCTGGTGAAAAACAAAAAAGTGAGGCGTGTCGCTACATGTAGCATAATAGAACGTGGGTATTTTATTATTAACTAGCGGCCCGTCTCGGCTTCGCACGGGTGGACGTCAAATCTTTTCTAGCAATAAATATAGCCTATGTTAACTCAGGGTGAATGCAGCTTTCTAATGGTGAAAGAATTTTTTAAATCGGCCCAGTACTTTTTGAGCCTATTCATTACAAACATACAAACATACAAAAATAGGTACAAATCTTTCCTCTTTATAATATTAGTGTAGATTGTGCGGTGCGGTGCCCGCTCCCTCCACCCTTCCGCACCCCTCCTCTCATTGCGGCTCATCGAGGCTTTGCGCGCGCCGCCGTACGAAAATTGATAATGATAACAATTATAAAGATTTTTAAATGGGGCCTATATTTTATGAGATACTTTAAAAACCCGTTTTATTTAGGTCTACTGTAACTTGTGAATTCATTAAAATAGATCGAAATATTTTCCGAAGTAAGTTATTGCCCAAAAATAATAAAACTGTGATCGAAAACGAAAACTTTTAGATTATTGTGCAAGGCGATATATTCAAAGTAATTAATACGTACAAAAAGACAAAAATTGATCGACTAAATTTCCTGAAGTAGTTATGGAACAAAAACGGTAGTTTTATATTTCTCCCTTCCTAAATTCTAAAATGTTCCTGGATGCCGTCACATAATATGCTAATTAGTATATACTGACATATACCAAAGGAATTTCGAATCGAACATTTTTCCACCGAGAGCTACGAGTGATTTTTATGTTTAGGTACAAATACCTAATATCCGAATAAAAAAATTCTTAGATATTGTGTCAACCGTAATCTTTATACTTCACTTTATCACACTGCAAAGTTTCAGCGATCGGTGAATTACTGTTAGGGTCATACCCATAAAATGATCGTACTATTAGCAGGACCTCGGCAGTAAGCCTTATTATTTACTTATCTTATTGTAAACGTCTCGTCTTGACTATGTAACTTGATGTAACACGGACAACACAAAATTTGGTTACAACTCGAAGCTGTAAACACACATAGCTGTAAAACAGATTATATTGATATGCCTAAAGGATGACCCGACCCGGCTCGGAGCCGGCTCCGTTGCCGCTCGGTATATACGTAGCATGAGTGTGTCCATACAAAATATATGTAATATTAGTTGACCGTGCTACGGCCGATGCTCGGCTCGAACTCGGCTCGGACCCGACACGGTCTACCGTGAGTCATCCTTAACACTGCACATAGAACAAGTGTATAAGTAAAGTAACTCACCGAGCGCCACTGTTGCCGCTCGCTCCACCACCGGCGGCCGCACCCGCGGACCCCTGGGTTCCGTTGGCGCTGTTGCTGTTGCTGCCGCTGCTAGTCGTTGGCTCTAGTGGCGGCAGCTTCTCGTTCGCTAGTAAAGCCTGTAAAATAATAGTTACAATGCGTGTTAGTTTTTAGAGATAGTTGTAGAGCTCTTAGTAATGATTGTGCTAGTAGAGTAGAGCATTCAATATTTAAGTAAAAATGTACAAATTCATTACACCACTTGTCATTTCATTCCACTCTGAAAAACTGACCGCACAGAAAGACCACAAGATTGCGAGTTTATGTATGTTAGTCATACCTCAGCCACGCTGGTATAGAAGGAGCGTGCGACGCCGCTGCCCTCTCCGGGCTCGTCTCTGAAGGTCACTTTGACGCGGTTGACGGCGAGCGGCGGCTGCGTGCTGTGCGCGCGACGGTTCTGTCCTGTGAACGCGCTGTTTAACTCCGCGAACGTTTGCTGTAGAAGCTTCGCGCGATCCCGTTCCATCTGTCAACATAATTATGTTCGTTATGAAATTAAATTAAAACGAAGGAATTTTCTCCATCAAGCCAATAATCGCGCAAAAAGTTTTTTTCACTCTAGTTCTCGCTAGTGAAAGACATAAAAGAAGCAATGACAGTGAAAAGTGTCGTTCTGAAGAATTGTTTCTTTTTTTTTCAATCGCTAATAATTTAGACACGTGCCTGAATTATTGGCCTCCGTTGGAAGAGAGAGGAGGCCTTGTTCATCATTCGGTTTTAAGCCCGGAATCAACCAATCGACTTGCTTAATTTTTTTTGCACAGAATCAAGCTTTTTTTTTGTTGATTGAAACATATTTACAAATATCTGCTCCGCTTCGCTTTGGTGGATACCGGGCCTTTCACAGGGCTCATAATAAAAACCAAAACTATAGTCACAATTAACATAACATACCTTATGTAACGTCAGATCTCTTTGCTGTGAATTCCTCAGTTTCTCCATGTCGCGGCGGAACTTGACCTCCTTGACGGGGAAGCCGCCGAGCTCCGCCACGACGGAGCCGGGCTCTAGGCCCACGTCCTCCGTGAACACGCGCCCGAACAGGTCGAGCGACAGCCGCCACCGGCCGAGCAGCAAGTCGTGCGACACTGACGCGCCGAGCGACGGACACGCGCGCCTGACGACAATTACACTTTTCAATACATTGATTATAATAAAAAATATTTATACTTTGGTATACATCGAACACAAAAAATACTACATGGATAAAAACTGGTATGTATTGATACAAATAAGGGTATAAACATAACATACTTCGATCGTCTTCATTTGTGATCGAAGGTGGAATAAAAATACATCAAATATTACAGATAAGGATTCAAGTGACAGAGCTACTAAAAATAATATTGTGAAAACAAAAATTTTTAAGGTGTACTTAGTTGGGTTTTTGACGCAATGTTGTTTCGTTGTTTTCGCTGGGAAAAGGTTTTTGGCTATATACACAAATTCATGGCTGCAGCGTCGGTACCACGAGTACCACGACGGAACAGATTAGCTTCTGCTAATCCATAGCAGATTCATTTCTTTGTCGAGTCTATTAATATCATTTAGTTTGACTTGTCACCGTGGAGCAGAGATTTTCCAATCAGCATTATAAATTATAAAATAGTTTTAATTTAAAGAATGTAAACTCACGGTTGTGAAGGGACGCCGAGAGGAGGTAGCAGCGGCGGCGGGGGCAGCCCCGTGGTCTCGACCGTCACGTGCGCTGAGATCTCCTGGGACTCCAGCGGATCCGCTGCGCTTAGCAACTCACCCTACAAACGAACTTCCGACTTGATAATCGTTCTCACATTATTTATTAGTCAATCTAAACTATTATAGAAACTGTAAGAGAAGTGTGTCTGTACACACGGCGACACATCAAGCTACCCAAAACCAAATTAAGCTGGCCGCGCGTAGGCATAGTAATGTATAACGTCGCGCGACCAGCTTATTTTGGTTTTGGGTAGCTTGATGTGTCGCCGTGCGTACATTGAAGCTATTTCCAAAAAAAGATTTCGATATGGTTTTTAGGTGTCCCTGACTCCAAACCAACCTTTTTTAGAATTTTTGTCTGTCTGTTTGTTTGATCGAGAATCACGCAAAAATTACTGAACCGATTTTGATGAAACTTGTTTTTGTTTGATAGCTTATGATCTGACTTAAAATCTGGTATACAGGGTGTAAATTAAAATAGGACAGCTACTTAAAGAGGTGCTTCAGACCATCAAACTGAACAACTTTCTCTATGGGACCAATATCGAAATCGCGAAAAAAAAATCTGCTGTCCCATACATTTCAGTCGAGTTATGTTTGCAGTTTTGTATGGGAGAGCGGAATTTTTTTTCGCGATTTCGATATTGGTCCCATAGAGAAAGTTGATCTGTTTGATGGTCTGAAGCACCCCTTTAAGTAGCTGTCCCATTTTATTGTACACCCTGTATAATTTGTGCGGACGAAGTCGCGGGTTAACTCTAGTAAACGATAAAGCGTTTGATTCATGGTGGTCTAGTGGCGAGTAAACATGCCTGCAGTGCAGGAGGCGATGGTTGGATCCCCGTCCAGGCAGACTCGTACCAATGAGTTTTTCGGAACTTATGTACGATTTATAACAGAACTGGCTTTTCGCTGAAGGAAAACATCGTGAAGAAACCTGCATGCTCCGATTTCAAGGCATGTATTGTACCCACAGTCCATTATAGGTGGATACGGGCTCACTACCCGTCACACTGGACAATTTAAGTACTACTAGTGAAACGTTATGAGTTTTCATAATATCGCGGACTAGGTCCTTGGGGAATATAGTCGTGAGCATATGCCTGCGGAAGCGTTTGAATATTGACAAATATACTGTACTGGAAATTGTCAAAAGCTGGTAAACTGCCAATCCTACAGCAAAGTTTTTCGAACTAAAGATTATTTTTGGATTGCAATGCACCTTGGTTCATGTTAAAGAATTCTTCATTCTTCATAAGCAAATACATGTCACTTAAAACAATAACTCTTCGCACGTTTATAAATGTAATGTTTATATGCATGCATTAATAATAGTTTAATTTCTTTGGCTCTGAATCCGTGGAAGATAAACTAAAAGTTAAATCCAATTAAAAGATGGAGGGTATAATTTTGATAATAAAAAGTCCCCCAAATAAGTGGAGTGACTTACAGCACGTACAATGACAGTCTTGCCGGGACTACGCGAGGAGGACCCGCGCGGCTCCACCACCGCGCTCGAACCGCTGGGACCTGCAATCACACAGACCAACGTTTATTGACATCTATGATACTAAGAATACACAAAGTGAGCCTTCTAAGATGAAATAAATAAAACCGGACAAGTGCGAGTCGGGCTACTCGCGCACCGAGTGTTCAGTACCACACCACCACAGAACACAACATTATTAACTTAGAAAAAGAAAAAAAATTTGTCGGGGACCTTTAGTGCTAGACCGACTCACACTTAACCGGTTTTTAGTATTTGTTGTTATTCTGTAGAGTTTGCTCTATAATCACAGTAAGTTTGACGCTTGTATGTATTACCGTTTTTACGATAGAGCGTGAAGAAAAAACGTTGATAAAATCTAGTTTCTTGTTGAGAACCCCCCTTAATTTTTATTATTTGTTTACCGCAGCCGTAATTTCAACTATTTAGCTATTACGGTACAAAAGTTACAGCCCTAAATAGGTAGGACGGACGGACGGACGGACAGACAGACGGACGGACGGACGGACGGACGGACGGACGGACGGACGGACAACGTAGGCTTAGTAATAGGGTCCCGTTTTCACCCTTTGGGTACGGAACCCTAAAAAACTTCTGGCTTAACCAGACTTCGAAAATTATTTAGTCCAGCAGTGTCCATAAAAAAAAGAACGAAATCTTTCACTTTGAAAACACAAGAACAAGAAGCTTTACCCTTGATGGAAAAATCATCGTCATTACATTGCATTGTTGTCAATTTGTCGTGCAAAAATCTAAAAAGCCTCCGCGATAACTTTTAACGAAAAGAGTTTCCTATGCTTGGAAGGTTTTTTCCATGTGCACAACCAGAGTCTATGAAAGAACAATTTTTGCATTGTCTCTTTTTAAATATTAGACTCTTTTCCATATAATAGGTTTGTGTACATTTTTAGGGTTCCGTACCCAAAGGGTGAAATCGGGACCCTATTACTAAGCCTACGTTGTCCGTCCGTCTGTCCTACCTATATGGGGCTGTAACTTTTGAACCGTAATAGCTAGATAGTTGAAAGTTTCTCAGATTATGCGTTATTACGGCGGATTTGGTAACACATAATAAAAATGTGAAAAATTTAAGGGTCCCCTCACACTAGCGTCTTTCGAGCGTCGTCGTCTTGCCGGCGCTCACGCAGCGTCGACGCGACGCTGGCGCGACGTCGTCGCGACGCCAGCGCTGAACCACTGCCGAACGCCGGTTTACGCAGCGCCGGCGTCGCGTTAGCGCGGCGCCTGTTGCGTACAGTCAGTGAGTCAGTGAGCAGCAGCGCGGGGAGAGGGGGTTGCGTTGTGCATTGTACTTGTTCGCAAAAAACGTTGCGCTGGCGCCGCGCTAACGCGACGCCGGCGCTGCGTAAACCGGCGTTCGGCAGTGGTTCAGCGCTGGCGTCGCGACGACGTCGCGCCAGCGTCGCGTCGACGCTGCGTGAACGCCGGCAAGACGACGACGCTCGAAAGACGCTAGTGTGAGGGGTCTCTAAAAATTAAGGTGGGTTTTCAACAAGAAACTAGTTTTTATCAACGTTTTTTCTTCACGATCTATCGTAAAAACGGTAATACATACAAGCGTCAAACTTAGTGTGATTATAGAGCAAACTCTACAGAATAACAACAAATACTAAACACCGGCCAAGTGTGAGTCGGTCTTGCGCTAAAGGTCCCGGAAAAAAAAATTTTTTATTTTCTAAGTTAATAATGTTGTGTTCTGTGGTGGTGTGGTCCGGAATCCTCGGTGCGCGAGTAGCCCGACTCGCACTTGACCGGTTTTTATTATAGCTGTGATGAATAACGTTGTAGAGATTTGTAACTTACCAGGTGAAGCAGAGGGTATGCTCTGTTGGTGAGGCGCCTCCATGATCGAGCAGGCGGTGTCGACCAGCGTGTGGAACTCTGACGAGGGCGCGCTCGGCTCCTGCAGCGAGCTGCCGCCGGCCGTCAAAGTCATCGAGTGGGGATGTCTGGTGAAAACATTAATATCACTATCAGTTATCACAATAATAGTACATTACTGCAGCGGCCAGCAACAGAGGCATTGATGGACGAACGTGTAAATGTGGGCCGAGGCGAAGCCGAGGCACACATACGTAAGTCCATCAATGCCTAGTTGTGGCCATAAGGCGTGTATAGTACTTTTCTCAAACAATGCGCGGAAATTAAAACAGTAAATTTTCTCAAATAATTCGTGGAAAGTAAAACTCTTTTCAAAATCAATGACGAACAACGAGCAACAATTTTTTTTCTCAATAAACAGCTTTCTATCTGCAAGCCAGTTCGAAATTTAAATAAAACCTTTGATGAGTTACCTCCTTGGTCGCCATGTTTCGGAGTAAAAGATCGTTCCATTTTTAAATTACACGACAGATATGAGTTTAGTATGTAATTTATTTGGTCGCTAAACACGACAGATATGGATTTTCATACAACATTGCCGGCCGCTGCGCGCATGTATTTGGCCAGTACAGCAATTTCGATTTATCTCGAAGAAGGTTGTCAAAATAATGCTCACATTTCCAAGCATGTTTGAGAAAATAGAATTACAGCAAGTTTATCTCACGAAGCAACGCGCGCTTTGTTTGTGTTGCAACACGTTGCGAGTGTGCGCTTAAGTGAAATTCTCAGTGCTTTCCAAATCCAAATCGCGAGCGAGATCGCTAGTGTACACACAGCGATAGATCCATCTACCCATTGTTGAACTCTATGTCTATAAACATAGAGTTTATCTATAGGTAGGTTGATCTGTCGACGTGTGTACATAAGATCTGCATTAAAATGTCGTATCACGTAGTGTAAGTATGGAAAGTAAAGATAACAAAAAAAGATAAAAGTACTGTCCCACATAATATACCAGCAATCGCTAGAAGATGCCACCAACACGAAACTTAAAAAGAACAAGTTCGTTAGTTACATACCTATGATGTTTTTTCCTAGGTATTTGTCTTGCTTCGTTCGAGTCCGAATCTGATAAGTACTCGCCGTCAGTGTCAATATCCATTTTCGTCGCAGTGTCTTTAGTACACGATAAGTCCTGTGAATAAATTAGAATATAAGCACAGATTATTTAATAGTTACTACCGTAACAGATACTGCACTCTCTTAGAAAACACTGATTTCGCGCGCTTTTACAGACAACCGAGTCTTACGATCTGTCACCGCGACGAACGACGAACTTAAATGCGTCTTATGTCAATTAACCTAGAGTCGATATCACATTGCCCGTCACGCGCCTCTGACGTAACTACCGAAACGCTAGGGTTGTTTATTGTCAGAAAATACCCTCCATCACCAGGAATTTATTTTCTTCAATCTTATTTTCCAAAATAACGTTTAAACCAAGTTCGAAGACTACGGGAATTACTTCTCCTGAAAGGAATTCTTCTTTTGCGAAAAAAATTTAAGCCAAGAACTAGTTACCAACATTGATAAAATTATTCCGTTTATTTGTATCTTTATTTATTATTTTGTTTGTATCTTGTACAAACGATAAAAACAATAGCGTTGTTACACCAGTATTCTAAGTATTTTTGCACATATTATTTTCAACACAAAACTTTGCTTTTGGATAAAACAAAATTAAAATTTACGTAAGTAAGTACCTTTTTTCATCCGTAGGCAATGTGAAAAATGACACATTTTGTTAGATTGTCTACCAAACATTACAATAATTATTAGTAGGCATATTTTCCCAAAACAAAACCGTCCAGTACAGCATGGGTAGCATGCCAACCCGCGATAGCTGTGATACCTACAGCTATATCACGTCTTTTATCTCTTTCGTTTGTGCGCGAACGAACGAGATAAAAGACGTGATATAGCCGTATCACGGCTATTGCGGGATGGCATGCTACCCGTGCTGGAAGTACGCAGCTGTCAGACGTGAGTGACGGAGCACTGATATAAGGTCGATTAACCTTTCCGAATTCTATGCTTACTAATAACACAGTATAAGATAGTAATCCATCTTCATACAATGGTACCAAACGCGGCGTACGCCTCGTAGCACGCACACACTGATAATATCTCCGCGTAGCCCCGTCTGGCGCATTCTTGGCACGCTGAGAGTCAGTGTGTCCGTGCTACGAGGCGTACGTACAGGCGAGCACACATACAAGCCGCATTTGGTACCACTTTATGAAGATGGATTACTGTCTTATACTGTGCTAATAACGCCGCCGAACATTTAGCTGGTGGTGGTAATATATCTTTTAAAAAGTGTACAAAAGTAAATTACCTGAGGTTCATCTCTAGTGAAAGTGTGTGAATGAGTCGGGGGAGCGGACGCGGGGCGGGCGGGGGGAGACCAGCCTCTCTCTGTACCGCGTGTCGACAGCCCCAAGCGACGGGGAACAACTGGAACAATTTGGTTTTAAAAAAATGGGCATTGTCAACCATAACGACGAGCATACGATGTCAATAGTGCGGTGAATAACGCTCGTCTAAAACTGTATGAGACAACTTAATTCAATCAAATCAAAATATTGCATCACAGAAGGCGGTCTGTTAATTGTGAAATTAGCTGATGGTCGGTCGGTTTTGATCAGATAAATATCTGCAATAAAATCCTTTTCATACTAGAGATTTCTTGGACGACAGCTTGGAGCATCGCTTAGTTGGAAAATCGCCATGAAATAGCTAGTTTGAAAAGGTTCTGACATCACACCTATTTCCCAGTGACAAAGGCAAATCTATGGCGCGATATACTACGATCCGTAATAACCCCTTTCGCCTCATTTGCATCCATACATGACCATCGGTTTCGATTAAGTTCCACTTTTGGATAATTTCTTGTTAGCTTATCTGACAGATCATTTGATATATTTTTCATATAAAATATGTCGACTGTACGAGCAAATAAGCTATCAAGAACTTATTCAGAAGTGGTGACACAGGCACAAGATATATTGTTGGTAGCGGCTGGATGAATAAAAACGCCGAAGAGTTCCGCACTTTCGCAGAGGCGTCGTTCACCTGTGAAAGTTACCGATGATAAGTGCATCGTCCGAGCTTCAATAGTTACCTTCGAGCGGGTTGTTGACGCCGGGCGGCGCGTCGCCGGACGCCGGCACGGTGACGGGCTGGCGCGGCATGGTGAACAGCTCCAGCGCATCTTGCGTTAGATCAGAGCAGGCAGAGCTTCAATAGTTACCTTCGAGCGGGTTGTTGACGCCGGGCGGCGCGTCGCCGGACGCCGGCACGGTGACGGGCTGGCGCGGCATGGTGAACAGCTCCAGCGCATCTTGCGTTAGATCAGAGCAGGCAGAGCTTCAATAGTTACCTTCGAGCGGGTTGTTGACGCCGGGCGGCGCGTCGCCGGACGCCGGCACGGTGACGGGCTGGCGCGGCATGGTGAACAGCTCCAGCGCATCTTGCGTTAGATCAGAGCAGGCAGAGCTTCAATAGTTACCTTCGAGCGGGTTGTTGACGCCGGGCGGCGCGTCGCCGGACGCCGGCACGGTGACGGGCTGGCGCGGCATGGTGAACAGCTCCAGCGCATCTTGCGTTAGATCAGAGCAGGCAGAGCTTCAATAGTTACCTTCGAGCGGGTTGTTGACGCCGGGCGGCGCGTCGCCGGACGCCGGCACGGTGACGGGCTGGCGCGGCATTCCGAACAGCTCCAGCGCATCTTGCGTTAGATCAGAGCAGGCAGAGCTTCAATAGTTACCTTCGAGCGGGTTGTTGACGCCGGGCGGCGCGTCGCCGGACGCCGGCACGGTGACGGGCTGGCGCGGCATTCCGAACAGCTCCAGCGCATCTTGCGTTAGATCAGAGCAGGCAGAGCTTCAATAGTTACCTTCGAGCGGGTTGTTGACGCCGGGCGGCGCGTCGCCGGACGCCGGCACGGTGACGGGCTGGCGCGGCATTCCGAACAGCTCCAGCGCATCTTGCGTTAGATCAGAGCAGGCAGAGCTTCAATAGTTACCTTCGAGCGGGTTGTTGACGCCGGGCGGCGCGTCGCCGGACGCCGGCACGGTGACGGGCTGGCGCGGCATGGTGAACAGCTCCAGCGCATCTTGCGTTAGATCAGAGCAGGCAGAGCTTCAATAGTTACCTTCGAGCGGGTTGTTGACGCCGGGCGGCGCGTCGCCGGACGCCGGCACGGTGACGGGCTGGCGCGGCATGGTGAACAGCTCCAGCGCATCTTGCGTTAGATCAGAGCAGGCAGAGCTTCAATAGTTACCTTCGAGCGGGTTGTTGACGCCGGGCGGCGCGTCGCCGGACGCCGGCACGGTGACGGGCTGGCGCGGCATGGTGAACAGCTCCAGCGCATCTTGCGTTAGATCAGAGCAGGCAGAGCTTCAATAGTTACCTTCGAGCGGGTTGTTGACGCCGGGCGGCGCGTCGCCGGACGCCGGCACGGTGACGGGCTGGCGCGGCATTCCGAACAGCTCCTCGCGCCGCGCGTTCGGCTGCAGCAGCTGCGGCTGGTCCGCGAGCGGCAGCGCATCTTGCATCGTCACTGTGCCATTAACATATTTATTACTGATCTTATGAGCTCTGACACAAGGTAATCTAACCATTAGAGTAGAAACAATAAAAACGTCAACGACGAGATAGCCTTTGAATTCTGTTTACAATACTTATAGCTTTTTATTTATAGTTTTATTTCCACAAACGCACTTGATGTATTAATTTCTATTAGAATCTTAAACGAGGTATCGAGATAGTACTAACTATTGAAAGGATCGGGGGGCGGGCACCCCAGACAGAGCGTGGAGTCGGAGCGCTGGAAGAAGGCGTGGCCTCGGCCGCGGACGCCCTCGCCCTCGCCGTCGGACTCGGCGGCCGTCCCGCCTCCCACCACCATCTCTTCGTCACCTTCCTCATTCTCATTCTCGTCCTGCACACACAAATATGATTTATGAAACTCTGCTACTAAATATAATAAAAACAAAATGTTTATTCATGCAAACTGATTAATGATAAAATAAAACCACGTCAGAGGCCGAAAGGCGGTCTGAAAAAACTCTGACACCAGGGCTCTGCCCACACGATAAGAAGAAGAATGATGTAGTTTTAAAAAGTATCATTTTGTTTTTCACGAGGTTGTGTTTGAGTAGACCGCGGTCCGTTTTTCGTAGTTGCATCTTGTATTTGTGTATCTTGTGGTATCTTGCAAACATCGATTCGCGTACTTGGATCAAGTAGGGTGAACGCCAGTACTAAAAAAAATTGTAGCCGTACAAGCGCCTGTTTCGCTCGTTGCATGGAGCTGCAGTTCTTGTTGGTTTATTCTGTGTCGCCACAACATAAACACGCGTGAATGGATAGCGCAGTAGAGAGATGTACTTTTGACTAGTACTCACCGCGGTCCACACGTGCTGGTGGTGGTGGGGCTGGGGCTGGGCGGCGCGCATGTAGTAGACGAGCGCGTCGAGCACGTAGGCGACGTGCTTCAGCGCCGCCACGTCCAGCACCGGCAGCTGCTCCGCGTGCTCCGCGCTGTGCGCGCGCAGCAGCGACAGGCAGTACGCGAGGAACTCGCGCCGCGCGCTGCCCGCCTCCACGCCTGCCAACAAAACTACTATTGAACCATACACTGGACTCTTCACAAAAACGGGCCCGCAGAGATACTAAATGCGACAGGAATACACGAATGCTTACTGTCGTCCTCCTCCCGTGCCCCTTGGCTTGGGGGTGAGGTAAACATTTGTGGGGTCAGGGAGTGTCCATATTATATGTAGTACAATAAATCATCAGGGAGGTGTAACCCTTGCACTACTGACTTTACCATACTCTTTCACTGTGGTTAAAAGTACGCCAACATATGAGGAAGCAAGAATTCTCGCCGAAAACAGTCGAGAACGAGTGTGGTGCCCTTCATTGTTCTCGTGGCGTCATAAGCCGAAGTAATTTTCCTTGAAAGTTTTCGCCGAGAAGTTCTGGCGAGAGTGAAGTGCCTGCTTGACACGGTAAACAAATGTTATAATCAGACACCTAGTGCGAATAGCACATACCTTGCTCGCGGTCTCTGACCCGAGGCCCCTCGGTGAAGCCGATGATGCGCGTGGCGGGGGAGGTGAAGGAGGTGGTGCGGCGGGCGGCCGGGGCGGCTGCGCGGCTCGTCTCCGCGGTCGACGTGCTCGCGTTGTTAGAAGTTAGTGAAGCGCCGAATCTGTATACAATATTCATTTTTATTTGCATTATTTTAGACTTTAAATGCAAGTTTTTTTTAGTGTTATACAATGTGTTAATGAATTAACGCAAAACTAGAAAGTAGTTTGTTTAGAATCGAGAGCAGAATCGAATTATCATGGTTTCAACATAGGTAATTTTTTTCAAAATATTAAATAATTTTTTTGCAAAATTTTAAATTTTCTGAACCCGATGTCAACCCACCGCACGGGCACACTCGCCCTACTTACTACCAAAACAAAATTATAAAAATGTATCCATGAGTACGTTAGCGCTTTCTTTTAGTGCTGAAATGATAATAAATCATTTTTGCCTCAAAACTTAAAATGCGAATAACTTTAAATTTTAACTATCAAAATAATGAAATTATTGTTTAAATATAATTATTTTGTTATAAATCAGTTGGGGTGTATGAGGTTTTGCGCTAATTTATTAACACGTTGTATAAAGTGTCACTTCACCTAGACTCCAAACTATTCCAACTTTTCATTCCCAAAACATTTCATACTTTTCCTGTACTTTTCCGTTACACAGGGTGGAATCTTAAGTGCGTTACTAACTTAAGGGGGATCTTCAGACCATCAAACTTAACAACTTTTACCATAGCACCAACAATGAAATCGCGGAGCTGTTTTATACATTTTGCTGGAGCTATTACAAAAACAACAAAGTTTTTTTCGTGATTTCAAAGTAGGTCCCATTGTAAAAGTTGTTCAGTTTGATAGTCAGACGCATCATCGTAAGTATGTAACACATTTAAGTTTACACTAACCGCTAGAAGAGTGAATTATCAGTATAAAATAAAAATAATATTTATAGTACTCTGTGGTAATATCTTAAACCCACTACGACGAAATTACATAATAGTTGACATACCTCAACTGAGCTTCAGTGGCGTCCATGACGGTGACAAGCCAGTCCCACGTGTGCTTTAGCTGCCGCTCCAGGTAGCACTGCAGGCGCAGCGCCTCGCGGTACGCGAGCGGCAGCATGCGCGGCAGCGGCAGCGTTATACGCTCGTACTCCCACAGCAGGTCCGCGATCTGACGGATCACTATGCCTGCAAGAAATAGCAGTTGAGCTGCGTTCCGAACCTACACCCTATGTGCACCCAGAGTGCACCCCGAGCGCAACTTTTCGCACTAAACGCCGTTCAGAGCGTCGGTGAAAGACGTTTTACTATAGAGCGAGATGAAAACACAACCGCACCCAAACGTTTTAAACGCAGCCTTGCATTAAGGGGCGTCCGCCCGGTTTTGAGTAACTTTGTAACCATTTTATGCATTAACTATGGCACTTTTTAAGCAGAAAACAAAACTGAACAATCTACAGGATATGAGAAGTGATGTGGTTTTTCTCGAAATCTATTTTAATTAATAAAACTGAAGAAAAACGACTCCAAAGTCACCTCTTTTTTTCCACTTGTAACCGTTTTACTCTTACATTGTTGATCAGAAGAATATGAAAATTTATTATATTCTTCACAATACAATATAAAATGATGTGGTTTTCTTATTTTTTGAAAATTCATATAAAATCATACAGGTTTTCAAAGAAAACGGAAAATTCTGACCGGAGCCGCGCAATTGAAGCGGGATGGCTAATTGCAAAAGTTTGCTTGTAAGAAAGAGAGCCTTGCAGATGGGAGGAGTAGCCTTAAGACGCTATGGTAGGACAAAACGCCTTGGAGGCATCTTTTATTTTTCATGTTTCGACTAGATTTATACAATTTACCGAAACCAAAATCATACCTCAGTATTCTTGAATAGTTTATCTAGTGAAATCATATATTGAATACACGATTGGAATTACTTCGCTCGATAGAAAATCATCACAAAGATGACGTATTTTCATGTATTTTTAACCATTTTTCTCACCTGAGAAGAACTTATAATAGTTTCTGATTTTTATATTTATACTCACATATTCATTATTAGTTTATCTTAGCCCATGGAAATCGTACGACAAAAGAGGGGTTTTTAATTTAGAGATGAGTTATAAAAAGGCAATACGTTATTGAATACGTCTTAAACTTACGAATTATTGTACGCAACGCAAACGCATTTATCATGCCAGTTTCATCTTTAAAAAATGCCTATTTGTGAAACAGTCTTAGATGATGATGATTTCGCTTCAGTGATGCCAGATCCAGTAATAATTACAGTAGACAGAAGATCATTGAGTTGCTAAAACGTGAACCGCCATAAGATTGACCCTCTTGCCTTTCTAACAAGATCTCTCTACACGCGCGCGAAGCGCCTTTGTATGGTCTTTTCAGAAAGCGAACTTCGCTCTTGCCGCGACAAGTAGTATAGTATAGTAGAGAAATAATACTAGAGGGGGAGGTGCTAATAGTTACCGGGAGGCGCGGGGTGGGGCCACTGTGCGCAGGCAGTGACAGCCAGTGTCAGTCACTACTAATGGAGAAGATAACCATTTTTTGTTTCATATGCCAAAAAATTCTACAAGAAATTACGAAAATAACAGTGTTTTTATTAGTTTTCTATCTTTAAAACTAAACTGACCGAGATATAAAAGTGCTAAGTTAACATTTTCGGTCTAAGCCGCGGACCGAGCGCGATATCGTTGATGACGTCACGGTACCCAACTCCGCGCGAGCGACTCGGGGATTAAGCATTTACCCGAATGTGCCCGTCGCGCGCGGATCTACTTTGTTTTGAACAGTCCATCTATCAAATATTGTAATGTGCCTCAGTGTAAAAATTCGGCCACAAAAACACCCGGACCGGAAAACACCCTAGGACCAAAAACGACAGCATATTGTTGGGGTTGGGTTTAGTATCCTGCGGCACGAATTTGGGGGGGGTCCACACATGCCGCTTCACTTCATTGGGTTAGGTTAGGTTAGCAGTCGGTCCGAATCAGAGCAGTCAGTATGAGGGGGGGGGGGGGGGGGGGGGGACCCTGTTATCTTCTCCATTGTATAAGTCCCGCTGGGCCGATAGCTATCAGGAGGCCAAGCCTACGGCGGCGGTTTACCATTAATGCCTGTCCTTACCGAAAGCTCTAGCCAGGCAGGAGGCGGTGGTGGAGGTGGAGTGCGGGTCGTGCGCGCCCGCGGCGGCGGCGGCGGCGGAGCGGCGCAGCGAGGCCGGGTCTATGAACACGAGCGAGGAGCCGCCGGTCAGCCGCACGCCGCTCGTGCCGCCCGGCGCGCCGCGGCTCGTCTCACGCGATCTGCACACACACAGTTATTCGTTTACTACTAACTATTTATAGTAAACGATTTTTCTCAAACATGCTTGGAAATGTGAGCATTATTTTGACAACCTTCTTCGAGATAAATCGGAATTGCTGTACTGGCCAAATACATGCGCGCAGCGGCCGGCAAAAGTTGTATGAAAATCCATATCTGTCGTGTTTAGCGACCAAATAAATTACATACTAAACTCATATCTGTCGTGTAATTTAAAAATGGAACGATCTTTTACTCCGAAACATGACGACCAAGGAGGTAACGCATCAAAGGTTTTATTTAAATTTCGAACTGGCTTGCAAATAGAAAGCTGTTTATTGAGAAAAAAACAAATTGTTGTTCGTTGTTCGTCATTGATTTTGATAGAAAGAATTTTAATTTTCGCGAATTATTTGAGAAAATTTACTGTTTTAATTTCCACGCATTATTTGAGAAAAGTACTTTACAAGCCTTGGCCACAACTAATGCAGTAATGTACTATTACTATCCCCTGAACTATTATACACTTGTACTTGATAAAAAACAGGCCCATGAAAGGCATTCATATCTTGAAAGTTTTGAAACCTACGTTGGCTGCGTGCGTTTTTCATTGTGACTGGCACAATACACGGCCCATACAACATACGGCCCGGTATAAAGCAGAACTATGTAAAATTATAAAATTTTCTTGCTTGACAGAATCAAGCTATTTTATTGTTTGATTTTACAAGTCTCCACTCCGCTCCGCATTAGTGGATTCCAGGCCCATGGCTGCTAAAGGGGAATTATTTTAATTGTATTGCGAAACAAATTAGCCAAGTAATTTTGTCTACATAACTCTTCAGACTGAATGTTCTTAAATTGTCAGTGACATATGTTAGGACCTTTTTCTGAACGAAATGAAGGAACTCATAAGCGAAGCTACGCATATCAGCGGCACGTATGCTCCACCTACAAGCGACATCTGTTAGGGCGAGACCGGATTCTCTCTTCTTTGACTATCATAGCAATGTAAACTCACCGTATCGCCCACTGCATGGAGTGTGGCGCGAGGTTGGGGCGGGGCGGGGGCGCGGCGCGGCGCTCGAGCGGCTCGCCGTCGGGCAGCGGCGGCTCGGCCTCGCCGTCCTGCTCATCGGTCTCGCCGGCCTCCGAGTCCTCGTCCTCGGGCTGCGTCGAGTCGCCGCTCTCGTCCTCCGGGTACAGCAGCAGCGACGCTATGCCTGTCGCGGTGCAACACGCCATTAAGATAATAACGAGTGAGGCGCTGGGCCTTGCTTGTACAGAGGGTTCGGGTAATTTAGCATATTTTGGTGATGCTGTAAGTTTTTTTCATTACAGCGAAAGAGAATGGTGTTTTGCGGGCATAACCATCATATCATAAGCTATACGTTCTACTGCACGGAACAGGCCTCTCACGAATAAGGGTGAGAGTGGGCTACACTAGACCTAGAGTGCGATTTTTGAAACTCAGCAGTTGAAAATGTCAAAATTACTATGGAGATATGCATCTTTCTACTGCTGATTTGATTTTCAAAAATCGCACTCCTGGCTTCGAAAATAGTTACACCGCCATGAGTCCGTACTATCAGTGCTCAACGTGCCGACCGAAACACAATATTTGATAGTTTCATTACTTCTAGCAGCGGGCACCTGTTAGTTGACAGCACAGGACCGGTCGTTTTAGCGATCCTTGGGCTTGCCTATGTCCAGCAGTGGTTGGTGATGAAATGATGAATAACGTATCGCCAGCTATCACAAGAGATATCGTATTCAACTACAATAATAAACATACCAGCGTCGGAGCCCTGCGTGGCGCCGGTCTGCACGCTGCGCTGCGCGGACTCTGCATTGTCCTGGTCGTCGGAGTCGCTCTCTGTCTCCACTTCGGCCAGGAGGTCCAGTTCGCTTTCACTCTCGCCTCCTTCAGCGCGTTCTGTGCCGTTCTCTACCACTACGTGTTGCTCTTGTCCTCTGCAATGGTAAAATATGAATGTCAATTCATTGTAATCAATAGTGTAAAATTCACAAAACGACTTTGATAATTTGACGGTTATTTATCAACAAATCTAAAATTTTACAGTATCGCATAAGCATCACATAGCATAGTAGCATAGAAAATGGTAGAATGGTGTTAAATCTATTTCGGTGTCTAATCGGTATATTTAAATTGATTTTATTTTGGGGAAAAAATACTTACAGCTGTCTACTATATCTGCTTATCGAAATAACATGAAGTGATTGAAGATGTGGTAAACCACATCTTGGACACTTCAATGTTATTTCATACAAATGAGAAAAACTGACAAGAGGTAAGTATGTGCGATGCTAAGTGAGCGTGACTGAGAAAGGAATACACCATTGCCTACTGTTTTCTCCCATCAGTCTGCCACGGGAGAGATGAGGAAAAACATTTTTGGGGGCTTTGAAGTCTCCGTACTGTATGTAGTACACTTATACAGAGCCTAACGCTAGGGAGCGTGTAGTTTCTCTGTGGCCTAAACCAAAGCTTGACACAATAAACACGCTTTCACATTTTAACCTCTCGTATGCCGGAAAAACCAGACACAATAGAAATCAATTGTTTTCGTCACGCGGATCCGCGTTTCGGCATACCAAAGGTTAAAATGATTGCTTCTTTTTCTGTAGTCGATGGCCAACAAGTATAATACTGGCGCTACATACAACGGGCGGGGTTCTTGCCGAGAACAGACGAGAAAGGCCGAGACCGAGAGTGTTTATGCTCTTCATTGTTCTCGCGGCATCTTGAGACGTAGTGATTTCCCTTGAAAGTTCTCGCGAGAGTGTAGTGCATGCTTTAAAGTTTTGTTGATTATTAGTAGAGATCGGATAATCGGATGCATATTTACCTAAACTTCACTTTTTTCGTACGAAAACATAATATGGATATGCCTTTCAGAATAAAGTTATTTAAAAAAATTGGACAACCCGCACCGTTTTTTCATACTGGTCCTTGTAGGTAGTCCACAGTAGGTAGAACAACTTGGACAACATGAACAACTCGGTCAAGTTAGAGATAATACGGTTAAAATAAACAACTAGCAACATGAACTCTTACAAAGTAGACAACTTGGTCAACTGATTTGACTTGGTCAACTGATTTGACTTGGTCATCTGATTTGACTTGGTCAAGTTATCCAAATTGTTCATGTTGTCCAATTAAGTGCTTTCGATAAAAAAAAACATCTCGGACAACATGAACAACTTGGTCAACTCGAAAAACGAGCCGTTCATGATGTCCGAATTGTTCAAATGTCCAAGTTCTACGATATTTTAGCAATCCCGGGACTTAAGAACGATCCTGGGATTGTTTTATAACCCACCACGCACATTATTCTCGTGAAAAATGAAATTTAGGTAAATATGCATCCGAATATCCGATCTCTAATTATTAGTAGGGGACGTGCAGACTCACCTATCGCCCATGTTATCGTCATGCTGCGCGTCGGTGGGCTGCACAGGCGGGGGAGCGTTGGGCTCGTCGGTCTCCGAGGCGTCGTCGTCCCCGCCGAGAGCCTCCCCGGCGACGTCGTCCGCGTACTCGGTGGCGACCGGGGTCGACGACCGGTCCGGCACGAGCGTCGAACTACCCATCGACGTGCCGCTCGTGGCTTGACCGCGACCCCCGGCTACGTTTGACTCTCTGGAGCAATGGAGACGCGAGTTTAGGGATGGTTGATGATTTTGGCTTTAGAATTTGATTGGTTATTGGTTTACGTAACACAAATTCTGATGTTCTTAAGTACTTGGGGTACTAGTAAGCTACTGAGCAAAATCACATATCAGGAACATACGTTTTCAGAATACAACATTTTGAAAATTCCATAAGTACACAATACATTCCTAAAATTCTTGTGTCATATGATGAGAATATGCTGGGAGGAGGCTATGTCCAGCAGCGGACGTCGTTCGGCTGGGATGATGATGATGACATACTAATATAAAAACCATAATCCCTTTTGGGTTGGTCCGAAACGTTTCTACAATCATCTTTGGCTATCACTAGCGTACAGTTGTAGCAGTGTTCACTTAGGATGGAATATCGTGTCATAGCTAGGCTATGCTTTCGTCCTTAGTCACCTTCCACAGGAAACGTTCACAGGAACAAATAGAGTGTTCCATTCTAACCTGCACGGCTAGCATGCCACCCACGACAAAGCGTTTAAACGAGAAAAACGTTCGCGCTCTTTCTAGCTTACGTAAAATAATAAGGATGGAAGCACATCTCGATTTTTGTCGTTTTCTCGGGGGTGGCATGCGAGGCGTACTGCTCTCATTAAAATTGTTATATAAAATACCTGCGCGAATGCGGAAGCCGTGAATGTCCGGTAGATAGTGGTTCAACTCCGAACAGGTCCTCGCTACCGTTGACGAGGTCCACGTATGTGGTGGCGAGGGGGAACGGTGCCGTAGGGCGGACCACGCCGAGCCTCACGGGCGCCAGCAAGGAATCCGCCGCTTCCACGAGCTCTTCCACTGCCAGGGCGACTAGCGCCGCAAATACACGCCGACAGCGCACCAAGGACGATGTTATTGATAGAGGCCTGCGGATATTACTTGAGGTTAATAATAAATAAATAAATATCTTGGACAATGTCACACAAATTATCTAGCCACATTTAAAGTACCAGAATCTAGCCTGGACTTGTATTACGATGACTAGACAACGATATAGAATACATATATAGATTTAGGATTTGTTTGGCAAATGATTTGACAATATTTTGTGAACCAATATCCAGGTCGGCCCAGAAGATTCTGCGGCATCATCATCATAAGCCTACACAGGCTATAACAAAAGACTCGTATCTAAACTATTACAAAACAATAACAGAAGTGTGTCTGTACACATTGAAGATAAAAATAAAATAAAATAAATATCTTGGAACACAAATTATCTCGTCACATTTAAAGTACCAGAATCTAGCCTGGACTTGTATTATGATGACTAGACAACAAAATAGACAAGATATTTACAAGAAAAAGGTAACGATATGGTTTTTAGGACGCCAAATCAACCTTTTTATTTAAACTTTTTTGTCTTTTTGTTTGTTTTGTAACAACATCACGCAAAAACTACTGAACCGATTCTGATGAAACTCTTTTTGTTTGATTTGACTTAAAATCTGGTATACAGGGTGTACAATAAAATGGGACAGCTACTTAAAGGGGTGCTTCAGACCATCAAACTGAACAACTTTCTCTATGGGACCAATATCGAAATCGCGAAAAAAAATTCCGCTCTCCCATACAAAACTGCAAACATAACCCGACTGAAATGTATGGGACAGTAGATTTTTTTTTCGCGATTTCGATATTGGTCCCATAGAAAAAGTTGTTCAGTTTGATGGTCTGAAGCACCTCTTTAAGTAGCTGTCCTATTTTAATTTACACCCTGTATAATTTGTGCTGACAAAGTCGCGTGTAAACTATAGTAATATTAAAAACAAATTATTTAAAGGGGTGGTTCAAACACTAAACCACCCCTTGAAATATTATTAGGGTGTTATGTTACACCCTATATACCTGCCTCACCTACCGGCCTCTTAGGAATAAAGATGATGTCAACTGACCATACTCCACTGTACGGTTTCAATGTAGCTTGGTGGAGCCAAGTCTCTTCAACATTATGTATGGGTTCGAGCAAACAATGAAAATGATGTTTTTACATAAGAAATAAATGCAATAAAATCTTACCCCTTCTTCTTAGCAGCGCCCGGCGCCATTTCGACGCTGAATATAACGAATATCCTAGCTACGGAGCGGACGAAGCGCCGCGCGACTTCACGCGCTCGCTCCGCGCGTCCCGGGATCGTCTCGTTCTGTTGCTCCCGGATCAACGTGTGCAACAGTGTGTCTAACATCTACAAACAATACAAACACATGGTGTTTAACACGGATCTTATGACACGAATGTACGAAAGTTCTGAAAGTTTAGACCAACATCGTACCAACTCAAAGCAAGACAAAAATCCTATTGGCGGATTGATTGCAAAATAGTTACTTCATAGAAAAAGCTTATAGTACATTACTGCAGCGGCCAGCAACAGAGGCATTGATGGACGAACGTGTAAATGTGGGCCGAGGCGAAGCCGAGGCACACATACGTAAGTCCATCAATGCCTAGTTGTGGCCAAGGCTTGTATAGTACTTTTCTCAAATAATGCGCGGAAATTAAAACATTAAATTTTCTCAAATAATTCGCAGAAATTAAAACTCTTTTCAAAACCAATGACGAACATCGAACAACAATTAGTTTTTTTTTTCAATAAACAGCTTTCTATTTGCAAGCCAGTTCGAAATTTAAATAAAACCTTTGATAAGTTACCTCCTTGGTCGCCATGTTTCGGAGAAAAAGATCGTTCCATTTTTAAATTACACGACAGATATGAGTTTAGTATGTAATTTATTTGGTCGCTAAACACGACAGATATGGATTTTCATACAACATTGCCGGCCGCTGCGCGCATGTATTTGGCCAGTACAGCAATTTCGATTTATCTCGAAGAAGGTTGTCAAAATAATGCTCTCATTTCCAAGCATGTTTGAGAAAATTTCTTTTTCATCTGCTTTACACGTTTATTTCTTACGGTAAACTGATAAATAAATAAATTATCTACGACATTGTCACACTGATTAGTCCCATCCCAATCGAAGTAGCAGAATTTAGTGCAGTTTAGTGTAGTAGTTTGAATGTCACACACACAACCTAATTCATACTCGAAAATGTCCCGTAGAATTTCGCATCACTTACGTATTCTAATAAGGATGTGTGACTTTAAAAAAATAGCACCTCATGACACGGCTTGAGTAAAAATATTGGTGTAATGAATACAGACCTCATTAGTGCATTTGACGATGAGGGCGTGCGTGAACTTGTCGAGCAGGGTGGTGCCGGACTGGTGCGGCGCGGGGCTGGCGGGGCGGCTCTCCCCCTCGCCCGCGCCGCCGCCCGCCGCGCCGCACATCACCGCCGCCTCCACTGCCGGCCAGTCCGCTGTACCAGTCCACAACATTAATACTGGTTAGTTTACTCACGAACACATTCGATAAAGGATTTCTTTCAGCGGATTTTCCTAAACATAAATCATTAATGGATTTTCGGAGGTTTCAGAATATCTCTGACTACCTCTTGAGGGAATATAGTCGAATCAGTATGTTTAAGTATATACCGAAGATAGCATTGCATATGCTCACGACTATATTCCTCTTTCTTTCTTATCGTGTGGGCAGAGCCCTGGTGTCAGAGTTCCTCAAGAGGGTAGTAGAGTTAGAGATATAAAGAAAATTATGAACATTGTGACGGGTAGTGACGGGTCACTTATAAGGGTGAAGGTCCGACCTACTTCCAAAGATATATCATATGTAAACAAACGACCATAATCTCTTTTGGGATGGTCTGAAGCACATCTACAACTACCAGCTGTCTTGCATGCATGGTCATCATCAAAGTTACTAAAACACAAAATATTAAACATAAGGATTCAAGCAAATGTAACAAATTCCGCTATAATGAGCAACTAGAAATCATAGAGTTCAGGGTATTGCAGGGTTCAGGGAGCATCGAAATATTCAGGGTTTCTAGGGATGATGGAATGACCTGTAAAGTTGTGATAGGTGGGCTAGCCTTTCAACAAAAATGTAGAAAAATAAAAGATAACTTTTTGCAACACCCATGTGCAGCAATAGGCTAGTTGACAAAATTTTGAAAATAGTTTAAAACTATAGCTTAGCATCTATTTCACCCCAAAAATATATTATTTTAAGAAAAATGGGTCTTTTACATTAGTATTTTGAGTTTTTAGAAATGAATTTGAAATGACCGCGAAAAAAGGCCAAGACTGTCATGGCGTCTTGAATGACGTCACGTCTCGCAAACGAAACAGCCGTAGCCGTGTTTGTTTATGACAGTCAATTGTGTTTTTTAATAAATAATGAATTCCTCGTATTATAAATACTGTATAGTGCCCCAATGTAAAAGTACAACGATAAAAACACCAAACAAATTATTCATATACGTTCCAAACAATAAACAAATACGAAGAAAGTGGTTAAAAATGGCAAGGAGGCAAGATGCGCCTACTTTATAAACTGATTCCACAATTTATTTCTGTGAAGATCATTTTGATGTAAGTATTTTCATTTCACAGTAGGTAAATGCGACTCTCTGACTGGTAACTGCTAATTAAATAAGACTTTATGTGTTGTTCACATAATACTTACATAGAAGTTTTAACATTGCGGAATTCCGATGAACAAAAGTCGGCATCCATTGCAAAAAATTTGCCAAGCATAACGGCGTCAATTTTGGGCAAATTACTGCTGTTTGCTTTGTTAAATCCTGATTCCATGGCAAATTATACCTATCTTTCAAGATTAAACTAAAAACGAACTGTATAAATTTAACAATAATTGCTGAAAACTCGAAATAACCTGTTCACTTTATACGAAAATGACAGCCACAACATAGCGTTTCGCGCTCGTTTTGCGAGGCGTGACGTCACGCTTCCTGATTGGTGTTTAATATCACGTGATTAAACGCCTCATTTTGTCGATTTTATTTTCCAAAAATTTTGTTAATCTTTTATTATTTTAATAGAAAAGTTGTTTTTTTGTTTACCAATTATCAAGGTTAATCATTAGAAACTCAAAGCCATCCGATTTATTCTTAGTGGAAACAAGCCTATTGTAGCCGGAACCACAAGGCAATAAGTATACAATCACTAAATAGCATAAAAGTAACGCAACGGATTTTGATACGGTTTTCAGTAATTTATAGAATTTCTTTCAGAAGGTTTATGTGTAAAATATAATCTAAACTATTATAAAACTGTAACAGAAGTGTGTCTGTATATTGAAGATATTAACAAAAAAAAAGTTACGATGTGGTTTTTAGGTGTCCTGGATTCCAAATCACCAATTTTTGGATTTTTTGTCTGTCTCATCAACGCAAAAACTACTGAACCGATTTTGATGAAACTTTTTTTATTTGATAGCTTATGATCAGACTTAAAATCTGGTATATAATTTGTGCGGACGAAGTCGCGGGTTAACTCTAGTTACTTATAAATCCCACAAATTGAAATAATAGAGGCACCAACCTAACAAGTGTAGTAAGGCGCGCCTGGCGAAGCGCGGCGGCTCGAGATCATGGTCGGGCGCGTCCACCTCGGCGTCGGAGCCGGGCTGCTTGCGGGGCCCGCGGCCGCGGCCGCCGCCCGCGCGGAACTGCCGCTGCTCCACCGCCTGACGTCCCACTGTTTGTACCAGGAACAACAGGATTGATTCCCCTCTGTGGAAGATTGTACGGCTGTTTAGTACCCGCTGCCACTGTCGCTGTAGTCTTGAAAACAAACTTTACAACCAATACCGCTGTAGTCAAACAAACTAAACTTTTTTTACATATAAAACACAGTCCGTCAGTAAGCAATGCTGAAGAACTGGAAGGACAATTGGTATAAGTACGGAAATGTAAGCAAAAATCTCTCTACTACGCCACACTTACCTCGAATTGAAATGAGTGGCGAGCTGAGTATCTCTAGCGAGACGGGCGAGCAGGTCGCAGCGAGCGGCCCAGTTGCCGCCGACGAGCGCCTTGCAACGACACTTCTCCCAGCAGTCGCAGTAAGCGGTGGGAGAAGTACGCTTCAGTTTGCAGTCGTGGCCTTTATGACACACCTGCAATAAAATAATTATTAATCCTGGTACTTTGTATAAAGCTTCATAAAAGGTAAGTTGTAATTTAAAAAAGTTTTACCTTGGCACATTCTGTGCAGCAGCAAAGGGAACCAGTGAGACCGCAGGTTTTACATTCGAAAATATCCTGTAAAAGTAACAAGCATCAATAATGTTGCAATGAGGCCGAACCATTAGTCAACACTTCATCATAAATTGGGTTAGTGTATGGCAACCACGAACGGCATCAACTGTCGGCGCACAGCTGGCGAAGCCCTTCGCAGATAATTTTTCACCAACTACAAGTCCCCGAGAGCATCGAAGCAACTTGAGGCGAAAGTTGTGTTAATTGATTTTCGATGTTATTTCAACGATAGCAAAGTCGATAATGGTTTGGCAGTGAAAAAGGCTCTGTGCTGCACTTCGCCAGGTGTACGCCATCTCTAACAATTTTGGTGTCTAGAATTTTAGTCATAATTTGATTCAATCCATAATCCAATCCATTTGATATGGATTGAAACAAATTAATTAAAAGCCTTTGGACGGGCGGGAGACGTTTTGATTCGAATTGACATATTTAATAACTACTAGAGTTTACCCGTTCGCTCGCACAAATTATATACCAGATTTAACAAAAAAAAAGTTTATTTAAATCGGTTCAGTAGTTTTTGCGTGATGTTTGAACAAACAGAGAAACAGACAGATCAAAAATTCTAAAAAAGGTTGATTTGGAGTCAGGGATACCTAAAAACCATATCGTAATCTTTTTTCTTGTAAATACCTTCAATGAATAGACCAGCGCGGTAGTAGCGGTACGGACATCTGTTATTTTATAACAGTAGAGATACTGACCTGATTGATATGTTCCTGGCCGGTCCAGGTGAAGCTGCAGGTGTCGTTGCAACACAGCACCAGCAGCGGGGAGTGGTCGGGGTGTGCGGCGGGCGGGAAGATGGCGGACGCCCGCTGCGCCTCGTCCGCGTCCGGGCACGCGCGGATTGCGTCCAGTATTACCAGAGCCGCGCGGTACGCACGCTCCGCCACGGCGGCCATTAGGGGCGTTTGTCCCATTCCGTCCCTGTAGATAGCACATGTGTATAGAATACAGTTGCAGAGTAACAAAAATGTCCACGAGCCGAGGCGATGTAAACACAAAGATATTTAAGGGGCGTCCGCCCGGTTTTGAGTAACTTTGTAACCATTTTATACATTAACTATAGCACTTTTTAAGCAGAAAACAAAACTGAACAATCTATAGGATATGAGAAGTGATGTGGTTTTTCTCGAAATCTATTTTAATTAATGAAACTGAAGAAAAACGAATCCAAAGTCACCTCTTTTTTTCCAGTTGTAACCGTTTTACTCTTACATTGTTGATCAGAAGAATATAAAAATTTACAACATTCTTCACAACCAATATAGAATGATGTGGATTTCTTATTTTTTGAAAATTCATAAAAAATCATACAGGTTTTCAAAGAAAACGGAAAATTCCGACCGGCGCCATGCAATTGAAGCGGGATGGCTAATTGCAAAAGTTTGCTTGTAAGAAAGAGAGCCTCGCAAATGGGAGGAGTGGCCTTAATATAGGTTCTTATTCTTAGTGTAAACAACACCCTAATTGTCAACACAGACGATACTGCCAGTCTCACGAGTTTCAACCAAACAGATGATGAGGCTGTTATTAGTAACGAGCGACCCGCCCCGGCTTCGCACGGGTGCAATGCTGATATAAACCTTCCTCTTCTATTTATCTTCTATCTATTTAAAAAAAACGCATCAAAATCCGTTGCATAGTTTTAAAGATTTAAGCATACATAGGGACAGACAGACAGCGGGAAGTGACTTTGTTTTATACTATGTAGTGATAGCATGAGGAAGGGCTGCAGTAAGACGCTCTCGCACAGCGCGCGCAGGGCAGCGAGCGCGTTGCCGCGTCGCTCGGCCGGGTCGCAAGTAACAACTTACTTGGCAGTAAGCAGCTGCATGAGGAAGGGCTGCAGTAAGACGCTCTCGCACAGCGCGCGCAGGGCAGCGAGCGCGTTGCCGCGTCGCTCGGCCGGGTCGCAAGTAACAACTTACTTGGCAGTAAGCAGCTGCATGAGGAAGGGCTGCAGTAAGACGCTCTCGCACAGCGCGCGCAGGGCAGCGAGCGCGTTGCCGCGTCGCTCGGCCGGGTCGCAAGTAACAACTTACTTGGCAGTAAGCAGCTGCATGAGGAAGGGCTGCAGTAAGACGCTCTCGCACAGCGCGCGCAGGGCAGCGAGCGCGTTGCCGCGTCGCTCGGCCGGGTCGCAAGTAACAACTTACTTGGCAGTAAGCAGCTGCATGAGGAAGGGCTGCAGTAAGACGCTCTCGCACAGCGCGCGCAGGGCAGCGAGCGCGTTGCCGCGTCGCTCGGCCGGGTCGCAAGTAACAACTTACTTGGCAGTAAGCAGCTGCATGAGGAAGGGCTGCAGTAAGACGCTCTCGCACAGCGCGCGCAGGGCAGCGAGCGCGTTGCCGCGTCTCTCGGCTGGATCCGCGCTGACCGCGCCGCCGCCGTTGTTACCACCGCTTGACATTTTGCTGTAATGTAATGTTTTTTAGTACATTTTGTTTATCAAAATCTTAGGATGGCGAAATAAGCAATCGTTGCTTCCAAGGTATCGACACAGCCCGGACACTGCATACAAAAATTTTAAATTGACAAGATGACGTTAGCACATATGCGAAACCAAAGAAATTGAACCTTAAGTCTTCTTAGGTAACGAGTAACCAGTGCGCGGTAACCAGACGGCGATAGAGGGGGTGAGGTAAAAAGTTGGTGGGAGGAAGGAGGTGTCCTTCCTGTATCTAGTAATAGATACTCTTATACTGTGGTATCGATTTGTTTCACTCACAGAATAGAGAACTCGGCTCCGACTTTATAAAAGTCGCCCGCCCCGCCCCTAATATGCGTAGTTTCGCGAATCAGTTCCTTCATTGGCTTCATTTCGTTCAGAAAAAAGGTCACTATGAAAATTTATAGAAATTTCTGTCATAAGGTTGAATTTAAATTTAATTTGTTTTTTGGTTACACTGATTCTCAAACTAAATAGTCCTCATGCGATCTCTACTGCTTTTCCGTGGTTTTACTTAACATCCCGAACTCTTGACATCAATTGAAATAGCCATTCATTTTAACATCCGTTTGGCTATTTTCAATCCAACGGGAGCCAAACTATAGTCAAAATAATCTCACCCATTATTAGTAAGTCCCATCAAGCTGTCTTCATCGCCAGACGCTTCGAAGGTCTCCGGCGGCCATGACAGCGCCGGCATGGCTTCCTCTGCGCTCGCACCGCCACCCCCCGTGTTACCCGCTAAATTGGGCAGTGTCGAGTTTTCCACTGCGAAACATAGTTATGAACGGTAATTTTTATTTTGATATTTTACAAAGAACAATAGTTTACTTTATAGCCTAGTAAATGTAAAACATTTTACATTGCAAAAGGTCCGGTATCCACGATTTTTTTATATGTGATACGGGTATAGTTCCTTATTAAAAATCCAAGTTTTCGTCCTTGAGGTGCTGCCGCGGACTCTGCCACGTCCATAAAACACCGAAAATTTCGAAGCTTTTTCAGTTTTCGTTATTTAAAATATAAAGTTTAGGTTTTAGAGTAAAATTATGTTTTAGAGGAATTAACAGCACTAAATGCGCTACAGTTTGGTTTTTGAATCATATTTTTATACTGCATAATTACCGAGATACGACACTTCAAAATAAGGGCAGTTAGGGCTAATTCCTAACTGCCCTATGCCGGTGGGTGCAGAAAAGCTGGGCTCAAGAGGGTTTTTTGTAAGTAGGTAATCTCTGGAAGTACCAAACCGATTCTTAAAATTATTTCACTGATAGAAAGCTACACTATCCCTGATTACTATAGGCTACATTTTATTTTGTAAAAAAAAATATCTATTCGAAATCTAAGTATTCAACATTATTCAACATTTGCTGAAAATTTACAAGTGTCGCATGTTATGGTTCAAAAACATATTGTAGCGCATCTAAACTATTATAAAACTGTAACAGAAGTGTGTCTGTACATTGAAGATATTTACAAAAAAAAAAATTATGACATGGTTTTTACCTGTCCCTGATTCCAAATCACCAATTTTTGGATTTTTTGTCTGTCTGTTTGTTTGTTTGTTTGTTTGGGTGTTTGTTTGTTCGAGTATTACGCAAAAACCACTAAACCGATTTTGATGAAACTTTTTTTGTTTGATAGCTTATCATCTGACTTAAAATCTGGTATATAATTTATGCGGACGAAGTCGCGGGTAAAAGCTCGTTATTTATATTTCTTCTAAACACCTTCACAGTGAAAACTAAAGTTCATTACCAAAAAAAAACGAAATTTTAAGGAATTAGTCATACCTCTCCATACTTTGAGGTGTTGTATCTTGGTAACTATTCAGTATATAAAGATGATTCAACGATCAAATTGTAGCGGATTTGGTCTTGTTTAAACCTTTAGTAAACAACTTTGCTTTAAAACCCAACGTTTAAGTTTTACTGAAAAAGTCTCAAAATTTTCGTTGTTTTATGGTCACACCAGAGCCCGCGGCAGGACCCCCCAAGGTTGAAAACTTGTATTTTTATTATGGACCTCTACCTGTATAACATATCCAAAAATCCCGGATACCCGACCTTTTGTAAGGTAGGGTATTATTTTCCAAACAGATTTACTGAACTATTATGCTACGGTTCAAATTATGCCAATAGTGCAAGCGCTATGCACACGCTTTACCGGTCGGTCCAAATTAGTTAGTACGAATTAGGTACGAATACATTGCTAAACCGTTTGTACAATTTGAACCAGCTGTCAATTTGACATGCATATGCTGCACTACCTATTTTTCGTGTGCGGCGTAAGCGCAAGTTAATGACGTCACTGATGACGTCATACAGCAAACGTATCCGCACATTCGCGCATTATGAACCGATTGTGTGCATGCTATCTCTACCGATAGCGCATATTTGCGCATTTTGAACCGTAGCATTAGTTAGATGTATATTTGAATACATACCTATATCGGGTTCCTTGTTGGAAGTCGGCGCACACATGTGAACGCAGGCGTGTAAAATGTTCCTATTACCATCGCAACGCTCTTGAAGTATTGATAGTATTTGTTGTTCTGAAAAAATACACGACACACTTTAGTCGCTATAATATGTATTTTAATATAAAAGGTAGTCTTCAAACGCAATTTTATTTGACACTTACTGCTAGTATCGGATTCTAATTGGTGTAGCAGCTGACGCACTCCATCGACATCGCATCGCAAAACACGCGGCATCATAAGTTGAGGCTCCGGCACTAATATGATCAGTGCAACCTGTTTGATAATAAAAGAGACAACATTTTAGTAAACAGCAACTATCTAATTGTCTTCATAAGGTTTGTATATTGGTACGGACATGCGGTGAATCCGGGAAAACCTTTAGGCACAGGCCAAATCATAAACATACAAAATTCTATCAAAATCGGTTCCCTAGTTTTTGCGTGATGCTAGAACAAACAAACAGGCAGACAAAAACTTTAAAAAAGGATGATTTGGAGTCAGGGATATCGTAATCTTTTTCTTGCAAATATATTCAATGTCACAAACGATCACACACATCTGTTACAGTTTTGTAATAGTTTAGACTTTAGATTGATGAAAAGTCTATTAAAATGTATTTACCAGTATCCCGGGAGTTTTCAGTTTTAATAGAAGTAACTAGTGATCTGTGCCTTTGTGTCCAGTGAACGTCTTTCTAATTCGAAAAGATGACAGATTCAGGCCTCCGTCACTCGGCCGTAGGAACCGAGATAAGTACCCATCTATACTTTGGCGCATCGTAAGCGATGCGGTTGTGTGAATTCTGCCACTCGCTCCAAACGGCAACGTCGCATACGTCGCGCGCTGTCCAAAGTAATAACAACGCTGAGTCGAGCGCTATTAGATACATTTTCGCGCGTACCGTCCGGCAGTAAATGATTAAAGCGTGGTAACTTATTTTTTTTTAAGGAAATGATGTATCTGTAACGAAGTAACAGTAATCTGTGAGAGATTCTTTACCTGTGACTTGAGGGCGGCGTGGTGTGTGTGCGCGGCGCCGTGCGGGTGCAGGGGCAGCGCGTGGGCGGCCAGCGCGCGCGCCGGCGGCAGGTTCAGCGGCGGCGGCTCCCGCACCATGCCCACGCAGTCGCGCGCCACCGGGTAGATGGCACCGTTCCCGTCCAGCATCATCACCACCGGCTCGCTGCCCTGTTGGACGGCAAACAATGTGCTGGTAGACATGCTAAAGGCGTATTGTGTGCTGTAAGTTGACTGTAGATGTTTTAATTCAAAGCATAAAATGTCTGACACTCATATTTACTAGAATTTGATTTCCTACAAAAGAAAAGTTATAGTCGACCAGAATCTCAAGATCATGACACAAAGAAAAGTAAAAAAATATAGATTTTCACATGGCAATGGCAAACTGTCATCAAGTAGGCCCTTTAAAAACTAGCAACTGCAACTTTTTGCAGCGATAAAAACGCGCGTTTGTTAATGGGCGCATATTTAAGATCATTTGAACGCCCAAATCATCTGCGGCCGAACATTTCATCTTGTTTATAAGAAAAGGCATATAATTTTATAGCTGAATTTTATTACGAACGTTTTTCTTCGTGGCTGTATGGCGTTTCAGAAGTGCTGCAAAAAGTTGCAGTGTTTGTAGGGCCCTAATCCAATTACCCCAGTGTTGGTTACTCTAAAATTTGATTTCCTCATTTTTCATGAGATTCTTTTCGACCTATACCGCTACCGTATGTCTTACGAGACCTTACTGATCAGGCTTCATAGAAATGAACAAAACAATTTAAATTAAGACCACAGAATAAGAAAGAATGCTTATATACCTATAATACATACAGTCCATGCACCCAACCTATTTTGACTCGATAATAAGCAATGTATTCCTCTCTCACTCACAATCAATCAAAATACATGTGTTATCCTCTTCTTATAAGTGCGAGTCTGTTTGTATGAAGTGTCCATCTAGGGTGTGTTCACCCTTTATCAGGCTGTGGCCATATTTGCATTCAATAATGAACCTTATTGATAAAGTTTTAAGTATTGTCAGTTACAATATGTGGTCGATAAAACGTGCTTTGCCTGACAAAGGGTTAAAACCAAAGATGTACCTTCCAAGTACAACAGCCGTAGAGTTCTTCACCACAATTTTCGCAACAATTACAACTGTTTTACACTATTCCTTGCTTGAAGAAAGCAAGCACACCAAGATTTACCGATCACACCCTGAATAGTGACCATAAAAACTGGCTAATTTGTCTGCTAAATGACACAGATAACATACAATGCCACTGATATTGGCTATGTGCACGACACTAGCGCGGCGTACTGACAGAACTTTTTCGGACAGCCGTGAATTATCTACACTATTATAGTACTGTAAAAGTCTGTGTTTGTTCGAGGATTCTGCCAAAACTACTGGACCGATTTTGACAAAACTTTTTATATTTAAAAGCTTATTATTAGTCTTAAAAGCTAGCTTATATTTTATTCCGGTACGATGAAGGGAGCGGATGCGGATGAAGCCACGGACAAAATCTAATTTGTATGGGAATTCCCATACAAACTTTTACCTCAGTTTTAACACCTTTGGGGGGTTAAAATGCGACAAGCCTTTTCTAAGTGAGCATCTAGATGCCAATAGAACGTTCCATGCCAAATTTATAGTTTGTAGTCTTGACAGTTTTGGAGATTTCGTGTTAAGTTAGTGTGCGGATTTGCATAGATTCAAGCAAATCTGACACAGCTTCGCCGTCAGTAGTACAAATTTCTGCCACAGCGTGCGCTGCGATCGATTTGACAGTTCCCAACACCCACTTCGCACATAGCCAGTATTGGCTATGTGCGGGTGGGTGCGTCCGTATGGACGTGTGGAGTTTGAACTTACTTCAGCGGCAGTAGCGAGTTGTATCGCCTGTCCGTTGGAGTGTCCGAGCAGGGCGCTGTTGTCGGTCGGGAAGGCGCTGTCGGTGAGGGCGCGGGTAGTGCCCACCGCGTACACGGCGTAGGCCAGAGCCCCGCCTGGCCGACGGACTACTGCGTGCACACCGCGGCTGTCCACCTGCCAACAAAGCACAGGTTTGAACAAAATAACTCTAGTGGGGACGTTAGTTAAATTACCGTTTCTAGGCACATCTTCTCTACAACGAAACACGTTCTAACAAGGCGGTAGAGTCAAAAAATTTCGTCAGAAAGCTATCGTTGTGATATTATTAACTCTGACGCACCAGGGACCTAGGCAAGATGATTCCGAGGTGATATAAAGAAAACAAAATTTCCACCTTGTTCCAAATGTACTAAGTGAATATAGCGGAATAAAATAATATGTATAATAGCGGTTTAAAATCCAATGCAACTTACCTAATGAACCAATTTTATTCTCCTAACTTGATATTGAACTTTTTGAAAATCGAGTTTTTTTATTCGTCTTTTCATACAAACTCAAAAAACGTTTTGTTTTATTCGTATGAACAGAACAACAATATTTTTATCTGGGTTTTAAGTTTCGTCATTTATGAACACATTATATTAATATTGGAAACATTTATAATGCCTGCACTACATTCTAGACGAGAAAGGCCGAGAACGAGAGTGTAGATGCCCTTCATTGTTGTAGAGCCAGCTCTAAATGTTTAAAGACCAAAAGAATACTTACAGCAATAGTAATAACTTGAACATCGGGCGGTAAGGCGACCTTCCTCGGCGAGCGCTGGAGGCAGTCGGGCCCCCGCGGCCCGGCCGCTCCCCCCGCCCCGTACTTCACCGCGACGAGGTCATCCTTGCGCACCAAGCGGCAGTCTTGCAACAGCGCCGTCCAGTCGTCCGGTGTCGACGGCACCACTTCCTTCCCGTCTTTGCCCACGGTTGGGAATCGCACGGCGGCATACGCGCCGTCCACTTTGAGCACTCGGCCCAGAGGCACGCTCTTGACGTCCTCGAGGAAAACTACTTCTTTCAGTGGCCATTCCTCTTCGTCTCGTTTGGAACCGTCGTTTGACGAACCTTCTTCCCCACGGACTGTCACGCGTTTGGCTCGTTCTAAAAGAGAAAATTGTGTTTTAGTAATATATTTATTCTGCAAGGGAAAATTTTGAAATATGACTTTCTGGCTTAGAAACCTGTTTGAGTGGTTCGATATGAACTCGACCATACTATTCAGGGCTGCAGTCTCCAGGGTCAGCACAGCCCTAATGATAGTCAACCTCCGTGACATGTGTGTCAGAATCGTAGCATGTGGCGATCTACTGTCTCTGCCTCCCCCAATGGGACATAGGCGCGAGAATATGTACTTACTATGAGATGTGCTAGTGTCACTGCAGGTGGATGACGCAGGGCTGGGGGGCGGGGGCATGTCCAGTCTATCAGCCATATCCTTATTGCTGTCCTTCCCGCTGTCTTTGCAGGCGCCACTAGACGACGAGGCTTTCACTGATGACACTGTCAGCGGCGACTGATTCTGTAAAGCATATTAAATAATTAGCAAATAAACCAAAAAAGAATAATCAATAATAACTATCAAGCACACCAAAACGCGGTAAAAACCCGGTAAAATGTTTAATTCTAGATTAAATAATAACCGCGTAACTCTCAAAAACTGTAAACTCAAGCGTTTGCTACCGCTTCGACGCTCAACAACGAACGGCGAGTGTAGACTATATGTGTATATGTCGTAAAAATGTATGCATTTATATTTGAAATGTTTCTATATTCTCACACGTTTTCGTTGTATGACATTGTAAACAACAAGATACGCAGCAGAAATCGTTCCAAATGCAATATTATCTAGTAACGTGTTGTCAAGTAATTCTGTACCTGTAACTCCCTCTTGTCCTTGTCAGAAAGGGAGCGATCGGGCTGCGGGGGCGGCAGCAGCTTGAACCGGCACATATCCGACAGGTTCCAAGCCGCGTTCTGCAGCACGCCCACCTTCGGCACTCCCGTCGACATGTTGAAACCTGAATATACATTTTTATCTTTATTGAAAAGAAATGAATGAATGAAAAGGATATCATGTTCCGAAAGGGAATGAAGGCCTATAATCGTAACCAATTAGATCATACGACTGTACTAGACAATTTTAAGTAACATTTTGTTTCTGTGGTCATCATGCACATAAGACCCCTGAAGTGCGATTTTTGAAAATCATACGAGCAACTTGGCAGTAGAAAGATGCATAATCTCCATAGTAATTTTGGCATTTTCTACTGCCAAGTCGCTCGTATGATTTTCAAAAATCGCACTTCTGTTCGGAGGTCTGCCTGCATGATGCGCGTGATAAGGGTATATCGCGCCTTTTATCTCGTTAATTCGCGCGCAAATAGAGAGATAAGGCGCGACAGCGCTATATCGCACTGCAATGCAGCCGGTGCTGGCCTAGACAAAAAATTTTGCAGCATTCAAAGATATGAGGTTAGTTTTTCTCTTTGCTTGCATAGTTTTTAAAAAAAATATATAGTACAGTACGGCATTAACGAATTAAAGGACTTGCGCGTAGTCGGTCGATCGAACGAAGACTGGTGCGCAATTGTTACTATTTTTGTGTTTTGTTACTGCTGCTGCTTGCGCGACCGCGCGCGGTGCTTCTCCCACAGCCGGGCGCGCTGTTCATTATAAACTATCTATTATAGAACTGACCGACGGCGCCGGGCTGGTACATGGGCGCGTTCTTCATGGTGACGTTCTGGCCGGCCTGCAGGTCCTGCGGCGCGGCGGACGAGTGCCCGCGCTGCTGCTTGCGCGACCGCGCGCGGTGCTTCTCCCACAGCCGGGCGCGCTGTCCGAGGGGCAGCACTCCCCTATGATCAACATATAAATCGTTAAAGTAAACATATTACAATAAACATGCTATCTGGTTTCTGACCATCCCGAAAGTTTCGTGAGTTTATGGTAAGTGATCCTATCTCTGTAGGCCTTGATAGAGCAGTTCACTTTGTCTTTCAAAGTGGGGACATACTAATTTGACTACTTTAAAATGCATAGATGTCCTTAGGACTTACATCAGCTATGTATTTAATTCAGAATGTGGACTAGAAGACCAGTGACCTGATGTTACTTACACGTTTATAATTCCCAGCGAGATGGATTTTATAAGAAAACAAATCGATCCCTTGAGACTCTGTTATCATAAAGGAAAGAAAATAAAGAACACAATAAACATACCACCAATAAAGTGCCCCAGATTCGAGTCTCGCTACAGTGTAAAGCGAACAGGCATGCAGCGATATCGCCTTGTCAGATCCGAACTCGGTGAATGTCTGTAGAGGATGCTCCAAGCGAGAGGCACCGGGGGCGTGCGCTGCCAAACAAACACATTCATTAAAACATTTATTGAAATGGTAACTCTTCTTCTTCTATTCAGTCTATAGCTTGTCATTCTAAATTGGAATAATCATATTCATATTCATATTCATTTATTGGTTGCTTTCATGGGTACATAGGTTCTTAATAACTTAAAATAGTTCCATACATGAAACCCGGTTGGGCACTACAACATTAAATTCACCTACAATCTTATTTACAAATTACTAAATCATCTGGATAATATAATTGCATCTTAATAAATTAACAAAAACAAAAAAAAATAAACAAAAAAAAGTAAGGCTATTAGTTACGGTACAATCAGTGTATCAGCGCATATTATACGCCCTGCTGCAGGACACAGACCTACCTGCCCCCCGCCACTCGTGCCCTATGCAGATTGGTTATAGATTTAGTATTTTATAGATTCGCTGAGCATATGACAAAAATGTTTGAAAAATCGTGCTTTGACTAAGTCTAAGTTGCATGATTTTAATTGCAATTTCAATCAAGTCACCAAAAATATCGCATACGTAGAAAGGGACAAACAACATCGATTTTCTCATGCTCATTCAATGCTATTAGCGTAATAAGCCTGTCTCGTTTTCGCCACTATTATAATTTTAATTCCTTTTCTAGTCATTTGCTGTCTACGGTTTGGTAGACTTCACATACACATCAGGATTTCTTCTTCAGTTTTTTCTTCTAGATTTCCTCACCATGTTTTTTCTTCACATTCAAATTGAAATGGTAATTTAAAATTAGATGCTAGGGCCATCATTTACTTTGTCATTGATGTAAAAAAGAATGAGTCCCTGTCTAGATTATCTAAGGGAGCTAAAAGGTAGAAACCGGTAAGTCTCTTGGATAACTGGGTAGGATTTTAATAATTTTTTAATGATTTTCTTTGATTCAAATACAAGAGACATACGTCACTAGCATTACAAATATGTTACCAATAGACTCATCGAGGAAGGTGGCCACTCGTCCGCTGTCAGTGAGTACGGAGACACGGATGCCGGCCGCACTGATGTTGACAATCTTCTCCCCGGCCACCAGACCAAGCCAGTTCGCGCGGGGGTGATACGTTATGCCTGATCCGGACACCTGGTAGGGGCAAACAAGAGCAATAAAGAACATATCCAAAGTAAGAATTATTAGTATCATTAAATGACACCATTCAATAAATAGCTTCTAATAAATTCGTTAGAAAACACAGGGCACAAGTTTAGTGTCCCGACAAAGTTTTAGTTTTAATTTATAGAATCAGTTTATCACAAGTGAAATGAGTTGTATTTGCCGCCGTAGTATGTCACCGTGATACAGCTATCGCACCTTCGCTCCCTTTCTATTTGCGCGCGAACGAACAAGACAAATGGCGTGATATAGCCGTATCACGTGTAGCATGCTAGCTAGGTAGGAGTGTGAATAAAAAATATGCATTGTTTTACACTACTGGTTTTTAATTACTAACATAACTTTAAGGGTTGTATTCAGACAATGAAATCAAACAACATTCTCTGAGGAACGTGGGAAAGGAACACAAAAAATTGCCTCGTCTTTTGACCCATGTTCCTTTGGGAAAGTTTTTTAGTTTCATTGTCTGAGTACACCCTTAAAGTTGTGTTGGTAATTGAAAACTAGTGGTGTATATGTAGAACGACAGTAACAGGGTTCTCGTAGAGCCTGATCCAGATTTTCGTTTGATTCTATATTTCGTCAAACGTGATTATTATTTGTGGTTAGGCTATTGCAAGCAAGGGTCGTTGTAACACGGAGACCAGCGCTGGTCCTTTTGTGTTCGCCCCAAGCTCACCCATATTTACGCATACCTCCGAACTTATGGTATTTTCATTTCATTCTCGGGAATGCAGGTTTCCTCACGATGTTTTCCGTCACCGCCGAGCTAGTAAATGATAAATACAACCGTACATAAATTCCGAAGAACTTAGTGGTACAGGCCAGGAATCGAACCGCGGCCTCAGTATTGAGGCGCTAGCTCTCTTCCGTATGGGATATCATCGCTCTTCGTCAAACATGACATGGTAGAACAAAAACATCAAGTGGTATTCATAAATCACAATTAATTGGAGACTTACATCATTGCGCTGGTAAGGATGAGCGTCGGCCCAACGCCACTGGTGGAGCTGGCCATGCGTGGAGATAGCCACCAGCTCGCTGTAGGTAGCTGCGATGTGCGTGAACCTGATGCTGCTATCCCAGTACTCCAGCTCTTCGGACACCCAAAGCGGAGATGCTGCCATTGCAGAGTCCTTCTTCTTACTTTCAGCTGAAAAAAATCAGTCTTATAGTTCTGGTTTCTGCTAAGTACATACATACATTACATATACTCACGTCACTATCCCACAGGGGTAGGCAGAGACTCGCCACACACTACGATTCTGACATACTTTTCTCGCCTCATCCACTTTCACACATCTCTTCATACACTTCCGTCGGATGAGGGTACGGCGAACTTGTCCTTTTCGGAGAAGACCATTTATTTGGTCGTGCTAAGTTCTGCTCGGACGCCCTCTCTCGAAGTCAAAGTCAATAAAGCACACTTATTAAACGTCAAATCTTTTTTGAAGCTACTATATTTTTTTAGTGCGTCGCGCGTAATTTTACGTACGTCTGTTCCAGTCACATTGGATCGATAAATCTCCCTTGTGAGTCTACTCTAATGAATCCTGTGTACAAAGTATGGTAAATTAATAACGCATTAGAATGAAATAAACCTCCATCTTTATCCCAAGAAGTATCGCGAAGCGCAGACTCGAGCCACCGACGTGGTCCGAAGTACTGGCGATCGCGCCATCGGCTGAACTCAGACGGTCGCTCCTGAGTGGAGCTGCTGCTCTCGCGGCTTGCTCCTCCGCGTCCACCGCCGCCACCACCGCCGCCGCTGCGACTATATCGTGGTAACTTCTTATTACAAGACATACATCGAATTGAGAATTCGGTGAAATTATGACCGAATTAAAATTCAGTTCAAATGAATCATGTCAGAATTTCAACGAATTCATGAAGTGTAGAGAAAGTATGACGACTTGAATATGCGCACGACACTTCACAGGGTTCAAAAGGATAATTATCATGATAATTATCTTGATAAATATAAAATTCATTAGAAAAACAAAAAGTTTGCACTTGCAATGTCACGGCAATCATTATTAGAGAAAAGAGAAGCTCACACGAAATTATTGTTCCCACTGTTTTCTGTGATTGTTCTCAATTATTTATTTGTTATTCATTGTGATTCGAAACGAAAATCCGAAAACTAGGTGCTGTTTGGTCTGGATACGAGTGTGTTAAAACAAAAACAGCGATTTTAGAACTTTTAGTAAAAAAGGTTTCACTTAAAAATAAGAATTAGCTTGGATAGTTTTCAGATATATAATTATCTTGATAATTTCGAACCCTGACACTTCATATTCCCTTCAATTAAAGGGTACACAACACGTTTTCTTCAGAAACAACATACTTTCCCTAAACAAAAACAACAACTACTTCATTACATTGAAAATAAAATCTAAACTATGTGTTCACTAAAACGAAACCCAATCACAACAAAAAACGGAAACTGCATAAGCTCGTCAGCGTGCTAGATCGGGTCTGGGACTTTCAGTTACAGGCAGGAGAGAGAGAGAAAGGCGGAGGAGCGTAGCATGACAGGTATACCTTCGGATAGCCGCGTACCCGAAGATGTCCTCGGAGAACATCGCGTCGGCGTCGATGATGACGGAGTGGTCCTGCTGGGCCGAGTGGAAGCCGCCGTCGAGCAGGGAGATCAGGTCCTCGGGCACGTAGCCGTCACCCCCCTCCCCGCCCTCCGGCTCCTCGCCTTCCTCGTCGTCGCGGGACAGCAGGTTGTTCACCGCCAAGTTCACATCCAGGTTTGTACGCTACATTTACAATTTTGTATTTAATTCATGCAGTGATTCCTTTTACATAGGAATCAGACACAGAGAGAATCAGCTCCGCCTTAACAGAAGTGGCATGCACTGATATGGGCTCATTGAGAAAAAGGTTATTATGAAAAGTTTATGAAGATTCAGTCATAAGACAATACCTATGTCAGCTTTCTGATCATAAAACTTATGAAGATATCGTTATGGTTTGTTTAGTTTGATCATAAAGTACTATAATTTCTGTTTGATTAGATATTTGGTGGTCTATAGTTCTCGAACTAAATACACTGACCTGCAAAACTAAGTATCACACTTTTAAAATTGCAATAACTTTTTAAGTACACAAGATACTTTCGAAATAAAAAGGACTCGAAAGAGTATGTATAGTTTACTATAGTTACAAAGAAAGCTGATAACATTTGCTATAAAACATTTTTTATTTTAAATCTCTTATTTCTATAGTTTAGAAAAAATTAAATATTAAAAGTGTAGTACTTAGTATTGCAGGTCAGTGTAGTCCCCAAGCTATTTTTACTGGTTCTCTTTTCTGGTGAACCAGATCATGCGACAGTAAGTAAGCCGATCCTAAACAATACAAATTAAACACTAACAAATAAAATGAGGCAATGTACAAAACAATCAGTATACCTGTAATTCTCTGATAATAAGACTTCGACTTTTGCCCTGAAGAACAACTTGCGCTTGAGTTACGAGATCCTCAGGAACAAATGGCGCCGGTACGGATACGACCCGCCCTGAACCCGACGCTCCGATTATAACACCTGTAGCCCGGCTCGTCGATCCTATGCATCATATCAACTTGTCATAATCAAATGGAAATAAACAAATGGAGAACAGAAAAAACTTTTCTTCTGTTCTCCAACTTTAACACTTTCGCTGCTAAGCTCAAAATCGTGATCCTCGCGCAGTGCTAAAACTGACGCCTCTCGTAGGTTGTGCGCACAGTCGTAACGTAAAAAACCTCGCGGGTCGCCCGCACATGCGTAAGGTTTGGGTGACTCAAGCTGGTCACACGGAGAAAAATTTCTGTGACAGCAGTTTTATTTTGTAGGCTGTAATAGAAAAAGTGTTGTTGTAAATCTAATTCTCGTAAATTTAACTAAAATTTACTTTACTTATTTAAATTTAAAGTCTACTAAAATTAACTATTTAATTTTAGTAGACTTTACTAGAAAATGTGTTGTTGAAAATAAATTTTAGTTAAATTTAAGAGAATTAGATTTACAACTACACTTTTTCTATTACAGCATACAAAATAAAACTGCTGTCACAGAAATTTTTCTCAAATGCAATAGCACTTGACTCGTAGGTCGTGCGCACAGTCGTTAGTCAAACGATAAACTGGCTCGTCTCGTGGGTCACCCGCGCAAGCGTAAAGTTGTCGGTGACTCGCGTGGTAGGTCATGAGCACAGGTAAAATGCAATTGAACTGACTCATTACGTGGGTTCTTCAGCACTGCGGCCTATTTGTCGCCGACCTACGACGTAGGTCGTCAGCAGTTAAAGTGTTAACTTACATTAATTCATCTCATTCTGTTTCCAGATCATCATATTATCACAGCCTATTATACAACCCACTGGCATGTGCCACCCTGGGCCTCTGCAGTGGGTTGTGCCCTCAGGAAGGGTGTATGGGCGTAAGTCCACCTCGCGTGCCCAATGCTGATTGAATCATACTTCACATACTCATCAGAATTTTTTCTTCAGCGTATGCAGATTTCCTCGCAATGTTTTCCTTCATCGTTTGAGAGCAGTCTACATACTTAAGTTAGGAAAACTCATTGGTACATGACATGTCGTCTGTGCCGATTTGAACCTGGCCCTCAAGATTGAACTCTCCAAAATGCTACCGATGTTCTAATATTATATAGTACACATTTATTTTATTTTATTTTATTTATTTGGCACACAAAACAGCAACCAATTCAATGTCTTCAAGATTAGTAAGCATTTTCTGAGTATGAATATTCCGAATTACCCCATCCACCATCAGATCAGACAAGAGTTCAAACACAAGCTCATATTGAGTAAAACAAATAAATAAAAATAATAAGTGCTTTCATACCTTGTGAGCTTGGTGCAGCGCGAATAGAATTCCTCATAATTCGGGCTCTTGTGCGCGGCTGCTGCCTAGAGCCGCAGCCGCCTCCACCGCCTCCGCCGCCACCTTGTTTCCCTCCGCTTGTCCCTCCTCCTCCACTTCCTCCTCCCCCGTTCCCTCCATTTTTACTAGCATCGGTTTTGCTCAAGTCAAGTCGGTCCGGGATGATGGAGAAGGCGGCGCGGCATATGGTGCCATCTTCGAGTAGGCAAGCAATGTGGGCCGGCCCAGCGGCCACCGCCCGCACTCCCCGTAAGGAACTTAGTGCGGATGACCCGGGACCAGTCCCATATCTATTCCAACGTTCTGCTACTTCTTTTAGTCTGTAATAATGTTATAGTTTCATTTGTATTGTTATGATTACTGGAAGAATACTACGATAATACAAGTCTTTAAACAATATTCACTATTCAGTGATATTTATAAATTAACAAGCAGAGGAATCTTTAAAACAACCATACAGAAAAGATATGTTCTATTGATTTTTATTAGGGTTTGAGTTTTGGGGGTTATGTCTTATCTTTTACCGAATATAACAAATTCAGCCATAAGGAGTGAGCCACAATAAAAAAAAAACGTCATAGAGTACTTTATATCTACCGGAACCGGTAGTATTATACAATCAAATGTATGATACCTCCGTTACATGAAACATTCTGGATATGAAAAAGGTACGGATATGGTATGAAACATTTTGTGCTGCATACTATTTGCCTCTTGAAGGTGCAAGTTCTGAAGAAGGATTTAACTTTCTAGTACAGTATATTCCTAAAATAACCTAAGATCACTTCATCATCTCTGTATAGTAGATATTTTTTCTTATTTTATAGTAGTTTCAACAATCCTAATTCTGGGATTTTCAGCAGTGACAATGTATGGGACAGTCACACATAAATGGCTGAACACACTAGGATGTATGTAAGAATATCTGTGAAATAAGGCACTTTTTAAAGTCAATGCAGATGAAGTCGTGGGCTAGTTGAGAATAAATGAAATATGTATGTTGCTAATTCGATAATCATGAAAGATTTTAAATTATTCACTGTTCATCATTCACCGTATTTCATATAATATGAATCACTTGATGAACCATCAAAATCTCATCATCATCATCATCTCAGCCGATGGACGTCCACTGCTGAACATAGGCCTCCCCCAAGGATCGCCATAACAACCGGTCCTGCGCTGCCCTACTCCAACGTTTTCCCACCGCCTTCACCAGGTCGTCGGTCCACCGTGTGAGGGACCTACCCACGCTGCGCTTTCCGGTACGCGGTCGCCACTCAAGAACTTTTCGGCCCCACCGGCCATCGGTTCTGCGAGCAATGTGCCCCGCCCACTGCCCCTTAAGTTTAGCAATTCTTTGGGCTATGTCAGTTACTCTGGTTCTTCTGCGGATGTCTTCATTTTTGATTCGATCTCGCAGGGAAACTCCGAGCATAGCCCTCTCCAATGCCCTTTGGGTGACTTTCAGCCTTTTTATGAGGCATTGAGTGAACGACCACGTCTCATCAAAATCTAACCACCTTTAATTTAATTTAAATAGCAAATTTTGTATTATTTTGTAGATATCATGCTTTTTTAGGGTTCCGTACCCAAAGGGTGAAAACGGGACCCTATTACTAAGCCTACGTTGTCCGTCCATCCGTCCGTCCGTCCATCCGTCTGTCTGTCCTACCTATTTAGGACTGTAACTTTTCAACCGTAATAACTAAATAGTTGAAATTTTATTATTATTATTTTCTCATATTATGCGTTATTACGGCGGATTTGTTAACAAATAATAAAATTTTCAAAAAGTTAAAATTTAAGGGGGGTTCTCAACAAGAAACTAGTTTTATTCAATGTTTTTTCTTCATGCTCTATCATAAAAACGGTAATACATACAAGCGTCAAACTTAGTGTGATTATAGAGCAAACTCTACAGAATAACAACAAATACTAAAAACCGGCCAAGTGTGAGTCGGTCTTGCGCTAAAGGTCCCGGCCAAAAAAAGTTATTTTTTCTAAGTTAATAATGTTGTGTTCTGTGGTGGTGTGGTACGGAACCCTCGGTGCGCGAGTAGCCTGACTCGCACTTGACCAGTTTTATTATCTATGACATTCAGTGATAAATCTTAAGAATCTGATTCAAAACATGTAAAAAGCAATCGGGGAGATCTATCTCACTCTAGCATACATAAATATACTTTGTATGCTATTTCACATTCATATTCGCATCCTGACTTATTTTCCGCATGTTATAAAATGCACCCAAAGTCAAAAATATAATATTGCAGAAATTTTTGAATAAAAAAACAATAAAACCTAAACATATTATAAATCAATTTTTGCCTGTCTGTTTGTCCTTTTGTTTATCCCTGTCAGGGATTGTTTTTGATCAAAAACAAACGGCATGAAAAAACTCGAACCGCACAAAAGACGTGCATGTGGCAAAACTTGCAATGTGACTCCAGATAAGTTATTAACAGCTTATCTGACAGATTATTTGACATATAATCGTTCATACAAAATATGTCAAATGCTTTGTCAGATAATCCATCAAGCTTATTCAGCCTGTGTAACATGACAGAGGTGAGAGTGACACAGGCATAGATGACGAATTTTTCGCTTACGCTGGTAGACAGAATGTCAGTGTAACCGGGTAGGAGATAGCGATAGTCATCGGAGTCAGGTGGAGTCAGTACAAAAAAGTGGTTACGCCGATAAGGACAGCAATAAGGTAGCGATCTCCTTTTTTAACTAGAGCGAATTTGCTATGTGCATCTCTTATTGAGTGAATATGACAAGACACGATGTGCTTCCTTCTAGTACCTTCTCTTTCTACAGACACAGGTCACTTCTAAACATCAAATTTGAATGAGATACTATGGAGATAACCGCCAATTTGACGTTTAGAAGTGACCTGTGTCACTCTCACCTCTGTCATGTTACGCAGGCAGACGTGGTTAAACAGGCCCTTAGTCAAAATATAAGGACTATCTTGCATAGCCTATGCATTGCAAAATTTTTTTCTAATCACTGGTAATGAGTCATTATAAAATATTTATAATCAATGATATCTTGTACTACCCTAAAGATTTACAAAATTATTTTTATAAGCAGTTTGTATAATCTTTAATCAACATTATATTTTATATTCTAGCACCTGGTAAACAGATCATAATGGAAAATCGTGATTGTAGCGAAAAATTGTTGACTAGAAAAATTCGCAATAAAGACATGAAAGTGGGGTTCACAAATTGATTATCGAGAACATAGGGAGGATTACGCCATTAGACATCACGATATTTTTGCTAGCACCTTCTTCATGGTGATAAAGTGGAAACATCATGTATTGTAGGCAAAATGTTAGGGGAAATTCTTCCGAAGCTCGGAAAACGTGGCCATCTGGGAGGGTCCCAACCACTAAACCAGCACTATCATCGTATTATCATGGAATGTCGGATTTCACAAGATGAACGTAATGGAGTCGAATAAAACGAAAAATGTGTTTACCTGTCTATCAATTGGTCCTCTGTGCCAGGCAAAGGATGAACCACAAAATGCATCGAAGACATTTTCGATAGCCTTGTTCAGTTTGCAACAATTTTCAATGATTTCACTCCAACATTTGTTAGTTTTCCAGTACAATTACTGCAAGAACAAAAGAACACCTGAATCTAAAAACCTCTTCTAACTACCATGTTTCTCGTGGTTCTTGCTCTTGCGTGATCGTTTCTCGTTCTCATCAAATACATGTGAGTCGGTACATGACGAAAAAAGAAAGAAAATAATCAACATGGCTTCTCTGCCAGCAATGTTGGTATTATTGTCTTCAGTGTTGCCAACTCCGATTTTGTTCACGTAAATATCATTTTTTCAGCGAGGGAGGACGGAGGACAATATATCTATGCGGAAGAGAGGACTGAGGATAAAGGCTAGCTAGTGCATACCTATAAACTACAGAAGCCGTAGCATGCTATACGTGATACGGCTGTATCACGTCTTTTATCTCGTTTATTCGCTCGCAAATAGAAAGAGAGCGAAGGTGTGATATCGCTGTATCACGTCACGGTGGCATGAGCGTGAACGAACGAGGTTAAAGGGCGTGATATAGCCGTATAACGCATAACATGCTACGGTGGCTGGTTATTTTTTTTTCAATATTACATATTATTATACGAAGTCTTATCAGGCACATCATGCTACGCCCTCTGTCATGCTTTTGTGCGAGTAAAGGCGTCACTCCAGCGACTGTTTTTCAGAACATATTACACAAAAACATAGAACAAAGTGGCGTCGTGTCATACAATTTAATTAAAAAACAAGATGGCGGACGACAAAAAGTGAAGTTATGTTTTGTTTTCTTCATAAAAAACATTAGCTGGAGTCGCGCCTTTACGGGCTATGAGCTCTAATCAGCACTGGTAGCATGCACACGCGCGATAGCCGTGATACGGCTTTATCACGTCTTTTATCTCGTTCTTCTGCGCGCGAACGAACGAGATAAAAGACGTGATAAAGCCGTATCACGGCTATCGCGGGTGTGCATGCTACCAGTGCAGATAACGGCGGACGGGCGCGGACGGAGGACGGAGAGTGCTCGCACTGTAAAATAATACCAATTTCAATACCGATAGAGTTCACAGTGAAAGCTCCGTGCAGCTCCGTCCTCCGCCCGTGGGGCCTGTATGGGTGTTCTCGCAGTCAACTTTAACGGTATTGAAATAGGTATTATTTTACATTGCACCCTTCGCGTCCGTCCGCGCCTGAACATCGTAGTATGAAGTATGAATAGAATAGAGTTTGACTCTGCCAAATCGGTCGGTCTGTTACTAGTTACTACTACCCATCTACTACCTATCAAAATACTAAAAAAAAAATACTAAAAAAAAAAAAAAAAATACTAAAAAAAACCCGAACATATATTTTTTTAGTACCCGAACATATTTTTTTTTTTTTTTTTTTGGTTCTGTTCAAGGTTTAAGAGATATGATATCCCATATGACCGATGTCTTCAATAAATACTCTAATTTATATTAATTAAAACGTTGGTGTTCGACGTTTCAACGCTTCTTTGGAGTTTTTGGAGGCAATCGAGAAACGCAGGAAATGCAGAGAAGTCCACAGGAAAGAGGTGAACCGACCGCTTGCCGCGCTACAAAAGAACGGAACACTTTTCCTGTTCACGACCCACACCATCATATTTCACTGAACTGTATATTGTTCACTTGCACGACACTTTGTTACGCAAAACAACACCGATTTTACGAACCAAAACTCACTATAAACAATAAAAATTCGATGAAATATGAGGACTCCTAACGTATCTGTTCAAATCCCGCCAAAAACTCTCGTACCCGAACATATTTTTTTGTAGTTGTAGCAACACTGGTCCAACCAGTGTTGCACTTTTTACTGTAGGTGAACTCGTTGTTTAATGATTTAGCCCGGAAAGGGCAATCTAGCCCTTTTCAGACATTTCATTTTCTTAAAAATATTGCACCAAAATCTGAAATTTGTGCCATGCTAACATCGCAATAACATCGAACTTTGGCGATTTGTGTCATACATTGATTTATTTATATTTTTGTGGTATTTGTTCGATTATGGCCACATACCGCATCTCTACGCCGCGCCGATCCGGGTTTAGTTTGTTAAATAACTAAATAATATTTTTTATTTTTCTTCAAATTCTGTTTAATTTTGAAAAATGTTATGATGTTATGTTATGTTATGGTGTGATTCAATAAATACATAATTGAAATCATTAGTAAAGGTGTTTTTTTAGTCTTTTTTTTTTACACCAAGTGTTTTCTTGGTAATTTGTGCTTCATCTAGCCCGGTCTAGCCCTTTTTAGCGTCTTCAACAGCCCCTATTACTAAAACGAAGGTGGCAACACTGGGTCCAACACTTGTCAAAAATGGCGGCCAAGTCAAAGAAGCGGCTGTCGAAAATTGAAAATAAATTACTAAGGCTAGAAAAATTAGAACTAAAAGATGTAGTTTGTTCAATTTGTCAGTCTATTTTAATAGAACCTGTAACCTTACCATGTTATCATTGTTTTTGTCAACGCTGCTTCAACGGTAGCATAGAAAATAACGCTTTGTCCTGTCCTCTCTGTCGACTTCGAATTGGATCTTGGCTGAGAACAGCAACAAAACAAAAGAATATAGTGAACGATGAGCTCTGGAGTTTCATGAAAACCAAGTTTTCACACGAGATTGATAAAAAGTTAAAGGGGGACGACGTGAGTTTGACACCAGGTGAATAGTCAGATTTGTTTTTCTGTCGTATCTTCTAAACTAAACAGAGCGATATGGTACTAAAAGTAGTGGGTATTTGCAGAGAAACCTATTCTTCGGTTGAGTGCGCCGGGCGAGATAAGGTCAGAATATGAAGCGGAGCTGAAGAGGTTGAGAGCGGAGCGCTTACAGCTGGAGCAGAAGCATTTACATGAGACTACTCGTCTCATTGAGTGAGTTACATTTTTACATATTTGTTGGTTCCAGACAGCGTTGCCAGACGTCCCAATTTCAAGCCCAAAATTGAATGTCCCGCACGGGACAGGCTTAGTCTTGCTTTTGGGGGATTACTCGAAATTATAAAGACACTACACAGAAATGGCACCAGCTCTTTAAACAGTTTCCAAAAAATGATACCAAGAATATGTTTAAACCATAGACATTATTATTCTACTACCGTGAGTAGACCTAGTAAGTGTGTGAATGAGATTCCGATCATAATGAAAAAAGCTACGTGTGCGAAAGAGATTATAATATAATTGCCGTAAAACCATTTTGAAACAAATCGGAGTCTTTTGGAGCCCTGTCAAAAAATTATTTCTCGTTATTTTAGTGATTTAATTTAAATTCATTTTGTGTTTCATAAGAGAAATATAAAAAATCATAATGGTGTCGTGTTCCGTGTTGGAATGTAGTGTAACTTACACCAACAACCCAAATAAAGAAACGTTTCACAGGTAAATACGATCAGTACAATACCACTTTCATGAGGCTTGTTTTCATATATGTTTTTATTAAAATGATTTAGTAATACATTCATTAAATGCAGTAAACATCCTATTTTCTAAATAATGTGTAATTTTAAATAATTATGTGTAAGATAAAAAATTATTGTGTACGTGAAAAAGGAACCGTTTCGCATAGATATTGCACAAAATCTATCGATATGTCGATATTTTTGAAATATGTTTTTCTGTACTACCACCTAGCTCCCTCCGTTCATGTCTCGTCAGATTCTGGTATTGTTTTTAAACGTAGGTATTGAAAGGCTGATTTATAGCCCAGTCATTTTACGGTTGGAGCCGGGACTAATTGATAATTGAATTTTTTTTTTGCTATAATATTGAAGAGCTAATTTGAGCTTGGAAATGTACCAAAATTAAAAAAATATCACGACAGCAACAGTTCCAATTTTAAAATTTAGATATTACGAGCTTTAACCCGTGACTTCGTCCGCATAAATTATATACCAGATTTTGAGACTCGAGAGTTTCGTTTTTCAATGTGTGTACGGTTATTGATTTTAAGTCAGATGATAAGCTATCAAACAAATAAAGTTTCATCAAAATCGGTTCAGTAGTTTAGCGAGATAAAATACATACCAGTTTTTTAGGTCTAATTATTAGATTTTAAACTCACTCAAGTCCAATTTTTTTTCTTCAAAATAATGTATTTTTGTTCAAAATAATATCAAATAGCTTTCTGAAGTCATGTTTTTGACTCTACCACCGCGTCGGGAGTGTTTCGTTGTAGAGAAGATGCGGCCTGAAACTGAACAACACATTGGTTTCACACAATAAGTTTCGTCATAATCGGATGTAACATCCCCGTCATATTGATTTTGTTCGTATAAAATGTATCCTCTATGTCACCCAGACCATAAATAATAACGAATCGATTGCCACCTCATTCATCAACATCGGCTCAGTAGTTTAGGTGCTACGGCGGAACATATACGTAAATGCATGGAATCAAAATCAGCATAATTTATCATACTTAATCATGAGAACCGTGGTTCTTTTCTCTTTGAAACGCTGCTAGTTTCAATTATGTATCGCAAAATTCTTCGAAATTATATTGCACCTGTACATTCTGTGAAAAAACAGGATAGGTTTTTAAGTCCTGGCTACTACAGCAGGTTTTTATTATTTTCATAAATTCGATTCCATATCAAAAATAAAGAAATCTTTGATTCAGGGACCCCTAAACACTATAGTCATATGCTTTTATTACAAAATATTTTCAATGCTCAGACACACATTTCAGTTTTATAATAAGTAGTGTATGTAGACAAATTATAACCCAGCAGATTAAAACCTTATAGAAGTCGGTGTGATTATGATATCAATAATGCGGATACGTCAATGTCACATCACAAAAACTCACACACATACCAATTTCGCACATACTGACATTTCGGTTTCGGTGATGCGATAATGAGGAGTCACTTGAGCCTCTAGCCGCACATTCGAACTTCGCAATTCCGGGAACATTTTCATTCCAAATTCAACTCTATTACAATGAAGCGCGGACCGAAACAGTGGCGATATAGCGAACATCGAAAGTGCGGGTACAGGGCTTGGTCTACTCGGTAGTATCTTTTAAATCGAAAAAACGGCACACGCACGTGATGTGCGCACTTTTCGTGGGGCTGGGCAATTGCGTTTTTCATAGAAAATATTCGTCGACCTATGACCTATGACCTAAGTAACAGTTTTAAAGCAGTGTAGGTAGATGGATTGTAAGCCTAGCCGATTTAGACTTCGTAATATTAAAATATAATAGTAGTAGTGACTACTATAAATTAGTGATGTAACATTGACATATTCGCTATTATCGGTATCAAAATCACATCGACTACTAAGTAGTCGATAATCTGATATCGATGATTTTGATATCGATAATCGCGAATACGTCAATGTCACATCACTAGAACTCACACACGTATCAATTTCGCACATATTGACATTTCGGTTTCGGTGATGCGATATTGAGGAGTTCCTCAGTCTACTCGGAAGTATAATATGTTTATGGTTTAAACTAGTTTCCTTCTTATTAAGTGTCCCAACTTCAAACTGCTTTCCATTTAAATGAATTTTAAATGGTCCGATGTCAGAAATAAATGCTCCTTAAATTTAATGAAAGCAGAATTACTCATCCAATCCAATCTGGAGCTATCCTGTGCACTGTTCTTCAACTAGCTTAAAGAAAAAAATGAAACTGCTGACGACCTACTAGCGACAAATGGGCCGCAGTGCGCTCGACTCAAACGTTGAGTCAGAATTGTATAGCATTCCACAGTGTTAGCACTGCGCTAGTATCATTGTTTTGAGCTTAGCAGTGAAAGCGTTAAAAGAAGTTAAATCTTCAGAGAAATATATGGCTATATCTATCATCAACATCATTGTAAACTTAGTTTGAAACTCTGATAAAATTATAAGTAGTAAAAACTACTGATTATTTATGTTTTTTTAATTACGTTCCGCTTTCGACGAAAGAATCCTGCTTTTTTTCTCAAAATGTTTCTGAATCCTGCTTTGCCCGAAAAGAGTATATTTGATTAACTAGGCACATTATTAATTTGATTGTATCTCGCAAGTTGGGTCTAAGCCTAAATAATTGAGAGAAAGCTAGAGTTTCAATATGTTAATAAAATAATACCAATTTCATAAACATGTCCATTGGACACAACACAATCACGTTGCAAATTTGACAATGAGCAGTAGGATCATTTGTGTGGTGTTTGTGCGGTTCATATTTGAGCTTGCCACAAGGCTCCACCATTTCTTTTCTTAAATGTGTTTTTGGTTAAAAAACAATCCTTAATATTGGGATAGATGCGGGAGCAACTACTTGACAATAAAATGCAGTCTTAGTCACAAGGAAATGCTGAAGTGTGATTTTTGAAAATCATATGAGCGACTTGGCAGTAGAAAATGTCAAAATTAGTATGGAGATTATGCATCTTTCTACTGCCAATTCGCTCGTATGATTTTCAAAAATCGCACTTCTGGCTTATTCTCCTTACCAACAAAAATCTGCTAATGATGCTAATAAAAGGCTACTGAGATAAACTAAGCTTATAAGCACTGAGTAAAGAGTTACTGGGTTTTTCTCCTCTGTGTTTGAACGCTCTCATTATCCTCACCAAATATTTTCGCCTTGTTTATAAGAAAAGGTATAATTTTTTGAACACTTACAAGGGTCCAGCAAGTTCTAAGACTGCATTATTTTATACCTTCTCTTATAAACAATGTGAAAATATTTGGTGAGGATAATTACAGCGGTCAAATGCCAAGAAGAAACACCCTACTATGTAACAGATACATCACTCCATCGGAAGACGATAAATTGTCTCTTCTCACTGTCCTCTTTCTCACTAGGACATTTTGTGTCCAGGAGTGCGATTTTTGAATCTCATACCTTGAACTCAGCAGTTGAAAATGTATGGAGATACGCATCTTTGTACTGCTGATTTGACTATCAAAAATCGCACTCCTGAAGAATGATTTTCGAAAGTCAAATCAGCAGTAGAAAGATGCATATCTCCACATTAATTTAGACATTTTCAACTGCTGAACTTAGCGAATGAGATTCAAAAATAGCACTCCAGGGCATGCTATTTACTGAATACAGTGAGATTAGTTAATGAACATTGGCTATTTAATTATAATCATTTGATTTTGTTTTCTGTTTTAAGTTAATCTATGTTCTTGTGGTATTTAATGTTAATCATGTATGTGTGTTTAAAATTTGTGTTGTTATCTGACATATTATTGTTGTGATCAGTTACACTAGCTATGTAACTTCTGTATGGGTTGAGCGTCTATGACCGTGACATAGGTCATAGGATCCAAAAGGACATTACACACTACAGATATTTCGTTTGGGAGTTGATTGCCTGACAAATGGCTATGAAATGAAATGAAACAATTATTTTTTCCCTAAACCACAAAAACATCTATCTATCTATATCTTCTATACTTATAAAACTGACTAACAGACAATGCACAGCCTAAATCGCTGAGGATTGAATCATTTTTGGGATACATATTCTATAGAGGCTACAATTTTTTTTTTAAAGATTAACCCCTAAAGGTGTGGAACAGGGTGTTGAGATGGTCAAAGTCATGGGCAAAACCTAGTATAACAATAAAGTGTTAAAGCTATTATTAGGTGCAGCATAATTTGTACATTTGTGGTGATATCTTAACCAGAGTTTTCCAACAGTTTCTAAAATTAGTGGCCAATAATTGATTTTTAATTTTATTTATTTCAGACAAATACAGGAAGAAGAAAGAGAGGCACAAGAAAGATACTTGGAAAGGTTAAAGCAAGATGAACTTTTAGCACAACAAATTCAAAAAGATAACCAAAAGAAAGCCGCTTCTTCAAAAACGCCTAAAAAGCAGAATTTAAGAAGATCCACCATAGTTTCTAAGCCCAAGCTTAAAGCTACGAAGATTGATGGTTATTTGTCTAAAATACAAGTACCTGTTAAAGAGTAAGTAAAATTTTTTATTAGTTGCTTTTAGAATCCTGAACAGATTTCGATGGGATTTTTACAAAACCATAGGTTTTTATTTAAATCCCATCATGGTTTCAAACAAATCGGTTCAGTTTGGATTAACATTCTGGCTTTTTAGGGTTCCATACCTAAAGGGTTAAAACGGGACCCTTTTACTAAGCCTATGATGTCTGTCTGTCTGTTCACCCATCCATCCATCTGTCTGTCCTACCTATTTAGGGCTGTAACTTTGAACCATAATAGCTAGACTGTGAAAACTTTCACAGAATGTGCGTTATTATGGCGGTTTTGCTAACAAATAATAAAAATGACAAAAAGTAAAAAATTAAGGGGGTCCTCTTAAAACTAGTTTTTATCAATGTTTCTTCTTCTTGCTCTATCGTAAAAGTGTGATGATTAAAAGGTACTGAGGCTTTCTACAAGACAAATATGCATACATGCATATTCTCACGATGATATTCCCCGAGGGGGTAGTCAGAGATATTCTGAACTCAAACAGAATAGGGGAAGACCCCATAAAAGATGGGAAGACGAAATAAGACTTACAGCAGGTGTAAACTGGAGAAGTTTTGTACAAAAATATTCTGTACATGTCAGTCCCATTAGTCTTCATATATTTTTTTCTTTATCTACACTAATATTATAAAGAGGAAAGATTTGTACCTATTTTTGTATGTTTGTATGTTTGTAATGAATAGGCTCAAAAAGTACTGGGCCGATTTAAAAAATTCTTTCACCATTAGAAAGCTGCATTCACCCTGAGTAACATAGGCTATATTTATTGCTAGAAAAGATTAGACGTCCACCCGTGCGAAGCCGGGACGGGCCGCTAGTTCCACATATTTCACTACGCAAACAAATTCAGGAAAAAAAGGGCTTATTGAATTCAACTTATTTCGAGTCTTGTTGAACAGTAATATATTAATTTTCAATTACAGAAGTCCACTCCTAACAGATGACAACACAAGTACGGACAGCTCCACTCCGTTAGCAGCGACAATAAAACCAATCTCTAGAGCATCTCCGGAAATGGTCCCTAGTTATGGGAAATTACTCAAAAACCTAATAGATAAGAAAATAAAAACTGGCGCTAGTTTTTATTGGAATAAAGAAAATGGTGATAAACTTGATAAAGATAATGAAAAAGTAAGTTTATAAATACACTCAATATCAGTTATTTTATTTGTGGTACACAATGACATTCTATACACAAGGACTTTGCATCAGCGCGCTGTTAACATACATAACACTACTGCTTAGTGACCGAGGATATTTGAAAGGACTAAAATGTCAGCGGCAATGTATGGCAGCAGAGTACAACTCAAGCATACAGTAGTACCAGATTTATATGTTCCCCCAATGTACATACGGCGACAGGTCAGGTTACCCTGTTTGGACTTTGAACTATTAGAAGTTAAACGCTGCGAATCGTGCGAAAGGGTGCGGTATGTTGTTGTTGTTTCGTCGCACAGCACGCTGCGCCCGCGCCGGCAGCCGCGTCTATGCAGGCTCTCTACCGCACTATTTTATGTTTTGTACATAGTGTAGTTATGGGTATATAGGGTGCGTAACCTGATGTGTCGCCGTGTGTACCTGCGCAGTAGAAAAATTTTAATAGCGCGCGTAATTATATTGATCAATCAGGATGCTACCATCAATCCCTTGCCACTACTGACCAATTGTTTTCGCGCCCTTTTCGCTGCTATCTGACTTTGCACCCTTTGTTTACTAAACCACTTCGGGCTTTGTCGGAGAACAGTGCGCAAACGAAGATTGACGAGGGCAATTATTTTCCAGGTCCTACTGTACTAGGGTGATATTAGAGACATGTGGCATTTTTGGGGTTTGTCTGTTATTGTATGATGTGGTGAGTCCATGTGTATAGAATGTCATCGGTGGTACATAAGTTTAAAGCATCGCTCAAACATGTACGACCAAAGCGACTGCGAAGCGGGAGCGTCTACCGCGCGGCGGTCGCCGCTCATGTTATCTTATGGCGTCCCGCCGCACCTCCCAAACCTGCGCGACCACGACGCGGGACAGCAGCGTCAGCGGAGCGGGACGCGCGCGTCTAGTGTTCAGACGTGTGTATAATGTTACGAGAATATACAAAATAAATTTTAAATTTCAGTACATTTTGGTTCTTGTTGATAGTTTTTGGATCTTTTTGGTAGATATGAGTCGTTTTTCGTAGTTTTTCCCAAATCTTGGTATTTTTTGGAATGTTAAAACGAAAATGACATGACCACAACAATAGTGAAAGAAGTGTTGCTAATGACCATTCATCAACAAATGAAGTTCGCTTCCCGCGTCGCAGTCGCGCAGGTTTGGAGCCGAGTTTCGCGATCGCGTCGTAGACGCTCCCGCTTCGCGTTCTGCGTCCCGCGTCGTAGACGCCCAGGTTTGAGCGCTGCTTAAAGATTTAAATCCTGTAGATTTATAGCATCAATTTATTTAGTAAAATCCATTCAAAATATTTACAGAGGGAAGATCCTCAGCCTAGTCATAAAGAAATTAATAAGACCGAAGACAAGAGTAAGGAAAAATCTAAAGGTATCATAAAATCTCTGCTGGTATCACTGCCACTGCCACACCCAGGGGTGCTTCAACATAAGAGTAATGTGACGGAGAACAGGAGCTTGGAGACGGGCAGCGTGGACTCCATGCACCAGGAGCTGTGCTACTTCAAACCTATTGAAAAGACTTCGCCAACTAGGTATATTGCTTAGTTTATTAACATTTGAATGGTGTTTTGATGAATATTGATCGGGTCATCGGGAGTGATATTTTTTAAACAAATTAGTATAAAAGTGGTGATTGGCAGTAGTAATAAGGCGCTACGCAGACGACGCGACGGACATTTTATCAAAAATGAATTTATTGAAAATACGACGGATCTGTGCATAGGTAACGTACACATCCGTGGTAAGTTCTGTACCTCTAGTGAAAAAGGGTTTTTCCTGGTCATTTTTGACCGTGGACAAAATGTCCCGTCGTCTGTTCAGCGCCTTAGGGTTCAAATCACCATGAAAAAGTTTTTGGTGGTCAAAAATTCTTTATTTTACACCAAAACATGGACAGTAAAATACAGAGGGAAAAAAAACAAGAGGCACAAAATAAGGCGGTCTTATCGCTAAGAAGAGAAGAAGTTTATCTATCGTGTGTGTGGAAACCGTTTTCTTTACATTATTTAACTTTAGCCCAAATTAAAGGTGATTTTGTGGCCTGAACGATTTAATTTAGTCGGGTATTGGTACCGATTCGGACTGTGCCACGACTTAACTAAACTAAATTTATTCCTGTCACTTTCTAAAATAAGATTAAGAAAAGAGACAGAAAACCAACAGCTGACTTTAGTGCTGTCAAAGTGACGTTACAGGCCCAAACTAAGATGCCATCATAATGTACGCCATCTTGTTTAAAGCGTTTTTGGGCGTGTAACGTCACTTTGACAGCACTAAAGTCAGCTGTTGGTTTTCTGTCTCTTTTCTTAATCTTATTTTAGAAAGTGACAGGAATAAATTTAGTTTAGTTAAGTCGTGGTACACTCCAAATCGAGGCCAATGTAGTTATAAAAACATCTTTGATTCTCATTGCTAAAATATTGGTAAAGAGCTCGCGTTTAGGTGTCTTTACTTAAAGTGTTTGTATTTGATTTAGTTCTGGGTTTCAAAACTGGGTGGTTACAGCTTCAAGGTGAACAAGAGCCTGCCACTGCGAGTGCCTTGCAAGCGAGTAGTGGGCCGAGAGTCGTGCGGCCCCAGCGAGCCGCCCCCCAGCCGCGCCCAGTACCTCGAGGGCCTCTGCCGTCTCCGCAACTTGTCCCTCACCAATAATTTACCCTCCGCATTTGTGATAGCTCTCAATATTCTGAGAGTCAAAAAGGTAAGAAGGGGAAGGAAAGAAGGGGAATTAGATTGAAATTCCCTAAATTATTATTTTTAGGGTACCCCAAAGGGTACCCCAAAGTCACCCAAAGGGTGAAAACGGGACCCTATTACTAAGCCTACATTGTCCGTCCGTCCGTCTGTCTGTCTGTATGTCTGTCTGTCCTACCTATTTAGGATAGCGGATTTGCTGAGTAATAAAAATGTCTCATACAGGAAACTAGTTTTTATCAATTTTTTTTTCTCGCTCTATCGTAAAGACTAATAAAGCGTCAAACTTGGTGTGATTATAGAGCAAACTCTATAGTATAACAACATATAATAAAAATCGGCCAAGTGTGAGTCGGTCTCGTGCTAAAGGACCAGGAGATTTTTTTTGTAAGATAATTTATGTTGTTGTGTGGTACGGAACCCTCAGTGCGTGAGTAGTCCGACTCTCACTTGATCGGTTTTATTTTATTACATTTTCCCCCATGGAAGATTACTAAGAACAGTTCGTTTGATGAATGAAAAGGTTTCTTTTCTGATAACATTTCAACCTGAAGTTCTAATTCAATATCTTTATTTTATTTTAGGATAATCCTATAAAAAATGAAACCAACACTAGATCAAGAACGAAAAAGAATGCCCTTCCTGTTCCTAATGAGCAAATGTTACCTGTCAAGAAAAATGTGTCTAATAAAAATAAACAAATCACTCAAGTTGATGGTATCAGCAAAATAAGCTGTGACACAACTCTAAGACGTACCAGATCCATGGGGAGCATATCCAAGGATGAAAACGAAACAACGCCGAAAAAGGCTAAAATTCAAGAAAGAAAAACAGTTTCAGATCGGAAGCCATATTTGAGAAGTGATTCAAAAAAAAGGAATGCCAAAAAAAGACTCGACAACAGTCCACAGTTAATTACAAAAACAATAAATAACAATAAGGTCAACTTAGCTGTAAAGAATCTGTCTAGTCCATTGGAAAATTGTGATGTTAAGAAAATATTGCAGGAACAAATTAGGATTGAGAAAATAATTGAACAGGAGAAGAGTGACTTCGAACTAGCGCGCAAAATGGAAGCAGAATGGAACGGACGGAAGCAACCTCAACGATCTGCTGTCAAACGGCAGATAACTCTCAACTACGCCCTCAGGCCTGCCAAAAAGCTCAAAGTTTAAGTGTTTTTTTCCTATTCTTATTAAAACTTTAGCAGTTTAGGTAAATTTTGGTTATTCATAATTGCAGATTACAAATACAAAATTGTATTAGAGTCTTGGCTAGCGAAAGATGTTCCTGGTTCTTGGGGGTGATCGCTTAGAATCTAAGCGCCCACATGGCTTAGATGTTGGCTCATAATTCGTTACAAGTGCCAAGGTTTATGTGAGTGTGTGCACTTCGTACTAAGAATATGGTCAAATATAGCGTTATTTCAGCGCTGAATCCTTTTCTAACTGGTGGATCTTGAAATGTGTCGGATAGAAGTATAGGTCTGAAGCCTACATCCAGCATTGAAAAACTGATAATGAACTCTATGGCAATTGAAATAGAGCTGTTGATATTAAATTGCGTGCAAAAACACGTCATATTCGGGGTTCGAAATCATCAAGATAATTATTTTCTTTGATAATAAAGTCAAAAATATCAAATAATTATCCAAGCTGATTCTTAGTTTTGATTAAAATTTCTAACTCATGTCGTAAAATATCTATTTTTGCTTTATCAATAGGGGAGTTGACTACTTAAAATATATTTTAGTTTTAACTGCTCAGTAAATAAACCGTTTGAAAATAACGCTAAACTCACATTTTCAGTAATTCTGTTGCTTGCATACTATTTTTAATAACTGGATAAACTATAAAAAGTATCAAAACGACGACGAAAAACAATGACGTCACTACGCAAATTTTAGTACAATACTTCATACAAAGCACGCGTTTTGACGTTTGATAAAAAGTTGTTAATTTGACTAGTTGGAAACTCGCGGATGATAATTATTATCACTTCGAACCCTGCAGGTATATATCTAACACGCTATTTTCAACTTTATTTTAATCATCATAGAGTTCATTATTAATTTAACAATGAAAACTGCTAGAGCATTTTTCCGCTACATGTGCCTTGACCCTGACTAGTTTATTTTTTCTTATACTGTGTCCTGACGCACACCATTTTTGTTTGTACCGACACACGAACAGTGGCGTAGCTAGCATTGCTGGCACCCGGTGCGGAAATCGATGGTGTCACCCCTTTTTATGCGATCTAAAATCAGGAGTGCGATTTTTGAATTTCATTCGCTGAGTTCAGCAGTTGAAAATGACAAAATTATATGGAGATACGCATCTTTCTTCTGCTGATTTGACTTTCAAAAATCATTCTCTTCTTGTGAGAATCTTTGCGATTTTTGAAAGTCAAATCAGCAGTAGAAAGATGCATATAGTAATTGATTTTGACAATTACAACTGCAGAGTTCAAAGAATGACTTTCAAAAATCGCACTCTAGGCCCTTATTATGGAGCAAAGCGAGCTCGAGATTGAATTGTAATAAATTAATAATCCTAGGTCGAAACCACGGGAGCAAGCTAAACAAGCTACAGATTTGACTGTAATCGAACTAAGTCGTTGCAATGCAATCTAAATAAAGCAGCAAGCTCGAAATTATATTTTATAACTCTATTTCCAGCTCATGCCGAAATTTGAGGTGATTTGTGTTTGAATCAAGATCTAGAGCGAGTGAAGGGAGTCCATATTTCTGATTCGATTGTAGCGAGAACTCGGTTACAGATCGCAGAACTATTCCAAATAAAACATGAGCGAGAGTAGCGAGTTCGAAATTTTGCAATGTAATGTTAAAGGAAGTGGACACCCTGTGAAGGCTGGGATGGTCAGGTCGCGAGGGGGTATCAGAAGTACCTCGATCGGATTCATTGTATGCAATTTTTTTATCTCAGTTTTTGTTATTTTTCGTGGTCGGATGTTACCTCCTCCATATGGGTGGGACCCGAAGCGGGGGCCGACCCCGCCGCTCCCCCCCTTGCTACGCCATTACACATAGTGGTTTCTTATTATGAAGCACACCCTTTTAATTCCTTGGTGCTTTACATACATTTTTACTTAACCGCCATTTACCAGGATCGTCGTTCGTTGTCTAGTTTCTTTTTTTCTCTTGAATGCTTAGCAATTTAACAAAAAATGTGCCTAGATTCTTGGATAGAGAATAGCACACGCGATCCAGTCTACTAAAACATAATCCTTTGTGTGTGGATAGGCCATGATGTAGCCATGTCGATTACCAAATGAAAAGTCTGCATGTTATGGCTAGACAGCAAAATCATTACGATTGACAGTTGTTAGGTATGTGTAGATAGTGCATGATTAATTATTTGAATTAAAACCTAGCGTTATTTGTCGTCGAATGTTTCAACGCAAATTTTTCTTCCAACAGTAGAATTCGCAATGATATTTTATTAATTTATAATACTATTGTAAAATAAAGCATTGATGATCGATTGCGTCAAGTATTATAATGGAACACATAATATTCTGTATTCTTTGAAAATCAGTTGTATGTGGTAAGTATATGAGATATTACTAGATAGTAATTAACTGGCATCTAATCTCTTAGCATTTCACTACGGTGGATCGTAAACCCTCACTATTATATGATGTAAATGTAGGTAAATGTCATAAATTTGTGATCAATTAAAATTTAAGTGTATTCAATGAAATCCATGGATTTAACAGATGACGTTATGCGTTGTCTGGATAAAACGAATACCTACAACATTTATGTTAAGCTTAGGTTTTTGTTCTTTCAAAATGTGTTACGCAGACTCATTAATTGTTATAAAAATGATTAACAAGAAAATGATTTACAACGTAAGCGCTCTTACAGACGAGCGACACTTTGCGGTCGCGGAGGGTCGCGCCACCGTAAAATGTATGAGCGCGACGCTCTGCGACCCACCGCGACAGCAATGTGTCGCTCGTCTGTAAGAGCCCTAAGTTGACATAGGTTTTTTTTTTCAAAATCGTCTTTTCAAATACATATAATGACAAGGTTTTCTCTCGCTTAGTATCTAAACCTTATCTAAACAACATATTGATCAGTGACCTCATTTATTTAGTAAGTACCAAGTTGTATTAACTAAATTAACACAATCACCCATACCGGCAAAAATTAAATTACCTATAAGCAATAAGTATGTATCAGAATGTGCATGACCTTGGAAAATAATTTGGCTTAAATTATAATTTCACTTGGTTGAATAGGGTCTGCATTAAAAATACTGAGGGACTGTTCCACCACTTCTGTATGAGTTCTTGATAGCTTGATCATTTGATATATTTTGTATTGTCAATAAGTAAGCCTAGTGGTAAAACAGGCCCTGAGCCAAAGGACAGTGGGCAGGTGTGGTCCGAAAAGGTCTAGGGGCATGTTTCACCACTTAGTAAGTTCTTGTTAGCTTATCTGACAGATCGTTTGACATATCTTTAATACAAAATATGACAAACGGTCTGTTGATAGGTTAACAAGAACTTAGAAGGGGTAAAACAGGACCTAATTGGTGCAGATTTAAACTCAAAAAAATCAAATTAGCCAGCATTTTCTCAAGGTCATGCTCTTTCTTATTTTATACTGATAGTAAATACAATTGTTGCTAACTTTGCTTAGTTGTATGAACTCGACTGGATAATAATTGTGTTATTATTCATTTAAAATAAAAAGTGCATCTAATGCAAACTTTTAATTAAAACGAATTATTGTAAAACACGTAAATGGTTTTGTTGGTTTATATTTGTGAAACAGTTATAAAAAGTGTAGTCATGTTACTTTGTACCTAGGTACTGTACTTGTACTGCAATTAAATTGCAAAAACCATGAACAATATCACCTATCTCATTTTAAGAGTCATTAATTTATGTAACATTTGCTGTGATAAGCCACAACTGGATCCTTTCGTTGATTCTATTCTTATGATCTTATGAAACTGCTCGTGGCAAAACTTTTAGTTGTGATTAACTCCAGCCGGACTAGCATGCCGCGTAATATACGAACTTGTCGACTGTTTTATCTAAGCCTTACGGAATGATAGTTGCTAGTCTACCGAAAAGCATGATGTAAGATAATGTTGCGACTGTTCAATACATTAATTGGTGGATTATAATCGTTCTCGACACACTCCCAGCCTAAGTCCTAGCCAAAGAGTAATATAAGTATATTAGAAAAGAGAACCCACTCGTGGCAACATTATGCATCCACCTTATGTCAAATTGAAGGCTAGCTAGCTCCATCTGTGATTCTCTGAAAATAATTCTTCCTATACTATACATACCTACTTATATATATACTTATATACTCATACCGTTGTTTGAATGCTAGTTTTCGTTCAATCCCGCACCGATCGAGTGAAATTCCAGTATCCTTACTATTCCTGTAATCTGTACATTGGTAAGAGAACAACTGAAACTCCAGAACATCACTAAATCGGCACAAAATTGAACAAAAACTACAAACAACACGCACATTACACAAGGTAGGTCGCCATCTTGTAAATTTGTCAATTTGACATTGACATAGACAATATAATCTTTTTTTTTCATAGTAAAAGATATATTTAACAGATGGCAGCACATTCTATGCAAACTGAATCGGAAAGACCACCAAAAGGCAAATGTCCTCCGCCTGGTCCTAGCCCAATACCAGCATGGGTAGCATGACAACCCGCGATAGCCGTGATACGGCTTTATCACGTCTTTTATCTCTCTTTCGTTTGCGCGCGAACGAACGAGATAAAAGACGTGATGATAAAGCCGTATCACGGCTATCGCGGGTTGTCATGCAGCTATAAAGCGGGCGCCAGACCACAGATTAGGTACCTAATTCATAGCCGCAAAGCGGTGTTCAAAATTAAAAATCCCACTCTATCTTTACAGGGTGTAACAAAACACCCTAGTAATACTTAAGGGGGTGCTTCAGACCATCACACTGAACAACTTTCACTACGGGGCCAACATCGAGAAAAAAAAAACTGGTATCCCATAAATTTTAGTCGAGTCGGTACTGCAGTTTTGTATGGGACAGCAGATTTTTTTTTTCTCGATGTTGGCCCCATAGTAAAAGTTGTTCAGTTTGATGGTCTGAAGCACACCCTTAAGTATTACTAGGGTGTTTTGTTACACCCTGTATAAAGTAGGAAAGAGACCTCTACACTTTGAACTACAGAAGAGTGCGCCCGGCTGCGGTTCTATGTAGGTAGGTACTGTACTTTGAGCATACCTTTGTGGCTTTTGTCTGGCGCCCGGTTAAGGGGATATATTAGCGTTGCGTTGGCGCGCTCCATACAAACGAGGTTTGGTCATATTTTTAATACTAACCAATTAAAGTCAATGCAATTTTTCAGAAACAATCTAGAAACTAATATGTATGCTTGTATTCAGTCAGATTTTCGTTAAAATGTATAGGTTTAAAGTTACAGTGCCTCGAAAATTTTCATACAAATCTTTAATCCTAGCATTGAAACTGTATAAATTTCAACCTTAGACCATTTAAATAGGGACCTGCCTTACATCAGCATTCCTCTCGGCCAAGGTACAGTCGCCATCAGATATATCGTAGCATACAAGGTGTCCAAATATTTCTGAGCAGTGCTAATTTTCATTAAATTATTTACAGTAAATGTTACCAATTATATCTAAACGTGTATTTTGTCATAAATATGTGAACAGCGAATTTTCAATTATTTCTTTACAATGTTATTTAAAATTAACATTTAAAACAACGGAGTAAGGTTTTTATCCGAAACTGTTCAGATGTTTATGGCCACCATGACTGCGTCGATATATTTGATGTTCTCGGCGTTCCTATATTTTTGGTTGACTATGAGTAAAGAAATTATTGAAGATTAGAACTGCTTAGAAATATTTGACCACCTTGTTTGCTACGATATATCTGCTGGTGACTGTACAAGATCAAATGATCGTCTACATGTACATACAATTTTATAACTTATGACCAAACTAGACAGCCTGTAATTGCGGAACAACTAGTCTTGTTTGGGTTAATTTTTCACATTCAAAATTAGACTCTAAAGTAACGGAATAAAATCCTAAGTTGCGTATTTCATGGCAATGGCAGAAAAGTTTGTTAGTAGAATTAACGTAACTCGTCCATACTTAAATGGTCTAAGATTTCAACGAAAATCTGCATAAAAGCAAAGAGATTAGTTTCTAGATTGTTTCTGGAAAATTTAATTCACTTTTAATTGGTTAGTATTGAAAATATAACCAAACTTCGTTTGTATGGAGCGCGCCAACGGTAATATCCTTAGAGTACCCAATACACTAATTCAAGCAGTACCTAGTGATAATGATGAGGTCATGTAAACATACGCATTAAAACAGTGATCATATGCATAGAGACGCTTCCGTTATTAATGCTACTGCTTGATGTTAATATTGAGCCTCCGAGGAGTGTAAAATAAGGTCCACGAGAAAATAGCGCTGTGTCTGCGCTGACATGCTTTTGTTGCTGTAGTAACAATACTCCCACAATGAGTGAATAAATAGTTATGCGATGATTATACTATTTTGAAAACAATATTTTCTATTCATTTATCCTATCTTAAGAGTCCAGTTGCCGTTCAGTGGCGTCCTCGTCACAGTATTAAAGATTTCTGAATAAAGAAAACAAAAACGAAAAATTGGTACTTCAACTTACTACAAAAGTCTAAAAGCTGTTTTTATCAGCGAACTAGTTCCCTGGTTTTTGTTATAGAATACTTTCCTCTTTTAAGAATATCGAGATAATAATATGTTCTTGTATGTTTAGACCTGTAAAAGTAGGTATTGTGTTTAAATAGCTTTTATAGCTTTAAGGTTTTTGTAGTAGGTTGGGAGTAGCATGTAATCTTCATAAATATTGTGATGAGAGCGCCACTAAACGATAAAAACTTGGTAAAAGAAGCTCCAACAATATTGAATCTGGGCACACTTTATGGAGGAGCGGCAAGGCCTTTTAGGGTTGAGACACATTGAACGACGACGGCGCGGGTCCATACAAAAAAACACGTTTAGTATGGGACACCGTCCGCAGCACCCTCCGCCGTCGGCGAATCATGTTATTTTTTTTGTGGGCCCGGCCCTTCGTCGGTCAAGTATAAGCGATACATTTACTATGGCTGCGTATCCTGTCCACCGAGGACGACCGCCGTCGACGTGATTCCATATAACATAATCTCGTTTCTCGGTGACGTGACGTCCCGGTAACTGCGCCAGTGGACAAACTGCCGGCAACGCATATAGGTATATGAGTTTTTGTTACTTTCATCCGGCGGTGCGCGGTGCCTTGAACGCGTCTCTGCGTCATTTAGAGTGCGATTTTTGAAACTCACACGACGAACTTAGCAGTTGAAAATGACAAAATTACTATGGAGATAGAGATGTGCATCATTCTACTGCTGATTTGACTTTCAAAAATCATACTCCAGGAGTGCAATTATTGAAAATCAAAATCAGCAGTACATGCATATATATCCACCATAATTTTAACATTTTGCACTGCTGAGTTCAACATATGACTTCCAAAAACCGCACTCCTGGTAAAAGTCCAGAAAAAAAAGGACCGGCAGTGAATGTGCGGTACCCTTACCAAGCATATTGAACTTTATCTAAAGGGGCCCATTCACAGTAGTCCGTCTTGCAGTCCTACACCAATATCGGATCGTGAATGGTGTTGCAGTCCTACAAAGCGTCCGATGACCTTGGGCAAAATGTATGAGTAGTCCTACTGCTTGCAGGATAGTGTGTGGCCTCGTAGTCCTGCATGTAGGACTACCTGTGAATGGGCTTTAAAAGGATAATAAAATGTCAGTCGATATGAGATATACACATAACTACACTAGAGAAATTCACTATGCTCGTCCTCGCGCTGCTATCGCTACCTAACCATACTAGCTTCGGATCAATTTTATTTGCTAGGAGTGGTGATGATGATTGCTCCTGACCGATTTCGGCCACTTCGACTGCTTCAACTCCGTTGTTGGCGTTGATGAGCTAGGAGGGTCAATTCACAGCTAAAAGAGCAGCAGCGGCCGGCAGCAAGCGGAATTTAAAAGAGGCTCCGCGAGCTGTCCCGCGACCTTTATCGACATTGGGACAACAGTGGGATACTGGGATATTCCGCGCGGCGCCTTTTTAGGGTTCCGTACCCAAAGGGTCAAAACGGGACCCTATTACTAAGCCTACGTTGTCCGTCCGTCCGTCCGTCAGTCCTACTTATTTAGGGCTGTAACTTTTGAACTGTACTAGATAGTTGAAATTTTCTCAGATTATGCGTTGTTACGGCGGATTTCTTAACAAATAATAAAAATGACAAAAAGTTAAAAATTAATGGGGTTCTCAACAAGAAACTAGCGTTTATCGACGTTTTTTCTTCACGCTCTATCGTAAAAACGGTAATACATACAAGCGTCAAACTTAGTGTGATTATAGTGATTATAGAGCAAACTCTACAGAATAACAACAAATACTAAATACCGGCCAAGTGTGAGTCGCTCTCGCGCTAAAGGTCCCGGACAAAAAAAGTTTTTTTTCTAAATTAATAATGTTGTGTTCTGTGGTGGTGTGGTACGGAACCCTCGGTGCGCGAGTAGCCCGACTCGCACTTGACCAGTTTTATTTAACTAGTCCGCCGCTTTCAGTGGGAATTGACCTCAAAAAGAAAATAAATAGGATATTTTGATTTTTTAAATTCCGTTTTATTTCAATGGACTCATGTTCTTTGAAAATTTCAATGAACGAGACTATTTTCATTTTTTTTTCCTTTCTTCTTTTATCCCAAACCTGCAGGAAGCTGGCATAGGTATTGTGGTACCTGTAAAGATTTAAATCATTTCAAAATAAAATTCTGACACGATTATTTTACCTAATCTCCTTTGCAGTAATAAGAAATACTTTAACAGGAACGAACTAATTTAATTATTATTTATTAATTTGTCAGAAGAATTTTAATAATATTTATTTGTAGTTTTATTACCTCTAGGCAGCCCAGAAATGTCTTTTGAGCCCTCTGAAATGTCTGGTTCCCAAACCTTGGCGCGACTCCTTATTTCCATAAACTGGAATTACTTACTGGTTTTGCTCAGAATGTGGAGGAACTTAAACATCTGGAATTGTTACCAATATAAATATAAGTAAGTACCTATTTTCATGTCAAATTAAGAGGCATAGGTAAACGCTAGCTCGGGCAATATTTTACTGGTTTTTAGAAGCTATCTTCTCGTTATTTGAAAGACATACAAATAATTGAAAATTGTAGCAATATTCTTCAACATCTCTGCTTTATTTGCTATAGATCATATTTCTTATTTTTCTATAAAATACATATGAAACCTGTGTTCAAAGGAAAGCCTAAATATTGGAAAAAATCTGTATTGTGTGCAGGCGGAGGCTGTATTGGGGACAGATTGAGAGGTGGCAACCCTAGTTTTTAAAGTACTTTAGACCAGTCTCCTTCCGATGGCACCTCATTCACTTTCCTAACAAACACGTGGAAAAAGTTATACCAAAAATTATAATGGAAAAGGCACTTGCGGCAAGATTTTTTTAGGCAACTTGGCGGCGTTGAATTAACCCCTGTATAAACATACACAAGAATTACATTTCGTTCGCCTAAGGAATAGGTGCATAATTTTACGGTCGGATCTCGGACTATAAAATTGCTATTTAGCAAAAATTTTTTAAGACCAAAATTTTATGAGTTAATTAGATAATTGTCGAATTTGGGCGAATTCTTATGATTTTAGAATGTGATTTCCTTGGATTAGAAGGCTCCACTGTGACATAATGAAGGAAAAGCTAGTCAAAAATAGGTGTACCTACTAATATGACGTAGTTTAGTAGAGGTGAGGTGGCTCTGAAAGAGTCAAGGTCGTTCGGTCAGGGAAACCCCTTGATAGAGTAATAAATAGTTATACTATAAAGCCGCGTATTCAACGGGAAAAAGTTCGAGCCTGTGACATTATGATGTGATGTCTACGGGTCGCCAGACTTGTCGAACAGATCTTGTCCTACAAACATTTTGATAGAAAAGCATGTCATGAAAATTTCATGTCGCGCTAAGAACTTGGAATGAATCTCAGAGGGAGGTTACACGGTCAGTATTTCATCAGTCTGGTCATGTATATTTGATTTGAAGGGAAACTGACTCGAGATTGTCCCGACTAACATGGTGCTTCAGTATATCAGTTTCCCTTCAAATCAAATAAACATGACCAGACTGATTGACCAGAATGACGAAATACTGAACATTTAACCTCCCTCTTACGACATGTGTTCCGCGAATTAGTTGCCAACTGAATACGCGCCTTAGGTCCGTCACGCACATACGGAATTGTGAATCAGGATTACGATTTTGTATGGAAATCCTATATAAAATCACAATACTGATTCGGAATTCCGGATTGCAATTCCATCTGTGTGTGGCAGACCTTAGAAATAACATAAAAATTATACCACTAACTTGGTACAGTCAGATGTGTCAAATTGTCAATCAATTATCATTCTTGGTAAGCCCATTTATCCATTATATCAAGCTACTGCACAAAAAGAACAGAATAAATGATTTTCATACTTGTGTATCACTATTAACATCACAGACCTTTACCTGGCGCCACTCACCACTTTGCAGCTATCCACAGATGAACAGTCACTTCAACTCACTGGAGGATGTTGGAATGTAACGCAGCAGCCACAAATCTTGCATGACTCACACACTGCACTATCAGCCCTGCTATTTCTCTTGATAGAACAATTTGGATCACACCCAATCAGATGTTCATTCTTCCCAACATTTTAATCATAAAATGTGACTTTATTAGTGGTTGCAAATCTTCCAAATGTTTGTACTGTCATTCTTCTAGAATTCAAGTAAACACCTAAACAGCCTTATCCAAAATTAAAACATCCATCGCAATAACATACTTTTTATTTCTAAAGCCCTTCACACCACATCACAAAATTACACACATAGCTCTGTCAGCTTACTTCTATTAGTACAAACTTCTTTTTTAACTCATAAATTCTTAATACATTCATGTATCCTCTGTATAATGTTGTATCACATCACAATACATTTCTACATTTCATTACATACTTGGTACAATGTGAGTCAAGTAAGATGATAAATGCGCTTTGGCCCACATAATATTGAACTGTGCAAGCGAACAGAGCTGCGGGTGTCAAATGGGTGAAAATTCATTAATTAAAAAGACTACTTGATGAGCTGCATTTAAAATCTTAAATTGACTCGCACCATTAGTGATAATATAAAACATAAATATAACACTCTAACTTAAACTAGGTTACCACACAGACATTCCTGCTACAATGTGGAAGTGATGGCTCACCTCAAGTCTGGGACTTGTTATTCCATGTGCCAGAGCCCGCGCTGCCTGCCGTGCCAGACCCATTCCCTCCCCAGCTTCCTTGTCCGTTCGACCAATTTCCTTGGTTCCAATTGCCACTGCCACCGCCTTTGCCATTCCAGCCCTGATTACTCCCCCCTCCTTGGTTCCATGATGGGGGAGGACCATTTTGTCCCCAATTCTGATTACTGTTCCAGTTTTTACCTGAATTGCCTTGTGGAGGTCCTTGCCAATTAGGACCAGAGTTGTTGGGACCGCCCAGGAATCCACCCCATCCGGCCTGGTTAAGAGCAGCTGCAACGAGGCTAATAGGCAAATTAAAGTTAGTAGGAGGTCCACCGTTGGGGTTAATTCCCAAGTTCTGCATATTCAAGGAATCAATATTACTGCTGGCTCCCCCGCTGTTACTTGTGCCACCTGAAGGCCCAGATCTATTTCCATCCCAATTGTTTGGTCCATAAGAGTCGTCCTTCCAATTTTGATTTGATTTGCTTTTAATCTTTGGTGCTGCACTAGACACAGATACTGAAGCTCCTTTGATGACATGATCCTCCCCACACAAGCTCTGCGCTACCTCAGGGTCAAGGAAAGTGACAAAACCGAATGCTCTGAATGGTCGAGGTACAAAAACATCTGTAACTTCTCCAAACTTTGAAAAATAATCTCTAAGGTCATCAGCGGTCATATCCTCAGTACATCTTCCTACGAACACTTTGCAGGGCATTTGTGGCACCACACCTTCTTTAGAGTTGGGAATGCGCACATCGACCCAGCGCCCGTCGATGTTGTGTCGCTGAGCGAGAGCTCTCATTTGTGATGCATAAGTAGCAAAGCGGATGAAACCAAAGCCTTTGAACGACCCATTTTTGTCCCTTTTTAACTGGACCATAACAACTTCACCAAACTGTTCAAAGTACTGTCTGATGGATTCCTCTGTAGACTTCCATGGTAAGCCCAGGCATATGAGGTCAGAGCATGTGAGTTTCTTCTCTAAGCGTTTTGTTTTGGCAGCCGAGTTTTCGGGCGATACGTCTTCCATCTTGCGCTTGTTTTCTTTGGGAAAAACGCAAACATAGAGATGCTTACCCCAGCCGACTTCGCCCGGTGGATGCAACTTGCCGTCGCTAAGGCGAATGCCTCGGACAGACTTGCTGTCGGGGTGGCGATACTTCAGCCCGCACGCCCCGGGGAACTGCGCTACGAGTGTGGACAGCAGCAGGGTGCCATCCAGTTCACAGGGAATTTCCACTGCGTTCCCATCGTCCTCGTCTTCGCTGACTCGAATATATTCAAATAGATCCATGTTGTCTTCACTTTTCACATTCATTGCATATCGTACTCTAATAAAAATTCCGCAGGACCACTGTTTTGGACTTGTCAAGACCAGAAGAAATAACAGGGAAGGAAATTTTATCCACGAGCGCAGAAGTTTCGTATCAAAAACAAAATGGCAGAATCAGTGTTGCCACCTTAGCCCTTATCAGCGTGACCACTTTTTTTTCAAAGAATCTACCTAAATGACTGCTGAAATCTACCAAAATCTACCAAGTCCTGTTTCAAATTCTACTTAAAATCTACCAACTAATATTTATGTCGTTCCAGATGGTTAAAACTCAATAAAAAACACGTTTTCAAACAAAAAATTGTCATTTTCACACTAACGCTCAACATTCCTCATGTTATTGTCGCATTTTTGTAAAAAAAAATCGGTTTTTATCACCTTGTAATGCTTCAATTTTCAAATAAATCTAAATAAGTATTATTGGTCGTCTGTATTTAGGCTTAAAGTTGGTACAGTTTTCTGTGTCTTATAAAAGCCCCCTTTTGTAAAAAAACAACATTAAGCGATAAGATTAATTTTGCTGTACACCACTAAAGCTTTATAGAAGTCCCAGAAAACGTTTTCTCAGCTATTTTTATTTCCAGCTTTGATTTTTTTTGCTTGAATCCTTCCATTTTTGATCAATTTTCGAATACCGAAATTCTACCAAAATCTACTAAACGATTTCCCACTACTAAATTACCGTTCTCTTTGCCCTAAATCTACCAAAAAAGTAGAAATCTACTAAAAGTGGTCACACTGGCCCTTATGGCAGTGCTGCCAGATGATAATCTGGCATTCTCCCCAAATCTCCCCCAAAATCCCCCCAAAATAGTAGTGTTTTGAGAAAAAACCTCCACCAACTGGAAAAATATTTATTTATCCAAATTCAGTCAAAAAAAATTAAATTAATTCAGCAATTGCTTCCATGACTGGATCAGCATCTCCACTTGCGTCGTCAGCATTTCCATACCTTTTCTCTGAGTTAAATCCAAAGAGTAATATAAGTATATGTTAAATCTCTAGAGCATCTTTGAAGTTGCTTTAAAATTAACACATCCTTCCGCATTGCATATCTTATGCTCCAAATGGATTCGGCCTCGTTGATGGCTAATCTTTTTTTTTTTTTTATTCGTAATGGGTTTGCGCTTGGCTTCATCTCACCGAGTGACACAAGCCTACGTCACAAAAAAATGGCCGCTAAACATGTTAAAAGGGTATGACGTAGGCTTGTGTTAGTCACGTGGTCAGTCACGTGGTCGGAAGAGAATACCATTTTTGAAAATCATACGAGCGACTTGGCAGTAGAAAGATGTATACTATCAGTTTAAAATAACAATGTGCATGACCTCGCCGCAAATGTGACGTCACTCAATCACACGAACTTCACTCGAGTCATTCAAATGATTATTTCCTTTAAGGTCAACACACACGGCCGCTATAATATGTTGCTGTACTCTTCTAACGCACGCAAATTGATATCGGTTCCTCTCACTCACACGTAGGAAAGAGACGCGCTTATGTAATTTGGCGTGCGTAAGAAGAGTACAGCAACATATTATAGCGCGTGTCTGTGACGACCGTTACATAGAGTCTATATTCCTTTGCAACCGAGTGAAGTTATCGAACGGCCCTTCAAGGTCATGCACATTGTTATTTTAAACTGATAGTAATCTCCATAGTAATTTTGACATTTTCCACTGCCAAGTAGCTCGTATGATTTTCAAAAATCGCACTTCAGAAGTGCGATTTTTGAAAATCTTACGAGCGACTTGGCAGTAGAAAGATGCATAATCTCCATAGTAATTTTGACACTTTCTACTGCCAAGTCGCTCGTAAGATTTTCAAAAATCGCACTTCAGGCGCAGTATATTGTATATTATTGTACTAGGCGTTCACTTCGAGTTGGCCGCTCCCTCCCTTCCCGCTTCCCCACACCGCACTCCTAAAAGACCCTATTAAACGCAATTTTATAACCTTTAGCAACGCAACCACGTACGGTACGTCCGTCCCGGTCACTAGTATCGCTTTTAATTTGAAATTTTTATTTGCTTGTTATATTATTTTTTGTCGAGGGGACCACCTAATACAGGCTGAGAATTGCATTTGTGTGAGTGATCGCCAAAAGTAAGGTGAAGTGAAGTATGTGGGCGGCAGGGAAGCGGCGCGTGGCGGACGCGCCGCGCCTCATTGCTATAAACTAAACCGGTTTAAACCATGCGCGGGACGCGCCGCACCACAAGCCGATTGCCACTCTACACTATCGGTGTGCACTCACACAAATGCAATTCGCAGCTTAAGTTGATAGCACTGTACCGTTTACCTAGATTTCACTAGGTTTGGCAAAGAGTAATATAAGTATATTAGAAGGTTTGGTCTCTAAAGATTTTGCCTACGATTTTTACAATTTTCAAAAATGACCTTTTTGGTGTCGTTAATCTTGCCGTTAATGACGAACTCTGATCAGCATCTTTAAATACGTTTATTCAGGAAATACAACAATGATAAAATTATCTCTTAGGATTCGTCCGTCACAAGGAATAACAAAACAAGATCATACTAAATATGACAGAAGTAACTATAGAGCAAAACTCCCAATAGACAAGACGAAGTAGGTCCTAACCGAACGCCACACCACCCCCCCACGGAGAAGGAGGAACCGGGGAAAAGATAAATGAGGACCTAGGTGGTTTACATATCGATCACCTGCTTGAACCGTACTCTGCGGCCTGACCTGGTCACTACGGGAGCAGGCTCTGGAATGGGTTTTAATGGGATGGATGAGGGATGGGAATGAGGCTGCGACACATCTGGAGAGGCAGGAGATGTAGTTGCCGACGGTGTGGTTGACTCAAGATGTGCTGGTTTAACTCGGTCAATGCTTACTGCTACGTCCTTGCCTTTGATCTTCAGAGTGACCGTCTTGTCTGTCCTACATACGATCCTGTGCGGGCCGCTGTAAGGTGACTGCAATGACCGACGTACCGTATCGTCCCTTAAAAAGGCATGCGTCGCCGTAGGCCAGTCCTTAAAAATAAAGGCGCTAGGATTGGTGTGCCGTGACCCGGACGTTGGTCTCAATTTAGCCATTTTTGAGCGAAACCGGGTAACAAAGTCGGAGGGGTCTTCTAATTGAAGCGAACCCGGCCCCGTGAAAAATTCGCCTGGAAGACGCAGCGGCTCACCGTAAATCATCTCCGCGGCGGATGCCTTAATATCTTCTTTTAACGATGTCCGAATACCCAGAAGAACAATCGGCAAAGCGCTGATCCACGAATTGCCATGGCACATCAATGCTGCCTTTAAATGGCGATGTAATCGTTCTACCATGCCATTAGCCGCCGGGTGATAGCTGGTAGTCCGAATTCTTTGAGTGCCGCAGATCGACATTAAGCGACCGAAAAGGTTGGACTCAAACTGACGGCCCTGATCGGTTGTAACGGTTAACGGAACGCCAAATCGAGCGATCCATCCGTTGACAAATGTGTCCGCCACATCATCTGCTGTAGCTGAAGACATAGGCCACACCTCTGGCCACCTCGAGAAACGGTCAACGGCGGTCAGGCAAAAATTGTAACCTTTGTCCGTAGGGAGCGGACCGATGATGTCAATGTGCACGTGATGAAATCTTGCAGATGGATTTGCGAAATGCCCGAGCGGAGCATTAATGTGTCTGGTGACTTTGTTGCGTTGGCAAGGAATACACGTGCTTGCCCACATCTGGCAATCCTTCCTCATGCCAGGCCAGACGAAGCGATCTGACACCAGGCGAAGAGTAGCACGCACTCCAGGATGGCTAAGATTATGCAATTTTTCAAATACGGATTTTCTAAAGGGTGGTGTCAAATAGGGACGTGGCTTGCCCGTAGAGGTGTCGCAAATAACAGTGACGGTGGATCCTGGCACTGCAACCTTTTTGAGCGCCAAGGCTGTACCGTTAGAATCAGCCATTAGCAGGACCAGCTCATCATCCAGTTGTTGGGATCGTGCCAGCTCCTCAAAGTCCTCATAGAGCTGTATTGCTTCGACCCTGGACATCGTGTCTGCAACCACGTTATCGATCCCTTTTATGTGAACAATATCTGTTGTGAACTGTGAAATGAAGGATAGCTGATTAAGCTGAGAAGGGGGAAGCTTTTCACGCCGCTGGGAGAAAGCATAAATAAGAGGCTTATGATCCGTATATATAGTGGCATGTTGTGCCTCCAATATATGCCGGAAATGCTGGACCGCCTCGTATACTCCCAACAGCTCCCTATAATATGCTGGCCATAACGTCTGACGAGCGGGCAGTTTCTTGCTAAAAAAGGCTAATGGTTGCCAACCGCCAGATACTTTCTGCTGTAGGGCTGCTCCGATATGTGTGCTGGATGCGTCAGTGAAAAGGCCCAGTGGTGCATCAGGTACCGGATGTGCAAGTAAAGTGACTTGCGAAAGACTCTCTTTACATCGGACGAATGCTTGTTCTAACTCCGGCGTCCATGGTACTGGTTTGGCTCCTTTTAGCTGTGTGTTTGCAAGGACGTCGATCAAGGGAGCTTGGTGTTCGGCAGCCCTGGGTAAGAAACGTCTATAATAGTTTATCATCCCCATAAACCGACGAAGTCCTTGTGCTGTTTTAGGTTGTGGGAAATCCCTGATCGCCTCAATACGCTCTGATGGTGGTTTGGTTCCTGCCGCAGAGATGCGATATCCCAAAAATGTAACTTCTTCCACGCCAAACATGCACTTTTTGCGGTTCACCACAATGCCGTACTCCGATAGGCGTTTAAAAAGTTTTCGTAAGTGCTCTGCGTGTTGCGTGGCGTCCCGTGAGTAGACGAGGATGTCATCAACGTATGGGAAACAAAAATTCAAACCTCGCGTGACCTCATCTATAAACCGTTGGAAGGTCTGGCCGGCGTTTCGAAGCCCAAAGGTCATAAATGGGAATTCGAAGAGGCCAAACGGGGTGGTTATAGCTGTCTTACAAACGTCGTCCGGAAAAACTGGGATTTGCTGATAAGCTTTGACGAGGTCAATTGTACTAAAAATGGTGGCACCAACAAGGCTATGAGCAAAATCTCCGATATGTCTCACTGGATAACGATCCGGAATGGTACGAGCATTTAACGCGCGATAATCGCCACATGGTCTCCAGGTTAAGTCTTTCTTCGGAACTAGGTGCAACGGCGATGACCAAGGGCTGTCGGAAGGTCGGGCTGTACCTGCAAGTAGCATATCGGAAAATTCCTGCTGTGCGATGCGAAGCTTCTCAGGGGCAAGGCGACGTGGCCGAGATATAACCGGCGGTCCACTCGTTGTTTTTATGAAATGGAGTGTATCGTGTTTAACTACGCGTGGTAGCCCGGGGGGTCGAGTGATCTCCGGAAATTCCAACAGAATTTTGGTAAACGGAGAATCGTATTCCGGGTTTAATACTGCCTTGACGCTAGGCTGCTCAGAAGGAGCTGCCTCTGCATGATTGACTAGGCCCGTCTTCCCATCTACTAACCGACTGCGTGCACAGTCGGGTAGCAGATTGTAATGGGCCAAAAAATCTGATCCTATGATTGGAACACTGACATCTGCTATAGTGAAATTCCAGCGAAAGTCTCGGCGGAGACCTAAATTTAAGGCAAGGCATAGCGTGCCGTACGTTTGAATATCACTCCCGTTAGCTGCCTTGAGGCTAAAATCTGCCGATTTGGGAAGGCCAGACACGGCGCTCTTCGGATAACAACATATGTCAGATCCGGTGTCTATTAAAAAACGTCGCTTGGTATTGACGTCGGTTACGAATATGCGGCGACCAGCTGTGTTATGTGGGGAACAGTCAGAGGTCGCCGTTACTGACTCCCCGCTGGGTTTTCCGGTTTCTTTCCGGTCCATTTGCAAGGCGACGTGCAATGCTGAGCCTTTTCCCCAAATTTCCGGTGGTACCAGCAGAGGTCAGAGCGGGACTCGGAGCGGGAACGAGATCGCGAACGATAGGCCTCACGGTCGTTATGCCTACCACGGCTACTCTGCAGTGCAGCTACCTGACAAGATAGCTCTTCTAAACGGCGAGTGATGGCTTGAAAGGAGGCATCCGAGGAAGATGTGCCGGCGGCGCAAATAGAAGGCTGGCCTGGTGAGACCTCGATGATGCGGTCCGCTAATGCGGCGACGCTATCTAAAGGTAGTTCTGGCTGGACAGTAAGTATGGCTTGTATGTGCTGTGGTATTCTCCGCATCCATAATTGTCGCAAAATAACTTCGCTGCGAAGACTAGGACCGGCCAAAGAACGCAGGTGACGCAGGAACTGCGACGGCTTACGTTCTCCCAGTTCTTCGTCACCCAATAATTTGTTTAGCCGCTGCTCCTCCGATACGGAGAGCCTGCGGATCAATTCGGCCTTCAGGAAATCGTACATTTTGTCCTTTGGAGTGTTGGCTAGAATGTCCTCTATGTTTGCAGCCTGATCGTCGGTAAGGTTACTTACGATGTAATTATATTTGGTACGGTCAGCAGTAATGTTAGCTATTTCGAAATTTGCCTCTACTTGGGCGAACCACACCGCCGGACGGTCAGACCAAAATGGAGGAAGTTTGACAGCGATCCCATGAACCATGCCCGTCGGTGCCAAATGATAGGCTGCAGGGGTGTTCCCTGCGCTTGTCTGTGGGGGAGTGGCATCTTTGAATTCATCCATTTTAATAAAAAACTCTTATGATAATAACAAGGTAATTAAAAAAAAAACTACAGCCAATGATATAGTACGACACAAGTTAGAGCTACAACAAATATTGTTATAAAAACAGTAGGGTATTTGGCTACGTACTTAAAAAGAGAAATAAGGAAAATGTTCATAATATAAAAACTTTCACTTCGACTCACGCACTCACTCCGGATTAGTGTAGGTAATGCTCGTAAGGCGGCTTCGACAACCCGCACTCGCTGTGTCGGTGTGTGAGAGTTCGCGTTGTTCGCGGCCCGGCGAGTTTTAGCAAAGTTTGTTTCAGCCCCGGACGTTTCTTGGTTAAATTTCGTCGTAGGTGCAGCCGCACTAGATCAGTGAATCAGGACAGTCCAGATGTAATGGCTGCGAAAGAGAGCCAGGGACTCGACCTGGTCGAGAACGGCCCGGCCCGGAACTAGGAGTGGGTGCTCTACCCTACCGCTGTTTGGAAGCTGCTATGTTCTATGTCGAGGGTCACCACTTTGGTGTCGTTAATCTTGCCGTTAATGACGAACTCTGATCAGCATCTTTAAATACGTTTATTCAGGAAATACAACAATGATAAAATTATCTCTTAGGATTCGTCCGTCACAAGGAATAACAAAACAAGATCATACTAAATATGACAGAAGTAACTATAGAGCAAAACTCCCAATAGACAAGACGAAGTAGGTCCTAACCGAACGCCACACCTTCATTTCTATCTCAAATCATTCAAAAAAAATCATTTTTGAACCGTTAGGTACTATTTACTTAACAGCAAATAACGTCGGCCACAATCCATGCTTTTTCTTTATTTTTGCCTGTATTCCTAATCAATCTATTCATCAATATGCATCATTTAATATCTTTTTACATTTCTAACTTTGAGTAATACTCAAAGATTTCTACTAAAGGATAAAGTTTCTTATGCTGTGTTTTTGTGGGCTGAATAACCACTATTACCACTTGACACTGCATAGTATTATCTATAAAGTAACATCTTAAATAAATAAAAAAGGTAAAAATGAAATACTAAAGCAGCGATTACACTTGCAGTTGGTCGGGCCCGATTTCAGCATACATTGCCGGGTTTGTTCTCTCTATTTTAAAGTACCTATAGCGATCAAATCAAAGCAAACAATGTATGTCAAAATCGGCCCTAAATGTTGGGTAATGTAATCGCTGCTTAAGATCGTTGATGGTTGGAACAAGGGTTCTGACTACTCCAAAGAGGAGTACGGTCGTCCGTGAGTGTACAAATGCCCTAAGTAAAATTATTATCCCAAAAAATACCCTAAATATTTCATATTTACCCTAAAAATTAGTCGAGGGCTCCTATTTTACCCTTCATCATATCAGCCGATAGACGTCCACTGCTGAACATAGGCCTCCCAAAATGGGGGGGATTTGCCATAATCACCACGCTTGGCAGGCGGGTTGGCGATATCAGTTGAATTGAATGTGTGTACTCAGAGGATTCTGCTGCCCATCCTTCGGTAGATCCCTTAGTCGCCTTTTACGACACCCACGGGAGGAAATGGGGTGGTGCTATTCTTAGCCGACACCACACGGACATTTACCCTTAATTTAGGGTAAAATACCCTAAGTGGCAACACTGACAAATTCAGTGCTGCCAGCAAAGATTCAAAGGCGGCTATTACACGATCAATACCAAAGAATCAATCCAGCATGGGTAGCATGCTACCGTGATACAGCGCTATCACACCTTCGCTCTCTTTCTATTTCCGCGCGAACGAACGAGATAAAAGACGTGATACAGCCGTATCACGTGTAGCATGCTACGGCTTAGCCTTTTGTTTTGGTTTTCTGGAGGATCGATAGATGGCGCTACGCTACGGTCTGCGTGAATAAAGTTCAAAGGGGTTATACCAGGCGGAGGACATTTGCCTTTTGGTGGTTTTTCCGATTCAGTTTGCATAGAATGTGCTGCCATCTGTTAAATATATCTTTTACTATGAAAAAAAAAGATTATATTGTCTATGTCAATGTCAAATTGACAAATTTACAAAATGGCGACCCACCTTGCATAATGTGCGTGTTGTTTGTTATTTTTGTTCAATTTTGTGCCGATTTAGTGATGTTCTGGAGTTTCAGTTGTTCTCTTACCAATGTACAGATTATAGGAATAGTAAGGATACTGGAATTTCACTCGATCGGTGCGGGATTGAACGAAAACTAGCATTCAAACAACGGTATGAGTATATAAGTATATATATAAGTAGGTATGTATAGTATAGGTAGAATTATTTTCAGAGAAACACAGATGGCGCTAGCTAGCCTTCAATTTGACATAAGGTGGATGCATAATGTTGCCACGAGTGGGTTCTCTTTTCTAATATACTTATATTACTCTTTGGGTTATACCTAAACTTTTTTTTTATTTTTTTTCTAATTTTTATAATTTCGCGCGGCCAACCTTAAGACATTGCATATCGATAGAACACGTCATTACAAACATACTTAATATTTGGCAAAATCTCCTAGCCTGCTGTTTTAAGCTAGATATTTGACTTTAAAAGTTTTAATTTTTCAAGACTCCTAGTGGCTTTATTTCTCATCTGTTCGAGATGAGACTTGGTATTTGCATAGTAGAGGTATAAATCTGTAGTTAACTACTTTCAGGGTTGGAACATATCTCCAATATTTTTTTTGTTTTTTCGATTTTTTATCATTTCACTTGGCCAACATTAAGACTTTGCATATCGATAGAACACGTCATTACAAACATACTTTTTTATTTGGCAAAATCTCCTAGCCTGCTGTTTTAAGCTAGATATTCGACTTTAAAAGTTTTAATTTTTCAAGACTCCTAGGGGCTTTATTTCTTACCTGATCGAGATGAGACCTGGTATTTGCATAGCAGAGGTGTAAATCTGTAGTTACCTACTAAGAATTTATGAAATAAATTATCCTAAAAATAAAAATCATTAGATTATAAAATAGATAATACGACGAAACTGGAAGTTGTAAAAAAAAAACAAAAGCGGGGAGGGAGAAACTGCAAGGCGTGGGCAAAGCATATATAAAAATAATAGTAAGCGCGCTTCTAAGAAACCGCGCGACACGCTGGCGATGCGGCAAGATGGTGGCTATGCTAAGGGTTGTTACAATAACGTTCAGAGGAAATGGAATAAAATATAAGACAATCAATATGAAATAAGTTTAATCATTTAATATTTTATTAATTGGTAGTGATCCTAATATCAACCTAGGTATTTATTTTCGTTATGAATAGAGATCAGATAATCCGATGTTTATAAATATGCCGCCGGTGAAGTTTAGGTAAACCTAAACCAGTCTGTCAACTCTGACAGCATTCCATAAGTTGACAAAAGTGTCAGAGTTGTTCAAATGTCCAAGTTCTACGATAGTTTAGCAATCCCGAGACCTAAGAACGGTCCTGGGATTGTAACATAAAATCAATTAATTGAGGTGTCTGCATTATTCTTTTGAAAAATTAACTTTCGTTAAATATGCATCCGGATATCCGATCTCTAGTTATGGACTATTATTTAAGTTTTTGATTCAAAGTTTTTGAAGAAAACACATTATTTTTCAATTTATGACACGTGTTATTTAAAAAAAATAATTGAGTAGTGCCGTAGCTTACCAATTTATAGTATTACTTACCTGTAATTTAAAGCGGTATCTCCAGGAAAAACAACACAGTTTCAAATCGTGTCAAAAATGCTTTAAACCACTTTAGTTCCAGCAAATCTTAATTTTTATACGATATGAAATCACACCCGTACACAATGCCATAATTATATATTCCGTGACAATACAAACAATTCGAAATATTGCAGTACGTGTGCGCTCTCGAGTATAACATTTGACAATAAGAAAACAACTTGACCAAGTCAAATCAGTTGGCCAAGTTGTCAGAGCTATTTACGTTGTAAGAGTTGTTCATGTTGACCGAGTTGTTTATTTTGTCCGAGTTGTCCAAGTCGACCAAGTTGTTCAATCTAGTGTTTACTACTTACGAGGACCAGTAGGAAAAAACGGTGCGGCGGCCCGATTTTTTTAATTTACTTTATTCAGAAAGGCATAGGTATCCATCAATATTATGTTTGGAAAGAGGGAAGTTTAGATAAATATGCATCCGATTATCTGATCTCTATTCATAGCAAAAATAAATACCTAGGTAGATATTAGGATCACTACCAATTATTAAAATATTAAATGATTAAACTTATTTCATATTGATTGTCTTATATTTTATTCCATTTCCGGCCATGGCCGTCATCTTGCAAACACCAAGTTTCATCTCGAACAGAAGTGCGATTTTTGAAAATCATACGAGTGACTTGGCAGTAGAAAGATGCATAATCTCCATAGTAATTTTGACATTTTCTACTGCCAAGTCGCTCGTATGATTTTCAAAAATCGCACCTCAGATGAGAAATAAAGCCCCTAGAAGTGCGATTTTTGAAAATCATACGTGCGACTTTTCAGTAGAAAATGTCAAAATTACTTTTTATTTACTCAATTCGCTGTTAGGATACGCGCGCAGGCAGCGTGGGCCGGGACGCACTCCTCCCGGCCCCCGCACGTCCCGCACGATTGGCCTGCCGCGACCGCCGCTGCTTCTTAGTTCTTAACACTATGCTTAGGCCTACGTGTTGTCCGTCCGTCTGTCCGTCTACGTCTGTCCGTCTACGTCTGTCCTACATATTTAGGGCTGTAACTTTTGAACCATAAGAGCTAGATAGTTGAAATTTTCACAAAATGTGCGTTATTACGTCGGATTTGGTAACAAATAATAAAAATGTAAAAAAGTTAAAAATTAAGAGGAGGTCCTGTCCTGGTCCTCATACAAGAAACTAGTTTTATTCAACGTTTTTTTCTTCTCCCTCTATCGTAAAAACGGTAATACATACAAGCTTGAAACTTGGTGTGATTATAAAGCAAACTCTACAGTACCTATATTAAAAAACGGCGAAGAGCGAGTCGGTCTCGTGCTAAAAGCTGCTGGAGAAACAAGAATTGTGTATAGGTCAGTAAGTTTAACTGTTGTGAGGTGGTTTGGTACTGTGTTTGGTACGGAGGTCGTCCTTCATATTCAGTTCCTTCATATCATATTTCAGGAGTGCGACTTTTGAAAGTCAAATCAGCAGTAGGTATAAAGATGCGTACCTCCACAGTATTTTTGCTGAAGTTTGCGAATGAGACTCAAAAATCGCACTCTTGAAGTATGATTTTTTAATGCCAAATCATCAGCGTAAGCGAAAAATTCTTCGTCTATGCAAATCAGCAATAGATAGATGCACGTCTCCATAGTAATTTTGACATTTTCAACTGCTGAGTTCAAAGAATGAGTTTCAAAAATCGCACTCTAGGCGTTTTTTAGTGTTCTTCCAGGAGTGCGATTTTTGAATCTCATTCGCTGAATTCGGAAGTTGAAAATGTCAAAATTACTATGGAGATACGCATCTTTCTACTGCTGATTTGATTTTCAAAAATCATACTTCAGGAGTGCGATTTTTGAAAGTCAAATCAGCAGTAGAAAGATGCGTATCTTCAGAGTAATTTTGACATTTTCAACTGCTGAACTCAGCGAATGAGATTCAAAAATCGCACTCCTGGAGTGCGATTTTTGAATCTCATACGTTGGACTCAGCAGTTGAAAATGTATGGAGATACGCATATTTCTACTGCTGATTTGAAATAAAAAAATCGTACTCCAGGAGTGCGATTTTTTGAATCTCATTCGCTGAGTTGAGCAGTTGAAAATGTCAAAATTACTGTGGAGATAGGTATGCATATTTCTACTGCTGATTTGACTTTCAAAAATCGCACTCCTGAAGTATGATTTTTGAAAGTCAAATCAGCAGTAGAAAGTTGCATATCTCCATAGTAATTTTGACATTTTCAACTGCTGAACTCAGCGAATGAGATTCAAAAATCGTACTCCTGCACTGTTTAATAAGTTCTAGCACGGTAGGTACTATGCTGGTGCATGCACAGATGCAGCTGAAGCACCCGTGTCAATCAATAGATCAATACAAAGCTCTCGAGATCGTTGGAGCTCGCTTTAACCTAAGTATAGGTACCATTTTCAGCAGGCGCGGAATCAGCCTTCGAAATAGGTTGAGGGCATGGCTACCTGAAAATCGGCCACGTGCGAGTTGAACTACGGACTCGCTCACGATCATTGCATTTCTACTAAAGACATACATACATACATAAACTCACGACCGCGATCTCTTTAGGGTGGTCAGAAACATTGCTACAACTATAGGGTGAAATTGATATCATTAGCATCCTTTTCCTTAGTTACAGAATATCTCTGACTACCCCCTCGGGGAATATAGTCGTGAGCATATGCTATGCTATGCTAGCATCCTTTTAAAATAAGAGTCTGTCTAACCATCAAACTGAACAACTTTTACTATGGGGGTAAACCGATCTGAAGTGCGATTTTTGAAAATCATACGAGCGACTTGGCAGTAGAAAATGTCAAAATTACTATGGAGATTATGCATCTTTCTCTGCCAATTCGCTCGTATGATTTTCAAAAATCGCACTTCGGAGCAAAAAAAAAATCTGCTGTTCCATACTAAACTGCAGTGTCAACTCAAATGTTCAACTATATGCAAGAGCAGATATTTTTTTGCTCCGATTTGTTTGCTCCCATAGTAAAAATTGTTCAGTTTGATGGGTAGACTCTTAGTTTAAAAGGATGCTAATGATATCAATTTCACCCTGTATAACTTTCTGTTTAAGAATATTGTTGTAGCAATGCTTACATTAGCAATTTTTTCAGGATGAAATGACGTGTCAAGTGGTGAGAGTTGGCTAGCATATCGACCACATCAACAGTGCATTAAGAAACCTTTTAAAGGAGACGTTTACAAAATTGATTGTTTGCACATCAAAATCACATCTACAGGGTGTAACAAAATACCCTAGTAATACTTAAGGGGGAGCTTCAGACCATCAAACTGAACAACTTTCACTATAGAGCCAACACTGAGAAAAAATAAAAAAATCTGCTGTCCCATACATTTGAGTCGAGCCGATACTGCAGTTTTGTATGGGACAGCTGATTTTTATTTCGCGATTTCGAAGTTGGCTTCATAGTGAAAGTTTTTCAGTTTCATGGTCTGAAGCTCCCCCTTAAGTACTACTAGGGTTAGGGTGTTTTGTTACACCCTGTATACACTTTAACTACTAAACCGATTTTGATGAAACTTTTATAGCTCTCTTGTGAAAGCCTCTCGGTCGACCTCGATTAGGGTTTGTGGGCATGCCCATCGTGACCACAACGCAACGGTGGATCCGCGCCTGCCATTTTGTGGAAATGTGGAAAGCTAAAGCTAAATGTCGCTGATGATTAGTGATGATCTAGCGCAGCGCCACCACTGCTTAGATAAAGCGATGAATCCTAGATCCAATATCCATAAACCAGCGATAAACATTGTTAACCGGTCGCACATCCTGTCCATCTGTGGTTCACCTTGATATTTGACTTTTTACCATTTGCAAATACTTTAAATATTTTAAAATGGCAGTGTTTATTTTTGAAAGAATTATTAGTTTTAAATTATAGATTAACCACCACGGATCGATCCGTGTTAACCACACGGAAATACCAAGGAGTGCGATTTTTGAATCTCATTCGCTGAGTTCAGCAGTTGAAAATGTCAAAATTACTGTGGAGATATGCATCTTTCTACTGCTGATTTGACTTTCAAAAATCATACTTCAGGAGTGCGATTTTTGAAAGTCAAATCAGCAGTAGAAAGATGCGTATCTCCATAATACTTTTGAAATTTTCAACTGCTGAACTCAGCGAATGAGCTTCAAAATTTGCACTCCTGTGTAGCATGCCACCCCCGAGAAAACGATAAAAATCGAGATGTGCCTCCATCTTTATTATTGTACGTATGCAAGAAAGGGCGCGCATGACGTTTTTCTCGTTTAAACGCTTTGTCGTGGATGGCATGCTAGCCGTGCTGGTCCTGTAAGACTTTCTCTCCTAAGTACCTATATATAATGAAACTCTTTTTTTATCGTCGTGCGACCAACGAATGGACCAAAATTCTTCTGTTATTCCTTTTTTCGCTTCCTTTCTTCTTCTTTACAAGTAAAAAGAAGGTAGTAGGTAGGTTCCATAAGTTTCTCTGATGCAGCCTACCTGAAGTGCGATTTTTGAAAATCATACGAGCGACTTGGCAGCAAGGGCGGATCCAGGGGGGGGGGGGGGCCAGGGGGCCATGGCCCCCCCACGGACCTCTGCGGATTGCATTGAATTTCGAGGCTGAGTAATGACGGCACTTTACTAGGGCATAGATTGATTGAGCTCTGTCCATAACCTATTCGTAGAGCGGAGAAAATTAGAGCTCGCTTCGCTCACTCTATGTTTCTGTTTTAATTATTGTACCTGTGTAGGTACAATAATTAAAACAAGGCTGTGGCCAGAAATCTTTAGGATTATACACATAATATAATCCTAAAGATTTAACAGCAAGCCGGGGAACACGCTCCCGGGCGGCAGGTTTAAAATATTGCATCGACTTGAGAATTTTGCAAAAAAATCTCGTGCTCGCTTCGCTTGCTCCTGATTTCGTATATTGCAGTGACGAAATCTCGAGCTTGCTCGCTCTTGGTTTAAGATCGTATTGCAGTCATCCCATTATATTGCAGTGAAATCTCGAGCTCGCTTCGCTCGCTCTTGGTTTTACATCTTATTGCAGTCATCTCATTATATTTCAGTGAAATATCGAGCTCGCTTCGCTCGCTCTTGGTTTTAGATATTATTGCAGTCATCTCATTATATTTCAGTGAAATATCGAGCTCGCTTCGCTCGCTCTTGGTTTTTTTGTTGTATTGAAATTACCTATCGCAGAATTCGATCATATTGCGAATTTCTGACTCGACCTTATCATATTGCAGTAAAATCTCGAGCTCGCTTCGCTCGCTCTTGGTTTTAGATCTTAATGCAGTCATCTCATTATATTGCAGTGACGAAATCTGAGCTTGTTTCGCTCGCTCTTGGTTTAAGATCGTATTGCAGTCGTCTCATTATATTGCAGTGAAATTTCGAGCTCGCTTCGCTCGCTCTTGGTTTTAGATATTATTGCAGTCATCTCATTATATTTCAGTGAAATATCGAACTCGCTTCGCTCGCTCTTGGTTTTTTTGTTGTATTGAAATTACCTATCGCAGAATTCGATCATATTGCGAATTTCTGACTCGACCTAATCATATTACTGTAAAATCTCGAGCTCGCTTGGCTCGCTCTTGGTTTTAGATCTCATTGAAGTCATCTCATTATATTGCTGTGACGAAATCTGAGCTTGCTTCGCTCGCTCTCGGTTTAAGATCGTATTGCAGTCATCTCATTATACTGCAGTGAAATCTCGAGCTCGCTTCGCTCGCTCTTGCTTTTAGATCTTATTGCAGTCATCTCATTATATTTCAGTGAAATATTGCGAATTTCTGACTCGACCTAATCCTATTGCAGTAAAATCTCGAGCTCGCTTCGCTCGCTCTATGTTAAATGTTTTATCGCAACCACTCAACCTGGACCTGGCCTCCCTAAGAAAAAATTATTGCTACACTCTTGTAGAGGAGGCCCGGCGCCTTAATCTCATTGTTTTTGCCCTGCCTCGGAAAAATCGTAGATCCGGGGCTGATTGTTTTAGTTTTCTATGTATGTATACAAGACGTCTCGGGTCTGTGTCTCTAACTTAATTTTTTTATATCTTAATACGTGGCCTGAGTCGGCCGAGGGCCCCCCCACTATGAAATCCTGGATCCGCCCTTGCTTGGCAGTAGAAAATGTCAAAATTACTATGGAGATTATGCATCTTTCTACTGCCAAGTCGCTCGTATGATTTTGAAAAATCGCACTACTGCGCAGCAGTTGACAAGCACGCGAAATTATATTGACCAAACAGGATGTGCCGCCTTTCTTTGCACCTTGATTACTAAACGACTTCGGGTTTTGTCGGGGACTCTGCGGAAACGAAGATTGACGAGGGTAATTTTTTCATGGTCGTACATACCTAGTAAATATTGAAGCAAGTGCTCTCAGATTTTTAGGGTTCCGTACCCAAAGGGTGAAAACGGGACCCTATTACTAATACTAAGCCTACGTTGTCCGTCCGTCCGTCTGTCCTACCTATTTAGGGCTGTAACTTTTGAACCGTGAATAGCTAGATTGGGTAGTTGAAATTTTCTCAGATTGAAGAGAAGAGAGAAGAGAATTGCGGCGGATTTGTCAACAAATAATAAAAATATCAAAAAGTAAAAAATTAAGGGGGTTCTCAACAAGAAACTAGTTTTTATCAACGTTCTTTCTTCACGCTCTATCGTAAAAACGGTAATACATAAAAGCGTCAAACTTAGTGTGATTATAGAGCAAACTCTACAGAATAACAACAAATACTAAAATCCGGCCAAGTGTGAGTCGGTCTCGCGCTAAAGGTCCCGGACAAAAAAAGTTTTTTTCTATGTTAATAATGTTGTGTTCTGTGGTGGTGTGGTACGGAACCCTCGGTGCGCGAGTAGCCCGACTCGCACTTGACCGGTTTTATTCAGATATGATAATGATAAACTTGCATCTTTGTGTTAAAAATATCAAAACAGTAGGTATCAAACTATGGTATTATCATAATGTCTAGGACGATATCTACTAAGATATGATTATATCTGATTTATTTATCACCTAACTAACTTTAGAAACCGATTTCAACGTAGATAAAATGGCGTAATTTGAACCTATGGAACACCCATTGTGTATCTTTAAAAAGAAAATTTTGAAATTGTTTTGTCCAACTGTCCAACCACAGATTATTTAATAGTTACTACGTCCAACTCAAACCGAAAATTTTTACTTTCGACTCTTTTTTCGATAACTTGTTTGAATGCTGTGTGTGTAGGTAGGTATTATTTATTATCTAATAATATTGACGGTGGAAATTTCAAATGTCGTAAGGGACAAACCCCTACTTTTGAGTGGAGCCAAAAAACAAAACTTTGCGGCAAGAAAAATCATAACTTCTTCATTTTTTTTTCCTATTAGGATGATTTTCAGATTTCTTCATCTACAGCAGACTATTGATCAAACCTCGATTATCACAATAGTTTAGAAGATAGTGAATAGAATTTTTGAAGAGATGTCCGTTACGACGACGTGGCATAAACGGCGATTTATAAAAAATCTACTTTACACCCTACCATACCCTACCCTTAGTCACAATCATTTTGTCGTAACTGCCTGCCAGCCTTGTCCTCTCCTATAATTGAATGTTGTAAATAGCTATTATAACAATTTTAAATGAAGTTAAAATAAAAATGTTCGATCCAATCCCAGGTCGCCAAAAAGATGATAATTATTCCTAGGATGCACTATATTTATTTTCACAATCGAAACTTTTTCAACGACGTAACGGACACGTGTTCCAAAATTATATTGTTTAGGGATACTATCTTCTAAACTATTAAGTATCCTAAGCGAGATTTGTATAGGAAATATTACCAGGTTTAATTGGTACCTGAATAAATCTTTTCGATTATGAATTATAGATTCCGAGAACTAAGCGATAAACTGAAAAAAAGTCCTGGATTTTCAAGTATTTAACACATTCGCGGACAGTGAACGAGGCACAATAGAACTTTTATTGTCATCACTGCTATAGCTGGTCACTGTCCGCGAATGTGTTAACAATGATCCGAAAGGCTTTCGAGGTGGAAAACTTGGATTTGTGATTACCATGTCCTCACTACCAATACCAACATATAAAAAAACAGCACTAGGTACCTCATTTGATGTAGGGTAACCCCTTCTAAACTATTATAAAACTGTAACAGAAGTGTGTCTGTACATTGAAGATATTTACAAAATAAAACCGGTCAAGTGCGAGTCTGGCTACTCGCGCACCGAGGGTTCCGTACAACACCACCACAGAACACAACTTTATTAACTTAGAAAAAAAAACTTTTTTGTCTGGGACCTTTAGCGCAAGACCGACTCAAACTTGGCCGATTTTTAGTATTTGTTGTTATTTTGTAGAGTTTGCTCTATAATCACACTAAGTTTGACGCTTGCATGTATTACCGTTTTTATGATAGAGCGTGAAGAAAAAACATTTATAAAAACTAGTTTCTTGTTGAAAACCCCCCTTAAGGGGCGTCCGCCCGGTTTTGAGTAACTTTGTAACCATTTTACATACATACATACATACATTAACTATGGCACTTATTAAGCAGAAAACAAAACTGAACAATCTACAGGATATGAGAAGTGATGTGGTTTTTCTCGAAATCTTTTTTAATTAATAAAACTGAAGAAAAACGACTCCAAAGTCACCTCTTTTTTTCCAGTTGTAACCGTTTTAATCTTACATTGTTGATCAGAACAATATGAAAATTTACAATATTCTTCACAATACAATATAAAATGATGTGGTTTTGTAATTTTTTGAAAATTCATATAAAATCATACAGGTTTTCGAAGAAAACGGAAAATTCTGACCGGAGCCGCGCAATTGAAGCGGGATGGCTAATTGCAAAAGTTTGCTTGTAAGAAAGAGAGCCTTGCAGATGGGAGGAGTAGCCTTAATGTTTAAACTTTCTGCCATTTTTATTATTTGTTAACAAATCCGCCGCAATAACGCATAATCTGAGAAAATTTCAACTATCTAGCTATTACGGTTCAAAAATTACAGCCCTAAATAGGTAGGACGGACGGACGGACGGACGGACAGACAACGTAGGCTTAGTAATAGGGTCCCGTTTTCACCCTTTGGGTACGGAACCCTAAAAAAGATTACGATATGGTTTTCAGATGTCCTTGAATCCTTGATTCCAAATCACAAATTTTTGGATTTTTTGTCTGTTTGTTTGTTTGATCGAGCATCACGAAAAAACTACTGAACCGATGTTGATGAAAATTTTATTTTGATAGCTTATGATCTGACTAATCTGGTATATATTTTATGCGGACGAAGTCGCGGGTAAATGCTCGTATTCTATATTCGGATACACCCGTTCTTGTTCGTAGGATACAGCTAGGAGTGAGGAAACTAAAAAAATTTGTTCGAGTGGAGTCACGATTTGGACCACCCTGTTAACAGGGTTAACCCACAAAGGATAAAACTTCGAGCAAAGGTCAGTCAACAAGCTCTACTATAGTTCTTTACATTTTATTTAAATAAGTAGGAAGAGCCATAATATTATTATTGTGGCAATATGCAAGAAGACATTCGAATAACACAGCAAAGTCAAACAGGGCGCCAAATGTCACAAGATAAACTTTCAATCTCAACGGCATTCAAACAGAGTCATCCGACAAGTTTCGCTCGTCAAACCACTTAAATATTACCTCACTTCTTGTAACTTACCTAAAACCTTCTTAAGAGGATAGGCGGGTACCGTTTTTTCCATACGTTTCCTCCCTGGATAATGACAATAGAGCAACAAATTTTTTACCCTACAATCTATGTTACCTCTGCTATGTTTTGCTTTTTTGCATTAATTATAATTACTGTAAGAACAGGGACCTTCAAAATTCGAAAAAGACCAATGTTACCGCCCGCCCGTTTTCACACATCCAGCAAACAAATTAGACGAATATAAACAAAAAAAAGCAAAACATACAGACATAGCCAAAGTCTTTCTCATATTATTCTTGAAAGAATTATTGAAATCTGTTTAGTTTTGGAGGAGGAAACAGGGGAATACGAAATGCTGATTTCATCGATTTTATGTAGAGAAAATCGGTCCGAGCTGCAGTTGTCTCTTTCGCACTTCAGTCGGCTGTATTGGTGAGGCGGATTGTACTTATTGATGAGGCGGATCGGATAAATACGTATACAGTCCGAAAAGTGACCTATTTTCCAAATTTCCATTTCAGCCCGCCTATCCTCTTAAATTGAAATGCATGACATACGTCTTACTTTATTGGGGTGCTTCAAACTATCAAACTGTGGGACCAACGATGAAATCTCGAAAGAATAAAATAAGCTGTTTCATAAAATAAGTATGATTAGTTTACCTGTAACTTTAGTAGAATTAGGTACCTTATATGTTTTTTTTTTGTCAGAACCGAAGTTCCACTTAGTTACGCCTATTCGTGATTCGACTGAGACGATATAAGACACTCCATATATCCCTATTCCTATATTATATGGGACCTATATCGAGAAGGAAAATTAATATCACTGAAAAATCACTAGAGGTACCATAATGACAATATACAGTACACAGGGTCCTTCTTAAATGCTGAGACTTTTTTAAGGGGATGATCAGACCGTCAAACTGAACAACTTTCTCTATGGCACAAACATCGAAATCGCGAAGAAAAAATCAGGTCTCCCATACAAAACTGCAAACCAACTCGAGCGAAACGTATGGGTCAGATGATTTTTTTTTTTGCGATTTCGATGTTGGTCCCATAGAGAAAGTTGTTCAGTTTGATGGTCTGATCATTCCCTTAAAAAAGTGTCAGCATATTAAGAAGGACCCTGTATAAACATAATGTTATAGGTATCTATGATCTTATATCGATCGATTGATGATCATCAATTTACAAAATATAGGGTAAGGGGAGGTATTTCCGTGATACACCAAACATTTTTTGTTATAACTCAAATAAGGATTAACTAATTTATATGGGATATTGTTTAAAGTTTTGTGCATATATTTTATCTTACTTTATGAAACACACAGTTTGATACTACATTCTTCACTCATAAATTTATAATCTTTTCTTGGTGATAAAGTGACATAGGTAAATTCGTGATAAGGTATGTCAATTTCGTGATAGTGGATAGGTAATATCGTGATAGACCAAACTCATAGGATTTCAACATAATAATTAATGAGAGAGGTTTTAAAAAAATTATATATATTCTACATAACCATTTGCTTATGAATCTTATATGTATTTCTACACAATCATAAAATTGAATATAGTATAGGTCATCTTCATCAGGAGCAATGTACAAGCATTAATGAAACGGTCGACAGCGATAGTTTGGATTGGATTTGGATTTCAGAATACATTGAGTTACCTACTAGAGGCGACACCCAGAAGACTACATTTGTAACACACGTTTAAGCTAATTGGCTCTCAACCTTACTTAGCATGTACCGGGCGTGTGCTGCACCGCGATGCCCCCAGTGCGCGCTCCGTACTGCTGATCGTAGTGGACAGTTTTTTTTCGCTTTGTCTGTTCTATACCTATACTAATTAATAAAAAAAAATATTCGATGTCTGAATATGCTACTTCACAATATACAGGGTGTTAGGGTAAAAAGTTGCACTACTTTAACGGCTGGTTGTACCCATGATACTGAACAACTTTCTCAAAGAAACCTAAAAGAAATTAACCAAAAAAAAAACTAGTTTCCATACTAAATGCAATCAGCTGATCGAACGTTTGTATGAAAAGATTTTTTTTTGCGAATTTACTATACGGTTCTTAGTGAAAGTTGTTCAGTATCATGGGTACAATCACCCCTTAAAGTAATGCAACTGTTTACCCTAACACCTTGTATACAACAAATCCAAACATATCATTTTTCTCAATTTCTTTCCTGATTTTTTATTTTCTTTTTTCTTTTATAGCTTTATTCTCTTCTTCTGTGTAGGTTCTTCAACTTTCGGTTCTTCTCTTGGCTTAGATGAGCCAGTGAAGTTGGTAAATAGTTAATGTCATGATAAAAAAAACTACGTCATTCAGGCATAGCATAGACTTCTTCTTCTTTCTCGTGTGAAGGTGATCACACTTTGTCCTTCCAATACTTGGCCACCTCTATTCCTCGAGGGGAAGCCTCTATTAGGTCCTGGAGGGAGCAAGACACAGGGCACAGGCTACACTGCGATAGATGTCGAGTGGTTTGCACCTGACCACACCCACACTCCACAGACGCATCGGCCGGCAATATGTCCCATCTCCTCAGATTATCTTTGGATCGACCAACTCCCGTTCGCAATCTATTGAGTGCCTTCCATGTCGCCCAATCTTCACGGCTTCCAGCAGAGATCTTTTCAGATGGTGTAATAAGGGATTCGCTGTCATTAATTCCTTGTTTCCATAGGTCAGTACGTGCATCCTGGGGTGTTATGCGGTCGAGAGCTGGATTAGTAATGAAGCATAGACTAAAATACAAGATTAAAGATGTATATAAGTCCATACAATCAAAATAACCCCTAAAATTTTACTTTAAGATGATTAAAATTAATTGACAAAATACCTCGACAAAATCTCAAAAAAAATTTGCAAAATCACTTAAAATTTTGCACACCTAACACAAGGATATTTGAATGAAAATTCTTGAAATCCAATGCACAATTTACGTCAATCTGTTCGTAAAACATTTAGCTATCAGTTTAATACCACATTCTGTAATATATTACTTATTTACTAATTAAAACTTCATTTCATTGTCTACCGTCGTCATTTGTCACAGATGATTGCGATTTTGCCCCTCGTTCTGAGAAAAAATCTCATAGCAAGCTTGTTTCAAAAGCTACTGAGCTGAGAATCATACTACTATCTCAAGCACACTTTAATGCATGTACATACGCGGTTTTGAAACAATCCCTTTACAGGAAAGGCCACGGCAGACGTTTAAAAAATTATCACGAAATTACCTATATCGCGATATAACCTCCCCTTACCCTACTTAGGTGTCAAGTACTTGCAAGTACTAAGGTACCTTTAAAAAATCATCTACTACTAAATTATTTGGTCCAATGTACAAACCTAAATAATCTAGGTATAAATTTAAGCAACTACCTAGTTACCTTACCTAATCTTTATTGCTTATTTTATTCATTCTAGAAATAGAAATGGAGAACATAACATCTAAAGGTAAATAGGTATACATAGTTTATTGCAAAGTAGCAGTATAGGTATTCCTAAATTATAACTTCAAGATAAATAAATATGAAGTAGGTACCTTAACTTGTATTTAAGCACCTATACCTATAGCTTAAATTACACTAAAAACTATAAACAAACGACTCTATTTTAGTCTTAGCTTCAAACAATTCGCAAAGAACTTTCATTTTCAGGTTGCGGAATAAATGCCTAGTTTAACTATCTATATTTGGCACGTGAAAGGTCAAAGACCAGTTTTGCAACGCTTACATTAGGTGTAGGAACAAAGGCAGGCTTGTTGGTATGGCACCCTTCACCGCGGCCCGGGCGTGCCGAGTGCAGCGGCCTGGCCAGCCAGGAAGCTGGTCCCAAGGCGAGCGTGCTCAGAGCTGCACTGCCGATGCCGCAAACCACACTTGCACTCTACGACATAACAGTTATAATAGTAGGTACTTAAGTACATACCTACAGCTTCTTATACTATGGTTTTAACTTGCATTGCATTCTCATCACATGAGAATGAGGGACCAGCGTCCTGGCTGGCCACTTCACAGGACCTATCCTGTGAAGTGAAAACCATTTCCTGTATTTTCGATTAGCGAGGAGCGTCGACCTACGTCGCCAAGTATTGTTATTGACAATCTTAGATGGAATAATAAATAAGAGAAAGGGAACGACCCCGATAGGTGTGGTAGAACCAAATGAAAGAGTGGCGTATCTGGTACCAGGATATGCGGCAGTTGAGTTGAAGTTGAAGAAGGTCACGCAGAACAGAATAGACTTGTTTGTATGGAGATTACAGATTTTTTCATCGTTGAGCCTGTCTATTTTTAACCCGCCCCGAACCAAACTGAAGAATGTTTATAACTCTTCTTCAACTATCGTTCATCAAATCGTAACCCCAGAACGGAAAAACCTACATTGGTTGGATTATGAATATGAACCAAATACCTACCTATGCCACATTCCTGGCCTGGGTAGGATATAATTTTCGATGGTCTTGTCATCGTCAATGCCCTACTAAGTACTTATCTACAGATTCAGGTTACGGTGCTCTGACAGCTTCGAAAATAATGTTTTAGTTTACTTCTGGCACCGCAACTATTTAGAATTCTAAATGCGTTGTACCTATGGTACGTGGAATTTCGCCGCTGTGGTTGATGTGGCAGCCACTTTAGGGCCAGTGACACCTTGTACTGTACGATGCAGTTTTGTACTCGTCGACACTTTTTATTATAGGTACACTATTTCTTATCATCATAATCACCTACTTTAATGTATTCAAAACTGATTGCAGAAAATAGCAGTGCCAAATAAAGACACTGATTACGCAATTCATTGCTAATTATCCCTTGCTTATCTATCCTGTATCAGATACCATACGAGATGTGTGATGAGATGAGTGAGACCGACAAAAGCTTCTTTATACCTATAGGTATAAAGGTTATTCATATAGGTACCTAATTAGTTATCTAAATCGAACTTGACAACGTTCAATATACTAGCATACCTACTTTTGTTTTAAATCATGTGAAGAGAAGATATATTTCATTAACAGCTCTATGTCCACCTAGAGTGCGATTTTCGAATCTCATACGCTGAACTCAGCAGTTGAAAATGTCAAAAATACTGTGGAGATATGCATCTTTCTACTGCTGATTTGACTTTCAAAAATCATAATTCAGGAGTTCGATTTTCGAAAGTCAAATCAGCAGTAGAAAGATGCATATCTCCATAGTAATTTTGACATTTTCAACTGCTGAACTCAGCGAATGAGATTCAAAAATCGCACTCCTGATCCGAGAACTTCAAACAGGAAAGTAGGTAAGAACTTTATTCATAATCATAAGTAAGTAAAGTAGGCAGGTATATCTAGGTTCCTATCATGGGAACGTAAAACTAGAGGTTCTCCGTAAAACTTTTGTACCTACCTAATCATGACGAAATGACTGACGACAAAAGACAAAGAAACAACTGGTTATTGATGTAACACCGTTGCACCTAATGATCAATTAACATTTTTAAGTTATGTTGCAAGTGAGTGCAGTTTGCATCGTGCTCAAGCGAATTAAATTCAGCGGCCAGACAAGAGTTAATGTTTACTATCAGCAGGTCACGGAAGCGCTCTCACGGAATGCGGTAGAGTGGAAGAGCAAACTTGATCACTAATTTACTGACTTTATCCGGGTTGCTCAATTTTCTTTTACCAAATCGAAGGTGATGGCAAAATTCATGAGAGGCTTCCTTTGGTTGCGTTGCGTGGTGCAATTATGGTGTGTATTATGTATGTTGGGTGTGTGTGGGGTCGGCCAGTGACCGTCTGTGACCGAAGCGCCGGCGCCTCGGCCTTTGTAACCAACTCGCTGCTGCGTGAATCAGCAAAACTCGTTGAAAGGAAAATAACCCTTCGAAGAATGCATCTTTTAGTGGTTTCGAAACATAGTTATAGCGTTCAGTGGCCCTAACAAAGAGAGCGATTGTATATCAACTTTAACATAGGGTCAACACGAGCTGCTTTGGTGTGGATATCAGTATAAAACTCTTAGGTAACCTACTAATCATAAGACACATCTTCAAATTGCTTCATAACATAAAAATATCAAATATTTTCATGAGTTGATTCATTTGGGCATAACGTATGTGTATAACAGCCAGTCCGGAAGTATTAATATTTGACATAACTAATCAGTAGGTAGTTACGATACGTCGTAATTCTAGGCTGGGTACTTACCTAACATAGTTCTTACAAAATAAACTCCTGAAAGAGGAGTAGGTAGGTAAGGATAAGAATCGTTTAGCAAGGGAACTCTGCCTGCAAATCAGCATTTTTGAAACCTGGAGTGCGATTTTTGAATCTCATTCGCTGAGTTCAGAAGTTGAAAATGTCAAAATTACTGTGGAGATACGCATCTTTCTACTGCTGATTTGACTTTCAAAAATCATACTTCAGGATTGCGATTTTTGAAAATCAAATCAGTAGTAGAAAGATGCATATCTCCATAGTAATTTTTACATTTACAACTGCTGAGTTCAACGAATGAGTTACAAAAATCGCACTCCTGATCTCTTACAACGATGAATATGAATGTTTGTACCCGTGTCATGGATGTTTGTATCTACAGGGTGAAATTGATATCATTAGCATCCTTTTAAACTTAGAGTCTACCCATCAAACTGAACAACTTTTACTACGCACTACGCACTCCAGGCTCCTACATGAAGGACTTAGGTGTACCTATGATTCATCCAACACCATTTTCCCGATCTGCATCAATCAGAAAGATTGACGAGACGATTCATCATCATTTATCACCAATTAAAAAAATTAGGTAGGTAAGAAGAAAACGGTGCCATACTGAATAAAATCAGTGTACACACAGCGTAACTCTACTTCTAATTGTTATCTAAGTAAGCAATATGTACCTATAGTACGTACGTTAATCATGAATTTCCGGCGTGACAAGAAACATAAAAATCTTATATGTAGATAATTTTTACATGTCCGATAGCATAGTTATGTGAAACTTGCTGCTAAGCTCAAGAGTCGCGGAGTCGAATTCCAGAAGGGCAAACATTTGCCAATATCAATGCATGGATGTTTGTATATATTTGTATTATACATAAGGTGCATTACTCATTGTATTCTACTTACCTACATCTATTTTAGTTATCATAATACAAGTCTGGAGTGCGATTTTTGAATCTTATACGTTGAACTCAGCAGTTAAAAATGTATGGAGATACGCATCTTTCTACTACTGATTTGACTTTCAAAAATTGCACTCCTGGAGTATGATTTTTTAATGTCAAATCAGCAGTAGAAAGATTCGTCATCTCCATAGTAATTTAGTAAACTGCTGAACTCAGCGAATGAGATTCAAAAATCGCACTCCAGGACTATTTTGGGTGTATTCTAGTTATTGTATTCTTCCACTTTCATGATCATTTCATTGCAGACAGCTAGTTATAAAGATGTAAACTATTTACCATTTAAACCCCTTCATAGAGAACTTCGTCACACGAAACCACAGTATGAAAGAGTATCTAAGTACTAAAGAATGGTTAGGTATGTTATTAATTTAATCACTAATTCCACACTATCTCGTTCTAAAGAATGTTAATCAATCACCAGTTCTCCGCTGAAGGTCATTAGTTACCTAGTTATCCCGTAAGGGACAAATATTTGTATGAATGACGAATACACTGGAGTCTACGCATAAGAATAACTAACTGGAGTGCGATTTTTGATACTCATTCGTTGAACTCAGCAGTTGTAAATCTCATAATTACTATGGTATGGAGATAATACTTGAGGAGTGCGATTTGAAAGACAAATCAGCAGTAGAAAGATGCTTATCTTCATGGTAATTTTGACATTTTCAACTGCTGAACTCAGCGAATGAGATTCAAAAATCTCACTCCTGGAGTGCGATTTTTGAATCTCATACGTTGAACTCAGCAGTTGAAACTGTATGGAGATACGCATCTTTCTACTGCTGATTTTGCATTAAAAAATTCATACTTCAGGAGTGCGATTTTTGAAAGGCAAATCAGCAGTAGAAAGATGCATATCTCCATAGTAATTTTGACATTTTCAACTGCCGAACTCACCGAATGAGATTCAAAAATCGCACTCCTGGAGTACGATACGTCATACATTGAACTCAGCAGTTGAAAATGTAAGGAGATACGCATCTTTCTACTGCTGATTTGACTTTCAAAAATCGTACTCCTGATGTATGATTTTTGAAAGTCAAATCAGTAGTAGAAAGATGCATATCTCCACAGTAATTTTGACATTTTCAACTGCTGAACTCAACGAATGAGATTCAAAAATCGCACTCCAGATATCTTATAATTATAACAACGATGAATATGAATATTTGTACCCGTGTCATGGATGTTTGTATCTACAGGGTGAAATTGATATCATTAGCATCCTTTTAAACTAGAGTCTATCCATCAAACTGAACAACTTTTACTATGAGAGCAAAGAGATCGGAGCAAAAAAAAATCTGCTGTTGCATACATTTGATTTGAGTCGAGTAGGCGCTGCAGTTTAGTATAGAACAGGTCGTAAAAGTTGTTCAGTTTGATGGGAAGACTTAAGAGTCTAAAAGGAAAAGGATGGATGGATGGTTTAGTTTAAAAGGATGCTAATGATATCAATTTCACCCTGTATATTATGTATTCTATATCGTTGTCTAGTCATCATAATAAGTACATGTCCAGGCTAGATTCTGGTACTTTAAATGTGACTAGATAATTTGTGTTACAATGTGCAAGATATATTTATTTATATCAAACAAAGTAAAAGACGCTATGGTTCCATGGAGCAGCTTAGAAATAAGCTTATATAGGAACTGTAGGTAGGTATATATTATGTTTACTTTGCTAGAATTCAGGTGTAGGTGTTGTTGGGCGTGCGGTATACCAATGCATGCATTTTGATGTTGCGCAGACGCAGACCACATCACATCACAACACGCCTCTCTCCGTTTCACAACGAACGCGACCCACTTGACGGCCACACTCGCACCGCCACCTCCTGTGTCTACTACGAGTACGAACCAATCTATTAAGCAACATTTACAACAATCCTTCGAATATGATAGACATAGTCCTTGCGAAATTTTACTTTCAAAATTAATATCAATGTGATCTCGTTACAAAATCTCAGGTATTGGCAGCGCCTTCAGCTTAGCTAAATATGCCACGTTATACTTACTTTTAAACCACATACTCTACCCATCAAACTGAACAACTTTTACTATGGGAGCAAACCGATCGGAGCAACTAAAAAATCTGCTGGAGTGCTATTTTTGAATCTCATATGTTGAATTCAGCAGTTGAAAATCGATCTCGCCACACACTCAAAAAAAATCCCGCATCATTGATTTTTTAGTTTTCTCAAAAAAGTCCGAAAGTCAGCATTTAACCTTACATAAAAAAAAAGTTGAAGGTACAACCACCAAATTTTTTTTATTTGGATGTCCAATGTTGTACGGTTCTACTGATATTAAAATTACATTGATGCGACATCAAGTTTTTTTTTTATTGACCTTAACTTTTTTTGGAAGAGGAAAAGTTTAATTTTAAACTCAACTTTGAATTACAATTTAAAAAAAATTAAAAGCGCTCGAGTTTTTCTGATTTTTTTAAATCTTTTCTAGTCTATCCTTTTTCTAACGATATGCCATATGCCATGAAATCCGTCTTCTAATTTAGTTTATTTAATAACTTTGCGTGTCGGGGCGCGTTCAGCCGATATTCGACATGCAGGAAAAAAACTTAAAACATTCGCGTAGTAGGTCGAAGTTGCATCTCCCTTTTGCACAGTGAACTTTTTTTTTATTCAAGCTTAAATGCTGACTATCTGACTTTTTAAAGAAAATCCCTAAAAAATTCACCTAAAAAAATCCATGATGCGGGATTTTTTTTGGGGGTGTGGCGAGATAGCAAAAGACCCCTCCTATCCACCAATTCAATTTGGCCAACGATGCACCAAACACCCTGTATATTAAACTTCAATACCTACTCGACTCAAATGTATGCAACAACTGTGTTTTTTTTTGTTCCGATCGGTTTGCTTGCTCCCATTAGTAAAAGTTGTTCAGTTTGATGGGTAGAGTAAGTGGTTTAAAGATTAATTATACTTTTCCTTACACCCTATACTTTAGCTATAAGTCGGTACGTGAAGTAATAAGTCTACCTATTTTCTGTGTTCTACAACAGTAGGTTCTCAATGAAATCATATCCAAGAATCTATGTTCACATAATAAACTTTCTTGCACTTTTTCGTGAGGTTTTTGATCTCTATATTATTATACACTCTCTATGAATACAACCGTGGGAATGTCTTTCGTAAAATTGTGTCAATAATTAATAAAAAATTGGTCAAAAACACAGCGTTGCCTATTATGCAGTGCAAATGTAGCTTTCTCGTGTGAATGAATCCTTAAAATTACGATACGGCGGAGAATTCAATGTAGGGTACCTAGTTACCTTACCTACCTACACTAAGTACATAAGCAATTAAACATTATTGTTTTCATTGAAATGGAAACAGCATGTTATGATAGGTACGTCGTCAATAAAATTATAAAAGGTTGATATCTTATCTGTAAGAACAAAAGACGATATTTCCGATATCCTTGTTATCTTACGATCAAAATCAGTATCAAATCAGCAATACTCTTGTTATGTAGAAAATACGAGGAACTCCTTTGATCTTGATCTTGACACTTAAGTTTATCAAGGTAAGATTATACGCGGGATTATTTTGTAGCAATTTTATTACGAGTTTCTAGTAAGTAGTAAGTAAAGTACTTAGATAAGTTAGATATCCCTGAGTGCAGTGGTTTATAATCTGCCCTTTTTAGGGTTCCGCACCCAAAGGGTGAAAACGGGACCCTATTACTAAGCCTACGTTGTCCGTCCGTCCGTCTGTCCTACCTATTTAGGGCTGTAACTTTTGAACCGTAATAGCTAGATAGTTGAAATTTTCTCAGATTATGCTTTATTACGGCGGATTTGTTAACAATTAATAAAAATTTCAAAAAGTTAAAAATTAAGGGGGGTTCTCAACAAGAAACTAGTTTTTATCAACGTTTTTTCTTCACGCTCTATCGTAAAAACGGCAATACATACAAGCGTCAAACTTAGTGTGATTATAGAGCAAACTCTACAGAATAACAACAAATACTAAAAACCGGCCAAGTGTGAGTCGGTCTTGCGCTAAAGGTCCTAGACAAAAAAGTTTTCTTTTCTAAGTTAGTTGTGTGGTGGTGTGGTACGGAACCCTCGGTGCGTGAGTAGCCCGACTCGCACTTGACCGGTTTTATTTAGGTTGCTCTCTAATACCTGCAACTGCAAGTGTGGGTCTCAAAGGATATCCAACAAGGTACCTAATTATTATTAGTCGATCGCAAGTGAAACAATAGCACGTATGATATTTCAAGAGATGGCATTCTGTATTTCGAAGAAGTGAATATCGGAATATCGCGGACCTTATTGTGTGTTGTAAGTATTTCAAAGCAGGAAATAGCAGATAGAAAAACAAAACATGCACGGAGTAAACAACTTAGTTTCGGCATACTTCAATTCGTCACTCCAGAAGCATTATTACAGCTCTACCACCGTCCTAGTTACAGCTATCCTCAAAAATACTTCATCATCATCATCCTTTACCCTAGTAATACTTAAGAGGGTGCTTCAGACCATCAAAATGAACAACTTTCACTATGGAGCCAACATCGAGAAAAAATAAAAAAATTCAGCTGTCCCACATTTTAGTTGAGTCGGAACGGCACTTTTGTATGGGGCAGCAGATTTTTTTTATTTTTTCTCGACGTTGGCTCCTTAAGTATTACTAGGGTGTATTGTTACACCCTGTATGATATGGTATATATACGGCCCGCTGCAGGGCACAGGCCTACCCTCAAGGAGGGTTTATGGGAGTTCCACCATGCGCGCCCATTGCGGATTTGTAGACTTCACATAATACATCAGAATTTATTCTTCAGCGTATGCAGGTTTCCTCACGATGCAACCGGCCAAGTGCGTGTCGAGCCACGCGCAGTGTAGGGTTCCGTAGTTGCCCGTCACAATATACGGACTTAGACTTAGCTTTTTGTTTGTTATACTACGGTTTAACGGCTAATAAAATTCAATGCACACCGTAGCGAACGACACTTCAGGAGTGCGATTTTTGAAAGTCAAATCAGTAGTAGAAAGATGCGTATCTCCGTAGTTATTTTGACATTTACAACGGCTGAACTCACAGAATGAGTTTCAAAAATCGCACTCCTGTAGTGTCGTGCATGAATTTCGCTGCACTAAGTTTCGCTCTAGCTTACTTATAGGTACCACTCAAAAAGGTTTTTGGCTCTAGCATGCGTAGCAAGAAAGAGTAATAAATACTAAGTTAGTATATTTGAACGTCAAACCCACGCATTTTATTGCGCCATTTCCTCACGGTCGCGTCAGCAAAAGAAAAATCAGCTGTTCCATACTAAACTGCAATGCCTACTCGACTCAATAATGTATGCAACAGCAGATTTTTTTATTGCTCCGATCGGTTTGCTCCCATACTAAAAGTTGTTCAGTTTGATGGGTAGACTCTTAGTTTAAAAGGATGCTAATGATATCAATTTCACCCTGTAGTGTAGACTTCCGATTATATCTATCTAATATAAAATCGGTAACGTATCTACTGTCCATGTCAACTTGATAGGTACAGATATTTTACACGCTAGACTTCTGATCCAACTTATCAATATACATTATTTGATATTTCTGTAGCAGGGGTTTATTAGATCATAATTATAAGACGGTAGAGTCGTAGAGTCACGGAACGTTTATTATTTACTAGCGAGAGTTGTGTTAAAACTCAAGGAAATCAGGAAATTGTTATTCGCAAACGACAACCTTAAATGGTACTTAAATTACTTTTAGCGCCATTAATTTATTCTGTTTTAAGACGGTAAAAGTTAAATCATCACAGATAGTTAGGTAATACAAGTGTGTCGTCGTCGGTTTAGAAACTAACACAGACCTCTTGGTCACTATATCGTCTACCTACATCTACACTAATTATCATCACATTAACATAGGTAGGTACACAAGACCCATAAAGCGACAAACCAGACAAGACCCTACAGCGATACATCACTAGAGTCGAGAGACTACAACAAGAAACTAATAAGTATGCAGGTGTTAAAATTAACAAAACGTAACAACCACGTTTAGAATCTAATAGGTATCTATCTGAACTAGCTACCTACATCCAAGAGTGCGATTTTTGAATCTCATTCGCTGAGTTCAGCAGTTGAAAATGTCAAAATTACTGTGGAGATACGCATCTTTCTACTGCTGATTTGACTTTCAAAAATCGCACTCCTGAAGTATGATTTTTGAAAGTCAAATCAGCAGTAGAAAGATGCATATCTCCACAGTAATTTTGACATTTTCAACTGCTGAACTCAGCGAATGAGATTCAAAAATCACACTCCAGATGATTGTAACTTCAAATAAAATCATAATTTCATACTAATCATCACAAGTATTTACAGCTATAATTACATTTTTAAAGACAGCCACGTAGTTAGTAAAAAAGGGTCCCGCTGGCTGGAGGTTTTTTCAAATCCTGTTTTTTTTAAAACTATAAACGCTCTAGGACACTTTTTTCACTTACAACGTAATAAAGGAAAGTAGAACTAAATCTTGACACCCATTTGGAGTTCCTGTGTCCTGTAAATAAAAAGGGTCCCGCTGGCTGTAGGTTTTTTCAAACCTATGCCATTCTTCCATTATGACGGAACAAATTTTATTTCTAATTGGATTCGATAGAACAAATTCGGAACTAAATCCCAGACATACACGCATCGCTCTAGGACACGGGGTCCCGCTTAGTGTATAGCCACACCGTAGTATGGCAGTGTGATATAGCACTATTATACCACGGGCACAGCCTAGCTATAATAGGATGTTGCACGTAATACGGCTATTATAATAATCACGCCTTTTATCTCGTTCGTTCGCGCGCAAATAGACGGGAAGCGAAGGTGACTGTAGTCTTTGGATGCGATAGCGCTGTATCACGGTGGCATACTACGGCGGCAATGGGCAATTAATAAGTGACTTGTTTCTGTACCTCGTCCCCGCAGACCAGTCACTCGTCCAGTATTTTGCGAGTTGTACAACTGATCTGAATGCGTGATCTGATCAGGTCGATGTAGCTATGGAACGAAACCTAAAAATTTATATTTATTCCATACCTACTCTTTTTGTTTGCTGAGGACAAAAGTCCGTCGCCGTTATGGCCTAGAGTAAACCATTTTAATTTAACGGCTATTACCCCACGAACACGCAAGCTATATAGCAGCTGCACAGTAGCTGCATAAAGGATATTTCCTTTATGCGGCTACTGTACCTATTAGCTTTCCTTGGGTAGCCTATTAGCTATGCTTTGATACCTAATCAAAGAGTTTCTGAAAGGAAGACTTTTGAAAATAAAGAGTCGTTTTGTAAAACTTATTTTATTAAAGTGTAAGTAAAATAATAATAACTCTATAACATATAAAATATTGAAAATTTGCGTTACATTTCCGTGGTTTGTTGAACAAGTACCACATTTAAAATTCCATCTCTATCATCATCCTTTCTTGTATCCCGAATAAGTATCATTTAGTCACTTATTGAACAGGGTACGACATTGCAATTGAAATCAGAAGTGCGATTTTTGAACATCATACGAGCGAATCGGCAGTAGAAAGATGCATAATCTTCATAGTAGGTAATTGTGACATTTTCAACTGCTGAACTCAGCGAATGAGATTCAAAAATCGCACTCCTGTTTTTTCAATCGAACCATTTTTTACACAGTATAGTAGAGTAAAAAGTCGTCTAGGAAAGAAAGATGGACATAACAAAAAAAAAAGATAATATTTAGTAAAATGTTGTAACCCTGTAAAATAAGTACACACGGCGACAGATCAACCTACCCATAGTTGAACTCTATGCTCATGGACATAAGGTCGAACTATGGGTAGGTTGATCTGTCGCCGTGCGTACCTATTGCAGTGTGTGTGCGTATATGTTGAAAAAGCAGTAGCTATAAATTAGATTCGAAAATAAATTGGTGCTTTTAGCTGCATATATTATTATATTTGCCAGGTAATTTTATAAGAATTGACAACAGCTAATAAAACAATAAATATTTATATATAAAATACTTCTTAAGTATTTATCAAGAATCTGATCCAAAAATGAAAGAAAATCCAAGCTAAATAGTTTTTGACTAGGCATTAGCTTAGGAAATATACAAAACATAGAAATTTTTCATAACAAGTGAGAAGTAGGTAATTAAGTAGTTCTTATTAGAGATAGGTACTTACTTATTTTAAATTTTAAAGACCTAAAGAATTTACTCTGGTAAGAAATACATTTCATAACATCATCGGCTAATTTCATAATTTGCCATCAAACAACTTGTAAATGTTGGTACATACGTCGAATAGTGGCAATAACCATTATCATACTTATCGTTAATTTCCTTGTTTTCAGGTATTATAATACCGATAACACAGATTTGAAGTGATTTTACATTATAATAATTAATAACTCACAAATGCCACATTTACGATGATATTAAAAAAATTTCCGTAAAGTTTATGATAAAACAAAGATGAGTTTCTAATTAATATTTTGTATAATATAGGTAGGTACCCTAAATTTTAATTAAAATTACATTACAGTGGCTGAAATGCCAGGTCTAGATCTACTAATAATATCTCGTGCGATGTCCCCTGCCACAGAATAATGCTCTATTACACGTCAAGTAAACTTGATTTGTGCCCCTTGCAGATCTTATTATTTTATAATGAGCACCTGATTTAAAAAATGCCTTCCCTAAATAGCTATATTATGCTAATGAAATTTGTATTATTAGTTGATGAAATAAACGTTAAACATTTTTATAACGAGATATTGTCAATTTTCATGACTTGAGACTTTGGTAATAATACATAATAAATCGTTAAGTACCTACTCATATAGTTTTTCCAGATTAGAACTTTTGAACTCATTCAATAAGCTTTCGGGAGCAAAATTAACTTCATGTTACTTATACATATTGCAACTTACTTCATGTTAAATGAAATAAGTATCACTCCAATCGGAGTCTAATTTCATTACTATGGTATTCGTAACTACTTTCTCGTCATTTATTTACAATCTGTGTCAAATCATGGTCACGCCCGCCGTATTACGATATTACGGATATCATGCACACAATTATTCCAATTTAGAATTTATTTACAATTATTACAATAAATGTAAGTAAGTATATAAAAATAAATATCTACAATCTCATTTTAAATGTGATGTATGTTACGTAGGTATACCACCCTAGACCTGCTTTTAACTTTAAAGCTGAGAATATTCAGAATCCATGGTTTAACCAAACTCCATAGGTAAACAATGTTTATGTAATTTGGATATTGACGCAACTTATTTTGAATAAACTTAATTAGTACAATTATTTAGGCTCAATTGGATATATCGAAAACCCAAACGTTGCCCAATACATCGATGCTAAACAATCCGGTATTTAACTATGAAGGTGACAGTGAACAGTGTTCAAAATGCATGTCATTATATTAAGTAAGGAATAAGAGGCGAGAGGCACGGCCTTGATACACTTATTGCCATAATAATAATTAAGTAACTATTGCAATTCAACTGAATGTGGAATGTTGAGTAAAACAGTGATTAATAGTTAAGTTTATAATGAGACAATTTTATAGGAATGTATCAATCTCCTAAAGAAATAACAGACAAGAATTTAAATAGGCATAAGAAGTCTGGTGAAAGTAACTCATTTATGAGAATTGGGTCTACCTATGTTTCGATGTATCCTTACTGTTATTTAAATAGGTACGTACGCTGTAATCGTGACGCGTGACAAAACACAAATGAAAGCCGCGCGAAACCAAACCATTACATAAACCACACCATTACATTTACCTGAACATGTGACAAAGTGTAAAAACATCTTTCCAGTTTTAACTGTCTTTAAGACATAGGTAAACAAGGAAAATGTTAAAGTTAAATCAATTTAAAAAATCCTCGAATAATCTTGAGATCGCGCGAACATTCATAGGGAATTTGATTATTCCACAGTAACAGATTTAGCAAGGTTTCGCGGGCAGTCAACGTTGCATCCTCTCAAAACGGCAATGTGATATGCGAGCAACTGCATGGGAATTACTGTGAGGACTCCCTGTAAACAATCCACTGTTTTTGGCACCTGGAGGTAACGTGACGCGAGAGAGATTGTCTCCTTGTCGCCTTCCTCGCACACGACGATCGGGAGTCCTTGACGGGCGGTCACCTGCTGCAGCGCATTCATACACTTGCTGTAAACGGGGTCGCGCATAACTATCATCATAACCGGCATCGAGTCATCAATAAGTGCGAGAGGACCGTGTTTCAGTTCTCCCGCCATAATACCTTCGCTGTGCATGTATGTCAATTCCTTCACTTTTAGTGCACCTTCCAGACACGTGGCGAAATTGTATCCACGACCCATAATGAGTAAAGATCGTTGTCGGTAAAGATCTTCAGCAAGGGCTTTTACTTCTGCATCGAGGGCCAACACTTGTCTGATTTTGGAGTCCAGTTCGTGAAGTCCTTCTATGATATCTGCTCGACGCTTTTGTAGTGAAATACGATCCTCACTAATAACCAAGGCGAACATGACGAGGGAGACGAACTGAGAAGTGTAAGCCTTGGTAGAAGCGACACCGATTTCTGGGCCTGCATTGATATGGACACCGCAGTGCGACTCGCGGCAGATGGAGCTACCGACGGTGTTGGTTATACCGACGATGAGAGCACCGTGGCGCTTGCAGTAGCGGAGGGCCATGAGGGTGTCGGCAGTCTCTCCTGATTGCGAAATAAAGAAGCAGACATCGTCACGGAAAACAGGTGTATTTCTATCCAGAAAGTCAGATGCTAATTCTACCATCACAGGAAGCTCAGTCAGCTCCTCCAGCAGCTGGCGAGTAGCAACAGCACTGTGGTAACTGGTACCGCATCCGATCAGCATCAGCCTTCTGCAGCGTTTAATCTCAGGAATGTAATCCTTAATACCTCCTAGGGTTACGGTTCCATCGGCAAAGTTGAGTCGTCCTCTCATTGTATTCACAATAGACTCTGGCTGTTCAAAGATTTCCTTCTGCATGAAGTAATCATAGTTTCCCTTCATTATCTGCTGCAGTTCCAGCTTAAGAGTAAAGATTTCACGTTGATGAGGATCGTCACTGCTGCCGGACATGCGGTGGATGCTGAGGACACCGTCCTTAATGTGAGCAACATCATCATCTTCAAAGTATAGCACTCTATTTGTGTGTTCAATGACAGCAGAAGCATCAGATGCAAAGAAATATTCGACTTCGCGTTCCTCCTCAGGTTGAAAGTGTGAGTGGCTGTTGACTCGGGGTACGGATGGCACCACGCCTCGCGTGGCCTTGTTGTTTGTGTACATAATGGGGACATGATCGCTGGACAGCCGGCGCCTTGTTTTGATGCCCACTAGCAGGGGGCTACCGCGCCGGGTAGCAACACACTCATTAGGAAAAAAGCGTGACTTGAAACATAAAGCAAATGCACCTTCTAGTTGTTGGGTTACCTGCTCGACGAGCTCCTGGAAGCTGTACTTTTTGTGCTGGTGGTAAATGTGATCAACAAGCTTAGCGATCACTTCAGTGTCGGTCTGGGATTCAAAGCAGTACCCCTTATTTTCAAGGAAGGTCTTGACTGCTTTGTAGTTGGTGATGATGCCGTTGTGAATGACGACGAAGGAGTTGTCTTCGCCGGAGCGCTGGGGGTGGGAGTTGACGGCGCTGGGCTCGCCGTGCGTGGCCCAGCGCGTGTGCGCGATGCCGCAGTGCGACTCCACACTCTCCTCCACCATCAGCTCCTCGCTGCGCTCCTGCAGCAGCTCCTCGAGCGCCGCCACCTTGCCCTGCCGCTTCAGCACGGCGATGTCCTTCTGGTCCGCGGCGTCGACCGCGACGCCCGCCGAGTCGTAGCCACGGTATTCCAACCGTTTCAATCCATTAACGAGCAGTTCCAATATCTCTCGACGGGTCTTAGGCGTCAGATGGTTAATGTATGCAAAAATTCCGCACATCGTTAGCGGAGCAGAAAATAACGTGGAGCCGAGCGAACAACACCGCGACGCGCGAGAGACTGTGCCCGAGACAGTTTACAAATGGTATTGAAGGCCTACGCGTATAGCTCCTACCACTAAATAGGTAAGTTACTTTCACTTACGGCGAAGCACACGTCATCGTGTTTCGTTATCTTGTTGGTTGGTATTGTAAATATACCAGCGGCTCCAGCGGCTCTTACAACACAATGTCACAATGTCAACTTGACAGTGACAGATGACAGCTTGATAGATTTTTTTTAATTCTTACTTTCGGAAATGCCATGGGATCTAACCGTTTAAAGCCGTTGTCTTCAGTAAAAATCTTTTAAAAATCTAATCTGTGGGCGATTTGGAAGAACTCGTGTTGCCGCCAAAATCATTTAATAATAGAAAAAAAAGGAGAAACTAGGGCTACGGTTCAAAATGCGCAAATATGCGCTATCGGTAGAGATAGCATGCACACAATCGGTTCATAATGCGCGAATGTGCGGATACGTTTGCTGTCTGACGTCATCAGTGACGTCATTAACTTGCGCTAGGGGCCCATTCATACGACGCCACACACTATCCTGCAAGTAGGACTACTCATACATTTTGCCCAAGGTCATCGGACGCTTTGTAGGACTGCAACACCATTCACGATCCGATATTGGTGTAGGACTGCAAGACGGACTACTGTGAATGGGCCCCTTAAGCAGCATATGCACGTCAAATTGACAGCTAGTTCAAATTGTACAAATTGTTTAGCAGTGTATTCGTACATACTAATTTGGACCGACCGGTAAAGCCGTTTGCACTATTGGCATAATTTGAACCGTAGCCAGGCCTGTCTCACTCCACAGCTCAGGTAAGTTTGACAGCCGGACACCTCCGAGGTGTAAATCGCAATAGGTTGCCACTCACCCCTCGGTGGTCACCAAAAAGATTAAAATAAGGTACTTGGCCAAAAACGCCATTGTCGCTTTACATGGCAACACTACACTACAACCTAAACTATTTTGATACTTGCTGTATTTACTCCAAAAGTTTATGCAAAACGTTATCTATATTTAGCTAAATTTAGCTCTGGCAGCTGCGAGGCTAGTACGTCAACCCGTGATAGCGACATTTAACATATCCATCTGTAAAATTTAGTATTTTATTTCGTTCGTTCGCGCGCAAATAGAAAGAGAGCGGAAGCGTGATAGCGCTGTATCACGCTATCGCGGGTTGTACGCCAACCCGTGATAGCGTGATAGCTACTAGCCCCGCAGCTAAATTTTACACCTTGCAGAAATTTTAAATTTATGCAACTGCATGGCTAGCATGGCAGCGAGATATAGAACTATCGCACCTTCACTATCTTTCTATTTACGCGCGAACCAGCGAGATAAAAGGAATGATATAGCCGTATCACGTGCAACATGCTATGCCTTCTGTATTCTAGAAGAAAATAATGAAAACGCATAATAATATGGAAGTAATAAATACACTTTATATTGTACTTTCAAATTATATGTTTCTGAATTTTATCAGTATACGATTGTCATATTTTCGAAGGTCCGATATTTGCATTTCTTCTTTTTACCATTTCCATTTCCTAGCATGGCAGTTTTTTATTTATCGATGCATTCCGGGCGGATTAATTTTGCGGTTTAAATGTTTTCCTGAAAACAATAGAGAAAAACCATAAAAAAGCAATCGAAATTTTTTTTGTCGCAGTTAAGATAAACTAAGCAAAACAAAAAATATCACATGCGAGAATGACATGCGACGGTCAAAATTATGCGGTCGACGCATACCTACTTAAAATATGTACAATTTGGAACCTCGTGCAACCCAAACTCGAAAGGAAATCCCCTAAATGATTATTTTTCAGATGATAACTTACGATAATTGATATAATTTATTGACAACTATTGTTAAAATGCAATATTAGAGTAAATAAATACCTACCATATCAGCTAATCGCTTGTAAATATTGGTGAGGTGCTTCGTTTAATAAAAATATTTTATCAACTTAAACTTTTATTTTCTTCATTTCTACATTTTACGTTCAAAACAAAACCATCTCCCATTTTTGACAATACCACCACAGCTAACAAATCATAATAAATCATAGATACAAACTTAACACTTTTTCCAGCCAGTAAGATGATACATTGGTTCTCCATCAGTAAATAACATACAATTTGTTCGAAGTTTCCCAGCATGATATACCTCCAAACGTAACAGAAAATAACATACTGAATTACTAGACTAGCACCACTTTTTGTTGCTTTATCCATTTGAAATAATAATAAGGACAAAACTAAAGATTTTACGGTAAATTTGAATTTGAAACGCATAAAACTGCACTCGATGTTTGACAGTTTGACGTTTTCCATGATGTTGTCATGATAATGAAAAAAGTTTAGTTCCGATCGTAGAAAATTCTTCGTCTATGACTTGCCGTCATTTTGTGAGTACTGAAAACCCTAGCGATGTCACGCTGTCAGCACGTAAAAGAATGAAAGAAGGAGACTTTGTAAAGGAAGCTGTCATGCCTAATGATTCGGTTCATTTTTGTTTGCACGCGCGCCGATGTGACAGTTGGTAGGTTATTCGCGAGTTGTACGATAGGACGGGTGCGAATAACTTTGCACCTTATTGCTGTGATGAGAGAGTCGTTATTTATTTAAATCTGTTTTCGAAGTGATCCTTCTGTACGGGTAGTACTAGTATTTATTCTGTGCCGTAGCATAGAATAGAACGGACAAGTGTTGCCAACCCATTGCCAACCATACGATTTAAATCATAGACATTATTATGATTTAAATCGTATTCATACGACTTTTATGCATAGAAATATTAATTTACTACGTAAAACCTGGAATGCGGTCTTCTCGGAATATTGGGAAGAGCGGGATAAAGCAGCCTGGACTCGGTGTCCCTATCCTTAGTAGGGTGACAATGCGATTATGCTTTTAGGACTTTTATTATATTTTCACTATTTGTGTAGTCGTTTTGCTTTGCTACAGAAAATGTGTATCTATATATCTATACCTAACACATTTACGCTACTTTGACATCAAACTAGCGTACTATGGTAAAAAAATTAATATTTCGTAAACTTCATTTCGTTGAAGGCACTATTTTTATCTGACCTAGGCACTAATTACTAGGCACTATTAAGGAACTATTTATTGACATTAAAATAATCCTGAAACCGGAGCATGTTGCGCGTGTAAATAGATAGAAGAGAGCAAAGACATGATAGTACTAGGTGATCCAAAAGGTATGGCAGACTACCATAACCTTTTGGATCACCTGTATGTGACTAAAAAGGTTCACAATAGCAGAATTTTCTATGGACTAGGTACCTTAAGGTCCGCCACACACATACGGAATTGCAATCCGGAATCCTAAATCAGGATTACGATTTCGTATGGATTTCCCCCCTCCACAATTGCATTCGGAATTGCGCAGCTGTCAAATCCTGTACAAAATCACAATTGATTTGGAATTCCGGATTGCATTTCCGTATGTGTGTGGCGTACCTAACGCGAACACCCTGAAGTGCGATTTTTGAACACCATACGAGCGAATCGGCAGTAGAAAGATGCATAATCTCCATAGTAATTTTGACATTTTCTACTACTGAGTCACTCGTATGATGTTCAAAAATCGCACTTCTGTTGTTTTTTTACCGTTCCGAAACTTTTAGGGGGTTCAGACCATCAATTTGAATAACTTTTACTATGATTTTCTTTTTACGATTTCAGATTTGCTCCCATAGTAAAAGTTGTTCATTTTGATGGTCTAAACCACCCCTGAAAGTTTCGAAACGGTAAAAAAATCATCCAGCCGAACCGAAACGGCTTGACCTTATGTCAAGCCGTTTCGGTGTAAATGTGCAAAAACTCATTTTGACGAAAGAAAAATATTTACTGCAGCGCCCCCTGGCAAATGAAACCGTAACACCTATCTAAGAACCACCGTTAATCAAATCACAAACCCTTTACAGAAAACCGTATCTAAATCGGTCAAGCCGTTTTGGAGATAAATGGGAACATTCGTTGGCACACACAAACAAACAAACAACCTCTTACCCTAAACGCATAGGTAGGTACGCACGGCGACACATCAAGCTATACAAAACCAAAATAAGCTGGCCGCGCGTACCTACCTTCCTACTATGTTTTATTAATTATTACAGATATTAGAACAGTTTTATCTTCGTAATTTTTATCATAATATATGCGTCCGATGCTTACCTTCTATGTTTGTTGTTACCCTAACTAATTTAATATTTTCAAGACTAAAACATATTAAAAATACAAACCTTTGATACGATAAGCCACAATCTGGAAAATATTCGCTTTTGCAGCCGTCGATTAAGCAAATACGAACCATTTTAACATAAAATGTGGATGAAAAATAATAAAAATTAATTTGACGGCTAGCGTCAATTTTTTTTTTTTTTGGTTCAGTTCAAGGTAAAGCGATTATAGTATCGCATACAACCGATGTCAGGAATAAATACTCTCATTTATAGCAAATAAAACGTTGGTGTTCGACGTTTCAACGCTTCTTTGGAGTTTTTGGAGGCAATCGAGAAACGCAGGAAACGCAGAGAAGTCCACAGGAAAGAGGTAAACCGACCGCTTGCCGCGCTACAAAAGAACGGAACACTTTTCCTGTTCACGACCCACACCATCATATTTCACTGAACTGTATATTGTTCACTTGCACGACACTTTGTTACGCAAAACAACACCGATTTTACGAACCAAAACTCACTATAAACAATAAAAATTCGATGAAATATGAGGACTCCAAACGTATCTGTTCAAATCCCGCCAAAAACTCGGCTAGCGACAATTTCAAATAATATTTCAGATTGGGTTGTCAATTTTTTTCTTTTTTACTACCACGGCTTTGCAACACACAAATAATTTAAAAAGATTTGATACATTTTTGCTTCATTTGATCTTACCATTTCGGCTGAAATCATAACATATACATATGGCAACACCAGTACACTGTAGAATGGGACACCGGGTGCAACTCATGCCTTCTTCTTCTAGCATGGTCAACTTTATGCGTGCCAAATAGTTTTTATGTGTTTGGGCTATGAATTATTTTTGACATACATTCTGGCTTCAAAAAGTTGTTTGTAATGCAAACTCCATCTCTGTAGGTATTTAAACTTCTAGGTAGCATATCACGAAAAGATTTTTAATTGAAGCACCATGTTAGTCGGGTCAATCTCGAGTCAGTTTCCCTTCAAATCAAATATACATGACCAGAAGTGCGATTTTTGAAAATCATACGAGCGACTTGGCAGTAGAAAATGTCAAAATTACTATGGAGATTATGCATCTTTCTACTGCCAAACCGCTCGTATGATTTTCAAAAATCGCACTTCTAACTGATGAAATACTGACCGTGTAACCTCCCTCATAGACGAAGAATACCCTTTCTACGAGGTAGGCACTTAGCAGGCACTCAGGCACTACATGGGCACTACCTACTCTGTGGTCCGAGACCGCCGGGCCGGAAGCGCCAGAATACGTAGCGCGAAAATTTGAACACAACACGGACAAAATAAAAAGCAGAACCTCCGTCCGTATCAGACTCAGCCTCTTCTCTTCCCATACTACTTGTCATATTATCTTTGCTACTTATACTAGTCATTTGCTTCGAGTTGGCCGCTCCCTCCCTTCCCGCTTCACCGTACCGCACCCCTAAGAGACCCTATTAAACGCAATTTTATAACCTTTAGCAACGCAACCACGTACGGCACGTCTGTCCCGATCACTAATATCGCTTTTAATTTTAAATTTTTATTTGCTTGTTATTATTTTTTGTCGACGGGACCATTTAATGTGCCTGTGACGAAATTTTGTAACGGTCATCGACGGCCATCTCCAAACAAACGGGTAGTAGTTATTGTACAATATTTGTCGCGGCCGGTTGCCGCGACAAATATTGTACGCGTGCGCTCCGCTCTCTACCGGAAGAGATAATTTTCTATGCATCGAAGGCGCGTCGCGCGCGGTTAGAGAAATCATACTAGAGGGGCTAGAGTGTGATTTTTGAAAGTCACACGTTCAAATCAGCAGTATAAAATGGTAATATTGTCGATTCCGATTCATATAATGATACGACGGGCGCGGGCGGGCACGACGGAGGAAGGAGGCAGGCACGGTACCGGGCACGTATACAAGGGAGGGGGATAGGTGGAATTTATTCCCGATCCCCCAGGAGACCATGTCGACCAAGGAATATTATACTAATGTCGACAAACTGTGCACATGACAAAAACTGTTTGCCGTTTGGCATAAAATGCCTTTCACGACCCCGAATACGCCGGATACTTTTCAGTTGGTTCGGTTTGGGTTCGGTGAATGTGATTTTGAAATTAGTTCATAATGGTAATAGGACATTTTTTTGGTTTTAGGTTCTTTTGAACCGGAGGCCATTATGCTCCGAAGGGCACACTTCCCACAAAAGACACCCTATGCCAGCTTCCTGCTCATTTCAAAGAAATTATTACGAACAATTTAATATTAATTATTAACAATGTAGGTAAACCGGATCAAAATCGGTTCATATCATAATGTTTGAGAAAGTTCAAGGCGAGGCGTTAAATTAAGGTTTTTCATAAATGAACAAAACAAATGTACCAGTAGCTTCTTTATTGGTTTATCAGGGTCAAAGATCTTTACAAAATTATTGAAAAAAATTACAAAGTTACATTTAGCTTAAAATGAGTCTTGAGTTTGTTATTTCATAATTAAGAATTCTAATACAGTCGCGGACACGAGAAAACATCATGGTTAGAATTGAATTGAATATTTAAACCCTTACATTCCATTTTAAATTTCAACATAGTTTTTAGCTAGGAACCGAAATTACCTACATCTTACAAAGTTTTCAAATTTCTATCAAAACGTTTTTAACGTTATTCATATTGCTAGTTCAACTACACGAGATTGGTTTATAACCAATTACCCTCATTTTCTGCACTCTGATGTTTGCCAACATTATAGACTTTCAATTTATTAATTCTTCAATAAAACATTAACAATACTTGGATTTTACTTAAAACATTTCTTTTTCTATCTCAAAGGAGAACATCAGTAGTTAGAAAATGATCAAAGTGAAATAACAGTCAAGTTACGTAAAATATAACATTATATAAAATAACGGTTTTAAATTTTGAACATAAGTTTCGAAAATATGAAATTATAAAGTGCCAATAAAAATATAAATACACTGAAATAAAAGTAGACCCAAACAGAAAATGTAGCACTTTTAAATTAAGTGTGTACTGAAACACAACATTTAATGAAGTCGGTGCAGCGAAACGGTTTACAAATTCAACCACTGCTCCATTGCTTTTCCTCCTGAACTCCTTGCGATGGAAAAATAAAACGTAACGAGCTTTCAAGTAAGGAAACTCAAACTTGGCAAGTAACTTACGACTAAAATAATCACAAAGACATAAACTTAACACGTAAGCGTAACTAAAACGAACTAACTTTAAGAATATCGTGCGATAAATGCATTTGTCGGGGACGAGCGTGATGTCACCAGTGAAGAAGCTCCGATCGTGAGGGGGCGCTAGTAGGGGGGCGGGGGGTCGCACATCGCTAGGACTCGACAGCGATAGATATCGTAGGGTGGTGCTCCGAGCGACGTAACCATCGTCTGTGCGGCGCGGTGCGGAACCTAACAGGTAGCAGGCGACGGGGACGTACGGACAGGAGGGGAGGTTCACAAGGCTGAGGGCAGGGGGTGCGAGTGTGATAGGAGGCAATGGCGCTACGTCGCAGACGATGGTTACAGGCTGCAGTACTTTGTTCAATGTGCCCCATAGTTATTTCTTCTTCTGCGCCTTCTCGGCGGCCTTGGTGATTTTACCCGTTGTTACCTCCTTGAAATTCACGCTCTGAAACAATTTGTTGTGTATTGTCAGAATCACACGTAAGTATCTGAGCAATCAGGAGCTCAAATAGTTGTATCGGGATAGTTTTTAGTCATAATTATAATAATGATAATTATAACTTTCATTGTATGAATGAATGAATGAATGAAGACAGCATTTCAAACGTAACGAAGCATAGAGCGTGGTTACAATAGGTACCTTGATGACGCCGACAGCGACGGTCTGGCGCATGTCGCGCACGGCGAAGCGGCCGAGCGGCGGGAACTCCTGGAACGACTCGACGCACAGCGCCTTGGTCGGCTGCAGCACCACGATGGCCGCGTCCCCAGACTTTATCGACTTCGGGTCCACCTCTGTTGTCTTACCTACACAATGAAACAATTACCTTTACTTCATCATTCGTAGATGTAACAAAGAGGATGAAGAATTGATAAACATCGCGCAACGAAACATGAGCGATGACCTTGAATGCGCAATAATCATATTCGGGTCCATTTGGCGAGAGGATGCGGAAGGAGGCAGAACGTCACTGCCCGATTAGTCTCCTTTTACGTCATCAACCTGCGCGAAAATCCCTATCACTTTCCCCCAACCACGGAAATTATTCGTTGCGCAATACATAATTATGTGTGCGTATGCCCAGCGGGGCCCCCGATCGGCGCCCGGCCCTCGGCCCTCGGCTTTGAAACCTAGCTACCTAGCTAATCATTTAGTGCTTTCTGAATATGTATGGCTTATATTTAGTGCTTCAAAGATAACGGAGTTATATTAAATCTAAGCTAACGTACAATCAGCGGGGCCTTCTTTGTTATAGACAAAAATGATAAAAATGTTATATCAATGTTTAGTGCTCTTAAGAAATAGAAATAGAAATAGAAATCAATTTATTATGTGCATAATGTCAAGAAGTTGTTCACAAAGTATTATAACAGTACAATATGCTCTGCCTTTAATCGGCGTATAATAAAATTTATAATCAAATGTCAAACTACATTACTTATTAGGTATTCAAAATAAATTAAAATACAACTACAAATAAATTTTAAACTGAGATCAATTAGATAGTAATTATAATGTCAAACTGAATTATTTGGTACTCAAAATAAATTAAAATACAAATACAATGGAATTTTAAATCTGAGATAAATTAATTTTAGTCATAACATAATTAGGTACATCAAAATCATCACAATAACTTTAGTTCAGTCTTATATTAGTTTTACATGTCAATTTTCGGACCCATAAATATGTCGGTATTTTAATTATTCCGTTACATTGTTGTGTCGTTAAGATACTCCGATACAGAGTAATAGGGCCGTTCTATGAGAAACGTGAACAAGTGGGTTTTGAAAGTGTTAACGTCCCTCTGATTTCGTATCAGTTTTGGTAGCTTGTTATATATCTTGGGTGCCATTGCAAAAATACTCTGATGATATAGAGCAGTTCTGCAGGACACCAACCGCAATTCATCACATCTACGCTCACTAGTCACGCTTTTGAACAGATGATAGTTTTTCCGCACAAACAAGGCGGTCTCAAAGACATATATCGAGGGCAGGGTAAGTAGTTTAAGTCTCTTAAAGTGTGGTTTACAGCTGTCTGTTTGCCTTAAATTGCAAATCGCACGAATGCACCTTTTTTGCGCTATAAGGACGTCTCCGACACCAATAGCATTACCCCAGAATATGACCCCATATCTCAACGTGGAGGCGACAAAGCCGTGGTAAGCCGCTAAGACGTTAAGTGTCAATTCACACGTACCACAACCGGTGTGCTTGTACAGCAACAACCACACCACAACGACGCTATGTGGTCGGGCGTATATTTTGTATTGAAAATGAATATTACAATTTACACGTACCACATTTTGCCGTTGTTATCGACCACCTGTGTAATACGACCACATCGCAACGGCAACGCCACCACCGGCGGCGGCACCGCGGCCACATCGCCACGACATGCCGTCAAGCCGTGTTTCCTCTACGAAAGCCGGAGTATAACTGCACATGACCACGTGGTTACCACATCGCAACGACAGCGACAACGCAACCACATCGACATTTTGTCGGTACCACAACGCAACTGCAAAAAGCCGCTGCGACACTATTCACACGTAACCACAGCTTGACCACATTTTGTCGCTGCGACGTGGTGTGGTTGTGGTACGTGTGAATTGACCCTAATCCCTATTAAAACTGTATTAAAAGATTTGATCTAGCTGCTTTGGTTTAAAAGTTAATCAATTTTTAAGTTTTTAACTTCCAGCGGGGCCCTTTCATGTTTGACTACTTGTATAGTAGTCGCTGAAATTAATATTGCCGTTTAGTGCTTGATGCCAGGTATCTGTCTGTAGAGTTAATTTACATATTCTGCTTCTAATAAACCTGGAAAATGCTTTCATCATCTACTTCTAATGCCGACTGTCCACGAAATTTCATTTTATATGAATCATAATTACAAGATCTTATTGCATTTTCCAGGTCTATTAGAAGCAGAATGTGTAATTTAACTCTACATACTACATACAGATACCTGGAGTGCGATTCTTGAATCTCATTCGCTGAGTTCAGGAGTTGAAAATGTCAAAATTACTGTGGTGATATCATAAAGGTATTATACTACGTAAGAGAGACAGTGACAGCTGAGAGAGCGAGATGTACCTAGCGGCATGCCTGTATAATAGAAAGAGATACGTGACGCGAGGCAATAGAACCGTTTTTGGGGATTTGGAGTCCTGGTAAAAATTCGGTTTCTGTGAATAAGCGTGAACCTAAAGTGAAATCGTAGATAATTTTGTGAAATATACTAACACTGTTTCATTAAATTATTCACCATTTCACGTTAGATTGAGAATTATACACAGAAATCGAATTTTTACCCTGCCGAGGACTCCAAAAAACGTCCAAAAACGGTTACATTTGACAACTCATGTCACTTACTCTATTCCGTAAGGTATAATATCTTTATGGGTGATATGCATCTTTCTACTGCTGATTTGACTTTCAAAAATCATACTTCAGGAGTGCGATTTTTGAAAGCGATTTTTCAAATCAGCAGTAGAAAGATGCGTATCTCTATAGTAATTTCGACATTTTCAACTGCTGAACTCAGCGAATGAGATTCAAAAATTGCACTCCTGGCCTCAAGCACTAAACGGCAATATTAATTCCAGCGACTTGACGCGGTGTGAAATGACGTCTATCGAAGAAAGTGCTGTTACATCATATTTCTCACCATTTGACAATTTAACTAGGGACCAGCCTCGCGTTAGCATTCTACCCACATTCAGACTAATCTCACGCGAGACTTTTTTTTCATGATTTTTAACAATCAAAATTATAATCTAAAGTAAAAATCCTAAGTTGTGGAGTTCATACTACCTCGTTCCCCGCAAAAAGTTACGGAAAAGTTTGTTAGTAGAATAATTTGGTAACAATAGTGAACTCATACCAGTACGACGGTCGCACTTCTCCTTAATCTCAGCGAACTTGCAGGCGATGTGTGCGGTGTGGCAGTCCAGCACCGGCGTGTACCCGTTGCTGATTTGTCCCGGGTGGTTCAGAACTATCACCTGTAACACAATATCTAAACTATTATAAAACTTTAACAGAAGTGTGTCTGTACATTGAAGATATTTACAAAAAAAAAAATTACGACATGGTTTTTACCTGTCCCTGATTCCAAATCACCAATTTTTGGATTTTTTGTCTGTCTGTTTGTTTGTCTGTCTGTCTGTTTGTTTGTTTGTTTATTTGTTTGTTTTTTTGGGTGTTTGTTTGTTCGAGTATCACGCAAAAACCGCCGAGAGCCGATTTTGATGAAACTTTTTTGTTTGATAGTTTATCATCTGAAAATCTGGTATATAATTTATGCGGACGAAGTCGCGGGTAAAAGCTCGTTCATTATATTTTTTCACCTACGTGCATATACCCTACGAATTGTAAATCAAGCTCAAAAAGTGGCTTCAAAAAAACTATACCGTGTTGGAAATTTGTTCTTGAAAAACTGTACCTTGCCCACCGTATACTAGTATTTGTTCTGTGCCTTGCCGCCAAAACTCATACAATATGTCATTTTCCATTAGGTTGTACTCTTAAATATTCCGTGATTAGGTGCCAAATTATGTTGATTTTGTATTTTGTATAGAGATATTCTTCCATAGTTATTCTTATTCGTAGCATATACCTACTAAAGGCCTAGAGGGGTAGATTAGTTACTACATAATAATATCTCATCCAAGTGCAGTTGGATCAACTTTCACCAATAGTATACTAATTTCAGTTGTTTTCATCTGTCGCCACTTGATAAGTCAATCAAGTGGCGATATTAGATTTTTTTATTGAGGTTTTTATTTTTATTTCGATTGTTTTAAAGAAGTAAATCTATTTTTTGCTGATATACCAGAGAGCGCCAAATAATGGAGCCAAGTTTTTAGATTTTCCAAGAAATTAGAAATTCTAAATTATGTGGGATCCTTTTCTATGGACAATAGAGTTTTGAGCACCTACTTTGAATAAAATAACAAGTTAGGTATTACGAAATCATTCAGTATCCGGATTTCCTAACGACTATGTTTATGCAATCAAAATGTTTTGCAATTTCCAAAATTACAACTTAATTAATTAATTACCTAACTAATGATCATAGGCCAACTACTTTAACCTGCCTTATCCAGTTTATTGTTTTATGTACAATCATAGTCACCTCAACAATATTTATTTACAAAAAGGCATGCATTTACGGAGCGGGCGAGTGAGTTTTATTTGCTTATTGGTCTAAGAGCCAAGCCAGACACGACACAAGCGGTTTTTGATATCCTTACGACATCGTCGCGATATCGCCGTGATATCGCCGATTTATTTCTAAGATCAATCAGTGTGGCGGCGGAATCGCGGCAGATCGCGGCGGTTTTACGGTGTCGCGGCCATAACGCTCTGTTAAAATCGCGGTGCAGTTGCGATATCGCCTACGCTAAAAAATAGCTTGGGTGATATGGCTCTTAAATTAAACATCGAGTAAAGTGTACCCTGAATATTATTAGTGGAGCCATGGTCTAAAAAAACAAGGTCTTCTATTCCCAGAGTGACACAAGCCTACGTCACAAAAAAATGGCCGCTAAACATGGTAAAAGGGTATGATGACGTAGGCTTGTGTCAGTCACGTGATCAGTCACGTGGTCGGAAGAGAATACCAGGCGCAGTATATTATTGTACCATGAGTGGAGCATAGGTACCTGAGCAGTGAAGTCGGCCGCCCCCTTCGGAGGAGCGTTCTTGGAGTCGCCGGCCACGAAGCCTCGGCGCAATTCCTTGACAGATACGTTCTGAAACATACAGCGCATCACACTATCATCGCTTTTGTCTAAGATAGTTATAAATTGCGAACATACTTGAATACAAACATACAGGTCAACCGTCAAACAGAAAACCTCCCTTTTCTAAGTCAGTTACGAAAGATGACGTTTATGAATTTACTTTTTCGCTTCAAAATGTGCTTTTGTCATGTCAATTAACAGTACAAACTCTACATACAGACACATACAGAGTGTTAACTTAAATGCTTCAAATTCTGGCTTCGGACATATTTATTTTTTCCCCCGTAAGTCAAAATTAGAGGGTGCTTCACACTATCAAAATACGGAGTCAATATCAAGGACGCGAAATTTCGGTGTCATGAGACCCCGAAAAAACACAAATTAAAGTCAAAATTCTGAATATTATGATACCAGTAAAGTTGTCGGAGAATATAATCGTAAACACATACATACACACACACATAAATTATAAAATATCTTGAAATTGGCTAAGTTTTTTAACTTTTCATACAACCTCAAAAATGGTCGCTGCCTATTTGGGCACGAAAGGTGGACTGACGCCCATACAACCTGCCTGAGGGTAGATCTGTGCCCTGCAGTGGGACGTATATAGACTGATAATGATGATAACAAAGATGATCTCACCTTGACGGACGTTGAAGCCGAAGTTGTCGCCGGGCATGGCTACCTGCAGCGCCGCGTGCTGCATCTCCACGACTTCACCTCGGTGGTGATGATAACAAAGATGATCTCACCTTGACGTTGAAGCCGACGTTGTCGCCGGGCATGGCTTCCTGCAGCGCCTCGTGGTGCATCTCCACGACTTCACCTCGGTGGTGATGATAACAAAGATGATCTCACCTTGACGTTGAAGCCGACGTTGTCGCCGGGCATGGCTTCCTGCAGCGCCTCGTGGTGCATCTCCACGACTTCACCTCGGTGGTGATGATAACAAAGATGATCTCACCTTGACGTTGAAGCCGACGTTGTCGCCGGGCATGGCTTCCTGCAGCGCCTCGTGGTGCATCTCCACGACTTCACCTCGGTGGTGATGATAACAAAGATGATCTCACCTTGACGTTGAAGCCGACGTTGTCGCCGGGCATGGCTTCCTGCAGCGCCTCGTGGTGCATCTCCACGACTTCACCTCGGTGGTGATGATAACAAAGATGATCTCACCTTGACGTTGAAGCCGACGTTGTCGCCGGGCATGGCTTCCTGCAGCGCCTCGTGGTGCATCTCCACTGACTTCACCTCGGTGGTGATGGCAGCTGGCGCGAATACCACCACCATGCCTGGTTACAAACATTCATTATGGCACTCAGGAATCGTGAAAAAATATCTGCTGTTTGAATTTTTATTAAAATCATATCTATGACAAACATAGTACAAACTAGTTTGGTTACAATACGCCTGCCAAACATTGAGAAAGAACAGTTAAAAGGCAGTCGAAAAGAGCAGTTTATCGGCAGACGTATCATACATTGAGTCGGGTAGGTATGAAGGTATCTACAGCAGTTTTGTATGGAACAGCAATTTTTTCCACGTTTCCTGAAGTTGGCTCCTTAGTGAAAGTTGTTCATGTCAGCCCATCAGTTTGTTGGGATGGTCTGAATTCAGAGTATTTGCCTGTACTGGCTGTCTGTCCGTACGGCTAGTCGCTAGTACGAACAGCCGCTTTACGCTTCAAGGATTGTATACAAAATTTACCCAAAACATTTGTTTTCACACACGATAGTAAAAATACCAGTCGCGTTTTTCCCCAAACTTGTTTTTATTTACCCAATTGCATATTCTAGTAATTTTTTACAATAAGTATAATATTAGTGTGGTGTTATGTCCTGTAATACTTAAGTATGATATAGCACTGACCAGGCTTGAGGATGCCGGTCTCAACTCTTCCGACGGGCACGGTGCCGATGCCTCCTATCTTGTACACGTCCTGTAGAGGCAGGCGCAGAGGTTTCTCCGTCGGGCGCGATGGAGGCTGGATCGCGTCTAGAGCCTGTTTAATCGTTTCAAAATGTTGGTGGAAATAGTACATTACGAGAAAAGCACTGAGAGTGCGTCCTATTTTGTTCGTCAAATTAAATGTTCTATACTTTAAAAAAAAAAAAAAAAAAAAATACAAAAATATTTATTTCAATGAGCACTTTACATAGGTAGATACAATTTAGTTCATATAAAAACAAAGAATAGGTATTGCACATTGACAACCCACCCCAAGGCCCCACCCTTAGCTTAGCAAATTGCACATCGTCGGAATAATCACAATTTTACAAAAACTCGCTTTAGGGAGCGAGCGTCTATAAATCATGTGAAGCATTAGTCGGCATGAGAAATTTAAAAGGCGAATAAATAAAAGGGTCCCGCTGAGTGGAGGTCTTTTCGGACCCTGTTATTTTTGAAATTATATACGATAGAACACTGTTTTCACTTAAAACGTAATAAAGGAGAGTAGAACTAAATCTTGACACCTATTTGGAGTTCCTGTAACTTATAAATAAAAAGGATCCCGCTGGCTGGAGGTTTTTCAAATCCTGTTTTTTTTTAAACTATATAAACGCTAGGACACTGTTTTCACTTACAATGTAATGAAGGAAAGTAGAACTACACCTTAAAATTTGGTATTTAATTTGTGCGGACGAAGTCACGGGTAAACTGTAGTCATAAATAATAATCAAGCAATTAATATTAAGAAAGATGAGAACTTAGAACCCAAAGAATCAGGAAGGAGTAAAATACGCTGAGCACCTTCTTGCACCATCATGATAGGGTCTCAGCTCTTGTTTTTAACAGAATTGAGTTGAGTAAGTATAAGAAGAGAAGTCCGATTTCTGTACCAAATTTATTTGGAGACCGATTTTTTTCTCCGAATCAGAGGGACCCGGACATTCGAACTTCGCATTTGTGTGAACGTTTTCGTTCCATTGTCAACTCTATTATAATGAAGTTCGGACCGAAACGGTCGCGATATATATCGAAAATCGAAAGTCCGGGTACATACAGGGCCAGGACATTTTGAATGAGTCACGCAGGAAGACATTGCTCACCTCAATGAGGCACTTGCCCTCGACCTTGCCCTCCTTGCGCTCGATGGTCCACCCCTTGAACCAGGGCATTTTGTCGGACGGCTCCAGCATGTTGTCGCCGTGCCAGCCCGAGATCGGCACGAACGCCACAGACGCCGGGTTGTACCCTGCCATGTCACATGCACATCCATTGCTTTAATAATGCAAACCTTATTTCATATTGAACAAACAATAAGGTATCTTGTACTGAACTTCTCAGTTCAAGATACTAAATGAATCGTGTTCTTGAAAATTACTATAAAATGACGGATCGTATAAAATCAACATTCAAAAGCAAGTCGTAGTTCAAACGCAAAAAAGCGCTCCATACAAATCAAGCTTGATTCTATTTTGAAAACATAGTAACTTTAAATTCCATGAAAGTTTTTAAACACGATCTCAGAAACGAATATCAGTATCTCTCTATGGTTGCCACCACCGCTGCCAATCTAAAGTGGGATTGGGCTGGACATGTCTGCCGCATGCCTGATGACCTGTGGGCCAAAAACACTACTAACTGGTCCCCAGCAAAAGGAAATCGGCGTCGAGGCAGACCAAGAAAAAGATGGCGAGACGAAATCGATAGTTTCCTAAAGAACTGGCCTATCGAAGCGCAAAACCGGGACGCATGGAGAGAACGGAGGGAGGCCTTTGCCCAACAATGGGACAACGACGGTTGATATAATATATGGTTAGATATCCGTTAAAATGTATACTTTCATAGTTACACAAACAAGGCTCAAAAATTTATATAAAAATGTTAAATTAAATACATAAAATACCAAAATTTCATTAATTTTATTTAGTTAATATTCAAAATAGAAGCGCTCGCGAGAATATCCTCTTGAGGCTGCCTGTCCATTGAAGCTGTGCGAGCTGTGTAGGCAATCAGGAGCTCGGGCGAGATCGGCAGCGCCTCGCCCGAGCTCCTGATTGGTTAAAAAAACACAGCTACACAGCTCGCACAGCTTCAATGGACAGGCAGCCTAATTTCAAGGATTAAGAACACCCAGAGTTTCCCCTATCAAACTTAACACCGAGATTTGATCTCGCTATCTTATGTTCACAATTTGTACCAAAAAATTATTTTAGCTTTTCTAATGCTAATATTTTAACTACTTATTGTTATTTGCTGTACCCTCACAGGGTTCATGTCAGGAACATGTAAACTATTTTTAAGAACATCATTGTAAACCACCAATCAAAGCAACAAATATTGATTGATCGCATGTGCATCTGGCTCTGCTCTCATCCTCATATCACCTCGCCCACAGACCATTAAATGACTCACCAATCTTTTTGATGTAGGAGGAGACTTCCTTCTTGATTTCCTCGTAGCGCGCCTCGTGGTACGGGGGCTCTGTGGAGTCCATCTTGTTGACGCCCACGATCAGCTGTTTGACGCCGAGCGTGAAGGCGAGCAGCGCGTGCTCGCGCGTTTGACCGTTCTTACTGATGCCGGCTTCGAATTCACCGGTACCGGCCGCAACGATCAACACTGCGCAGTCGGCCTACAGGATAACATTGCCTTAGGGCCTGTTTCACCCCTTCTGGATAAGTTCTTATTAGCTTATCTAACGATCGTTTGACATATTTCGTATGAAAGATATGTCGGACAAGCTATTAATAGTACATTACTGCAGCGGCCAGCAACAGAGGCATTGATGGACGAACGTGTAAATGTGGGCCGAGGCGAAGCCGAGGCACACATACGTAAGTCCATCAATGCCTAGTTGTGGCCAAGGCTTGTATAGTACTTTTCTCAAACATGCTTGGAAATGTGAGCATTATTTTGACAACCTTCTTCGAGATAAATCGAAATTGCTGTACTGGCCAAATACATGCGCGCAGCGGCCGGCAATGTTTGTATGAAAATCCATATCTGTCGTGTTTAGCGACCAAATAAATTACATACTAAACTCATATCTGTCGTGTAATTTAAAAATGGAACGATCTTTTTCTCCGAAACATGGCGACCAAGGAGGTAACTCATCAAAGGTTTTATTTAAATTTCGAACTAGCTTGCAAATAGAAAGCTGTTTATTGAAAAAAAAAAATTGTTGTTCGTTGTTCGTTGATTTTGAAAAGAGTTTAAATTTCCGCGAATTATTTGAGAAAATTTACTGTTTTCATTTCCGCGCATTGTTTGAGAAAAGAACTATACAAGCCTTGGCCACAACTAGGTATTGATGGACTTACGTATGTGTGCCTCGGCTTCGCCTCGGCCCACATTTACACGTTCGTCCATCAATGCCTCTGTTGCTGGCCTCTGCAGTAATGTACTATTTCTCAAATAATGCGCGGAAATGAAAACAGTAAATTTTCTCAAATAATTCGCGGAAATTAAAACTCTTTTCAAAATCAATGACGAACAACGAACAACAATTTTTTTTTTCAATAAACAGCTTTCTATTTGCAAGCCAGTTCGAAATTTAAATAAAACCTTTGATGAGTTACCTCCTTGGTCGCCATGTTTCGGAGAAAAAGATCGTTCCATTTTTAAATGACACGACAGATATGAGTTTACTATGTAATTTATTTGGCCGCTAAACACGACAGATATGGATTTTCATACAACATTGCCGGCCGCTGCGCGCATGTATTTGGCCAGTACTGCAACTTCGATTTATCTCGAAGAAGGTTGTCAAAATAATGCTCACATTTCCAAGCATGTTTGAGAAAAAGAACTTATCCAGATGTGGTGAAATAGGTCCTTAATATTGCATCTTTCATTCTGTCTAATACTAGCCATTGGGAATTTTATGCTTAAAGTTAGTTGATTCATTTTACAGGACGTAACAAAACATGCTAGTAATATTTAAAGGGGTGGTTAAGACCATCAAACTGAACAACGTTCACTATGGAGCCAACAGCGAAAAAAACCTATTCTGCTGTTTTATACAAAACTGTCGTTTGCTGTCGTACCAACTCGACTCCGCGATGCATAGAACAGCAAATTTTTATGTTGGCTCCATAGTGAAAGTTGTTCAGTTTGATAGTCCTGAACTTTACCTAAATATTTGTATTATTTTTGTTACACCATGTAGAAGCGATCCACAATAACTATCCTGTACCAACCAATACCTAAATAAGAAAACTAAGAGATGATTAAACCCCAGAAGCTTTTATTTCAATGGGTGTTTAAATTAGTGGTTACCTGTGAAGTGCCGGTGATCATGTTCTTGATGAAATCCCTATGACCGGGGGCGTCGATGATGGTCACGTAGTATTTTGCAGTCTCGAACTTCCACAGCGCAATATCGATCGTGATACCGCGCTCTCGCTCAGCTTTTAGCTTGTCCAATACCTAGGTATACAATATAAACTTTTGAGATCTAGAATTCCGTACGTAATATAATTTTTACTTGTTAAGAAAATGTAAGATGGTGCTGGCAATTTCCTTACAGCATGATCATCTCAGCCGATGGACGTCCAAGCCGGACATAGGCCTCCCCTAAGGATCGCCACAACAACCGGTCCTGCGCTGCCCTCATCCAATTGGTTGCCGCCGCCTTCACCAGGCCATCGATTCCCCTGGGGGCGCCTAACCACGATGCGCTTTCCGGTACGCGGTCGCCACTCGAGAAGTCTTCGGCCCATCGGCCATCGATTCTGCGAGCAATGTACCCCGCCCCATGCCACTTTAGTTTAGCAACTCTTTGGGCTATGTCAGTTGCTCTGGCTCTTCTGCGTATCTCTTCATTTCGATTCGATCTAGCAGGGAAACAGACTTTCGTTTTGTGACACTGCGGTAATTGGGAACACGATACTACAAGCCGAGCCTAGCCGAGCCTAGCTTTCCGAACGCTGCCTAGCCGAGTTGGTTCCGACGGTTGACCTTACAGCATGTTATAACAAAAAACTGTCCGGACAAAGAATAAATGGATCTAAAACGATGCTCTTTAGCGTATTTATCTACTCACCCAAGCATACTTGAAGGACCCCTTGCCCATCTCCTGGGCCTCCTTCTCAAACTTCTCAATGGTACGTTTGTCGATGCCGCCACATTTGTAGATGAGATGGCCGGTGGTAGTGGACTTGCCGGAGTCCACGTGGCCGATTACCACGATGTTGATGTGAGTCTTCTCCTTACCCATCCTGCTTGCCGAGGTAGTACAGAGAACGCGATGTCAACCGTGGAAACCTGGACAACCATCGTCATGAAAATGTAGTCAATTTTATTAGATCCTTTCGTTTCGTTCCACACAAGCGTTTTCAGCGCGCGTGGAAAAAGCCCTTAACTCCTCAGGCATTGCGGAACATGTGCACCGATAAAAATTGGCCTGGCAAATACTGAAACGGTGAATTCAGACCATCAAGCTGAACAAATTTCACAATGGAGCCACCCTCAGGAAAAGTGAAAAAATCGGTCAAGTGCGAGTCGGGTTACTCGCGCACCGAGGGTTCCGTACCACACCACCACAGAACACAACATTATTAACTTAGAAAAAAAACTTTTTTTGTCCGGGACCTTTAGCGCAAGACCGACTCACACTTGGCGGGTTTTTAGTATTTGTTGTTATTCTGTAGAGTTTGCTCTATAATTACACTAAGTTTGACGCTTGTATGTATTACTGTTTTTACGATAGAGCGTGAAGAAAAAACGTCGATAAAAACTAGTTTCTTGTTGAGAACCCCCCTTAATTTTTTACTTTTTGACATTTTTATTATTTGTTAACAAATCCGCCGTAATAACGCACATTCTGTGAACATGAGCGTGAAGAAAATACGTCGATAAAAACTAGTTTCTTGTTGAGAACCCCCCTTAATTTTTAACTTTTTGACATTTTTATTATTTGTTAACAAATCCGCCGTAATAACGCACATTCTGTGAACATTTCAACTATCTAGCTCATACAGTTCAAAAGTTACAGCCCTAAATAGGTCGGACAGACGGACGGACGGACAACGTAGGCGTAGTAATAGGGTCCCGTTTTCACCCTTTGGGTACGGAACCCTAAAAAAATCAGCTATTTCATTACTTTGAGCCGAGGTTCAGCTACTTTGTATGCGTCTTCACGCAGAATGTTCAATACGTAAAACGTTCACAACGCAAAATGGAGCAGCTGATTTTTTTTCGCGTTTCCCCAAGGTAACTTCATAGTCAATGTTGTTCAGTTTGGTGGTCTGAATTCACTGTTTCAGACGAACGAATACGTTTATTACGGACGAATTAAGATTAAAACTACCATTCGATGGACGCAAAACCAGAAATTAACTGTTTGTAGACAATAGGATTTTTAGATATCCAGGGTGTAAGGGACAGCCGGCCAAATTACTGAAACTGTGGATTCAGACTGTAAGGGGTTTATTTTAAAAGGGTTTAATTTTACAATTGTTAAATGAATGTTTCCCTTATTTCAAAGGGAGGGAGTGCTGTAAGGGATATTTGTGCAAGCAGTGCAATTTCCTATAGTCACGTCTCGTACGTGTCTCATGCAGCATATGTCATGTAATTATAGCACGTAGCTAGCGCTATATAAACTGTTCTGCCCCTAATAAAGATGTTCCATTCTACAACCACACTGCTGGTATTATTCACCATCTCTCCGAGGCTCCCGATCCTGTCGGCATTTAACGCCCTACCAACATGCGTTAAACAGACTATAAAACTGGGCCTTTACCCGGAGTTTCGATGTTCGATAAAACCCCCCCGTTTAGGTCCGCACTTCATTGTAAGACATTGGAACGAAAACGTTCACGCAATTGCGAAGTTCGAATGTGCGGTTAGAGGCCCTGAACAACGTTAACTATGGATCTAACTTTTGGAATCGGGGAAAATAAATTACTGTTTCATAAATCTGAGTCGGGTTACTGCAGTTTTGTATGGAGCAGCAGATTTTTTATCGCGGTTCCGAATGTCGTCTCTATAGTGACTATTTTGTTGCGAATTTCAAAAATACATCAAATGTTGCTTATCTGTGAATTCTGTACAAAATAAATTTAGAATGTGTCCATTTGTTGAAAATAACACCTACCTAAGGGTTAAGGTACCTATAACATCTTTTGCAGATGAAATATATACCCAGTCATTTAGAAAACTTTTTCAATTATTTAAGAAATCGTACCACGATGGCTCATCTCACATCGTGGCCTGCGTGTCCTAACACCTGCACACAGGAGGAGGTCATGACCGCTAGCGATGGTGCAGTATATCGGTTGCCCATTAATGGCAAGGTACTTTAGCGACTTTGTTCAGTATTTGAAGTCGACACGATAAGCAAGCAAGCAATCAAGAAAACGTCAACTCGTCTCGAACCAAGAATTCATAGATATAACACTTTTGAAATCCATTACTTTGTAGCGTGAAATTAAATTATTTTTAAATGTAACCAAGGATTTCTACTGACAAAATGTTTTATGTTGTGAGGAAACAGAAATAAAGCCTATTACGGAATTGTCTGGTTAAATTGTGACTAAAAGGTCACGGGTTCATTTCCCTTTCACTTGCTTAAGCAGGATAATTAGTCGCATTACAATTGTAATCTGCTTAAATGTGATTATTTCTTTACACGACATCACCCTATGCAGTATGAAAACATAGAGACTGAAAACCGAGAGATTGAAATTCATAGAGTATTTAGCTACGAAACGAAATTAGGAACCCTACCTAAGTACTAACTATTTCACAATATTATCTATACACTATATTCCGTTTTCAACAGGTAGTCAATAATTGCTTCACTTCCCGCAAGTGCATCCAGCGCAAACAGAGTTACCTACACAACAGAGCAGCAAAACACCGGGACGAGCTCGCTCCGAGCGTGCGCAGCTCGCCCGCTACATCGATACAGCGAGCTATCCTTCCAAATATAGACAAACCAGTACGGTTCAATTCACTACATTTTAATTACACAGATTTCATAACTGGAACACTCCCTTGTCAGTTTAAAAGAAATAATCTAGCAAGAATTTGGTACAAACCGCAATGACTTTACCATTTTTGTTTTGATAACGTTCATTTACCTTTATGCAATTTTTTGCTATGCATATAGGGAACGTAACGTAATAATAAAGTTCACAGTCTATACATAGATTTACGGTTTAAAGTTAAAATTGCATGAGCGTAGGTAAGTATTTACCTGCCGATAGCGGGCCGCGCCTAGACACTGGAAGAAAGTGCATGATCATGTCTATGATGACAATCACAGAGTGCATCGATTCTAAATTTAGCAGCGGTGATCTATACTTGTAAGCAGATGTATTTGCAATGGCATGTTTCTAAATTAGAATAATCGCATGTCGCAGTGGCATTATATACGACCGGAGACGCACATGGGCTTCCTGGCCGCGGCGCGTCCATCTTGTGCATGTCTTCATACAGTGCGATCAATCGCCAAGATTTCAGGACTATTTAACTACAGCGCGGGGTTTTACCTAGGATACCTATGCATCAAGTGAATGGTTTCCTATCGTCATCGAATCTATCAAGTCATATTGACATTTCTACTAGTGAATAACATGATTTTGAATTTAGAAAACACTTTTTTGAGCAAAGATCAAAGATTCTAATAGAAAATGAAAAATGGCAACTGAAAAACTTCAAATACTTATCATTGATTTCTATTTTCCTTTATTTCTGAAATAATGTTTATACTTATGAACGGTTTCATAAATGAAAATGCAGTGATTAATAGTTTAGTAGGCATTAAATTATTACTCCGTGAATGAATTGATCACATCCTTGATGAAATTGCGTAATTTGAAAACGTGCTATACCGGTAAATTTCAAGCACATGTAAAGAAAATTTTCTTTCACAAAGTAAACTGAATAATAATGTAAAACAATAACCACCTTTAGACCGGGCACCAAGTTAACATAAACTAAGCTTGATTTAACAGAAATAAAGGAAAATAAATAGAAAATACAGAAAAAAGCTCACCTTTGCAGTCGCAGTCACGAATTTTCCGAGCGATTTTCTCGAGCATGCGCCGTACACTTCTCCGCCCGGGAAATGCAATCAATAAAATCACACAGTACTTTTTTATTTCAATTTGCTGAAAACTAAACAAAGAATAACTAAAGTAAGTTAGTAAATACCGTACAATTTATTAATTACTAAGCCACTTTATTTTACATCTTAAATTCAAGTAAAAGTGAAATAAACATTTTCGGTAACAGGAAACGTAAGAATTTTCTTATTAGAAAGAAATAATTTCAACGAACGGGCTGCTTAGCCAGTAATGTATCTGATTATCAAAAAGTTTATAATACCTCATAAATAACTTTTTTTTAAATTAAAATCACTCAAGGTGATAAAACTTTTTTACGGAATATAAACCATAAATAAACAGTGCGATCATGGTCATGCATTGTTTTTGAACAAAGAATAATATTTTCGTTCATCATCATCATCAGCCTATGTATACACGTCCTATATTTTGCCGAGCGAGGCAAGGCTCATAGACTTAATATATCAAATAGGTATAAAAAAATGCTCATTAGTGCTAAGCCAGACTAAGAAAGATGCCTATAATACTCACACCTGTTTCCAGCGTCAGGGTAGACAGAAATCACAGACCCCACCCGCTTAGATCCTGATCATAAAGTTATTATCCCTAACTAATCCTGATACATCTCTCTCAGCACACAAATAAGCCAATAAATTAATACCTTACACCCAAGAACATTGTATATAGTGTTACTATCATAAAGTAGGGTTACTATACAAAATTTTTGCTTACACCTTTTTTGTCTCTTTTGTCAACCCTATGGCTCATGCAGTCTATCCAGCGAACTACAAAGTCTATCTGAGCCAAAGAGTACTTGATCTAAGCCCCGCCCCGTGCAGTCAACTAAAATAAACCCCCGGACGAATGCATTTCCTGAGCCGAGCTCCTCGTAGTAGGTGAGATGAGAATATAGATGTTCCTTTGAGCAGATCATCTAATTAGAGTTGCTTTGGTTGAACTTCCGAATAATACTTTGACCTATATTTTCTTGTTCCGTTGAGTAAAAAAAATAAAATGAAGTAAAATGTCAACGTCCAAATCGATATGTTCCACTCTACCCAGTATAATTTTAATTATAAATAAGTCACTGTTGCTGTTGTAAATAAATTATTGTTAAATAAGTCGTCAATCAATTAGTTGTTCAATTTAAATTAACTAAAGTACACCTTTGCTAGAAAATAAAAGAATTTATATCATAAATACTTTATTGAAATAATTCTTTAACGTATCACCTTTTATTGTATATTAATTACAGACCTTATAAGTTACCTGTTTACAATAATTAAATCGAGATAAATATTCTTCAACTGTAATAAATGTTCATCATAATTATTTGTAAAAGAATACTATTGGAGACTACTCGTTCTACAAGAAAAGAGAACGGCGTCCCATATAATCAGATAAAATGTTAAATTACAAAATGTACACAAGTACCAACTAATACAGATATGAATTCGTTGAAAAATAAATTGAGTTGTATATATTATATCTATGTTTATTATAGAAAATCGATGATATATTTTCCTATGAAGAGTTTAGAATGTTGCTCTCTCAACAAAGAATTTCCATAAACTGTAATGTGCTATGGAATGCGTTATAAAGTCTATGGTTTTATAGACATAATAAATTATAAGTTTCCCTAATTAAAGTTTAATAGGTAAATAAGTAAACCCGACAAATGGGAGACAAAAAACCAGTATAAATGCAACTTTCTAATTGCTTTTCAAACTCGTTAGTGAATAATAAAATAACGACAATCTCAATTATTTGAAACACAGAGCATTCAACATATAACAAATAGAAATAGATATTAAATTATTAACGATGAATATGAAATGATTTATTTTCCTGCCGGCCAAGGTAAATAGCTGCCCCATCCTTTACCGGGATTTGGATCCATACCTGAAAAAAGAATATATTTTTGAGAAATTGATTCTAAATATAAGAAAGAAAAGAAAGAAAGAAAAATCTTTATTCACCATTAAAGGCACACACGAAACAACAGAGTACATTAATAGAAATAGTAGGTAGGTAGTAGCGGTGTGTGCCGCGACGGTGAATAGGACACGACTCAACGTAGTGCCTTACTTGATAAGCAAGGCGTTGATTTTCTGCCGTGCCTGACAGAGCAGGAGTGCAATTTCCGAATCTCACACTTTCAAAATCATGATCGAATGATGCATAATTTCCATAGTAATTTTGACACTTCTAAATCAGCAGTGGATTTTAACGTGTGACTCAAAAATACCACTCCTGTGCTGTTACTCTCCGCAAACCAACTGTGTGCTTAAAGGATACTTTAAAGTTTAATTATGTAGTGTAATAAATAATTTATAATAAATATAATGTAGGTATGTAGTATATAGTGTATGTAAATAGTATATAGTGTATGTATATAGTGTGTGTATGATATTAAAAAAAAAAAAAAAAAAAAGTGTTTATTTCAGTAACTTAATCTACGATACAAATCAGGTTATGGAATCTCCTTTTTAGCAAAAAATTTTGCTTGTGTGGGGATATTCCGCTCTTCTATAACTATTACAAATGGTAGATCAAGTTAACAAATTATAAAAAGGAACAAAACAAAAAGTGAAATAATAATACCTAAAAATATATGGTTAGGTTTACATATTTAAAGGATAAAAAAGATATGTATATAGATTTGAAAATAAATTTGAAAAGCGCTACAAGCAAGATAATGGTGAGTGTACATAGTATTATGGGTGTGAATGAGTGAGTATGTGGGTGTGTATTTGTGTGTGAGTTTGTGTGTGTGTGGTATGGAGGGATTTGAGGTTGTACGTGTGCATATATTTTGGATGAGAGTGTGATTATATTTATTTATATAATTATGATAGTGCATTATATTATTTAGTTACATGTATATTTAGTTACCTATTTATTATTTTTATTATATTTTACAGCATCGTTTGAACAATTGATTCAATTTCGTGGTAAGTTTTTGTCTTTAGCCAAGTAGTTAGTGTCTTTTTGCAGTCGAAATATGTTTGTGAGTAAATGTTTAATTCTTTATTTAGATGATTGTATAAATGGGCTGACTGTCTTTTATATTGTCTTTTGGCAAAGTGTGTTTTAAATGAAACCGAAGGTGCTACATCATTTTTTCGTCTCTTTTTAAGTATTTCTGGATTATAGGGGAGAGATTTGTGTTTTTTTAAAATAAGGTGTAGTACGTAAAGCTTTCTTACAGTAAGTAGATCACATTCTAAGAAGAGACTCTCCGTTGGGAATCTAAATGGTTTGAATAGCATCACTTTCAGGAGCGATCTTTGCGCCCTCTCTAATTCCAGAAATTTCGTTTTGGTTGCACCACCCCAGATTGGTAAGCAGTACGATAACACTGATTGCGTTAGTGAGACATAGATTTGGAGTAAGAGACTTTTGGTTGCTATGTATCTTAAAGCTTTGAATGTCCATATAAGTTTACGAACTCTAGACATGGTGTGTTCAGTGTGTATGTGCCAGGATAGCCGCTGGTCTACCCAACTATATTATACCCAACCAATAATATGACGCAAGTAATACCCACTTCTAAACGCGCACAATATAGTCGCAAAATTATTCTGACACACGCCAAACCCTTGCCTCCGCATCAGGGACCTGGCTGCGCTTGTTGTTCGAGTAACCACTTTTTGAAATGTGTTTTAACAGTTTGCTTAGAAAGAGGTCGCCTAAGTGGTGGTGGAAGATTATTCCAGCACTTTGTCGCCTGGTAGCGGAAGCTTCCCTCGAATGTTCTTGTTTTGTGAAACGGCGTTGCCAGCAGGTAGCAGTTATACCGTCTGGAATTGTAGGTTTTATGAAAAGTGTACCACTGGAGCTTATCGTATAGATACTTGGGGTGTTTATATCTGATAATAGTATGAACCAAACCAGCCATATGGAGAGATCTTCGAGATTCCATATTGAGCAGACCACGTTTATTCAGTTCGGGTGTGATATGACTGCGAGGCGGTATTTTATAACAGTATCTTATGCAGGAATTCTGTACTCTTTGGAAAATGCGTTTAGTGTGAGCGAGCAGACAAGGGCCAACAACTAAATCACCATAATTAAGTTTCGACAGAATGATCGATTCACATAGCGTCAACCTGACTTTTTCTGTGAGAAGAAGCCGAACCTTATACAGAACCTTCAATCGAAAGAAGCAACTTTTAGCAACGTCCATAGCATGTTTCACGAAACGGAGACGATCATCCATGAGAATGCCAAGATTAAATTAATTATCAACCAAGATTAGATTAAAGAAATATACAACCTTCTACAGCCATGCTACATGAACTATTTTGCAGGATTACTTTGTCAAACCGTGGTCAAAACTTTTAAATAAAAAACTGGCCAAGTGCGTGTCGGACTACGCGCAGGATAGGGTTCCGTAGTTGTCCGTCACAATATAATTTGGACTTAAAAGGAGGCTTTTTGCTTTATACTACGGTTTAACGGCTAATAAAGTATAAAAAGTACATTTTATAAATCGATGGACTCGTAAACTTGTAAAGCCTACTTAGCGCTGATAGTTTTCCTTTTAAATTCGTTATAACGTGTTAATGAATTAGCGCAAAACCTCATACACCCCAACTGATTTATAACAAAATAATTAGATTGAAACAATAATTTCATTATTTTGATAGTTAAAATTTAAAGTTATTCGCATTTTAAGTTTTGAGGCAAAAATGATTTGTTATCATTTCAGCACGAAAAGAAAGCGCTAACGTACTCATGGATACATTTTTATAATCTTATTTTGGTAGTAAGTAGGGTGAGTGTGCCCGTGCGGTGGGTTGACATCCGGTTCAGAAAATTTTAAATTTTGCAAACAAATTATTTAATATTTTGAAAAAAATTACCTATGTTGAAACCATGATAATTCGATTCTGCTCTCTATTCTAAACAAACTACTTTCTAGTTTCGCGTTAATTCATTAACACGTTGTATATGCTATTATTGCTATTGCCATGAATTTTTTCACATCTCCAACTACAACCGTTTAGCTGGGAGAGGGGGGGACACTTGACTCTAACCAACATTTTCGCTTTAAAGCTTAATATTTCGTTAACGGATCCCAAAATCGAAAAATGGTTTTCCCAAACCCATAATATTTTTAAAAGACCTATTCAACGATACCCCATAACATAGGATAGACGAAAAAAAAAATCATTCAAACTTCGCGAAAAAATATAAAAAATATTTTTCTAGATTTTTTTACCACTTTGCCGGCGTGATTAATATGCCAAATTATAGCTTTCCAGTACTAAACGTCTCTGAGCTAAGCCGCGGACAGACGGACGGACGGACGGACAGACGGACATGGCGAAACTATAAGGGTTCCTTGTTGACTTCGGAACCCAAAAAAAAGGATTGAACAAAAACTTTTACACCAATTTTATGATTAGACTTAAAAACTTGTATAATTCTATTATCTCGATACAATGACAGACGGGCGCCGGTGCGGACGAAGTCGCAAGAAAACTCTAGTACTATAATAAAACTTTATACCAGAGATAGGTTAGTATGTAAGGGTAGTATATTTGCAAAAAAATAAACTATATAGTTTACCTTTAGCGATAGCGTTGATCTTTTGTGTTTCGTCGGAGCTGAGTGTGAGTATCTTCTGCAGCACCGGCACGAGCCGACCGCGTTCGTCTCCGGGGGGCAGCGTTAGGAACTGTAACACATTTGTAACAATTTATTAACTATTATTTAAATTAAAAACAATATACCAAAACAATCGAATCCGCAACGCAGGCTTCGTCTATATCCTCTACAAGCTTCGTCAATGGCAACACACAAGATAAAGATACGGTTTGGTGATTTGGGGTAACAGCGTACTGATTAATAAAGTGTTTATTGCTCCAAAAAAATGTGTTCGGGCAATTTGTGGTGTAGGGCCTTACGAAACGTGTAAAGAGTTGTTTCCAAAACTTGGCACTTCCAAAAAGTGTCAAACCGACACTCACTGGGATGTATATATTTGTTCGTGACATTAACCCTAGAAACACCAGAAACCCAAATAGACTTGTGCTCAATGACTGGTACTGCCCAAGGACTACGCTGTTTCAAAGAAATTGTTCTAACATGTTAAAATACCTGATAGATTTAAGGTGCCACCCATGAAATTAATTTTAAACAAATTGTACGCCTGCCTGGCTTTCACAACATAATTTTTATAGTGTTTCTGAATTTTTAAATAATAACTTCCAATAAATATTTGCATTCTATTGTATTTTAGCTGAATAGATGATACTATCCTAGACCCTAAGATCAATTTTATGTACCTATTCAAAGCAAATAAATTATTTCATTTCATTAAAATCCGCACGCAAGCTTCGTCAGACTATCACTTGCTAAACACTACGCACGTTACGCTGCCCTGCGCAACCCCGGCTAAAAGGTCCCTAAGATGCTGGCTTCATTGTCCCTCTGGATGGCCAGAGAAATTCTCTGTACCAGAAAGTCTCCCGAGCGGGGGTCCCCCATTAAGTCCGCATTCGTTGCGCTATCTCACTAACAAAGTCCTTGGCATCGACCTCCTAAGGGCCTCCAGTCTCAAAAGCGGCTGGAACGAAATCATACCCTTGCTCCAGGTTAGTATATCTTGTCCACTTAAGCCTCGCCGCCTGTTCTATAAACTAGAATATAACATTTTTAACTGGCATTTGGCAAACCAGACAGCGTGAAATGTAGCTTTATTTAGTACCACTCCCGTGCAGGTGTAATCGCCATATAATCGTAACCATGCGTAATTTGTTAGTTATGAAAATTACTTAACAGAACAACTTTAAAAAAGACAGTGCGGATTTTGTATGGAAAGTTGGCGCCTTATTTTTCGACGTTGTTTTTAGCGCGGCCACCAACCAAACTAGAATATTTTAGTTCAGAATAAAGTAACAAGCAAAACTTGTTATTACATGACATGTATATCCCTTAAGTCAGTCTGAACGGAGATATAAAGGCTTGAAGTTGAAAATATTTGCATTAAGTTTACTTCTAGCCTTTATCCGTTCGGACTGAGGTTAAAGATATACTAGTCATAAAGTTTTGTTTGTAACTTTATTCTCAACTATAATATTTAAGTTTGATTGATGGCCGCGCTAAAAAAATTAAAAAGGCGCCATTTTTAGTCATTGGCTTTTGGGCACAAATATTGTTTTATTTTGTACGAGCTTTTACCCGCGACTTCGTCCGCATAAATTATATACCAGATTTTAAGTCAGATGTTACGCTACCAAACAAAAAAAGTTTCATCAAAATCGGTTCAGTAGTTTTTGCGTGATACTCGAACAAACAAACACCCAAACAAACAAACAAACAAAAAAACTAAATTCTCTTTTCAAATTTACAGTTTTATAATAGTCAAGATTAATTACGCCTCATGCAGCTTGCGGCACATTCGGCCTGCTCAGTTGCAACTAGCGATGTGAAAGCCAATTTTGATCTTATTTAGTACCTGCTTATTACAACAAGAATTAAAAAAATTAAATTGATGTTCGAACGAACACGTGCGGCTTATTCAGAGAGCATGAGGCAAAAATAGAACATACATTTTTTTATTTATTTTGCAGGCTGATTTTCGCACCTTTCGTAAGACGGCCCTGTCTGTGCTGGTAAACCTATATAACAGTGTGAACGCGTGGTAGGTGTAACGGTACCTTGAGCGTAACATTTTTCATATACTCGGTGTTGTGAGCGTTCTGTGTGGCGCCGCGCACGCGCCGCAGCTCCGACTTGAGCAGCTCGCTCAGCTGCGCCATGCGCGCGCACTCGCGCTCCGACTCCGACAGCAGCACCGTCACGTGCTTCACTCTGACACAACAATACATATACAGGGTGTAACAAAAATACAAATAAACATTTAAGGGTGTATTTTATACCATCAAACTGAACAACTTTCACTATGGGACCAATATCGAAATGGCAAAAAAAAGTTGTTCCATACTACAAATCTACTTGAGCTAAATGTATGGGACAGCAGATTTTTTTTCACGATTTCGTTGTTGGTCCGATAGTGAAAGTTGTTCAGTTTGATGGTCTAAACAACCCCCTTAAAAGTTTTAAATGTTTATTTTTACATTTGTAACACCTAGTAGATAACAAATTATTTATTGAATGAATAAAATAGTAAAAAAACTAGAACAAAACAAAACTTACCGTTAACTTTACAAAACTTAAATCTAAACATTCTAAACAGGGCCACTACTAGTTCTACCGACAGGCCTTAGGTCCTTAATTGAAAAGCGCGCCCCTGGTCATACCTGGCCCCACAGAATATTATAAAAGGGGTTAGAAATGTAAAGTAGCGCTTTTGCTTCGGAGACGGCTGTCGCCACTTGTCTTTACGCTCACGCTGCCACAATTTACTCATGCCCTCTCGCTCGCACCACGCCACGCGCCTTATGATGTTATGCAAATCATTGCATAACCTGTGGCGACACGTTCCACGCCTACTTTGCACTTCTAACCCCTCAGACCATCAAACTGAACAACCTACTTCTTTCCTCTATGGGACCAACATCTAAATCGCGAAAAAAATTAGCTGTCCCATACATTTGGCTCGAGTAGGTTTGCAATTTTGTATGGAAAAGCTGATTTCTTTTTCGCGATATCGATGTTGGTGCCATAGAGAAAGTTGTTCAGTTAGACGGTCTGATCATAGCCTTAAAAGTGTCAGCATATTTAAGAAGGACCCTATAATTAAAGGAAGTAACAGAAAGGGTTGAAATCGTGTGATATCATGAAAAAAATATCTGTTCCATACATTTTGTGTCTAGTAGGTATTGTAGTTATGTATGGAACAGCCAAGATATGTTACAGAGTCCGGCAAACAGCTTGACCAATGGGGAGGTGAGGGGTGTGCGCAGTAGCGCTTTCGCATACAAATGTTGTTCTGCGCTGACAAGTTTCTTGCCGGCCAGAATACCAACATAATAAATGGCGCTTAAAATCGGACTGCGTTACCTACAGGGCTGCGTTCAGAACGTTTTTGTGCAGTTGTTTTTTCACCTCGCTCTAAGGTTCGGAACGGCCAGGGCGTTTTTTCAACTCGCTATAAGGTACGGAACGATCACGGTTGTTTTATAACCTCAAATTTTGACATTGACGGTAAAATGGGCTTCCAGGGCTTCCATCATTTCCAAATACAATAAAAAACTCGTCTTCCATGTTAGCGGATCAAAAAATAATTTGGAAAACAAACTTTTAATTCAAAACGAGCGAAAAGTCAAGTGACCACAGATAATCCAAACGTCAGAGTGTTTTTCAACCATCGAATTAGACGGTTAAAAGTTGCAACCCGTCAGAGGTTCGGAACGGTTGAGTTGTGACAACCGAGTTGCAAAGAGCGTTTTTTCACCGAGGCTCTGAACGGCGTTAGTGCGAAAGTTGCACTCGGGGTGCACAACGGGTGTAGGTTCTGAACGCAGCCCAGCTATCACGCTACTCGCATTGCTTTACGCGGACTGTTTAAAGATGACCCAAATGGGTTATTTTTCGAGTCTTCACTTCGCGCGAGTAACATTATTATTTTGACTCTTCAATTCAATTATACTTTATTGCACACCAAAACAGAATATACATTTGAATAAAGTTAAAGAATTACAATTAGGTACACATAAGGCGGTCTTATCGCTAAAAAGCGATTTCTTCCAGACAACCTTAGGGTAGAGGAATTACAAAAACGAAAATTGGTAGGTGGTGTAGATCAAAAGAAGAAAGAAATCCAGAATGACAGTGAAAGTATAAATATACTTAAAAATTAAATAATCTAAAATATATACATACATACATACATATGTTTATTTGTTTAACTATATACATACATAAGTGAGTACTACATACAACACGGAAGCAACAGTAGGAGGAGAAAAACGAATTAAAGTGAAGTTGAAAAGAAATCAGAGGTCAAGGAAATGATCTTTGAATTTCGACTCAAAAACACTCAAGGAGGGAGCACGTCTGATCAACTTCGGCAACAAGTTCCAGAGCCGAACAGCCTGCACGGAGAAGGAATTGGTGTAGAAGTTAGTGGAGTGGGTGGGCATAAGGAGGGATAGATTTTCAGAGGAGCGCAGGTGACGACCAGTGGTAGTGGAATAGAAAACAAAGCGTTCCTTAAGGTAATGAGGAGTCAACGGAAGAAAGAGAATGGAATAGAGAAGGGAAAGGATATGAGCATCCCTTCGACTACTCTTTTTGGGTCATTGGGAACAGCAGATTTAAAACTGTTCAGTTAGACGGTCAGGCGGTCGGGATGGTCAGAAAACACGGATAATGATACTGGGTAAATGTTCAGAGAGTTTGAACGCCGTCATTCCCCTCTCTAAGATTTTCTTCTTGTTTAAACGAAAAGGTATATTATTTTATAATGCTTTTGTAGAGCTCCTGGACCTTTATTATAACAGCGTTGTGAAATTTTATACGATGGAAATCTTATAGAAGGGAATGACGGCGTTCAAACGTCCAGAATATTTATTTGCCACGAACTGTCTTTCATGCAGTTGTAACAAAGCTCACTGTTAGCGTGTTAACGGTTTCAAGATGAAATTACGTGTAAAGTAGTGATAGGTGCCTAGCCTTTCACCACCATAAATATACCACTTAAGAAACTCTAATAACTTAGTCGCCAGATACGACACCCACGTGAAAAAATGGGGCGGTCCATTCTAAGCTGGAACCACACCGGCCACCAATACAGCGGGCAACGGAATAAAGATACCACAATGCCATCGAGTGCTTTTACTTGTTGTACAAATCATTGAAAAAGAAAAAAACAAATCACACGGCATTACTTTTCACTCGCAAAGCAGATCCACTGTTCGAGTACGTAATGCAAGAACATCACCTATCTTACGCTATTCAAATTTAATCAAAGAAAAATACCTTAACTGTTGAGCCTGTAGTTTCCGTCTCAGGTCAGATATCTCCTGATCGGGCGTGAGCGCAAGTGAGGTCGTGTCCAGGGACTCGTCGTCAGGCACTCCTTCCTCCAGGAGCCTCTCGAGTGGCACGGGAGACCGGCCGCTACCACCGCCCGTTAGGAACGACTTTGATAGCGGGGGAGACGGCGCTGATTCCGAACCCTTCGAAAATTTAGATTGGAAGATGTCAGACATTAGTTTTTATAATAAAACCTAATTTAAAATAGAAGGTACATCGGGTCGAGCAGGTTTGTACTAGTCATTTGCTTCGAGTTGGCCGCTCCCTCCCTTCCCGCTTCACCGTACCGCACCCCTAAGAGACCCTATGAAACGCAATTTTATAACCTTTAGCAACGCAACCACGTACGGCACGTCCGTCCCGATCACTAATATCGCTTTTAATTTTAAATTTTTATTTGCTTTTTATTATATTATTTTTTGTCGACGGGACCAGTTAATGTGCCTTTGACGAAATTTTGTAACGGTCATCGACGGCCAACTCCAAACAAACGGGTAGTAGTTTTTTATGGATCTGCAGATTTATTTTGGGATTTCTACAAGGTGTAAAAAAAGTGTCATTAACCTTTAAACCACCTACTCTACCCATCAAACTGAACAACTTTTACTACGGGAGCAAAACGACCAGAACAAAAAAAATCTCCTGTTCCATACGTTTGAAATCATAGTCTAAAAAAACAAGGTCTTCTATTACCAGAGTGACACAAGCCTACGTCACAAAAAAATGGCCGCTAAACATGGTAAAAGGGTATGATGACGTAGGCTTGTGTCAGTCACGTGATCAGTCACGTGGTCGGAAGAGAATACCAGGCGCAGTATATTATTGTACCATGGTTTGAAATTGCATCGAGTAGGCATTGGCCTCGATTCGGAGTGTACCACGACTAAACTAAACTAAATGTATTCCTGTCACTTTCTAGAATAAGATTAAGAAAAGAGACAGAAAACCAACAGCTGACTTTAGTGCTGTCAAAGTGACGTTAAATGCGCAAAATAAGATGCCATCATAATGTACGCCATCTTATTTAAGTCGTTTTTGGGCGTTTAACGTCACTTTGACAGCACTAAAGTCAGCTGTTGGTTTTCTGTCTCTTTTCTTCATCTTATTTTAGAAAGTGACAGGAATACATTTAGTTTAGTTTAGTCGTGGTACACTCCGAATCGGGGCCATTTAGTTTAGTTTAGTCGTGGTACACTCCGAATAGAGGCCATTGTAGTTTAGTAATGAACAGCAGTTTTTTTTTGTTCTGATAGGTTTGCTCCCACGGAGAAATCTGTTCAGTTTGATGGTCTGATCATCCCCTTAAAATAGTTTCAGCTAATTTGGTTAGACCTTATGTTGTTAGCTAGTAAGTATATTCGGATTCGGTCCAGAACAATATTAATTAAGCATATTAAGCAGCAATTATTAATATTAAGCAGCATATCTAAACTATTATAAAACTGTAACAGAAGTGTGTCTGTACATTGAAGATATTTAGGTACAAGAAAAAGATTACAATATGGTTGTTACCTGTCCCTGATTCCAAATCACAAATTTTTGAATTTTTTGTCTGTTTGTTTGTTTGTTTGTTTATTTGTTTATTTGTTTGTTTGTTTGTTTGTTTGTTTGCTTGTTTGTTTGTATGTTTGGGTGTTTGTTTGTTCGAGTATCACGCAAAAACTACTGAACCGATTTTGATGAAACTTTTTTGTTTGATAGCTTATCATCTGACTTAAAATCTGGTATATAATTTATGCGGACGAAGTCGCGGGTAAAAGCTCGTTAAGAATAATATGCTGACGATTTTGTTAGGAGACGATCAGACCAGATCATTATAAACTAAACAACTACTCAATACAATCTCTATGGGACCAACGTCCAATTAGAAAAAAAATAACTGTTCCATACAAAACTGTAGACCTACTCCATCGAAGAGCACAGCAGATAATTTTTTTTTGCGTTTTCGGTGATGTTTTTTCTCTAGAGGAAGTTTAGTATTCACTTTGATGGTCAGATCATCCTCTTAAAAAACCATCAGCATAATAAGGACACTGTATTTCTTTCGTTCTTTCTTTCCAGCTATCTTAAATAATAGGCCAAAGTTAATGCATAACCTCGGGAACACGGGTGTAGAATTAGTAAGTAAACATAAAATCTCAGAGGGAAGACAAACATACAATAGTCGTCAAATCAGGCATTAATTATGACGATATCAATGTGATACTATTTTTATTTATTTACGAGCTTTTACCCGCGACTTCGTCCGCATAAATTATATACCAGATTTTAAGTCAGATGATAAGCTGTCAAACAAAAAAAGTTTCATCAAAATCGGTTCAGTAGTTTTTGCGTGATACTCGAACAAACAAACACCCAAACAAACAAATAAACAGACAGACTGACAAAAATCCAAAAATTGGTAATTTGGAATCAGGGACAGGTAAAAACCATGTCGTAATTTTTTTTTTGTAAATATCTTCAATGTACCTAGTCTAGTACCTACAGACACATTTCCGTTACAGTTTTATAATACTTTTCATAAAGTTACACAACCTAACCAGTACCAGTGTGACATGTCACATCTGTTTGAAGTAAAGGAAATCCTAATAATAGGAGCCAAATCTAAACTATTATAAAACTGTAACAGAAGTGTGTCTGTACATTAAAGATATTTACAGAAAAAAGATTACGATATGGTTTTTAGATGTCTCTGATTCCAAAACACCAATTTTTAGATTTTTTGTCTGTCTGTTTGTTGGTTTGTTTATTTGTTTGTTTGTTTGTTTGTTTGTGTGTTTGTTTGTTCGAGCATCACGCAAAAGCTACTGAACCGATTTTGATGAAACTTTTTTTTTTATAGCTTATGATCTGACTTAAAATCTGGTATATAATTTATGCGGACGAAGTCGCGGGTAAATGCTCGTTAAATATAAACATGCAATAAGATAAGGAATCTTATTCATCGTATTGATAGTATTACGACATGTTGTATTTTCGCCGTAAAATGCAAATAAAAACGGCTGCAATAGCGAGGTATACAACTAAACAATTTGTTCGACTGGTTATGGGTTATGTAAACAAGTATTATTTTAACGAGTTATAAGCAAAAACCCAATAAAAAATTATGTGTGACAAATATATTATATTCAAAACATGATAATTGCCCTCCGTATAATCCACCATTTACGTAGGTTAACAAAAACAAATTAATATAAATGCTTCAGCATTATACCTATCATACAATCGCTCAAAAGTATTCAGCCACAGTACGAAGAAACTTTGTAGGCCATACTAGAATTTTATTTGAATACTTAGGATTTCTTTTTTATTTCTTAGATTCTTTATTGTACTAAAAAATTGTACACAAAAAAACAACAACATTATTATGAATAAAACCGGTCAAGTGCGAGTCGGGCTTCTCGCGCACCGAGGGTTCCGTACCACACCACCACAGAACACAACATTATTAACTCAGAAAAAAAACTTTTTTTGTCCGGGACCTTTAGCGCGAGACCGACTCACACTTGGCCGGTTTTTAGTATTTGTTGTTATTCTGTAGAGTTTGCTCTATAATCACACTAAGTTTGACGCTTGTATGTATTACCGTTTTTACCATAGAGCGTGAAGAAAAAACGTTGATAAAAACTAGTTTCTTGTTGAGAACACCCCTCAATTTTTAACTTTTTGTCATTTTTATAATCCGCCGTAATACCGCATAATCTGAGAAAATTTTAACTATCTAGCTATTACGGTTCAAAAGTTACAGCCCTAAATAGGTAGGACAGACGGACGGACGGACAGACGGACAGACGGACAGACGGACAGACGGACAGACGGACAGACGGACAGACAGACGGACGGACGGACAACGTAGGCTAGGGTAATAGGGTCCCGTTTTCACCCTTTGGGTACGGAACCCCAAAAATGAAAAAAAGTCATGATGTACAAAGGCAAAGGCAGGATTTTGTCAGAACACGATTGCATCGCTGCAACAAGTCGCCGTGGACGATGGTTCTAAAATCTTACCTCTCCTTCTTCCCTGGGTATCATAGAGACGTTGATATCCAGCTCTCCGTCGCTGCCCTCCTCCTTGGGTATCAGCGGCAACATGTACTGGTTGTGGTTGGCGTGGTCCACGCTGCGCACTTTGATCTTCTCCTGGGAGGCCGCTATTTGCGCACGCAACGCTTCCGTCTCTTTCTGGAGCTTCGCCTCTAGTTCACAGATCTGCGTCTTGTAGCATTGCGTTAATGTGGACACCTGGACAAGATAAACGTTTTCTAAAGAGTGCGCTTTGTGGTTTGTATGGGGTGTAAAATTAAATAAAAAATACGTTACATATCTTAGGTGCTGTTTAAGCAGAAGTGACGTGGCGCAGACGTGACGCGGGCGGGGTGCGGCAATATAAACCTTATAGTACGCAGCATAGCGTTGTTTGGAGAATTACACCCTCGCCTCCGTGGCGAAGTCGCCTGGAGGCGCGGGCGCAATTTTCCTTTACGACAAAAACGACGCTATGCTGCGTACTATAAGGTTGAATATTATGTTAATTTGACTAGCCGCCACCGCCACGCGTCTGTTCTGTATAAACAGCACCTAAGATACGTAACGTATTTAAATTCACACCCTATGTTGTTAAGCTAAGTACAAAACATTTGCACTCTCGTTTCAGTTTATCACTAAAGAAAACAATCAAGTACTGATCCGATTTCATACACATCGCATCACAGCATCATTTTTAGAAAGTTCCACGTATACAACACCTCCATTCGTTTTCTCCTAGAAAACGAGCGATTTCCTTCATTATTCGTTGTGGGATTAAAAACAAAAGTTACTCAATAGCGCAGAATAGATAATAGTAGTCAATAGTGAAAACAATAATACAATACATCAAGAGGCACACGCATGGCATGCGGAATACTGGACAGCCCACTTTAGCTTATATGTCTTTTTCGGTGGTATAATCAAACAGAACTCTACACGCTGACTCTAAGTTCATGTCTAGCTAAAGCGTTCATCATCATCATCTCAGCCGATGGACGTCCTCATGGACAATAATCATAATCAGGTAATGAGACGTACTTGAAGCTTATGCTGCGTGCGCTCGGACTCGAGCTGTTGGCCGAGGCGCGTGAGGTCGGCCTGCAGGCGCGCGGTGCGCTGTACGGCGCGCGCCGCGTCGCTCGCCGCCTCCGAAGCACGCCGCCTGCTCGCTTCCACCTCCGCGCTTTGTTCTGAACACTGCTCCCTTGAGACATTGATATTATCTATTATCTATCTCAACTATTATAAAACTGTAACAGAAGTGTGTCTGTACATTGAAGATATTTATGTACAAGAAAAAGATTACGATATGGTTTTTAGATGTCTGTCTCTTTGTTTGTGTGTTTGTTTGTTCGAGCATCACGCAAAAACTACTGAACCGATTTTGATGAAACTTTTTTGTTTGATCTGACTTAAAATCTGGTATACAATTTATGCGGACGAAGTCGCTGGTAAATGCTCGTTACTATTATAAAACTGTAAATTAAAAAAAAAAAGTTTGGTTGTTTGTGTATTTGAAGGAGCATCACGCGAAAACTACTGAACCGATTTTGATGAAACTTTGTTTGTTTGATAGCTTATGATCTGACTTAAAATCTGGTATATAATTTGTGCGGACGGAGTCGCAGGTAAACGCTTGTTTCTGATAAAAAGGTGTCAAAGCAATTATACCCCAGCCATTAATCTGCATACTGCACGTCTAGCATGATTTCTCTACACACGCGCGACGCGCCTTCGCTGCATACAAAATAACCGGTTCCCGCGCTTTTCGGAGAGCGTGAGCCGCGCTTGCCGCGACTTGTAGTATGGGAAAAAGCAGAGTCGCGCGCGTGTAGAGAAATCATGCTAGACGTGCTGGCCACGTATAGCTCTCTCTTGCTGGTCTATGAGGCGAAGTGCTAGGGAAAGGTTACTTTAATCTGAAGACTGGTGTCATACCAGCGGCCGTAGTATGGCAGAGTGATATAGCCCTATCGCACCTTAGCTCTGTTTCTATTTGCGCGCGAATGAACGAGATAATAGACGTAATATAGCGTTATCGTGCGCATCATACTATGGCCGTAGACGTCACATTTAAAATAGCCCGATTGTATAAATGTGGGGTTTTCCTACGTGAGAATTGGAATAATAATAATTCAATTGTTCCATTTAACTGACGACCCGGTTGGTGTAATGGTTCCCACGCTGAATGTCAAACCAGGGTCCTGGGTTCGGTCATGGATGTTATATGTTTGTGCCGTTGTTGTATGATTCCCATAACAAAAAGCCCACGGCTTACCTTGGGGTCATTACAATGTATGTGCTTGTGAGCGTTATTTATTAATTAATTTATTATTATTTCCTTTCACCTGCGCAAAACCCAAACTAATGCGAGCTCCAGACCTACCCGCAAAGGTATGTTCAAATAAGAGCTATCTCGTTCTATCTTTATACAGAAGTGAAGAGACAACTACTTTGAACATGCTTTGCGGGTTTAAGACCATCACCGACTAAAACCCAGTTTATGAATCCATTCTGTTGTCACTCTCAGCGGGTGCGACAGGTGAATCAAGCGGTGAGGGCGATGAGATAAACCAAGACAACCATACCATGCTACGTCATTGTCCGCCTTACTCACTACTTAGGAGCTACCCCACTATGTAATTTGAATTTAGCTAAAACCTTCCTAGTTCACATGTAACAAAAGGAAAGTAAAGGAACTAACTGTGAACTAGCGAGTTTAGCAGTCAATGTCTCCAGCTGTGCCTTGAGAGCTGCCGTCTCCTCCTTCAGCTGCTCCTCCTGGCTGTGGTCTACCGTCTGATTCTGACGCAACACCGCCTGGGCCCTAACCTGTAATCACACATTCAAATAAAACATTGAATCCATTAGATCCTAAATTAACTAAGACCATATAACAAGGGACCAGCCTCGCGTTCGCATTCACCTCTGCCAAGATACACGATCAATTGATCATGTTCATTTACATAAAATTGTATATCTTATCACTAAACGAGACAGCCGACAAGCAAGCCGGCCGGCCGCCTGTTGCGGATAACTTCAAACTAGTCTTGTTTGAGGCTCACACGAGACTATTTTTAAACAATCAAATTTATTCTAAAGAAATGGAATATAGATAACAAAAAATTAAAACCGCCTTCAAAAAACTAAAAAGTTAAAAATAATATTGCAGCCTATAACTTTTTCATTCGCATCATAAGAACATTAATTTGTTTTATTGAAGTCGCTGTCAAGCCGGTACGATTCGCGACAGGGCTTGCATTTTTTGGCTTCGCTTGACACCGACTTCTATAAAACAAATTAATATTCTTATGATGCGAACGAAAAAGTCATAGGCTGCAATATTATTTTTAACTTTTTAGTTTTTTGAAGGCGGTTTTAATTTTTTGTTAAAATTTTGTTTATTTCACAATTTTCAGTGGTGAATTCATTAGTTCGATTTAATAGTAGTGCTTTAAATTAACAAACGCACTAGTCGGCACTACGATTTTCGAAGGTTCCCCTCGATTTCTCTGGGATGCCATCATCAGATCCTGGTTTCCTTATCATGATACTACCCTCGGGACATCTCCTTTCCAACAAAAAAAGAATCATCAAAATCGGTGCATAAACGACGAAGTTATCCGCGAACACACATTAAAAAAAAATATATATATATATATGTATATACATACGGTCGAACTGAGAAACCTCCTCCTTTTTTAAAGTCGGTTAAAAATCCAAAGTTGCGTATTTCATGCTAGGTACCGCGTCCCCGCAAAAAGTGGCAGAAAACTTTGTTAGTAGAATTACACGCGTAACTCGTCCATATATGGTCCAAGTAAATTAATGCAGTGTGATTTGATGAACAAAGAAACAGTGGACATACCTTATAACTTGTATACTCAGTCTTCAAATCCGCCAACTCTATATTACTAATCCTTAATTTCTCATTCAATTCGGCACACCTGAATTCCAGTCTTTTTAATTTATTATTCAACTCAGCCTTATCTTCGCCTAAACTCATGATATTTTTTTCTTTCTCTGCGAGCAACGTCGTCATTTCTAAATCAGCTTCTTCATTCTTCCTCTTTTCTGACTCAAGGTCTTGTTCAAACCTTGATATAATCTCATTCTTAACTTGAATTACATTGTCTTTCTCTCTACCTTCTTCTATTGAATGTTGTAGATCTTCTTTAATTAATCTGTTTTGAGTCTCTTCTGTCTTAATTTGCTCTTCCAATAATTTTATTTGAGTCTTCATTGCATTTATTGTTCCTTCTTGTGTATCTATTGTAGATTCCATCTGAAAAGATGTTGTTACCGAAAAAATAAAGACATAATTATGTCTAATACTAAAGATTACTTGAGACTTAAAAATTATATACCAGATTTTAAGGCAAAAAATTGATCAATTTGATCTACAAAGCTATCAAACAAAAAAAGTTGAATCAAATCGGTACACCTAAAAACTGCAATCTACCGACACACTTCTGTTACAGTTTTATAATAGTTTACAATGTATAGCACACACAGCTATAAATTAATTTCATGATAAATTAAATTAAATTAAAAATTAAATTAAAAATTAACAACAAACAAATAATAACAAACCTGGACCATCTTTTTCTTGCTGTCCTCCATCTTGACAGTCAGTTCTTTCATTGACCTCTCGTAGTCTTCCATTTCAAGACTTAGCACACTCTTCTTTTTGACATCACGACGAGCTTTCTCTAAACTGTCTTTTGTGACTTTGTGAGCTTCTATTTCAGCAGTTAATTCTTTACTTTTTACAGCTAACTCAACTAAAGAAAAAACAAAATTAATTAAAGAAATACATATTTAGAATAATATTCGTTTATTCTCCTACTTCATAATTTATTACCCTTTAGTTTCTCCAGCTCACTGGCTACCTTCTCTGAAGCATCAACAGCATCTGTTAAGGTTTTGACTTTCATTTCAAGATCGGACACTTTCTTCTCGTCTTCTTTTTCAGGGCCATCAACTTCATCACCTCCTTGTATTTGTGATTTGGGTTCTAAGCTAATTTCCTTGAGCATCTTTTCAAGTTTAGCCTTATCTTGTTCTGCATTTTGCAATTGAGATGTTGTTTCATTCAATTTCTTTTTTAATTTTAATGCAAAAAGTCTTAATTTGGTGTATCTGTAGAAATCATGCAGGGAAAATCAATATACAAAATCAATATATTGCATTAATATCATAGTGTAGCAGAACACATCTGTAGGTTTGGGGTTTCACTGAAAAGTTAATAGTGGTACAAAGTATAGGGAAACAGAAACTTACTTATCTTCAAATGTTTCATCTAGATCCTTCATTCGAGAATTTTCTTCAGCTTTAGATATGGTAGACGTAGACATGTTGTCATCATTGGGAAGCTCCACTGTGAATTAAAATGATAACCGATTGAAGTATTTTTTGACAACGTTCAAAAGAATCTCTCTAAAAGAGAGAAGATAATTAATTTTCTCACCTGCAGAAGTTTGTTGATGTTTCAGTTTCTCTATTTCATCTTTGAGTGACGCTAGGAGCGCATCTTTTTCAGCCGCGGTTTTAAGGGCATTGTCTCTTTCCATTACAATTTGCTCAGTTGCCTCAGTACTCTTGCTTGTTTTATGTTCTGCATTTTTAAGATCATTTTCCAATGTTCCAACTTTTTTACTCAAATCATCTTTTTCTTGATTTACATTGTCTCTATCTTTCTCCAACGTCTCTATAAGTCTTTCCATTTCAGACACTGCCTTTTGAAGTTTTGATATAGCTTCCCCGCGTTCTTTTAATACTTGATTGATTTCCTTCATTTCATTTAATAGTTCCGTATTCTCAGTTTTATAACCTGCAAGTTTAGATTTCACTTCTTCATACTCAGAAGCAAGATTGTCGAAATCTTTGACTTTTGCCCGAGATTCTTTGATTTCAGAGAGCAGTGAAGCATTTTCTTGTTTATAGGCTGCTAATTTTGTCTCTAACTTTACTATATCAGTTTGCATTGACACATTTAAGACTGATAAATTGTCATCTTCTTTTGGCTGTTCTAACGATAATTTGAGAGTTTCTACTTCTTCTTTTAATAAACCATTTAAATCTTGTAAATTATCATACTCCTTCTTCAGCACATCATATTGCTCCTGTAAAGCCGCCATTTTAGATTTTAACTTCTTATTTTCACCATCTTTTTCAGATTTGTAATTAGCTTCCAAAGTAGACTTCTCTTGAGACAGAGTTTGTATTTGTGTTTTCATCGTTTGAATTTCAGATCTCATGTTTAGTACCTGGTCTGATAACAGTTTATTTTGATGTTCCAGTTCTACCACATTATCTCTAGCATTGAGTTTTTCTTTCACTAATATTGACTTTTCACTTTCCAATGCCTTGATTTGTAGATTCAAGTTATCTATTGCATCGGTATTCTGATGTTTATTAAGTAAGGAACTGTTGATGTCTTGGTTTTTAATATTAAGTTCTTTGACCACCAACTCAAGCGCTTTCTTTTCTTCTGACAAATCATAAATTTTTTTCATCAGTTCTTTCTGTTGATCATTCAATAATTTGTTTTCATTTATTTGTGCTGGTAAATAAGTATCTTTTACTTCTTGATATTTCGATGTTATTTGAGAGAGCTCATTATTCAGAGCAGTATTACTGTTTGATAATTCACTTAGCTGTTTCTCTAAGTCTGATAAAGCAAAGTTTAATGATTTATTTTCGTTACTTAATTCATTTATTTTAGAATCATTTTTATCAGAATCATCTTTGTTCTGGAAAGCTTCATTGAGTTGTTTTTCTAATTGTTTCATTTTATCTTTTAGACTCTTATTTTCATTATTCAATTCATTTATCTGATCGTCCAAAACTTTTGATGCTTTTATTATATCATTCTGCCATTTAGGAATGTTTTCTGAATATTCTTTGACTGTTTTTGATAGAATGAATCTAGAATTTTTGAGTTGATTTATGCAAGCTGCACATTTTAATATTTTATCCTTATAGCTTCTCAGCTTGATGTTAGCTTTCTCTTTTTTAGCTTTTTCAGATTCATACAGCTCTGTTACTTCTTTTATTTTGAATTCATATTCCATGAATTTTTCTTCGTTTCCTGAAGTTGCAGTAGCTTGTAGTTTAGTTTCTAATTCTTTAATAGTGTTATTTAGTTCTTCCACTTTCACTTTATATGTTTCATCTGTAAAAAGATAAACCATCAGACCTGTCATGTGAACAATTGGACATTCTAATGCTAAAGAATAAACCAACAAATACATTAAATATTTTAAATTGTATGTTTATAAGAAAGCCATGGATAGGTAAGTTTTACCAAAAGAAAGCATTACCAGTTTGAACTTTGTCTTCCAACATCTTGAGTTGATCTCTCTGTTGCAGGCCAATCTGATTGAACTCTGATGTTCTAGCTTCAAGTTCTGTTAGTTGATTAAGCAACAGTTCATTTTCTTCAACAAGACGATTATTTTGCCTTTTGAAGGAAATAATCTCACTGTCCAAATCTGACAGTTTTTGTGTTACATCTATGACATGTTTATCTTTTATAATTAAATCTGCTTTATACTTTTTAATTTCCTCATCATAATTGTTACATTTTAATTTAAGTAATTTTACTTGACTCTGAGCCGAATCAAGTTCAGTTATATAGTTAAGTTTCTGTTCAGTTAATGAATCCACAAGCTCTTGTAATGTTCGTACATTATCATTACTAGATTTCTTCTCTGTTTCACAAGCTTCAAGCTTAAATTTGTAGCTTTCTACTTCATTCTGTAACTCTGAGGATTTAGAAAGGAACAGGTCAATTATACATATATCTTACGACAGGGCAAATGCGTTACGATAATCAATCACATTTGTGACTGCCTCCCATTTTAGATTTTCACTTTGTGCTCATTCTAAATTCGTTTGTTAAAGAAATACAACAGCTTGATAGCTCAATTGGTAAACTAAAGAACGTACCTGCCGTTCTAATTTCTGGTACTTTAAATGAGACCAGCACTGGTAGCATGCCCGCGAAAGCCGTGATACGGCGTTATCACATCTTTTATCTCGTTCTTTTGCGCGCGAACGAACGAGATAAAAGACGTGATAAAACCGTATCACGGCTATCGCGAGTGTGCATGCTACCAGTGCTGATAATTTTGTGTGCCAATGTCCAAGATAATCATTTATGACTATTATTTATAATCAAATTAAATGATAAAATCTAGTTATACAGGGTCCTTCTTAATATGCTGACACTTTTTTAAGGGGATGATCAGACCATCATACTGAACAACTTTCTCTATGGGACCAACATTGAAATCGCGAAAAAAATATTAGCTGTCCCATACATTTGGCTCTAATAGGTTTGCAGTTTCGTATGGGACAGCTGATATTTTTTTCGCGATTTCGATGTTGGTCCCATAGAGAAAGTTGTTCAGTATGATGGTCTGATCATCCCCTTAAAAAAGTGTCAGTATATTAAGAAGGACCCTATATGTATTCTAATGGAATGTGATGTATCATAATGGAATGAAATGTAATATAATGTAATTTAATTTAGTGAAATGAAATGTAATTAATATCTATAATTCCTATTGCGGTGCCCTTACAGGGTATTATATGAGTGCATGTTTTGTATTTAACATTGTATGTACTTGTGTGATGGCAATAAATGAAATATGAAATATGAAATATTACCTGTTTTTGCTTGTTTAGCTTTTTGAGCTAAAGCAAGAAGACCTTTGCATTTATTTACTAATTCTTCTCTGCTTAATTCATCAAACACACTTTTCTTAGGAGTTCCCTCCTGGTTCTAGAAAACAAAAACATTTATAACACTATTCTTTAATGCTGCCGTCCTTATCAAGACTGCTGTTAGTATTTTTTGGCAAAATTGAGCCACTTAACCTCATAAGCATGCTGGTCCCTTTAAAAGGACCAAATTTTTGTATTTGTAGAGGCGAAGCATTTAGACAGGTGTAAGTTTGAATTAACGCCTGACTACAAAAAATAGGTCCTTTTCAGAGTACCTTCGGTCTTAATTCTCTCCCTCCTTATTACAGCTTGGTCTAATGAAATATTATTTTTTCAGAATCCTTGTGAAGAGCTCTCTAAGGATCAACCATAACTTAAGTACATACCCTTTAGACGGGCAACCCTCACCCATGTGGTAAGTGAGTGCACTCTGCACCGTTTCACCGGTTGAATTGAAGAGTTGCATAGGTTAACCCCGGCAGAAGAGTGATGATAGCCCATACTAGCGCCTCAATCCTGAGGCCGCGGTTCGATTCCTGGCCTGTACCACTAAGTTCTTCGGAATTTATGTTCGGTTGTATTTATCATTTACTAGCTCGGCGGTGAAGGAAAACATCGTGAGGAAACCTGCATTCCCGAGAATGAAAAGAAAATACCATAAGTTCGGAGGTATGTGTAAATATGGGTGAGCTTGGGGCGAACACAAAAGGACCAGCGCTGGTCTCAGTGTTACAACGACCCTTGCTTGCAATAGCCCAACCACAAATAATCAATAATAACCCCGGCAGCGGAAGACTAGCTAAAACACCTTGACCTCAGAATTTAGACCTCCCCGGATCCAAGCAGGAAGACAAAAAATGACATACAATATGATGATGAGACGGGCAATCAATTGTTTGCTTTCTATCAAGGCCAAATCACCCGTTAGCCAAATTGCACTGTCTAAAGGCCGATCACACAATCGTGCGCTGCTCCCCTCCAACCATTTTCACGTCTAAAGGGTCCTTTACTGCACTCTTGTTTATCATTTCTGCCTATTCCGATGACAATAAGGATCAAAGTTTCATATAATAGAGCTAGTCACAAGAAAACCTATCCAACTCAACCCGGCCAAAAAATACTTACAGTACCTAGTCTGGAGAATAGTTTGAAAGCACTCATCTCATGCCATGTCACTGGCGATCAAATGATCGTCGATAGTCGCGAAGTTTATGCTTTTTGTACATGAGAAGCGTAACGGCAGGTAATATTGCTAATCAACGGCCTCTATCGCAGTAATTAATCATTAATTAAGGAAGAATAGGCAGAAAAGTTCTACAAGCTATAAATAAGAAATTGTTGATAAATTATACCGTGGTCTCCGAAGTGCTATCCATATCGAAAACTGTACACTTATATCATGTTAACGATCGAAGATCACGTCAGAAGCAATTTCGGAGTACAAATTATTGCAATATTTATAATTTCACACGAAATTATTATTTAGGCAAGGAAAGGTGAGCAATCACAATCATTTCAATGGTACGTGAACGAAACGTCAAAATGAATAGCGGATTAAATATATTCTTTGTATAGTAGCAAACTTGTAGCAAACAAACTTCAAAATCTTTCAATGAATGAAATAAACATATGATTCCATTGAAATGTACATAAGTGCGAGAGAGAGAACCTTTAGTCATAGACAAAATCTGATTGAAGCAGTGGGGCCATAGTGGGCTAGTACGCATAGACGAAGAATTTTTAGTACCCCGCGATAGCGACATTTAACACATCCATCTGTCAAATTTAACCTTTTATCTCGTTCGTTCGCGCGCAAATAGAAAGAGAGTAGGAGCGTGATATAGCGCAGGAGTGCGATTTTTGAAAATCATACGAGCGACTTGACATTCGCATACGAATTGAGATTTTCATTCCGAGTAGTTACGTTTTTCTCTATTTTTGAAATCGTTCGGATGTGCCAAAACCGTTTCGATTCACACAGAAAACGTTTCAATTGAACGAACGAACGAATGAATGGTTTCATAGTAACATTTCAAATCGGACTTTACCGCCAAAATTATGGGTTAACGGAGCGTAGAAAAAAAGTTAAATCTGTTGACGTCTGGAGTGCGATTTTTGAAAATCAGACGTTCAAAACGAGTAGTAGAAATTGACGTAAAATCGATGATTTGCCATTTTTGAATTCAACTTTCTATCACTCGCAACGAGTGCTCCGAACCACTCGTAACCAATTCTACCACTCGAATGTTTGACGTTTGTAATGTTGTCAGACGTCAACAGATTTAACTTTTTTTCTACGTTCCGTTAACCCATAATTTTGGCGGTAAAGTCCGATTTGAAATGTTACTATGAAACCATTCATTCGTTCGTTCGTTCAATTGAAACATTTTCTGTGTGAATCGAAACGTTTTTGGCACATCCGAACGATTTCAAAAATAGAGAAAAACGTAACCACTCGGAATGAAAATCTCAATTCGTATGCGAATGTCAAGTCACTCGTATGATTTTCAAAAATCGCACTCCTGACAACATTACAAACGTCAAACATTCGAGTGGTAGAATTGGATACGAGTGGTTCGGAGCACTCGTTGCATGTGATAGAAAGTTGAATTCAAAAATGGCAAATCACGCATACGAATTGAGATTTTCATTCCGAGTGGTTACGTTTTTCTCTATTTTTGAAATCGTTCGGATGTGCCAAAACCGTTTCGATTCACACAGAAAACGTTTCAATTGAACGAACGAACGAATGAATGGTTTCATAGTAACATTTCAAATCGGACTTTACCGCCAAAATTATGGGTTAACGGAACGTAGAAAAAAAGTTAAATCTGTTGACGTCTGACAACATTACAAACGTCAAACATTCGAGTGGTAGAATTGGATACGAGTGGTTCGGAGCACTCGTTGCAAGTGATAGAAAGTTGAATTCAAAAATGGCAAATCATCGATTTTACGTCATTTTCTACTACTCGTTTTGAACGTCTGATTTTCAAAAATCGCACTCCAGAGCGGGTTGACGTACTAGCACCGTACAGTGTTGCCAAGTCCCAGCCAGTCTGAATCGCCAAAAATCTCGGGCCCAGTAGCCTAAAGTCGCCTAATTTTTTCCCCGTGTAATATAGCCTGAAATCGCCTAAAAATACAGCAAATTGGCCAAAATAAATGCTATATTGGCTGCTCGTGGCGGAAAAATATATTTTTTTTACAACTGCAATCTCTACTCACAATTTAAAAATAGCTGTACCGTATACCATACACGTACACACGGCGACAGATCAATCTACCCATAGTTGAACTCTATGTTCATGAACATAAGGTCGAACTATGGGTAGGTTGATTTGTCGCCGTGTGTACGTTATGTGGTACATAGTATGTTGTAGTGTACAGTTTATGCAGTCTGCGATTAAAAATCATATAATGTAACGTACAATAAGTATAATATTTCAGATTTTTCTTAAAATAGCCTAAAATAACCCGAAAAAGTAAGTTTTTCTTAGTATAACCAAAAAATCGCCTATTTTAATTTGGGATATAGCCTAAATGGCGACCGGTCGCCAATCGTATTTTTTGGTGTCCGAAAGACCAAGTAGCCTAAAAGGCATCTAAAAGGCGATAAATCGCCTAACTTGGCAGCACTGGCACCGTAAAAAGCTGGCATGCGCGTAAGGATGGAGATAAGACAAAATCAAAAATCTTCGAACTAGTTCATTTTTCAACAGAGTGGTTCGTTGTAGTTCTGGCAATAGATACACAATCTAAAGCTTGTAGCATGTTGCGCGTGATAAGGCGGCATTAAGCCTTTTATCTCATTCGTTCGCGCGCAAATAGAAAGAAAGCGAAGGTGTGATAGCGCTATATCATGCTGCCGTAGGTACTATGGCGACACGTTCAGAAGTGCGATTTTTGAAAATCATACGAGCGACTTGGCAGTAGAAAATGTCAAAATTACTATGGAGATTATGCATCTTTCTACTGCCAAGTCGCTCGTATGATTTTCAAAAATCGCACTTCTGTATTCCGTCATTCTGGTTCATCAGTCTGGTCTGAATGACGGGAGAATGACGGGAGAATGATGGGAGAATGATGGACTGACAGAATGATGGTAAACCATCCATCCATACTGATGAAAATTAATTCCGTCATTCCATTGTGAATGATGAAATACTGATGGGAAACTGATCGTGTAACCCACTCATCATTCTGGCATCATTCTGGCGTCATTCTGGCGTCATTCAGAATGATGGACCAGACTGATGAAATACTGACCGTGTAACCTCCCTCTTAGAGCCGTTACACACGGCACGGCACCGCACCGCACCGCAAAGATTTTGCCATACAGGGCGTTCACACAAGCGGTGCGCAACGTTTGTTGACTGTTAATAAAAATCTGCCGTGCAAAAACGGAACGTTGTCGCTGCGGCCATGGCGTGGCCGTGCGGCGCCCTGCATCGCTTGCACCCCTCCCCGCCTCGTCTTGCACGGTTGCACGATGCAAGTCCGGCGTGCGTGTGCCGCCGCACCGTATAGCATACCTACCATAGATTTCTACAAGGTGTCCCAAAACTCAACGTCAAGCCGCAAACAGGAGATAGGTGAGTTTATAACTGTTCAGGGAAAAATACAAAAAAAAATCTTAGTTTGATAGTTTTCGAGATTTTGACATTTTTTTCAACATTTGAAAAATTGCCACCCTGCGCTCAACTTTTAGATGTAGCTACTACAAAGTAACTTTTATCATGAAAATTCCTGTAACGCAATCCAGAATAATCTTGTCAGCGGACCCGATTCTAAAACAAACTATTAGTTCCATACTTTTTACAGAAAACACTTTTTTCTGTCAGACTTCTGCGGTAAAAATTTTTTCTATGTCAACTTTGAGACTTCACCCTGTATAAAAAATGAATGGCGGTAGCCTGGCAAGTAATTTCAAAAGTTGGTCAATTTAACCAAGTTTTTAAAATTAAAAATAAAAAATAAAATAAAAATCTTTTATTGCATCAAAATAAAATGAACATATAATTTTATGTAGCCCTGGCAAACCTATCTAGGCTAGCCTGAAGAACAAACTGCCTGAGGTGGAGGAAGCCAGTGCCCACCCAATTAGTCAAAACAATTTTGAGCAAATGAGAGCAAACAAAAAGAAGATAAATAAAACATGCAGAATGTGTCTAATGAAAAGTGTTGGTGAGTGTGGAATTGTGCCTATGTAGTGAGGGTATGGTATAGTGAGTGTGTGAGTGTAAGAGTAGCGAGTGAGAGTGTAATGAATTGGTAATGAAGGTGTGGAGTATGATCTATATGGATATATAAGCATAAAGAAAATATAGAAAATATAGTAGGTAGGTACGGAAGAGCTATTCTTGAACCTCACACCCTCAAATCATGTTAGAGTAGAACATAGTGTCCGTTGTAATATTGACATAATTTACAGCTGATTTGAACGAGTGACCCTCAAGGATAGCACCAAAGAAACGGATATAATTTACATTTGATTTGGGGTCTGAAGTGCGATTTTTGAAAATCATACGAGCGACTTGGCAGTAGAAAATGTCAAAATTACTATGGAGATTATGCATCTTTCTACTGCCAAGTCGCTCGTATGATTTTCAAAAATCGCACTTCAGGAGTTTTTCTGTATCGTCGTAAGATTTAGATAAAAGCCAATCTGTGACGAGTTTTTATTTTAATTATATTTAATTATATCCCACTTGGCACTTCCTTTTCTAAAAACGTTGCAATAAATTTTTTTTGCAGAACAACCCGATTTGAAACCTATAATTCCATAGTAAAAAATATCTTTGTATTAAACCTCCGCAATTTAGTATAGGGCGTTGCACGCTTATTAATTTTAGTATGAAATTATTGTTTTGAAATGGGGTTGTTCGACGAGAAAAAAAATTATTACTACTTGTTTAGAAAAGGAAGTTCAAAGTGTAATATAATTTTGAAAACTTGATTAAACTGGCCAACTTTTGAAATTACTTGCCAGGTTACCGCCATACATTTTTATACAGGGTGTAGTTCCAAAGTTGACATAGAAAAAATTATTACCGCAGAAGTCTGACAGAAAAAAGTGTTTTCTGTAAAAAGTATGGAACTAATAGTTTGTTTTTGAATTGGGTCCACTGACAAGATTATTCTGGATTACGTAACAGGAATTTTCATGAAAAAATTTACAAAGGACAAATTTTTGAAAATCATACGAGCGACTTGGCAGTAGAAAGATGAATAATCTCCATAGTAATTTTGACATTTTCTACTGAAAAGTCGTTCGTATGATTTTCAAAAATCGCACTTTAGGAGGTGATGCCAGCACAATGTTTTTTTTATATAAAAATGATAAAAACTAATAAATCATTATAAAATAAACTAATGCCTGCAGTTAGTTTCTAGTGTTCCATAGTCCATAATAAAAATAGAAGTATGGATATACATTTTTTTGGTATTATGTGCCAGATGTCCTTTGTAGTAGGTACATCTAAAAGTTGAGCGCAGGGTGGCAATTTTTCAAATGTTGAAAAAAATGTCAAAATCTCGAAAACTATCAAACTAAGATTTTTTTTTTTTATTTTTCCCTGAACAGTTATGCGCTGTCCTATTGCCATCGGTCGCGCGATCATGCGTTCGTCCGACGAAAATCATTGTGCCACTGTGCGTTTAAACATACTTATATCTGAATAGAAATAGAACAATTCGATCGCATCTCATGATAGCACGACCTTTTATAGGATATTCCGCAGATATAAGTATGTTTAGACGCACATTGGCACAATGATTTTCGTCGGACGAACGCATGATCACGCGAGCGATGGTAAACTCACCTATCTCCTGTTTGCGGCTTGACGTTGAGTTTTGGGACACCCTGTATATGCAGGCCACCGCAGCTACACCGCTCGGCGTCGCGTCGCACCGCTGCCGCACCGCGCCGTGTTTTGCCGCGCCTTTTATCTCTGTTTTAACTCACAGCGATAGAGAGTTTTAACTTCTTCAAAATCTCTATGAAGTGTCAAATATTTCGGCATGGGGTACATCACTAGATTATAGTGTGTAATGGCGGCTCTAGTCATCGCTGCTTTCTTTTCATGTGTGTGAATAATTATTTTATTAATTTCTACAAATATTATTTGTTGTTAAGTGTTATGATAAATTGAAATGTGATATAGGTTCATACCCCGTTATATAATTACAACAAACAGGCTAATAACTATTCAGGTAAGCAGAAGTAAATGTCTTCAAACAAGATAATTTTCTTGCGATCGCAAACCTTTGCTGGGCGCGTCCATGAGTAATATTGTGGTTTACTTTTTGTCGAACACGACTGCGGAGCCCATTTTTGTATTTATTTGCTAACAACAACTTCAATAACATTCGATCTATGAGTGTGTGAAGCCAACAAAATAGTATTCTGACACTAAAAAACTTCGTCAGTGTTTTCTTTACATACGGTGTAGAATTTATGATTTTCTTGAATACTAACATTTGGTATTGTATATTTAGAACGGAACTGAGAAGGCAGGATGTCCAGTGACGAGGACAAGCCGCCCGCGCCCCCGGTGCGACTGACGAGTAACCGATGCACGGACCGCGGCGACTCCGTGGCCTCCGTCGACATGAGGCCCCTTCCCAAAGGTAACCACGTTCATACATAGTCAAGGCACCAACCAAAAAAAAAACTAGTTTAAACAATTCTAATAAGTTTGCATACAATAGAGTAATCAGGAAGGTGGCATAAGTATTGTCTTTATCTGGAGAACAGACTGCCTTACAAGCGGTGAAACATGAAAATCGAAATTACGGTCGGTTATTATTATCCTTCTTTGCAAATGTTTCCGATGTCATCATTGTTTCTTGCAAATCCAACGACAAAAAAGAAAGGGACAAACGTTAAGTCTGAAACATCGACATTGATGGTGAAATACGAAAGAAGTATAAAAGAAGAATGAATATTACTGACCGCCATGGCCAATTTTAATTTTTCCATGCTCGTAAGCAGAATTGGTATCCATTGGCTTAATATCCATGCCACATTCATACATAATCAAGCAGCCACCTTAAAAAGAAACTAAATATAAAAAAACTGTTGAATATTCTAATAAGTTGGCATACAATAGACAGTTGATAAGAATACAGCAAGTACCTTTTCCATTATGATTTTTGGTATATCTTTTTTCACCTATGTATTTGGGAATGGGAAGTAAATGAGGTGCCATTGGAAGGAGACTGATCTAAAGTACTGGAAGAACTAGGGTTGCCACCTCTCAGTCTGCCGCAACTCTAGGGTTGCCAGGTTCAAAAATGACTTCTTTGACCCTGGAAACCCTTGAGTTGAGGCAGACTGAGAGGTGGAAACTAAAGTTCCTGATCTAAAGTCAGTCATCAATTTATATAATTTAAAAAAATGGTTATGATTTGTTTATGTTACAGAACCCGATGATGGAGGTGATAGAAAAAAGAAAACATTAAAAGCTAAAATAAAGGGGTCCAAAAGTGCAGCACATAATGATAACAAACCAAACATTAGCTATCCAACAAATTTTGAGCACACGGTGCATGTAGGATTTGACGCAGTTACTGGAGAATTCACGGTAAGTTGGAAAAATGTTGACTAGTAACATTACACTATACACTAGTTACTATTTAGTTTCCAGCAATTTACTCGTAAAAAAATAGGACCAGGCCTGTACAACACAGTAAAATAATTCTATACTGCCAAGTGTTATGGCTAACACCTACATAATTACCATTTCCTTGCCCTTAGTTAATTCTTAGCTTGAAATAAAATACTAATTTAGTCACAGTAGTAGGATGAATAACTAATTTAATGCTACGGTTCAAATTATGCCAATAGTGCAAACGCTATGCACACGCTTTACCGGTCGGTCCAAATTAGTAAGTACAAATACACTGCTAAACAATTTGTACAATTTGAACCAGCTGTCAATTTGACATGCATATGCTGCACTACCTATTTTTCGTGTGCGGCGTAAGCGCAAATTAATGACGTCACTGATGACATCAGACAGCACACGTATCCGCACATTCGCGCATTATGAACCGATTTTGTGCATGCTATCTCTACCGATAGCGCATATTTGCGCATTTTGAACCGTAGCATAAATGACTAAAATTGAATGTGATTTTAAAATTCGTCTACTTTAAAAATAAATATGCTACCAACCAAACCAAATTAAACAGATTTAATCACTATCCTGTCTTTAAAAACAAAATTAATTTAAATTTTTATTAAATTGAACTACCGACCAGTTGCTGATATCTTATTGACTTTGTGTTGTTGAAAATCTACTTAGATGTTTCTTAGATTTTCTTTTGGGGAAAACCCATGACACATTTCACTTGGTGCAAGCTCTCCCCTCACATTCACTTGAACTGTAGTAGCTATACAAATAAATAGGTACATTGCTTACAGTCTGTTAGCTTTTAGAGTAGGATTCGGCTTAATAATTACAAGATGTTTGCTATTTAATAAAATATAGACTATATTATTTATTCGAATGAATCATAAATTAAGCCTATTCAAAACATTTAAAAAAATATGACTTCAATTTCTTCAGACTATTTTTTTGGAAAAAGCCGATTCCTATTCTACTTCTATTTATGAATAGATTTATTAAATGTATTAACATAAATGTATGAGAAAACAAATAGGAAAAATTATTATTTACAACAAGCAATCAACTTTTTTTTATTATCTCAATATAAATAAGAAGCACCTTGGAATTCAGACAACTAAATACATGTGCGTATGGATTGAGGTGCCACATTTGCTATGGAAAAATGGATTATATGCCCATTTTGTAGGAAATTTGTAGATTTTGTAGGCCCAATTCTGGAATTTGTAGCAAAAGTATAAAGAAGTTACATGAACATAAAGGTGGCACCTCACACCAGATGCATCTGGTGTGAGGTGCCACCCTGGAACTCGGAAAGTACGTGATGAATCTTTTTGAAAATTTTGTTGGATTTAGTAGGAGTTGGAAAAAGATCCTACAAAAAAAAACCAGCTCTGTACGACTAAAACTGAAAAAGTTACAAGAGATACTTTGAATGTGGCACCTCACACCAGATAAATGCTTATAACTACATATGTACGTAATGGAATCCAAAACCGATGATGCCAATATTTAGTAGAAATTTCTACTAAATATTGGCATAGTCAGATGTCGCATATCATCAATACCTACAGAGCTACACGTTTTTTCAAAATTCCATATAAAACCATTCAGTAGGGTGTCCATGTAATAAATGAAACCATGAGACACATTTTTCTTCCAGCTGTTTTTTGCATTTTATTTAACACGTTTTTTTGCATTTTATTTACGTATATAATTATATAGGATACGAAACTCACGTCCGTATGTCATCTCTTTTCAAAAACATTTCTACAATAAGGTAGGTACTTAGTACCAACTTTCTTATTAGCGCAGCGTTCAGTTATAGCGAGGTCCACCTTTAGCAAACTAAATACTTAGGATGGTAATGTTGGTACTGTCAAGTAGGTATCGCAAAAAGTCTGTTTAAGATATATTTTCCCTTAGTCGCCTCGTAAAGTACCAACTGTTTAGTATTAAAAATGATTTCATAATAAAATATTTGCTCTAGTATTTTGTGAACTAGGTACCACAAATCAAGAAAGGACATCATTGGCATTTCATACATTTTTGGTCCGAATGTGAAAGTGCCGGCCAACAAAAAATAATACTATAGAACTTGTCCGTCTAAGCATTTATTATTATGGCTGTAGCTGTAGGTAAGTTTTAAAATGTAGGTATCAATGGAAATACGAGTTTTCAAACCTTAAGAAAACCAAGGAAAATGGCCCTACAGCTTCTGTGCCATACTAAAAAATGCTGCAACGGACTAGTTCTAACAAAATATAGTCTTAGCTAATTGAAATTGAAAACAAAATATATGCAATTTAAAACGCCTCAAGCACAACTACCCAATCTAAATGTTCAATACAATGGAACTTTATTAGAACAGGTCGAGAATACTAGGTTTTTGGGCATAACGATAGATAGTTACTGTAGTTGGAAAGAGCACATAACAAATGTCTGCTCAAAAATAAATAGTTTTGTATATGCAATGAGGCGAGTGAGTCAAGTTGTATCGAGAGAGGCAGCCTTAATGGCTTACAATGGATATATAACTTCTGCCCTTAGCTATGGGATTATTCTTTGGGGAAATTCATGTGACATACTAGTCATTCACTTCGAGTAGGCCGCTACCTCCCTTCCCGCTTCCCCGCACCGCACCCCTAAGAGACCCTAATAAACGCAATTTTATAACCTTTAGCAACGCAACCACGTACGGCACATCCGTCCCAGTCACTAATATCGCTTTTAATTTTAAATTTTTATTTGCCTTTTATATTATTTTTTGTCGACGGGACCAATTAATGTGCCTGTGAGGAAATTTTGTAACGGTCATCGACGGCCAACTGGTCGTGAACGGGTAGTACAAAAGGCTTTCATAATGCAGAAAAAATGTATACGTGCCATTTTTAATCTTGACCAGATAGATAGTTGCCTTCCATATTTTAAAAAATGTTTTATTTTGACACTCCCATGTTTGTATATATTTAATGTCTGTATATTTGTACACCAAAATGGACACTTCTTTCAACAAAATCATGAGGTGAGCAATAGAAATTTACGTTCCAAATATAAAAACAAAATATTTAAACCAGCATCAAAATTAAAGTTGGTTGAAAATAATGCATTTGTTATGTCGATTAAAATATTTAATAAGCTACCTGATTATTACAAGGAACTAGAGATGAAGGAATTTAAAAAAGTTGTGAAGTCATGGCTTGTGGAAAGGTGTTTCTATAGCGTGAGAGAATTTCTAGAGCATGAATAGCAAATAATATAACTTTGTGTCGTTTTCATTTATTTAAATCTAATATGTTATTATTAAAATTACTGTAAATTAGTCAATTCAATTCAATTTATTTATATTGTTATTGTTTGATTGTTTTTATTATTTTTATTGTTTCAATGGACGTCATGTATTGAATTGAATTTATTATTACAACTTTTGACATGATTGATTTAGATTTTAAGATTTTGTGTAAACGCCTGCAATGGTAGGCTTCAGTGAGACTAATCACTGTAAAACATCTGCTAAAGCTTGTATACCTGAATCCATACACAATAAATTTCATTTCATTTCATTTAATTTCATTTCAATTAAATTTTCATCGAAAATGTGTATGAAAAGGCAGATTTTCGAACCCAAATAAAACCAAGGACAATGGACCTACAGCTTTTGTGCCATAATAATAAATACTTAAGACGCCAGTCCTAACAGAATATTGCATAATTTTTTGTTGGCCGGCACTTTCACATTTTTGACTAAATCCGATGATGTCCCTTTCCTAAACTTGAACTTAAATAAACAGTATGTAGGTAGGTACTTACTATACTTGCCTACCTACGACACCCAATGGGGTGCTCCATTCAAAGTCGGAGCCACAGGCAGGACACACTACAGGTAGGTTGGTAGGTGCTTACCTAAGTACCTAGTCTTAAGAACTTTATATCGACCGACCCGACTAGCCTCACTGGAACGAAAACGTAAGTTATACTGAGTGTCTGTCTACCCGCACATTCGATTCGAACTTTTGCGTGAATGTTTTCGTTCCAATTTCAACTCTATTACAATGAAGTGCGGACCGAAACAGTGGCGATATAGTGAAGATCGAAAGTGCGGGTAAGGGGGCTGGTATGTTGACGTTCCAGTGAATAGCTTCACTGTCGGGTTTAAGTTAAAATATGTATTCAACGACATCTTCCTTTCAAAGAAATGTTTCAAAGTCTAAAATATTCTAGATACCCTAGATACCACTTCATCAAATGGTTTAGCCATTTTTGACAAAAGTGGTAACAGACTCAACATAATTATTTCGGATACACATGTGCGATCTCTTAGGTTTAACTTCGAATGAAATTACACGCTGGTTAAACCTATTATACTAAGATCCGGACTTAAAATTATGCACCTATTTGTTAGGTGAACAAAGTGTGATTTAAGTGAAAGTTTACACAGGGGTTCATACAACGGCGCCCCGCCGGGTTGTTGCCTAGCAAAATCTTGTCGCAAGTTTATCTTTACCATTATGATTGTTGCTAAAAAAATTTCCACCTATCTATTTGGGATGTAAATGAGCCATCGGAAAGAGACCCATCTAAAGAATTTAAAAAACTAAGATTACTACCTCTCAGTCTGCCGCAACTCTAGAGTAGCCAGGTTCAAAGAAGTCACTTTTATTAACCCTAGATTTGCGGCAGATTGAGATATGGCAACGCTAGTTTTTCCAGTTTTTTGGACTGGTCTCCTTCCGATGACACCTTATTTACTTCCCAAACAGATAGGTGCAATTGTCTGAAAAAATTGTACCGGCGGCGTTGTAGGCAATGACATTAGTAAATTACCTATATGTCATTGGTTGTAGGTATGACCCCCTGTGTAACCTTGATATTAATTAACCTTTCACTTAAATCACATTTCGATCACCAAACAAACAGGTGCATAATTTTATGGTCGGATCTTAGTTTAAGTGAGGGTGGATGGAGGTTGAAAGTTGTAGTTAGGTATATGACAACCCTTTTGGTTTAGTTTTGGTACTTGCGGCAACATTTTTCTAGGCAACTTGGTGGCATTGAATTAACCCCTGTGTAAACATACACTAGAATCAAATTTCGTTCGCCTAAGAAATAGGTGCATAATTTTACGATCGGATCTCGGACTATGTCAATTGAAATTCATTAATAAATAAATTTTGTCTGCCTCACACTTTAGAACTGTCTCTGTTGCGGGTTTGCTGGAAGAAATCTCTTTAGAGATAAGCTCGCCCTTTGTACATTACATTTGTACTTTGTACATACATTTCAAAACTTACCTACAGCTACAGCCATAATAATAAATGCTTAGACGGACAAGTTCTAACAGAATATAGTATTATTTTTTGTTGGCCGGCACTTTCACATTCGGACCAAAAATGTATGAAATGCCAATGATGTCCTTTCTTGATTTGTGGTAGTTCACAAAATACTAGAGCAAATATTTTATTATGAAATCATTTTTAATACTAAACAGTTGGTACTTTACGAGGCGACTAAGGGAAAATATATCTTAAACAGACTTTTTGCGATACCTACTTGACAGTACCAACATCACCATCCTGAAGTATTTAGTTTGCTAAAGTTGGACCTCGCTATAACTGATCGCTGCGCTAATAAGAAAGTTGGTACTAAGTCCCTACCTTATTGTAGAAATGTTTTTGAAACGAGATGACATACGGACGTGAGTTTCGTATCCTATATAATTATATACGTAAATAAAATGCAAAAAAACGTGTTAAATAAAATGCAAAAAACAGCTGGAAGAAAAATGTGTCTCATGGTTTCATTTATTACATGGACACCCTACTGAATGGTTTTATATGGAATTTTGAAAAAACGTGTAGCTCTGTAGGTATTGATGATATGCGACATCTGACTATGCCAATATTTAGTAGAAATTTCTACTAAATATTGGCATCATCGGTTTTGGATTCCATTACGTACATATGTAGTTATAAGCATTTATCTGGTGTGAGGTGCCACATTCAAAGTATCTCTTGTAACTTTTTCAGTTTTAGTCGTACAGAGCTGATTTTTTTTGTAGGATCTTTTTTCAACTCCTACTAAATCCTACAAAATTTTCAGAAAGATTCATCACGTAGTTTCAGAGTTACAGGTGGCCCACTATGAATCAAAAGGCCGATTTAGCAAGACAAAAAGGGTTACTGCAATTCTATAATAATACTAGCAAAAGCGATAGCAGACACTCCCGAGGTCACTATTCCGATGATAATTTTTAGCAAGTAACCTCCAATAAATTAATATTTAATTTTAAAGTGCGATTACCAGTGACATTCATAATAAAATCACTCACTTTTCTGCACTTGATGTGTCGATATTTCCAAGTGGGTATAAAATTAGTTGATATATTTAGTGATGTTTCGTGAAGTTGGCGATAAGTACTACTATTTTTATTTATTCATGTTCCAAATACCTTCACGGTTGCTAAAAAAATTTCAGTCTGATGTGATGGATACAAAATTTTTATGCGAACTTTATGTTTCTTGGACCAGAAACTACATGTACCATCTTGTACCATGGCTGCAACTTTTTTATGTAGTAGTCTCATTTATATAGTATTGCTCAAAGTAAATAAGAAAGTGCGGACTGGTGCGGAACCCTCCCAAAATTTTAAGTTAAGCTAATGCTAAGATTATTTTTATTACCCTAAATATTATTAAAATACTCATTTATTAACACATATTTTCGGCAAATTAGATTTAAATAAAGCTACAGATGAGTTTTTCAGATATATGAAAATGAATATAGCCCAAATTTAAAAAGAAATTGGCTGAAAAGTGGACTCGATGTGGCAATACATGGGACCGTTTTAAAATTTATATTGACATGTTATACGGGTAATTCACCAGTGTCATAAAATCTAAATTACGAATAAAATGATAATAATAAATGAAAAAATAAAATATTGCATTATATGTTAGTAACCATTTTACATGGACCTCAACACACATACTGGATCTTCATAAACGGAGGTCATTTTATATTGGTTTTTGTATTATGGCGTAAATAAACTCATAATTTTATCGTAACTATATATTTTGACAAAACATGAATTGATGTTGTTGTTAGAACAAATTAAAAGTGTAAAATAATATTGTCTAGCTAAAAGTGCGTTTTAAACCATAGTGTGGCCCCTCAATCCAGATGCCATCTGGTGTGAGGGGCCACAATCAAAGTATTGTAGCTTTTTCAGTTTTAGTCGTAGAGAGCTGGTTTTTTTTGTAGGATCTTTTTCCAACTCCTACTAAATCCTACAAAATTTTCAAAAAGATTCATCACGTACTTTCCGAGTTCCAGGGTGGCACCTCACACCAGATGCATCTGGTGTGAGGTGCCACCTTTATGTTCATGTAACTTCTTTATACTTTTGCTACAAATTCCAGAATTGGGCCTACAAAATCTACAAATTTCCTACAAAATGGGCATATAATCCATTTTTCCATAGCAAATGTGGCACCTCAATCCATACGCACATCTAAATACTTAACTGGACAACTCCATAGTAAAATCACATCACATCATTTTGTGTGCACCATTATTCCAGTTAACACAGATTTGTGGCATAATGTTTTCATGCAATTAAGTTCATTTAAGTAAGCATATAATTAAATTGTTTCACAACACAGTATTTTGTATACTGGCCCATTATTTGTTGATCTTGTAACCATCGACAAGCAAGCTTCTTGCCTACACACTTCGCATAACAGCTTTAGTGCTTTGCTTTTATTTAAAAGTGCCATAAATATATCCACCGATATCTTTTACTTCGATTTCTATTATTTGGTTTTTAACAAACACAAACATGTAGGTTGTATAGGGCAGGAAACAGTCTTTAATTAATAAGTATCTGATGTGGCATGTTATTAAAACAAATGGATTTGGAGTAGCTTTAAAACATCCTTATATTTGTAAGGCTATATTTAGTCAACAAATAAACTTGAGAAGTCACTTCACTTCTGCCTCTACTTGTCAGATTCCACTATATTTAGCTAATTGATGAGTCTGATGGAAGCATGTTTACTCTTAGTGGATGTAAATTTAGAAAATAATATGCCCTGCTTTTACCAAATTAGTAAAAGCATTGGAATGTTGATGGAAATAGATCCACTTCCTTTTCATCATCATGATAAACTCCAGAATGATGATTTATTTAGATGTAGAATATTAATTGTTATACTTATTGTAATATCTTAGCCATAACGTTATGAGTGTTTGACATCATGTGATTGAGTTCCAAGTATTATCGCTTTTGTTTCAAGCTGCCTATGACAGTAAGTAATAGCTTGTATTATATGTTTAGTGTGACTTATTGTAAACAAACATATTTATCATGTATATGGTGCGGATTCAATGCATAACTAAATAGTTTTTATAATTTTGATTTTATTCATTTTATCAAAGCTTTAACCTTTTACTTGCTCAATAATTATTTTAATGATTGTTTGAATTATGGTTTGCAATAAATGTGGCATGATTAGCAGACATAGTACATATTCAATCTATTCAGGGTCTTTCTTAATATGCTGACACTTTTTAAGGGGGTAGTCATACCATCAAACTGAACAACTTTCTTTAGGGGACCAACATCGATATCGGGAAAAAAATCAGCTGTCGCATACATCTGGCTCCAGTAGTTTTCCATTTTTGTATGGAACAGGTTTTTTTTTTTTGCTATTTTGATGTTGGTGCCATAGAGAAAGTTGTTTAGTTTGACAGTCTGAACATCCCCTTAAAAAAGTGTCAGCATATTAAGAAGGACCCTATGTTATGTAGGTATTCTACAAAATAATGTTATAAAAATTATTTCTTCTTTATTTCTAATTCGGTAAGAGCTTGCAGTTTAAACTTTCAATTGATTCATAGCTGGGTAGTTCATTGCATTAGTCTAAAAATGCAATTTATCTTAATATAAATATCAAAATAACTCCAAGGACATAAAATAACAAAATACTATAAACATGAATTTGTAAATCAGCTTACTGCATGGATTTTATCTTAATCAATTAAATGTTTATATGACTACTGTTCCATCATTTTTCTTACTACTGTCTATGCACGACAAATCTTGTCTTCTCAAATCTGACTAAAGAGAACTACTACTAACTAGTATCATACCACCAAACAAAAGGAATGTTTCTCCCTGAAGGGCATGCCGGAGGCGTGGGCGCGGCTGCTGATGGCGTCGAACATCAGTAAGCAGGAGCAGAAGAGCAACCCGCAGGCCGTGCTCGACGTGCTCAAGTGGTACGACGCCTCCGCCACCCAGCCGCCGCCTTCCAAATACATGACCTCCGCGCAGATGCACACTACGCATTCTGGTATTATATTTACTTTACATCCATGCTAGAATCACAATACCTTCACGTCTAGTCTGGTTTCTCTACAAGCGCGCGACGCGCCTTCGCTACATAGAAAATAACCTGCTCCCGCGCCGCCCTTTTCGGAAAGCGGAAGCCGCGCTTGCCGCGACATGTAATATGGAAAAGCAGAGTCGCGCCAGTAGAGACATCACATGTTGCGTTAAGTTGGTAGGTGTGGTTTTAGCCAGTTGTGCGTATACCTACCTACACCGATAGTCATTGCAATCGTTCGTACGCAAATAATGAACAAATCATTAAATAATCAGCATCTTTGATTATACAATATTCCTTATTTGCACACAAAAACACAAAATAATCTCTTACTCTTAATTATATGATGAAACTTTACTGCTTAATAGTGGCAAATCTATAATATCGACTATTGGATAAATAGTAACGAGGAAGCTCCATACACCGAACGCGGCGCTGTGATAAATTAATATAAAACTGAGCAGTAGGCCGCAGTCGTCTTGTCATGTGACAGCACGGAATCGCATTTTCTGACGCTCCATCCTTTTCTGTCGCTAAGGAATGTCATTTACAAGAGCGAGAAAGATAGCGGGAATGCGATACCACGGCCGCAGCGGCAGCGCTGCGACCTTTTTCGCTCTAGCCAAAAATTCCTGAGCGACAGAAAAGGATAGAGTGAAAAAATGCGATTCCGTGCTGCCAGCGTCAGATGAGGCTCAACCTTTACGCTGTGTGCGGTAACAATGATGATAAATGTAGAGAATTATTCCCATGTGAGCAGTTATTTGATAACAATATCTGCTTAAATTTTTTAAACACTTTGATATTGAGATACATCTAAACTAATATATTATAAAACTGTAACAGAAGTGTGTCTGTACATTGAAGTGAAGATATTTAGAAAAAAAAGGCTACGATATGGTTTTTAGATGTCCCTGATTCCAAATCACCAATTTTAAGATTTTTTGTCTGTCTGTTTGTTTGTTCGAGCATCACGCAAAAACTACTGTACCGATTTTGATGAAATTTTTGTTTGATAGCTTATGATCTAACCTAAAATCTGGTATATAATTAATGCGGACGAAGTCGCTGGTAAATGCTCGATATGTATAAATGTAATGTCGGCAGGCTCGTCGGTGTCGCGAGTGTCGTCGAGCAGTCCGTCGTCGTCGACGCCGACCGACACGGAGCACCCGGAGCCCCCGCCGCCGCCCCCCTCGCGTCCCGACCGCACCAAGAGTATTGTGAGTGTTGCACTTAGCTTATTTGTTGTTATCGACGCTGCCTGATGAACCACAGAAAAACCAAGTTGAAATCGGCTGTTCCAAAATAAAACACGGAATACGCCATTGAATAGTTTACGCCAGAGCCACTATCAAGAATTGATTTTACTATCCATTACTTATTGTACACACGGCAACAGATCAACCTAAGCATAGGTTGATTTGTGGATAGTTCTGTTAATATATTTTCCGAATGTTTAAAAAAGGATCCTCAATTCTGTTACATTTGAACAAGGTAGGTAGGTACATCAATTTGTAAAAAGGGGCAAACAGGAACAGCCGAAATACCACGAGGAGCGGCCCAGTAGTTGCAGAGATTCTACGTACATACAAACAAACTAATGTTACCTCTACCTGTATAAATATATTTTAATAATAAATGTTTCAGTACACTAAGCCAATAGAAGAGGAGGAGCCGCCGCCGCGCCCCCCGCCCGCGCCCGCGTCTCCACCCCACATCCCGCATCCTGCGCTCACCACACATTCGGTGAGCAGATGACAGATCTATTGTCATCTTTGTCATCTATTTTATTATAATATCTTCTCTTATCATTGCGTCATTCAAATATTATCCATTAATAAATGGCAAAAATGAGGGGAACCGCCTAAGTATAAGGTCTAACAACATTAGCGGAAACTATTTTAAGGGGATGATCAGACCATCAAACTGAACGACTTCAGATAAATAACGTTTATCATTTTGTCTAGGATGTGTACTAGTGTTTTTTACAGGGTGTGTATACAGAATGTAAAATTAAATGGGACACTTACTTAAAGGGGTGCTTCAGACCATCAAACTGAACAACTTTCTCTATAGGACCAATATCCAAATCGCGAAAAAAAAAAACTGCTGTCCCATACATTTCAGTCGAGTTATGTTTGCCGTTTTGTATGGGACAGCGGATTTTTTTTTCGCTATTGAAATGTTGGTGCCATCGTAAATGTTGTTCAGTTTGATGGTCTGAAGCACCCCTTTGACACATTAACTGCTGACGACCTACGTCGTAGGTCAGCGACAAATGGGCCGCAGTGCTGAAGAACCTACGTAACCAGTCAGTTCAATTGCATTTCGCCTGTGCTCATGACCTACCGCGCGAGTCACCGACAACCTTACGCCTGCGCGGGTGACCCACGAGACGAGCCAGTTTATCGTTTCACCTTTACGACTGTGCGCACGACCTACGAGAGGGGTCAAGTGCTATTGCATTTCGCCTGTGCTCATGACCTACAGCGTGAGTCATCCAAACCTTACGCATGTGCGGGTGACCCACGTGGTGTGCCGCATTGGTCTTTTTGCGTTACGACTGTGCGCACGACCTACGAGGGGCGTCAGTTTTAGCACTGCACGAGGATCATGATTTTGAGCTTAGCAGCGAAAGTGTTAAGTAAGTTTCCCATTTAATTTTACGCCCTGTACAATACAATAATAATAATGTATTGTGTGGTGTGACAGATATGCAGCAGAGCGGAGGTGGGCCCGGCGACGGGGGCGCCGGCGGTGCCGCTGGACCGCAACAAGAACCCCGCGCCGGCGCCGGCCGCCGCGCCCGCGCCCCGCACCCCGCCGCCGCACGCGCCCCACCCCACACACACGCCCGCCGCCAACGGCGCGCAGACCAACACCGACACCGGGTATGACTACATTACCTTTGCATTCAATTAAAATAACTGAAGATAGGCACAGTTACTATGAGCCTTACAGTATGGCAACGCTCTTGATGGCGGGCGATGCCGCCGCGCCCGTGTACTTACGCTCTCATGCGCAGATATGCAAGACAAACCCAACACCTTCATACAGATCTCATGGTGCGACCCCCGCCGCAAGGCCCCCTTTGTTGCTCTGCGCAAGTGTATCCGCTGCCGCATTGTAAGGACTATATAGTTATCCTGTGAGATAGATGACGTTCTTGCATTACGTACTCGAACAATGGATCTGCTTTTCATGTAGGTACTTACGAGTGAAAAATAATGCAGTGTGATTTTTTTTTCTTTTTGAATGATTTTTACAACGAGTAAACGCACACGAAGGCATTTTGGTACCTTTATTCCGCCTAAAATCAAAAAAATATCTCAATCACGCAATACCGCTCATATTGCGACTAAGTACATTAGGCGACGGGGGCTCAATTTACGCGGTCTATTTTAATCTAATCAAAATACATTACATTGCTAATTGCCTCGTCCAAAATACCGCAGTGTCTCAAGACGAAAGCAAAGTGAATATAAAAATAGTAAGGGCGCTCTTGGGTCGCGACAGGCCTATCGTGCGGGGGGTGCGGGTGGCAGGGGGCGCGGTCCCAGTACCGATTCACTTGCGCGCTATACTGTACCCCAACGGCCGGTGCCTCACCCCTCCGCACACCGCGCAAGCCCCCCCGCACTCCGCGCAAGCATAGATCCAACGCGGCCACTAAGCGTTACCCACTTTATTGTATTTACGCTATGACGAAAGTCTTTGACCAGTGTGTACTGCCAGTATTGAAATATGGAGCAGAGACGTGGTCGCTCACTAAAGGCTGAAAGTCACCTTAAAGGCAATGGAAAGGACTCGGAGTTTGCCTGTGAGATCGAATCAGAAATGAAGGGATTCGCAGAAGAACCAGAGTAGCCGATATAGCCCAAAGAATTGCTACACTAAAGTGGCAATAGGCAGGGCACATTTCTCACAGAAGCAATGGCCGAAGAGTTCTGGAGTGGCGACCGCGAATCGGAAAGCGCAACGCGGGTAGGCCATGAAATTAATAGGCCTTAACTGTGTCTCGACACACGCTACGGATTTGACACTTTCTATGCCTCATCCATATCATAAACTTTCGTCAGTTTCAAGATGCTACGCACTCGTCCTTTTCGAAAATGGTTCGTTATTCTGAATATCATAAAGAGTTTATGATGTTCATATCAATGAACCATCTCAGATTGGGGTCGTATATTTGTTTAATTTGATACTTTATTTATTCAAAGTTATTTTAATTTGAAAATAATTATAATACATTTATGAAATTGTTACGAAGAAGTTTATTTCAAAAAAGCTTGAAATATGTGCTTACAATTTATAAGAACCGATTTCTTTTTGCAGAAGAGCAACGGGCCAACAGCAAAGGAAAAAGAAGATGACGGATGAAGAAATATTAGAAAAATTAAGGACAATTGTAAGCGTCGGTGATCCCAATAGGAAATATACTAGAATGGAAAAAATTGGACAAGGGTAAGAGTCTATAATTTCTCTTTTTTATTTCTTACTAGTTTTTGCTTCTGGATTTTGCATACTACGCGCAGTATCAAAAGCGCAGGAAGAGGTCATTTTCTATGCAGCGAAGGCGTGAATAGAGAAACCATAGTAAAAGCGCAGTATGTTAACACTTTCTATGATTATTGAGTAGCTGAAAAAATTACATAGCTAGAAATACTTCTAGTAACACATACATGTAAGCCAACAAGTCTTGACCACTGACTTGCTGCCAATCCGCACTACCCCTGCTCTTATTTGTGGGAGGACTGCAACTGTACACAACAGTGGGTCAACATAGACTAGTGAAGATGATTTGTAGGATAAACTACTTATTCCATCATAATCAGCCTCTTAACAGGCCTACCCTCAAGGAAGAATAGGCTTAGGTCCACCACGCGTGCTCAACGCGGATTGAGTGGTTGACAACCCGGTTGGTGTAATGGTTGCCGGGTGCCACACTGGACTGCCAAACCAGGGTCCTGGGTTCGAATCCCGGTTCGGTCATGGATGTTATATGTTTGTGCCGTTGTTGTATGATTCCCATAATAAAAAGCCTGAGGCTTACCTCGGGGTCATTACAATGTATGTGTCTGTGGGCGTTATTTATTTATACATATAAACCTTCCTCGTGAATCACTCTATCTATTAAAAAAACCGCATCAAAATCCGTTGCGTAGTTTTAAAGATCTAAGCATACATAGGGACAGACAGACAGCGGGAAGCGACTTTATTTTATACTATGTAGTGATATATCATTAAATACGTTATATGTTGTACTAAACAGGGCGTCAGGAACAGTATACACAGCGATAGAAACGTCAACGGGCATGGAGGTGGCGATAAAGCAGATGAACCTCAGCCAGCAGCCGAAGAAGGAGCTCATCATCAACGAGATCCTCGTCATGCGGGAGAACAAGCACAACAACGTCGTCAACTATCTAGACAGCTATCTTGTTAATGAGGTGAGATACACACGCCACCCCGACGGCCGTCATTACTTCGGAATAAGTTCTTGATGGCTGACAGATCGTTTGAAATATCTTTCATACGAAATATGTATGTCAAACGATCTGTCAGATACGCTATTAAGATTATTGGATAAGTATCCAGAAGAGGTGAAACACGCTCTTACTTTATTATACTACGAGCTTTTACCCGCGACTTCGTCCGCATTAATTATATACCAGATTTTAAGTCAGATGATAAGCTATCAAACAAAAAAAGTTTCATCAAAACCGGTTCAGTAGTTTTTGCGTGATACTCGAACAAACAAACACCCAAACGAACAAACAAACAAACAGACAGACAAAAAGTCCAAAAATTTGTGATTTGGAATCAGGGAAGCCTAAAAACCATATCGTAATTTTTTTTTTGTAAATATCTTCAATGTACAGACACACTTCTGTTACAGTTTTATAATAGTTTAGATTGTAACAAAACACCCTAGTAATACTTAAGGGGGTGCTTCAGACCATCAAACTGAACGACTTTCACTATAAAAAAAAAAAAATTTCAGACTTTCGCCCATCAAACGAATCATTTCTTAATTTCGGGGCAACATCGAGAAAAAAAAAATCTGCTGTCCCATACAAAACTGCAGTACCCACTCAACTAAAATGTATTGGACAGCAGTTTTTTTTTATTTTTTCTCGACTTTGGCTCCATAGTGAAAGTTGTTCAGATTTATGGTCTGAAGCACCCCCTTAAGTATTACTAGGGTGTTTTGTTACACCTGTATATGCAATAAGAAAATCATTGAGTCATTTGTTTGCAGGAGCTATGGGTAGTAATGGAGTACCTAGCGGGCGGGTCGCTGACGGACGTGGTGACGGAGACGTGCATGGACGAGGGGCAGATCGCGGCGGTGTGCCGCGAGGTGCTGCAGGCGCTGCACTTCCTGCACACCAACCACGTGATACACCGCGACATCAAGTCCGACAACATCCTGCTCGGCCTCGACGGACAGGTTAAGCTAAGTAAGTACATTGAGTAAGGACTACTAAAGAGCGATATTCTCCATACTTTAGATCAAAGTAAAATGAATGGATAGGTAGGATAGGTAGGATAGAATAACGTGCTTTAAATTGAAGCACGCAAAACTAGGGCACTTCAATACAAATTAGGGTACTTGGTCTGTCATCTCGGTACATTTTCGAAGTAAAACTGTCAATTGTTTTGCCTCATTTTTCTGGTTTGAAATGTTCGCGTAAGGCCCGTCCATTCTTGTTTACTAATGTCATTGCTTGTTTACTAAGCTACGTAAACCGGAAAATAGTACATTCTAGTTCGCTAGACGTCGTTATGAGCATCATTTAGCTATTTTTGCATATATAGGAAGTCAAATCAAAATTTCTTATCGTATATTGGCAATTCATCTACTCGCGCGCAAGGAGTCAGCGCCATCGAAGAGACGGGATTTTGAGCTTATTCCGAGGTACGCCACTTAGAAGGGAAAATTGCACTCTTTCTTATCTCTGTATGGTAAGTATAAATATTCCTTTCAAAACACTTGCAAAGAAATAGCACCCCCGAGTGACGAAACCTGAGTTCGTTTGGCGCTCCCTGGGCAGTCATCCTCGATACGAACATTGCTGACTGGCTAATATTTCCACTACAGCTTGATTGTCATACGATATGGCTCTTGCTGACACGAAAGAAGAGAATTGAAAGGATTACCTGCGCAAATTAAGAAATGATGCGCAGACTTGGGAGTATACTTTATCGTCGGGTCGGATATCGTCTGCCAAGAGAACGAGATAGATCTCGATTAGAATCCTGGGTTACAATAGCTTATATACTAACATAGAGGAAGGAAGTATAGAGATAGTACGACAAACAAAATTAATGCGCTGTGTGCGGCAGCCGGGGGGAGGGGGGGGGGAGGGTGCGTGTGCAAGAAGATTGCAGCGAGAGAGAGAGATAAGAAGATGGTAAAAACTATACGCGCGAGAAAGACAAAAAATATACATAGCTTCGTGCATACTATTTTCTTCTCTTTTTCGCCTATAGGTTTGTCCTTCACTATAATTTATGTGACTGGCAAATCTATTGTCTTCTCTTTTTCGCGTATAGGTTTGTCCTTATTTGCATTGGTTAATATATTTTCGAGGGCGGGAAAAAAATATTGTTTAAAATTATATTAAAAATTCTTTTTAATAATTAATTCATCTTGCTTACCTATGAAAAGGACATCCGGCACATAATACCAAAAAATGTATTACTTAACTGTACATATATTTTTATTATGGACTATGGAACACTAGAAACTAACTGCAGGCATTAGTTTATTTTATAATAATTTATTAGTTTTTATCATTTTTATATAAAAAAACCATTGTGCTTGCATCACCTCCTACTAAACAACATTGACAGCCATTTTGGGGTTGCTGCTTTTTTTTAAATTTATTAATAATAAATGACTAAATAATTCGTTAAATAAAAATAAATGATACTATCTGAGTCGTTTTTATAAAACCCCATAATTTATTACACATTTGACTTCAGTCGAAACTTCTATACATTTTAAGGTATTTTTTCAAGGGAGAGCGGCGGTTGTCCTTTATTCCTTTACATTTGCTTAAATTTCTTGAATTGTTTGTGCAGTGTCTTAGTACACACCACGGCATTATTTATTCAGATTTTTTTTTTTTTCAATGTAATTGTTACTCGTGACCGCAGTGAGAGAGCGACTAAATGCCAGAGTACTATATCGCCGCAGTTGAATGGGACAACGTCATGAAGCGCGATGTTCACTCTATACTTCTTTCCTCTATGTATACTAAATAGAAACTAATGTTTACTAAGCATCGGACGCTGGCCCAGATTAAACAGCAAAGGTGCAAAGTCGTCTCGTGTGCATCAGAAGTTCCATAGTGATCTAGTTTAAGAGAAGTTAGTTAGTCTAGTTTTAGTTAGTTTTATGTCGGATCCATAACTCGCGTGCATAACTAACTCAAACACAAGCGCACGGCACGCGACATCTTTCACAAATATTTGTCTAAACCTATTGGTGAAAGGACAATGGGCAAAAGTGGAATGGAACTTGGTACAAGATTCTCCACTTGCGGGAAATGAAAGTGCTTACTTGTCGTATGATTCTGGTAAAAACCTATTACATTCTGTCGTGGGACTATCTCTCTCCGTTGAACTTAATTAAATTGAAATATTTGCAGCTGACTTCGGTTTCTGTGCGCAAATATCTCCGGAGCAGAACAAAAGAACAACGATGGTGGGCACGCCTTACTGGATGGCGCCTGAAGTCGTCACGAGAAAGCAATACGGCCCAAAGGTAAATGTTGACAACTTAATCACAAACTAAATAGTCCTAATCAGTGCCGGATTAACCATACAGGCAAAGTAGACACGTGCCTACGGGCCCACCACCGCCAAGGGGCCCCGCGGCTCGTGAGAAAAAAAAATCGTTTTTGTATTTGAATTGAATAAAAAATTAAGAAAAGATGAAAAAAAAATTTTTTTTCATTTTCATAACGTTTCCTTTAATGATGTTTCCACATGATAATTTTAGAAAAAAAAACTTTTGACTCCGAAGCTCAATTATAATAATACATCTTTTTTTTGACTGCACTCTTCTAATTGGGCCCTTAAATGATATAAAAAACGATGTTTCAGCTTCTTATAATATAAGAATTTTGTATATTATATAAAAATCTCTTTATCTCCTAGATAAACGAGTTTACGAGTGCTACAGACAGATGGACGGACATACATCGAGGTGACTCAATAAGTGTTCCGTTTTCCCAATTTTGTTATGGAACACTACACAGACTACACTATAGGTTTTGGATTGTGTTGCAACATCCGTCATTTTAGTAGATATGTGCTGTTTTATTGCGACCACCTAATCTAGACCACACTGGAAAAGAATCATTGTTACGCCCATGGGCAGGGGGGGCCCGAGACTTGCATTGCCTAGGGGCCTCTGCATGGCTTAATCCGGCCCTGGTCCTAATGAAGTTCTAATGAGATCTCCTTATGTGGTATTTATAACTTCTCATAATGGGACCGAGGTACAGTAGTACCAGGGACGGCAGTATGATGCGCGTCATAAGGCTATATCAAGACTTTTATTTCGTTCGTCTGCGCGCAAGAAGAGCGAAAGTGCGATAGCGCTATATTACGTTGCGATACTACGCCGCAGGTTTATAAGTCTTACCGATGTACCTGCATAGCAAGTGTAATTATATTGACCAATAAGGATGTGCCACCTTCGCGCGCCTGAAATCTCTTGCCGCTAATGGCTAATTGTTTTCGCGCCCTTTACTCTGCTATTCCTATTCGACTTGGAGCGAGATAGAGAAAGAATTAGTAGCACCCGATTTTACACCATGTGACTACCGTGCATGATTGATCTTTAATTACTAAATGACTTCTGGTTTTGACTGGGACTCGGTTCTGCTCTGTGCAAATGAATTTTCCTGGTCATACTGTACTGTAGTTTCCGAATTTTTATAAACTTTCAGGTGGACGTATGGTCACTGGGTATAATGGCGATCGAGATGATAGAGGGCGAGCCGCCGTACTTGAACGAGAACCCGCTGCGCGCGCTCTACCTGATCGCGACCAACGGCAAGCCGGACATCAAGGACAAGGAGAAGCTGAGCACCGTCTTCCAGGACTTCCTCGACCAGTGCCTGGAGGTGGACGTCGACCAGCGCGCCACCGCGCTCGACCTGCTTAAAGTGAGTGGGAACATCTTCATACATGTAAAAGGTTACCCATTACGTGCCGCTTCTAAAATACTATTTTCACCGTACGTAGCCCGTCGGAGCGCATTTTTCAACCGGTAATGTAAATTAAAGAATCAGGAGTGCGATTAATTAACATCACATCAGCGGTAGAAAGTTTTTGAATTCCATATTCTATGACTTACAACGTTCGATTTCTCCGAACCACTCTTATCCAATTTCACCACTTCAATGTTTGACGTCACAGATAACTGATATGTAGCAAGCTACTGATAAAACAGTATCACTTAGTTCCAACCGGGCCCGTTTTGGCGCTGCTGTCGTAAAGCTAATTTGTACAGAACATGTAGTTATATGTATGTATCGTAGACTACATAGAAATGGTATGTATACAGTGATTCCAGAATGCCAAAATACGGATATTTGACCAATAAGGTATTATTGATTAGCAAATAAACAAATAATATAATATAATAAACATTCAGACGTCAAAGATTGTTAAATATGGAGATAGTGTTTTACGATTCTGGCATGGCGGTCTGTTCTATAGATTAGCAAATAGATATAATTTATTTATCATAAAGATATATTATCATGTCAGATAGTATATCTTATTTATCTTCAATCTTTGACAAACACTAAAGCGATTCTAAGATAAGAGAGTAAGGGCTTGTTTTAACTCTTCTGGATTAATTCTTAATTGCTTATCTGACCATTTAACATGTTTCGTATGAAAGATGTCAAATGATCTGTCAGACAAGAAATTGGGAGCTTATCCGGAAGTGTTGAAACAGGCCCTAAGTGTGTCAAATCTGTCTCTGTAAGGGTCGAACCTTTTCTGGCAGCATCGCATCGCATTTTTCCGTCGCTCCATCCTTTTCTGTCACTCAGGAACGTCATTTGCTAGAGCAAATGAGGTTCAACACTAATTTAAAATAGCCTTAAAATTTCGTTGCTATTTGGAATGAAGTATCTAATATTATAAAACTGTAAATGTTTGTTTGTTTGTAACAAAATCACGCAAAAACTACTGAACCGATTCTGATGAAACTTTTTTTTATTTGTACATCGTGAGGAAACCTGCATGCTACAATTTCGAGGCATGTATTGTACCCACTGTCCCTTACAAGAGGCGACGGGCTCGCTCCCCGTCACACTAGACAGAGTTTCGGCACTACTAGTGAAACGTGGATTTTCTGAGGTTTCAGAATATTCTCGGGGAATATAGTTGTGAGCATATGCGTATGCGTTTTTTGTATGATAGCTTATGATTTGTGGTATATTTATTTGTGTGGACAAGTCGCGGGTAAACTCTAGTCTATAAATGTGAATTTGATGGCAACAGCACCCGTTCCTGAAGATGGCCCGGCCGCTCGCGTCGCTGACGCCGCTGATCATGGCGGCGAAGGAGGCGGCGCGCGGACATTAGCGCAGGCCGCCGGCGCAGCCCGCGCCCGCGCCCCTCTAGCGCCCCCAGTGCCTACCACGAGCGTGCGACCCTCCGCACCGCCGCGCCGCGCGCCGTACGTACATACATACACTCCATTTTACTCGTAGACTACACTAAACCGCGACACGACTACTTCCAATACGTTTTAATCTCGATATTCATTATTGTAACCGTAGAGTAAGGAACAAAAGAGTTGTATTCTCCATACTAAGCTGCGTACACCGGAATTTTGTACATTCTAGTTCGCTAGATGTCGTTATGAGCATCATTTCGCTATTTTTGCATCAACAATTTCGGATTGACTACTCTGCTTAGTTACCTACGCTACCGATCTTAGGTAGTTGGTTTGGTTCATAATATTGGAAGACTAATCATCTTAGCGTATATTGGCAATTCATCTTCTCGTGGGCAAGGAGTCAGCGCCATCTAAGAGAAGGAATTTTGAGGTTTTTCCGAGGTACGCCACTTATTAGGGAAAATAGCACTCTTTCTTATAATCCTTCTCTATGTTGTAACCTAACCGGAATGCACTACAGCTTCGACACAGCAACCCTGATGTTTGGCGCTAGCTATAAGCTGTAATGTTTCTGGTTTGGCTTCGATTCTATTACGAAAATAATAATAAAGCAGTATGATGTAAAATGGCTGCGGATTTTATTATAATAGAAGTGATCATATTTTTACAAAACATTAATAAAGCAGTCCAGTAATTATAAAACTACTGTAGTGTCGTGTTATAGCGTTATTTATTCTAATTAGCGACGTAATCTCTTATTGACGTGTTTCGTTCTACTGTAGTGCCGTAAGGGAGACGGACGATAAATAGAGTGTAGATAGTAGACTTTAGATACGAATTTTGAAAGTTACGAAATAATCTGAGCTGCAAACGAAGACTGGCAGTTAATGTTTAGCACTAACTAACGTTGTAAAGTATAAATAGTAGAATACAATAGTTGTGTTACGTTAGTACCAGGTCAAGCTTATACACTGTGATGGTAGCCGATAGCCGGTAGCCCGGGCAGTAAGGCGGAAACACATCAATACAGAGGCGAGAGCGAGAGCGAGAGCTTGCACGCGTCGTGTGCGATGAGATGCGCGATTTGCTCTATCGCTGGGGTCGACCGAAATGTTGTTTACATAAAGTTTAAATTAGAACAATTTTTTCTAATAAATTTTATGTAATTAGGGCCATATACTACATCCTACTAGTTGGCGCCAATGACAAAATATAATAAATTACTGTACTTCGTACAAACTTTTCGTCAACCACAATATAGACGAAAAAGAATTGTAATTTTGTTGGAATTATAATAGTCATGTCATATTTAGGAAAACAATCTATTGTACAGTTACAGTGCCTCATGTTTGTAGCGCCTCATAGTAGAGTGGTGGTAGCCCTAGTTAGGAGACATCGCGTTCCGCTGTCGACCAGCGAAAGCGAGTGAAGATATTTTGTGTGATGGATGAGATGGAGTGTTTGAAAAGTTTACGTGTTATTTTAATCGGTATGTGTTTCAAAACATTAACATTAGATTTTATATTAAATTCTTATGACGTATGGTCGTTTAATATGGCGTGAGGTGATCTCTAGACTAGGTGACTAGAGGAGGGCATAACGCGCATTTTAGTCTGACTGATAAACGATCAATATTTGTTTATTAACTTGCGTTATTGTATTACTTTGTGACGGTCGGCTTGTGCTGCTTACTCGCTTGCGACAGTTACTATTTAGTTAATGATTAATTATAGTTTTATGTTTTATTATACTGTTAATTTATTGAAAATTTGCTTATTGCTTATGATTTCAATTACGTATTTCGATTTTGAGATTATTTTTATTTAATTGATGCGATTGATTTGTTTCGGAATTTAGTCATATTTTTATCGTTTCGTATATTTTCATGATGATATTCTACAATTTTTCAATAATTTATTTTTCATTTGATCGTGTCTGGATGCATGAAATGAATGCATTGTGAAAAATACTTGACATTATTTTGATGATATAATTATTTTATTGTTAGTCATGGAAGTGAAGCATTTACTTAGTATTAAGTTTACAAAGTCTATTGGAATGATTATGATATTCTCAATTTAAAAAATATTATCCTTTATGGCACAAAATGATGTGTAAGATTCTGTGTAAAGGATAAAAATACCAGATAATACAGATTTAGTCCGTACGACAGAATTATAATAATTATAATCTTCTTGCATATTACAATTACGACAATATTAGACATTAGCCAGCGTTCAGTAACATCCATTTACTCCTATTGAATTATGATGAAGTATTTAACATTTATTTTTAAGACTCGCATTATTGTCTCTCTGCTTTTATCGTGTAGGTTGTGCCGACAGACGCTGTTAAATTTCGTTTTTATTTGTATTCGCTATTTTATCGAGTGAATGTGAGAGTGGATGTCGTGAGATGTATAAGGGATGGTATTATTTGGTGAGGTCTAGGTGAAGACACTCGGCATAGGCTCGCCTGCTGTAAATTGTACAGACACAAGTTAGAAACGAGTAGTTTACTCTTTGACAATATGAAGTGACCAATTAACGCTATGTACTCTGTGCAGTTGTTCCAGGTTGGTGCAATACACTAGTTAAAGTGTTACTTTTGTTTATTAGCTGTCTTTACACTGTCTATAAATCCTTCGTCACTTCCGCGGGTCTTATACCGTCCTAAATCGAAAAATGTGCATTATTCTTCTCTTAAATAAGGGAAAACAACAGTGAACCTTATTTCATAAATTTCCTTAAATTTACCTACTTAATTATCTCATGTCTTTTGAAGAAGAGAAACTGTTAAAGATATTTTAAATGAATTAATTTACTATATAAAGTTTTGGTAATCATTCAGGCGGTGACGAGGGGTCGATAGCGTAGCCACATTATATTTTATGATTTAGTGGTATCCTAAAGTTATGCTTTTTAGTAAGTATATCAAACATAATGATGTCGTCCGAAGTAATATAAATCCACAAGGTGTACAGTCACCAGCAGATATATCGTAGCAAACAAGATGGTCAAATATTTCTAAGCAGTTCTAATTTTCAATAATTTCTTTACTCATAACAGTCATAACCAATCAAAAATATAGGAACGCCTAGAACATCAAATATATCGACGCAGTCAAGGTGGTCATAAACATCTGAACAGTTTCGGAAAAAAACCTTACTCCATTGTTTTACATTTTAATTTAAAATAACATTGTAAATAAATTATTGAAAATTCGCTGTTCAGATATTTATGACAATATACACGTTTAGATATAACGAGCTTTTACCCGCAACTTCGTCCGCATAAATTATATACCAGATTTTAAGTCAGATCATAAGCTATCAAACAAAAAAAGATTAATCAAAATCGGTTCAGTAGTTTTTGCGTGATACTCGAACAAACAAACACCCAAACAAACAAACGAACAAACAAACAAACAAACAAACAGACAGACAAAAAATCCAAAAATTGGTGATTTGGAATCAGGGACAGGTAAAAACCATGTCGTAATTTTTTTTTTAGATGTCTTCAATGTACAGACACACTTCTGTTACAGTTTTATAATAGTTTAGATTGGTAACATTTACTGTAAAGAATTTAATGAAAATTAGCACTGCTCAGATATATTTGGACACCTTGTATGCTACGATATATCTAATGGCGACTGTACAATGATTTTTTTGAGGTGTGTAACAAAACACCTTAGTAATATTTAAAGGGGTGGTTTAGGCCATCAAACTTAAGAACAATGGAGAAAACGTTGAAAAAAATAAAAATTTCAGCTAAACCCATACATTTGAGTCGAGTTACCTACTCTGACGCAGTTTTGTACGAAAACTTAGATTCTTTTTTTTTCTCGAAGTTTGCTACTAAGCGAAAGTTGTTCAGTTTGATGGTCGAAACCACCCCTTATTACGAGGCCGTTATGTCACAACGTTAAGTGTAACAACACTCCCAAATGTGTGAATCCAACACATTATTATAGAAATAAAATTTTCTTTGTGTTATCAATTATCATTCTGAGACAGCTTAAAAACAAAATGTTAATTACTACTCCTAACAGTACTTAAAATATACATGAGATAAATAGAATAGCAAAACAAACTGATGTATGATATTATAATAATCTAATAAAATAGTTCAGAAAATGTGGCCTAATATAAGTGTTGATTTAATTGTTTTGCATGTTTATCAGTATGGCCTATCAACGCAACACGTGTCACGTATTATAGTTCACAACAATTCGAATCTGCACCAACCATTACAAAAATACTTGTGCAATAATGTAGAAATGTAAAAATGTAGCCAAATCTTCAAGAGAGCTTGAACAAAGTTATTCAATATCTATCTACAAACTAAAATATGTTAAGTGTATTAACTATGTGATCATAATGATGAATTTGCGTATGCATTAGAATATGTTGGAAAGTAACTGTAATTATGTATGTAGTTTAAGTTGAAATTGTATTAATAAATGTAATAGGTTATTGTACAAGACATTTAAGTGCGGTTAGAACATTTTTCATGATTTTTGACAGTTGTAAAACATCAGTGCCATGTGTGCATATAAATTACAACCATACTATAATAAAAGACTCACCATCAGTATTTGTTGTTTTATTCTTGATAGATAGTTAATCTCTTTAGGGTCTAAAGAGAAGCGGAAAGTCCGTTGCAACCAGGAATCTGACAGAGTATGTTGAAACCGAGTGCAGCGCAGGACATATTTTCGACAGTATCAAATAAGATAAAAAACCCGAAACAAAGTGGACAGGCTAGAACATAACTTTTAAGTTGGTATGCGCTGCGCTCAGTGTGAACCGCGACCAGGAGGGTACCACTTTTGAATTCCACACATTCAATTCGGAATTGTAGCAAAAACTATGGAGTTCATGTATTATTCGTATACTAAAATTAGAATGCGTAAAATTCAAAAGTATCTCACCTAACTAAAGCATGCGTTCTCGACCGCTACCGGTTCAATTTATTTATGTTCTACATGATTTCTCCATACGATACAGTATAAATACTATAATGTTTCTCTGTAAGGAATTTCAGACATGCGTGAGGAGCTGTAGAGAGAATATAAGAAAAAAATTGTACACAAAATATTTTATTTTAGCTTTTCAGTATCCTTTTAATTTATCATCAAATCACCAACATTACAGTGAAACAAAACAAAAATGAATGCTGTAACGAATGCCGCGTTAAGGTGGTTTCAGTCCATACAAACGTTTGACGCACAATACGCGTAGACGGAATTAATAAAGGTAATATTTTATAAGGAAAATTGTTTAGGAAATCTAGATGTCGCGTATCAAATAACATTTGCAATTTATAATATAATTAACATTTGCAATTTATAATATAATTACGAAGATATAAAGCTTTGAAAATTTTGTATGAAAAATTTCAGAGCTTTATAATATCTTCGTAATTATATTATTAATTGCAACTGTTATTTGATATGCGACATCTAGATTTTCTAAACAATTATTCCATATATACAAAGTTACATATATTAATATCCTCTACGCGTATTGTGCGTCAAAGTTTTGTATAAAATTGACCCCTCTGCAAACGCCTTAAACAAAAATTTTACTTAAGGCTATTTATAAACGTTCAATGGAATAGTGGATACAATTCAAAATAAATTAAACAAAACTAAATAACAAAAACAATGACTTAGCATGGTAACTACTGGAGTAGGTTTCATTAGATCACGATCATCATAATATTCATAAGCGAAGCTACACAAAAATACGGTTATACAATCATATTCAGTTTTTGGTTATTTAAGGCCACAAGAGCATTAAGTATACAAACATTTCAGATAAGTTGTATTACAGGAAATATCACAAATATTAATTACATTGCTCGCCTACTTAGAATAATAGCAGCTTTTTGGAAAATATTTTATTTTATCAGCTTACTATTTAGCAATCTTTTACAGACATTACACGGTTTGACGTAGCAATAAAATAATTTATTTTCATTATGTAAATTTTAATCTTATATTACGTGGTAATTATACACTGAAGAGACCCGTTAGTCTTTCCGTTCTTCGGCCGGTATGAACTCCAACGAGGCGGAATTAATGCAAAAACGTTTCTTAGTGGGCGCCGGGCCGTCACCGAACACGTGGCCGAGGTGCGCCGAGCACTTGGAGCATCTCACCTCAGTTCGCACCAAACCTGGTCGTGTTAAAACCAGTAATATATTTGCTCCAACTTTAATCCAACACACCAATGTCCATTCACCAAAAGCATTTTATTTACATATCACATAAAACATGGGTGATGTCGTGAGCACGTTATCCGTTATGATTGTTCGCAGAGTTCAGTATGGTGGTGTATTTGTAGTGTGCGCAGACGTAGCGGGCGCGGCGTCGTCGTCCAGCCGGCAGCCATCCAGAAGGACCGGGACGGGACAAGATGGGGCAAAACAGGGAGGAAGGACAAATGCATATTAATGTCATGCGCATTCCAGAACAGTTAGGTGATGTCATGATGAAGGCGTGTTGCAGTCGAGTTTACAAATGATTTAAAATCCAATGTTATAGGCGAATCGCAGTTGAATCGTCAGAGTATTGTTTGTGATCGTCCAACCAGAATAGTAAACATTAACGTTTCGTAAAACAGCGTACAAAATATGTTGCGAGCGGTGCACATTGTGTCATGACCATGACGAAGCGATTTGGCACACAGATTGATTTATACAAATAATATTCGGAATGAATAAAATAAAGCGTAAAAATATTAATAAATAAAGTAAATAACATATTTAGTTTACCAATCAACGGCCGACTTACGTATATCGTGAAGAGTCAGGATTGTATCGGAGGGTGGTCATAGGTACGGGAAAGACAGACAGAAAAAGATAAAAAATATATTAGCACCAATATCCTTCACCCAAAACCATTAATCTCGGATGGGGAATTTTTATATACTGTATATACAAATCGATACGTATATTTTTATAATGTTTAAAATATAATCAAATGAAAAATGTTAATACATACATAACAAAAAAATTATAATAAAAGGAAAATTTTGACTTTTTTTTTCAATTATCTACTGATTTATACAAACATTCGTCGTAAAAAATGTCCATGCCACAAATAACCACTTTGCGTCAACATCTGTCTAATGTCTGTGAATTACTTTTAGGCCCTGTTTCACCAATACTGGATAAGTTCTAGCTAGCCTATCTGAGCTAGTCTACGAATAAGAATGTATAGAAATGTAAATCAAGCTCAAAAAGTGACCCCAAAAAAAGTACACAGTGTTCGAAATTTGTTCCTTAAAAACTACACCTTGCCGCCAAAACTCATACAAAATGTCATTTTTCAAAGGGTGCCATAAATTATGTTGCTTTTGTTTTAGAGTTATTCTTCCATAGTTATTCTTATTCGTAGGAGCTAGTAGATCGTTTGACATATTTTTCATAATTATTAAACATGTCAAACTATTTGTCAGATAAGCAAGCTATTAAGAACTTATCCAGAAGTGGTGTAACTGGTCCTTAGTATTACTACCACCAGACCAGTTACCAGTTAACCCGGACCAGTCCGGGACCAGTTAATGAAAATTTACGTCATTGAGACAGATGTTTAGCTGAAACTCTACAGTGTGCAAATGTAACCTTAGATGAAACCAAAAAAAGATGCGTGTTCCATCTATACTGCGTCCAGTGGACATACTATGCTTAGTCACATCAGTCGAGTACATATAAGCCCTTCGTGCCTCCTTCTCCGCCTCTGTCCTTCATTACATCATTTCAATAACATTGTGCATTTAGTACAACACTGCGTACACTTCTCGTTTACGCTATGAACGTGCCTCTTCCCCTTTTCGGTTTTATCTAAGGCTAAACTCAACATAATTATACGATTACATAATGCATGAAATGGATATTGTTCAAGTTTAAGGTTACAACTACATTATAGTGCTTATAAGGCAGACTGGTGGGTATGGATGTGGCATTGTGTCCTTATATGAAGCTAAGCAAGGGCAGATCAAATGATTACGTACATGCATGGTTAATGTGAATGTATGGAGATGATCAGCACAAGGAAAACAGCCCATTTGACAATGATTGTTCCACCATTATTTTACATAGATACAGACAAATATTTTCTATGAGAAACGCGATTGACCAGCTCTCCGAAAAATGCGTGAGCGTGCCGTATTTTCGATTAAAAAGAGTTAACAAAAGTACTTTTTATAGATTTTTTTTAAAGATTTCAACTAATGGTGAATATGTGAGTATCTACGAATATTCTTATTCGTAGGTGAGTATAAATACCAAAAATCGGAAATCATTTTAAGTTCTTCTAACACAAGAAATTAAAAAAAAATACAACTAAAGAATATTTGTGACGATTTTCTATCGAGTGAAGTAATTCCAATCGTGTATTCAATTGATGATTTCACTAGATAAACTATCCAAGAATACTGAGGTATGACTTTGGTTTCGGTAAATTGTATAAATCTTGTTGAAACATGAAAAATAAAAGATGCCTCCAAGGTGTTTCGTCCTACCATATAGGGCCTTAAGAAACAGGCTCAACTTATGCCCAGATTGCGTAGTGAAAGACAGATTGATTCTGATAAATATTTGGTAAGCAACAAAATAAGCTACTTATAAAGTATACTATGTTGCCACGTTATCTCAATTTACACTATAGTACCAATTGCTGTCTATAATTTACACAATCTGGCTAATTGAAATAACATACTTTACATGTATGCAATATATCAATATCAAAGTTAATGTTATCTACTTTTGTTTCACTGCCACTGTATTGTATACTGTATCTATTCAAATACTCAAATAGTCATTGTTAGGAACTATAATCAGTATATGGCATACTGTGTTAGCATAGCAGCAATGACTCTGCATTATTTTTTATCACTGCCTCCATATCTACAGTAATATAAATAAAAATAAATTAAAAAATAAATAAATGTACATTGTACATAAGTACACTTGTAGGCGGCTTGTAAAACTTATGTGGTAAAATCTCATTGTCAGAATTGGGCCACAGGATGTTAATAATGGAAGGAATCAGGTGAGAGACTATCAATTGAGAGTATTTGAGTCCTTGTATAGGCTTATGCAATCTAGTCTCGCTATGAATAGACTATTATTCATTGGCATTGAAAATCTGTTCTGCATGGTTTGCTTCAACTAAAGGGTACTAAAAGATTGACTGTACTACCTAAAAATAGATACATATATTTTTTTCACATTCTCAATTGCTAGTGACTTGCCAAAATGTTAGATTCATTACAAGGAAGTTAACTTCTTCTTCTTCACTTCTTTTTAACGCCAAAAGTTAACTTTTGGCGTTAAAAATATTATTAAGGATATTATTGTATATCATTCAAATTCATGCCGTTAGGTTTTTATTTCATACATGTATAAAAAGTAAGTAAGAATGGAATTCACCGAACGTGTATAGAATAATAAGTAGAGTTATTCACATGATTATGTACAATAACTCGTCAAAAAGTACCAGTTTTCATTGTTAAATAATCCAGATTTGGAACAAAATCTAATAAAAATAAGTAACTAATAAAATTATAACTTTATTGTGATTGATAGTAGATGTTACAATGAAAATTGCTAGGAACCTATTAATAAAATGATTTACTAATAGATAAAGATCCAAAATGTATTAAAATTTTATAAATTATTTCATATATTTTCGGTGGCAAAATTTACAGTTGAATTCCAGCAACTATGCACATTCATTATCCTATATTATTTATAAACACTTGAAATAACACTAGGTTACAATAAAAGTACATTTCTAGAAGTTGCTCTATATTGAGTCAAAACAACTGTAAGAGTAAACATTCACATACCTGCACTAGTGTCCTGGTGTAAGGTAACCTTCTCTTTGGATAGAACATCATTAAATGCAGGCCAGCCACAACCGGAGTCAAATTTGGTTTTCGAACTGAATAGGTCTTGTCTACATACTATACACACGTACATGCCCTCATCATACACTTTGTTGTAGCAACCTGAAATAGCACATTTTGATACAAGTGAGCCAAGTTAATCAAAACCTGGGAGGGGGGGGGGGGGGGGTTATTTGCAGCTAGAACCGAAGGCGAGGGCATAGTGGAGCCAAGAGTGTAATGACCAATGCTCTCAAAAATTAATTAAATTTTTCACAATTTTTGAAACCATAACTGAAATACAACGTTTGTTGTTGGCATTTGAAAATTTCTCTCACAAACATAATCCCTAAAAACATTACAAACAAACATAAAACAGAATAGGGTTATGAACAATGTTTTGCAACTTATAGATTTTTTCCATTCAAGCACAGTACCTAAAATGAAGACTAATGAAGATGACATGCTGCTTTTCCATACTGTTTACTCATACGGTCCTTACTTATATAATGACGGTTTTTTAAGAGGAAGATCAGAACATCAAACTGAACAACTTTATCTACAGGACAAAGGTCGAAATTGCGGAAAAAAAAACAGGTGTTTCATATAAAACTGTAATTCTACTCAATGTCTGGGACAGTTTTTTTTCGCGATTGTGATGTTGTTCTAATAGAGAAAATTGTTCAGTTGGATGTTCCTATTTCCTATTAAAAAACAGTCAGCATATTAAGTTGAACCCTTTATTGCTATTCAAAAGACATAAGTAAGTATACTTTATGGTACAGACTATAACTACAGGGTGAAATTGATATCATTGGCATCCTTTTAAACTAAGAGTCTACCCATCAAACTGAACAACTTTTACTATGGGAGCAAACCGATCAAAGAAAAAATAAAATCAGCTGTTGCATACATTTGAGTCGAGTACGCATTGCAGTTTAGTATGGGACAGCAGATTTTTTAGTTGCTCCGATTGGTTTGCTCCCATAGTGAGTTGTTCAGTTTGATGGGTAGACTCTTAGTTTAAAAGGATGCCAATGATATCAATTTCACCCTGTATATCACAAAATAAATAATTTAAAAGTAAAGCATTCAAACTTTACTAAGTACATATCTGTTTAAGTTGATGACTGTGACAATACCCACCTACGTATACTGAGACACAAATGTATAATGAGAGCATAAAATCACCTCAATATAAGTAACAAGAGCGTAAAGATGGAAATTATAATTGTATGTGTACTGCAGTTTTAATTAAACAGCTACTGTTACAAGCAATAATTAAGTTGTGAGTTATTGCTGATTCACAAGTGGCTGCGATACCTACTGTAATTTGAGACTAGAAAGTTTTAGAATCAAACATCAATCTCTGTATAACAACTGCTTAGGGAATGTACCCACCCATACTACGTGACCTGTTTAGGGGGGGTAGGGGGGGTCTTCAAAACACCACACCTGGTTACAGTGTTGCCCTTTTGGGGCTACATCTAGCACTTTTTACTGTAGGTGAACTCATTGTTTAATGATTTAGCCCGGAAAGGGCAATCTAGCCCTTTTCAGGCTTTTCATTTTCAAATATTGCACCAAAATCTGAAATTTGTGCCATGCTTACATCGCAATAACATCGAACCGAACTGTGGCAATTTGTGTCATAAATTCATAATATATTGATTTATTTATATTTTTATGGTACCTACATACCATTTGTTCGATTATGGCAACATACCGCATCTCTACGCCGCGCCGATCTGGGTTTATTTTGTTAAATAACTAAATAATATTTTTAAATTTGAACCTATTAAATTGGTTAAATTTTTCTTCAAATTTTGTTTAATTTTGAAAAATGTTATTGTGATTCAATAAATACATAATTAAAATCATTAGTAAATGTGTTTTTTTATCATTTTTTTTACAGCAAGTGTTTTCTTGGTAATTTGTGCTCCATTTAGCCCACTATGAAGTCATAGAGCCCGATCTAGCCCTTTTTAGCGTCTTCAACTGCCCCTATTACTAAAACTAAGGTGGCAACACTGCCTGGTTACAGGGATGGGGGAGGGGCTAAGATTTTCGTCACATAGTCTATATCCTCTAGGGAAATCACACGCTTTTTCGTGCTATGTTTGTGGTCAACCAGCCTTCGATCTATTTTCCTGGCTTCGCATATTTGAACAAACTATACTAACCCCTCGCCTTTATATGTGCTAAAATTTGCTAATAAAGACATAACATTAGCCAAATTATTATTATGTTAACTTTCTGTTTGCAAAAAATGATTTGAAACCATAAACAATTATTTAAAATTATATTTATGATTCATAGATTCTTTATTGTACCACAGTATAAGAAAGAGTATTTATTACTAGATACAGAACGGACACTCCCTTCCTCCCAACAACTTTTTACCTCACCCCCTCTATCACCCTCTGGTTACCTCACACTGGTTACTTGTTATCTACGAAGAAGACTTTAAGGTTCAATTTCTTTGGTTTTGCATGTGCTGACGTCATCTTGTCAATTAAAAATTTTTGTATGCAGTGTCCAGGCTGTGATTGTACACAAAAACCTTAGACAAAAACATAATTATCACCATAAATGGTCACCGAGGGAGAGGGTTAAAAATGGGTCACATAGTAATAGGGTATGTTCCCTTATAGTGCATAGTTTGAGAATGAGACTAATGAGCCCCTGCTTATGAAATTCTTGAACTAAAATACCCAGTATTTGGTATGCAAATGTTTTGTTATGAAAACACTAAGACAAATATAAAATAATTACCTGTAAATGGTCTTTCAGTGCCGGCTTCTTGAGTGACGTGATACTGTATCGGCGTCAAGCGCTTCCTCAACGATTCCTTATCCTCCATAGCTCTCCAAACTAACGCTGAAGGCAAAAAATCGTATTCGATATGTTGCGTTAAAAAGTTCTAGGACTTATCTGGCACACTGCCAAAATATTCTACGAGCGAGGTCTTTCCGTATAGCAGCGAAACATAAATATAAACTAAACAAACGTCGTACCTGTTGTGAACGGATGTCTCAACTGGACTGTTCCTTTAGGCTGCAGAGCCCTCCTTGCCAATACAGCGAGTGGTCTAAGTAGAATACGCATAACTCACATCGCCTAATATGTAAACACGAGGTTATGTAACCGAGAGGATTTCTAATAATAATAACCGTGCTCCGTGATAAGATAGGGAATGAGTTGAAATCAACGATGCAACGAAGTCGAAAACTTGCGATTGTAACACATTCCTCTACAAAGTACAGCTGTTTGACATTTGACAGACAGGTTTAACCAGCGTGACCACTTTTTTTTCAGAGAATCTACCAAAATGACTGCTGAAATCTACCAAAATCTACCAAGTCCTGTTTCAAATTCTACTTAAAATCTACTAACTAATATTTATGTCGTTACAGATGGTCAAAATTCAATAAAAAAACAAGTTTTTGAACAAAATATTATCATTTTCATACTTAAGCTCATCATTACTCATGTTAGTATCGCATTTTTGTAAAAATATATCGGTTTTCATCACTTTGTAACATGGATGCTTCAATTTCCAAATAAATCTAAATAAGCGTTATTATTCGTCTTCCCTATGTAGGCTTAAAGTTGGTACAGTTTATTATGTGTCTTATAAAAGCCCCCTTTTGTAAACAACAACATTAAGCGATAAGATTAATTTTGCTGTACACCACTAAAGCTTTACTAGAAGTTTCAGAAAACCCCCTGCAATCGTTTTCTCCGCTATTTTTATTTCCAGCTTTGATTTTTTTGTTTGAATCCTTGCATTTTTGATCATATTTTCGAATAAAAGTAGAAATCTACTAAAAGTGGTCACACTGGGTTTGACTTGACACTTGACAGTAATGTTTTTTTATTTTGTTGGCATAGGGTTACGGGTTTAGGCTCCACCTTACAACATTAATAAGGGCTAGCGCCCATCTAGCGGAAAAATGCTCGTCTGATCGAGCAGCTTTCATTCATAAATTAATAATGCACCTAATAACAATCGAAATAGAGTTTACGCGAGGATCAATCCGAATCAAACGGGAGCGCCTATCTTTATTTTTTCCTCACTTTTTCCCTTTAGGGGTGGGTGTCCTGAACTGAGGACGAGGGATGATGACGATGGTATCATGATAACCTTTCCCTTTCTTATTGGGCATCTGGTCCAACATACACAACACACACATACACATGATAAGCTGATGATGATCAACCTGATCATGATAATAACATAATACATGATAGGTTTGATACGATGTAGGAATACTATCAGAATATAGCTTTCACTATCAGCATCATGGCTTTGATTTGCTTTAATTATTGTTAAATTCTATAGTTAATTAGTTGAATAGTTTATGGACCTAATCCTGACAATACTAATATACTTATATTACTCTTTGCAATCATCATCATCATCATCATCTCAGCCGATGGACGTCCACTGCTGGACATAGGCCTCCCCCAAGGATCGCCATAACGACCGGTCCTGCGCTGCCCTCATCCAACGTTTTCCCGCCACCTTCACCAGGTCGTCGGTCCTCCGTGTGAGGGGCCTACCCACGCTGCGCTTTCCGGTACGCGGTCGCCACTCGAGAACTTTTCGGCCCCACCGGCCATCGGTTCTGCGAGCAATGTGCCCCGCCCACTGCCACTTAAGTTTAGCAACTCTTTGGGCTATGTCAGTTACCCTGGTTCTTCTGCGGATCTCTTCATTTCTGATTCGATCTCGCAGGGAAACTCCGAGCATAGCCCTCTCCATTGCCCTTTGGGTGACTTTCAGCCTTTTTATGAGGCCTTGAGTGAACGACCACGTCTCTGTTCCATATGTCATCACTGGCAACACACACTGATCGAAGACTTTCGTTTTAAGACACTGCGGTATTTGGGACGTGAAGATACTACGTAGCTTCCCGAACGCTGCCCAGCCGAGTTGGATTCGACGGTTGATCTCTTTCTCGAAGTTGGACTTACCTAACTGAATAGTTTGTCCCAGGTAAACATAATGGTCAACAACTTCGAGCGCAGAGTTTCCGATCATTACAGGAGTGGGTACAACATGGTCATTTGACATGATCTTCGTCTTGTCCATGTTCATTTTCAGACCAACTCGTTCGGAGGCTCTGCTGAGATCATCGAGCATTTGACTGAGCTCCTCCATAGTCTCCGCCATGATGACTATATCATCGGCAAACCGAAGGTGACTGATGTACTTGCCGTTTATGTTGATGCCTAGCCCTTTCCAGTCCAGAACCTTGAAAACATCTTCCAGTGCAGCGGTGAAAAGTTTCGGAGATATAACGTCTCCCTGCCTCACGCCTCGCTGCAGTAGGATAGGTTTCGAGTTCTGGTCCTGTAGTCGGACTGACATAGTGGCGTTTTTGTACAAGCATTTCAGCACTTCGATGTACCGGTAGTCTACTTGGCAACGCTGAAGAGACTGCAGTACAGCCCAAGTCTCGATCGAATCAAAGGCTTTCTCGTAGTCCACGTACGCCAAGCAAAGGGGCAGGTTATACTCTTCAGTCTTCTGTATAACTTGCCGAAGCGTATGTATGTGGTCCACAGTGCTAAAGCCCTTTCGGAAACCGGCCTGTTCGGGAGGCTGGAAATCGTCAAACCTGCGCGCGAGACGGTTCGTAATGACTCTCGAAAACAGCTTGTAGACATGGCTAAGAAGGGAAATGGGCCTATAGTTCTTCAACAGGGCATTATCGCCCTTTTTGAAGAAGAGCACCACCAGACTTCTGTTCCATGCCTGCGGCGTTTTGCCCTCGAGTATGACGGAATCGAACAGCTTCTGAAGGGCCTTCAGGACCGGTTTTCCACCCGCCTTCAGAAGCTCGGCCGTAATCCCATCATCACCCGGCGCCTTGTTGTTCTTTAGCTGTTTGAGAGCCATACTAATCTCGTACAGGCTGACGTCCGGAATATCTTCTGTGTAGTGCCGGGTCAATCTAGCTCTTGGGTCGTTAGCCAGATCTGTAGCGGGTCTTCGTGTTGACGTGTATAACTGTCCATAGAACTTCTCAACCTCTCTCAGAAGCTCAGGCTTGGACGATACGATTCTGCCATCCTCAGTCTTCAGCTTTGATAGCTGGCTTTGCCCAATAGACAGATCCCGCAATACTCTTTGCAATATGCCATGAAAAATTTCTCTCCTAGAATCTATTCTCTATTCCCCCCCTGTGCCGCAGGATACTAAAGCAACCCCTGTACCCGGAACCGACGAGCTATGTTCGGAGTTTCCCGGCAAGATCGAATCTGAAATGAAGAGATCCGCTGAGACATAGACTAAAGAATTGCTAAACTAAAGTGGCAATGTGCGAGGCACATTGCTCGCTTCTGCGAGCAATGGCTGATGGATGCTTCCGATATGGCTGATGGGGCCGAAGAGCTCTTGAGTGGCGTCGCGTACCGGAAAGCGCAGCGTGGGTAGCCCCCGCACCCCGGGTACAGCTGTGGGTAGGTGGGGCCCAAAAAGGTTAACCGACAACCTGATGAAGGCGGCGGGAACCCGTTCGATAAGGACACCGCAGGACCGATCGTTCTGGTGATCCTTCGGGAGGCCTATGTCTAGCAGTGTGACGTCCATCGGCTGAGATAATGATGATGATCAAGTATTTAATACAAGGTAAGATTAACATAACATAACAGGTAACATAGGTAAATACAACATATAAATCACTCTCGGAATGGTTAGCAACACTGCTACAACAACTGTCTTGCTCGTAGCTGTCTTGCATGTAGTTAGGTATTTTACTTATCTTAGTAAATGAGTAAAACTTATTTACAATAATAATTTTATATAATTATTTACATTTTCTCAAACATGCTTGGAAATGTGAGCATTATTTTGACAACCTTCTTCGAGATAAATCGAAATTGCTGTACTGGCCAACTACATGCGCACAGCGGCCGGCAAAACTGTAGTCTTTGCAGCAATGTTTGTATGAAAATCCATATCTGTCGTGTTTTGCGGCCAAATAAATTACATAGTAAACTCATATCTGTCGTGTAATTTAAAAATGGAACGATCTTTTTCTCCTAAACATGGCGACCAAGGAGGTAAGTCATCAAAGGTTTTATTTAAATTTCGAACTGACTTGCAAATAGAAAGCTGTTTATTGAAAAAAAAAAATTGTTGTTCGTTGTTCGTCATTGATTTTGAAAAGCGTTTTAATTTCCGCGAATTATTTGAGAAAATTTAGTGTTTTAATTTCCGCGCATTGTTTGAGAAAAGTACTATACAAGCCTTGGCCACAACTAGGCATTGATGGACTTACGTATGTGTGCCTCGGCTTCGCCTCGGCCCACATTTACACGTTCGTCCATCAATGCCTCTGTTGCTGGCCGCTGCAGTAATGTACGATTAATATAAATAAGTTAATGGTAGTAAAAGCACAAGCAAAACTTACACTAAACTTAAACTTTAACTCAGAGGATACGACGCTCCCGAAGGAACTGATAAGGATCTTGAAATATTGGTACAGCAAGCAGTGCAATTATGTAAAATGGGCTGGATCACTCTCGGATGTATACAGGTTGGAGTGCGGGGTGAGGCAGGGAGGGTTGAGCTCGCCCCGTCTTTTCAACCTGTACATGAACCAGCTGATTGTGGAGCTTAGCAGCACCAAGGTGGGCTGCTCTATTGACGGAACATATATGAACAATATGAGCTATGCCGATGACATGGTGCTGCTAGCCCGAATCAATGCCCTCCGTAGGCTCTTAAGGGTCTGCGAGGAGTATGCGGTGACTCATGGTCTCAAATACAATGCAAGCAAGAGTGTACTGCTTGCTTTCAAAGCAGGAAATAAATGCTATAACATCCCTGGCATCACTCTTGCTGGCTCGCCACTTGTAAAGGTGAACGAGTTCAAGTATTTGAGACACTGGGTCACCGATGACCTTAAGGACAACTCTGACATGGAGCGGGAGCGCAGGGCGTTGAGGGTGCGCTGTAATATGTTGGCACGCAGGTTTGCACGATGCACTGAAGAGGTAAAGCGTACACTTTTCAGAGCTTTTTGCCAGTCGATGTACACGTGCAGCCTGTGGGTCAGCTATACGCAGAGAGCCTACAATGTTCTGCGTATCCAGTATAAATAATGGGTTCAGGATGCTGATGGGGCTTCCGAGGTTTTGCAGCGCGTCAGGGATATTCGCGGCGGCAAGTGTGACTTCCTTTCACGCCATAATACGCAGTAGAGTCGCCTCCCTGATGCGTCGCGTCCAAAGTAGCACCAACAGTCACACCATTTCAAACCCGCTACACTGTCCCTTCTGGAGTGCGATTTTTGAAAATCATACGAGCGACTCGGTAGTAGAAAGATGCATAATCTCCATAGTAATTTTGACATTTTCTACTGCCGAGTCGCTCGTATGATGTTCAAAAATCGCACTTCTGGAGGCACTGGACGAAACGACGGAACGGAACTATAGCCACACACCACACAACACTACTACACACACAGACGGACTACGGACTATTGTTGTACAATTTGATAATACTGTACTAATATAGTTTTTAAGTTTATGTATACTAACAATCTATGGACTTTGTCTGAAATAAAATTATTTTGAATTTTGAATTTTTTGAATTTTTGAATTAAACCATACTATACAATCCTAAACTACAAATTTTACTAATTCTACTTAATTGAAAATAGCCCACCCCAGGTCATACCGGGCCCGAAGGTGCCCATAATGCTGGCCGCATTTCCTCGTTGAATCGCTAATGATATGCGTTGGGCCAGGTATGACCCAGCACGAGGACCGTTACCCGTATCCCGTAAACGTTTGCTCAGGTCCCTCACAAAAGTTTTTGCTTCATGTCCCTACGGGCCTGCCGTCTCCACAGCAAAGGGCACGAATAAGTAGCTCTGCTCCAAGATTCTGTACCATTGGTGTTTACGTACTGCTGCCCTTTCCACCGCCGACCCTGCTGCTCGGATGGAGCCTCTAAGGTAAGATGCAGCGTACGTACATACGCACGTTGCATCCCACAGGAGACATTTGCCCTTTTGCCACGGCACAACCCCAACAGCATAAATGTCTACAAGATGTCGAATAGATATCTACAAAATATCTAAGTGTCTACAAAATATCTAATAGATATCTATACTCCATTTTTATTAAAGACGAAAAAAAGAAGATCACAGAAGCAGGGCTACGAAACCTTTTCAGACCGTGATCATTTTATAAAAAATTCGAAACACTTATGTCAGTGTTTGATGACTGATGAATATAAGAATTAGGGATAGCGAGTGAAACAGCCAATAGTCTGTAGCGCACTGGCATTTATTAGAACTAAAACGCTGTCACCGGGTATACTCACATACTTAGTCACATTTTATTTCACACTATCGGAGTTGATGGAAAAATAAGAAAACGTATGTTATGTATAGAAGAAGAACCAGAGAATAGCGAGGAGGAAGGGGGGGCAAATGCCCCGGGCGCCAGGCGGCACTTTACCAGAAGTGGCAAAAATATAAATTGATTGAGGTTTGACTGAACCACAGGGTGTTAGGGTAAACAATTGCATTACTTTAAGGTGTGATTGCACCCATGACACTGAAATACGTTTCTTAAGAAACCTATAGGAAATCCGCAAAATTCAGTCCAACCATCCAACCTGCTATGAAATCTGCAAAATTCAGTCAGCTGATCTAACGTTCAGATCAGCTGACTGAATTTTGCAGATTTCATAGCAGGTTGGATCAGCTGCTTGCATTTACTACAGGAAGGCCAAAAATAGTGTTTATGTATTTTATTTAGATTTCTTAGGTTAAATTGTTACGTATCATGGGTATAATCATCCCTTAGTAATGCAACTGCTTACCATAACAACCTGTATAACCAATTCGTAGAGCAGAGTAAAGTCTATTTTTGAATGGATAACCAACTCCACCAAACCAAAACCAAAAGATGTCTGACCCATAAAGTTATTATACCTGTCGGAATAGAGTAACTGACATGAGTTGTCAAATGAAACCGTTTTTTGTGCATTTGTCGGCACTTATCGGCACCCTAAAACTTCGAGTTCTGAGTATAATTGTAAATCTAACGTGAAATCGTAGGTAATTTAATGAAATAGTGTTAGTATATTTCACAAAATAATCTACGACTTCACTTTAGATTCACTAATTATTCACAGAGCACGAATATTTATCCTGTCGATTGTGCTGACAAGTTCCCAAAAACGGTTCTATTGCCTCGCGTCACGTATCTCTTTCTATTATACAGTGGCGCCGCTAGGTACATCTCGCTCTCTTAGCTGTCAGTTCCTCTCTATGATAATTTTATGGTCTGACCACAACCCCAACAGGTTGTGCTAAAAAATTTCGATCTGGCTTCGGTCGCTTCGGTCTCTCCTTTATCTTTAACGTAGGTCTTCTTATAAAGATAAGGAGGCAGCAAAATCGATCTGTGCTCCGGGGGATAGACACCCACGCTACGCCACCGGTGCTCACTAATGTCCGTTATTCCGTATTAATAAACCGCGCTGACAATCGATTTTCTTCTTAAGCCTTAAAAGAAATCTTAAAGTAGATCAAGTCGGTATTAGCTAATATCACTTAAAATGTCTCAAGCAAACTCAAAAGCCTATGCCTAAAAATGGCACCTTTTTTCTTTTTTTAGCGCGGCCATCAATCAAACTTGAATATTATACTTCAGAATAAAGTAAAAAACAAAACTTGTTATTACATATGTCTCGGAACTCAGTCCGAACTGAGATATAAAGGCTTGAAGTACTCGTAATGGTAATATTTTCAACTTCAAGCCTTTATATCTCCGTCCGGACTGAGTTTAGGGATAAACATGTTAATAAGTTTTATTTGTTAGGTACTTTATTCTTTGGTTGCTGGCCGCACCAAAAACAACAGCGAAAAATAAGGCGCCAACCGTACATACAAAACCCGTTTGTCTTTTGTAACATTTTTTTTTCCAAAAATGCAGTTGCAGAATCCATGTTGCAGAAATCATTGGAATTTAATCCGTTTGCTCAGAGTTTTTTCAGACCAGAAACTCTGACACCAGGGCTCTGCCCACATGATAAGGAAGAAGAATCCGTTTGCTTGTAACATCAATATTATTTGGTATTACTTGCGTCGCGCAGAGCGTTGCCGGTAGTGTGGTATGGACGCACTCAATCGAATCCGTCAGAAATTCAGACAAGTGGCCGCCATTTTGAACTTTTTTGTTTTTCAATCTATTACTTCCAAAATCGATATCTAGGAGTTTCTGCCATCTCCAAATAAGAATCTGAAGTCAAAAATTCAAAAAAGTGGCCGCCGTCTTGAACTTTTTTGTTTTTCAACCGATTATTTCCAAAATCGATATCTGGGGCTTCAACAAAAAAGTTCAAGATGGCGCCACTTTTCTGAATTTCTGACTTCAGATTCGTGGTTGAGGATGGCAGAAGCCCCCAGATATCGATTTTGGAAGCAATTGGTTGAAAAACAAAAAAGTTCAAGATGGCGGCCACTTTTTTGAATTTTTAACTTCATAGTCGTGTTTGGAGATGGCAAAAACCCCCAGATATCGATTTTGGAACCAATCGGTTGAAAAACAAAAAAGTTCAAGATGGCGGCCTCTTTTCCGAATTTCTGAATTAAGATTCGTGTTCGGAGATCGCAGAAACCCCCAGATACCGATTTTGGAACCAGTCTGTTGAAAAACCAAAAAGTTCAAGATGAAGGCCACTTTTCCGAATTTCTGACTTTAGATTCGTGTTCGGAGATCGCAGAAACTCCCAGATATCGATTTTGGAACCAATCGGTTGAAAAACAAAAAAGTTCAAGATGGCGGCCACTTTCCGAATTTCTGACTTTAGATTCGTGTTCGGAGATCGCAGAAACCTCCAGATATCGATTTTGGAACCAATCGGTTGAAAAACAAAAAAGTTCAAGATGGCGGCCACTTTTCCGAATTTCTGACTTCAGATTTGTGTTTGGAGATGGCAGAAGCCCCCAGATATCGATTTTGGAAGCAATCGGTTGAAAAACAAAAAAGTTCAAGATGGCGGCCACTTTTTGGAATTTTTGACTTCATAGTCGTGTTTGGAGATGGCCAAAACCCCCAGATATCGATTTTGGAACCAATCGGTTGAAAAACAAAAAAGTTCAAGATGGCAGCCACTTTTCCGAATTTGTGACTTCAGATTCGTGTTTGGAGATGGCAAAAACCCTCAGATGTCGATTTTATGAACCAATCGGTTGTTAAACAAAAAAGTTCAAGATGGCGGCCACTTTTCCGAATTTCTGACTTTAGATTCGTGTTGGAAGATCGGAGAAACCATACATTTTTCTAATAAGTATATTTAAATTAGCGATTGGTCAGAAACTACATTATTTATTTTCCTTTTGCAGCAATTAGTTTACAATATGTTACAATGTTTCATTATTTTAATCGAAAATGCAGAGCTTCAGGCCATTTTATGGTTTATCTGCTGGCAACATTACGCGTCACTGCGTCACCCGTGTGCCATACCATGCGACGTCGCGGCGGTGACGGCTGCTGAATTGACGCAGTGGCAATGCGTCACCTTGTACCCCCGTGTACCGTGTGCTCCTACGTGCGGTTTCATACAACTCCTTGTTTCACAAATGACGGGCTGCCGTATGGCGCTCCGTCTTGCGTCCAGCGTCCAGCGTGAAAACCTATTAGTCTTCTGTAGTCTGTCGACTAATTTTCATCATTATCTCGTGACGATTATATCCACAGAACATTATAAGAGAAGTTAGAAGTGCAAATTAGGCATGGAACGCGTGCTACATGGTTATGCAATGATTTGCATAAGGTGCGCGGCGTGGTGCGAGCGAGAGGGCATAAGTAGTTGTAGCAGCGTGAGTGGGAAGATACGTGGTGACAGTCGTCTCCTAAGCAAAAGCGCTACTTTGCATTTCTTAGCCCCCTTATAATGTTCTTTGATTATATCAATGAGGCGTTTTGGTGAAAAAAAATTGCCACAGTAATTACTAAACTAATGCTTGCCAAACGTATTTTCCTAGATTTCCAAGTTAAGGGACAAAAGACAAAGCGGGTTCTGTATGTAAGGTTGGTGCCTTATTTTTCGCCGTTGTTTTTGACGCGGCTAGCTACCAAACTTGAATATTTTATTTCAGAATAAAGTAACGAACATAACTTATTAACATGTATATCCCTAAACTCAGTCCGGACGGAGATATAAAGGCTTGAAGTTGAAAATGTTACCATTACGTGCACTTCAAGCCTTTATGCAGAGCATTAAAAGCCTTTAAAGCCTTTTTTTGTCTTTTCCGTGCAGTTCGGACTGAGGTCCGAGATATTTGTAAAACAACAAGTGTTGTTTTTAACTTTATTCTGTACTATAATATTCAAGTTTGATTGATGGCCGCGCAAAAAAAAGAAAAAAGGCGCCATTTTTAGGCATAGGCTTTTATTCATACATTTAATGTATGAATAAAAGCCTATGCCTAAAAATGGCGCCTTTTTTCTTTTTTTTGCGTATCGTATCGTATTATACGATGATGATCATAACGATTTAAATGAAGTCGTAAAAATTTTAAAACAATTTTTTAGAATTTTTAAAGATGTTTTTGTCGAATTGTCAATATGGCTACTACTAGCGCCACCTGACGGATTTTTTCATAACAGTCTGCGTACCACTGCTTCTTTAGGTCTTTCAACATCGCCATTTTGCTGTGACAGTAGCTTATCTATGGATACAATATTCATAATTTCTTTAAAGTGTGTACTATAAAGAATCTTTTTTACCTTCTTTTCGCCCCTATCTGGAATGGAGTTATAGTAGATATTCTGTGCTGCGTGGGAAGGGTCAATCCGTCCGGTCGGGGAGCGCGTTATTTTCTCTATGGTCCGGTCTCTTCCCGTCGGTACGAGTGTTCAGACTAGTCTGGCCAACGGGAATTTTTTTCCCGTTGGTCAGATTAGCTCTTACTTTAGTCAAGTACTGTTGAATACAAAAATACGAAGAGGTCATATAACTTTACGGCTCAAACCAGGTGGCTCAGTTTTACAGGGAACATTGGCTGACACCATGCGGACACCAGCGCTCGACGAACAACATCATTAAGCGTGTGGTGCCGCGGAGACCTTCCATTATATAATTATATTAAGTCCTGATCGATCCTGTTCTTCGCAGATCTATTTCTGATCAAAAAATTCAATTTGGGTGGAAAAAAATGTTTTTATTTTTTTTAATTTTCAAACCCCTATATCTCCGAAAGTATACCACTTAGGACATTTTACCAAAGAATATTTTCTGTTTGTAATCATTTCCCCTGTCGATTGGCATATGTTTCATCAGTGGCCGCAAAACCCGCAAAATCGTAATTTTTTTCAAAATGGCGGACAGTAGGTATGCCACTAAGGCAGGATGCTCTTTTCGTTTCCGAATTTTAAGAAAAAACTAACTTAGATTACAAAACAGGTTTACCAAGTAGGCAAACTTAGTGTGCGCTAATTTTGTCAGTGTATTTTTGGATTAAAATTAAACTAAGAGTTTATTTTTCATTTGTAAAGACTGTTCGAATTACCATATTTACCTACACCGTCATCTGACGGAACTATCTGAGACCAACTACTGAACGTGCCTTCCAAGCCACGGAGCCGCTCAAGATGAAATATCATTAGAACGATAACTAACTAAAGTAACTAATTAACTTCAGCTAATAATAACCGCGTAACTCTTACTTGATAAACCTGTTTTGTAACCAAAGTTAGTTGTTTTTCAGAAAAGTTGACTTTCCTGGAAAACTTGTCTATTCCAAAGGTACTAGTCATTCACTTCGAGTTGGCCGCTAACTCCCTTCCCGCTTCCCCGCACCGCACCCCTAAGAGACCCTGATAAACGCAATTTTATAACCTTTAGCAACGCAACCACGTATGGCACATCCGTCCCGGTCACTAATATCGCTTTTAATTTTAAATTTTTATTTGCCTTTTATATTATTTTTTGTCGACGAGACCAATTAATGTGCCTGTGAGAAAATTTTGTAACGGTCATCGACGGCCAACTGGTCGTGAACGGGTAGTACCTTTGAAAGAAAATGCATGTGTTTTACAGTTTTATAATCTGCATGAGCTGCGCAACTTTTTGTAATACAGGATCACTTTTCTGTAGTTCTGTAGTACATTTTTTTTTCACAGCAAGCTTCTGAAGTTAGGCAATTGTTTTCAAGAAAAAGAAAGTCTGTCACCAAAAATGTTGTATACGAGTAGTAACAAGATTGTGCACTACAGTGCTGACAACGAGACCAGTAAGATTCCCAGAACACTTGTGTGTCCCTTTCTAACTAGGATGTTGGCAACATGTTGGAAAGAGACACACAGGTGTTCCGAGGCGAAACATTTGCTTGGTTGTCAGCCTACAACAACATTGAAAGAGTTTGGTCCACTTATACAGGGTGTACAATAAAATGGAACAGCTACTCAAAGGGGTGCTTCAGACCATCAAACTGAACAACTTTCTCTATGGGACCAATATCACTCTCCCATACAAAACTGCAAACATAACTCGACTGAAATGTATGGGACAGCAGATTTTTTTTCGCGATTTCGATATTGGTCCCACAGGGAAAGTTGTTCAGTTTGATGGTCTGAAGCACCCCTTTAAGTAGCTGTCCCATTTTATTGTACACCCTGTAGAATACTATACAGAGTTATTTGTAATTCGACGTATTCCTTTCAGGACATTAAAGGGCAGCCTAAATGCAATTATGTGGACCCCCATATGTGGGGTCGGAAATCAATAGTTTTCGAGATATTTGGAATTTAAGGTATTTTACCAAAAACCCAAATTTTTCACACTTTATCTTAAATAAAAAAAAATATGCTTGTTCTATGGCGTCGATTTGAATTTTAATTCATAGCTAAAACTTTTCCGAGATTTTTTTCATAAATCAATGTCCGATCATACTGAGTAATTCAAAATAAATGAATAACAATGACGGTTAATTTAAAAAAAAAATTACAAAGTCTTGAAATCATGCATTTTTTCTCAAAAAAATTATATGAAAAAAGTGTGCGTTTTACTGAAATAACTTCCTTGTTTTGTTAGCTTTCTAAAAAGGTATAAATTTTTTAGAAAAAAATGGAAGTACAATGTCAAAAAACGTTTTTTACTTAGTACGTGATACGTAGAGGCAACATTCTCCTGGAGAAAAATTTTACGATTTTTTTTTAGTAAACATTATTTATTAATTTCAATCTACACATCTTACTCAGAGTGAGCCCCTCGGTTCTAAACACATACACGCAAGCACCTTCTTAGTTCATTTTTAGTTACTCTTGAAGTAAAGGTAAATTCTCATTACCTCCGCTGCGGCAGCCTTAAGTCTTCTACGTCGTTTACTGAGGTTTGATAAACAAGGTCTTTCATGTGTCCCCAGACATGAAAATTACATGGAGTCAAGTCAGGGCTTCTTGCAGACCATGAATTGGCCGTCCTCTACCAATCCATCTATTCGAATAAGTTGCAAGTCGGGCCAGCAACGTAACCATTTTAGGGATTGATAGAGGAAGGCCACTCCTTGGCCTGCAAGAAGCCCCGACTTGATCTCATAATTAATCTCATAATTATTCGTAATTTTTATGTCTGGGGACACAATGAAAGACCTTGTTTATCAAACCCCAGTAAATGACGTAGAAGACTTAAGACAGCGCATAATAAACGCAGCGGAGGTAATGAGATTTTACCTTTACTTCAAGAGTAACTAAAAATAAACTAAGAAAGTGCTTGCGTGTATGTGTTCGGAACCTAGAGGCTTACTCTGAGTAAGATGTGTAGGCTTAAATTAATAAATAATGTTATCTAAATTTTTTTCGTAAAATTTTTCTCCATGAGAATGTTGCCTCTACGTATCACGTACTAAGTAAAAAACCTTTTTTGACATTGTAATTCCATTTTTTTCGAAAACATTTATACATTTTTAGAAAGCTAACAAAACGATGAAGTTATTTCAGTAAAACCCACACTTGTTTCATACAATTTTTTTGAGAAAAACCGCATGATTTCAAGATTTTGTAATTTTTTTTCAAAAATTAATCCTCTTTGTTATTGATTTATTTTGAATTGCTCAGTATGATCGGACATTGATTTTTGAAAAAATCTCGGAAAAAGTGATAGCTATGAATTAAAATTCAAATCGACGCCATAGCATAAGCATTTTTTATTTATTTAAGAAAAAGTGTGAAAAAATTGGGTTTTTGGTAAAAAACCTTAAATTCCAAATATCTCGGAAACTATTAATTTCCGACCCCACATATGGGGGTTCACATAATTGCATTTAGGCTGACCTTTAACGTCCTGAAAGGAATACGTCGAATTACAAATAACCCTGTATACAATGTTCTTGTCTGTGTTCAAAGTCGACTCCTACTTGTCATTCACGATGGTGATTTAATTGAAAATGGTCTCGTTACAAAGGTACACTAATAAGGAACATGAAATTAAAATAAAAAGTTTGAAATGTTTCATAGTTTTTTGAAATTAGCATTTTTGTAGTGACAAGTCGACTATTTCTCAAAAAGTTGAAAATTCAGTGTAACTTTTAAACAGATCATTTTCGGACCTATGTGTATGGGACCAAAATTGTAGGAAATGATCTCCACTACCCTCTCGTCCATTTTAGACCACCACTTCTGGGACACCCTGTATGTAAAAAGCTAAAAAATGGATTTCTTCGTATCGTGTGGGCAGAGCCCTGGTGTCAGAGTTTTTTCAGACCGCCTTACGGCCTCTGACGTGGTTTTTATGTAACGACTACTACCACCAGAGATAGTAGCCGGTACCAACGGCTTAACGTGCCATCCGAAGCACGGAATCATTTTTTTTTTTAGACAACCAGGTGATTGAGCCTGCAATGTCCTACCTAACCAACTGGGGGAAAACGCACAAAGTGACATATCACTAGATGTCCCCCGTGGGAATCAAACCCACGAACTCCATGTCGAGAGCCCAACTAACTGCTCTTAACTATTAGACCACGGAGGCATTTAAAAAAGGATTGAAATATATTTTTATATTAGTTAGCTTTTTACATAATATTCAAATGGTTTTTGAATTTTGCGCCACATTCTGTAAAATTAAAATTAAATGTTGTCCATTTCATCAGAATAAGGAATGGAGGATTGTATTGGAGGAATAACACTTAACATTTCAATGTAATTTATTTCTATCAAATAAATAAAACTAAACAAGTTAACAAGCTCAGTAATGGCCCCGATTCGGACTGTGCCACGACTTAACTTAACTAAATTTATTCCTGTCACTTTCTAAAATAAGATTAAGAAAAGAGACAGAAAACCATCAGCTGACTTTAGTGCTGTCAAAGTGACGTTACACGCCCAAAAACGCCTTAAATAAGATGGCGTACATTATGATGGCATCTTATTTTGGGCGTGTAACGTCACTTTGACAGCACTAAAGTCAGTTGTTGGTTTTCTGTCTCTTTTCTTAATCTTATTTTAGAAAGTGACAGGAATAAATTTAGTTAAGTTAATTCGTGGCACAGTCCGAATCGGGGCCAATGTCATCTCATCAATGTTTACTTTGCATCGCATCACCTTTCCATTGGTTTCTTGCAGTCGAAACTCCCGAATCGTTTGGTTTTCTTTGACTTCTCTGTTGAATAAAGCAAAATAATTATTACGAGCTTTTACCCGCGACTTCGTCCGCATAAATTATATACCAGATTTTAAGTCAGATGATAAGCTATCAAACAAAAAAAGTTTCATCAAAATCGGTTCAGTAGTTTTTGCGTGATACTCGAACAAACAAACACCCAAACAAACAAACATACAAACAAACAAACAAACAAACAAACAAACAGACAGACAAAAAATCAAAAAATTTGTGATTTGGAATCAGGGACAGGTAAAAACCAGGTCGTAATTTTTTTTTGTAAATATCTTTAATGTACAGACACATTTCTGTTACAGTTTTATAATAGTTTAGATATGTTTTCACTGTCGGGTATTCAGGTTTCCTCACGATGTTTTCCTTCACCGCCGAGCTAGTGATAATGATAAATACAACTGTACATAAATTCCGTAGAACTTAGTGGCAGTGACGTATTCTCCTAAGGGCAAAATGGGCAAGTGCTAAGGGCGGCCGGGTCAAGGGGGCGGCCCGTAGGGCCATACACATGGGGAGGAAATTGTTTCCAAAAGAAATACAGTATTAACCAGACATCAGTGTGAAAAAATTTCGAGCTCGCTTCGCTCGCTCTGGTTTATCTTTTTATTATTGTAAGTACTGCAAGCATTAGACCAACAGAGTTACAATCATAGCCAAACAAATCGTTTTGCGGAAAAATGGCAAAGCTCGCTTCGTTCACTCGTACAATAGTAAAAATAGAGACCATATTTTTAGTATTGCACTGCACACATAGACTAGGCTCATCCGAGTTCTAGCGCAGCCAAGTCATAACAGAAAAAAGGCGAGCTCGCTTCGCTCGCTCTATAATTATTTTGAATTTTACTACTACTTTCGCAAAATAAAATTTGGATGTAGCTTGTTACATACGTTAAATAAATTAAATAAGCAATTCTTAAACATCTCAAAACCTAAGAACTTTTGCTGGCACAAATCTTGGGTACAGGCCCGCCCCGCCGTCAAACTGCAGTTATGGGGGGCGGCCAAATATATTTGCCCATGGGCACAATATTTGTAAATAAATAAATATCTTGGACAATGTCACACAAATTGTCTAGTCACATTTAAAGTACCAGAATCTAGCCTGGACTTGTATTAATGATGACTAGACAACGATATAGAATACATATATAGATACAAACATCCATGACTCGGGTACAAATATTCATATTCATCATCATACAAATATTTGACCCTTACGGGATTCGAACCTGCGACCCTCGGCACAGCAGGCAGGTTCACTACCGACTTGTGCTGCCGGGCCGCCGGGCATACATCCCTGCTTAGTGGTATAGTACAGGCCTGGAATCGAACCGCCACCGCTTCATGATTTGAGTCGCTAACTCGCTTCCGTATGGACTATCATCGCTGTTGTACATAATATAGGGTCCTAAAAAGGGATTTTCCAGAAGAAAAAAAAAGTTAGTTCCCAATTTCTCAATAGATGGCGTTGGACAGAGAGGGGTCCAATAGGTATGAGCAAATATTGTAATAGAAATACACAGTACAAGTTATTAATAATCTGCGGGGCTAGTACGCCAACCCGCGATAGCGACATTTAACACATCCATCTGTCAAATTTAGCCTTTTATCTCGTTCGTTCGCGCGCAAATAGAAAAAGAGCAGAAGCGTGATAACGCTAGGTACCTATATCAAGCTATCGCGGGTTGGCGTACTAGTTAGCTCCGCTGTGTGTAATTGACGACCCGGTTGGTGTACTTGATGGTTGATGGTTGACTGCCAAACCAGCATGGCTAGCATGAAAACCCGCGATACGGCTTTATCACGTCAACTCTACTCAACTCAAAAACAAAATATATTTAATCAAAATAGGATACAATGTACCTCTTTTCGAACGTCACAATCTAAAAAGTCACCGATTTTGCTATATAAATTATGTCAAACTGGAATCGCACCACGCATTTGTGTCTTCAATATAGTCAATTATTTTATAATATGCCTTGCCAGATAAAGACTTCTTAATATGTGATTTAAACTTTCTTTCAGATAAATTTAATATATCGTCAGGAATTTTATTGTAAAAACGTATACAGTAGCCCATAAATGATGTATTGACCCTACTGAGACTGAGTCTGAACACAGGGGGTTAAATTTATTTTTGTTTCTAAGATTAAAGTTGTGCCTGTCACTGTTCTTTGGAAATTGCGCAATATTTTTACGGACATGTATGATGTTTTCGTATATAAATTGACCAGCAACGGTTAAAATATTAACGTCTTTAAAAGTCCCTAAGCTAGTCTCGACGACGCAGTTTGTAAATTGCACGTACTGCCCTTTTTTGTAGCACAAATATTGTATTAATATCGGATGCTCGCCCCCACAGCAAAATGCCATAAGACATGATGCTATGGAGCGTCTTTTATCTCGTTCGTTCGCGCACAAACGAAAGAGATAAAAGACGTGATAAAGCCGTATCACGGCTATGGCGGGTTGTCATGCTACCCATGCAGGGTCCAGTGGGACTAGTATTCCAACCCGCGATAGCAACATTTAACACATCCATCTGTCAAATGTAGTCTTTTATCTCGTTCGCTCGCGCGCAAATAGAAAGAGAGCGGAAGCGTGATAGTGCCATATCACGCAATCGCGGGTTGGCGTACTAGCCCCGCTGAGTTCTAGTCCCGGTTAGGTCATGGATGTTATAAATATGTTTGTGCCGTTTTTGAATGGTTCCCATAACAAAAAGTCTAAGGCTTGGGATCATTACAATGTATGTGCCTGTGAGCGTTATTTATTATTTATTTATTTATTGTTTGTCAAAAACAAATAAAGTATCAGACATGGCTGTATAGGCTTCGTATTCATTTTGAATATACAGGAAGATTTTTTTATCACCATCCAAATTTTTTCTACATGTTTGGTATCACTTATACACCACTAGTTTTTAATTACTAACGTAACTTTTAAGGTGGACTTCCGATGCCAGCGGCCGATGCGACTAACGCGCGCGTCTGACGCGAGGTTCTGTCATATGTGACAGAACCTTGCGTCAGACGCGCGCGGCCGACGACAGACCTCACTTCCGAGGTCAGCGACTGACGCGTGTCTATTGTACACAGTGTTATCACTTCGGGGTATTTTCCCGGAAATTTAGGGTATGTTTTTATGTTTTGGTGTTTACACAAAAACAAAAATACAAACAAAAAACCAATATATATTTTAATAAAGAATATTTGACTGATTGATAGGTTAAGAGAATTTTTGAATGCTTTTTTTACATGGTTTTTTATAAAATACATTTTTGGGAGTAATTTAATTAGACAGGGATGCGTTGCGTCCCCTTGGCTTTTTAACCTGTATATGGATCGCTGTCTAACTAACAATTATGAAGGCAAGAGGAATTTTCCGGAAGTCATTAAAAAAGAAAAGGTTGTTTCAATTGGCACGATAAATGGTGTTGAAGCGACCTTGCAGATAATAAAATACAAATAAAATAGTAACAAAATTAAGCAAATTTTCGGTAAAAACTCGGTAATATTTGTGGCAAACATTCTTGTTCCGCGTGACGTCAGAGCATAGCCGCGCGCGGCCGCGGCCGATGAGATAGACATCGGCCGCGCGCGTCTGACGCGCGCGTCAGTCGCTGGCATCGGAAGCGGCGCCATACGTTTTCATAGTAACTAGTATGGCCGCATCGGCCGTCGGCCGCGAGCCGCGCGCGTCAGACGCGTCGGCCGCTAGCATCGGAAGTCCACCTTTAGGGTGTCTTCAGACCATGAATCTAAACAACTTTCCCAAAGAAACATGGGTAGAAAAATGAGAAATTTTTTTGGACCTTCGATACAAAAGTGCGGATCGGCCGAACGATTTTCTATGGGAGGTCCAAAAAAATTTCTCGTTTTTCGACCCATGTTTCTTTGGGAAAGTTGTTTAGATTCATGGTCTGAATACACCCTTAAAGTTACGTTAGTAATTAAAAACTAGTGGTGTAGAACCCATTTCATAAAAAAAAGGGCAGGTCAAAATTGCACATTTAAAAATTTTATCCTACAGAATTTTCCATAAAGCTTGGTCATCGAGTTTCGTATTCGTACCGACCGGGTGCTGCAGGACCGGGGGGCGGAGCCCTAGCTTCAGAGTCCCACGCATTGTAAACTTAACAGGAACAGACAAGACTTTCAAAACATTGTTAAAATGTTATACTAGTCCCTTATTTTGTTTATTTTTGTTCAATGACTCGGTTATAATAAAGTACTCTTTGAATGACACAATGACACATAATAAACTTTTTCTAAAAATTAAAAGGCTCTGACCCAAAGAAAATTACTGACCACAGAGATTCGTTCGTTAGTTTTCGTTCTTGAAAAGCAAAGTTCTATTCGAAAAAGCGCGCGAAATCGGGTCGAATGGTAGTAACTATTAATAAGTAATCTGTGGCACAGGTAGGTGCGTACTGTGTCCAGTCGAATTGTTTTTCTTAAGACATTTTTGCGTAGTCAAGTCATATCTCAATATTTTAGTACTGAGCGATACTAAAAGAAAAAACACGTATCGATTTTTTTTCATAAACAAACATTTTATTAAAATTTGGATGGTGATAAAAAAATATTCCTGTATAAACAATATTTAAATTGTTCACTTCACTTTTCAATATTCTTTGCTTTGCTAAAGAGAGCGAAATTGTTCGTCTATGGCTTTGCTGTTCATTCATTTGTATATTCAAAACGGATACGAAGCCCATACAGCCACGTCCGATACACTGAGCAAGTAATCACTACGTGTCCGATATTCGATTCGTCGTTGACGGACAATAACACCGAGATTGCTAAATAATAAACCAACAACAATAAGAAAGGGTTTGTACTGTGTATTTTTACTATTAATATCTAAACTATTATAAAACTGTAACAGAAGTGTGTCTGCACATTGAAGATATTTACAAAAAAAAGAATACGATATGGTTTTTAGGCTTCCCTGATTCCAAATCAATTTTTTTTGGACTTTTTGTCTGTCTGTTTGTTTGTTTGTTTGTTTGTTTGTTTGTTCGTTTGTTTGTTTGTTTGTTTGGGTGTTTGTTTGTTCGAGTATCACGCAAAAACTACTGAACCGATTTTGATGAAACTTTTTTTGTTTGATAGCTTATCATCTGACTTAAAATCTGGTATATAATTTATGCGGACGAAGTCGCGGGTAAAAGCTCGTTAATTGATATATTTGCTCATACCGATTGGACCCCTCTCGGTTCAACGCCATCTATCGAGAAATTAGGAACTTTTTTATTTTTTTTGCTTTCGGAAAATCTCTCATTTTCGGGGGATAACTGTAATCACATTCCATACAAACAAAACCGGCTACCTATTGTTCTTTCGAATTAGAGGTTTCCGAATTTTAGTTCTCCGAAATCGTTAAGTACGCACAGCGACACATCAAGCTATACAAAACCAACATAAGCTGGCCGCGCGACGTTATACGTTACTCGACCTACGCGCGGCCAGCTTATGTTGGTTTTGTAGAGCTTGATGTGTCGCCGAGCCGTGTGTACACTTTTTATAGTTTCCCTTTTTTTTGTTTCCACTAAATATTCCACATTACTTCGTAGCACATTACCATATACCTAGGGATTTCGGGGAGTGTTAAATCTCACCTGTGACCTGTCCCCCGTCCACGACGGAAACGTGGGATACGTGCTTGCTGTCCGCATATTTAAGAAGGGCCCTGGATGCATTTATATTTTAGACCATCGTTATTTTAGAGTCTGATGATCATTTGACCTTGTACCTTGTCAGAGGGGAATGCTTACGTCAAGCAGGTCCAAAGACTAATATGGCAGGTCCCCTAATCCCTAATATCATAAATGTGAATGTAAGTTTGTTTCTTAGGCTTTCACGCGAAAACTACTTAACCGATCATCATGAAACTTGAGCCTCCTCGGTGATGGATATCCAAAACCGGGAGATCTTAGGCTTCTTCCCCTCAATGGTATTGCCTCCTTCATTGACCATGTATTTGAAGGGTGAAGAAAGTAAAAAGTATTGGGGCTAACACAAAAGATCCCACTGGGTCGAAGTGTTGCTGGCTTGCCAGCCCCCACAACAAGATAAGATAAGATAAGATCATGAAACTTTGTACACATATTCATGGAGGTATTACAAGTAACATATTAGGATACTTGGGGTTTTCAAACTCCACGCGGACGAAGTCGCGGGCAAAAGCTGTAAGTTTGGTATAAGTTATAAAGAGTGAGATGTTACCGAGAGCGACTCTCGACTCTTCTGCATCTGCATGAGGACGTAGTCGGTGTCGTCCTGCTCGGAGTCGATGATGGAGGGCGGCACGCGGGCGCCCTGCCCGTGCCCGATCCGCGGCTCGAACAGCAAAGGCTGCATCTAGACACAAAGTATCTTCTTATCTCATCACACCTACGTTTTTGTGGACAATAGTGGCGGATACAGAGGGGGGGCGCCCCGGCCGACCGTGCCGCCCCCGCCAGTCAGCCCGCACGCTCTTCGTTCGTTTCTTTCGTCCGTCGACTCTGAGTCTAGATTAATATGTATATTTGTTATACTTAAGTAAGTCGCCTTGAAATTAGAGGACAACCTAGTTCAACAACAAACCAAACCTCTAGATATAGATCTTTAGCGCGCCCCCCCATGAGCTTTTTTTGTATCCGCCACTGGGACCATTAGGTAAACTGGGCTCTTATTGTGTACCTAGTACCTACCTGTCGTAAATCACTTGCGGTCTCCGACACATTAATGGACCTTAAATATCTTCTTGCCGCATCACGCGGTTTCTATTACATGTGATAATAATTGTAATATGTTTGTCTTTTTAATTAATTTGAATATTTTAATTCGAAATAAAATAAAATCTTGTACTTAAATAACACCACACTACAGTATTTACTATAATTATTAGTAAGCCTGCTACTTTATGCCGCAACGGAGATAAGTATAAGTATACGATTTTCGAACTTTGGATGGATGACCGCTTTAATTCAATGCCGCTTTAGTGGTTTTTCATCCATCACGGGCGAGTCTTTGCCTCAGTAGGCAGTTTGTCCTGATTAAAGAAACAAGTAGATGGTGAGGACTAAGCGCTCTTACAGACGAGCGACACTTTGCGGTCGTAGAGAGTCGCACGACGGTCGCGCGACTCACGGCGACCGTAAACTCTAGTCTATGAGCGCGACCCTCTGCGACACACGGCGATCGCAAAGTGTCACTCGTCTGTAAGAGCGCTAAGGAGAAATAGCAATGCCAAAAATAACTCACAGTTTCACACCTAGGGGAGAGTCCTTTCAGCCAAATGTCAGTTGATAGTTGTTCGGCGTTGGGCGTCATCCACCTGCGCAGAGACTTGCGCCGGCGCCGCCGCGACTTCACCACGCTCTACAAACAGTCAGGAATTGCACTTCACATAAAAACTGCAAACATTAACAGGCTAACTAAGCGGCTTTATTGAAAATCATAGTCAAAGACAACAAGACAAGTGCAATTCCTCACTGTTAAGAAAAGCCGCTTTAAAGTATGTTAAAATACCTGCATGTCTTGAGTGCTGTAACATTCTTTGATGTCATCCTCGTCACATACTGTCTTCGGTCGTTTTTTTCTGGAGCTGAGTTGTTTGATAAGGGCAATTATCGAGCGCAGCGCGTCATACAGCATCAGGCACGGCACCGTCAAGAAGAACACTAGGTTCAACATGAACTCTATTGGCCTGGAAATAGATGCGATGATCATTATGTTTAGGTATGTATGATACTATACAGTATACAGTACAGGAGTGCGATTTTTGAATCTCATACGTTGAACTCAGCAGTTGAACGTGTATGGAGATAAGCATCTTTGTTTTTCTGATTTGACTTTCAAAAATCACACTCCTGGAGTATGATTTTTAATGACAAATCAGCAGTAAAAAGATGCACGTCTCCATAGTAATATTGTCATTTTCAACTTCTGAGTTCAAAGTATGAGTTTCAAAAATCGCACTCCAGGGTGTCCGGTAAATAATGGACACTTTCTTTTTCTAAATTCTCTTCTAGAAGAGTGACAAAGGTACATACCAAATTTAAGAAAAAATCTATCTTTTAAACTTTTGAAGCCTAACCAGAAAAATAAAAAACCGCGCCATGTGACGGAAAATCATTGGAACTAATTTGTGTATTTGAAACATTGTCATTTGGTTATAACGCAACAGGTTTTTTTATTTTTCTGGTCAAGCTTTACTTGACACGAAAAAAAGGGGTTGTGAACGAGGGCTAGCAGTGAGAATTTCCACCTGTAGATGGGTTATGTTATGTATCAGACTAATACCTAACTGAGTATGTAAAATTGATTGTTGTAATATGCAACCTGGAGTGCGATTTTTGAAAGTTATTCGTTGAACTCAGCAGTAGAAAATGTCAAAATTATTATGGAGATATGCATCTTTCTACTGCTGTTTTGACTTTCAACAATTGCACTCCCGAATAATGGTTTTTGAAAGTTAAATCAGCAGTTTAAAGATGCTTTCCATAGTAATATTAACATTTTCAACTGCTGACTTCAACGTGTGAGTTTCATAAATCGCACTCCTGTTGGTGAGTTACATATTACAATGTAACGCTACGCTGTTGTTACGCTGCTACTATTACTTATTCTATGTTCAGTTTATGTTTTATTGTTGAGTGTGGGGTCATATCCATCGCCTCTTCTCACTTATTGCACATCTGACCTGCTCAAGAGGCGTACAGTGCGTTTCTTAGTCTGAGGATGTATGGGCCAGCATTCTTCATCGTACTGGACGGGCAGGTGGCGCAGGTGCCGCTCGTAGTAGTGGTCCAGCTTGCGCGGCATGTGCAGCAGCATATCCAGGCCCCAGCTGCCCACGCACCGGCACTCCAGCCCCAACACCGCCTTTATTATACCTGCAAGATATTGCTGAAACATTCTACAAGCCAAAGCCACAATTTTTTTTCGAAACTGACTAATAAGTATACATCATCTACAGGGTGATATTGATTTCAAACTAAGAGTCGATCTACCCATCAAACTTAACAACAACAAAAAATCAGCTGTTCCATACTAAACTGCAATGCCTACTCGACTCAAATGTATGCAACAGCAGATTTTTTTGTTGCTTCGATCGGTTTGCTCCCATAGTAAAAGTGGTTCAGTTTGAAGGGTAGACTCTTAGTTTATAAAAGGATGCTAATGATATCAATTTCACCCTGTATAGCCCAGTGAGCTGTGACTATAACTGTGGACTATGAGGGGACCACACCAGTGACGGCGAACGCCCTTGTATGTCAACCGAACCAGTGAAAGAACTTAAGCAACCTGCCCAAGGGCACCCATAAGGGGTACGGACCTCGGCAATGGGCGTTGCTGGGACTACGCGGCGGATTGGATAGTGGCTTGGTAGTGGGGATAACAAGCCGTTTCCATACTTATTTACGTAAGCGTGACAGTGCTTTTAGGCCCTGCAGGCGATAAATACACAATGATTTAACTAGGTAGGTGTATGTAAGATTATCAATAATCATCAGTCTATACAACTATACAAGGTACCTATAATAAAACACCCTTACTATTTATAGGGGTGGTTTAGTTTAGACCATCAAACTAAACAACTTTTACTACCGTTAATAAATCGGCTGTTTCATACAAAACTGCCGAAACATAAAAAAACCTACTCGAATAAAATGAGACCTAACAATAAATAAACTAAATACTACTTTTAGTGTACCTACTACTACAACTACTACTTACTAGGTACTATATTGCTATTAATTAATATTTAAACATGTCTAAGGGTGAAGCCAAACGAGCGTAATTTTGTGAGTTGTGAGTCGCGTATTTTGAATCCGTTTCATATAAAATCCGGGAATGCCTCGTTTATGACCTCAGCCTTTATATGAAACGGACTCAAAATACGCGACTCACTACTCACAAAATTACGCTCGTTTGGCTCCACTCTAAGCCTACTTTTTGGTGCAAGCCAGTTACGTTTTATGTGCAGAAAATAATCAATTATTATTATTTATTATGTATGTACGGCGTCCCGGGATGTGCCGTGGATATAACAGCTTGCTGGTGTAGTTACCAAGTACTAGTAAAGTAAACAGCACGCCGATCATGATGATGGTCATGTTCAGGGTGATGTTGTCTTTGTAGCAACAGGAGCGGGCGTGGCGCGGGCGCTCGCGCGAGGATAGGCCCGCCGCCGCCTGGCTGGACGGCGGCATCTCGCGGCAGAGCAGCTTCGGATCCTCGCCTTCGAATGGAACACAAATTAATAAGTATTCTTCTGTGATTCAGTTAAAAAATGTATTTTTCACACCACCCGCTCGAAAATGGAACATTATATGTCATGTAACTCGAACCTAAAGCAAGTCATTATAGCCCTGGGCCTAGCCGGGCAATAATATTGTACTGAATTTCATTATAACCCGCTGGTCAATAATGAGATTTGAATATGGAACCGCATCCACAGATTATTTAATAGTTACTACGATTCTTACTTAAAATTCGTATGAAAACCTGTGATGAAAACTAATTATGGAGACAGGCACCAAAAAGAACTTAATTCGAAATTTGAACTGGCCACCACGAGTATAGAACACAAAAAAAGAAAAAAAGGCGCGAATCATAAAGGTATCATCTTTATGGCGCGAATACTGCATATCTCTGTACTTGCTCTGTACCTATTATTATGTCAAATCAGCAGTAGAAAGATGCACGTCTCCGTAGTAATATTGACATTTTCAACTGCTGAGTTCAAAGAAAGTTTCAAAAATCGCACTCCAGGAGTGCGATTTTTGAATCTCATTCGATGAGTTCAGCAGTTGAAAATGTATGGAGATGCATATCTCCATAGTTACTTTGACATTTACAACTGCTGAACTCAGCAAATGAGATTCAAAAATCGCACTCCTGGTCTATGTTTCAAATATCTACTTTCACTTTTAATTTAATAAAATAGTTTTTCTAAATACAATACTATTGAACACTAATACTTTGTTATAAACTCTAATAAAAGAATTGGTTTCTAACCATACAGAATTTACACGCTCCCCTGGGTTTCTAACAGTATTGCTTTTTATTTTCTCGCGGAGGGTGTGAAAAGTAGAGTATGGTCCTCGGGGATAAACGTGTTTTCATCTTGGGCGAGCTTGAACCCCTCGCTTCACTCAGGATTCTAGTCTTAACTCCCTCGCTTCGCTCGGGAGTTAACTCTAAACTCCCTCGCTTCGCTCGAGAGTTAACCCTAGAATCCCTCGTTACGCTCGGGATTCAATATCGCGCCCGTGATGAAAGACACTGCTTTATCCCCTTGGTACATAATCTACTATTATCGCATTCACTGCCTCCCCTGTAAGCCTAAATCACCCAGATGCCACTTCGAAAAATAGAAAGCTGTGTGCCCCGAACATTTGTAGTTGTTCAAAAAAATGCAAAGCTCAGTGCCCTTGAAAACTTATGCTGGTCCATATAATAGTGGAGCGGACTGCATAAAATATATTTTAGTTTTATCTTCTTAGTAAAAAAAACTTTTGAAAATAACGCTATACTCACATTTTTAGTCTTTTTTTAAGCTAAAATACTATTTTTAATAAAATGATACACTATAAAAAGTAATTAAATGTTGACGTCACTTGTGGGTATTTAGTACAATTTTTCATACATCGCGCGCGTTTTGACGTTCGATTAAAAGTTGCTAATTTGACTAATTGTCCCGGACTGTCCGATCCCCTATTCTTACGCTGGTTGCCGCTCGACACGCAGAGCTGCGTTCCGAACCTTCACCCTATGTGCACCCAGAGTGCACCCCGAGCGCAACTTTTCGCACTAAACGCCGTTCAGAGCCTCGGTGAAAGACGTTTTACTATAGAGCGGGTTGAAAAACAACCGCACAAAAAGGTTCAGAACGCAGCTCAGGATTGTCCGGTTTATTTAACTCTGTACCAACGAGTGGGTACGCTCGGTAGTTATGTCTTTTGTGGGACAAACCATGAAGTGCTAATAGGAATATACTGGTATTTCCAATAAAAAATGGACAAGCAGAGTAGTCAGAGGCACTGGCATTATAATAGGTGTAACCCATTGTTCAACTATTTGTGACGGGGGCATCCGATAAAAGATAAAGAAACCACTAGAGTAGTCGGTGGCAGCGAATGTGTTAAGGCATATCGTCATCGACTGCTACCTGTCATCGTCGGCTGATGAACATAGGCCTCTTCCAGACGCACCACAAAACTATCCTGTCAATCAGGGTATTTGCAAAACGATTGTCGGTCACACCCGGATTAACGGATAAATTGCTGAATATGCATCAGCGCAGATAAGGCTGAAAACTTCAATCACACAACAAGTATTTTCTCATTGATAAATAAAACCGTCGAAAATAATCTGCTGTCCCATATTATACAGGGTGAAATTGATAGCATTGGCATCAAATAGACTCTTAGTTTAAAAGGAACTGAACAACTTTTACTATGGGAGCAAACCGATCGGAGCAACAAAAAAATCAGCTGTTCCATACTAAACTGCAATGCCTATGCGATACAAATGTATGCAACAGCAGATTTTTTAAGCTCCGATCGGTTTGCTCCCATAGTAAAGTTGTTCCGTTTGATAGGTAGACTCTTAGATTAAAAGGATGCCAATGATATCAATTTCACCCTGTATATTTGAGTCGAGTAGGCGCTTCAATTTAGTTTGACACCAGCAGATTTATTTTTTTCTTCGTTGGCTCCTTTAAATAGGTACCTACCTATTACAAGTATACACCGTAAGCAAAGTATGAGTAATACCAACTTTTTACAATTTATGGCAATAAATAAATGAATTTAATTCGAGACTAACAATCATTAACACCAGCTAAAGAAATTAGGTAAGTAGGTACATAGATACTAGTACTAGGTTACTACCATAATTTCCTGGCTAGTTAGATCGGTATCTACCTTTAGGTTCGCTTACAACGTGTTAATTTAAATTAACGCAAAACTAGAAAGTAGTTTGTTTAGAATCGAGAGCATAATCGAAAAAAGTTTGCAATATTTTCAAGTCGTTGCAATAAATTATTTGTTAGACTCTTGATTTTGGCGCCCCCTTAACATGCCGCCCGGGGCGTGGGCCCCGGTTTGGCCTAGATCCAGGGCTGGTCATGCTCAAGATATTTACTATCATACAATATTATATTCTTACCCAAACAAACGCAGCTGCAATGCCACACGCAGAAGCAGCGGTCCCCTTTCTTGATGACCACGTCCCGAACTGCCACGGCCTCTTCATCGTCGTTCACTAATGCCACTGACAATAATCACGTTTATTTTATTGCTCTCCGTCTACTTTAGGGTCAAACCAAACGAGCGTAATTTGTGAGTTGCGAGTCGCGTATTTAGAGTCCGTTTCATATAAAGGCTGAGGTCATAGACAATGCATTCCCGGATTTTATAAGAAACAAAATACGCGACTCACACTCACAACTCATTAAATTACGCTCGTTTGGCTTCACCCTAAATAGGCAAATTCTACTTCTAAATACGATTTGTGTAATTCAAAAACACACAAAGTTGTAAAATCAACTTAGACATTGACAAATTTATCTCGGACGGGACTTGAACCCGCACCCTGCTAAAGCATCTGCAAACGGGGCAATGTGCTTTCGTTCAATTGGGGAGTTGACTGCATAAAATAATTATGTTAGTTTAATCTTCTCAGTAAAAAAACGTTTGAAAATAATGCTAAACTCAAATTTTTTGTAACTCTGAAGCTGGTACCTACTATTTATAATAACTTAATTGTAGGATACACCTTATATCTTCACAACGACGAAAAACAATGACGTCACTATTAATTCTTTACAATTTTTCAACACTATCGTCTTAAGGGACGTAGCGCCATCTTCTGGTGTTCAAACAACCAGATCAAGTACTTTCAAATTTAAAATAGCACTACACTACACTACATGGCTGGAACCTGAGTTAATAATCAATAATACAAGGTGTAAGAGACAGCCAGCCCTCCGCAGACTGATACGGTGAACTCAAACCATCAAACTGAATAACTTTCACTTACATCAGGAACCTCTACAACAGGAAGGAATCAGGAAATACAGCAGTTATGTATAAAACAGCGTTTTATGGCGTTTCCTGAGGTAGGCTCCATAGAAAAAGTTATTCAGTTTGATGGTCTAACCGTTTCAGTCTGCGGAGGGCTGTCCCTTACACCCTTCTTAAATTTTTTTTTTTTTTTGCCTTTTAACCCTGAGGGTATGTCAGCCCCATCGCGCCTTAACCTTGACTCTACGTGACTCTACAAAACAATAAAATGAAAAGCTAACACTTCCTACCGAAAACACAACTAAACACTAGTACTAAAAAGGTACTCTCCCGACGACGGCGACGGGGCGGCTCAAATGGTGACGCAAGAGCCTACATCTACACTAATATTATAAAGAGGAAAGATTTATACCTATTTTTGTATGTTTGTAATGAATAGGCTCAAAAAGTACTGGGCCGATTTAAAAAATTCTTTCACCATTAGAAAGCTGCATTCACCCTGAGTAACATAGGCTATATTTATTGCTAGAAAAGATTAGACGTCCACCCGTGCGAAGCCGGGACGGGCCGCTAGTTCACAATATTTAGATTTAAACTATTACACAGGTGTTTTGTTACATGTTTATGTAACAAAACACCCTAGTAATTCTTAAGGGGGTGCTTCAGACCATCAAACTGAACGACTTTCACTACGGGGCCAACATCAAGAAAAAATTAAAAAAATCTGCTGTCCCATACATTTTATTCCTAGAGATAAGTTTACTTTTTGCAACCATCAGCAGCAAGGCTGATTCTGTGTTTATGGGGTGTAGAGCTTCTCTGAGATGGGGATGGACCAGGTCTGCCTGCATAACTCCAGTCGGTTTAGGAGTTACTGATTATTAAAGGTCTCTAAAAAAATTACGATCAGCTGCAAGGCTGATCGTATGTTATTGTTGTAGTATTGTACTGTGGCTATGTGAACAGTACAAAAACTGACATGGTTCATCAGTCGGTTTAGAGAGATACAGCCGTTCAAAGGTCGGAACTTTGACTGGCTGTGTCTCCTAAACCGACTGACAGAACTTGACAGTTTTTGTACTGTTCACATAGCTACAGTGCATACTACAACAACACCATACGATTATCCGTGCAGCTGATCGTTAATTTTTTACAGACCTTTAATAATCAGTAACTCCTAAACCGACTGGAGTTATGCAGGCAGACCTGGTCCATCCCCATCTCAGAGAAGCTCTACACCCCATAAACACAGAATCAGCCTTGCTGCTGATGGTTGCAAAAAGTAAACTTATCTCTTATACTATTTTAGTCGAGTCAGTACTGCAGTTTTGTATGGGTCAGCTGATTTTTTTTATTTTTTCTCGATGTTGGCCCCATAGTGAAAGTTGTTCAGTTTGATGGTCTGAAGCACCCCCTTAAGTATTACTAGGGTGTTTTGTTACACCCTGTAGAGTAATCGTCTCTGCGATTGATACCGGACACATTCCGCTAATAAATGCTGGACATCCTCCACGGTACCGCACACCTCGCAATTACGTGAGGGTGCGTATTTGAAAATGTCGAATTTTGAAGGAAGTATAAAAACAGTCGTGTCAAAATATGTGGTAGCCTTGGGTAAGTGATATGTCAAGAGTCAAGATAGACAGTCGAAGCGTAGAAAAAAATTGCAACCAGTACTGCAATCCATATAACATAATTTGTATGACGCCTCACGCACACCAACCTAAGAAAGTTGACCCCTTTTGTTTTATACGGTAGAAGCATGAGGCTCATTCTAGACATATAATTCTAAGGTGGCAGCATAAGTACCTTGGTGGTTTGAACATGGAATTGTACCTATGTAGTAGTAGGAGAGTGCAGCACTGAAGGAAACGGCGTTTTAAAGTAGGTGCCTACTTACCAATTGAAAAATGTTAATGAAATTAATGAACTAACCGGAGCAATGCGCAATGTCGACGGGTATTTCAATGGGCAGCTCTAAGCGGAGACGGCGCGTATGCTTCGGAGGCAGCAGCACCGGACCAGCGGCAATGCCCTCACTTCCCTTCTCATTGATTAGACCAGACAGCTCTGGACCGCAATCCCGCGCAATTACTCTGGATGATTAAGAATACCAGCTACAATTTTTTAAGTGAAAACTTCTTTAGCGGCGTTGTGCACTTTTTGGGATGGGTAAAAAATGTTAAACTCGCGTCAGGACCGTGACGTCACGTAACTTGGAGTGCGATTTTTAAATCTCATACGTTTAACTCTGCAGTTGAAAATGTATGGAGATACGCATCTTTCTACTGCTGATTTGACTTTCAAAAATCACACCCCTGGAGTATGATTTTTGAATGTCAAATCAACAGTAGAATGATGCATATTTCATTAGTAATTTTGACATTTACAACTGCTGAGTTCAACGAATTAGTTTCAAAAATCGCACTCCCGATCGCAAATTCGTAAGCATAGATATGACCGTGATGTCACGTGACGTAAGATCTCTTAGTTTTCACTTCTGCCGGCACTCCCGGAGTGCAACCCGTTGTTTTTTTTATCTTGTGTCTTTCTATCGTTGGGCAAATGGGACCTTTCTCAATATTTTCTAAACCTCTCTTTCCCGCATTATAATTTGCCAGTTTGGTTGGTGAGAATTCAATTCAGATTGTCACGCTATCATTGTTTGGGTCTGTGATCCCGACTTTCATACTGTACGTCGGTAGCCCTACTTTCGTCGCGTTACAGTAAATATGACTGTGATCGTGTATTATTTTCAGAGAACCTATCGGAACGGAATGGGATAGGATATCTATTCTAATCTAGGTACTTACGTAACTACGAACTCCGTCTAGTCTAGGAGAAATACCTAAAAAAGTACTTACGTAATAATTGAAAATACTGAAACCTGAATCTTGCAGAGGCTAGACCTGTGTTAGTCACTTGCAATGAGATTATTGAACGCGATACCCTTGTATTATCAGCGACCACTGTTGCGATGCGCCCTGAAGAGCTATGAAAAACAAAAATAGCTACACTGTACCTTTATAATCAATCAATTCAAGTTCCTATATTGAATAAATTATTTTACGAAAACGCACCTAGATGTTTTTTAAATTTCATTTGATAGGTACAGTGCCGATTCCAATAATAAATATATATCAATAGGTTTTTATTTATACAAGAATAAAATCAAGACAAGACACTCATTCATAGAGCCGACATATTATAGGTTGAGGTAGTTAATTCGAATTTCGGTTTGTCTAGCCTATTCCACTCTTCTGCTGGACAAAGACCTACGCCTATTCCATGAAACCAAATTTCTCAGACAACTTTTTTACGTGATTTGGAGCCCAGTGTGGTTTTTCTGCTCTGGTCTGTCTTTTTATACGTAATGTTGCTCTGCATAGCTCTTTGGCACAACTTTTAAAAACTATTTTAATAATTACGTTGTCTTTGCATGGTAACTAACCCCACACGAACGAGTTCGTTGTCATCAGCGCGAACTTCCAAATCAATTTGAGCGTGGTGCGGTCGTCGGTGCGGTAGAGTCAGGAACTGGTCCGAACCTTCCGTGGCTATTTTGAAACTGTCGCCACTGCCTCCGAACAAAGCCCTCGAAACTCTGATTTCTACACGTCGGCGACTCCGTGTCTAAGGACGGAGACCGTTTTGATTTGGCGTAACCATACCAAGCACATGGCGGCCAAGTTATATTTGAAACAACATTGAGCATGCACGCTTAAAATTAAGATAGGTGTTTAAAATATTTGGGCTTGCTATACTTGCTATAGAACTCTGGGCCCCATCCGAACCAAATCATAACCACAAACTTTAAAAGATGGATATTTTTATAGGTACCTCGTCATGAGAACTAGATGTCGAAGAGAAATTCTGCGAATTTTCATCATTTCGCTTATCCACATTTTTATTAGTTTCCAAGCCAACGACATCTTCAATCGGCACCACTATGTATTCCCGATATTTATCTACAAAAATAACATTTTATACAGATACCTACATAAACTCACACGTTACGGTTTTGCTGTGATTTATAAGTAGATTAGAGATTTTTTCATATTGCCACCCAATAAATTCAAGAAACTTACTCTTATCCATAATGGTGTCATCGTCAGAAATATTGGCATTATCGTCATGTAAGGGTTCTAAAAGGCATAAACTGGCCATGGGCAGGGTGTAGTCATCTCTGGACACCCACTCGGCTGGCCGATATCGCAAACTCATATCTTGACCTAGCCATTCGGGGTGAACCGAACTAACACTGAAAAGACCTCATAACTACATTATTTTAGCTAGAGACAGTCAGGTCAGCTATTTGTAAGTTTCCGACATTCTGATTCGTCTACAACTAATGCATCAAATCAATACAATCAGAATACAATTAAACTATTTTCGTACACGTGTGTAATTTTTTTTTAAATATGGCTTACGCCATATGTATGGAACAGTGGTACCTAGAACAGGAGTGCGATTTTTGAATCTCATACGTTGAACTCAGCAGTTGAAAATGTATGGAGATAAGCATCTTTCTACTGCTGATTTGACATTCAAAAATCATAGTCCAGGGGTGTGATTTTTGAAAGACAAATCAGCGGTAGACGATGCGTATCTCCATATTAATTTTGACATTTTCAACTGCTGAACTCAGCGAATGAGATTCAAAAAAAGCACTCCAGATCAGACTTTGAATTGGAAGTAATTTGCTAGACGGGATAGTGGCAAATGGATGTAGGTAGTGACAGAATGGCTGCTAGGAGGATGTAGGCAGATGAGCAGCGGATGGTCGGGCGACATCTGTAAATAAGACAGCCAGCAAGGATGGGAGACCAAAACCGTTGTAGAATATGGCGCGAGAGAGAAGAAGGTACTACCTATCTATTCCAAGCATTGGAATCATCATCAGAATGTGCATGATGTGAAAAATTTCACGAGGCTGTTTAATAATTTTGTCGAATATTGATAAGATGGCAATAATGATTACAAAATACGTTCCCTATAAAATTTTATGAAATAAATTACTTACTATACAGCCGAAAACTATCAAAGCAAAATTTGATTTAGGTACCTTGCTTGTTCTCCTTTAGTGATATCATTCCAGATAGTCCTCCCCTCGGGTGTGCTTAGCTTTTCGAACAGTTGCACATGTACTGTGTACCATAGATTGGGACTTCCGATTTCATAAAGAGCAAAATCCCTTCCAGAATTATCATAATTGCTTTCATACTCTGATTTGATGTCATCCGACACTTTATCGGGATACTTGTGTACATTCCGATTTTTAATATGGTCTTCTTTTTGATAGAACTCGTTTTCAGTTTCATTTGTTATGTTGTCTTTATTTTTGTGAGGCTTCTCAGATTCATATGCCGCCTCGTGTGAAACAGAGCCTGTAAGATCTGGACGATAAGGTTCACTTTGCAAATACGGTTTGCTATCTGAAGATCTTTCTTGTTCCTGATTACGCATTGCATTAAAAATGTCATTTGGCATTTCCAAGGGTTCAGGAATGTCTCCGTCTTGATCCATTCTTTGGATGTAGTGATTTTTCACAATTCGGGGTGAAACCCTATGGTTCATTGCTCCATCGACTTCATTATTTTGCTTGTGCCGCTTCTCGCGGATCCAAGTCTGATTATCTTTTACGCATACATCTCTTTGAGCTGAAATAATTTAAATTGGCATTTGAGTTTAAAATGAATACTTAGGCAGTCAAAATCTGAAAACCGTTAATTCTTTATCAAAACAATTTATTCAACCGTGGTTCATTCATTTCATTACAATACTTCGTACCTACTCTTTATGTCAGATAAATTCGCGGGAGCAATAAAATAGTAGACACAATACTTTTCCTTAGGTGAAAATGTATCTTTACATCGACGGGCAGGCAAATAACAGTTTTAAATCAATCTAAAGTAAACGTGCATTGTATTGAGGAATAATGAAATCGAGATGACTGTCGAGCAGTATCGAGTTGTCCGACAAGTTTATAATACGGGAGAGCGGCACGCGGCATTCAGCTAATAATTCTGTGGCAGTTGGAACATAAACCGGTTTTCTCTATAAAGCGGTGGACGAAAGAAGCGGGGAGGAACGCACGAGGCGAAGCGAGCCAGAGCGAGGCCGGTCACTGAGCCGGGTCACCGTCACTCACTACTGCTACCTTAAACAAGTATGGAGGCGTTCATAGAGAGTGTTCGCACCCAGCCCTGCCTCTGGAACCCTCTTCACCCGGAGTACCGTGAAACTCATGTGAAGGATGAAGCTTGGCAGCGTGTCGTAGACCATTTCAACAATAGCTCTATTCCTAACAGTAAGTTATTACTTGTTTGCAGTTTTAAGCTAGTTACCTACAAGCAGGTACACCGGCGACACATCGAGCTACGCAAAACCAAAATAAGCTAGCCGCGCGTAAGTAGAGTAATGTATAACGTCGCGCGGCCAGCTTATGTTTGTTTTGCATAGATAGCTTGATGTGTCGCCGGTGTACACACGGCGACACATCAAGTTACCCAAAACCAAAATAAGCTGGCCGCGCGTCGGCATAGTAATGTATAACGTCGCGCGGCCAGCTTATTTTGGTTTTGGGTAACTTGATGTGTCGCCGTGTGTACCTATATACCGACCTACCGACGCAACAATTTTTGTCAATTAAAAAAATTATTTCTGACGGATTAACACTACCTAAAAAATTCTAAGAATAATGTATGTAACTAACTGCCTGTTGCAGAAACGCTCATTACATTATACATATACATATACATTACAGATAGCAAGAGATTTAATACAGGATTAACATCCTCTATTAAATGTCTTGCTACCTTTTACTACGTCAACAAGACAAAAAGTGACAGCATGAGATTTAATGGAGGAATAATGTAAGTTGATAATTTATTATTTGAAGGCAGACAACAATGAATTAAGTAATATTAAAATGATTAATTTTACTACTTTCAGTTCAAGCCGCTAAAACAGAATGGAAAAAGCTTCGTGACAATCACAGAGACGCACTTAAGGCGTAATGAGTTCATAAACTCGTAAAAAATCGCTTTTTCGATTACGTTTCTTCCATTCAAAATGTAATAATTTTGATTTGAATGAAATATATATTATAGTTGGGGATATTTCCTAGGCAGGAAGGTTATTCAGTACACGATTGGAACAATTTGGCTCGATAGAAAAACATCCCGAAGTTACCCCTCTTTCTTACTTTTAATATCATTTTATATCTAGAAGAAACTGTATTTACGCAAATAAAATATACTATTATCTTGGCCATAACATAAGCTTGGCAGCTAGGTATATTTCGTTTACTTTACTTTATATACTTCAACACAATTCCAAAATATCTACGAAATTTCGAGCGTCTCGCCATTTTGCCGATGCGATACGCCATTTTAGAAGCGCGGCAGCGCTTGTAGAGGTAAGACCTATGTCAAACTTTTCTTCAAATTTCACGTCTTATTTTACAACATTTCCAGCTTTTTTCTGTATTAATATCTATATAAATATTTCTAATATTGCTCAAATTGTAAATAATAGCTGTGATTATTGTAGATATAATTAATTTGTAAATTTTTTTTTGAATTGTAAATTATGTAGGCAAAATGACAGTTCCATCATAGTGCCACAGTTCACGAATATAGCTTTCAGTAGGACAACACCAAAATGACTCGTGGTGCTACGAATTGCTAAACTGATGTAGGTAAAGTTGTTTTTGTAGCGCATAGCGAGGCATCCTAAGAGGTAAGCGGTTCCCAAAGTGTATCTTAGGGTTTCGTGGAAAACAGTAGGGTTCCTTGAATCCAAGAGCGGATACTTACATTTTCTAAAAAGGGATCGTCTTGCGAGTTTAGCTTAGGTATTTTCTCATTGTATACTTTTATTTCCCACTGTACAAAGAAAGTACACTACAATTAAAAAAAAATACTGTAATAAAAATTGCAATATTGCATTATTTACAATTTAGACTATTTTATTTAAAATATACCAACAGATTTTGTATTGAATAAAAATTTTTTAACAAAAAATTAAAACCAACTTCAAATTTCAAAAAGTACCTAAAAATAATAAATATTGCAGCCGATGAATTTTACGTTAGCATCTATAAGAATATCATTTTGTTTTATCGAAGTCGCTGTCAAGCCTTTACGATTCGAGACTGAGCTTGCAATAATTTTTTGGCTGGGCTTGACACCGACTACAATAAAACAAAATGATATTCTTAATAGATGCTAACGTAAAATTCATCGGCTGTAATATTTATTATTTTTTACTTTTTGAGTTTTGAAGTCAGTATTCATACTTTGTTAAAAAAAAAAAAAAATTTAATTTTCAGCGTTGGTGTTATATTGGGTTAACATATCCGTTGGACATGTAAAGGGAACATGAACACGAATCTTTTATTTCAATCGTCGATGATATGCTTTAGATCTTTGAGGATTTTATTGTCTATCTCCGATCCGAAGCCCTTTACCAAATCTTAATCAAATTAAAATGGGACCACTTTTGAAGTATGACCTAAAAGAAAACTTGAACACGAATCATTTATTTCAATCGTCGATGATAGGCTATAGATCTTTGAGGAGTTCTATTGTCTATCTCCGAAACCCTTTACCAGATTTTCACCAAATTAAAATGGAACCACCTCTGAAGTATGACCAACTAAACAAAAAAAAAATATCAAAATCAGATTACTCCGTAAAAAGTTATGCGTACATACAAATACATAAAAAAAATATATATAGGGTCCTTCTTAATATGCTGACACTTTTTTAAGGGGATGATCAGACCGTCAAACTGAACAACTTCCTCTATGGGACCAACATCGAAATCGCGAAAAAAAAACATCACTTCCATACAAAACTGCAAACCTACTCGGAGCCAAACGTATGGGACAACTGTTTTTTTTTTCGCGATTTCGATGTTGATTCCATAGAGAAAGTTGTTCAGTTTAATAGTCTGGTCATCGCCTTAAAAAAGTGTCAGCATATTAAGAAGGACCCTGTATACAGGAAGATTTTTTTATTACCATCCAAATTTTTATAAAATGTTTGTTTATGAAAAAAATCGATACGTGTTTTTTCTTTTAGTATCGCCCAGGACTAAAATATTGAGGTATGACTACGCAAAAATGTCTTAAGAAAAACAATTCGACTGGACACAGTACGCACCTACCTGTGCCACAGATTACTTATTATTAGTTACTACCACTCGACCCGATTTCGCGCGCTTTTTCGAATTTAGAACTTTGCTTTTCAAGAACGAAAACTAACGAACGAATCTCTGTGGTCAGTAATTTTCTTTGGGTCAGAGCCTTTTAATTTTTAGAAAAAGTTTATTATGTGTCATTGTGTCATTCAAAGCGTACTTTATTATAACCGTGTCATTGAACAAAAATAAACAAAATAAGGGACTAGTATAACATTTTAACAATGTTTTGAAAGTCTTGTGTGTTCCTGTTAAGTTTACAATGCGTGGGACTCTGAGGCTAGGGCTCCGCCCCCTGGACTTGCAGCAGCCGCTCGGTACGAATACGAAACTCGATGACCAAGCTTTATGGAAAATTCTGCAGGATAAAATTTTTAAATGTGCAATTTTGACCTGCCCTTTTTTTAATGAAATGGGTTCTATAAGTGATACCAAACATGTAGAAAAAATTTGGATGGTGATAAAAAAATCTTCCTGTATATACAGGGTGTAACAAAACACCCTAGTAATACTTAAGGGGGTGCTTCAGACCATCAAACTGAACAACTTTCACTATGGAGTCAACATCAAGAAAAAAAAAAATCTGCTGTCCCATACATTTTATTCGAGTCGGTGCTGCACTTTTGTATGGAATAACATATTTTTTTAATTTTTTCTCGATGTTGCCCCCATAGTGAAAGTTGTTCAGTTTGATGGTCTGAAGCACCCAGTTAAGTATAACTAGGGTGTTTTGTTACACCCTGTATACGCGTCGACTTGAAAACCTCCACCGTTTTTTGTTTTGTTTTCGTCGGTTAAAAAAAGCGAACAATTTTGGGCGGTGCCACAAATGGCAAAACAATCAAGATTGTTGATTTACAGGTGCGTACCGACTTCGCGTGGCAAACCATCGAGCATTATCTCGCGCGGCAGCCGCGCACTATCCCTTTACACCCGAGACGTATCGATCGTGCGAGTAACATTTGAAAAATTCTGATGACCGCGCAAATTAATTTTAGCGAACGCAACCGGCACTGATCGCTCGTGCGAGTGCTACTCCCGCCTTTCAAAGCGCCCTGCATTAGTTTTGATGCTTCAATAGCCGGTGATTAGACTGAAAAGGTGACTGCGTTTTTTGACCCTAGAAGGCGCTCACGTAAATATTATTTTTTCTCAAACATGCTTGGAAATGTAAGCATTATTTTGACAACCTTCTTCGAGATAAATCGAAATTGCTGTACTGGCCAAATACATGCGTGCAGCGGCCGGCAATGTTGTATGAAAATTCATATCTGTCGTGTTTTGCGGCCAAATAAATTACATAGTAAACTCATATCTGTAACTACCCCCTATCGCCATTACTTCCATTCTCTGTAAAGTCATGGAAAGAGTACAGTTAACAGTAAGTTGCTGTCATACCTAGAAGACAATGATCTACTCAGTGATCGTCAATATGGCTTCCGCCGGGGGCTATCGACTGGGATCTTCTTGTGTATGTCACGCACTGCTGGGGCGAGGCCATCGAGAAGCACGGTGAAGCACTGGCTGTATCACTTGACATCTCGAAGGCCTTTGACAGGATATGGCACGCTAGTTTGCTGAACAAGCTTCCCGCTTATGGCATCCCCGCTGATCTTTGCAGCTGGATATCTGATTTCTTGAGAGAACGGTCGACTAGAGTTGTCATTGACAGCTGCTCTTCTGACCTTATGGCAATTGATGCTGGAGTTCCTCAAGGGTCTGTTCTCTCCGCGACACTTTTCCTGCTGCACATCAATGACCTCCTTGTGTCAGGTATTGTTGGGTATGCAGATGACAGTACTATCATGGAGAGATATGTATCTGGCGCAGGGGCCAGCGGGGATAAAATACGCTCGCAGAGGGAGGCCATGGTTGAGCGGACAAACTTGACTTTAAGTCTTGTCTCCCAGTGGGGTGACAATAATTTAGTCAACTTCAACGCCACCAAAACACAGGCTTGTCAGTTCACCGCAAAAAGGAGTCCGTTTAATCTGACTCCTACTTTCCGGGGTACATATGTCCCTGTTTCCGACAGTCTTGGGCTTCTGGGTATAAGCTTGACCACGAAACTCAACTTCGGCGCTGACATCGAGTCTAAGGCGGTGTCCTATTGCCATCGCACGCGCGATGGTGCGATGCGATCTCATCGCGCGATGAAACCGATCGCGCGATCAAAAAACGTGTGTCCTAATTTGGTGCGATGCGATCGATGCGATCGATCACCCTCCCTTGCTTCGTGTACCTGCACTCAGCGGGACCCCGTGTCCTAGAACGATGCGAGTATGTATGGGATTTAGTTCCGAATTTGTTCTATCGAATTCAATTAGAAATATAAAAAAAACCGTCAAAATGGAAGAATTAGATCCAGAGCCACCAACGGTCTAGGGCCTAAACGTATTATAATTATTGGAAAGCTGGATTCAGTCTAGCTCGAAAATTGACGCCAAAGTACATCATTTAGCCTCGGTCTTATGACTCAAAGCGGTCACTGATTTTTTTTACAGCGGTAAGACAATCGCGAAAAAATGGGGTCTGGGCCTAAATATATAGGAAACGAACTGGACGCATTTTAAGAAAGAGCCCTCTTAGGAGAACACCACAGCAGATTTAGTTATTCTCAAATCGGTCACCGTTCAAAATCAGACTGGGGTTGAAAATAAAAAAAAATAGGTCTTAGGCCTAAACATATAGGAAATGTGAAACCAACTTGGATCGAAAGAACACACTTTACCCATCACGAAAAACCCGGTCTTACATGGCGGATCGGTCACCTTTCCAGAATAAGACCACTTTTATAATATAACAAAAATGACAGATATCTCGACAATGGTAAGTGATAGAAAAAAATTTGTTATGAACAAAATTGTTGGAAATTTAATGGTCTTCACGCTTGTACAAACTTTGTTTACAATCCTATGCATAGGAGACGAGATATTTGTAAAAACTAAATAATTAAAATAGTAACAGACAGATATATCGACAACGGTTGATGATAGGAAAAGTTTTTGAAAAATAAAATTGTAGATAATGTTATGTTCTACAAGTTTACAACTTTGTTCATGATTTGAAGCATACGAAAAGAGATATTTGCAAAACCGAAAAAATAAAATAGTAATAGACCGATATCTAGAAAACGGTTCATGATAGAAAAAGTTTATCTGAAAAACTATTATAGACAATGTTATGTTCTACAAGTTTTGTTCTAACTTTGTTCACGATTTAATGCATACGAAAAGAGATATTTGCAAAAACGAATTAATTAAATAGTAATAGACAGATATCTCGAAATTTTTTGATCATAGGAATAGTTTGTGTAGCATACAATTATAGATAATATTATGTACTACAAGTTTTGTTATAACTTTGTTCACGATTTCATCCATACGAAACGAGATATTTGCAAAAAATAATTAATTAAAATAGTAATAGACAGATATCTCGACAACGGTTCATGATAGAAAAAGTTTCTTACAGATACAATCATAGAAAATATTATGTTCTACATGTTTTGTTTTAACTTTGTTCACGATTTGATGCATACGAAAAGAGATATTTGCAAAAACGAATTAATTAAAATAGTAATAGACAGATATCTCGAAAATTGTTGATCATAGGAAAAGTTTGTTAAGCACAAAATTGTAGATAATGTTATTTTCTACAAGTTTTGTAATAACTTTATTCACGATTTCAAGCATACGAAAAGAGATATTTGCAAAAACGAATAAATTAAAATAGTAATAGACAGATATCTAGAAAATTGTTGATGATAGAAAAAGTTTCTTAAAAATACAATTATAGACAATGTTATAATCTACAAGTTTTGTTCTAACTTTGTTCACGATTTGATGCATACGAAACGAGATATTTGCAAAAAATTATTAATTAAATAGTAATAGACAGATATCTCGAAAATTGTTCATGATAGGAAAAGTTTGTGTAGCATACAATTGTAGATAATGTTATGTACTACAAGTTTTGTTATAACTTTATTCACGATTTGATGCATACGAAACGAGATATTTGCAAAAACGAATTAATTAAAATAGTAATAGACAGATATCTCGACAACGGTTGATGATAGAAAAAGTTTCTTAAAGATACAATTGTAGACCATGTTATGTTCTATAAGTTTTGTAATAACTTTATTCACGATTTGATGCATACGAAACGAGATATTTGCAAAAAATTATTAATTAAAATATATATTAATATTATAGAAAAAGTTTGTCCATGATACAATTGTAGACAATGTTATGTTCTTACTTGTACAACAGTGCTTGATTATTTTAATAAAACAACTTGAGTTTAATTATTAAGGCCAAAGGTTTTATTTCTCACCTTTATCAAACTTCGATAAAACAAAATATTAATTTTCTTATAGATTCGAACGTAAAAGTCAAACTGAAATATTATTTTTAACTTTTTTACTTTGAAGTCGGTTTTCATTTTTTGTTGTTGTTGAAACTCGAATTCTAGTCGTAAAGACCAAAAAAAATCTTTGTCTATGCCATTCTCCCATTTTGACGGAACACATTTTATTTCTAATTGGATTCGATAGAACAAATTCTAATCAAATTAAAGATTGAAAAATTCAGTCTCGAGCCGGACTTGAACCCGCACCCTTCCAAACCGGGGAAGTGCGTTATCCAATGGCTGTAATATGTTTGAAATCAATAATATTTGAAATTAGAACAAATTCTATAGAACAAGTTTTAGGACACGGGGTCCCGCTGAGTGTAGGTACACCCTTGCCTCGTCGCGCTCCTCGGTCGCGCGATCGAAATTAGGACAGTCAGTACTGATTCCTATGTTTGATCGCACGATCGCACGATCGTGCGTCGAAAATAGAACAAATCGATCGCATCGCATGATCGCGCGATCGAAATTAGGACAGTCAGTACTGATTCCTATGTTTGATCGCACGATCGCACGATCATTTTCATCGGACGGACGCATGATCGCGCGTGCGATGGCAATAGGACAGCGCCTAAGGCTCAAACTGCGGCCAAAAAGCTGGGCATCTTAAACAAGGTGAAGCGGTACTTCACTCCTGGACAGCTCTTAGTATTGTATAAAGCTCAGGTCCGATCATGTATGGAGTACTGCTGCCACCTGTGGGATGGCTCAGCCAAGTATCAACTTGCCGCACTCGACTCGGTTGAACGCAGAGCCAGGAGGCTCATTGGCGATAGTAAGCTGGTGGAGGCCAAGCTTCATAGCCTAGCCCACCGCCGCAGAGTGGCCTGCTTGTCGGTCTTCTACAGATTGTACTTCGGTGAGTGTGCCCTTGAGCTGCATGAGCTCATCCCACCTTCCCCTTTCTACTATCGGACTTCCAGACGCACCGCGGGATATCACCCCTTCTTAGTTGACATCCCACATATCCGCACCAAGCGCCTTTCTGAATCTTTTATAATGCGCACAGCCAAGGAGTGGAATGCCTTACCTGCGTCAGTATTTCCGAGTACTTACAACCCGAATTCCTTTAAAGTACGAGTGAATAGGCATCTTCTGGGTAAGCTCGCTACATCTACGACCCCATCTTCGCCCTGAGGACTGGATTGAGGTCAAGAGCAAACCCATAGTTAATAAAAAAAAAAAAAGATGTCTTCCCGTATAATTTTATGAATATGCACCATAGCTGCGTAGTAAAAATTTAGGACGTGTATTATTGAAGGCTGTAGATTCCAAACATGGAATAAAAGTGAAAAGGGTGTTATGGCACTTTACACCTTTATTCGTTCGGGGGTGCGTTATATCCATTAAAGACTCTGCAGGTGCATGTGATTCTGATGACAATACAATAATATGGTATTATCCAGCTGATCTGGTGATGGAGCTGGAAGGTGGCTAGTGGAACTCTTGGATGGCTAATAGTATACTCATCGAATTTCAGCTCGTTAAAATCATCTCGATGAGTGCTTTTCTTTACAGTTTTGTAACAAGTACCTATTTAATGATGGAGCTGAATAACTGTTACAAAAACTGCTCACTGGTTTTTTCAATTTGTGTTTCTCAACCGATTGCTTCCAAAATCAATATCTGAGGGTCCGCGTGGACCCTAAACACGAATCCGATGTCAGATTGAAGAAAAGTGTCCACTTTAGAGTCAGTATGACTCATCTTAAGCGTCTGTAAAGCGTAGTTGTGGCAAGGCATGCCTTTTTTTGCCGAGTCCAGCGCAGCACCAGTTGGTCGAGTGGTCTCGGTACTCGCCTCCAGAGAAGAGCGGCGGTTTGGTGCGGTTGGCGCGAGTTCGATTCCGGTCGCTAGCAAGGTGGCAAGGAGCTCGTAGCGAATCTTCCTAGGAGTTCGTTGGGACTTTATTATTTAATATACAGGGTGTTTGGTGCATCGTTGGCCAAATTGAAATGGTGGATAGGAGGGGTGGACGGCTATCTCGCCACGTCCCCAAAAAAAATTCCCGCATCATAAATTTTTTTAGGTGGTTTTTTTAGGGGTTTTCTCAAAAAAGACCGAAAGTCAGCATTTAAGCTTGAATAAAAAAAAAAGTTGTAAGTACAAACCCCAACATTTTTTTTTATTTGAGTGTCCAATGTTTTACGAATCTACTAAAATATAAATTACATGAATAGGACTACTAGTTTTTTTTTATTGACCTTAACTTTTTTTGAAAGAGGAAAAATAAAATTTTAGACTCAACTTTGAATTACAATTTAAAAAAAAACTAAAAGCGATCGAGTTCTTCAGATTTTTTAAAAACTTCTCTATTCTATCTTCTTTCTAACGATATGCCATATGCCATGAAATCCGTCCTCTAACTTAGTTTATTTAATAATTTTGCGTGTCGGGGCGCGTTTTGGCCGATATTCGATATGCAGGATAAAAACTTAAAACACACGCGTAGTAGGTCGGAATTGCATCTTCCTTCTGCGCAGTCATCTCTGATGGCCATCTCTTCCTTACATTGGGTTCTAATGGACCTAGGACATGAAATAAAAAATAAAATCTTAATAATCACATTTGTATTTAAAAAAAAAATATTACAAATCTTGCTCGAAATGTGCTCCCTAATAGCAATGCAAGATTAATAATTTAATTTTTTTTTATATAAATATGTGATTATTAAGATTTTATTTTTTATTTCAAGTCCTAGGTCCGTTAGAACCTTATGAAAGGAAGAGATGGCAATCAGAGTTCACTGCGCAGAAGGGAGATGCAATTCCGACCTACTATGCGTGTGTTTTAAGTTTTTATCCTGCATATCGAATATCGGCCAAAACGCGCCCCGACACGCAAAATTATTAAATAAACTAAGTTAGAGGACGGATTTCATGGCATATGGCATATCGTTAGAAAGAAGATAGAATAGAGAAGTTTTTAAAAAATCTGAAGAACTCGATCGCTTTTAGTTTTTTTTTAAATTGTAATTCAAAGTTGAGTCTAAAATTTTATTTTTCCTCTTTCAAAAAAAGTTAAGGTCAATAAAAAAAAACTAGTAGTCCTATTCATGTAATTTATATTTTAGTAGATTCGTAAAACATTGGACACTCAAATAAAAAAAAATGTTGGGGTTTGTACTTACAACTTTTTTTTTTATTCAAGCTTAAATGCTGACTTTCGGTCTTTTTTGAGAAAACCCCTAAAAAAATCACCTAAAAAAATTTATGATGCGGGAATTTTTTTTGGGGACGTGGCGAGATAGCCGTCGACCCCTCCTATCCACCATTTCAATTTGGCCAACGATGCACCAAACACCCTGTATATATTTTTTTTGTTTTTTATTTTTGCTGGCGAATTGTCACCTAACCCCAACTATTAACCATCTTTTGAAGCGTGTAGTTTTAGCAAGGCTCACTTATAGCATATAATTGATGATTTCAAACAACTTATTCAATTGCCAATGATTTGTTTTCAACTGTTGAGGAGTTCCATTTACCTGTTTCCAAAGCCATTCATCAGATCTTCATCAAAGAATTACTTATGCCAATAGCCTACAATAATACCTATAAATAACTTTAGCTTTGTTATTGGTGTTGTTCAACTGGTATCAATTATATGACATGTTGGTATACTGTGGCATCTTGAAGAATTATTGAACACTCTAATATTTAAATTCAAAATTCGAACGAATTGCTCGCGATCTCCCCTCAGACCCCGCACCTCACCCCCTTTATCGGAGCTTAGCCCTGCCTTCACGTTGCCTTAAAAGGGCGAAACTAGGAAAAAACAAATTATTACCGGCACAAATAACGACGTGGAAATACGCTAAAGCAATGCAGTTCCTCGAGCCGCACATGAAATACCGCATCACAGAGAACATCGAGATGGAACCACCAGCGAGCAACAGCTCTAAGACATCGGACCATGACGTCACCACCACGTTGGTGCCTGAAACATCAGAGTATCCTAATCCCAAACGTAGATGTGTCGAACGCAACGGTGAGTCTCCGGCGAAAACACGCCACGAAACTGCAGCACTCGAGTCTTTCTTCAACTGCATATTACAAAGTACAAAAGAAATGCCGTCCTGGATGCAAACGCAAGTGAAAAAGAAAATATTTGCAGTTATTATAGATGCAGAAGAACGTCTTTCTTCACAACAAAGTGATTTCAGAGATAATTATGATAGCAATATTACAATAGAAACAAACATCAAATCGGAAGTGTTCACGGAAGATAGTTCTGATAATGCGTATTGTTAAGAGTATTCTACCGTTGGTGCGCTCCATACAAACGTAGTATGGTGATATTTTCAATACTATCCAATTAAAGTCAATGAAATTTTTCAAAAACAATCTAGTAACTAATTTCTATGTCGGTATGAAGTCAGATTTTCGATAAAATTTATAGTTTTAAAGTTACAGTGCCACAAATATTTCCATACAAATCTTAAATTAATCCTAGCATTAAAACTGTATATTTTAACGAAAATCTGACTTCATACCGACATAGAGATTAGTTACTTGATTGTTTTTGAAAAATTTCATTGAATTTAATTAGATAGTATTGAAAATATCACCATACTACGTTTGTATGGAGCGCGCCAACGCGCGGTAGAATAGCCTTAAAAGCTGTATGTTAGGTAAGGTAAAGTCGTTACGTTAGCTACCTTTATGGTGCTTCTTCGGAAGATTTTTGGCTTGTTTTTGATGAGCAAACATTGTTAACACAGGATTAGGCCGAGTAGTGGTATGACCTGTCACTTTCTTGAATTTAGTTGTTTCATTGAATAGACTTAAACCTGATGGAAAAAAAATAGTTTTATCGTAAAAAATTCCGAAAAAATACAGGAATTCTAAAACATTCTAAATTGTAATACCTTTTCATTTCCTTCTTAAATGACAATGTAATGAAAATAAAATTTTGATATAAAATATTAAGTTTAATTATACCTACTAGATGAAACATAACTACCTTTTCCCCTTTACTACATTATTGCCCAACTATGTATGTTCATATTTTGCTCCGTTTTCAAGACCAAGCCCGTCAATGTTTATGGTAAGGTAAAATCCTTCCACACCAGGGTTAAAGGCCTCCTCTCTCTCACGAATAACGGTGAGAGGAAATAAGGGCCATTCCACCATGTCACAGAATTCTCAATCCACCACCAGCCTCTGACGTGGCGTAGTGAACAGTTAGTTACACCACCATCTGACGTAACTATTCGGAACCAACTGCTTAACCTGCCTTCCGAAGCGAATGAAATACCATTAAAACAGTTACCCATACAAAAACTGTCATCTTTTTCGTCTTTAACCATTATAAATGGATTATTCATCGCAAATATAACATGACATTATCAATGTGGGTGTGTGTGTGTTTGGTCGCCAATATTAAATGTGTATGTAATATCTTAGAGGATTACATCTTTGAAGAAGTTAATCAATTCTCAGGACGGAATCTCAAAACTTATCAATTCTTTTTTCTTATTTCTGCAAGTCCTGCAACTAAAGGCAAAAGATACGTTACCGCAATCCTTAGGGACCTGGGTATCGGTGCTGGAGGTGGTGTCCATGTCCTGTATCAGGTCCTGCAAGTTGCCGACCCTCACGGAGTAACTCTGCCGGCTGGGGTCCTCGTGCTCGAGCGTGAACACAGAGGCGGCCGAGCCCAGCACTTGCGACCACTCGTCCGCCTCGGACAAGTGATCCACGTCTCGCTGCGTTCGACTCTAATTACACAAAATGGGGATAGTGTCATGGCTAACGTGACTCTCTAGAGATTTGGATATTCTATTTTCATATCTAAACTATTATAAAACTGTAACTAGAAATGTGTCTGTACATTGAAGATATTTACAAAAAAAATTACGACATGGTTTTTACATGTCCCTGATTCCAATTTTTGGATTTTTTGTTTGTTAGTTTGTTTGTTAGTTAGTTTGTTTGTTTGTTTGTTTGGGTGTTTGTTTGTTCGAGTATCACGCAAAAACTACTGAACAGATTTTGATGAAACTTTTTTGTTTGATAGCTTATCATCTGACTTAAAATCTGGTATATAATTTATGCGGATGAAGTCGCGGGTAAAAGCTCGTTTTTCTATATTTCCAACCCATAAATCAGAATAATATTTAATTAGGTAGGCATGTCGAGGGTTCTACAATTCTACATACTTTCCAATTACTATTGCAGTAAAGCGTCTGACCACCCCTTATGGGAATAAAGTCTCATGATATACCTACGACACAAATGTAATAAATATTTGGATTGAAATACAAAAATAATAAAAATAGCCAACTCGTTTCTTTTTATCCTTATCTTCGAACTTCCCTCGATCCGACTGTAATAGAATTCCACTGACAGTCTGAAATGATCAAATGTTTTAAACTCAGGCATATAATATTGTGATAGTGGGTAAACACTACTAGGGGAGCGGAGGGTATTACCGTACACCTAACTTTGAGCGTATTTTTCTCCAAATCTATTAGGCACAAGGTCATGTTAAGAATACCAAGTTACTCTCAAATTAGTATAGATTTATATTAGCAAAACACATCTTAATACAACTATCATAGCGACGGTCCCTACGTACATATCCCTAACTGCAAAAGTCAAATTTTACAGGAGAGCACTTTTAAGTTTCAAACATGTATATTTCACGTCCCATTTGTCACGCAGTGATGAAATTTGACATGGGGGTTCAATATACGGTAAATTATATGAAACAGGAAGCAAAAACTCAAAAAGTTAATTGGAAGTGTGCTATTAGTCACTTACTTAGTTCTACATCGGAAGCGCTCCAATTACAAATAACGTATGTGGTACATATTGACTATTACGCGGAAGTCTTACGATCGATCAAAATCTTAACTGTCACATAGATTATTGTACATGGGAAACATTATGGAGATACGGGGTTTGTAGGTAAGGGCGAAGTATATAGCTACAGTAAAAAGTTAACTTTTTTCGGATTATTATTAAATTTTGTCAAAAATAATAAAAATTTACATACTTTCGTATCAGTAGTTAATAGCAAAGTCGTTAATTTGAGACTTGACTAAATAATTGTGATAACATTATAGGTACTTAATATTATTTAATTGCACGTCAGAAACTGTCACATTCAATTTACTACATAGACGAAAAGGGTATCAAAGGCGGTGGTTGCTGTCTTTAAGGCACTTCAGAAGGTGTTCGACTTCGTTATACTCGAGGAGAAAACTCTGCAGATACGGAAGTGAGATATTATGGTGGTGCTCTTCTTCAAAAAGGGCGATAATGCCCTACTGAAGAACTATAAGTCCAAGTTTATAAGCTGTTTTGTCGTAAGTCGAGAGTCGTTACGAACCGTCTCACATGCAGGTTAGATGACTTTCAACCTTCCGAGCACATACATAGTATGTATGTGGTTCGCGGTACTATACACTCCGGCAGGTAATACAAAAAACTGAAGAGTATAACTTGCCTCTTTGCTCTGCGTCAGTGGACTTCGAGAAAGCTTTTGATTCGATCGAGATATGCGCTGTACTGCATTCTCTCTAAAGACGAAAAGTTGACTACTGGTACCTATATATATGTGCTCAAATGCTACTACAAAAACGCTACTATGTCAGTCCTATTACAGGACGAGGTGTGAGGTATGGGAGACGTTATATCTCCGAAACTGTTCACCGCTGCATTGGAAGATGTTTTCAAGGTTCTGGACCAGAAAGGGCTAGGCATCGACATAAACGGCGAGTACATCAGTCACCTTTGGTTTGCCGAGCATATAGTCATAATGAAGGAGACCATGAAGGACCTTAGTAGAATGCTCGATTACCTTAGCAGAGCCTCCGAACGAGTTAGTTTGAAAATGAACATGGACAAGACTAAGATCATGTCAATGTCCATGTTCTACCCACTCCTGTAAAGATCGGTGACTCTGCTTTCGAAGTTTTTTTATTGAGTTACTACAATTATGTTTACTAGGGACAACCTATCCTGTTAGAATGGTCCAACTTCGAGATAGAGATTAACCGTCAAATCTAACTCAGCTGGGCAGCGTTCAGGAAACTACTTAGTATCTTCTGGGCCTAGAAATACTGCAGTGTCTCAAGATAAAAGTCTGTGACCATTATTGACACAGAACAGAATATGACATGAGTACTTGACATTCGGAACTGATACGTGGTAGCTCACTCAAGGTTTCATAAAAAGGCTAAAAGTCTCTCAAAGAGCAATGGAGAGGCTATGCTCGGATTTTCCTTACGAGATCGAATCAAAATTGAAGAGATTCGCCGTAGAATCAGAGTAGCCGATATAGCGCAAAGAATTGGGGCACACTGCTCGTAAAACTGATGGCTAATGGGGCTGAAGAGTTTTTGAGTGGCGACCACAAACCGAAAAGCGCAGTTTGGGTAGGGGCCTACCCTCAAGGTGGACTGACGACCTGGTGAAAGAGGCGGAAACCGCGCTGTGCAGCGCAGGACCGGTTATTGTGGCGATCCCTGGGGGAGGCCTTTGTCCATCGGCTGACTGTCGGCTGATATGATGATGAATTAATGTGGCTAGGTCAGATGACTAGGTAGACAGCGACATCTATAAAATTATTAAAACCTATTACATACACATTATTATTTTAATGTCAAAAATTTATAAATGCTCGTTTAGGTCTACTTTTATTGTTAGCATTTGATTATTTATGTTGATCAGTAAGAAAGTAAAATTAATAATGACTACAATACAGTTTTGATGAGTGAGCCTAGCTTCATCTATCTCGATTAAAGTATACTTAGATAATATTATAGGCGTTGTTCGCTTTTTGTTAATGGTAACTAATTATCTCCTTAAAGAAACAAAATTGCTTTAATCAGGAAACATTTATGAGGTTTTAAATTGAAAAATATCAAAGAAATTTATAAATAAATAGGTTAATCTTAACCGTTTCTTGAAAGACTCGTTTACATCGCATGATTTTGATTATTAACTGTTTTCATAAAAACCTTTCAACCAAATATTTCAATACAGAATTGACATGATGGATGTAAGATGTTAATATGGCTAGATAATATTAGAAAATTTCGAAAACCAGACGATGTTACCGAAGTTTAATAACGTAACTGCAACTTTCTTATCATATTTATATGATATCTCCGAAATAAAACACCTTAAATGGTAGTTATTGATAAAAGGTACTTTTATTTTACGATGTAAGAAAACTTATCTACCACTTGCATGGTATGGCATGGCTTAGGCATGTAAAGATTTTCACGTACAACAACGTAACTACCATAGTACGTAGCAGTTACGTGGCAGGCGTGGATTGTGTTCCAATGTAGAATCACTGAACTACCACTGATGTTATTTTACTTTGGAAATTTATCGTAATTTTGTAGTTACGGGAAATGTGTGTATGGATTTAAGGTTCAATTTGCAATAAAAGTGTATTTTTTTTTAACTAATCGATAGAATAGAGTCACCTGAAGGACATGGACTCAAAAACTGAAAATCACGTATCTACCACTTAGGAGAATGTACGTAGGGACCGTCGATAGAACCTTCAAAAATAACTTCTTGGAAAAAGCATTAAGTACGAAATTACCCGACACTTGAGGATAATTTCGTACATTCTTGTAAGTATACAAAAAGTAAGCTAACATGATTTTTTTACAAATAAAACAATCAGTTTATGAATTATTTAACCTTTATTTATGTTTAAAAATATATTTATTCGCAAAATGCACACACATAATTTTCCGCTGAGTTTTCACCACTACACAAAGCATGTGCCCACTTTCCACACGATACACATCTGTACCATAATTCCCGATTTTTCCCAAATTCACCACATATTATGCACAGTTCATTAATTCCTGATTGACCTTCATCATAAAATTGACTACGGCTTATTTTCTCGCAGTAGAAATCAATAACAACGAGCGCGAAATCAAAAATCATCCGATGACACGAAAGTCGCTGGCCGGACTGACGTCAAAGCGTGCGAGAATGCGAGGCCTCACTAAACTAACAAGTGCGACAGAGAAAGACATAGATATTATACTTCTTTGTGACAAAAACATGGTGTACGGAATTGACCGGTGTACGGTACTACCCTCCGCTCCCCTACTGGTGTACTGGTGGATACTAAGTACAAAGATTTTTGATTATAACCATGTAACAAGCAATATTGTGCAGCAGTAGAAAGATCGTGTATCTCCATAGTAATTTTGACATTTACAACTGCTGAGTTCAACGAATGAGTTTCGCACGTTTGTTCTAGCTACGGCCCTGGAGTGCGATTTTTGAATCTCATTCGGTGAGTTCAGCAGTTGAAAATGTCAAAATTACTGTGGTGATATGCATCTTTCTACTACTACTGATTTGAATTTCAAAAATCATACTTCAGGAGTGCGATTTTTGAAAGTCAAATCAGCAGTAGAAAGATGCGTATCTCCATAGTAATTTTGACATTTTCAACTGCTGAACTCAGCGAATGAGATTCAAAAATCGCACTCATTTAGATGTAATGAATAACGACATACGTCCATTCGATGCAGCATGTAGGCTTGCAGCGGGGATTCCCGAAGTAAACGCAAGATGTAAGGGTTGACAAGCCGCACGCGCTTCCTGTTCGCTCCTTCTAATACGTGATCTATTGGGATGTACTCTTCGCCTGGAGATTTCTGTAGTATATAAAGAAATGTTAACTTCTAAATATAACGAACGTGTTATACTGCCATGGATCAGAGATTTGACATGACGATTTAAAATGGTCGAGAACCATTTTGAAATGTCATTGTCTAGTGAAACTTGCTACAGCGTCGTTATTACTTCGTATAGCGCGCAACGTAGATATGTGACGTGTTGACGTCTGGAGCGAATGGCAGAAATCAAGCGAGCGCATCGCTTACGATGCGCTAAAGTGTAGGTAAAGTTATGTACTTATCTCGGTACCCTAGCTCGGTACCTTACGGCCGAGTAACGTAGGCCTGAACAAGTACCTCTACTATCTGCCTCTAATCTGTTGTATTTCACACGATATTTTGTGTGATGTAAACCTAGTGAAACTTAGATGTTCTGAGGTTTCAGAATATCTCTGACTACCCGGAATATAGTCGTGTGCTTATGCTTATTTTCGTGGTGTTGGTATTTCAACAGGTACGTATCCAGGGGGGGGGGGGGGGAATAGGTGGGATTTATCCCTCCTCGAAATCCGAATATTTTTATGGAAGAGTGATTACATCGCTTTCTTTTTCAATGTTTTTCTATGAATATTCCCCCCCCCCGAAACAACAGTCTGGATACATGCTTGTGTTTCAATATTGTAATAGGGGAGCGGACTGCATAAAAGATATTTTTAAAAGTAATGAAATGTTGATGACGTCACTTGTGGGTATTTAGTAAAATTTTTCATACATCGTGCGCATTTTGACGTTAGGTTAAAAGTTGCTAATTTGACTAATTGTCCCGGACTGTCCGATCCCCTATTGTTTAACATTTCATATTTCGGGGGGGGGGGGGGATGAATCCCACCTATCCCCACCCCTGGATACGTGCCTGCCGGTGTAGAAAAATATTGGCTGCAAACACAAACAAGGTTACTAACGTTAGGCTCGCTAGACATTTTGACGGTGAGCGCCAGCTTCCTATTGCAGTCCCGCAAGGCATTGTGCTTGAACAACTCCTGGCGCTGAAACCGAGTCATCTCGGTGTCGGGAGCACTTTGCCCCTCCTAAACATTGAAACAATTTCAGTATTTAGTTATTTACACTGTGCCGAAGAGTTTCATTTTTAACTTCGTCGGGTTAGGGTTTAACATCATCATCACAGCCTATAGGTATGTGGTACTTATACATATAGGCTGCGATGATGATGATGACGAACCTAGAAGTAACCTAACGGAGTTAAAAATAACCTAAAAGGTTACAAAAGTAACCTTCAGGCAACGCTGGAAGAATGGCACCTAATGTCAGGCATTAAGGGTAATATAGGGTACATTATTAATATTTAAGATTAGGCAAGAGAGGAGTGGGTCGTACAGCAGTCACGTTGGCCTGATGATGTCGCTAAGGCGGCAGAAAGGCTTGGATGAATGAGACTGCTACAAGACAGGAAAGAGTGCCATCATGGGTAGGAGGCTTATCTTATACCCTGCAGTAGGTGGACAAAGCTGATGATGATGATGACTTAATATTTATGTTTATTCTGCATGCCAGAGAGGCGCGATTTTTAGATGTCCCTGATTCCAAATCACCAATTTATAGATTTATTGTCTGTCTGTCTGTTTGTTTGTCTGTTTGTTCGTTTGTTTGTTTGTTTGTTTATTTGTTTGTTTGGGTGTTTGTTTGTTCGAGTATCACGCAAAAACTACTGAACCGATTTTAATGAAACTTTTTTTGTTTGATAGCTTATCATCTAACTTAAAATCTGGTATATAATTTATGCGGACGAAGTCGCGGGTAAAAGCTCGTTCATTATATTCGTTTAAAAAGTTTACAAGTCCAGCGCAAACGAGGGTAACCCTCGACATCCTCAAGTCTTTTGTTTGACTGTCTATGCCAGATTCGGCACGAATGAATCGATTTTCGTGAGCTAAATCGTAAGTCACGTAGCGTACTATCTATCATTAGCTTTGGACCGGAAGTGAACTTGAAATCAGGGTGAGAAATGAAAATTGCATACAATTTTTATTTATTTAGGTGATAGTACGATGAGACAATTTACTTACTCCTAAGCTCCTAACTTTGCGAACTACTGTAGTGAGAACATTTTGTCGCTTCCGCTGGTAGACGTAATATCAGTGTAACCGCGTATGAGACGATAGCGATAGTCATAAAATCCTATACAATTTATAGAAGCTAGACGACTGGCTCCGGAGTCAGACAGCCGTCGTAGTACAAAAAAAGAGGTTACGTCGATAAGGACAGCAATAGGTAGCGATCTCGTTTTTTAACTACAGCTAATTTGCTATGTGCTTCTCTTATTGAGTGAAAATGACAAGACCTTCTGCTAGACCTTCTGCTTCTACCTGGCTTCTACGAGTGAGACCTTTTTATGCTGTTTTTATGTACCTAAGTACTTACAACAGGTTCACAGTTGATAAACACAGCTCTGACCTCGACCTGCGAACTTTTTTCTGGAGACTCATCATAATCATCCACTGCTTCCATAGATGCGAATATGGACCTTAATCCCATAAACGTAAAGAACACCAGACCTGAAATTTAATTAATTATTACGTATTAGAAAAAAAAACATACTGTAACCACACTGTAACAAAGTATGAAGAAAGTTCATACAACAGTGGTACTTACCTAAATGTAATTCTGAACTTGACAAAAATTTCATATTTAACTCTATATGTCGTCAAAACCTATTAACTAATAAATAAAAGATTTTCTTTGAATAAAAGTAACCAATCACTTGATAACTAGCTTGGTAACAAATAACCATAGAGTACTGTTACAAGCTCTGTTACAAGCAAATAACCCATGTAACAGTACTCTATGAAATAACCTGACAGATTGATAAACGATAAAAGTCCTCTTTGGATAAAACCTCAGAGGACAAAACCAAAGAGTATATGTGGGCGTCCACGCAAGAAGGGTCCAGTAGTGGTCGGGTTTTGAGTTAATGTTAGATTCGGCATATAGATTAGTCACATGATCATATGAAACAATAAAAAATGGGGGTTAAAATGCCGACCACTGTACCCTTCTTCCGTGGACCCCCACATATAATCACTAAACTTCAGACCAAAGAGAATATAATCACTACGTTTTACTTCAGACTATTATAATAATAATGTCTATGATTATAATAGGTACCGTAGAGGTACCGCTTATTAACGTAGTGATTTGATTCCATTCTCTTTGAGCTTATTGCCCAAGTATTGAAAGCGAACTCGCGAAAAAAAAATCTGCTGTTCCATAGCAAGTACTTGGCAAGTACGCTGTGATAGCAAGGACTTATTAGGTACTAACCTCAATATTTTTTTTTAGCCATTTCTGGTTCGCTCCCATAGCAAAAGTTGTTCAGTTTGATAGTCTGAACCACCCCTGAAAATTTGAAGGGTTTACAAAATCATCACTATTGGTAATTTGGTTCAAAGAGTAATTTTTTATATTTGGTGTTAATTTCCCTAAGATAATTTCCCCACTAAAATGTATGGGAATTTAATTTTGCGTTTTCTGAGAGTTCTAGACCTCGACCTCGGTTGACCCCATAGAGACTTATGTTCCTTATCAGTTATCAGTAAGAGAATCGATTGGGATTAAAGATAAGTTTTGTGAATGTTTCAGTTATTCTCGATGACTGTAATTTTTTTTCTAAATCGGTGAATGCGGAAGTAAAACACTTCAAAAGTTAGGGTTAGTCTCCTAAGAACGTTTTCTTGTAGCTATAAGGCTTCTGGTAGCTGCCCTTTGTGTCCCATCTTAACTTTCCAGTCTTTCCACCCTGTATATTCTTTGGGTTATTGATTTGAAGATGGATGGAGCGAATCAAAGTATAATGTGAGGAATAGGATGGAAATATGTGAAAAGAAAAAAAAAGCAAATATTCTCTATTTTCATTTATTCCACTTGATTGATCAGATAATAAGTATTGACAAGATCACAATTCAAACGAGAAAAGGAAATACTCGGCACAAACATTCACGTTTTTCTAACTTATATCTACTATTTAAATATTTCAACAAAATTGGTTTAACAAAAAGGTAACAACTCCCTTTCTCATTTCAATTCGTAGAACATTAAGATTATCATGCTACCTCGATTTACAAAATTCATAAACTCTCGCGTCATCTTCGATAATAAATATTACATATAAAATACTGGGTATTTAACACTCGATTTTAAATTACAGACTTTCGTCGGTTCCCATTTATGAATTCAGTAAAATAGGCTCTGCTTAAAAGCAGTATAAAGCCACGAGTGATCTGATAAATCATTCGTAACTCTATGTTTTAAGGAATTCAAAGAGACCTAACCAACAAGGAACATTTAATGTCAGTAAATCTACATAATTAACTTCGTCAAACAAAGTTATGTTCATTATTAAAATCACAGCAAACATTGGTTGGATCTCCTTGTAACAACTAGATAAAAGATTATGTTAAATGTAGCATGGAAAGCGGTCTGCGTGAGAGATAACGAAGTGTACATGTTTGCAACGCGCTCATTCATGTTTTAATTCCATAAAATTCGATCGCCATTACTAATGCGTGTTTGTAGTCAAACAGGCGCTACGTAAACCCGCGGGCGTTACCCGGGTCACTAAATATGTAATTAATCAGGATTTTATAATTATGCCATTTTGTTTTTTGAGTAATCGATACAATTAAGGTTGATAAGTGATAATGATAACACCGTATAATATTACACAAAAAATATCTTCAAAATAATTTTCACTAGTTGCTCCAGAAAGGGTAGGCTAGAAGAACGATAAAAAAGTCTATACATATTACAAAGGGTCGTACAACACACTGGGCAGCGAGGTGAATAAATATCCTTGTTTTACATGAGAATTAAAAAGGTATCCTTAGAAACAACATGTTGCCTACGGGCAAGATAACTTGATCGCCCGCGCCTGTCCTATTATCTGTGTTTATACACCACTAGTTTTTAATAACTTTAAGGATGTATTCAGACAATGAAACTAAACAACTTTTCTTAGGGCTCATACAGACGAGCGACAATTTGCTGTCGCGGTGGGTCGCAGAGCGCCGCGCTCATACATTTTACGGTTGCGCGACCCTCCGCGACACCCGGCGACCGCAAAGTGTCGCTCGTCTGTGAGAGCGCCTAAAGAACATGAATCGCTAAACAAGAAGTTTTTGGACCTCCCATAGAAAATCGATCGGCTAATCCGCACTTTTGTAGGGAAGGTCCAAAAAAATCTTCTCGAGTTCTATTTTATTCATTTTCCTTTGGGAAAGTTGTGTAGTTTCATTGTCTGAATACACCCTTAGGGTTGAGCCTCATCTGGCTGCACGGAATCACATTTTTTCACGCTCCATCCTTTTCTGTCACTAAGGAACGTCATTTGCTAGAGCGAGAATGATAGCGGGAATGCGATTGCACGCGGCAACACCGGCAGTGCTGCGACCTTTCTCGTTTTATCCAATGACGTTCCTGCGTGACGGAAAAGGACGAAGCGTGAAAAAATGCGATTCCGTGCGGCTAGATGAGTAAAAACCATAAAGTTATGTTAGTAATTAAAAACTAGTGGTGTAAGTATAAAATTCACTTTTGCCCACGAGTTCAACAGCGTGGATTTAGGAAACCCCTGTTGTACCCTTTTAGGGGTCGATTTTCGACAAATACTTTCTTAGAGCACCCCTACATCCACTGTAGAATACATATTCCAAATTGCATGTTTCTTTCTTCACGGAACTCTTTTATAAGTATAGATAGATAAGGACGCTATTTTATTCAATTCCTGTCCATTGTAATATGGATAGGCCTTCAACCTTCTACTAGTTATTTGCGTTCTCTCTCAAACAACTAGTGATATTTTTGATTAACTTATTTGTTGATGAGATCTAAATAAATGAGTAATACATAAAATACAAACAAACAGGTAACAAAAATCGGATTCTAAATATATCAATCATCAAATAGATCACATTTCACTAAACAGAAAAGTCAACGTATTAAACCGGTAGGTACTTACACACTTACTATCTAAACCAAAAATAAGCTAAAACTTAGAAACATAATCTTAATAATTTTGTAACATAATTAGTAACTATTTAAGATTCAGGATCTGTTGATGTGTATGTGGCGCTTTTGCTTGTCTGTAACAAATTGTTGTCTTGTTAAATTACTTCGACAAAAACCCTCATATTATGAATAAGAATAACTATAGAAGAATAAAAGCAACATAATTTTTGGCACCTAATGAAAAATGACATTTTGTATTTATATATTTAGCGGCAAGGTAGAGTTTTTAAAGAACAAAATTAGAACGAGGTATAGTTTTTTTGGTGCCACTTTTTGAGCTTGATTTACATTTCTATACATTCTTATTCGTAGCCCTCATAGTGGACGGTGTAGGTAAAACCACTAAAGCCAATATGGATCCGAAAACCGCAAATCGATGTACAAGTAAGCCGTTTGGTACGCAGATAGGGTAAATCGTTAATAACTGACCACTTTACTACCTTGCTTTATTAGACTGTTTATTGTGGTCACCTGTAAAGTGATACCACCCGTATTATTCATTCAGGGGAAGTAGTTAATATTGAAAATAATGAATGTGTGTACGAAAAAAGCTGACATTATTTATTTCATAAGTGATATAATTATTTTATTGAAGATTACTTTTAACCTGGTTACTAGCCAGCATTTTAAAAACTAGCCATTTTTTTCCAATAACTATTGGCTATGTGCACGACACTAGCGCCACACTAGCGCGGCGTAGCGCACGAACTATGTCGGACAGCCGTGAATTATCTACACTATTATAGTACTGTAAATACTGTGTTTGTTCGAGGATTCTGCCAAAACTACTGGACTGATTTTGATAAAACTTTTTATGTTTAAAAGCTTATTATTAGGGATAAAAACTAGCTTATATTTTTTCCCGGTACGATGACGGGAGCGGATGCGGACGAAGCCACGGGCAAAATCTAAATTGTATCGGAATTCCCATACAAACTTTTACCTCAGTTTTAACACCTTTGGGGGTTGAAATACGACAAACCTTTTTTAAGTGAGCATCTAGATGCCAATAGAAACTTCCATGCCAAATTTTAAGTTTGTAGTCTTGAAAGTTTTGGAGATTTCGTGTTATGTTAGTGTGTAGTTTTGCATAGATTCAAGCTTAGATCAAAGTAAAATGAATGGATAGGCCCAAAGCGCTTTAAGTTGAAGCACGCAAAACTAGGGAACTTCAATACAAATCAGGGTACTTGGTCTGTCACCTCAGTACATTTTCGAAGTAAAACTGTCAATTGTTTTGCCTCATTTTTCTGGTTTGAAGTGTTCGCGTAAGGCCTTTCCATTCTTGTCTACTAATGTCATTGGATTCAAGCATATTTTCACAGATTGTCCGGCAAAAGTACAAATTTCTGCCACCCCGGGCGCTGCGATCGACTTGACAGTTCCCAACACCCACTTCGCACATAGTCAATAGGCAGTCAACTTCGTGCGCGGCACGCCCTAGGGGTACAGACGTAGGCGGGGGCGAGGCAGCACGCGACGCGCGCAAGTTCCGCGCATGCGCTTTATGGTACCTTCACACTTGATACACGCACGTCAGATTTTTCCAGCCGACTTCCGAACAAAGTACTTATAGACTTTTTTCATACAACCAATTTCGTAAGTTTTCATAAAGTTTAGGCTATCAAGTTCGTGCGCGGCACGGCGGCACTCCCGTGGTCTGCGGGGCGCGCGGGAGGGTGTGTGTCAGGTGACAGAGGGGAGCGGGCGGCGAGGCTAGGGAGGGGACGCGCACGTGTCGAGTGCTGCGCTGCCACCTTAGTGCTATCGGCGCTAGATCTAGCTCTTTTTTGTATGTTTAGCGCCGTATCTGAGAATTTAGCGCCTAGAGGAAAATCTTGCGCTTTCTAAACTTTTAATGTGGCAACGGTATTTGTGTTTCAATAACCTGTAATTTGTATTTTTTAAATCGAATTATAATAAATATTTGATAGCGTATTATGATCAAAACATGTCCATTAGATAGTGCAGTGTTCGAAAGATTCAAATACGAGCGCTTGGACTGACTGATATGTCTATTAAGAGTACCTTAAAAGACTACTTAGAAGAGAAGAATTTAGCAGTTAGCACTGAATCTAGCTCTTCTTAAAGGTTTTGCGCTTAATCTGAAAGGAATTTTTCTTTGCGTCAAAGCTATCTTGAATATTTAGGGTACTTTCCCTTTTTTCATTTTGTCTACCCTTCTATTATAATTTATATTAGAGTATCGCTTACCTCACAGCTGTCGTAGAACTCCATGGCAATTTCAGCGTCGTGGAAGTTGACGGTAACAGTCTTTTGCACCGCATTGCTGGTGTAGTCCACGCCCGACCATGAGCAGGAGTCGCCGCTCATCTAGAAACCCACATAAACGTAAACCCAAGTAGTACAAACGACACTCATAGCAGAGTGCGCGTATCCATGCTTCTCATCTACGGTCTATAATTATAATCAAAATCAGTTGCCGTGCTTTCGTCTCACAAAAACTCGAAAATGACTCGACCGATTGCGATGAAACTTTGATGAAAAGTAGAAAAGCTGTTATACACTTTTAACTGAAGAGTCTTTGTTAATTAGTTTCATACTTAAACACGATTTAGTATTTTTGACCAAATTAGCCAGTGCCTCAGGTCAAGTCAGCATAGTAGATTTCTCACTTTCACCATTCACTCTAACTAGCTTATAATACAAACGACTATGTATACTTACATGAAACTCAGTATCAGTATGAATTTGCATGTCTGCAAGAATCTCGCCGGTGTCAGAGTCCGTGACTAGGATCTTGGGCGAGTAGATGTCCTGGTCGAACAGCACCTGCACGTGGGCGTGCTCGCAAGACGTCTGCATGCTGCCTTGTTGGATGACCACCTCGCCGTCGCACGTGAAGTACGCTGCAGACTCTTCCTCCTAAACAATATTACACATTCATAATGTAGCGAGGAACGAGGACTTATGCAACAATGCCTAAGCGCCGATGTATGCACACCGGTCGGCCCGTGCCCACCTCAGAATTGTGTGATGCCCAACACAAGGATGTTGGGTTACCAAATCCGAAATTCTAAGGTCAACCCTTAAATAATTTCACAGGAGTAGCCCAGTCGTGGACAGGCGAGGTACTGAGCATTTTGAGATCACTGCGCTCCTCAATTTTTTTTACATGGGTGCACATAATTTGTACCGTAACCGTAAGGTACAATTGATTTGTATTACGGAGAAAACTTACGCACTCTGCTCGCTCTAAGTTGGTTTTAAATGTGGCACTGCATAGATAAACCAAGGATAAACCATAAGCTTTCAAGCCACAACTGAGTTTGAGTAGGTTAGCTAAAATATTGCGAGCTTGCTTCGCTCTCTTTATAATTTGGTCACAGCCACAGGTAGATCTCTGTATTCTAGGTGGCAAATTCAGTGCCAAAAGTCAATTCCAAATCAACCATTTTTAGGTCTTTACGTCTGTCTGTTTGTTTGTTTGTTCGATCGAGCATCACGCAAAAACTATTGAACCTATTTTGATGAAACTTGTGTTTGAAAGCTTATGGTTTAAAGTAATATCTGGTATATAATTTGTGCGGACGAAATCGCGGGTAAACTCTAGTAATGATAATAAATGCCTTTCAAAGAGTACTTTTTCGACGTGAATCGTAGAAACACAATAACTATGTTAATCCGCTACTATTAATTAATTTATTTAAAATTATCCAAAGAAGTTGTTGGTGTTACCTTACCTACAAATCACTACACAGTATAAAACAAAGTCGCTTTCCGCTGTCTGTCTGTCCCTTTGTATGCTTAGATCTTTAAAACTACGCAACGGATTTTGATGCGGTTTTTTCTAATAGATAGAGTGACTAAAGTGGAAGGTTTATATCAGCATTGCACCCGAGCGAAGCCGGGGCGGCGGGTCGCTACTGTTTTATAAAAGAAAGATTATTATCATCATCAACCTATATGTCCCACTGCAGGAAATAGGCATACCATCAGGAACGGTGTATGTGCGGTTAGTCCGCCACGCGTGCCCAATGCAGATGGTAGACTAGATATACGCATCAGAATTTCTTCTTCAGCATATGCAGGTTACCTGATAAAGAAAGATTATGCTTATAAATACTCACATCATTGTAATAATCATCATATTGTTCATTGTGCTCATAATCGTGTTCATAGTTCTCCTCGTCCTCGTCCTCGCCGTCTTCGCCGCCGTGTTCTTGCTCCGGCTCTTCAAAGTGGACTTGCTTGAAAACTTCTGCTGTCTTATTCACGTCCCCGTTTGATTTGCCGTCAGTCTTGTCTTGTGTCTGCTCCGCGGCTTTAGCGGACATAGCGATGTCTGCACGAGCGCTGTCTTCTAAGTGCTTTGGTAGCCTGAGTGGGGCGACACCTGCGATAGGCTTCTCGCTTTTCTCTTCTCTAATAGCTTGGGCAGCGAGAACTTGTAATTTCTGCAAAATACGTTTCTATTATGTGTCGTTATTAAGTATTAAAATACCTATCAATCCACAGAGCTTTCAGTTTCACCCTACATCTAAGGAAAGTCCCCTACAAACGATGAGAAACCACAGAACATACAAGGAACCTTCTTGACGGCTCCCGTCATCCCAGCCTATACAGGGTCCTTCTTAATATGCTGACACTTTTTTAAGGGGATGATCTGACCATCAAACTGAACAACTTTCTCTATTGGACCAACATCGAAATCGCGAAAAAAAATCAGCTGTCCCATACATTTGGCACGAGTAGGTTTGCAGTTTTGTATGGAAGAGCAAATTTTTTTTCGCGATTTCGATGTTGGTGCCATAGTGAAAGTTGTTCAGTTTGACGGTCTGATCATCCCCTTAAAAAAGTGTCAGCATATTAAGCAGGACCCTATACAACGTATTAATGAATAAGCGCAAAAACTCATAGACCCCAACTGATTTATAACAAAATAATTAGATTGAAACAATAATTTCATTATTTTGATAGTAAAAATTTAAAGATATTCGCATTTTAAGTTTTGAGGCAAAAATGATTTGTAGGTTCTGAACGCAGCTCTGAACCTCGAGATTGAGTTTCCATAGCTCTCCGCAACGCGCCACCGACGTCTTGACGGCTCTGAAGCTGTTTATTTATGTATCTCAAGAATTTTGGCTTCAGTTTAAACTAACCTTAACACACTCGACGACTTTGTCGTGGAAACTGGTGGCCAGGTCAACGGACTTGAAGCGTACAGCGAGTGTCTCCTGTTCGCCAGACGGATTCTCCGCGAAATTCCTACCGGCCCATGTCCACGCGCGGTCAGAATTCGTCATTGGCAGTAGTTCTAGGTCCATAAATAAGAGCATGTTCAGGACAGCTTTGTGAACCTGAAAAAGACCCAGTATACTTATTGTCAGTAATAATCATTTTTTAAGGAATATGAATGTCAACTTTCAAGTAGATTATGTGAATCGAGAGGTCAATATTGAAAGAAGAAAATCATACTTGTTCTCGCCGTAGCAGCAACCGATAAGTTTTCCTCTCTGGATGATATAAGATCTTCATTTCACCAACACCTCTTTCTTTCCATTCTTTCGTCTTATCATTGTATCGATACAGTTTGCAACGTTCACCAAACAATTTTTCCTGTAAGTAATTTTGCTATTTATTTCCTTTTTGGAGAACTTACAGCTAAATAACAGTGTGGTTTCTACAAAGACAAATTGATGGTGAAAACCAGTTAAAAATTTGATTCACTAGAAATAGTTATTTGTTATGCAAGGCTGCAAAGTTGCTTGTTGGCGCCTTAGATCAATGTAAAATTAATGGATAGGCCCAAAGCGCTTTAAGTTGAAGCACGCAAAACTAGGGCACTTCAATACAAATTAGGGTACTTGGTCTGTCATCTCAGTACATTTTCGAAGTAAAACTGTCAATTGTTTTGCCTTATTTTTCTGGTTTGAAATGTTCGCATAAGGCCTGTCCATTCTTGTTTACTAATGTCATTGGTTGGCGCGAGTACTTGTATTGAAACCTGAGCAAGTGAAGGGTCCTAGGATTGAACCACGAGCGAAGCGAGTGGTTCAAATATAGAATCCTGAGCGTCGCGAGGGTTTCAAAGGTACGAGACGCAGAATAACTTTGCTGCCGAGCGAAACACACAACTTTTCACCTCACTACAGCGAGGAAAATTTCAATTCGCCAACCTCATTTTTAGAATAATCGCACTGGCCAGCACGAAAACAGCATGAAAAAAAAAACTTGTCCAGGCTGTTTTTCTTTATTGAATAGAAAGATTCGAATTTTAAAAACTCTTTCCACGCTAGCGGATAAAATGCACTTTTGCACTCAGATTTCGAATGACAAACAGAATCTTTCCGAGCTTATGAGGTGAAAATATATTTTTCAACACCCTTGCTCGTAAAGTGGTGTTATTGCACCGTTTTGAGGTTCATAATGCAACTTATAAAACACGCGTCATCTTCATCATCATCATCATCATATCGTATTGCATTTTTGTCTTCCTGCTTGGATCCGAGGCGGGGGGTTGGATTTCGAATGTAATGACCAACTTGTATCATTGATCTGAACAAGCATTTAGGTATTTTTACATTAGAAGAAAGCAGGCAAATATAAAACAAAGCCGTCATGACAACAGTAGCGTCACTACAACCACAGAAAATAGGCACAGCAATAAACACCGAGGTATGTTAGATATACCCATCGAGACAAATGACTTACCTCGTCTTCCTCACCAGTAGAAACAACTATTTTATCTGGTAATGGTACTATGGGATCGTAATACGGATCATACTCCTCCTCAGCACCCGCTCTAGATTCATCAGTATCGTTCTTGGATTGATTACCAGCTTCTTTGTTGAGAGCTTGCCCAAACAGTTGCTGTCCAGCACCTTCCCATGTGAAATCAGTTTTTTCTGAAACATTGAAAATAATTAAAACACTGTTCGGTTTTTTATCGACATTAAATTGGGAAACATTCGAAAAAATTCTTACTTTGTACGCTAAAGTCAGCTTCATTGCCTGATGACAATGCTGCAAATGACAGACTGTTGTCTACCTTAAAAGGTGTTTCTACTTTAACAGATTCATTTTCTAGTTCAGACTCTGTTTTCTTAGCACCTGTAGATGTAACATCTGGTTTGGTTTGTTCTGTTTTCAAGCCAAAAGCCCAGGTAGTTTGATTTGCTGTACTGAATATTGACTTTCCACTTTCAAATGGTTGCTGCGCTTGTGGCAATGTGGAACCAAATAGTCCAGTTGAACCAAATCCTGAGTTAGGTTTCTGCTGATTTTCGGCTAAAGCTCCCGGACCAAACAGACTTCCCTGAGTAGCACCACTGAACAGGTTAACAGGTTTCTGATCTTCAGTTCCAAATAATGACTTCACTTCTGTTTTAGGGCTGTCTTCTTTTTTACTATCTGATGCAAAACCGAATATAGATCTGTTGGAAGAAACCCCAGAACCTGTATTTCCGAAAACAGATTTGTTCTCCCCGAAGATAGATTTGTTTTCACCAAAGATAGATTTGTTTTCACCAAAGATAGATTTGTTTTCACCAAATGTAGATTTGTTCTCGCCAAAAACAGACTTCACCTGAGAAGTTCCAAATATAGATGTCGATTCTGGTACTTTTTCTCCTGGTGGGTTGATAGTGCTTAATTTTGGAGCCGCTAGTATCGAGTTGCTGGCCTTCGATCCAATTGAAGTATCACCAGATCCGAAAAGACTACCTGATTGATTCTGCGGTGATGCAAATATAGATGTCTTTTCCTCGAAACCACCAAAAATACTTTTCTGAATAAACGTGTTCTCTTTATTGGTAGTATCATTTCGAGAATTGTTATCATCATTAGGGATTATAGGTGAAACAGAATTGGCATTTGACCCGATTGATCCCAATGGAGTTCGGAATATTGAATTATCTATGGTTTTATCAAAGTTAGCTGGAGTACCATAGAAAGAACCTATTGGACTTTGGAATGACGATATTGTGGTCTTTACCGGAGTAGATGCTAAGGCTGAAGCTATTGAAGGGAATGCTTTTATAGATGTTGGCTGTTTAATAATTGTTGCAGCCTCAGGTTTCACATCATCTTCATTTTTGCAGCCACGACAGCCTTGACATGGTTCCTTACTTTTGTATGTAAAGAAGTTCTCAGGCAACATGAGATCTCTAGCTTTTTGTTTTTCTTCTGCCGTAGCCTGTATTTCAGTGACAAATACCACATCATCACTGTCATCATCTTTAGAGGAAGATTCTGTTTCCCTCTTGGCTACAGGATACCCTCTCGTTTTATCGATTGCATCTTTAAAGTCCTGTGCAATTTCTTTACTTTTAAATCTTAAACAGAACTGTTGTAGGCTCAATTCTCCATCGCTGAAGTCATTAGCAACAAAAAGCCATGTTTTATCATCTTTGGGTGTATAAGTGATGTCAGGAGTTAATGCATGATTTAAACATATCTTCAGGACCTGTTCACGTCTCATAACCACCCTGAAAAGTTAAAAAATTACATTAAGATTCATTACCCATATCATTACACTTTTATTTATTTCAAACGAGTATATTTTTGGACCGTCCATAGAAAATCGAACTGCAAATCCACGCTTTTGGTAAAAGGTGGTAAAAAATTTTATGTTGTCAATTGTAAGATAATTTATAGTCTACAGATGATTCGAAATTGTTTCCTTACCTCAATTTACCAGTATCTTTGTGCTTCAAAATTTTAACTACACCGATACCACGTTCTTTCCATTCGCTAGACATATATCTAAACAATTTGGCCCGATGACCATAAAGTTCAGTCTCATTCTCCTCTCCCGTCACGACGACAACCTTAAAATTAAACATGTGAATAAAATAAATACTCTTTGGAGTTAATAAATTATCCAATATAAATGTAAATAGTATCTGAATAATCATTACCTTGTCTGGCAAAGCTATGACTGGACTGAAATGAATGTGTACCCCTTCGTCTTCCGAAGCATATTCACTATCATCACTTTCATCTCCATTGTGACCTTTCGGAGACTTTGCTGGACTCTTGCCCTTGGGTGGAGTTTTGGGTTTAAATACAAAGTCAAATGTTCCACCTTCCTTACTACCAAATGTATCGGTTTCCGTTTGTGGTGTTGGCAGTAAACCTGGCTTCATAGCTGTCACTGCTTGACTTTGTTCACCATTCTTCGAACTAAGATTGACAGGGCCATCATTTGAAACGGACACCTTTGGAGTTACTGGGACTGTTGTTTTTGGTTCTCCAAAAGCCATGACACTCGGTGCGTTATCTGGCGTATTTGTTGGAATTCCAAAACTAAACTTATGTACTCCAGTACCATCAAACATAGAAGTGGTAGAATTATTTTGTACATTTGAATTTTCTACAGTGCTGGCAGGAATGCCGAAGCTGAATTTGGGTCCAGATGTAACATTCACAAACATCGATTTACTCTCATTGCTCTTAGCACTCGGATCCTTTGGACTAGCACACGCACTGCACTTTTCGACGTTACTTTCATTCCTTACAAAACATTCTTTACATTCCCAGCTGTCAGATTTGGGTTTAAACTTATCACCCCATCCAGAAACAATGTTAGTTGTCGAAGTGACTTCATTTTTCACAACAGAGTTTGTTGGCTGTGAAGGTATACCAAAGCTGAATTTCATTGCTGTATCTGAAGTCAATATATTTTCTTTCTTGGGCATGGTAGGATCTTTTGGAGTATTGCATGCACTGCAATAGTCAACATTAGCTTCATTGCGGATCAGACAGGCGTTACATTCCCAGCTACCTGTTTTAGGTTTAAACTTTTCGCCCCAATTAGAAGATGGGGTGCTAGAACTTATCTCTTTAGCAGCTGCTGCTCCAGGGTTTGGTGTCTCACAGCAAGCACATTTATTGAAGCTTTCCAAATTATTTGTATAACAAGCGGTACAGCACCAAGACCCTGACTTAGGTTTAAACATTTCACCGAATCCAACTTGATTAATTTGCTTTGCGGCATTCTGTTCTTCCTTTGCAGCTTTTGAATCATCTTTCATCTTAGATTGAGCTGTTTTAAGAGCTTCAATAAAATCGTCACATACCTGTATAGTCTTGAAGCGTAAGCAGAAAGTTTCCGCCACTAATTCACCATCAGAATAATCTTTGGCACACCATGTCACAGCTTTGTCCATATTTGGCATTTTTTGGAAATTCATTTCTTTCGTAACTGCGTGATTACAGCACACCTTCATAATTTGTTCTCGTCTCATTAATAGTCGAAGTTTTTGGACATTTTCTTTGTGTACAAGCAATTTAATATTACCTAAACCACGCTCTTTCCATTCTTTACTAGCAGCATCAAATCGCAATAATTTAGCACGATGTTCAAACAAAACTGTTTCATCTTCCTCACCAGTCTTTTGATCAATCAGTGCAGGTAATGGTACAACTGGTTTAAATTCCACATTTGGCTCAAATTCTTCAGCAACGTCCGAATTATTCAGTTTATTTGGTGTTCCTTCTTTCTGCGCCGGACTACTGTTGGTCGCAGGACTAGAGGTTGTACTAAATATGTTGCTAAATGGAGAACTGGTGGTTGTCTTAAAGCTTATTCCACTGAAAACATTAACCTTGCTCGTTGTACTTTCAACAGGCTTCAAATCAGTTTCGGTGTCATCAGATATAGTTTTTAATGTTGGTGCACTGCTAAATGTAAACCCACCTAATTGAGTTTTGGGTTGCTGAGACGCACCAGACATGCCAGACATTATTTTTATGGGTGTGTTTAGTTGATTTTGAGTTGGACTTGGTGTAATAAACTTAGTGGTTTGAGCACCCACTACTGATGTGGGAACACTTGCATTTGCTGCATGCACCTTTGATGATTCTAGTCGCGACTTTTCAAAAGTCTCATAAAATTGCAGTGCAATATCAGCTGTTTTGAATCGAATGCAAAACTTTTCTAGGACGACAGATTCGTCAGCAAAGTCATTTGCAACCCAAAAGTATGCTTTAGATTCATTCTTCATGGGTTTTATTTCAATTTCAGTGGTTATAATGTGATTTGCACATATTTTGTGGATCTGTTCCCTTCTCATTAACACTCTTACTTTACCTGTTGTGTTATGTTTAAGTAATTTCATTTCGCCGATTCCTCGCTCTTTCCATTGTTTGTCGACAAAGCGGAATAATTTTGCTCTAGCACTGAAAATTGATGTTTCGTCTTCTTCGCCAGTCGTTACTTTAACTTCGTCAGGCAACGGTATAATTGGTTTGAAGTCGGGGCAAGGATCATAATTTTCAATAGAAGTATTACTTCTTTCGGAAATAGTTCTAGATTTGTTAAGGCTAGTGTTGGGAGAAAATCCAGTGAAAATTCCATCAATTTCACTTTTGGAGTTATCTAGAGTATTGCCAGTCTTCGGTGAAGAAAATAGCGATTCCACGCCGGTTGTTGCAGAAGGTGTAGTTTTAAACACATTTGATTGACTCCAATTAGTAAATGGGCTTCCTGTCATTGTAGAACCTGATTTGTTACCTGGTGGTGGAAAGCTGAACACAGGAGGTGATATCACTTTGGTATCGTTAGCAGTCGGCATTGCGATTTGATAATTATGGGGAGTCCCCTTAATATGTTTTGGGGGTATGGTCACACTCAGGATTGGTGCTGGCGCTGTAGTACCAGTCGGCAGTGGATCTGACGATGTAATGACGACATTTACAGGTAGTGGTTTAGAAGTCTCCTTTGCTTCCACTTTGGGAGCAGATTTCGGCGTAGCAATAGATATTGGAGGTGGTACGCTGACTGCAGGTACAGTTTGTGCAGAAGGCATCGTAGGGACTGGTGGTACAACAGGTACCGGTGGAACTGATGGTGCTGGCACATTAGAAGGAACAAGATGAGCTATATCTAAATACATTTGATCGGCAGTCGGATAAACGCCAGGGAAGTTAACAGGAGCCCTCGTAGGATCGAATAAGGGTGGAGCGCCTGGGACTGATGAAGTCTGCGCAAACTGAGAATATTGATTATACAGATTGTATAAGTTTTGGCTGTATAACTGATAAGGATTCGGGGGTACAGGGAATTGAGGTACAATCCTCTGGTTGAATGGTGGAACAACTTGTGGAGCCTGGAACGGTAACTGAGCTGCAAAAGATGTTGTGCTGTCACTTGTCCTATATTCTTCATCCAAAGTATACAATTCACTATCATCAAAAGTCTGTTCTGACGAAGCCTTTTTTAATTTATTAACTTCTTTCTTCAGTTCTGCAATTTGTTTTTTCAAGTCCCCAACATCTTTACATTCATTTCGACATTGATCTATTTGATCTTTCACCTGATCTACTGATATCTTGAGGAGCGTGAATTGATCAGTAGTATTTTGTATGTCTGATTGTATTGTACTCATAATTTGGTTTGCTAATTTACGATTTTCATCAAACCAGGTTTTAGATTGTTCCATAAAATCATCAGTCAATCTCCTCTGGAAGGTCTTAATTTGGCTTTCTATCCTTTCCAGAAATTGTGGATCTACTCTGGTAGTTTCCAGCATATGGGAGTCTACAGCAGTGCGATAGTTGGTTAAATTTGCATTTGTTGGCTGTTTAGGTGTTGAACTTATATTGCGGAACATCTGATAATTATTTCTGCCCATTAAATGTTCATTGCCAACGGAAGATATATTTTCATCAGATGAATATTTACCATCGATATCATTATTGACTGCCGACAAATCATCTTCTACCTTGTTTATGTTTGTTTCTATTTCTTCAATCAATTGTTGGATTTCAGAATACAATGGATGGTTCTTACGCATTTCCGATTCTTTTACTTTATCAAGTGCCTTATAAGCAGAACTTTTAGCTTTGAACAACAGTGTGGCATACTTAGATTTTGTTTCGATAGAAGCATCTCTTGATATATTCTTATCTTCCAGAGCAATTTTCTTATATGCTTGACCAAGGTGGTAATATGCTTGCGGAGTCTTCAAATTGGAAAGCAATTCTACAGCTTTTTCATATTCACATTCATTTAGATGGTTCACTGCTACATACAGCTTACTTTCTTCTATCAAAGAATTGATTTCTTTTAAGCTTAGTTCTTTGTGGGTGTAGTCAAATAATCGTTTCTCTGGCATTTTAACAATTACTTTACTCTTCAATTTCTCCAAGATGGGTATAGCTGATGAATAGTACAAACCGGCTCTGATTTCGAGGTTGTTTTTGTCATCAACAGCAGTTGTAAGTTTTGCTCGTTCACTGAAAATGTTGCCGACAGTACAAAGGAGCTCAGGATCCAAGCCATGATTATCAATGCATCGCACCACCTCTATACCACGGCTTAAGGTAGCACGAATGTCTGTAAGCTCATTACCTAGTTCATTTTGACTAAACTTGTATGCGCAGTCCCACCACTTCATTTGTGAAAGGGAACACAGCAAATCTGTGATGTTAGCAGGAAGTATGCTAGGTTTATCAGAAGGAACATAGGAAACTTCACTGGACTTTTGCTGGCGAGTTGTTAAGGCAGCGAAGTAAAGAAACGCATAAACATCCAATTTATTCAAAGTTTCAGGTCCACAGTTAGTTGCAGATGGCGCCAACATATCAAACAGAGTGCATTTGAAATGTGAATAATTTTTGTAATTCAATAATGTCCAAACAAAGTGGTGTAATGAGTTAGGATATTCCCTTTGAGCATCAACATCATATGCTTCAACTTCTATTTTTCTTGGTAATCTGAGAACAGGATTCCCGTATGCATTGGAAACAAAATGGGATGATTTGATTTTGTTAAGCTGATCTCTGCTGTTGAATATATTTTCGTAAAGTTTATCCCGCCAATGTGTGCCAGAACAGCTTTGAGATATACGATCCAAGAATGATTGACTTTTATCTTGAATGTTTGATAGTAGGTAATGACCAGACTGTGAGCACCTGTAAGTACCTTCCTTGTACCAACGACTTACTGCAATCTTCTGCTTTTCAGGAGCATGTTTAAGCCAATTCACTTTAGAATCAACAGGCACGGTTTGCCATGCAATCAGCATTAATGGAGCTGCTGACCTGGTAGCCTCTCGCCAGCTAAGTTGGTCCTTTTTAGCTTTCTTTAGTAAGAATGTTGCTGCATGGAATGCAAATTGCCCACGGTGGTGTTGTAGAAGACTGGCATGAAACTCACCAAAGCCAGGAGGTGATCCCACCTTAGCCACACTTTCTATAGCCAAGTCATAGATGTGGAGGAGCTCATTAGATTCAATGAGACTTTTAGATGAACCACTGGGTGTTTCAGTTAGACTCAGGACACAAAGGCGTTCCCTCACAGTTAGGAGAAGCATTTGGTAGATCCAGTCATTTGTATTGTGCAGATTGTGCTTCAAAATTTCAGCAAGAGTGTCATACCAAGCATAGTTGTTGAGGAAAGTGTTACCACTAAATTCCACACCGCAGCTGTGGTCATATGCTTCCTTCACTTGGTTTGAGTGCAAATAATGTTTGAGAAGGCGAGCGTGTAGCAGAGCATCCTTGGGTCTTACTGCTAATTCAGCTTTTAATAAATTTACTAATGCTTCGGGATCTGGGTTTGAAAGCGTTACCAGTCTTTCACGTAAACGAAAAGTTACCGGATGTCTTGGGAATATTGCCTCTGCTTTTTCGCACCAGTATTTGGCACGGCCAGGGTCAATAGCCACTTCATCGTCAGCAAGTAGTTCACAAACTGAAACAAATAAGTTCAAGTTCAACATTATGTTCAAGTATTAGTATAAAATGAGTAGAAATTTTTTTTGCTACTGATGCAGGCACTCCCGCGAGACCGTCTCGGCGAGAATTCTGGAACTTTCAAAGGAAAACTACGGTTCGGGAAGCCACGAGAACAATGAAGGGCATAAACACTCTCGTTGGCTCAAGGGCCAAGACCCTTCTCGTCCGTCTCGGCGAGAATGTAGTGTCTGCTTGACAATTTAACAGATTGGTTACGGATTTTATATTTAAAGAAATTATTAGTTATTATTCCAATTATTGTTATAGACGCATATTATATGTGTCTATTTAACAATGGAGAAGATAACAGGGTTACAATATTACACTTTTAAGTACGTAGAATAAAAGTCTAGACCGTACACATTATTCTAGTTTTTATTTCACATCGATCCGTGCAATATTACCGAAGTTATAAGCGTGGAAAGTTGACGTAGGTTTTTTAAATTTCGTCAGTGTTCGCGAGTAGCGCGTGACGTCATCTCTCCCATACGACACGGCGGGCGCCCGCCCGCCTCATATGTCCGTAGTACATTTCGCGGGCAAGTTGTTTGCTTTTGTTTCTTCTTGAAATTATAATGATCATTAACTTTGGAATTGTTCAATAAATCGTTAGTTTCAATGATTAGATACTGCGAGTCGAGTACCTACATACCCGCTAAAAAGCATATTTACTAGCAATAACCAAGTAGGTAAAAGTTTAGTATCCTGCGGCACGAATTTTGGGGAGGGGAGGGGGGCAGGTGCCCCCCCAGGAACCCCCCCCCCTTTTTTTTTAATAAATCAAATTTTGAGGTTATAATAATAACCCAAAATGAGTCATTTTGGCAGGTTTTAGGCGGTCTTCACCGGGGATCCCTGGGGAGGTTGACCCCCCTAGACCCCCTTCCCATGTTGGAATTATGTCCAGTCCCCCGCGTGGCTAGGTGATGCAACGCCCCCCCTCCTGGCGTGATCCCCCCGGGGGGGTCACATAGAACCCCTCCTGATGGCATTAAGTCTACACGACACCCACTGGGTGGTTATACCCACGTGGTCTGGGGGAAAATCTGATACTAACTGCTCTGAGTCGGACCGACTGCTAACCTAACCCAATGAAGTGAAGCGGCATGTGGGGACCCGTCCCCCCACCCCTCCCCCAAATTCGTGCCGCAGTATACTAAACCCAACCCCAACAATATGCTGTCGTTTTTGGTCCTAATGGATTTGCTCTTCTCATCACATTTGTGCATTTTTTTCAAAATTTCGGATCCTCATGGTACGTAAAAAAACAACTTCGGGTGTTTTTGTGGCCGTATTTTTACACTGAGGCACAATACAATATTTGATAGATGGACTCATGTTTTCAAAATAAAGTAGATCCGCGCGCGACAGGCACATTCGGGTAAATGCTTCGAATCCCCGAGTCGCTCGAGCGGAGAATGGATGACGTGACGTCATCAACGATATCGCGCTCGGTCCGCGGCTTAGACCGAAAATGTTAACTTTGCGCTTTTATATCTCGGTCAGTTTTAAAGATAGAAAAAAAAATAAAAATACAGTTATTTTCGTAATTTTTTGTAGAATTTTTTGGCATATAAAAAATGGTTATCTTCTCCATTGGATTTTCACGCATATACGTGCAGAGTTTGGTGGTATATTTTTACATAACACAATCTAACCACATTTATTTAGATCCATAGTACCATATTGTACGAAAAAAAAATTACAAATCTTAGTAAATAGAAAATGAGTATTCAGATAGACCTGTAACAGTAAAGTTCTTTTGTATAAATATAAATACATGGATATGTGGATGTTCTGAAGTTTCAGAATATCTCTGACTACCCCCTCGGGGAATATAGTCGTAAGCATATGCTATGCATCATCATCATCATCATCTCAGCCGATGGACGTCCACTGCTGGACATAGGCCTCCCCCAAGGATCGCCATAACGACCGGTCCTGTGCTGCCCTCATCCAACGTTTTCCCGCCGCCTTCAACAGGTTGTCGGTCCACCGTGTGAGGGGCCTACCCACGCTGCGCTTTCCGGTATGCGGTCGCCACTCGAGAACTTTTCGGCCCCACCGGCCATCGGTTCTACGGACAATGTGCCCCGCCCACTGCCACTTAAGTTTAGCAATTCTTTGGGCTATGTCAGTTAATCTGGTTCTCTTCATTTCTGATTCGATCTCGCAGGGAAACTCCGAGCATAGCCCTCTCCATTGCCCTTTGGGTGACTTTCAGCCTTTTTATGAGGCCTTAGGTGAACGACCACGTCTCTGTTCCATATGTCATCACTGGCAATACACACTGATCGAAGACTTTCATTTTAAGACACTGCGGTATTTGGGACGTAAAGATACTACGTAGCTTCCCTATGCTATGCATGCTACGCTATAAATACATAATTGAGCATTATGATCAGACCTAAAAGTTTTTCTGGTGCAATTAGGGCTACCATCCGTCCGGGTTTCCCCAGATTTGTCCAAGTTTGAAGGGCGTCCAGGGGCATCAGGACGGGCTAGTCGCAAAAGTGTCCGGAGAAAACCCGGACTTTTCCTGTGTCCGGGTAAACCCAATTGGCTACTTGACAACTAGTCAAATCAGCTACTCTTTATCGGACGTCAAAACATGCGCTTTGTATGAAGATTTGTACTAAATATTGAGTTGTGACGTCATCAACATTTTTATTACTTTTTATAGTTTATCTTGTTATTAAAAATAGTATTCAAGCTAAAAACTCAATGAAAATGGGAGTTTAGCGTTATTTTCTAACCCTTTTTTTATTGAGTAGATAAAAATAAAATATATTGAATGTAGTCAAATACCCAATTATTTAACATACATGATGGTCATCAACATCATCACTATCTCAGCATAAATTTGACAATCGAGTTATTATGTATTGCAAAATCTTGAGTTCGCTCCGCTCGCTCTATTTTTTCATGAAAAAATAAAACTTATAATTTTAACAAAGCTGTTTTTGTTGTCAAAATATAATTATTTTTCGTGGTTGTCCGGGGAAAATTTCCGATTTTACTAACATGTCCAGGGTTTTTGAAGTCTTAGTCCGGCGACGGCGATTTTGGTGATGGCAGCCCTAGATACAATCATAATTTTCGAAGATTACTCATATACTTTTTCGGTCAAACATACTGAAAATGTGAGTTTATCTTTATTTACAAATGCTTTTTATTGTGAGAAAATAAAAATAAAATATACATGTAATCCAATGTTTCTCTATCTATAATGGAGCCTCGGAGCCTATTGCCTCTTTCCCATTGGAGTAGGTGAGACCAGAGCGCGACATCTACTACGATCCTTACACACCTCTTTTGCTTCATACACATCCATATATCTCTTCACACATGCCCGTTGGTTTCAAATACTCCGCACCTCCCCTTTTAGTAGGACACAACCGATTTGATCAGAATACTATTCATCAGAATACAGCGATTAAACTTGGCCCTTGAATTTGTGTCCGACTGGGGTGACGCTAATCGGGTCAGTTTCAACGCAAACAAAACACAGGCGTGCCTTTTCTCCACAAAACGGAGTCCCTTCGCTTTGACTCCGACTTTCCGAAATGTGTCCATACCGATAGCTGATCGCCTGGAGCTCCTGGGCATTAACATATCGTCCGATTTGAATTTCGGGCGGTGTATTGAGTCCATGGCGAAAACCGCAGCGAAAAAACTGGGCGTCCTTTCGAAGGTCAGACGGTACTTCACTCCGGGACAGCTTCTACAACTTTATCAAGCACAAGTCCGATCGTGTATGGAGTACTGCTGCCATCTTTGGGACGGGTCTGCCCAATACCAGCTGGCCGCGTTGGACTCAATCGACAGGCGTGCCAGGAAGCTCATAGGTGATCCAACCTCTGTGGCGAAGCTACAAAGTCTTGAGCATCGTCGCAAGGTAGCCTGTCTATCTGTTTTTTATAGGATACATTTCGGAGAGTGTGCGACGGAATTACACGATTTAATACCTCCGTCTCCCTTTCATCTGCGGGGGACGAGACGCAGGCTGGGTTTCCACCCTTATGTCGTTGACCTACCAGCAATTCGCACGAAGAAGTTTGCTTCTTCTTTCATAGTGCGCACGGCTAAGGAGTGGAACGCACTGCCTGCGGACCTGTTCCCTGAGCAATACAACCTGGGCCTCTTCAAGGCAAGAGTGAATAGGCATCTTTCTAGGTAAGCATGCTACATCTTCGGCCTCATCATCACTCAACATCAGGTGAGATTGGGGTCAAATGTTTACCTATCGAACATTAAAAAAAAAAAAAAAAATACGTTCTATGAGGGCACCTTCTACCGACAAGTCCACTTACATTAGCACCATACATATATCTCTTTCGTACATCTTCTCTGCTGTCGCTCATCCTCTCCACACAACGAAACCAATGAAGCATACCTTTCTCTATTCTTGTCACAACATCTTTCAATTTACATCAATCTCTAATCACACAATTTCTCACTAGATCTCATAACATAACAACACACATACTTCGCAGGGAACACATTTCAGTAGCATTAATTTTACTTTCATGCGTCTTTTGTCATACCCAGCACTCACTGCCATACATAAGTGTAGGCACCAACTATCGCGCCTTTTTGGACACCAATTGGCTAGCCACAATAGTATACAGAGCAACATTTACTTTGTATCACATGGTCACTCGCCTAAGCACATCTCCCTCACATTTCCTGTCTCTAGTAAACATATATCCTATATAAAAAAACTCATTCGCTTGCATTTTTCACTCTCAATCATTATACATAAACATAAACATTTATTTCCAAAAACGCATGCATTTACAGAATGAGTAGATCAGCAGTCTGTACTGGAGTTTTCTGCCTCACAGACTGCTTTACAATTTTCTTAGATTATAGTACTAACAGTGGTACCTTAACTGTCATTTTGATTTGACTAAAAATAGGCATGTTGGTGTGCCGATGATGAACATTATATAATATTTAAAAAAAAAACAAGTACTTAGGTAAGTATAATTTTGTTTAATTTGTTGTTTTCGGTGTGCAAAGAAAGAAATAATATTTCTACCATGTCATATTGTACATATAAGTTACAAGTTATACTATTTGTTTATTCGTCTACAACAATCAGTTGAAAAGTTTTAAAATTTCATGTAGGCAAATTATATTGATAGTAAAAAAATGAGTGAGGAAACCTTGAGGCAACAGATAAAATGTACTGATTATAAAAATTTCAATGACAGTGTCACACAAAGAATTTGAAATATTGGTCTACTCCATAGAGAATTTACACGCGTCTACTCATTTTTTCTCAACAATTTTATCATCATAAAAAATAATAAAAATTCAAAATTACTTTAATTAAAGGCACCTAGTAAACCTTAAGGCAGGACACAAAGAAACAAAAATACCACACCACCCCAGAAAACAACATTATTAACTTAGAAAAAAAACTTTTTTTTGTCCGGGACCTTTAGCGCGAGACCGACTCACACTTGGCCGGTTCTTAGTATTTGTTTTTATTCTGTAGAGTTTGTTCTATAATCAGACCAAGTTTGACGCTTGTATGTATTACTGTTATTACGATAGAGCGTGAAGAAAAAATGTTGATAAAAACTAGTTTCTTGTTGAGAACCCTGCCTAATTTTGAACTTTTTGACATTCTAATTATTTGTTAACAAATCCGCTGTCATAATGCATAATCTGAGAAAATTTCAACTATCTAGCTATTACGGTTCAAAAGTTACAGCCCTAAATAGGTAGGACAGACAGACGGACGGACGGACAACGTAGGCTTAGTAATAGGGTCCCGTTTTCACCCTTTGGGTACGGAACCCTAAAAAGAAGTTGAGGTGTAAGTTTATTTTGTTAGGTTGTTTTTAATAGGTACCTGGTAAGATAATTTAATCAGGGACTGAAAATTTTTGGGTGCTGAGGTAACAAGAGGTTTTAATACCGGTAACCTAAATATGACCTTCAATAGAAAACGAATGAGCGGAAGGGCCAGCGCGGACACAGCAGTAATTAGCGCGCTGCTCTTTTACTTATATCGTAAGCTTTTTTCTAAATATCTTCAATGCAAACACATTTTTGTTAGTGTTTTTGTAATAAGGCATCAATATCGGTATTGGTAATACCGATTATTTATAACAATAATTGGTATCGGTATTGGCATTGTTATGTATTGTATGCTGATATTAAATTTTATAAGACTTTCATTTAAAGATCTTTATGTTTTATTATGAAAATGTTTCGTTTACGGCTCCTATTTTTGAAGTGAAAACATCTTTAGCGGCATTGTGCACTTTTTGGAATGGGTAAAAAATTTTAAAATCACGTCAGGACCGTGACGTCACCCTGATCCTGATCGAAAATTGGTCACACATATCCCCCTCTCTTTCTACCGCGCGACGAAAATGTATGCCTGTTCCTGCTGTTTCATTTAAGCGGCATAAATTTTATTGTCATGTTTGTGTACGATAGCACAATAAATGAATATTGTATTTTACCACATAAATGATGGTACTTTTATACTGATAATTAAAGCAATTTTATTCCCTAACCTTTCCAAAATATCAAAAATGCACAACATTATTGTTCAAGGTTTCACTTCTGCCGGCACTCCCGGAGTGCAACCCGTTGTTTTTTGCACTGATTGTAATCCTCACAACTAAGTGCGACGCCCCACAGGGTCGTGACCAAAAAAATATAATAAGTTACTCACTATCCAGGATGGTGCTTGTTTGTGTTGGGTCTATATCCAGCGACGTTTTATATTGCTCGAGAGCTTTTTCTTTCTGTACCAATCTCTGCAAAGCTTGACCGAGAAGTTTGTGTGCCGCGGCATTGTTGTCTTTCTGAGTGAGGTATTGCTCAACATATTTCTGGCAGTTGGCATAGTCCCCCACCTCGAAATATAGCCGCCCTATGGAATATGCTCGAGTTTTAAACTGAAAATTAGCAATATTCTCGTTAAATACGTCATAATCCTTGAGAAATACCATGCCCATGCGTTGACATTTTTACCGACACTTACCTCTTTCACTGATAATTTAGAAATCAAGCTTTCCACGTGTTTGTCGACGTCCTTTTTAGTTCTATACATTTTCACAACAATTCACGAATTAATTTATGTTTTAGACAACTATCACATACAAAAGAAAACTCGCGTGGGGCAAATGATCAGTAAAATTCGCCGTCGTCATATTTCTTCTGCGGCGCGCAATGTGTTGCCACTTTACTTTTTGAAAAGGGGCAAGCTAACCGAAAAGAGCTACAAAATGGGCTAAAAAACGTGTTATAGTCGCCATCAGATAAAGGCCGCGGTCCGAATTGCGCAAAAATTGATTTTAGCGCGCTCAAACGCGTCCCGATTTGTGCTACGGTTCAAAATGCGCAAATATGCGCTATCGGTAAAGATAGCATGCACACAATCGGCTCATAATGCGCGAATGTGCGGATACGTTTGCTGTCTGACGTCATCAGTGACGTCATTAACTTGCGCTTACGCCGCACACAAAAAATAGGTAGTGCAGCATATGCACGTCAAATTGACAGCTAGTTCAAATTGTACAAATTGTTTAGCAGTGTATTCGTACTTACTAATTTGGACCGACCGGTAAAGCGTGTGCATAGCGTTTGCACTATTGGCATAATTTGAACCGTAGCATGGACCGACCGGTAAAGCGTGTGCATAGCGTTTGCACTATTGGCATAATTCGAAGCGTAGCAATAGTGTAAGCGCGACCACGTTAGACGGCGTGACGTCATTGATGACGTCATTATTATTATTTTTTTTTATTTTTCATACAATACAACTGTCAGTGGTTTGAGACCGGTCCGATTGATTTCAACGCTAATAGCGCCGTAAGTTGTGAAATCACGCTTTTTGTTTCGGACCAGCGATTATGGACGTTAGCACTGTGAGCTATGAAATTGTAAATCGGACCGCGGCCAAAGTAGGTATACGTACAAAAATAAAATAAAGCACACACAAGTAGGTAAGGTACACAAGGTACACCTTGTATGTTAGGGTAAACAGTTGCATTACTTTACGTTAAGAGGTGATACCCATGATACTGAACAACTTTCCCTAAAAAACCTGAAGTGCGATTTTTGAACATCATACGACCGAATCGGCAGTAGAAAGATGCACAATCTCCATAGTAATTTTGAAATTTTCTACTGCCGAGTCACTCGTATGATGTTCAAAAATCGCACTGCTGTAAGAAATGCGCAAAAAAATTTTGGACTTTCCATACTAAATGCAATGCAATCTGCTGATCAAACGTTTGTATCAAAAGTAATTTTTTTTTTGGCAATTTTCTATTGGTTTCTTAAAGAAATTTGTTCAGTATCATGAGTAAAATCATCCCTTAAGGTAGTGCAACTTTTTACCTACCCTAATACCCTGTCTATGGTGTTCAAATATTTCTGAGCAGTGCTAATTAAACATGTATTTTGTAATAAATATCCCATCAAAAACATTTCATGTATAAAGTAGCCAAGACTCACAACCCTTTTCAGTAGCAGTTTACTCTTAAAAAGTTTTGGAAATCTCATTTTAAACCAAGTCTTTAGTAAGTGTTCACCTCGGTCTAATAAAGATAGGGCCGAAATCGTCATCGCGCGTAGAGTCAATCTAAATGACAAAATAAGGACCAAGATGAGCATCAAGATGGGATCGCAAATCTTTTTGTAGATTGCTCTTACTTTTGTCGACGATCTATGCAAAAGTATTTGCCTACTGCCCACAATCTAAATTCAAAGTCAGCATATTCTCAAGTATCACCAGTGGCGTAGCGTGTGTTTCTGCCGCCCGGGGCACATACTAATTTTGCCGCCCCCTTACACAAAAAATAAAAATAATTTAGCGAGCGAAGCGAGCTCGAAATTTTTTTGCACTGTGGCCAGACATCTTTTAGTTTATCTATGCATAAATAGAAACTTTAGAGCGAACGAAGCTACTTCGACTTTTTTCTCCTCAATACGAATCGGTTGGAGCCAGAGCTTTTTTACATACAAAACATGTGCAAAATAACCTAAGTAAAAGCAATGGATCCTGCGAAGCAAGCTTGACATTTATAGCACCACGTCTTAGCTTGGTCAGAAGTCAGAACTCTTAAGGATTATTGTGTAGGTACAATGATTAAAAAAGATACTTAGAGCGAGCGAAGCGAGCTCGACTTTTCTCTGCCCTATTGAATTTATTATAGACAGAGCTCAATCATGTATATTTTTCCCGAATTTGCCGCCCCTAGTATAGTGCCGCCCGGGGCATTTGCCCCCCCTGCTCCCCCCTCGCTACGCTACTGAGTATCATGGTTTAGATAGGTAGTACCCCTGCAACATCTATCAGGATTTAAGGATCGAAGGTTGAAATTGTCATTTTGTTTTTGTACCATAGGGACTGAATACGTACGTAGGTACCTCAAATAAAAAAAAGGGAAGGAATGTTTCATGAGAATTGGTGTGTTAAAATTAGTACTGTGGGTTACATAACCTTTTTTACCTATAATACATATTTGCATGGAGGGTAAATTAATTTTTTTTAAATTTTCTACTTCGTTTTACGCTAAACCCAATCTGTATGCCAAATTTCAGCTTTCTAGGACTTCGGGAAGTACCTGTTAGGTTTTGATGATTAACATTTAGTCAATGAGTGAGTGAGTGAGTGACGAAATCAACGAAGTTTGCTTATCAATAAAATCTAAAGTAGCAGGACTACAAATACATTTTATCAACGTGACAACCACAAGCTATCTTGAAAATTTTAGCTCAAAGATAGTATCCAGAACGAAGTTATGAGCTCTCAAAAATACGCCGAATCTCTTTGAGAAAAGGTACGCTAATGCGCCCCTTCTTTTTTGGCTCGTGCCCCCCGATGTTAATTAAAATATAAATATGTAACAACAATTAAGGTATTTTTTCTTAAAATGCTCAGATGTTTATGATCAGTCATCACCCTGACCCTAGAACATTTTTGATTGGTAATGTGTAAAGAAATTATTGAAAATTGCACTGCTTATAAATATTTGAATTTGACCACCTAATTTGCAAAGATATAGGTATCTGATGGCGACTGTACCTTATTTTTTATATTGATAATTTTTTTGCTGAAACTGGTGAATTCCCTAGTATAGGTACATACGTCGTAGCAAGGATCTTGAGCGCTGACATTTAATGAAAAATTTACCAGTTATCAAAAACGGCTAGATTTCCTTTTTCGATGCTTTAGCACTGAAAAGCGAGAGAAGCTAATAATATAAAAAAGGGCTAGATTTAGCCTCAAACGACATAGGGTGGTAGCACTGCTGCAGCAAGGCCGGGCGGCGCTACGGGGATGGAATTTAAACTTTTTTTTCGGGTGGCCAGCATAGACAGTTGGCACCCATTGGGTGCCATTAGACCATCATTAATTACCAAGATCCGGGTAATCGTGATCAGAAGTGCGATTTTTGAAAATCATACGAGCGACTTGGCAGTAGAAAATGTCAAAATTACTATGGAGATTATGCGTCTTTCTACTGCCAAGTCGCTCGTATGATTTTCAAAAATCGCACTTCAGTGATCTTGATCTAAATTGATAGTGAACGTTGATGATTGACGGATCGTGAGGTCTGAGGGCCTAGACAAAGTGCACACGCTTTCTATTCTACAAACGCTAACGCCGCAGCGTTATCGATAGTAGAAAAACGTCAGAATTACTCAGAATCATAGATATAGTAACTAGATGTAACCATAACGTGGCCACACATGAAACAGCAATAGCGTGACTTTTGCATACAAAAAGACAATTTGTTTGGCAAGATGTCATCAACATTCCATAGGTTTGACAGTGGTTTGACATATTGCCAAACAAAAAAACAAACCGACCGAATCATAAAATAATATTTCTGTCTTTTTTGTTTACATACGTTTTCATAACTGGCTATCTCGCTCTCTCATTTCTTGGCTACATCTTTCAGCGTAAGCGAAAAGTTTTTAATCTAAGCTCAGAATGCTAGACAATGGCCCCGATTCGGACTGTGCCACGACTCAACTTAACTAAATTTATTCCTGTCACTTTCTAAAATAAGTTTAAGAAAAGAGACAGAAAACCAACAGCTGACTTTAGTGCTGTCAAAGTGACGTTACACCGCCAAAATTATGGGTTAACGGAACGTAGAAAAAAAGTTAAATCTGTTGACGTCTGACAACATTACAAACGTCAAACATTCGAGTGGTAGAATTGGATACGAGTGGTTCGGAGCACTCGTTGCAAGTGATAGAAAGTTGAATTCAAAAATGGCAAATCATCGATTTTACGTCATTTTCTACTACTCGTTTTGAACGCCTGATTTTCAAAAATCGCACTCCTGAAGTGCGATTTTTGAAAATCATACGAGCGACTTGGCAGTAGAAAGATGCATAATCTCCATAGTAATTTTGACATTTTCGACTGCCAAGTCGCTCGTATGATTTTCAAAAATCGCACTTCAGGTCGATCAGCAGGAAGCGTTCAAATCGAAACGCTCACTGTCAAAAAGCTTATATTCTTCTTGCTCACTGTCGACAGCAACTGTCAAGAACTGCATGTTGTCTAGGCCTTTTCTATTCGTTTACGTTCTTTTCTATAGTCCCATACATTTTTTATCGTTTCTACTGTCGTTAACGTTAATCGAAAGACATTTTGTCTAGGCCCCCTGATCGCAAATATCCAGATATTTTGAAATCAATGATCGCGATCAGTGATCGCGATCCAGATTGATGCGTCTAACGTTACATCAATGTTCGTCAGTCAGCGTTGGCACCACGATAGAAGCGGACGACAACAGCGCATATAATAATATACAGGATGTCCCAAAACTCAACGTCAAGTCGCAAACAGGAGGTAGGTGAGTTTATAACAGTTCAGGGAAAAATACAAAAAAATCCAAGTTTGATAGTTTTCGAGATTTTGTAATTTTTTAAAACATTGGTAAAATCGCCACCCTGGCCCTGCCCTCTGCTTTGAGATGTAGCTACTACAAAGAGCTTCGAACATTTCAGTATGGAAGCTGGCATACCTACTTTCCGCCATTTTGAAAAAATCACGATTTTGCGGCCACTGATGAAACATATGCCAATCGACAGGGAAAATGATTACAAACAGAAAATATACTTTGGTAAAATGACCTAAGTGGTATACTTTCGGAGATATAGGTGTTTGAAAATTAAAAAAAATAAAAGCATTTTTTTCCACCCAAATTGACTTTTTTGATCAGGAATAGATCGGCAAAGCTCAGGATCGATCAGGACTTATTATAATTATATAATATTATTATTATAAATAAGTTTTATTCATTAATTTACTAAGATAAATAAAATACCTACCTACAAGCAAGACATCTACGAGCAAGACGGTTTTTGTAGCAGTGTTGCTAACCATTCCGAGAAAGATTTATTCGTATTTACCTATGTATTAAATACTTGGTCATCATCATCATCATCATCTCAGCCGATGGACGTCACACTGCTGGACATAGGCCTCCCCAAGAATCGTCACAACGATCGGTCCTGCGGTGTCCTTATCGAACGGGTTCCCGCCGCCTTCATCAGGTCGTCGGTCCACCTTTTGGGGCCCCACCTACCCACTGCTGTTACCCGGGGTGCGGGGTGCGGGAGCTACCCACGCTGCGCTTTCCGGTTTGAGATCGCCACTCAACGGCTCTTCGGCCCCATCGGCCATATCGGTTCTGCGAGAAATGTGCCCCGCCCATTGCCATTTTAGTTTAGCATTTTTTGGGCTATGTCTCAGCGGATCTCTTCATTTCCGATTCGATCTTGCCGGGAAACTCCGAACATAGCCCGCCATTGCCGTTTGGGTGACTTTCAACCTTTTTATGAAGCCTTGAGAGAGCGACTACGTCTCAGTTCCGTATTTCATCTTGAGACACTGCGGTATTTGGGACGTGAAGAGACTACGTAGCTTTCCAACGCTGCCTTGCCGAGTCGGATTCAACAGTCAACCGTTGAATCCGACTCGGCAAGGCAGCGTTGGAAAGCTACGTAGTCTCTTGACCTCTTTCTCGAAATTGTATCTATCTAATTGGATAGGTTTGTCCCAGGTAAACATCAAGCGCAGAGAGGGTGGGTACACCATTGACATTTTACATGATCGTCCATGTTCATTTTCATTTTGTCCGTAGGCTAAGAATAGCATCATCCCATTTCTTCCTCTGAGTGTCGTATATGGCGACTATGGGATCCACCAAGAGGTAGGCAGCAGCATCCTCTGAGTACACGCATTCAATCTAACTGCGATCGCCAAACCCGCCTACCAAGGGTGGCCAGGGCCAACACAACCAAAACCAGGTTCCCATTCCCTAGCGGCCCTGCTATTCCTGGCTACGATAGCGGCCAAGGTAACGGCGAGGCAAGGTGCGCGAAGAATCTCCGGCAGAGATCCGGCTACCACAAGACCACAACCGACAACAGCTGCACCTGGTAATTTGTAATACTCGTTCACAGCGGACTGACGAGTCGCGCGCTCGACTCGAGGAAAAGCTGAGCAGGATACGTTGGTTTATCTGAAGTCCGAAGAGAGGGAGGACTCGATAGTTTCAACGCAAACAAAACACAGGCGTGCCTTTTCTCCACAAAACGGAGTCCCTTCGCTTTGACTCCGACTTTCCGAAATGTGTCCATACCGATAGCTAATCGCCTGGAGCTCCTGGGCATTAACATATCGTCCGATTTGAATTTCGGGCGGTATATTGAGTCCATGGCGAAAACCGCAGCGAAAAAACTGGGCGTCCTTTCGAAGGTCAGACGGTACTTCACTCCGGGACAGCTTCTACAACTTTATCAAGCACAAGTCCGATCGTGTATGGAGTACTGCTGCCATCTTTGGGACGGGTCTGCCCAATACCAGCTGGCCGCGTTGGACTCAATCGACAGGCGTGCCAGGAAGCTCATAGGTGATCCAACCTCTGTGGCGAAGCTACAAAGTCTTGAGTATCGTCGCAAGGTAGCCTGTCTATCTGTTTTTTATAGGATACATTTCGGAGAGTGTGCGACGGAATTACACGATTTAATACCTCCGTCTCCCTTTCATCTGCGGGGGACGAGACGCAGGCTGGGTTTCCACCCTTATGTCGTTGACCTACCAGCAATTCGCACGAAGAAGTTTGCTTCTTCTTTTATAATGCGCACGGCTAAGGAGTGGAACGCACTGCCTGCGGACCTGTTCCCTGAGCAATACAACCTGGGCCTCTTCAAGGCAAGAGTGAATAGGCATCTTTCTAGGTAAGCATGCTACATCTTCGGCCTCATCATCACTCAACATCAGGTGAGATTGGGGTCAAATGTTTACCTATCGAACATAAAAAAAAAAAAACAAAAAAAAAAATCCTCAAATCCGGAAGCCTACTTTATTTCCGAGAGGGCGACCTAAAGTCCTGGGCCCCGTCATGGTGCCGGGCTTATGGTTTACAAATTACTCCATACATGATCAGACCTGAGGTTTATACAACATTAAGAGCTGTCCAGGAGTGAAATACCGCTTCACCTTGTCTGAGAGAGAGGAGATACAAGCGTGTTAGAACAGGAGACAACTCAAGCGTACAATATCTCAGCACTCTTGCAGGTATACCATCAGGACCACTGGCCTTATTCACATCCAGACTACGCAATGCTCTGCAGACCTCTTTTGTATGTATTGTGATCTCCGGCATCGAAGAATCACAACGAGAGATGGTTGGTGGCTGTTTGGCAGCAGCATCTAGATGTGAATTGCTCGCAAACTCACACCGCAAATGAGAAGCAAATAAATTAGCTTTCTCATTTGCGGTGTGAGCCAGCGACTCATCAGATTTCTGCATGGGAGGCAAAGTGGGACGGCAGAAATTGTATTCGACCGATTTTGAAAGGGACCAGAACTGTTTACTACCAGAAGGGTAGGATGCCAGTCTGGCTCCAATGCGGCTGACATGATCGAATTAAGCCTTCCGGAGCACCCGTTTGCAGACTTAGCGGCAGAATTAAAGGCCCTCTTCTTCGAACCTTACGAGCTCTAACTTTGCGGTCGCGAGCTTGCTTACCCATGCTTGGTAGGCGGATTCCTTAATAGCCTCAGCGCGAGTACAATCCGCATTGTATCAAGGTTGGGCTTTGTGACCGAGTGCGATGTTGGAAAATGGAATATAATATTCCATTCCCTGTCGTATCACGTCCTCAACCACATCAGCAGAACTGGCAGGGTCACTCGATGAAAACACACTTGCCGCCACGGGTAAGACGCAAAGAAGTGCCGCATCTCATCCCAATCTGCCGACCCGTATCGCCAAAATCGCTTCGTGCCCTTAGGGCTGTTATCGGGAGGAGAGCATATCGACACGGATTTCACCAGACAATGATCGGACGTTCCCAGTGGGGCAGAGACCGATACTGAGTGCCTGTCTGGATCTGATGTCAGTAGAAGGTCCAAGCAATTGGGCGTATGGCCATCAACATCCAGTACCCGCGTTGCTTGATTTACCAGCTGGGTGAGATCTAGCGATAATGCAAACTTGCGCGCCACTCTTCCAGCATGGTCAGTTTTCTGGAACGGGAACAGCTCGCTATGGTGGGCATTGAAGTCCCCCAGAAAAAAAAAAACCGCCGTTGGATAGCTTCGTTGGGCTGTCTCTGCCGTCTCAGTGAGCTACTCCATGAGCCTGGTTACCTTCTTGTCACAGTCGTGCGATCGATAAACACCGACGTAGAGAGATTTCTCCATTCCGGTGTCCACCAAAAGCCATAGTACGGAGAACCCGGAATCTTCAAAGCAACGGAGACGCCGACAGCAAATGTCATCGCGAACATACACACAGACCCCAGCTCGCCTCTTGAACTTATGTTCCAACGAGTATCCTGGGTAGTTGAGGTACGCCGTATCAGATGGGGTTGCTATCTGCGTCTCCGTTAAAAAGAATAGGTGTGGCCTCTCGGTCTCGAGGTGGTGATGGACCGGATCGAGATTTGAGTGCAGACCTCGTATGTTACTGAGGTGCACTTTAAGTGGGAGGAAGTGCAGCCGTTGTTTAATCTTTTTCTTTTTGGTAACTTTGTTTTTCATTATTTTTCGTAGAGTGGTGGAGACGTGGAAAAAAAGCCGAAACGCTACTCAGGTACCCTAGAAGACCTCTTGGGCTCGACTGACTGGAGAGAAACTCATTTGGAGACTGCGGGGACGCCCGAACCCCCCCGAAATGGCCACCGGGTCCTCCCTTCCGGCCGCCAACTGGCACGGTGGAGCATTGCGGGATTTTTCGCTAGTTGTGTGGGGCAGCCTTTCACACGTGGCTAGCGCACTACTTAGGTCCCGTACTAACCGCGGTCAGCCAACGACTATCACCATGCTTCGGATCCCGCTACCCTCCAAAATGAGTTGCCCGGTACAGTGTTGCTAAGGCCGGCCGGCCAAGACCGGTTCCGAGCAGCGCAACTGACTTTTTCCCACACCCCCATGGATATAAAATTAAATGGGACACTTACTGAAAGGGGTGCTTCAGACCATCAAACTGAACAACTTTTAGTATGGGACCAACACAGAAATCTCGAAAAAAATAAACTTTTTTTTTAAAGGATTTTCTTTTAAACTGCAAACATAACTCGATTGAAATGTATGGGACAGCAGATTTTGTTTTTGCTATTTCGATATTGGTCCCATAGAGAAAGTCATTCAGTTTGATGGTCTGAAGCACCCCTTTAAGTAAGCGTCCCATTTAATTTTACACCCTGTCTAAAAGATCGAAGAGTAAAATATATGTTTCTTTGCTTGGTGTCCTACTGCAGCGAAGTGTAAGGCAGAGAGACATTATATTATGTATGTCCTAAACTGTTCAGCTGCGCTGTGAAGATTTGTTCTGCCCTGGAAAGAGCTAGGCATCAACATATACGGCGAGTAGATCAGTCACATCTGGTTTGCCGATTGTAAATAAACCAAGCAACGAGGCAGATTATACTCTTTTCCATCTTCTGTATAACGCGCCGGAGCGTATGTTATGTATGTGGGCCAAGGTGCTGAATCCTTTTCGGAACCCGGCTTATTCGCGAGGCTGGAAGTAATTGAACTTGCGTGCGAGATGGTTGGTAATGAATCTCGGAACAGTTTATACTCGTAGACATGCAGGCTAAGAAGCGAAATGGTCTTCAGCAAGACATTGTCACTCTTTTTGAGGAAGGGCACCTCTAGACTTCTGTTCCATGCCTGCGGCGTAGTATGACGTACCTAAACGATATTTCCGAAGGATCGGTACCCGCCTTCCAGAGCTCGGCCGTAATCCCGTCATCACACAGCGCCTTATTTATTTATTTGTATTTATTTATTTAACAAATGTATTACAGCCTTGTTGTTCATTTGCTGTTTGGGAGCCATACTAATCTCGTACTGGCTGACGTCCGGGATATCTTTGGTATAGTGCCGGGTCAATCTAGATCTATGGTTGTTATCTAGATTTTTAGCGGGTCTCCGTGTTGACGTGTATATCTGTCCAAAGGATTTCTCAACCTCTCTCAGAAGCTTACGCTTGGACGATAATGATCCTGCCATCTTCGGTCTTTAATTTTGCTAGCTGGCTTTGGCCAATAGACAGATCCCTTGCGAAGATTTTGAAGCCTCTATTCCGCTCTATAGCCTCCCTAATGTAGGCTCGGTGATCATAAGTTACGGACTTCGAAATCTGCCTATCGTGCTGCCTAGCTTCCGGTTTTAAATGCGTTTAACACAGAAACATTATCGAATTTTTACCTCTTCGTCAACATGATGAAGTCTATCTCATTTCGTGTACCGTTTGTGCTCATCCAGGTTCATTTCCTGTGTTTACGCTTCATGAAGAAGGAGTTTTCATCACATAGAGTTCCTTCTCCATGAAGCCGTCCATTAGTTGGCCCCGTTAATTCCGTCGTCAAACATCAAAATAATTAACCCACTCGTAGATTTTCACCGTCATCTAACTACCAAGACTAAGATGGGCGTGTACCAGACATGCATCTTGAGTGTACTCTTGTACGGAGCTGAGACCTGGACGTCGTATGCAAAACAGGAGAGACGGCTGAACACCTTCCACATGCGCTGCCTTCGGAGTATCTTGGGCATACGTTGGCAGGATAAGGTGACAAACGAGAGGGTACTTCAGGTTGCACAGCTGCCTAGTATCACCGCTCTTCTCAAGGAGAGGCGGCTTAGGTGGTTGGGGCACGTACATCGTATGGATGACTCTCGTTTGCCAAGGCGCATCCTTCTTGGTGAGGTCGCAGATAAGAAGAGGCCAGTCGGAAGACCCATGCTGCGATTTAAGGACTGCGTCAAGAGAGACCTGACCGCTTTCGGAATCAGCCCCACAAATTGGGAAGAGCACGCGGAAAATAGAGGAGGCTGGAGAGGGAAAACAAGAGAGGGTCGGACTACTCATGACGAAGCCTGGTTCGCACACCTGGCAGAGAAACGTGACAAAAGGCATAATGCTGCCACAATCCCTTCGTCATCCACCTGCGTACAGTTCTATTGTAGAGGCTGTGGACGTGTATGCGGCTCTCGTATAGGACTGTACAGCCATGAGAAAAAGTGCTTCTCCAAAAACACTGATTAAATCATCTGCAACAGATGTAAAGGCCTATGATGATGATGATGCCCAGTTTTGCGTTGAAGTCTCACATGACAACGTGTGCTTTGGAACTATAAATGGCTCTAGAGACATCCTCCCCATACATAGACCCTACCTCGTCATCATGTTTCTGTTCTTATGTCGGGGCCCAGGTATACCTGTATAACCTTTAATTAATACTGTACGAGATTTGTGGAACATAAACCCGGCACCGTGCTGGGGCCCGAGACTTTAGGTCGCCATCTCGGAAATAAAGTAGGCTTCCGAATTTGAGGATTTTCGAGTCTCTCCCTCTTTTCGGACTTCAGATGCTCCAACGATATTCCAACGTATCCTGCTCAGCTTTTCCTCGATTTCAGCGCGCGACTCGACGGTCCGCTGTGACGAGTGTTATATATTACCAGGTGCAGCTTTTGTCGGTTGTGGTAGCCGGATCTCTGCCGGAGATTCTTCGCACACCCTGCCCCACCGTTACCTTGACCGCTACCATAGCCAGGAATAGCAGGGCCGCCAGGGAATGGGAACCTGGTTTTGGTTGCGTTGGCCCTGGCCACGCTTGGCAGACGGGTTGGCAATCGCAGTTGGATTGAATGTGTGTACTCAGAGGATGGTGCTGCCCATCTTTTGGTGGACATAATGAAAATGAACATGGACGATCATGTAAAATGTCTGTGGTGTACCCTCTCTGCGCTTGAAGCTGTTTACAATTATGTTTACCTGGAACGAAACTATCCAATTAGATGGGTGCAATTTTGAGAAAGAGGTCAACCTGTCGAATCTGACTCGACAAGGCAGCTACGTAGTCTTTTCACGTCCCAAATTCCGCAGTGTCTCAAGACGAAAGTCTTTGACCAGTGTGTATCGCCAGTGATAGAGAGACTACGTCTCGCTCACTCAAGACCTCATAAAAAGGATGAAAGTCACCACAAAACGCAATGGAGAGGGCTATGTTCGGAGTTTCCCTGCGAGATCGAATCAGAAATGAAGAGATCCGCAGAAGAACCAGAGCAGCCGACAAAAAGCTACGTAGTCTCTTCACGTCCCAAATACCGCAGTGTCTCAAGATGAAATACGGAACTGAGACGTCGTCGCGCTCTCAAGCCTTCATAAAAAGGTTGAAAGTCACCCAAACGGCAATGGCGGGCTATGTTTGGTGTTTCCCGGCAAGATTGAATCGGAAATGAAGAGATCCGCTGGGACATAGCCCGAAGAATTGCTAAACTAAAGTGGCAATGGGCGGGGCACATTTCTCGCAGAACCGATATGGCCGATGGGGCCGAAGAGTCGTTGAGTGGCGATTGCATACCGAAAAGCGCAGCGTGGGTAGCTCCCGCACCCCGGGTAACAACAGTGGGTAGGTGGGGCCCCAAAAGGTGGACCGACGACCTGATGAAGGCGGCGGGAACCCGTTCGATAAGGACACCGCAGGACCGATCGTTGAGACAATCCTTGGGGAGGCCTATGTCCAGCAGTGTGACGTCCATCGGCTGAGATGATGATGATGATCAAGTATTTAATATATAGGTAAATACGTATAAATCTCTCTCGGAATGGTTAGCAACACTGTTACAACAATCTTCTTGCTTGTAGCTGTCTTGCATGTAGGTAGGTATTTTATTTATCTTAGTAAATGAATAAAACTTATTTATAATAATAATATTATATAATTATATTAAGTCCTGATCGATCTTGAGCTTCGCCGATCTATTCCTGATTAAAAAAGTCAATTTGGGTGGAAAAAAATGTTTTAATTTTTTTTAATTTTCAAACCCCTATATCTCCGAAAGTATACCACTTAGGTCATTTTACCAAAGTATATTTTCTGTTTGTAATCATTTTCCCTGTCGATTGGCATATGTTTCATCAGTGGCCGCAAAATCGTGATTTTTTCAAAATGGCGGACAGTAGGTATGCCACTAAGGCAGGTTGCTCTTTATACATTTTTTTCATGTAAATTATTGTTTCAATCTAATTATTTTGTTATAAATCAGTTGGGGTGTATGAGGTTTTGCTCTAATTTATTAACACATTGTATAACGTGCATAATATAGTACAGAAACACTGATAATTTTAGAGGTTTCTAATGTGATGTCGTAAATAACACATTTTTTTGCGCTAACTTTGCAAACGCTGGCTGAACCTTACGAGATAGATCAAAATAATGTACTACCTACAGTATTGTACACCTTAAAAAGGTTTACAAAAAAGTCCGCGATGGTATATGTCTATCTCTTAGGGATAACCCACAATAACCATTTATTATCCTTTACTTTTTACGAGAAATAATGACTTATTTACGAAGCGATTTTAAGCAATACAGCATTAATCCTTATCTAATTAAGTACCTTAAACACATTTTGCATTTAATATAGATCAATATGGCACTTTTCAGCATGTAATTAATTATGTAATTTAAATGAATATTTTCGAAGATATTACAGATTTAAACTGCAGATGCATGCGCATCAAAGGCCGCGCTGCGCCCTACTTTATGATTAGCAGTTATTTTAGGAATTATCGCAACTGCCGGGGTCCTTGCGGGACTGTCTAAACTGGGTACCGGGGCCCTGGAACACAAAGGGCAATCGAAGATGGTTTTTAGTCAGTGCCTAAGTCTGCACTGGTAGCATGCACACCCGCGATAGCCGTAATACGGCTTTATCACGTCTTCTATCTCGTTCGTTCGCGCGCAAAGGAACGAGATAAAAGACGTGATAAAGCCGTATCACGGCTATCGCGGGTGTGCATGCTACCAGTGCAGATAGTCTTTTCCGCTCCACCCAGGACGGGAGGACTCATTTGATGATTTTACAGTTGCAAAATAATGTTACAGTAAGTGCACTTCTTTTTTTGTTCTAAATTGGTCCCGAGCGAAGCCGGGGCGGATCGCTAGTAACTTATAATCAATAATAGGATTTTTTTTCTATGTATATTTTTTAGTTCTTTAATACCTATTAGTTTTTTAGCGTTAGGGGTTTCTCAAAATGCATTTTTCTGTGTATTACGTTTTACGTGTTCATCTCACGGGGTGGCGAACAGTGAAGTAGTGAACTAGTGAACTGCGGCCGTAGCCGTAGTATGCCAGTGTGATATAGCGCAATCGCACCTTCTTTTTCTATTTGCGCGTGAATGAGCGAGATAGAATGAGCCGTATCACGCGTATCATGCTACGGTTTCTGATTGTGATCATGTTTGACCGTCTAATGTTAATATTTTTTCCGTCAATCAACGTAGATCTAGCGCGATCACCGGATCAAAATCATGATGTATCGTGCCAATTTATGCCATATTTCATTATTATTTTAGGTGGTTTGTGATTTCATTCATTCCATGGATTCATTCTCAATTCTCATTCATTCATTCCAAGGAAAGGAACATATGTACTCATTCATTCATTCATTCTTGAACATTTCGTCGTGAAAGTTATGATTGTGATTTTCTCATCGTTTTTATTTTATTTATTTATGTAAACAAATAGTAAATGTGGTATAATGTTTCAGGATAACTAATTTTGTATTTAAATATTTGAACTTTAAAGGTGTTTATAAGAAATAAAACACAAAATGGGTGATTCAGAGTTCGCTTACGGATCTTCTCTATCAGTAGATTCAATGAAGGTAATAGCGGAGAGCCTGGGTATCGCGGCGCTCGGAGACGACGCTGCCAAGGAGTTAGCTGATGATGTCAGCTTCCGGCTTAAAGTCATAGTGCAGGACGCCATGAAGTTCATGCACCACGCCAAGAGACAGAAACTTTCAACCACTGATATAGACCACACGCTGAAGATCAAGAACATTGAGGTATGTCGTTTCACGATCGGAGTGTAGTAAGTAGAATGCAGGACTTAGAAAAAATTCACTACACGCACCCCCCTACAACAGTACTACCCGTTCACGACCAGTTGGCCGTCGATGACCGTTACAAAATTTCCTCACAGGCACATTAATTGGTCCCGTCGACAAAAAATAATATAAAAGGCAAATAAACATTTAAAATGAAAAGCGATATTAGTGACCGGGACGGATATGCCGTACATGGTTGCGTTGCTAAAGGTTATAAAATTGCGTTTATTAGGGTCTCTAAGGGGTGCGGTGCGGGGAAGCGGGAAGGGAGGTAGCGGCCAACTCGAAGTGAATGACTAGTATAAGAAAGAGTATCTAGTACTACTTACAGTTCGGACACTCCCTGCCCCCTACCAATTAAACTAACATTTACAGTTACAATGGATGTATAGAAGAGCTAACGAAATCTTCAAGTCATAAATCAACACAAATGCTCCGTCTATACACACCTTGTCTGTGCAGTTAAAACTGCACGGTTTTACTTGAACGCAAGACAGAACACGGAGCACACACCTCCGTCCACACAGTACAAGTAAGAATACTGAGGTTTGCGTGGACTTGCGCAAGCCTCAGTATTCTTGGCCACCATGTAAAGTCTTTCTAGCATCGCAGCTGATGGAATATTTTTTTGGTTCAAAAATAATCATATTGCTTGCCAATTAGAAAAAAAAGACATTCAAGAGATGCCGTAAACATTTAATTACTTTATTTTCAAAAAACAGTACATTCATTATAAAATATCATGCCAAACCATTGAACAGTTTTATGAAACAGATTTTCGGCTTAAAATAGAAATATCATCCATTAACATTGTTCTGTTAAAAAAACTTGGAATGAGGCGCGGCCTGATTGCCCGTCCATACACACAATTTAAACCATGCAAACTGAAAACTGCACAGTCCAATCTTCAGCATGTCAACAATTCTTAAACTATGAGTAATAACGGGGGTATACAGGTTCTTAACATCAGAAATTTTAGACATCATGACTCAATGTATTGGTATGTTTGATGTGGTTTGTGTCAAGTCTCCACAACACAACATTTATGAAGCCATGTTGAGATTAACACAATAGTCAACTCGGAGTAAATACAATCAGACAATCCTGCTTATAAGTACTTATTAGTTTGATGTTCCTACTTCCGTACCATACCCAAAGGGTGCCATCGGGACTCTATAACTAAGGTTCTGTCTGTCCTAACCCTAAAGAGCTGTATCTTTTTAACTGTAATAGATGGCGTGTGATATTTTATAGTTTTCACAAAATATGTGTTATTTGGTAACAAAACAAATAATAAAAGAAAGAAAAAAATATAGTTTTTTTTATTCCAGCCACAATATGGTTTCATACAACCAGACTCACTGCCGTTCAGATTTGCATCAGGTGGAGGCAGAGAGCTTCATTTCATAGAAGAAAAAGAGATAGATTTATCAGAAATATTGTCCGCTCCACCACCAAAAGTTCCTCTTGACGTATCAGTGAGAGCGCATTGGCTGAGCGTCGACGGAGTTCAGCCGACCGTTCCAGAGAATCCTCCGCCACTGTCAAAGGAGGCACAGAAACTTGAATCTGTTGATCCTATTAGCAAACTTAGTAAACCTACTAACAAAGACGCTGCAGGTATGGCTAAATTGTTATAGTACATTACTGCAGCGGCCAGCAACAGAGGCATTGATGGACGAACGCGTAAATGTGGGCCGAGGCGAAGCCGAGGCACACATACGTAAGTCCATCAATGCCTAGTTGTGGCCAAGGCTTGTACAGTACTTTTCTCAAATAATGCGCGGAAATTAAATCAGTAAATTTTCTCAAATAATTCGCAGAAATTAAAACTCTTTTCAAAATCAATGACGAACAACGAACAACAATTTGTTTTTTTTATTCAATAAACAGCTTTCTATTTGCAAGCCAGTTCGAAATTTAAATAGAACCTTTGATGAGTTACCTCCTTGGTCGCCATGTTTCGGAGAAAAAGATCGTTCACTTTTTAAATTACACGACAGATATGAGTTTACTATGTAATTTATTTGGCCGCTAAACACGACAGATATGGATTTTCATACAAACATTGCCGGCCGCTGCGCGCATGTATTTGGCCAGTACAGCAATTTCGATTTATCTCGAAGAAGGTTGTCAAAATAATGCTCACATTTCCAAGCATGTTTGAGAAAAAAATTTTTCCTGTCTTAGTCTAGGGTGTTTTGTTTCTTTTATATTATCTGATGTGAATAAGTAAATATGAGGAACCCCTCTCCAAAGATATAATATGGTTCATGAAATTCGTGGGCCTCGGAAAATATATAAGAAAATATACTTAGAGCCTTGAACATGAATCTGACTACATACATCACCCACCAAATAGCCACTTTACTAAGTCTAAAAGTACAAAAAATATCCTTTCTTACCTAAGACAATTTTATAGTAATGAACCTACAGAATGAAAACAATATTTTGTAGGTAAACCAATGTGTGGTAAGGCGGCGCGACTGAAGGCCTCTGAGTCGGTGCACGTGAAACAACTGGCGACCCACGAGCTGAGTGTGGAGCAGCAGTTGTATTACAAGGAGATCACTGAAGCCTGCGTCGGGAGCGACGAGGGCAGACGTGCCGTAATTATTATTTTAACAATTTTGTTTGAACACTTGATTGAGTATTTGAGTCATTCTGTAATAAACAGGTTACAAGGAATTTTAGGACTTAGATTAAGTTTCATGCAAATCACACAATCGGGATCCGGGGGATGTGGGAGTAATTACTAATTAGAAATCATCAAAAGGTCACTGAGAGTGTCCTCTCGCCTGAACCTGAACTCTCTCTTTTGGCTTGCGTTTTTGGAATACACTGTATTATAGTTACTGATGAAACTATGTGCATGTGGGGTGCTATTGGGTCAGTTCTGGGATAATATCTTCATGCAGCAGCAAAAATAAAAAATAAACCATGCACATCTGCATGGATTCTAGGGGCTGTAAATCTATTATGGCAAGATTTAGTCTAATGAAACAGTTACATTATTCAAATACCAAAGTTATATGGGTCATACAGTAAGCGCTCTCACAGACGAGCGACACTTTGCGGTTGCCGGGTGTCGCGGAGGGTCGCGCGACCGTAAAATGTATGAGCCCGACGCTCTGCGACCCACCGCGACAGCAAAGCGTCGCTCGACTTTACGAGCCCTAAGACCTAATGAACTGATGATGATTATAAAGACTTAATAAATTGAAAATGTCTATCAGATAAAGATCATTGGCATCACAACTATCTAGTATCTAATATTATTTTGGAACTATTCAGGAAGCGCTGCAGTCGCTAGCATGTGACCCGGGCCTCCACGAGATGCTGCCAAGAATGTGCACCTTTATATCAGAGGGTGTCAAAGTGAATGTGGTTCAGAACAACCTCGCCTTACTTATCTATCTGATGCGCATGGTGAAGGCCTTGTTGGACAACCAGTCACTTTACTTGGAAAAATATGTAAGTATGTGCTATTACACCTTTGAGTACTAGAGTAGCAGAGCTAAAAGGGACCTTACTAAGCAACGATACAGAAACATTGATCAAGTCAATGTAAACAACAGCTTTAGGTCAGCGCATGCGACCTAGCCTTAGACTAATTATATCGGGACGCGTAACCACGTGTCATTCTACTAACAAACTTTCTGCCACTTTTTGCGGGGGGCGAGGTAACATGTTATCCGCAACTTTGGATTTTATTCCCTATGACTTTAGATTCTAATTTTGAATGTTCAAAATCATGAAAAGTAGTCTCGTGTAAACCCCAAACGTTCTAAGTTCGAAATTATTGTTTCGCAATTAATAGGCTGTCTAGTTTAGTGATAAGTTATAAAATTGAATGTAAATGCGCAAGATTAATTGATCTAATACCGTGGCAGAGGGGAAATGCTACCTTAAGGCCGGTCCGGATATAATCAGTCTAAGGACCTAGCACGTCCCACATGTGACAGCCAGCATTCAGTATTTTATTGCAGTATCACAAATATCACCCAATATTAATATATTAACTTAAGTGGCAGTGGGCGGGGCACATTGCTCGCAGAACCGATGGCCGGTGGGGCCGAAAAGTTCTCGAGTGGCGACCGCGTACCGGAAAGCGCAGCGTGGGTAGGCCCCTCACACGGTGGACCGACGACCTGGTGAAGGCGGCGGGAAAACGTTGGATGAGGGCAGCGCAGGACCGGTTGTTATGGTGATCCTTGGGGGAGGCCTATGTCCAGCAGTGGACGTCTAAACTAAACTATTATTAAAATTTCCAGAAAAGTTTTCTAAAGTGTGTAAAGTCCAAAATATAATCTACCACAATAAAGATGATACTTATCCGCACAAATAGGTTCGCATCCTCTTTTATAATGAGAACCGGTAAGGTTTGGAACTCTCTCCCTGCGTCTGTTTTCCCAAGCAAATACAATCAGGATATTTTTAAAAGAAGAGTAAATAGGATTTTTCTGGGCGAGCGCGCTACATCCTCGGCTTCATCTACACTTTCCATCAGGTGAGCTGAAGCCAAGCGCAAACCCATTATGAACAATAAAAAAAACATTTTTTTTTAAATCTCTGAACAATTATCTATTTTACAGATATTCTAGAAAAAACAATTTTAGACATAACCCTGTTTAGGTCATGGACAAAATAAAATAAAAAGTTTTTGAGATTGTTGATTGTATCATATTTGTCTAGTTGCACGAGTTGATCCCCTCCGTGTCGACGTGCATCGTGTCGCGCCAGCTGTGCCTCCGCCCAGAGATGGACAACCACTGGGCTCTGCGGGACTTCGCCGCGCGCCTCATGGCTCAGATCTGCAAGACTTTCAACACCTCCACTAATAACCTGCAGACTAGAGTCACGAGGTACCTTCTATTAGTAGTCTGCTGTCACTTATTGTCTTATCAGAACGGCTAGCATGCCACCCACGACAAAGCGTTTAAACGAGAAAAACGTCATGCGCACTCTTTCTAGCATACGTAAAATAAAAAGGATGGAGGCACATCTCGATTTTTGTCGTTTTCTCGGGGATGGCATGCGAGGCCTACAGGCCTAATCTCGGTCTTTCGACTTTCGATATACCGTGATAGTTTTTGTCGGAATTTCTTTTGAATCTAGTTGACATTTGAACGAAAACGCTTACGACAAATCGAAAATCAATAATTCGAGTAGACAACGTACTCTAAGGGTGCATGTTCCACCAGAGCTGTGCGAGTAAGCTTCGCTGTGAGCAAGGAAAAAATACACCTAGCATTGCATCACTTTTTAGCCTCGCAACGCGCATGATTTGCAAGTCTAGCATGATTTCTCTACTTGCGCGCGACTCGGCTTTTTCCCATACTACATGCCGCGGCAAGCGCAGTTTCCGCTGGTAGCGCGGGAACAAGTTATTTTCTACGCAGCGAAGGCGCGTCGCGCGCGTGTAGAGAAATCATGCTAGACGTGCAGGAAAAGGGCGTAGCAGCGCGAGGTATTTTTACATACAATGCAAGCTAAAGATGTGTGTTCGGGATGCGTGCAAGGTATAGGATACATGTGTCGGCGGTGTATAAAAGTCAAAATAAGTTATTCAATATAGGAACTTGAAACAAATTTATTAAATGTCAAATCTTTTGAAGCTACCATGTACCCGCATCCTCGCACAGCTTAGCTTCCTTATATCCTTATTAAAGGCATAATAATTTTGTTACAGATTGTTTGCGAAAGCCCTTCAGTGTCCATCACAGACTAACAACGAGACGGGTGTGGGACCCTCCATGGCCAGTATGAAGGAGTCTGAGAAGACTCCCCTTGCGTCGCTGTATGGCGCTGTTCAAGGATTAGCTGAACTCGGACCAGAGGTCGTCAAAGTGAGTCCGATCTTTTGACAATTAACCATAAAGAATTCACAATTAGTCAGTAACTTGGACTAAGTCAGTAAATAGCAGGGACACTGGTGTAAAAAATTCAAGGTTCTAAGTCAACGCAATCAAAAGATACGTCCATTTATGTCACATATTTTATTACTCGCAAACTCACTCATCAAAACCTATAGGGTACGTAAGTACCCCGGGAAGTAATTCCCGTTGACCTCGAATCATGAAATTTGATTAGTAGTGCACACAAAAAATAATGTTTTGTGATTAAAAACTTACATTTATTTTTGCAGTTCTTATCTGCATATAAAATAAAGTTTGTACGGAACTCATAAGGCGGGAAGTCCTATTCGCACTTGTCCTATTTTTTAGCAAAATTAGTTATATAAATAACGCTCACAGGCACAAACACTGTAATGATCCCAAACATAAGCTACTAGCTGTAATGTAAAACGAATAAGCACACTTTTGCGGTCCCGTTAACAGCACGCTGATGCGAAGTCCTTGTGTATATGTAATTGAGGTAGTTTTATCATCATCTTCATCATCGGCCTATCATCGTCCACTGCTGAACATAGGCCTCTCCCAAGGCGCGCCACAAAACTCTGTCCTCGGCCTTCCTCATCCTGTCGCTCGCCGCTACCTTTTTTAGGTCGTTTCTCCAGCGGGCAGCAGGGCGTCCCACACTACGCCTACCAGTTCGCGGTCTCCACTCTAGAACTCTGACACCCCACCGGTTGTCAGTTCTTCGGCAGATATGACCAGCCCATTGCCACTTCAGCTTGCTAATTTTCTGAGCTATGTCAACCACTTTGGTTCTCCCTCGTCAGGTGTTCATTCTGCCGCGGGTGCGGTGGCTCGGGGAGCGGCTGGAGGGCGCGCTGAGCGGCATCGGGGGCGCGGACCGGCTCGCGGCCGGCAACCTCAAGCACCAGCTGCTCAAGGTGCTGGCGCCGGTCGTGCGCCAGCTGCGCGCGCCGCCCGACGCGCCCGACGAGTACAAGTATGCGGTTTAATGTACTATTGGCTGCTATGTGCGAAGTGGGCGTTGGGAACTGTCAAGTCGATCGCAGCGCCCGGGGTGGCAGAAATTTGTACTTTTGCCGGACAAGCTGTGAAAATATGCTTGAATCTATGCAAATCCGTACACTAACTTAACACGAATTCTCCAAAACTGTCAAAACTACAAACTTAAAATTTGGCATGGAAGTTTCTATTGGCATCTAGATGCTCACTTAAAAAGGCTTGTCGCATTTTAACCCCCCAAAGGTGTTAAAACTGAGGTAAACGTTTGTATGGGAATTTCGAAACAAATTAGATTTTGTCCGTGGCTTCGTCCGCATCCGCTCCCGTCATCATACCGGAATAAAATATAAGCTAGCTTTTAAGATTAATAATAAGCTTTTAAATATAAAAAGTTTTATCAAAATCGGTCCAGTAGTTTTGGCAGAATCCTCGAACAAACACAGGCTTTTACAGTACTATAATAGTGTAAATAATTTCACGGCTGTCCGAAAAAGTTCTGTCAGTCCGCCGCGCTAGTGTGGCGCTAGTGTCGTGCACATAGCCAATAAATATACCTGCTGGTGCTGGCGGGCATCGTGGAGGAGCTGGCATGGCACGAGTAACGTCATTCTCATGACGCTAATAGACGCCCGTGAAACAGTATAAGACAGTAATCCATCTTCATACAGTGGTACCAAACGCGGCTTGTATATGTGCTCGCCAGTACTTACGCCTCGTAGCAAGCACAGACGCGGAGATATTGTCAGTGTGTGCGTGCTACGAGGCGTACGCCGCGTTTGGTACCTTTTTATGAAGATGGATTACTGTCTTATACTGTGCCCGAGATGTCCAGTTGCGGAAAATTTGCCTTCTCAACCAATACCAACTTACAAGTACAGGGTGCCACAAAACACCCTAGTAATACCATAGTGTACTTAAACTAGTGAGCGCGCTCGGCAGTCGCGACAGGCCAACCGTGCGCGGTGGGCGGGGGCCGGGGGGAGCGTGTCCCAGTACCAATTTACCTGCGCGCGGTACCAATAATGCCGGTGCCTCGCCCGTCGCGCACCGCGCGAGCCATAAACCCGCCGCGATCGCTGAGCGTACCCACTATACAGGCACAGGTCCGGCACTTCAAACAACGTTTTAGATTTGACATGATGACATTCGCACATGCGCACTTTGCGAAAATTGTGCATGACATATGTGTAGGGTTGACTTAACACGCATCGTATGAACTACATTATACATTTTGTTACTTTTTATAGTTCATTCTGTTATTAAAAATAGTTTTTAAGCTAAAGTATCATAGAAAATGTGAATTTAGCGTTATTTTCCAGCGTTTATTTTTACTGTGAGGAGAAAAATAAAATATATTTTATGTAGTCAAATCCAACGGGTGCGCGCGACTGACTGCATTCCCTTGCTCGGCTTCCCTCAAGTTACCACAGACAGTGTGAGGGGGGGTGAGGTATCTGAAGTCAGAGGGGGGCGGGGAGTGGCCGTTCTGTATGTAGAACTATATACTATTACCTATTCTGTGATACAGGGTCCTTCTTTATATACTGACTTTTTTAAGCGGATGATCAGACCATCAAACTGAACAATTTTTTCTATGGGACCGACATTGAAATCGCAAAAAAAAACAGCTATCTCATACATTTGGCTCAAGTAGGTATGCAGTTTTGTATGGAAGAGCTGATTTTTTTTTTCGCGATTTCGTTGTTGGTGCCATAGAGAAAGTTCTTCGAAATTGTTCAGTTTGAAGGTCTGATCATCCCCTTTAAAAAGTATCAGCATATTAAGAAGGACCCTATATTATAATTACGCTATGGTAATACTTTAGGAGGTGCTTCAGACCATCAAACTGCACAACTTTCATCATGGAGCCAACACCGAGAAAGAATAAAAAAAATTGCTGTCCCATACTGTCCTGGCTCAACTCAAAAAAAAAACAGCAGATTATTTATTTTTGTCAGTGTTGGCTCCATAGTGAAAGTTGTTCAGTTTGGTGGTCTGAATCACCCCTTTAAGTATTACTAGGGTGTTTTGTTACACCCTGTATAGTGTATATAGGGTACTTAATATGCTGACAGTTTTTTAAGGAGATGATCAAACCATCAAACTAAATAATTTATACAATATAGGAGCTTGAAGCACATTAAACATCAAATCTTTTTTTGAAGCTACCATCGCATCGGAACGTGTTGTCGCTGTAAGGAAGCAAGTACATTTACTCCTAAATCAGCGTAGAAGAAATCTTAAGAGTCACAGTCCAGTCACTCTTAAGATTACAGTCCAGTGGCGCCCTCATCACATTAAAAAAGATTTCTCAATAAAGAAAGCCTAAATTAAAAAAGTGCTCAACATCAAAACTACAAAAGCCTTCAAGCTATTTCAAGGTCTAAACATACAAATTTTGAAAAAAGAAAAAAAACGGCCGCTTTTGTTTTTTTATTCGAAATTGTGTAAAAGTGGAATGTTTAGAACCAGTTTAGAACCTATAAAAGTATTGTATAACAATGGCTTGAAGGCTTTTGTAGTTTTGATGTTGAGCACTTTTTTAATTTAGGCTTTCTTTATTGAGAAATCTTTTTTAATGTGATGAGGGCGCTACTGGACTATGATAGCCCTCTTAATAACTAATCATTTGTTCTAACATTCATTATGGTATATAGTTCGTCATGCGATCGATCAGCATCTAGTTGCATCGCGTGATATGTCATGAACTTTGATCTAACAACCTATTATACTGCGATCAATATCCTTGCTTGTTAAAGGTTTTACGAAAGTGCCGTAACCTTAAATAATGGTATCTTTAAAAAATCTAATAGGAACGGACTGCATAAAATGTATTTTAGTTTTATCTTCTTAGTAAATAAAAAACATTTGAAAATAACGCTATACTCACATTTTACTTTTTTTTAGCTAGAATACTATTTAATAACATGATGAACTATAAAAAGTAATGAAATGTCGATGACGTCACTTGTGGGCTTTTAGTAAAATTTTTCATGCATCGCGCGTGTTTTGTCGTTCGATTAAAAGTGGCTAATTTGACTAATTGTCTGATCCCCTATTGATTTAAATTGATTATTATTTCGAATAGGACAAAACTTCGTTTGTGCATACATTTGTTTGGGGGTAATCTGTGGCTATTAGCCACAGATTACCCCCAATAGATACCGCATGATGAAAATTTTGTACAGGCCCGAAGTCACAACTTTTGGCGGTAGGTGCGGGTAGCGGGGCACGAAACGATGCAACGTGATTGGCCATTTCAAGGTCGCACTACTTCGAGCTCGATGACTCGCATTGCTTATATCAGTGCAAAATCATAGATGTGTGGCGCGCGTCGGCTGCCTTGTATGCGGTATCTATTGGGGGCAATCTGTGTATGCAGCGCATTCTTAACGTGTGGTATCGTGTAAAACAGACGTGACTACGGGTACCTGGGGCCGAGCCTGCAGCAGATGGTGAGCAAGCTGCGCAGCTCGCCGGCGGGCGGGGGCGGCGGCAGCGCGGTCGCGGTGGTCACCTGCACGCCGCCGCTCGTGCCCACCGCGCCCTCGCCCTCGCTCTCCTCCTCCTCGCAGTCGCATCTCACACACTCCGCCAAGACAGTCGGTGAGTCAACACTGCCTCATTGTACACATGTATAGGCCTCGCATGCCACCCCCGAGAAAACGATAAAAATCGAGATGTGCCTCCGTCCTTATTATTGTATGTGGGACCAGTGAACGCAAATACAGTGGGACGCCCTGCTGCCTGCTGGACAGACGACCTAAACAAAGTAGCGGGGAGCGACTGGATGAGGAAGGCCGAGGACAGAGTTTTGTGGCGCGCCTTGGGAGAGGCCTATTTTCAGCAGTGGATGATCATAGGCTGATAATGATGCTAGAAAGAGCGCGCATGACGTTTTTCTCGTTTAAATGCTTTGTCGTGGGTGGCATGCTAGCCATGCAGGTTTCAGCATATGATTAAATATCCCTACAGATTAGAAGCTTCATACAAGTGGCCGCTGTTGTACTCACACATAGGGCGGGCGTTGCGATACTTACGAACGGTAGGTAGGGAGCACACATACCCCGGCTAAGTGTGTGCACCTGTTCGTACGTACCGCAACTCGCGTTGTGTGAGTGCAGTGACAGCGGCCACTTGTTTGAAGTTTCCGATCTGTAGGGGTACCATAATCCGGTTCCCTTCAAAGACAACGGAACAAAGGCGATTTTGTTAATAAAATTGGTAAATTCCAAAATAAAACTTATTGGTAGCTACTACCGAATGAAATCAGTCTTAGAAAAACGTAGGAATTAAATTAAAGTAAAATACTATACTTCTTTGCAAATTACGATAACTCCGTTGTTTTTTAAGCAACTCAATATAGTTTTGAGGGACGGTAACGCAGTGCTTATTATGTTGAATAAACATAAATAAAAGAAGTAAAAAGAAAACCTCGCTGCAAATGTCTGTAATGATTAGTGTAAACAAAAAACCGGCATAAAAAGGTAAAAAATATTATCGAATTTATACAATAAAAGAAAATAAAATGTTATCCACAAACACAATGGTTGGATAATGACATCGGATATAGCGGATGTTTCATCTTAACGTCTAAATAATATTATTATGTGAAAAACTGAATTTTTAGCCCGAAAACGAAATGATTTCTTCCGGTAGACGCTTGCAAATCTTTTCTAAAATATATTGGAATAAAATGTATTTATATTAAACAATTTTATTTCTCACCCCCCTCTGTAGTAAACAGAAGTGTTGAATTATGTTGGTACAGAAACAGTGGCAAGTCGCAATGTAGTGATAAGCTCGTCGCCCGCGCCGCCCTCCCCCGCGCCCCTCACTCCGCCGCCCCAGAAGTTCGTTATCGTGTCACAACAGAAACCTCCACAGGTAATGTTTACATACGATTATACTAAGTTGTTTATCATAATCAGCTTATGTACGTCCCACTGCACGTACTGATACGAGAAAATAATGTTTTCTTAAATAGAGTAGTGAATAGTGTGCATGAGATTTTTTTCTAGTGGACTGTGCGTGCGCACGCCATTTACAACTCTAATTTAATTGCGATAAAGATAAAATTTAATTATCAAAGAGAAAATGCACATGAGCCTCGCATGCCACCCCTGAGAAAATGATAAAAATCGAGATGTGCCTCCATCTTTATTATTTTACATATGCCAGAAAGAGCGCGCATGACGTTTTTCTCGTTTAAACCCTTTGTCGGGGGTGGCATGCTAGCCGTGCTGATAAGTTTTCCGCCTGGAGTGCGATTTTTGAATCTCATTCGCTGAGTTCAGCAGTTGGAAATGTCAAAATTACTGTGGAGATATGCATCTTTCTACTGCTGATTTGACTTTCAAAAATCATACTTCAGGAGTGCTATTTTTGAAAGTCAAATCAGCCGTGGAAAGATGCGTATCTCCATAGTAATTTTGACATTTTCAACTGCTGAACTCACCGAATGAGATTCAAAAATCGCACTCCTGATCAGTATTGTGTAAGTTTCCGATTATATCAATACAAAATCAGTAACTATAGGTATTTATGACTGTGCTTGGCAATTTTTTAGTTATATCGCGTTTCTCCGATCATCCTATTCATTGTCTGAAACTGAAATTGGATGCAGAATCGCCAAGAACAGTCAAAAACACCAAGTTGATTTGATACCGATATAATCGGGTGGTTACGTAATAAGACCCCTGATCCTATGAAAACAAATCTTATCGTGTGGGCAAACCTTGGTGTCAGAGTTTTTTCGGACCGCCTTACGGCCTCTGACGTAGTTTTCTCTCGTGCAAACTAATAATGTTTGCGTAATCAGGTGCAGCCGTCTAGTGCATCTGGTCACATCATGGTGCACAGCTCGCAGCCGACCATCGTCAGAAGCCAAAACGTTCAGGTATGTAGCTGTACTAAATAATTGAGTTTAATCTGCCGAGTGACTGATATCTACCGACGCATGACGGAAATACAGTAAGCATGTGAACATTCATTGATTCGGCATGAGCATATTCTATTCTAAATGGACAGTATAGAAAAAACTGGCTTTAAAAAAGTTGACTAAATAAAATCTGTGACTTTGTATCATTTCACTGTTCTCTTTTTTCATTACCTGTTAAGACTGACTATTGGAATATAATATTTTATTTTTGTGGTTGAAAAGTGAAAGTGGCATTTTGTAAATTTATATCTCCGCCGTTTTATAACTTGCACTGTTTTTATTAACTTTGTTTATTATGTTTAAAGAGCTAGTGTACAGTCGACAAATAAACGAAAATTGATTAGCGCTTCTTAAACTTTAGAAGCGTTAATCAATTTTCGTTGCTGATAGTACGAACTTAAGAGGGCTATCGGAGTCCAGTGGCGCCCTTATCACATTAATAAAGATTTCTCAATAAAGAAAGCCTAAATTAAAAAGTGTTCAATTGACAAACTACAAAAGCCTTCAAGCTATTTTCATAGAATACTTTTATAGGTTTTTTAAAGGTCGAAACATACACATTTTGAAAAAAGAAAAAAAAAACTGTTGCTTTTGTTTTTATTCGAAACTGTCTAAAAGTGGAATGTTTAGAACCTATAAAAGTATTGTATAACAATGGCTTGAAGGCTTTTGTAGTTTGTCAATTGAGCACTTTTTTAATTTAGGCTTTCTTTATTGAGAAATCTTTATTAATGTGATGAGGGCGCCACTGGACTCCAAAAGCCCTCTTAAAGTATGTTGTTCATATGAACGTACGTACCGTTCTATCCACAGGCTTCTTCTTATGATTTGAAAATGATTTTGTTTTGATGGAATTTTGATCTCGAAATCAAAAAATATTTGTATTTTTCCGAATCGAGAACCTAATAGACAAACTTTTTTGGTGGCTGTTATCCTGTCCTTATCTCATAAAAGGGTATCCACATTTATCGACTCAGAATCGCATTAAGCCGGTCACTTATTTCTTTGTGTCAATGGTTTGAGCGCAATTTCAATATGTACCGCGTCTCGGCCGCACGCCGAAGCGATACCGTTAACATAAAGAAATTACTGACCGGCTTTACGCGATATCGGGTCGATAAATGTGGATACCCTTTGTCGATGTCAATAAATGAAGACAAGACACGTAAACAAACCGCGCCGCGCTCAAAGAAGCTCTTAGATTTTATGCTTCCAAAAGAAAAAGGCTCTTAGATCAAGCATTGCAATGCTTTGGTGAAAACAACAAGAAGTAAACGAACAGCTCAAAAAAACTACAATTTTATTATAGTTTGCTAATACTTTGTTTCTAAGGCACATGCGATGTGTTAATCAGTAGTGCTATACGTACCGTAGTGACTTAGGGCTGTGCATGTGTGTGTGTAGTCGGTGGTGGTGACCAGCGGGCCCGCCGTGCCCGGCGCCGGCGCACCTCCGCCCCAGAAGGTGGTGGTAGTGGGCGTGCCTCCCCAGCAACCTGTCGCCGCACCTACTGGCGTCAGTCAGGTACCTGATTCTTATCAAATTACTCTTAAATACTTAGGTGGACTTACTGGACTGAGATGGCACAGAAAAGAGATGAATGGCGTGCTTTGTTGTCGGAGGCCAAGACCCACTTCGGGTCCCTGAGCCAGCATAGTAAGTAAGTAAGTACTTAGGTATCTACTGAGGCGTCACTGAGTCCCGATCATCAGTTTTTAGACTACAGCGTCATTATGAGTTTTATTTTCAGTGTTTCCTTGAGAGCTTTTCTTTTTTTACTGAAATAGATGTCGGTAGGTAGGTAGGGTTGGTGGCTCGTATGACTTTTCTAATATTATTATGTTTTCCTTACATAATGTCATATGTTTCGTGCCGTAAATTCTGCATGACAGATTGGTATTAAACGGATATTGAACTAGCATTTTGAATAGACTGCATTATCTAGTCATACAGCTACGTATATCGTATCAACGTAATTAATGCATTAACTCTATTGTAATACAGAATGTTTTCCCTAGGCTCATGTCGGGAAAGAAGGCATGATTGATTTGCAAACCCAATGTACACAAAAACTCCTGTTTTACTTGACATGCGAGCGTACCTATCCCTCTCGTATCGGGCCTTTTGGTCACAAGCGTAATCCGCAAAGATGCTGCTTGAACCATCTTTTATTGTAGATGGAAAGGCGTGTGATGATGGAACTCTATTGTAATAGAGAATGTTTTCCCTAGGCTCCTGTGTCGGTGGTCGCAAAGCCGGTGTTCGCGCGAGCCGGGCAGCAGCAACCCCCGCCCGAACTCGACGACCTCTCCCACCTCGCCTGACAGGCACGCACCTTCAACTTTGCTGTCATCAAGCAGTACACTAGGAAGAAGAGCTTATGAACGTCTCACACTGAAATTAAGCTTACAAGACAACAATAACGCCAATAGACCAACTAATAATGAAAATATTCTGTATTAAGTACAGCTTGGCCTTAAAAGTTGAAAAAATTAAGGTTACCTTCTAAGACCGACCAAAATGTTACTAAAATATTTAGTTACTACTGACACCGTTTTAACTTTTTTTGGTCAAGCTGTATGTTACATTACATGGCAACTTATGTGATACCCGCGTAACACAGTTGCTTACGAATAACTGCGCTGGATTACCAATTAAGATTAAACTGGACATACCAATCAATAAGAAAAACTGCAGCCTGAAGGCTTACATATCACGCCTTTTATCTCGTACGTTTGCGCGCAAATAGAAAGAGAGCTAAAGCGCGATAGCGCTATATCACGCCGCCATACTACGGCCGCTGACTTAAGCTGTTGCTTGTTTCGCCAAGTCTCATTACTCTCCTAAGTTATATCAATACTTAAAATAAGACGGTACCAACATTATGACGGTGGACATTATGCCATAAACGACAGTTACGTCAATAAGTAAAATAAGCGACGGCCTGCACTTCTACATATAACTGGTCTGTTTTGGGTCGAAACTAGAATGTCTCTATTCCTTAAAATATGTTGAGAGATTAGTATGTTTTTCTGCGAAATCAGAGGCTTTGTGACTTGTTTTGAGACACGGAATTCAAAACTGTAGAGAAAGGGGCAGGTGCGCGGAACGAGAGTGTCTTAACAGTTGCGTAGCTCCACGACACAAATTTTATGAAAATAAAAAAGCGTGTGTGCAACTGTACTTATGTACGCACGTAAGAAGATATGCCTTCTTTGGTGTAAATTTACATGAAATTTACACATTCAAACAATTTTGAACTGAGTCGGATATACAATCTATGATTATATTATCGTTCGTATACTCTTTTCGTACTCGAACCGTAGAACACATTCGAACTTGATTGGGACCTATATTCACTGCAGTGTTCTAACTAACAAGTAATTTCATGATGTGTTTACATCGGCACGCGTTTTATCACATGCTGAAAACACTCATCTATTTCTCCTAACACGCAAAAGAAGTATAACTTCAATAAAAACATTTACAATCTTGGTCCACTCACCTGCGCCGTACTCTTGCCATTTGTATTCCGTACTTGTACACTTGAGCTTAACATTTGCAGATAATTTATGTATATTTCAAGATTTGTTATGATAGTTATCAACTTATCATTGAACAGTTAATAGAAAGCCAGACATTTCATTGCAATTGCTAAGACTGGTATCTTTACAGTGTTAAGTTATTGGCAATTTTACCGTACCACCTGTATATGTATACAAATGAATGTTTTCTACCAGGTACCCAAGACTTGTTCGATAATAGCTTTCTACTGCTATTTATTATGTAAAACCAATCAAAATCAATGTTTACTGTTGAGTGTTGACTATTTCAATGTTAGTATCATATTGCAATAATAATACACTATAATAATTTACGTTTCTCAATTTATGTTTATAAGAATAAGTTTTTAATAATATATGGTTAGAGTAGAAGCATGTTTTTTATTCGGCTCCCTAAGTGGATAGGAGCACAAGGAGGTCATTGTATCAATACGAAAATAACGTAATAAGATTTCAAGGGTTCGATTACGGCCGCTGTATAGTTGCATGTGAACGGGTAAATAGGCATTAGGTACCGAATCCGCGCATAATAGGCACAATGCTCCACGCCACGATGAATGAATGCCCACTCGACTGAATTGATAAGTGGGTTGTGCCGCTCGCGCTCGCGTGGGGAGCGCGTCGCGTGTCCGCCCGCCCGCCCGTACGGCATTATAATGGCCCACCCGTTATGTTCTACCTACATTTTACAGTCTCACAGAGACAAGTTTTTGGTAAAAGATAGGTAATTATAAGTTACGAGCTTTTACCCGCGACTTCGTCCGCATACATTATATACCAGATTTTAAGTCAGATGATAAGCTATCAAACAAAAAAAGTTTCATCAAAATCGGTTCAGTCGTTTTTGCGTGATACTCGAACAAACAAACACCCAAACAAACAAACAAATAAACAAACAGACAAAAAATCCATGTGATTTGGAATCAGGGACGGATAAAAACCATGTCCTAATTATTTTTTTTTAAATATCTTCAATGTACAGACAGACACATTTCTGTTACAGTTTTATAATAGTTTAGATATGTATTGAATGATATATTGAAGAAGCTCCTATGTGAAAGTTTGTTAGAAAGAAGCACCCTCTCTCATATAACGCATTTTTTTCCCCTGTATAATGTTATATTAAATAAGTACACAAGACCATATCAATACACAAGATGAATTCTGTATAGACAATGGATTCGTTTACCATTCAAAAACTTTATTTTCAAACCCAAAAATAATTATGATCTCGTTGATGTCTTATGTATGGCGTATTACTGTCTACGACGTAGTCCTTTTGAAAAATGTTTTTCTGGTAGACCATCCAGTAAATTAATATTTCAATGACTATGACTGAGGCTGTAAAATAAAATGCGTTACATAAAAAGAGAGTGATTCAGATCATCAAACTTTTTGTGCGATTTCGATGTTGGATATTGTATTGGCTCCATAGTAGTGAACGTTAGTTCGGTTTGACGGTCTGAAGTATCCCATTTAATATGTAATGCATTTAAGTTTACACCTGTATAATCTTTTTCCCCTTGCTTTGACAGGTCGTTTCTGGGGTTGTGTTTATCCACCACGGTTTAAGAACCATGCTACGTGACATTAATTACGTGCTACTTATTCTTTGCATTTATTTGCATGATCGACAGCCCTATTAATTACAACAACAAACTTGTACTCTGACGTCCTATCTAGAAGCGACATTGTTTAGCTAGTCTATGTAGGGTCAGCGCAGTGTCGCGGCGGCGCTCTCTGTTCGTCCGCGGACGCCTGACGTCCTGACCAGTGGCCGCGGGCGGGCGCGGGCGACTCCGTGCATTCCGGCCATTCTGTCGCACGCACCCGGCCCTCGCTCCACGCGCTGCGCTGTCCCGTCTCTCCCCACATTTTCCCGCCAAATATATCGCGACTTTTTTCATTTTTACTATGTGACTGTTAAAAAGTAGATTTTTATGCAATAATTTATTTTGTGATGCGTTGTTATATTGTGTTCTTGGTTTTGTTCTTTGTGTTTTTACCGAAGTCGAGTAAGGCGATCCGATGGCTGTAAGTATACTTTTGTTTGAAACTTTATTAATTTATCATTAGGATAAGTAGTTTGTTATTTAATTAATATAGGTTTAAGGAAAATTTAATTAGTTACAGAATGTAATTAGCATTATCAAACTGAAAGTTTGAAAACTAATTCAAACTTTTACAGATGTTTTCTTCTCATAAATTTAATTATGAATACCTATCAGTTTCGTTAGCTTTTGATTTTTTGCATAAAAAGATGTTTCGGTTTAATTTCTCATTGAAGAAGATGGTTCAGCATGGATATTCAACAGTTAAGTATCCTTCTATATAATCTACAATGTACGAACGTTATTTTACAGTTTAGTTAATCTAAAGCATTTAGAATTGATTTAGAAATAATGACGTAATATTTTTCATTTGCAATTTGTCTTTACGTTCACCGCCTTCTGGTCTGATCAAGCACGTGTCCAGACTTTTGTTTCGGGGGGAAAAACAAAGCGCTGTAATCACTTTTCCATATATCCATACAAATATTCGAATTTGGGGGGGGGGGATAAATCCCACCTATCCCCCCCACCCTGGGTACGTGCCTGGTTCTGATATTGACAAATAGGTTTTCAATAAACGCGTAGTTACCCATCGTTAAGTTTTTAGCATAAGAACCTAACAGTTACATAATAGAACACTAGTTCTATCTGCACAAACAAATTCAAACAGTGCTCACCAAAATGGCACTAATAACAATGTTATTCTCGTTCAAAAGCTCAATTATCGTCGGCAAATATCTGTAGGATGTAAAGGCTTCGCCCTCTGAGCGTCCATCGCGCTCCCTAATTGAACATTGCACTAATGAGCACCGTTGTTCAGTTGCAACCCGCAATTATACGGACAGAGATTACCCGGAAATATCCCGGGAAATGCGAGCTTTGCGACCGGGACTCCGGTGCATGTGGCACACAGATCGACCGTAATTATATCATCATTTCATTAGATAAATTGAGGTCTTTAGGCACTATTATTTTTATTATTTAATTAGTTGGCCTATCTGCAAAAGAAAGGGCTAGATTATTATAATGATTTATATCAATTAATCTATCAATTTATTACCTATACTTTATTTCACACAAAAAACATAATATACAAAGAGGATACAAGTAAAGGCGGTCTTATCACTAAAAAGCGATTTCTTCACAGACAACCTTAGGGTAGAAGACATAGTAAATGAAGATTGGTAGGCGGTGTACAGCATAAAAAAAAATGAGGAATTTTAAATACCTATTCTATCATATTTAGCAATGTAAAGTAATTAACAATTGCATTGTTTAACATCAATATGCTCACAACTTATATTCCGCGAGAAGGATAGTCAGAGATATTCTAAATATACCACCACCCCGCCATGACTGATATTCAGAATATCAACATTTCCCTAGCAGGGCTCTAACTTTGTTCAGGTGACGGATAGTGAGCTCGTCGCCACTTTTGATGGATAGGCATGGCATTGTTTAAAAACTGAATTAAAAGAACTGAATTAATTAGGCCAATAAAAGGCTTCCAGCTCCAGAGAGCGGGAGGAATTAAGTTGTACTCCACCACGCAGGCCTAAAGCGTTGATAGGTTGATGATGACAAGGAGTGATCTGCCTGCTGTCAGAGTATTTTCAAGCCACCGCATCAGGCCTCCTTGGCTAACCAAAACGTACCGCCATATCTAACAAAACTATCCGAGAACAACTGCCTCAAGTGCCTTCCGAAGCACGGAGGCGCTCGAGATGAAATAATCATAATAATAAAATAATAAATAACGCTCACAGGCACATACATTGTAATGATTCCAAGTTAAGCACTATAGGCTTTTTAATATGGAAACCACCAGCCATTAGTTTTTGTACTGTTCACATAGCTACAGTGCATACTACAACAATAACATACGATCAGCCGTGCAGCTGATCGTGAATTTTTACAGACCTTTAATCATTAGTAACTCCTAAACCGACTGGAGTTATACAGGCAGACCTGGGCCTTAATTGCGCTATTTTATACGGTTTTACCGTTCGGACGGAACGTTTTTGGTTTTGGTTTAGTTTTGGTTTAGATTTGGTTTAGCTGAAGTAAAAATGCTATCGCGATATTTTTTTTCTGAACGGGTAAATTGCACAATACAGAAAATTCGATCGAACGGACATCAAACGATACGCCAACGTATCTTCCGAAATAAAGCTAAATCGTTACCGTTAATATAATTTGCGCGATACGAATTGTGCATAACGTAACGTTTTTGGTTGTGGTTTTGTTTTGGTAGTACGTTCAAACTTAGGGCGATTGAGGCCCTGGTCCATCCCATCACAGAAAAGCTCTACACCCCATAAACACTGAATCAGCCTTGCTGCTGATGGTTGCAAAAAGTACACACACTTATCTCTCGAAACATTATTTTTTTCGGTATCTATTTGACTACTTATTTACCTGTAGAGAATTATCTCTACAGGTAAATTGTGGTCAAACCTACTTGCTTTTTATAAGGTGTATAGCGTGAGAAACAAACACCGGTGTGTGTTCTTCGAGACTACAAATCAATTTTACAGTAAAGTAAGCGCGTTTCCCATAGGTACTTATAAACAAGTACTTAGTTTTTGAACGATCACAAAGAATTGTAGCCATCGCGACCGTGCATGATACAAACAAGTTTGATTTAACTTGAAATAAAATGAAATTATGTAGAAACGGATCTAGAAACTCACCTACTGTGCTAATATCAAACTAACTAATCTCTTTGAAGTTAGTTTTTATGAGAGACGAATTTGAACTGTGAAAACTGCTTCAAAATCAGTTCTGTCGCTCGAAGTGTTCTTCGGAATAATTTTTGTTTTCGGAGGCATTCCCATACACAAATACGCATTTTCTGGATTATCTTTAATGGAAATAACTATTTTTCCGGTTTTAAATTAGGTATTACAGATGACGATAATAACTGGAATGGTGTAGTTATGAACTAAGAGGAAACTAACTGATTGCATTTAGTTTAGCCATTTACTGCGAACCGTCGGTAATATTAATTGATTTGATCGGGTGACAAGTTAATTGGTGCAAATTAGTGTGAAATCGCAGGGTGTGGTGATTAAACTACAAACACGCAACCTGAGAGGTCGTAATTACACTACAACGTCAGGTCTCAGTAATTATAATGCAGGGTTATTTAACGACGTAAAGTCGATACTTTGTTTGCAAAAACTTGTTCTGTTATAGTCTTCTGCTGAACCGAGAAAAAGTTTTAATGGTTGTCTTAGAGCTAAATAAAGAGAATAAATTAAGGATATGAATAAAATACGGGAAAAAAGGTTCAAAGAAATCCGTACTTCCACGTTCTTTTGCAAGCAAATAATATATTCCATATGCATGAACTAAATGGTTCTCATAAGACAATTTGGAATCCCGAGGTTGAAATAAAACGTCCTCGCGTAAGTGATTCCCGTGAGAAGAGCGGTCTCAGTTTTCGCTGAGTTAGCAAGGGCCGTGTGTGGTAGACCGAAAAAAATAATTTCCTTCGCTCGAGTTCCCACTGTGACTTTTCCAGGCGGCCGTCCCGTGCATCTGGCGGGACCTATTATTAGGGGACGGGCTCTTAATGCTTTCTTAGGTATTTTTATATGGCTACCGTCTTAGTTTTTACGATTGTGATTTTTATTGAATTCCCCCATCCGCGCTGCGTAGTTATGCCCGCGATATGCCTGCGGGCGAAGGTGAAATACGAGCCACTTTGCCAGATTTATTTTATTGCGGTATGTTGGACACACATTTCTTTAGTTTTATATTTTCTACACGACAAAGGGTATTGTTTTCGTGAGAGGGAAACCGTGTTAGCCTCATTCATTACATAGAGTCGTATAATACTTACGTAAATTGAAAAAAAGTTACGACGGACATTCGGTGAAAGAATTTCAACGACCATGATTGGTTTTAACTACTTCAAAATTAATAGTAACTACTACTGAGGAAGAAGAGCCTCCCCTTGAGTTCATCTGACGCCAGTGGCGTACCCTAGCCGTGGGCAGACACCAGACAGCCTCGGTTGGCTAATGTTTCCACTACAGCACGAGTAATATTGTCGTGGTATACAGTATACAGGGAAGGAAGTGTTTAAGACTGTCAAACTGAACAACTTTCTTTCACTATGCTATGGAGCCAAGATCAAAATCGCGAAAAAAAATCGGCTATCCCATAAACTAGAGTCGAGTCGATAGGTACTGCAGTTTTGTATGCAATTACATGCAACAGAGGATTTTTTTTCTTCACGATTTCGAAGTTGGCTTCATAGTGAAAGTTGTTCAGTTTGTAATCTGTTTGTTGTCCCTTTAGTATAACTAGGGTGATTTCTTACACCCTGTTTAGCTTATGCTGACACGAAAGAAGAATTAATAACGGAAAATGCAGTCTCCGGGGATTTAATAATTATCCACCTATTAATAAATGGAACCCATAGAAAATATAAATTATTAAATAATAATTCTAATTAGTCTACGTTGAAATTCAGCCCTCCTTGCAAGAAAACCTACAAGGCGAGGAGCTCAGACTCCAGTTCTGAGAGTTGGAAGGGCTTCACGGGTCTCCACGATATTCGCATTAGAACTTTGATACTTATAGGTAACTAACTACCTAGTCACAATAAAATTATACGAGGGTACTGCTATTAGCCTTTCAATAATGTTCGATTACAACATTTAATTTAATATTGCGGGAACTGGTTGCCTATGTTACTATTAGAATAAAAGTTCAAAGTTAACTACGTCTTTGCTTTAGGATCTAAAGTTTAAGTACCTAAGTACTTTGTTATTTATTAGGTGCCTTTTACAACGTATGAAGGTGTGTACTTACTGTGAGAATAAAAATACCACAGTAGATATAACAGTCCTCTCTGTAGGAAAAGATTACATTCGAGTTCGTTTCTCAAATGTTGTCTAGAAATCCTTCTTGAGCTACGGGAGTTCTGATTATGAGGGATGTAATAATGCCTATAGTCAACCAATTTGAAACTTGTTACTAAAAATATTGGCAGTTACGTTTTATAGAACCTTGAGTGCGATTTTTGAATCTCATTCGCTGAGTTCAGCAGTTGAAAATGTCAAAATTACTATCGAGAGACGCATATTCTTTCTAAAGCTGATTTGACTTTCAAAAATCGCAATCCTGAAGTATGATTTTTTAAAAGTCAAATCAGCAGTAGAAAGATGCATAATTATCTCCATGTTATCTCCACAGTAATTTTGACATTTTCAACTGCTGAACTCAGCGAATGAGATTCAAAAATCGCACTCGTTTAATGACGTAAATACAGATTATAACAAGGTTCTAAGGTGGCCTACATTTCAAATTGGTTGACTGTCTCTGTCGATATCATGTGTACGTACAATCTCCAAGATTACCACAACATGACGATGTTTTCTACAAATAGCTCCCATTCTTTAACTTGTAAGCGAGGTACATTTCGGTGTTTTTGCAATAAATCTTACTGAAGGTACTAACGACTTCATTCTTCAGCGACTGTTGTTTTTTTCGCGAGCGAGGGAGTCGGCGCAATAAGTGCAAAAAATCGTCTGTAGCACGATTCATTTGATCTGACACAAATTTATCCGCGCCGCGGCGTTCCTTATTTACACGAACGATGTTCACTTTGTCCTGACAAATTCATAAATTACCGACATCCTCGCCAACAGATTTGTAAGGGTTTTATTTTAGTGACAGATTTCTTGTTCGTCCGTATCGACGGCTCCCTTTGATGTATGCCTCATTAATCAACTCTGTCCAATGAACTACGGATTTGCACTTTACATTACCTAATCTTATTTAATTTCTTACATACAATCAATATAATATACCATTGCATAGAATCAGCCCCGGATCTACGATTTTTCCGAGAGGGGGCAAAAACATGACATTGGCGCCCCTCCCCTACTAGGATGTAGCAATAATTTTTTTCCCAGGGAGGCCAGGTCCAGGTTAAGTGGTTATAATTAAATTTATAACTTATTTAGAACAATACAATCTAAAATTAAGAGCGAGCGAAGCGAGCTTAAGATTTCACTGCAATGCAATATAATGAGATGACTGCAATAACATCTAAAACCAAGAGCGAGCTCGAGATTTGAGTGTAAAATTATGAGTTGACTGGAATACGATCTAAAACCAAGAGCGAGCGAAGCGAGCTCGAGATTTCACTGCAAAATTATGAGTTGACTGGAATACGATCTAAAACCAAGAGCGAGCGAAGCGAGCTCGAGATTTCACTGCAAAATTATGAGTTGACTGGAATACGATCTAAAACCAAGAGCGAGCGAAGCGAGCTCAAGATTTCATTGCAATATAATGAGATGACTGCAATACGATACGATCTAAAACCGAGAGCGAGCAAAGCGAGCTCAAGATTTCACTGCAATATAATGAGATGACTGCAATACGATCTAAAACCGAGAGCGAGCGAAGCGAGCTCGAGATTTAACTGCAATATAATGAGATAAACACAAAACGATCTTAAACCAAGAGCGAGCGAAGCGAGCTCGAGATTTCACTATAATATAATGAGATGACTGCAACACGATCTAAAAACAAAAGCGAGCGAAGCGAGCTCAAGATTTCACTGCTTAAAAGCTTACCACCGCGGTATAATAAATAAAAGAGGATGCGATATCGTACCTATCATCTTATGAGTACCTAAGCGAAATGCAATGTTGTCGATAACATTATATTGAAGTGTAATAGTAGATTGTTAACCAAGGGATGAAAGTCACCCATTTCATACGAGATGTTTGGCGCCCCGAACGAATGTGAGGGGCCCCCATAGTTCGAGTGATTGCCTTTGCTCAGTATAGATGTATTTTTTTTAAATTACTTTTCCGCCCGAAAAGTATCACTTTCAACCCGCTTCTTAGATAAATGTCAAATGTGTGATCTGAGGCTTTCTAATTTACTGCCCGAGGTTAGCACTCTATTTTTCTCCCCGACGGAGGCGGAAAGCGACAAATTCGTTTAGCACAGCAGCGGGACGAAAGTTGACGCTTTCCGCCCGGAAGGATGAAAAAACTTATCTATCTCTATAACGTCACGCCTCTTTCCCTGATGAAAACTATGTCAAAAAAAATATTAGAAGTGATCCACAACGCTCATTTCATTAGTTTGCAAACCAAATTGCATTAGAAAGGCAGTCTAGATAGACTAGACGTGCTAAAGTAATCCGTAATTAGCGCATAGTGGTGGACAGAGCGGGCGGCGGGCGGCGGGGGCGGCGCGGCGTGCTGTCTGGCCTGGCCACGACGGACGCCCCGATGCGATGCCACTAAACGCGACGAGCGTTGACTCATGCGACTACACGGACTTCCCGCCCGCCCAGGCAAATCGCTACGACTAGCCCTCGCATAGGTTTTGACGAAAAACTAAAAGGAAATAGACTTTACCTTAACTACAGGGTAACATTTATATCATTGGCATCCTTTTAAACTAGAGTCTTAGTAGACTCAGACATTCGGTCTGTCAGTTTGATGAGTATCAAACTGAACAACTTTTATTATGCGAGCAAACCGACCGTAGCCACTGACCGTAGCATAAAAATCTGCTGTTGCATACATTTGAGTAGAGTGGGCACTGCAGTTTAGTATGTATCAGCAATTTCTTTTATGCTACGATTTCGACGTCGGTCCAACCAACGTCGTTATCGCGGAAAAAATTTGCTGTCTCTACATTTAGGTAGAGTAGGATTGCAATTTTGTATGGACAAGCAGATTTTTTTTTCGATTTCGACGATGGTCCCATAGAGGAAGTAGTTCAGTTTGATGGTGTTAAGCACCCCCTTAAAAACCATCAGCTTAATTAAGTTGGAGCCAGTTAAGTAGATCATTAGATCTACTTAAAGTACTTACTATTAGTAGTTAACTTACAGTTTTATGGATCGAAAAGATTATTTATTCACTTGGAGGAGCGAAACACGTGTAGAGTAGAAATTATTTGGTAAGCAGGTTGTATTTCATCACGTAATACAACTTTGTCTACTAGGTATTTAGAGGCGGAGGTCTTGATACAATCGTGTCATCTACCTATTATTTATTCACTTCAAGAAGGGGGACACGCATATAAATAAAGAAAGTAAATATCTAAACTAAATCTTGACTAATATATACAAGAAGAACTTATAAGTTATAAGTATAACTAATGAATGATATAATATTTATAGGCGACAAAGGTTAGAAAGTAGTTGGATACAGTTTTATTAAAAACTGTAAGTAAACTTGGGGTTAAAGTGCAATCATCACCTAAAAACTCCAAATTCTGATGTTTTAAGAAAAACAGAGATGAACCATCGCGTTTTTATTTAATTGCAATCGGATTTCCGTGGGATATGCGAACATAGTCGCGGGCACATAACGGCAGACAGCACATAATAGAAAGGTATCTAACTCATACCTAACCTGGTTTGAGTGTCTGTTAGATTTTTTTAGATGAAAATATAATGTCTACGGCTTAGGCTTTAGTTAGGCTTACAAATGAGTCTAATACTATAAGAAGCACTTATATACGACAGACGTAACCCTAATACCTAAGCACCAATTTATTTTAGTGCTGATTTGCTTCCGTTATTAAATAACTGTTGTGCGACAAGCTTTCATTTATTTAGATATATACCTGCCTACCAAGAATTATTTACAAAGGAGTCAGTTTATTTTAGGCCTATAAACAGTAATGTTTATTGATGGTATTACACTCTAAAAACATAATTTAATATATTATAGTAATCGGACGAAAAATTTGGTAAAATCGCAAACGGAATTATGAAATCAATAAAAAAAATGCACGGTTTTGACTTTTTTGTTAAGATTATTTTTCCCTGTTATTTAAAACGGAACATGTAAAGCAATGCGTGTATTATTTTGAGCGTCTAAGGGAGCGTTTAAACAGAAGTGACGTGGCGCGGACATTTCGCGGGCGGGGAGCGGCAATATAAACCTTACAGAGCATTGAGTCTTTTGGCGAATTACGCCCGCGCCTCCAGGCGACGTCGCCTGGTGGCGGGGGCGCGATTTTTCTTTACGTCAAAAAACGACGCTATGCTACGTAATATAAGGTTTATATTGGTGTTACATTGACTACCCGCTACCGCCACGCGTCTCTTCTGTATAAACCCTACCTTAGATGTTCATACGAAAATAAAAATAAAAAACCAACATATTTTACTAGGACAAGATGTGCGCCAACTGCGATTACGCGACACTCCGTTTAGATGAGGTATAGCTAATATTACCACTATAATCTGGAGATTATGAGAAACAAATCGACATGAGTTCTATACGCTAACATGTTTTGGGGGCCTTTTTCCCATAGCTGGAGAAATTATCTTATTTCGCCTCCCGTAGGCTTTTAGACGATTAAAATGCTACCCTTCATTGTTCATGTAGCATTAAATCTTTCAAAATATGAAGGCTTTTCAATTAGAAAAAAAGTTTGTATAAAATAAGTATTAATGTACAAAAATCTAAGGGTCTCATACATCAATATTCTTCTAATTTCGTATATCTCATCCATCTCGTTTAGTTGCAGCCCTTCCTGTTTTAAAGATAAGGCACGACACCCTTCCCTCAGCACTACAGCTTGCAAAAATGTATCCACAAATCAAATTCTAATAATGTGATGTGAATCTGCAACACTTCAGCTCTGGATTAACTTGACAAGATTTATCGATGCATACGTTAAACAACGCAAGATTCCAACGTTGAACATAACACAAAACTGTACAGTAAGTTTTAATATTAAAACATCTGTCAATTCAGGAAACGTTGATGTTTTTTTTATTGCCTAGGAGTTTTAGACTAGTTGCTGCTAGCCTAAGAGAGGATAAAATTTTTGGGCTTCTCCCTGACTGGCCCCGGTAGGTACTAAAATCTACTTGTAGATAAACCAGAGTACCCAGTCTCTACATTGAATACTTAGATACAGTGGACTCATCAAATCAAATATCTATAAGAGATCAATCCTACCATTCATGGTAAGGTACGCTACGGTGCCAGTCATTGCCACAATACATTTATCAAATTAATTCCAATAAATTGTAACAAGTGTACATTTCAACGCCGACTTAGATAAATTGCCCTTGTATTGGACAATTTGTTGAGTAATCCCTGCATTTGTTTCAATTATACCGGCTTCCTCCTTGATGGCTACATTTCCCTACATTTAAATCGGGAACGGGAGCTGACGCGTGTTCCGAATACACATTGGAAATTATGTTTGTAATTACACCAATATTCACGTACGACGCAGGGTACATTTTACGGAGCATCCCTCATATCGTTATATTTCTCTTACGTATAACGTGATTTTCGTACAAATGTGAATCTATATACGTGAGATTTTCTCAGCGTGTAGAGAATTTACGCCAGTTACGAGCCTATTCAGAAAATGGAAATCGTTGATCTGAATTATTAACAGTCATTAGACTGTACGCGCGTGTGTCGAATGGTTCATAATTAGAGTATCATTGTCCCGTGGCTAATGAATCGAGGCGGCTCGCTGTGTCGCGACGGGAGTCTGCCCCTTGCCTCTGATTGTTACAAATTGAGATTTCTTTCGGTAATGTACTTAATTGCCAAGTCAAGTCTCTAACAACGCTTGCACAATGTAGTGATGTGGGTTCGATGATATGTTGTTTTATTTCCAGTGAAGCCCAGTTTTAAGATGACTTCTTTTGTCTTTCTATTATTTGGGGTTACGTGCTATTCACATTCACAAAGAAGCTTGGTCACGTTAGGGTCAATTCACACCAAGACGCGACGCGACGCGACGATACTCAAAGAGGCCAATGATTTCGCGCTGCGCCGCGCGTCGTTCCGAGACGCATCGCAACGTCGCGAGGCGCATCTTAAAATCGTAGCAGGACGACGCCGCGCGTCCGGCGATGCACCGCTGCGTCACGATACGTCGCGCTACGCCGCGAGGCACCTCGAGGCGCAGTGCTGCGTGGTGCAACGTAATCTGAATTCTCACAATGTAATGTGTATCTTTTCGTGTAGTGAATAAAGTATATTCTGAGTCGCTCTATGAAAAATGTTGAAAAATGTGCGCGCAGCGTCGCGCCGCGTCGCGTCTCAGTGTGAACTGACCCTTAGCCACAGCGCCCGCCGTGGCCGAAATCGGTCAGAAGCACAACATGGCAATTTGGGTTTAAATCTAGATGAGTCTAAAACAATCTTGAATTTACTGTCGACGCAACAAATTGGTAGAGTTATTATAAATTTGTTGAACATGGTATTTTGTCGTCAAAGGGAACAAACATTTCGCTATGCTTTCACCCCTGTTCGGTTCGCTGCAAAAGTCACGTTCATTTTGAAGTTTTTCTTTAAAGTCGCCATGCTTGGCGGCGGCATGGCCGGCACGCACGCTGCCGCCGGGACAATCATACAGCATTTAATCATCATTAAAGCGGAATCAGCGGCGCGCCGCGTCGTTGCAGCCGCGTCAGCTGTAATACTCCCTGTAACGTGCTTTTTGCTACCCTGGAGGGTTTAAACGAGGTTTTTAAAATGAATTTTCACGCCATCTAGCAACAACCAGCCATTTAAATATCGCTCTGCCTTCATCGGCTTTGCCGCTGCTGTTGCCATTTTGTGTATAAATAACATAACATAATATTATAATAAAAATTTGTAAGTATATCGCATACCCTCTATGAACATCCCCCATTCGGTATGGAAATAATAATCAAAAACTACATTGTAACTTGGCGGTCTATTTTAAAAATTATCTATACAAAGCAAACCTCCAAAAAGGTCGGTGGTCTTTTATGCGGCACGACCAGTTATGACAAAGCGTATCCCTGTGCCCCTCTGCGCAGTTCTTTGTCTACTAGATCGAGATAGACGCGTAAAATTTGATACGGGAATTATTTTATTAGATCGTCCGTACACGTGCACAGTATGACGAATGCGATAATGTTGCCGGCACCGGGTCCTACAACGGAACAATTACATTCCACACGAGTTAACCATAATAGAGACACGGCTACGGAAGCTTTGTGCTCGTAGCACCGTGACTCGATGTCCGGAGTCAATTGCTATTACGCCGTTCGGGACTGCGATGCGGCATACTCGGCCATGTTCAGACCGTGCCGAATTCAGCGAGCGGGTTTGCATGCAACGAGCTCGGCAGCCATTGCCACCCTCACGCGTCACCCGTGACTGTGACGTGACGTCGCGTGCGCGCTCGGCGCTCCCTGATCCCCGCGGTATTACACGGATATCGGTTTTCAGAGCGAAACAAAGCAATTATTAATAGAACTGCAACAATATCAGAGTTCCCTATTTAGTTTCATGGCATACCGTCCCCATTTCATTCCTACGAAATGGGTTAGCAGTAAAATTTGCATATAGGTATAATAATAAATTAAACGCTCGCTCCTGCAAGCGAGTTGATGTAGGCAGCTAAAAGTTTTACGGGTATAATTTAAAGGTATATAAAGGAATAATCCGCCAGTTGGTCTATACGAATATAACGTGGAATCGGGGTCGTTTTGAAGCTGGAACAGGGTGCTTCAGACCATCAAACTGAACAACTTTCATTATTGAGCCAATATCGAAACAGCTAATAAAAAAATCGGGTGTACAATAAAAAATAATGTCAATAGCTTTGTATGTTTTTCATGCAGTGGCTGACGAAAATCATTTATTTGCAAGAATCAGTTTGCTGTCACAACCTAATTTACACTACCTATCATCTAATTTATTAAAAAAATAATGATGTACTTAGATAAATCCATAAAATTCTTTAATACCGGCAAAGTTCATATTTTTGCAACCGACCCGTGGCGTGTCGCGGAAGTAATGCATTAATAATGAGCTCTACGCCATGTTCAAAGCCGTACTCCAAAGTATATATGCTCAATTGATAGTGAATAGGTATAATTTATGTACCTCTGTATTACTGCTATAATCGCAGTATGCATATTGTAGGTTTCATGTGATTTTCCCTTAACAGTTTGATAAAGTTTTAAAACTCTACGACGTCAGTTGCCTACAGTAGGTCAATAATAATGTAACAAATAGTTTCGTTACGCAACTGTTGTTGTTCAACTTTGCATAAAGGGTCCCCTACAATATTGGAAACGGAGCAATAGGTAACGTGTGGCCTTGGCAGCTTGACAGGCACGACGAAACGTCAATGAAATTTAATATTCCGTCTACGATAACCCAGTTATCATAACGTAAGCTGTATATAAAAAGCGTCAGGTAAAGTACGACATCCCTCCGTCGGTAGCGGGTAGTACCGATTGCCCGCCCGCCGCCACCGCACGTAAGCTCCTTTTGGCTACGAACTTGCTACGCACGCACATTGTCGCACTAAATACTAATTTAGATTGTACTTTTTACTTTGCACTTCCTTGTTTTAGTTTTGGTTAGATGCAAATATAACTTTGAAAACGTATAATACACTTAATTATGTATTAATAACGTGTCGCCTACGATATTAATTGTAGCTCGTAGCATACTCGTAGCTATATAAATGCACTCTCGACAATATACAATTATTAGGTATGTACCTAATGCATTGTAAATATTATCACTATAACATATGCACTTGTTTGATGACTAGGTAGTTCAAAAGTTATATATATCCAACGAATACAGAGTACGTTACCTTTGTTGCAGCTACACAATATGTTAGCGACGTAGAATCGAAGTAATTTGCTGGCAATCTGAAAATGAGTTTGTTCGTTGATTTGCGTCAGATCAAATCCTCGGTAACAAATCTTTCGGAGATGGTCGATAAAATATCATCATCTGTTGGTAAAGAAAAGACAAAAACGGGACCTCCGAAGATTGAGGAATCAATCCTTTATGGAAGCTCCATTTATAAGCCGACGACTTTGGGTTTTGGCGTTCGATTTTCCCAGAGCCAAGAAGACGTTTATCAAAGTATGCCGTCCTCCAGACTACGCAGTCACATGTCTCTCCCGAACTTAGGGAAAGCAGATGGAACAACCGACAAACCTTCAACATCACGACAAGATAATCGTCCCAACATTGTTGAAATCGACGACGAGAAGAGCAGAAATGCCTCGAAATCTGTTTTCCAATTATCTGTGGATAACCTCAACGACTTAATTACCGCGTCTATTACTAAACGTCCACATTTTGATGACAATGGGGACACGCATCCAATGGACTTTTTAGAAAATGTGCAATATTATATTTCTGAACTTAATTTGGCATCAGAGAAGCAGCTCTCATTTATAATATCGTGCCTAGATGGAGTGCCACTCATGTGGGCTCGTTGCTTCAAAAGTGAATTCGAGAGCATCGAAAAATTTTACACTGCATTCGAACAAGAGTTTTGGGGACCAGACAGACAGAAGACAGTCCTATACGATATGAAATTGGGAAAGTATGAGGAGACGAATTCGCGTATGAGTATGTCTGAGTACTTCCTGCACAAGGTGTCTAACTACAGACATTTGACTCCGCCTCCGTCTGATTTAGAGATAGTATATTCGTTGGCGGCACATTTTCCGTCGGCAGTGGAGCTGGAACTCCGCCTGACGCCGAAGCCTACGTTACGTGAAGCGTACCGCGTGCTCCGACGGAAGGAAGGCGAGGGAGCTGACTTCCTTCCTAATTACTTGTACGAAATGTGTGAAGCGTTCCAACGTGGCCAACGCCCGGAGTCTGCGCGCCGCCACGACGGCCCACAGTCTTACACAACGGATCAAGAAACTAAGGAAACCAAAAAATAAACATGTAGTACTTTCCCATTGCTGCACATTAAACTTACCTCTAAGTATTAATCTGTTTTAGTCAGAACGTAATCAAACACTGCCATTGTGCTTTATCTTATAAAATATTATATTATGTAGAAATATGAATAGTAACAATTCTAACAATAAAGTTAATTGCCTATACTTTGTTTTGTATCTAACATGTTATTGCACTCCTGAAGTATGATTTTTGAAAGTCAAATCAGTAGTAGAAAGATGCGTATCTCCATACATTTTTAACTGCTGAGTTCAACGTGTGACAAGAAAAATAAAAATTTGGTTACGCAACAAGCGACAGCTAACCATGCATTAATCTAAAATAAGTAAATTAGTTATAATGAATTTCAGCAACATGGCAAGGTCCTTTTTATTGCATCGAGAGTTTTTTACCACCATACATACAATCAATATAAATTATGTAGGTATTTGTGTAATTTTTTGTCATTTGGGTTTTATTATTTGTTGTAGAATACTGTAATCAAACTAAGATTAACGCATCGTAAAAATGGCAATACATACAGTATTGCCATTTTTACGATAAAAACAAAACGTTGAAAAAACACGTTTCATGTATAACCCATTGATCTTTTAGGTGCCTTTACAGGGTGTTAAAAATATAAAAAAAAGACTTTTCATACAACGTTCGATCGACAAAATTTTTTTGCGAATTTCCTATAGGTTTCTAAGGGAAAGTTGTTCAGTAATGACACTGTACATTACTTTAAGGGGTGGTGGTACCCATGTGGTACCACCACCCCTTAAAGTTATGCAACTGTTTACCCCTAACACCCTGTATAAACAGAACCCTAAAAAAAGGGCGACTGACTCTTCAAGAATTAAATCTGTCGATGAAGAGTGCTACACAGTTGTTAACACCTGCTATATTTGATATTGACCTCTACGTCACAATTTTTGTCATCGTAGAGCATTGCACGAGAGCGAAGGCAACTGGACGGAGAGTGAATGCGTAGAGGCACGGCGCAGTGGTGCTCTATGGGGCGGGCAGGCGCGCGCGTGCCGCCGGCAGCCCTCCGCCATGCCCCACGTGGCCGCGGCGGCGAGGCTCGCCAGGGCCGCCTGTCTCCGCGCCCACGCCGGCGACCGATGGAACTGCTCCGCCATCGAACTGGCGCCGAGGTTCAGTCCCGATTTACTAACAGGTAACTACCCAAATTACTACATTAATATTACCCGCTGAAATGCTGATGCTGTGATCGTGTATTTCATCCATGAACACCGAGACAACTGAGGAACGAACCTCACTGAAATAGTGACTCCATATTGAGACACATCTTCATTAGTCGGTCGTATGTATTTTTTCTTAGTATCTGCTTGAGCTTTGAAATTGAAACGCAGCGTTTCGATTAATCTACGCTTTGGTGATTATATTCTAGAGCCGTACCCTATATCTTTCCACTAGAGTGGCACTACAGTAGAGTGGATTTATTAAAGTGCCACTACAGTGTGGACTGTGGGGAACCGTTCGTTCCGTCTAGGACGAGCAGAACTTCCGACAATAATGAAAGATAAGGGAAGGCAAGTTTGTCGAGTCTTTTAAATCAGCGGCGAGGCATTGTGTCGGAGCGGCCGGCGGAACGACAGCGCCCTTTCTTTCAGCGGACGCTCGCCCGCCCGTTCCGCGCCGAGTACTCTCTTTATTTACGTGTCACATGCACATTTTATTTATCGCTTCGCGGACAATTAATTTTTAAATTAGTTCATTGTTTCTTATTCAAATTACCGGCCCCTAATAGATTGCTATTGTTAAACCAAACCGTGACGTTAATGAATAGACTGACAAAGGGATTAGATTAAACACGTTACAATTTTAACACGGAGCTGAATAAAACCGATTGATGAAAGAATTAAATAAACGAAGACGACACGCAAAGATATCCTAATTCGACGATGTCACGAACTTTGCTCAACTGTCGCTGTACATCATTATGTCGTGAGTGTCGTGACGTGACCAACCTGCACCTCTATTGATCTTTTACGAAAAGTAACGGTGGTGGAAAGGGCTCAGCCCAACCGAGAACGACTTAAATAATATCAGCCATATCGATTGATTCCAATTCTCTTTCGCATCTCTCACAATCAGCCTCTCGTAGCCGACTACAGTGAAAAACAACTATCTAAAAGTTAGGAATAGAAAAGAAGGCAAACAATGGGGAAGTTTTTCTAGTTTTAGCATGGTCGGCGACATTGTGTAGTTGGCAGCTACTGCTATCCGGATGCAGACTGAGAAATACGGAGCATTGTTTTTGGTCGCCACTTCTGCAGCCGTCTTTCCACTTTAGGAAATTAATTGACACGGAACGCGAACGTTGTCGGTTACGAACAAAACCGTTAGGAATCTTTCAGTACTCAGGCTTGATACATTTTAATTAAAAGTTTTACGAACCGAGTAACGTCTACGGCTGCCTGCGGTAATGAACGCAGCAGAAATAACGTTTCATTAAGACTTAAGTAGGGTGCTTTCAACTAATTTTACCTTAAGTTGATACCAATAAAATGCCGCTCCAATTTCGGTACGTGGTATCGGGAGATTGATTTCTGTAACGACTGAAAATAAATCAATGTTCAATCCCTTATTGATGAGAAACTTTTATCTTGAATACCGATAAAGTTATCTTTCGTCTGTTAAATAAAGAGGCTATCGAAGGGCTTACAATGCGATCAGTGGTGAGGGTCGAGCTTCAGGGACGGACAAAAGATTTAATTACACGCATGAATCAAGCGCAGAGGGTGCGGGGTGGTGAGGCGGGCAGGCGGGCGGGCGGGGAGGGTTGTCAGCGATAACCGTGAGCGGTGCACTCACGCGCGATCCGTTGCCGACACAGCGATGTAGGTACCATGCGATAAGCTCGCTGCGCTATTGTTTAGCGAAGCTAAGGACGACCGTGCGGGCTTTATCGTGATTAGATTGCCGTAGCAAGGATTATTTTTAATGTACTTTTTTATTTATACATTTCAACGTTTTAATATATAGTTAGTCTGTCACTACAGATAAAGTGGATCTATCAATTTGAACCTACGACTTCTTCTGTAGAGTTGGTTTACCAGTAAGATGAAATACAGGGTGTAAGTGACAGCCTAGCAAATACTGAAACGGTGAACTCAGACCATCAAACTGAACAACTTTCACTATGGAGCATACCTCAGGAAAAGCGAAAAAAATCAGCTGTCCCATACAAAACTGTTGTACTTACCGGACTAAAATGTATGGGACAGCAGATTTTTTTTTCGCATCCCAGGTTAAGTCGTTGCAAATCTAAAACTTCGAGCTCGCTCGAGTTTTTTACGACCTAAAATCCTCGGGATTTTACTACAATATGATAAGATCAGCCAAATACGATCTAAAACCAAGAGCGAGCGAAGCAAGCTCGAGATTTCACTCAATTCTGGAGTGAGCGAAGTGAGTTCGAGATTTTAATGCAATACAGTGTGATATTATTAAGTGATTGCAAATATGCGACCTTGCTTGCTTGCAAATCCTGGAGCGAGCAAAGCGAGCTCGAGATTTTACAAATCAGTGCAGTGCATCCAAAATAGGAGCGAGCCCGAGATTTCTCCGAGGTGTACCAGAAGGATTCTGGGGTGGGCTCGGAATACCCGGCCCGCTCCTCTTGCTACGCCTATGCTGGTTAATGAATGATACACGGTGCACGGAGAAGCACACCGAGCGACTTGCTGTTATTGTTACGCTCATCTTTTACTCTATCTTTGGCAGGTACCCGGGAGCAGGCCTACGTATACGCGATGTCTGCGGCCGCGCTGACGTGGTCGGTAGCACGCGCGTGCGCCGCGGGCTCGCTGGCCGCCTGCTCGTGCGCAGCGCCGCCCCGCGCCCCGCCCCGGCCCCCGCGCCAGGCCCAAGTCACGCCCGCAGAGCCACATGCCAGGTTCAAGTGGGGCGGGTGTGGCGACAACTTTCAGTGGGCCGAAAGGTAACGTTATCCTTGGTATGTCGTTACCATGTTTTGTTACGAGTCGGAATGCAGTCTTATTCTTATGTAGCTTGGAACAATGGGATGCAATGCAAATGAAAATTTTTGCATGACCACTTCTGATCATGGTGGTTTAAAAGAGCAAATAATCAACCAATTACCCTAATTATTGGCGTTGGTGGCAACTATGAACTAAGCTAGTTAGTAGGCGCGGGTTAACCATTTTTCGGAACTGACAGGGAGCAGTAGCAGTTATTAGTATAGACTTGTATCAAACCTGTTTTCCAACCTTAATCAACTGAACACAACTAAACATCTACAGATTCGCCAAACAATTCCTGGACGCGCACGAGATAGACGTAAGAGATGGGAAGATCGAGAACATTCTCGATATAGAAACTACAACGACCGACCTGCCAACGACGACGACAACCTTAGAGCCCACGACTGCGCCACCGGTTGTGATCCTGGTGGATGATCAGCCCGCACCAGCGAATACCAGCGCACCGCCCAAATCTAAGAGGAAAGGGCGTAGAGGGAGGAAACGGCTGCCGAGGTCACCCAGACGGGGGAGGCCGACACGAAAACGCTTCAGATCAAGGTATAATAGTAAGAATAGTAAGTTTTTGGTATAAAGCAAGATGTAAAACTGAGGCTTGGTTTTGATTCGTAGGTTGTGGTCTCTCACAGAAAACGGCAAATGTTCTAAAAAAAAGAGGTAGCCTATCTATAGAATCCTAGTGCAGGGCAAACAGCAAAGATTCCCACCTGTCACAAGTAAGCCTGTCTCAATACACTACCTAGATAGGTACTGAGAGAACTAAAGAAAAATATATATCTCTACTTTACAAGATACTCGTATAATTATGGTTCCCATTGCTCATGAGCATGGTTATTCATTTTCTTTCACCAAAATTAAATTTTAATGCAAATTGCGTGGTTTTGCCTAAGCGATTTATTGAAAGTAAAAACAATTATATTTTATATCAGGTACCAATACGAAGACAGAGGATCCAGATACCGAAACATTGAGTACCGCATGGCGGCAGACGACCCACGCTTCGACCCGCAAGTGGACCTGCGCACGCGTTTAGAACAGTTGCGTGCGCTCATCGCTTCAGCCAATCTTATCAACGGCCGGTTTGGACGAAAGGTTAGAATGATATTAAACAGCGTACCTACTCTGGAAAAGTTTTATCTAACTTGGTGTTAAGTTACGATGTTTGGTACAAATAAAAAGGCTAGCTCATAAATCATAATAATGGACACGTTAATGTATTACAACGACAGAGGAACTCTCGAGGCTAAGTGGAACTTCGCTGTTCGAACACTCGCATACCCCGGCACTTTTAGCAGGTTGACCGTTATTGCAGTATTATATCTTGAGCAATTAAGCAGTTAGTTCCGGACGGTATCGTTAAATGGCGGTTTTGATAAACCAAATAAGGGGCATATTGAGGCAGCTGGAAAACACTCTGTCAGTTAGTTGACCAATAATTTGCTTCAACCAATCCGCAGTGGACCTGCGTGGCCGATACCTTCACCCTTCTGGGTGAGATTTTTGCGCTGCAGTAAACGGCAAATATTTAAGTGGACCTTAGGAAGACTAATTTTGGGGTAGCAACTATATCTTCGAACTATATTACATTAGCAGTGGACCTGCGTGGCCGATACCGTCAACCTTATTGGTGTGAGAACGTCAAAGATTTAGAAAACTAGTTTTGGTAGCAGTTGCTACAGGTAATATAGTTCAAAGATGTAGTTACATCTTCGAACTATATTACAGACATACGTACAAATTAGTAAAGATCATTACAGCATTGTGATAATTTTAAAAATAAGGTCTTAAACCCTCACATGCAAGTGAAAACCAAGTAACAGTTAAGTTAATCACTAACCTTTCCATCACTTGCCAGGTTGTATCATCAGGAATGCGAACAAAATGCACTTGCCACGGCGTGTCAGGGTCATGCTCGGTACGCACTTGCTGGCGCGCCTTGCCGCCGATAGCGCGGGTCGCGTCCGCGCTGGCCGTGGAGACGTCCCGCGCCGGGCCGCTGCGGCCGCGCAGGCAGGCGCGCAGGAACAAGCCGCGGCTGAGATACGTGACGCCCAGCCCGGACTACTGCGAGCCTGAACCCGCCGCCGGCTCGCTGGGCACTCATGGCAGGTAGGGCACCGGAATAGATGAAGTGTTATTACCATAGTATTTTGTTTTTGTAAGAACGGAATAAGAGTTATAGAAAACCTTTTTGAGATGTTTGTGCAGCGCTGTTTTTGAAACGATTTGGGAGATTTTCCTTCAATTAAAAACCGCAAAAATACAACAAAATATATTATTCGTCACGCGTCGTGGGTGGATCAACGTTTCGGCAATTGAAAGGTTAAGGGAGAGTTCGCAAAACGATTAAATATTCGCACTTAAGCACATTTACCGATAGAAGTGCCGTAATTTTTTTGCTATTAAACATTGAAGATATTTGTACAAGAAAAAAATTACGATATGGTATTTGGGTATCTCTGATTCCAAATCACAGATTTTTTGATTTTTTTGTCTGTCTGTTTGTCTGTTCGAGCATCACGCGAAAACTACTGAACCGATTTGGATGAAAATTTTTTTGCTTGTATATAATTCGTGCAGACGAAGTCACAGGTAAAAGTACGTGCGTTATAAAAAACAGTTTGTAATTCTTCAACTCCAAACTTAAAATGTTACGATAGATTATCATCTCAGCCGAGGGACGTCTACTGCTATACATAGTGACATAAGCCTCCCCTAAGGACCGCCACAACGAAAATCCCAAGCAAATCTACAGGCGCATCAACATTTAATTGATACAAACTTACCTTATTTTATTTGGAAACAGGAAATGCAACGCCAGCCTAGGCAGCGCCCTGGGCGGTTGCGGGCGACTCTGCTGCGGGCGCGGGCGTCGGCTGATCCGCTCCAGTCGGCTGGAGAGGTGTCACTGCAAGTACCACTGGTGCTGCCGCGTCGACTGCCAGCTCTGCAGGCTCACCTCCGAGGAACATTATTGCAATTAAATACTAATGTTTCAAATTGTAATCCGAATTATTTTAAATTTTAATTTGATTATAATACATTTTACTCACCTACGGTGGCCAGCATTGCAACAAATCGTCATTTTGAATTGTCTTCAGTTTAAAAATACAGCATAGCATATGCTCATGACTATATTCAAAGGATTAGTCAAAGATAAACAGTTTATTTTTACAGGTATTTAAAGCTCAATGTGGATGCGTCTATTAGCTCACGACAAAAATTCATTTAAAATAAATTTTCTCCTACTTTGGTTTGCGAGGAAGTTAAATCCGAATCACAGATTATTCAAAAGTGTGCGAATCAAGAAAATTATCTCCGCTCAATTTGCACATAAAACCAAAGAATAAAAAATATTGTTTCCAACAAATGCATAGAAACTAGTCATTTTAGATAAGCAGTAAACAAGTTGATGTAAAAATTGTCTTCTTTAGATAACAACGAGTAGCCGGGTACGTAACCGAGGGAAGTAGGGATCTTTAAACTTCCGCAGTTTCTTACCTGCGAGTAGTATTTAATTAGAGAGTAGGATTTTTAACAAATAACGATATACCACCAAAAGCATTACAGTACTTAGGACGGCAACGTTTTTCTCCTAATTACTCGTAAATTACTTTATTATTTGCTTTCTTAAGTTATACAGGCTGCTGACAAATCAGCAGAAAACCGTTTGTATAGAATCGATAACAGAATAATACCAGAAGTTACCAGACATTTATTATAATGGGGAAAAAGACGAAGTCGAAAATTTATTTTACCTACTCCTATCTTCTTTGATTAAATTCATTGCGGGTCCCAAGACAGATAAGAGTCATCCCCGGCTCGCTGGACTTCATTGTCTAGACTAGAGTTGTGAGTGCTCTGGATTACAGGAGTTCCAGTGAGGGGAATGTGTGGTAGGTCTAAGACCGAATTAAAAAAAGATGGAAAAATACAACGTTTTAAGTTATTGGACCCAGGAGATGCTTTTTAGACCGGTCTTGTAACCACGTCAGCCGGTCGGCCGAACATTTCATGAGTAACTCCAAGTTATCAATTCTGAACAATATTATGGTCTTGAGTTTGTTTGTAACCCGTATAACTAATAGAAATGATAAAATTGATGTTCGTAGTAGTATAATCTTGACAATAAAGTGTTTTGTAATAAATGTGTTGTAGTTTTATATAAAGGGCGCTATAAATATTGCTTCGCACAAAGTTTTTCAGTCTTCACTTTGATAAAATATTGAAGCTTGATGTAAATATTCAATTTCTTAGATTATATTTAGTGTTTATTTATAATTAATATTTTGTGTATGACCAGAAAGATAAGTGCCAATTCTGTTTTTTTTTATTTAACAGAAAACGTGTTACGGAATACGCCTTCTTCAGGTCTTTTGCTTGTTTAGAAAGCATACCTTTATTGAATGTAGAGATTATTTATAAAATTACAAAGTATTCAAACTGAGACTACATGTTTACCTTCTAAATTCAATTGTAAATAAAATTCGTACTTAGAACATTGTGTTTTCTTTTAAAGGGCTATGTAAAAAAATAGGATTCTTCAAAGCTCCATATATCATGAAGTACTAACAGTAGGAGTATGATTTGCGGATATGTGTAAATTGAACATATAATTGAAGTTTTGATTAGAGCCAAAACACGATTAAGACAAATTTTCTCGATAGAAAAACAAGCCAAAGTAGCCTCCGTTTTTGTCTATAAACGCTTGTAACTGCTAAACGGTGAATAATAGAAACATGAGACTTGATTTAAAAAAAAGAGATTGCTATTATCTAAGTTTTGATAAGAGCAGAATTGAACTTACATAAATAGTACAATCACAATTAAATAAAGTTTGTTTTTTCGCTTGATTCGATCCAGGCGCGCGCGCCGCCCCATCTCTTTCTCTCGCATCTGGCAGTAATATAAGCTATCACACGCCTGTTTCGCTAAAATTATTTTTCGACATAGGCTCTTAATATAACACCGGGTGTAAAATGTTATGCTTTACATACTCATATATGTTGGTCCCATAGTGTTATTCAGTTTGGTGGTCTGAAGAATGTAACGCATTTAAGTTTACAGCTTGTATAACTGTATAAAAGAATAAACAATAATTGGGTATAGCATCAGCAATTTATTTACAGGAAATGTTTTTGTGGTGAATGGTATTCAATGCAAAAAACTGAGTGTTTTCAGTTCATTATAAGCATTCAGATTAATTTATAGAAAAACTGAAAAAATGCACTTAATATGAATCTCGTAACAATCACTAACACAAGAGATTTTGAGATCTCGGATTTCCATCCAATGTGTAATACTTAAACAATGGAATAATTGAATTACTTACAGTATTTGGAACACACTTATATTATAAAAATAAATCCTAGCAGAGCGATATCATAAGGTGAAAGTCACTTATTTGCTAAAAAATCACATCACTTCCTCTTAAATATTATGTAGTAGACAAACTGAGAAGATATTATAAATGTTTTCACAATACATAAAAGATTATTGCTGATACAAGAGGTGATTTTGGGAGCATCAAGTAACTTAAGAAAGATAAAATGAAGTTTACGCGTATTTAAGTCTTTTTGAGCTTTTTTCGTGTAACTGGCATTAAATAACATAGTTTTCCTTATACAGGGTGTACAATAAAATGGGACAGCTATTTAAAGGGGTGCTTCAGACCATCAAACTGAACAACTTTCTCTATGGGACCAATATCGAAATCGCGAAAAAAAAATCTGCTGTCCCATACATTTCAGTCGAGTTATGTTTGCAGTTTTGTATGGGAGAGCGGATTTTTTTTTCGCGATTTGGATATTGGTCCCATAGAGAAAGTTGTTCAGTTTGATGTATAGACACAATTTTTTTTCTTAAGTTTACTATCGTGTTTGTTCCGGTGAGAAAACTGCATAATATCACAAGCTCTAACGACATTAGTACATCATATATTATTTACAAAAGTTAATTTGCTAGGAACACGCATTATACAACGTGTTAATGAATAAGCGCAAAACCTCATACACCCCAACTGATTTATAACAAAATAATTAGATTGAAACTATAATTTCATTATTTTGATAGTTAAAATTTAAAGTTATTCGCATTTTAAGTTTTGAGGCTAAAATGATATGTTATCATTTCAGCAATGAAGATGAAAGCGCAGGTACTCATGGATACATTTTAATAATCTAGTTTTGGTAGTAAGTAGGGTGAGTGTGCCCGTGCGGTAGGTTGACATCGGGTTCAGTAAATTTTAAATTGTATAATTCGATTCAACTTTCGATTCTAAACAAACTACTTTCTAGTTTTGCGTTAATTCATTAACACGCTGTATTGAATTTGTGTATGCAATACAATCACTTATACTTCAACAGAACTTGTTATACCCAATCAAATTCACAACTAAATTAATAATATTTAATATTTAGCTCATCATAACTCCGTGTGTTCTTCGTGCCCTGTACCTGGAATTATAATAAATAGGAATACTGTAGTAGAGGCCGTTTATCGAAGACAAAAACTCAAGGAATCAATACTGTAAACCGTTACATGAATAACGAAATATTACTTACTTGAATGACTTTCAGATGACACAGTTTCTTCATGATGAGAGCTATCGATTTCCTGCAAAAAAAGAATAAACATTATGAATAATATAACACAGCCTAACCTTTGCCTAGTTGTAGGGCACAGAACCGAAAATTTATAACAAATCATACTTTTTTTTTTCAAAAGGCTCAACCCAACATAATTTTTACATATGAGCTTGAAGCCCACTTATTAAACATCACAACTTGTTTGAAGCTACCACTGCGTCAGAACGTATTATCGATGTAGAGAAGATGCGGCCAGAAACTCTATTCTATATATGTAGGTATAGGCATCTTGCACTACAGTGGTCAGCATAACTAAGGTAAAATATTACGAGTCTTATCGTTATCGACTGCGTCAATTTTAGAGTTAGATTAAAAAGTCAATTCCTTATTTGAAATCTTGTACAAACGGTTTTTGCTGTTCTGCAAATAATAAAATAAAAAACCGGTCAAGTGCGAGTCGGGCTACTCGCGCACCGAGGGTTCCGTACCACACGTTTTTATCCGGGACCTTTACGCGAGACCGACTCACACTTGGCCGGTTTTTAGTATTTGTTGTTATTCTGTAGAGTTTGCTCTATAATCACACTGAGTTTGACGCTTGTATGTATTACCGTTTTTACTATAGAGCGTGAAGAAAAAACGTTGATAAAAACTAGTTTCTTGTTAATTTTTAACTTTCTGCCATTTTTATTATTTGTTAACAAATCCGCCGCTATAACGCATAATCTGAGAAAATTTCAACTATCTAGCTATTATGGTTCAAAAGTTACAGCCCTAAATAGGTAGGACAGACGGACGGACGGACGGACGGACGGACAACGTAGGCTTAGTAATAGGGTCCCGTTTTCACCCTTTGGGCACGGAACCCTATAAACAAACTACATCCAACCTGTTCATGGTCGGCCGCCTGGTAGAGTCCGCGGCGGACGCGCGCCTGCAGCCCCTTTATCTCGTCGTCGTACTCGCGCCACTCGGGCACGATCCGCATCGCCGCTGACAACTTCGCTTCTTTTGTCATCGGGTTGTTGCACTAACAAAACATGTTCCATATTAGTTCATGGAATAAAATAATTCGTTCGACGTTGATGACCTGAATCTTGGATGTGGAAGAATAAGTAATACGATTCATCATCATCATCATCATCATCATTATCATCATCATATCAGCCGATACACTGCTGGACATAGGCCTCCCCCAAAGTGGGGGGATTTGCCATAATCGCCACGCTTGGCAGGCGCGTTGGCGATCGCAGTTGGATTGACTGTGTGTACTCAGAGGATGCTGCTGCCCATCATCCGGTAGATCCCTTAGTCGCCTTTTACGACACCCACGGATGGAAATGAGTTAGTGCAATTCTTAGCCAACACCACACGGCCTGAGTAAGTAATACGATTAATAAATAAAATATAATATGTGCGACTGCGGGGCACCTGACCAAACCCTCACCCATGTGCTAAATGAGTGCATTCTGCGCCGTTTTCCCGGTGGTATTGAAGAACTCCATAGGTGAACCCCGGCAGCGGAAGAGTGGCTAAAAAATCTTGACCTCGAAATTTAAACCTCCCCGGATCGAAGCAGGAAGACAAAAATGCCATACGATATAAATAAAAAAAATAATAAATAAAAATATACTTTATTCTTTATATTTTTTGTACCTACAATCGACAACGAAAGTCGATGAAAATTTTTCACCTTTATTCCTATGAGAATAAGTTTTTATTTTATTAATTTAGCTACAAAAGTACAAAGAATCGTCAACTTTCGTTACCGACGGTACACACGGCGACACATCAGGTTACGCACCCTATATACCCATAAATACACTACGTACAAAACACAAAATAGTGCGGTAGAGAGCCTGCATAGACGCGGCCGGCGCGGGCGTAGCGTGCTGTGAGACGAAACAACAACAACATACCTCACCCTCTCGTACGATTCGCAGCGTTCAACTTCTAATAGTTCAAAGTCCAAACAGGGTAACCTGACCTGTTGCCGTGTGTACAAAGAGATACAAATATACCAAATGCAAATATTGGATACCTAGTGATTAGGAGAAAGTGTAAAAATAAAAAGATGTTCTCGTCAGCTTTCTAATATTTTACGTAGTTTTTTTTTTCAATCTGGTTCCTGTTTTCCAGTTTCTATGTCTAGATGCTTACCAAGTCGATAGTTTTAGCGTATTTCTTGGAGTTCTCGTCGCACCACGTCTCGCACCACAGCCATTCTTGAGGTAACGACTTTATGGCCACTTGGTGTATCATGTTGTTCGGCAAGTCTTGATCTATAACAATGCAATAAAAGGCTATTTGTCACAATCCTGTTCTAAACTGACCCAACGCAAATCCATCACCCTCATATTGCCGTCGGACAAAAATGTACTGCATATCCTCAAGCATGATTTCTCTACTTGCGAGCGACTCGGTTTTTTCCACGGCAAGCACGGTTTTCAGTCATCAAAAGCGTAAACATGTTATTTTCTATGCAGCGAAGGCGTGTCGCGCGTGTAGAGAAATCATACTAGTCATGCTGGTCTGCCTACGGAATTTCGTTCTTCCCTTGGCTACCACTCTTGACTGAATTTACAGGTATTTTTATATCAAGAGGCATTCGTTTCCACAGACAATCTGCATCCATTAACTTAGTGCCTCATGTTTGCAGTGCGAAAAAACAATTTTAAATAAATAATAATAAAACTGCGTACCCAAGTTAGACAAACTGTTGGGGTCCTGGCTCAGAGCCTGGTACTGTCCACGCAGACGGTCCCCGGCCGCGATGCGCCGGAACCTCTTCAAGTCGACCACGTACAGGGCGCTGATGTGGTAGCTCCGGCCCTGCAGGTGGTTGCGCCAGTAGCCTTGCTTCCAGAATCTAACAACAATCACAACAAAATTCAATGTGTGAGCTATTTACAAAGACTTACGAACTACTGGACGTAGGATCCGCGCTCAAAAGTATTCGAACCAAAAGAGAAACAAAACACAAAGAGAAACAATTACGCGCCAGTCGTCATTTGATTGACGGATCATGCGCACGTCTCCATGCCGTGCTGCTGTGCTGTAAGAATTTGTAAAAACTACATAAGAAAAAAAATATTTTTTTTCATAATAATTCAATGGCCATTTTTTTACGCAATTACAATTACAGTATTACTCAGGGATCAGTTACTGCTTATTACTGTGGATTATGAGGGGACCACACTAGAGACGACGAAGCGCCCTGGTAGCTCAACCGAAGAAAGTGAAAGAACTGAAGCATGCCCCAGGGCATGCCAAAGGGGTACGGACCTCAGCATTGGGCGTGCTGAGGCTACGTGAATTAGGTGGCGGGGATCGGTGAGATTGTCTATGTTAGACGTGTTTAAGCGACTCTTCATCGGTCACAAGAAAGCCTCAGCTATTTGTTCCCCTTTTGAAGATGAGAGACAGGTGAATCGGTTCAGTAAATTTGCGTGATGCTCGAACAAACAAACAAACAGACAAAAATTCAAAAAAGGTTGATTTGGAGTGGGGAACACCTAAAAACGTATTGTATCTTTTCTTGTTCAGTTTTGTAATAGTTTAGAATATACACTTTCTGCCAAACTGGTGGCCCTATTCTAGACCGCAAGTAATGTGTACTATATTCGACTTGTTTACTAAACAAACATAAAAGATAATAAACAATATATCACCTGAATCCTTCCATTTCTTTCCTGCTCTCACAGAAAGGCGTGTAACCGTAAGGCGCGCCTCCCAAATCTAAATCCACTAGCTCCTTCAAATCCGCTCGTACAATCTATAACAACAAAATATTATAACACAAAGTAATTCACAGGGAATTAATGGATTATTTTCATTCCTTACGTTCTTATAAAGTCAATACGACCTAAATATCGAAATTAATGAGCCTCATCTGGCAGCACAGAGTTGAATTTTTTCATACTCTATCCTTTTCTGTCGCTCAGGAATGTCATTGGCAAGAGCGAGAAAGGTCGCAGCACTGCCGGTGCTGCCGCGTGTGATTGCATTCCCCATAGTCTAAAAAAACAAGGTCTTCTATTACCAGACTGACACAAACCTACGTCACAAAAAAATGGCCCCTAAACATGGTAAAAGGGTATGATGACGTAGGCTTGTGTCAGTCACGTGGTCAGTCACGTGATCGGAAGAGAATACCAGGCGCAGTATATTATTGTACCATGGCATTCCCGCTATCTTTCTCGCTCTAGCAAATGACGTCTGAGCGACAGAAAAGGATGGAGCATCAAAAAACGCGATTCCTTGTTGCCATATGAGGTAACCCTGATAGTGTGGCCTTACATGAGCACACCCAGGGGGATACATCTGGCCTCCCCTTCTCTGGAGCATCCTGCCTCTCTACGTACACTTAGCTGGTTAATTATGTACACCTACACTACACTCTACAGGATATTCCTGATGATTGTTGATTTGGCAATCTCTTTAAATGACCCCTCACCTGATCAGCATCGACGAAGATGATCTTCTTGACGTGCAGCGGGAACAGTACGTCGAGAAACAATATCTTGTAGCCCCAGATGGTCCGCTGTCTGTCGCGCTGCCTCTGCAGCCAGCGCGGCCACTGGTACTGAACCAGCTCGTATTGGAACCCGTATTCTTGCGCCATGTAGGGCAAGATGTCCTGCAAGATAAGATGTTGTTTAATTATTGACAAATGTAATCAAAATTAAATGAATGAACGAATAATCTCAGGAAACCTTCTATCGTAACATAGTAAGTTATTAATTTAGAAAACTCGTACCAAAGACATAATTATTGGCAAAAATGAAAACTTCTTTTTCTTCTTGGCTTATTTGCTAACAGTGAGAAAAATGTACAAACACTTTCATTTACAAATCTCAAGGGGTTGGAGAAAGTGGAACGACAAACAAGAGGTCCTAGACCTCTGCAACAGATGGGGGGGGGGGGGGGCGGTTTGATGATGTTTAGAAACTCTCAATGCAATGCTCTATGCAAACTTGTACTGGTCCGAACTCTGCAAAAGCGTAGAAGCATGTGCGGCTACAGGTAATTTGTGCGGTATGTACGCTGGTATCAAAAAGGCTGTTGGTCCCATACCAAAGAAGACAGCACCTCTCAAGGAATCAGACGGCTCAATCATCACCGACAATAGCCGTCGGCTCCGTCGATGGGTGGAACATTACAGCGGGCTCTACTCTTCTCCTGTTAACATAAGCTTGGAAGCAGTACATCAAATACCCACGCTACCAGTCTGGAGTGAGTTAGATGAGCTGCCTACCATAGCGGAGCTGCATAAAGCTGTAAAACAGCTAAAAGGCGGTAAAAGTCCCGGTGAAGATGGAATCCTCACAGAGATCATCAAAGCTAGGTGCATTTTGATGACTTTGCATAATTTCCTCGGCAAATGTTGGGAAAATGAAACAGTTCCTCAGGATATGCGCGATGCTAACATCATCACCTTATATAAGGGAAAAGGTGACCGCGGTGACTGCAACTGCTATCGTGGAATTTCCCTGCTCAGTGTCGTTGGTAAGTTGTTTGCAAGAGTAATTCTTAGCAAACTGCAGAACCTTGCTGAGCGCGTATACCCTGAGTCTCAATGCGGTTTTAGGGCTCAGCGTTCCACGGTGGACATGATTTTCACGCTTCGGCAATTGCAAGAGAAGTGCAGGGAACAGAACACTCCCTTGTTGATAGCGTTTGTCGACCTAAATAAGGCCTTCGATACCGTCAGCAGGGAGGGTCTTTATATAGCCCTTGACAAAATAGGTTGCCCACCAAAATTGCTGAGGATGGTAAAGTCATTTCACGAGGGTATGAAGGGGTCGGCTGTTTTCGATGGCGAGACGTCGGAAGTGTTCGAGGTGAGGAGAGGTGTGCGCCAGGGATGCGTCTTGGCCCCTACTTTGTTTGGCATCTTTTTTTCACTTATTTTGAAAACTGCTTTCGGTGAAGCCAAACAAGGTATTCATCTACACACAAGGACCGATGGGAAACTCTTCAACATCTCCTTACTGAAATCCAAGCGAAATCGCGTGGATCTGTACTTAGACAGTCTTTTGTTTGCTGACGACGCAGCTTTTGTCGCCAACACTCCTCAAGAACTTCAGCGTCTTATCGACAAATTTTCCAGGGCATGCGCACTCTTTTCCATGTCAATAAACGCTAAGAAGACAGTTGTTTTATCGCAGGGTTGTGGTTCGATTCCGGATATTCTATTGGAGGACACACCGCTGGAGGTGGTTAACAAGTTCTGTTATCTGGGGTCTACAGTATCCGAGAAACTCTCTAACGATGGAGAGATCGGCACGCGTATCGGTAGAGCTGCTACGACGTTCGGTAAACTAAGTGCAAGAGTGTGGAATAACAAACACCTTACCGTTAAAACGAAGATGAACGTGTATCAGGCATGCATCTTAAGCACACTCTTGTACGGTGCGGAGACCTGGACGTCGTACGCAAAGCAGGAGAGACGAATTAACCACTTCCACATGCGATGTCTTCGAAGCATTCTTGGCATAACCTGGAGGGATCGAGTGACAAACGAGAAAGTGCTAGAAATTGCACAGCTGCCCAGCGTAACCGCAATTCTCAAACAGAGACGTCTACGGTGGCTAGGGCATGTGCACCGCATGGATCACTCTCGTTTGCCGCGTCAAGTCCTTCTAGGTCAAGTAGCGCATGCCAAGAGAAGTGTCGGGAGACCACGTCTCCGCTTCAAGGACTGCGTAAAGCGAGATATGTCCACGTTCTCAATCGACACCAGCAGCTGGGAGGATCTCGCACAGAATCGCGAATTGTGGAGGAAACATTTAGCGGAGGGAAGAGCTGAGCACGATAGGGCGTGGTTTGCTTCCTTGGCTGAAAAGCGGGAAAGGAGGCATGATCGGATTGCAAACCTAACTGGCACAGCAAACTCGAATTTTACTTGCCGTACATGCGGCCGTACCTGTCGCTCTCGTATCGGGCTTTTTAGTCACGAGCGTAAGTGCCGCCAAGACGCTGCTTAAATCATCTTTTATAGATGGAAAGGCCAATGATGGGGGATAAGCATTACGGCTTACAGTACAACAACGCTCTTGATGGCGGGCGATACCCCCCCCCCCCCCTGCCGCGCCGCGTGTACTTCCGCTGTCATGCGCAGATATGAAAGGAAATCCCGACACCTTCATACAGATCTCGTGATTCGACCCCCGCCGCCCGCTTCCCCACAAGGCCCCTCCATTGCTCTGCGCAAGTACATCCGTTGCCGTACTGTAAGGACTTTATAGTTATGCTGTGCCCATACATGCTCCAGCTAGCAAATCAAGTCTCCGATCCTCTCAGATCCTATCAGAGTGTTTCAAAACCCTCTCAAGAAGCCTTGGCCTAATGAATGCCGCTATCTAGGTCAGATATAAACATAATCATCGACAAACCTTGAGCGAAGGACTGAGATAGTTCTTCAAGAACCAGAACTTGACCGGCGACTTGGTGTGCTTCAGCACGGAGAGCATCATGATGCGGATGAAGCGTTCGTAGAGATGACCCGACGCCACCGAGAACACGTTGATTGTTTCGTCTTGCGCCTCCTGGTCCTCGCCACCGCCGAACGAACTAAAAATATTACATACATAAACTCACGACCATAATCCCTTACGGGGTTGTCAGAACCATCCCTACAACTACCAGCTGTCTAGGATCACATACAGCGTATTGAAAGTTTTAAGATAGGCGATAGGTGGCTAGCCTTTCGCCCACAAACACACTGCATAAGAAAATATAAGATTGATTAAAGTCAAAAACAAAAATTAGAAGTAAGTAAGAACTGTGTTGCTGGACTGCTGGTACATTTTATTTGGCATAGGAAGGGTTTATGTCAATATAAACTTTTTTTTAAATCCTATTTCGTCCCATTGTTCGGCAAAGGTCTCCCCCAATCTTTTCCAGCCTTCGATATCCATATAAACTACGGACCGAAAAAAACAGAATATGTTGATTTTGTCTACCTGACCTGTCCGCACGGAATTGCATTTTCCAGTAACCCTTTCTGTCGTTCAGAAACATCATTCGCTAGAGCGAAAAAGTAGCTTGCCAGCTCCTCTACCAAGGCACGGGCAAGTAGATTCCATTCACGTCTTGTCCAAGCCTAATATCGAGAGTCGAGATCATATTTTTTGTATTGTAACCTTAGACAATTTAATAGTATGGACTCGTAACGCGTGCCATTCTCCTAACAAAAATTTCTGACACTTTTTGCGGAGGGCGAGGTAACATGAAATTCGCAACTTTGGATTTTATTCCTCTTAACTTTACACCGGCTCTTCATTCTCGGCGAGATAGGGCGAGCCAGGCCGAGAACGAGAGTGTGGATGCCCTTCATTGTTCTCGTAGCGTTCTCGGCGAGAATTCTCGGCGAGAGTGTAGTGCGGGCTTTAGATTCTAATTTTGAATGTTAAAAATCATGAAAAGTAGTCTCGTGTGAACCCCAAACTTTCTAATTTCAAAATTATTGTTTCGTAATTATTATAGGCTGTCTCGTTTAGTGATAAGGTATAAAATTGAGTGTAAATGCACAGGATCAATTAGTCTTATACCGTGGCAGAGGGGAAATGCTACCGCAAGGCCAGTCCTTACTATAAAATTGTCTAAGATTGTAACTGAACCCAATCGAATAAACATCGTATACAGCGAACACCATGACGTGTTTATAGGCTACAGAAGATGACACAAATAGAAACGAAATTGAACTCAACTTACCTTGCAATAGAGTTCCAAATACCGCCCGAGTTCTTATCATCGTTCTCTACGAGTAGATCCAGGTGTTGTTTGTCTGTTTTCTTGCTCACGCGCAGCTTGATCACGTGGCTTCGGAAGGAGCTCATCAGTACTTGGATGTCGTCGCTACCAGCCGGCGTGTCGGTGTTTTCATGTCTAAATGTTTAATTGAAATTACAATCATCATCAGCCTATTATACATCCCATTGAAGGGTATAGGGCTATATTAAACGATTGGCGTTAGTCCACATATGATCCTCAATGCGGATAAATAGACTTCACATACGCAGAAAGTCTTCTTAAGCGTATGCAGGTTTGCTCACGATCGATGTTTTCCTTCAACGTTTGAATATGAAATGAACAACGTAATAACATTTTCAAGGAGTCATTCAAGCGCTAGAATCGTATCGTTCATACTTTTTAGATGACGAAAACAGATATAAATTAAGGTTTAGCTAGAATGACCATTCGTAGTTACGTTGTCATTATGTGATTGTACTAAAATCTGGGCAAATTATAAAAAAAATGCGTACCCAACAATGTCATAAATTTCTTCAGAACGTCCCGGCCTCAGTCTCAATATCCACGCTCCAGGGTTCGCTTTGAGTTGGAAGTATCCCAAATTAGCCATGACTATGGTGTCCATAAGTTCTGACTTTTCCCGAGAGCCGAGGATCAGTTGGAGTCCACGCGGTGGGGTACCAAGTGTGGTGTCCCAGGCGTGGCCTTCTAGTAGTAGGTATTCGAGTTCGAATTCACTGCAAACAAAATTGTTTTAGCAACATTAGTATTGAAAAGTAATCTTAACACATTCCTGCTCCCTGACGCATATGCGCGTTTTTTTTTTAATTTATTTATTTAAATCATGTAACAGTCAGCCTATAATAGGTGTAACAAAACACCCTATTAATATTTAAAGGGGTGGTTAAGACCATCAAACTGAAGAACTTTCACTACGAAGACTTCTTCTTTCTTTTTTCTTAAAAAAAATCTGCTGTCCCATACATTTGAGTCGATATTTTTATTTTTTCTTGACATTGGCTGCATAGTGAAAGTTGTTCAGTTTGATGATCTTAACCATCCCTTTCAATATTATTAGGGTGTTTTGTACACTCTGTATAAATTCGACGGCATAAGTCCTCTCATCAACAACGGAGAGAGGATGCGGGCTACCGTAGAACCAAAAAACTGCAACATTAGAAAATCTTTGCACATTCAAGCTTATAGAAGAACATATATCATCATTCTCTTGCCCATTTCCCATTATTTGGGGTCGGCGCAATATGTCATCCTCTTCCATTCATCTCTCTTAGCCGTCGTCTCAACACTCACCCCCTTTTTACACATATCATTCTTCACACAATCCATCCATCTTTTCTTCGGCCTGCCTCTCCTACCACAGCCATCCACATTCATACTTAACACTCGTCTCGTAACATGACACTCACCCCTCCGCATTACATGCCCATACCACGATAATCTATTACCCTGCAATTTTTCCGTCATAGGTGCTACTTTCAAACTTCCTCTAATATACTCATTCCTAATCTTGTCCATTCTAGTTACACCACACATCCATCTCAACATTCGCATCTCAGCTGCATGCAGTCGTTTCTCATCCGTCCCTTTTGTGGCCCAACATTCTGATCCATTCATAACGACAGGTCTTATTATACTCTTATATATTTTTCCCTTCAATTTGAGGGGGATTCGGGAGTCGCAAATCGTTCCCGTAACCAGCCGCCACTTCATCCACCCTGAGTTGATTCGGTGCTTCACGTCGCGATCTATCTCTCCATCGTTTTGTATTAGTGAACCGAGGTACCGGAAGTCGGAGCAGACTGGCAAAGGCACGCCATCAAGGGCAATAGGCATGCAACTGGAGAGACCGCCGAAATCGCAGAACAAATGTTCCGTTTTAGTTCTGCTAATTTTCAAGCCAACACTCTCCAGTTTTTGCTGCCATTTTGCCAATCTGCTCTGGACCTCGAGTCCATCTTCACCGACAAGAACAATGTCGTCGGCAAACAGCATGCACCAGGGTGCCTCTTCCTGTATGTCCGATGTCAAAGCATCCATAATCAACAAGAAGAGGTAAGGACTTAAAGCCGACCCTTGGTGCAAACCTACAGCCACATTGAACTTATCGGTGGTACCAGCGGATGATCGGACGCATGTACTGGATCGGCTGTACATTGCACGAATCAACTCAAGGTATTTTCCAGGCACATCTTTCTTTTTAAGAGCCCACCACAAGACCTCCCGGGGTACACGATCGTATGCCTTCTCGAGGTCAACGAACACCATATGCAAGTTCTTTTGAGCACGCCTGTATGTTTCGCAAAGTTGGCGTAGCGAAAAAATAGCGTCCGTTGTTCCCCGACCAGGCATAAAACCGAACTGGTTTTGCGTTATCTCACTCTCTTCTCGCAGTCGTTTCTCTACCACCTTCTCCCATACTTTCATACTATGTGATATTAGCTTTATTCCCCTATAATTGTTGCAGTTCTGGACGTCACCCTTATTTTTATAGATGGGAACCAGTAAACTGTTGCACCATTCGTCGGGGATTACTTCTTTATGCAACAACTTATTGAAAAATAAAGCTAACCACTTATATCCATCCACATTCAATACCTTCCAAACCTCAACTGGTATTCCATCTGGTCCCACGGCCTTCCCATTTTTCATACTTCGTACAGCCGTTTTTACCTCTTCCATACTAATTTCTCTTACCAATCCCACGTTCACTGGTAAATACTCTAACTCACCACTCCAAGCATTCTCCTCGTTCATTAACTTTTCAAAATATCCTTTCCAACGTACTTTTATGTCATCATCATTTGTCATCACCTTTCCTGCATCATCTTTAATACACTTTATGTGGGACACGTCTCTTGCACTCTTCTCTCTAGCTTTAGCCATCCTATAGAGCTTCTTTTGCCCCTGAGGACTATCCAGAGACTCATATAACTTGTCCTGGGCTTCAGCTCGAGCAATGGCTACTGCTTTTTTTGCTTTCTTCTTACATTCATTATATATTGTTTTCCTCGACTCTTTCACACTAGTATCACTGTCAGATGTATTTTGCCATTCTTTAAACGCAACCTTCTTCTCTTTCAGTATATTCTGTACTTCTGCATTCCACCACCAAGTATCCTTATCTATCATACCTTTGCCTTTCGTTTCTCCTAAAACATCCTTCCCTACCATTCTAATACAACATGCCATCTCACTCCAACAGTCATTAACAGATGATTCATCCATATTCATTTCTATCATTCTATCTATCACTCTTTCCCTGAATTTACTAGCATACTCATTCTTATCTAACATGTGCCATTTTATTTTGGGTGGGGGCCGTTCTCTGTTTTTCTTATGCTGTACAGTAATCTTGACTTCCATGATTAGCAGTCTATGCTGTGAGACTAGGTCCTCCCCTGGTAGCACTTTACAGTCTTTGACGCAATTAATTTTGTTCCTCTTTACGAGGAAATAATCAATCTGCGTCGTGTGGTGGCCACTTTTGTAGGTAATTAAGTGTTCATTCCTCTTTTCAAACCACGTATTTATTATAGCCAGGTCAAAGGCAGAAGCTGCTTGCAACAATGTCTCGCCATCGTCGTTACGAGTCCCGAACCCCCAACCCCCATGCACTTTTTCATAACCATCATTCTTCCTTCCTACGTGACCGTTAAAGTCTCCACCTACGTAAACCTCCTCATTATCCGCTATCCCCATCATCACATCATCAAATTCTTCCCAAAATTTATCTTTTATGCAATCTTTACTGTTACTCTGAGGTGCATATGCGCAAACTACATTCAGAACCACATTCTCTAACATCACTTTTAGGGCTATCAATCTGTCGCTTACTCTTCTAACATCCGTCACGCACTCTTTTAACTTATTATCTAGCACAATTCCCACACCATTCCTCTTACCATCACTCCCACAATAGTAAAATTTATACCCTTCACCAATCTCTCTGGCTTTTGACCCCTTCCATTTCGTTTCTTGCAAACACGCCACATTTATCCGTCGTTTTTTCAGTACTTCCGCTAACTCTCTTCCTCTTCCAGTCATCGTACCTATGTTCCAACTTGCACACCTTAATCTTACTTCCCTCACAGTCCGGGCTCGCTTCTTACGTCGCACCCGCCCGGTTTGATGCGACAACCCTGGTCCATTTCCCACAGGAGCCGGGTGCTGCCCCTGCGCGTCGCCTCGGGGGTACGCCCTAACCCTATCGCTATTTCCTATCATACTGTGATTCATACTGCTACAGGTTTTGGCTTAAGTTTTACAGCCGGCCGCCTGCCTGACGCCAACCCTCTTTGGGAATGCTGTTGTAGTGGTTTTCCCGCCACGATTCGGGTGACCAAGGACACAGGATGGTGTGTGTCCAGGTCAAAAGAGGGAACTTGCCCCTCCCTTAGTCGCCTCTTACGACACCCATGGGTGGAGATGGGGTAGTCCTATTCTTTTCCGGGAACTACACGGAACATTTTTTTTTTTTTTTTTTTTTTTTTTTATAGAAGAACATATATAAGTGTAAAAAATCACCTGTGAACAACGGTCTCTACATCAGCCAGCCTAATATTGTCGAGATCGTAGACCGACTTGACGCATTCGACGAGCCAGTTGGGCGGGGTGCGTAGCTCCATGGAGAGGAGCGGCGCGTGCGGCAGGCGCGAGAAGCGAGCCAGCGCGCCGCCCGTCAGCGCGCCCTCCGCTGTGAACTGCAGCTCCGGCTCTAGGACGTAGCGGTAGAAGCTGTAACAATATCATCATTCATCATCATTTTCAGCCCGTATCCATCCATTGCAGGTAGGGTTGCCAACTGTACTTTATATAAAGTATTATAAGTTATTTTCAGTCGATGTAGTTTATATTTGAGAACAACAATAAAGTACGCAAATATACTTTATTTCAGCCCTATAGGTTTTTACGAAAATAAAATCTAAATAACTAACCAACAATGCGTAAAATGAAACGTAGTTAAACTGACGAGAACGCAGCCATAAAGCAGGCACTTCACTCTCGCGAGAACTCCTCGGCGAGAACTTTCAAGAAAATTACTACGGCTTATGACGCCCCGAGAACAATGAAGGGCATCTATCTGCACTCTCGTTCTCGGCGAGAATGTAGTGCCCGCATAACAATTCTAACGCTCGCAATTTCCGAACAAGTGAGCGAGAGTTGATTTCGAAAACAGTGCATCCAACCATACCTTTATAAAAGAAAAATCTTTGTTATTACATATGTGCAAAAAGTTCCAAAAAATACAGTTTCAAAAATTTTAATTAAATGTATTTTATTTTTTATGACTGTACTTTTATTTACCATCCCTGTAATCAAATATACTTTATGTTCGCTAAAAAAGTTGGCAACCCTAATTGCAGGGCATAAGCCTTCTCCCTATTTTGCCAGGTGCCAGTCGCATCCAGGTCTTGCCAATACTTTTCCAGATGTCGTCAACCCACATGGCTGCCGGACGACCCATTCTTCTTTTACCTAATCTCGGCCACTACTCTGTCAAGGCTTTGGTCCACCTGCCATCATTTTGCCTAGCTACGTGTTCTGCCCACCGCCACTTTAAGCGACTATTCGGTCCCCGACGCGATGTCCTGAACCTTAGTCCGACGTCGGTTCTCGACGTTTGTGACGTTGTCAAGAAGGGTGATATCATGACTCTCTGTGCTACTTTGATTTTATGCATAGTTACCCTAGTGAGCGTCCATGTTTCGGCACCATAATATTATGTCATGGTGGGCAAGACATATTGATTAAAAAGCTTGGTTTTCAAGCGTTGTGGTATGCTATGCATGTAACAATATAATATTATTTATTTACACGCTTTAAACATACAAAGATAACAAAATAAAGCAAACAATTAGGGTAGAAATGGCGTTTTTTATTACTAATAGCGATTTCTTCCCGGCAACCATAGGATTCATAGGATGTAGGACCTCTTTATTACAAAAAGTTACAATGTGCACACATTCTCAACAAAAAAAAAACATCTTAGAATGAAGAATCACGAAAAATCACCACGATAGCGTCTAATGTAGTTTTCTCTACAATTTTTAATTAATAAGAATAGTATGCAGGGTACAATAAGGTATACAGGTGGTAGGGTAATCAGTTGCATTACTTTAAGAGGTGCTTGTACCCATGATGTTGATCAACTTTCCCTAAAAAAAACTATAGGAAATTCGCAAAAAAAAAAAATCGTTTCATACAAACGTTCGATCAGCTGATTGCATTTAGTCATTTAGTATGGAATATGCAAAATTTTTTTTGCTAATTTCCTATAGATTTCTTAGGGAAATTTGATCAGTATCATGGGTACAATCACCCCACTGTTTACCCTAATACCCTGTATCTAAACTATTATAAAACTGTAACAGAAATGTGTCTGTACATTGAAGATATTTACAAAAAAAAATTACGACATGGTTTTTACCTGTCCCTGATTCCAAATCACCAATTTTTTTTATTTTTTGTCTGTCTGTTTGTTTGTTTGTATGTTTGTTTGTTTGTTTGTTTGGGTGTTTGTTTGTTCGAGTATCACGCAAAAACTACTGAACCGATTTTGATGAAACTTTTTTTGTTTGATAGCTTATCATCTGACTTAAAATCTGGTATATAATTTATGCGGACGAAGTCGCGGGTAAAAGCTCGTATTTTATATTAATGAAATATCGTCGAGTAGAAAGGGAATATACACGATACCTCTTGAGCGGCATATCCGAGTTTTTATCCTGCGGGTTCATGAACAGCTTGATGCGGCAGTTTATGACGCGCCGCAGTACGAGCAGCAGCGGCGCGAGCCTCTGCGCGGCGTTCGAGGCTGGATCCAGAACCGCCACGATCTACACACAAATGTTAATCTTAACACATTTGCTAAACGCATCGACGGGGCGGGGTGCAATTAGAGAGCCTCCCCGAGTGACGTACTAAACCCCTGATAAATGCCACGCACTCTGGAAGCAAGCTCAGCAAGCTTCTGATGCTGGTGGGCAAATCTGTTCAGCACCATGGCAAGTCAAAGTCAATGACGTCATCGACTCGACAGAAGAAAAACGCATATAGGCAGGCCTGCCCCGCGTGCTGGTGAACTTGCAAGTGTGATAACTTGCTTGAGGGAAACCAGATAGCGGTAGATGTGACTTCGTACCAGGCAGATAAAATACAGAATGGAAATGGTTTATCCGTATCGATCGATACAAAAGAAGAAGAATCCAATTTATAAATATCGATACATTTGGGTCGAGTAGCCAATGTCGTTTTTCTTTGGAACAGTCGATTGTTATTTCGCGATTTTTATGTTGGTCCCAGAACGAACGTTCTTCAGTTTGATGGTCTGAAGGAGGTTAAGTATGTAAAGCATTTAAGTTAATACCTTATTCTTTATGTCCGGCTGAAAATAAATACATTTCATCTAAATGATCCGGATTTCCCAGATGATGCTCTTACCTCTATAGCGGCCTCGTTGTCCGACATAGGAGGCAGTTCAACGAGGGAATGTTCGGTGCGAAGTCCAGAGGGCAGCGGGGTCCGCACGCGGGGACTACGTGACGCCAGCACCGAGATTATCTTCAGACGGTCCTCGTTCGACAGCTTTGTCAAGTCGTCGTCTAAAAATTACAAATTACTGAAGAATAATATAATCCCTTTTTTGTAAGAGTAGGATTCTACCGGCCAAACTTTTTTCAATGTTGACCCAAGAATATAATATAAGCTGATCCAGACCAATGTTAGCAAGAGATACAAGAAAAAAAGTAAAATAAAATTTTAGACAAATGTTTCCACCATTTTTGTACTATGTCCGTCCGTATACCGTCCGACTAGTATTTGCTAAAGGGAGGCGGGACTGTAACAAGACAGGTGACGTCGTCGATTCGTTAAATCTATGAAGATATCTCCGAACATATACATGGGATATGCATGGACAGACAACATGAACATGGGAGCGGGTCCAGTTGCGCGCTGACTATAATTTTTTTTTATATTTTTTATTATTATTTTTAATTTATTTGTAATTATTTGTATATTTATTTAACAGTTATAAATAGCACGTCTAGTATGATTTCTCTACATGCGCCCGACGCGCCTTTGCTACATAGAAAATAACCTGTTCCCGCGCTTGCCGCGACACGTAGTATGGAATAAAACAGAGTCGCATGCAAGAAGAGAAATCATGCTAGACGTGCAGGACACATAAACCCATAAAGAATTACCTAGTATTAATAATTATCTGCAGTTACACTCACCATCGTCGTCGTCGACTTCGTTACTGGTGGCCTTCTTCTTCTTATCCAGCACCTCCGACAGTTTGTCCAGATAGACTTGGTTACTGAACCTGTTGTTAAGAAATTATTACGTTTATTAATCCATTGCGACTATACAGTACCTTTACGAGAAGTCTGGCCATCTACCAGATGAAAAATATTCGACTTGCGATGCGGTGTTAGCCTTAGGAATGTAAGTCACTACATCTCTTAAAAACAAAACGTAAAGATTTTGAAATGCAATTCAATAAAGTAACAACCAACCTCTCGAGCAGCATAAAATCGTCGAGCGTGAACTGATCGTTTCCAAAGAAGGGGCCGATCAAGCGCGCGTTGTGAACGACTGCGCGCGCGCCGGCACGCAGTTTGAAGCTGCGCGCTGACAACACTCGCGTCGCTTTCAACACCCAGTCGTATTTGTTCAATGCTGGCACTAGTTCCGGCTTAAAGTTTAATTACAACATTACATAAATTGGTACGATCGGTCACTTTGCTTTAAATATAACTCTACACTAGTAATGTAGAAATTAGTTCTAATTATTTGTCCCACAGTATGGATTCTTTATTTTGAACAGGAATATTCACAATAATCTACACTTAATTTAATACATAACATCATTAGTACAGTTAGGCGACTTAAAAATACCATTATAGCAAGTTTACTTGTCCCCAATAATGCGCCACGTAATTTTTTTTTTTATTTTATTTTATTTATTAAACAATTACACAGCTTCACAGAGGAACTCCAATACGCTATGTAAGTAATTATACAAATCAAACAAGAATATTAAATTTTCCTCCAACTTAACTTAATCTTACGAATTAGACATTCTCAGAGAAGGTCAGGCATTCTCGTAAACAATCAGACCAGCGGTCAGCAAAAACGTCAAACTGTGGTGAGTGTTGCAGCAGCGTGGTGAGACGTCTGAGGGCGAGCACGAGCGGAGAGTGTTGGTGCGCCGCCGTGCGCGCCGCCGGCACGGCCAGCAGCCGGTGACGACGCGCGCGCACGTAGTTGTTGGGCACGAATAGGCGGAGGGCCCGGCTGACTAATTCGGGACAGTCTGATTGACCACGCAGGAAACGGCACACTGTCGTGAGAGAGTCGAAGGTGCGCCGCGTCTGTAGCGAGTTGAAACACAGTGCTCCCAGAAGATACTTCGTGGGATATAAAAAGGGATAATACCCATACATTTTTTTGTACAGAAATCGGAGAAAAGCCTTTTGGATCTTCTCTAGCAGCAAATTGTAGGTGCCTTCGTGTGGACTCCATACAATAGAGGCCGCCTCTATCTTGCTACGGACGAGTGCTGTATACAATAATTTTATAGCCCTAGGCCTATGAAATTCGCGACAATTACGTATAACGAATCCTAGTCTACGGTAACAATCGGTCGAGAGGGATCTAATATGCTCGTTGAACGTTAACTTGGGATCAAATAGAACGCCCAAGTCTTTCACCGAAGTAACACGAGAGATGGGCTCAGTTCCCAAAGTGTATACCGCATGTGTCGGCTCTAGCGCGCGAGTGAAAGACATAACGCAACACTTTGAGTGATTGAAAAGAAGTTTGTTCTTGACACTCCACTGGTGAAGGGCGTCAATATCATTCTGTAGTAATAAACAGTCATCCGGTTCTTCGAGTGCACGAATTAATTTGAGATCATCGGCATAGAGCAGGCACCCCGAGCTCCCTAGCACCCCCTCCAAGTCATTAACCATAATAATGAAAAGTAGTGGACCCAGTATTGAGCCCTGGCTAACCCCGGAACGCGTGTGATATGGGTTTGATACGAAGGAGCCATAGCGTACATACTGCTGCCGACCGCGCAAATAATCTGCGAAAAATTTAAGGAGACCTGGGCTAAAACCAATTTCACTTAACTTTTGCAACAGTATATCGTTATCTACACGGTCAAAAGCTTTCCTAAAATCGAAGTACACAACGTCAACCTGTACCCCTTTATCCATATGACCGGAAATGATGTCAACTAACGTCAAAAGGTTTGTGTTAACCGATCTATGACACCTAAACCCATGTTGGCAATCGGCCAGGTAAGGAGCTACCTGCAAGGATATTTGTTTATGGAGAATGGACTCGAATAGCTTTGCGGGGGCTGACAATATGGCTATTGGTCGGTAATTCTCGACTTTGGTTCCATCTCTTGTTTTAGGGATTGGGGTCACTCTTGAGAGCTTCCAGCACGTAGGATATTTCCCGGTATGGAGCGCCAGATTGAAAATGTATTTGATGGGAATCATGAACTCATCTTTACAAGCCTTTATTATGAAAGGCGGAATGGAGTCAGGACCAATAGCACTTCTAGGCTTAAGTTTCCCAAAAGCTCCACGAATATCTTCGCTTGTTATACAGTTAACATGTATATGGTTAGAATTACAGGTCTTAGTTGTTTGGTTAACCAGATCAGCATCAAGTACTGGGTCAGATGGAAGGAATACATCGGAAAAGAAATCTGCGAAGGCAGCTGCCGAATCAGATCCATCGAACGTTTCGCCTCGATATTCCACTGTCGGCTCAAAGCCACCCGGAGATCTAAGGCTATTAACATACTGCCAGAACGCATGTGGGTTCTCCCCTATCCTGGTCTCAACCCTATAAATATATGAATCAAAAGCCTGGGATAGCCTGATTTTAAGATCACTCCTGATATTGCTAAAAGTGTTATAAACCATTGGGTCTTTAGTGGCTTTCCATAAGCGATGGTGACGTGCTTTTTCGCGCAGATCTTTAATTATATCAGGTGTGAACCATACCGGGTACGTTCTTTGCCGCTTTTTAGGTCTATACTTTCGTGGAATACACGAGTCGAAGATCTGATATATAATTGTGTAGAACGCATCAACCGCCCTATCAACGTCACGAGTATGGGTTACCGTATCCCACGAAGCCTCCCGAAGTAATTTATATAGTTGGTCAAAATCCGCTCTGTCGAAGTTCCAATCCCTGTTCGTGTCAATGTTACTAGGCGCTACCGAACCGGCGCATCGACGGTCCCTCTGAACAGGTATACTGATATCCAATGGTGGATGGTAGGCATCAGCATGTGGGACCAAGCCGTTTCCCGGTATCTCGCGTACGCTCACACCGCCTCTGACACGCTCCTGCAACAACACTACATCCAGTCGTCCGCCATGTGCATTCATCACCTCGTTGACATCAGTTATACCACATACTGCAGTAAAATAACAATAGTATGCTCTAATGCTCTCAGAGGCACTGTTTAGATTAAGATCACCGAGAAGTAAAACAATACCTGGTACATCGGAAATTTTAGATTCAACGCTCAGGAACCAAGACATGTAAACATTATCAGGAGATTTCGGAGGAATGTATACAATACAAATATAGACGGTTATGTTATGAAGCGAGAAGGAGGCCCACAGATTTTCACCCAATTCAGACTCTAAGCCTGTGCGTCGACGCAAAGGCAGGCCCGGTCGCGCCGCCAGTAGCACACCACCGCCACCGCCTCTTCCGGGACGATCGCGCCGCAGGATGCTCCAGCCGCCGCACACCACCTCAGCGTCGGATATAGAGGTAATCAAGTTGGTCTCTGTAATCGCGGCAATATCAGCGTCGAGCATCAGAAGGTTGTGTTTCCAGTCTTTAAGTTTCGTTCTTAGACCCCTAACATTTTGGTAGAACACATTTACACTTTGGGTTATGGGATCTTCTACTGTCGCTGGGAGATCCGGGTTAGTTGAGAGGTGTTTTCCGCTCCGGTTTGGAATAGTTTCTTTGCCCTCGAAAGGACACCCAAGCCTTGACCCTTGCATTAATGGAGAGAGACTAGCGGGGGGCCGTTATGGTTGGCGTGAAAATGGAGAGGGTTTATCGGGCTGATGATGATGAATGGAGTATAGCCTACTCCCTCTCATAATTATGCCTGAATGGTTTGTAACCTGCAGTAGGAAGTACAAAGACAGGAAATAATTTTAAATTCATACATACCAAAATATCACAATCCTTCCTCTCATGGCATCCGTCATTTTCCAGTAGCTGCATCACGTACTTAGTAGCTTTAGCTGGTTCCAGAGTGTTCAAAGCAGCCAGCACTACCTTGTTAAGCGACTGATCTTCAACCGTCGAACTGTCTACATTCGGTATGAACGCCACACGGATTCCGCCTGATTCCCGCTACGGAAAAGTATACCCAATTTATAGGACAATTAAGTAGATATTAAACTGAAGTTTTTTGAAGACAATCCTTACCATAAATGTTAAGGCGTCCTTCAATAACACCCTAGATTCCTTGTTGTTAAGATCACCGGCAATCCAAATGGTCTGTGAGATCTTATCAGGCTTCCCTGGCTTAGTGAAGTACTTTAGAAGAGGTAGAGAGGTTGCTAGAGCATCCCGACCTACGCAAAACAATCAATTAAACACTCTATGTAGAATTGTAGATATGTAGATATACAGTAGATACAATTTTAATTTGAGTAGTTGCAAAGCTACCTGTCAAATGTAAGAGGCGATGTATCTTCTCTTCGGTGAACAATTCTGGTGAAGACGCAACGCCTGAGAGGTCCAAGTACTGGGATGCATCTGAGCTTAGAACTCGACGCTTTAGTCTGTTAGAATAAAAATTATTATGGAAGAGTTATAGACGAAAATTTTTTCGCTTACGCTAGTAGACGTAATATCAGTGTAACCGCGTATGAGATAGCGATAGTCATAAAATCCTATACAATTTATATGATGTGACTCCGGAGTCAGATGGTCGTAGTACAAAAAAGTGATTACGTCGACAAGGACAGCAATAAGGTAGCGATCTCCTTTTTTACCAGAGCGAATTTACTATGTGCATCTCTTATTGAGTGAATATGACAAGACACGTGCTTCCTTCTATAACCTTCTCTTTCTACGGTAAGAGTTAAATTAAGGAGTGAACATATGTAACCAGAGGCCGTAGCATCATGCGCATGATAAGGCTATATCACGTGTTTTATCACATTCGTTCGCGCGCAAATAGAAAGAGAGCGAAGGAGCGATAGCGCTATATCACGCTGCCATACTACGGCCGCAGATTTGATTGCTGATAAAGACAAGAATTTATCAAAATTCTAATTTCAATAAATGCTTTTTGCATTATTGAGATGGAGTGGAGGACAATACTATCCAAGGAACGTGCGCTATAGGCTGCTGAAGAATAAATAACCGATGGGTAGTCGCAGTTCTAGAAAGGAGACCATGAACTGGCAGGCGTAATTTGGGACGCCCTCCGGCCTGCTGGACCAACGACTTGAGATAGATAGCTGGTAGCAAATGGATGAGACAGGCCGAATACAGAGCTTTGTAGCACGCTATGGGAGAGGCCCAGTGAACGCAAATACAGACAGAGAGGCCTACATTCAACAGTGGATGACCGGCTAATGACGATGAAACGCTGCGTGACGTCACTGTACCTGGGCATCACGTGCGGCTGCTTCATGAGGTAATCAACAGCATCGTCGGCGTCGGAGAGCTCGCCGCGGAACACGGCGCGCTGCAAGCGGCCCGTGTGTCGCGAGAACGCCGTCACTAGCGACTCCTCGAGTAGCTCTACTGATGACGTCACTGTACCTGGGCATCACGTGCGGCTGCTTCATGAGGTAATCAACAGCATCGTCGGCGTCGGAGAGCTCGCCGCGGAACACGGCGCGCTGCAAGCGGCCCGTGTGTCGCGAGAACGCCGTCACTAGCGACTCCTCGAGTAGCTCTACTGATGACGTCACTGTACCTGGGCATCACGTGCGGCTGCTTCATGAGGTAATCAACAGCATCGTCGGCGTCGGAGAGCTCGCCGCGGAACACGGCGCGCTGCAAGCGGCCCGTGTGTCGCGAGAACGCCGTCACTAGCGACTCCTCGAGTAGCTCTACTGATGACGTCACTGTACCTGGGCATCACGTGCGGCTGCTTCATGAGGTAATCAACAGCATCGTCGGCGTCGGAGAGCTCGCCGCGGAACACGGCGCGCTGCAAGCGGCCCGTGTGTCGCGAGAACGCCGTCACTAGCGACTCCTCGAGTAGCTCCACTGATGACGTCACTATACCTGGGCATCACGTGCGGCTGCTTCATGAGGTAATCAACAGCATCGTCGGCGTCGGAGAGCTCGCCGCGGAACACGGCGCGCTGCAAGCGGCCCGTGTGTCGCGACAACGCCGTCGCTAGCAACTCCTCGAGTAGCTCCACTGATGACGTCACTGTACCTGGGCATCACGTGCGGCTGCTTCATGAGGTAATCAACAGCATCGTCCGCGTCGGAGAGCTCGCCGCGGAACACGGCGCGCTGCAAGCGGCCCGTGTGTCGCGACAACGCCGTCACTAGCGACTCCTCGAGTAGTTCCACTGACGACGTCACTGGGGTTGATCCCTCGTCAAATAGAGGTACACCGTTTATTAGGACCTGAAGGAAAAGGAGGTAAGTCTTTATATCTCGTACGTAGCCATGGTTATATGTCTTAGCCAGTTCCATTCTTTATAAGTCATTAGTCATTACACAAGCAAGTAGCACAAACAAATCAATGCCAATTTTAACATTACCTGAGGATATTTATCGCTACCGATTTTAGCGACAAACTCTTCAGCCAACTGACTTCCAAAGTTGTATTCAGAGTCTTCGGATATGATGTCATCGAGGTTAGCAGAAGAACTCGCGTATTTCTTCAGTTGTTTCTTGACATACTCCAGGTTCAATTGTTCGTCTTTAGCTGGATGGAGAAGCTGAAAGAAACGGAAACGGATTATAACTAGAGACGATAACCATTTGCCTCGATTCGGACTGTACCACGACTTAACTTAACTAAATGTATTCCTGTCACTTTCTAAAATAAGATTAAGAAAAGAGACAGAAAACCATCAGCTGACTTTAGTGCTGTCAAAGTGACGTTACACGACGCGCAAAAACGCTTTAAATAAGATGGCATACATTATGATGGCATCTTATTTTGGGTGTGTAACGTCACTTTGACAGTAATAAAGTCGGTAAAATTGGTTTTTTTTTTCCTCTTTTCTTAATCTTATTTTAGAAAGTGACAGGAATAAATTTAGTTAAGTCGTGGTACAGTCCGAATCGGTATCATTGTCTCTACCTACCTCAATGGAACATAATCGTGCATAAGCATATGCTCAGGACTTTATTCCCCGATGGGTTAGTCAGAAATATTTTGAAACCTCAGAACATCCACGTTTCACTAGTACCGAAACTCTATTCAGTGCATTGGCTTACCAACTTCTGGACGTAGGATCCGCGCTCAAAAGTGTCCGTACCAAAAGAGCACCAAAACATATAAAGAGAACCAATTACGCGACAGTCTTCGTCTGACCGGCCGGCTAAAGGTAAAAACTACGCAAGCAGAATGAATGAATTTTCATTGTTTATATTTAGGTTTATGTAGGTTAGTCTCGGACACTTTTCGATAATTTTGTACTAGACCTGGCGTCCATTATATTGTATGTCAATGGTCCAGTGGCGGACAGTGAGCACGTCGCAAATAATTGTGAATATATGCAAATTGAAATATAAACCTACCTGAGAGAGGAAGTAAAAAGCCTCCTTATTGGAATTCCTCTCCTGCGCGACGTAGTTGAAGGCGGACCTGACAGCGGCCTCCAACACGGGGTCCTCACTGCCCGGCGCCAGCACGAGTCCGATGCGGACTGGGGTCGCGTGCTTCAGCAGAGTCTCGCCGAGCTTCAGTGGAGGCCCAGAGGCTAGGGACGTTGGGTCGACTACTATTACCTGGAAGGCATTTGGTCCGTCAGTACTTACAAAATTTACAATTGAAATCCGATGGAGCATTGATATGGAGACGTCGCTTCTCCTGAACGTTTATGTGTAAACAAACATTACAATCATGGATTGTTTATTAACTCTAACAGAATATTTATTATTTATTAAGTCTCTCTTTCTTCCTCTGATGTGGGAGAAGGAGGTAAATGAAATACTTGATGATGGGGATTGGTTATCTTGTAGGGTTTTAAAACTGGCCTGTCTTATCATCTAAGGGCTCTTACAGACGAGCGACACTTTGCGGTCGCCGTTCTGCGACCGCAGTGTCGCTCGTCTGTAAGAGTGCTAAGGTGGAAATAGTTTTAGATAATCGCAAATCTTTGGTAAGTTTACGACCTTGGAGACTCTCTAAGAGAGTTGGAGAGTTTCTAACTAAGCATCCTTAAATTTATAAATCTGTAGGTTGCTAACACTTTGCGTCCGACGGTGTGATGGTATCTATCAAAACTATTAAAAACTGTAGCAGAAGTGTGTCTGTACATTGAATATATTTACAAAAAAAAAAGATTACGATATGGTTTTTAAATGTCCCTGATTTCAAATCACAAATTTTTTTATTTTTTGGCTGTCTGTTTGTTTGTTTGTTTGTGTTTGTTTGTTCGAGCATCACGCAAAAACTACAGAACCGATTTTGATGAAACCTTTTTTGTTTGATAGTTTATGATCTGACTTAAAATCTGGTATATTACTATTTGTATATTAATTTGTGCGGACGAAGTCGCGGGTTAACGCTAGTTATATATACATATATACATACATCTTGTTGAACTAATCCTACGTCAGAAGAGAACAAGTTTCAAGAATATGAATAGTCCTTACATAGTTATAGATATTCCTCCTCAAGTTCCGGAGCATGCCGGGATAGGTAGGCCTTAACAGTTCCATGTAGGAGGAGGGCCACCGTCGGTACCGCTCGTCGGCCTCCAGGTCGTTGAGCCAAGTGATCGAAGAGTCCCTGATGTCAAGGCCGTACTCCTCCCATGTGAATGACTCTCCCATCTCAAGGGACATTAGAGTGTCAATCAAGTTTTTTGATAGTCCTATGGGATATTTACAATCTGTTAGTATTCATGCTAAATGAAGCGCAGCATATGGCACTACCTACGAATAAGAAGGCTATACAAATTTTTGAAATAGCTGTCACATTAAAATATATTCCGGAAAAAATATCTAACACATTAGGACAATAGTACCCCAGCAATATTTTTGATAAGGAAACTATATGAAATAAATATGTGGACTTCAATTTTTGTATGGTTCACCGTCATCATCGGAAGACGTCCATTGCTGGACACCATAAACATTGGTCCTACGCTGCCCTCATTCAACGTGTTCCCGCCACCTTCGCCATGTCGTCGGTCCACCTTGTTGGGCTTACCACGCTGCGTCTTTCAGTACGCGATCGCCACTCTAGAACTCTTAGACCCCTTTGATCATCCGCGGCGGCAGCTACGTGTATCATAAATATTTAATTATTGAAAATATATTAAGAAAAACTTACCAAGAGCATGCAAAGTGTTCATAGGGCCAATGTCTTCGCGCAAAGCGGTAAGCAGACTCATAATGTCAACTTCTTCGGCATCGTACTGAGCTCCAGACACTAGCAACAGGGGCTCTGCGGGTCGGAGGCCCAGCGATGACGACCACACGTCCTGGTTGTACAGGATCTCATCACGGAACGAGCGGGGCACGTTTACATGGATGAGCGATTTAGTCTGAAAATTGTACATACATACTATCAGTTTAAAATAACAATGTGCATGACCTCGCCTGCAAATGTGACGTCACTCAATCACACGAACTTCACTCGAGTCATTCAAATGATTATTTCCTTTACATAGAGTCTATATTCCTTTACAACCGAACGAACCGATGTTATCGAACGGCCCTTCAAGGTCATGCACATTGTTATTTTAAACTGATAGTATTATTAATTTTAAAAGTTGATTTTCTATAACTTATTGATGGTAGCATCAGTTAAAATAGACTAAATAAATGTAAAAAACATTTGGTTTGGTAGCTATTCTGCTGAAGGGATATGTAGAGGAATACATATCAGCCAAACATATTGAATCATTCAATTCAACATTCAATTTGAATGTTCTATGCTTTAAAAACTAGCAATGAGTTTAAAAATTTTCAAGCTTTCAGATAATTTCATTCCTTTTGAAAGTTTCTATTAGAAGTACATTTCGGTATAAGAAAGAACTTACAAATTCTACCTCAATGTCCACATAGGAAACGATCTCACCTATCATTTACTTTCAAAATATGCTCAAATATGCTGTTTAAACCAGGTTTAAACACTAATCCTTGCTATTTAAATAACCAACTGAAATAAAAATAATCACACCTGCATGGGGAAGTTCTGGGCAATCGAAGTAAGGACCCTGAGGGCCTCGTCGCCGCCCGCATCGTTCGCATCTACGACAGCGGCCGCGGCTTGCATACTGAGCGCCTGCATTTGCCATACTTTGAGTGGCGCCAACTCTTCACTAGACTCCGATAAATGCCGACGGAATTTCTCCAGAGGTGTGCGCAGAGCGGGGAATAAGTTCCTAAAAGAGGAATATTTCATAGCTATACAAATTAATTAAACCGAAATCAAGAAAACAGTTAGACTACATTAAATCAAGGTTTTGCGGCAGGGCTAGGTGTCGGTTCAGCCGGGCTGAGTCATATTTTATGGCGCCTAGAATTCGCGGAAAGGTTAGAATCTCTTCTTTAGCTTATTTTAGCATGCCTTTATTGCAAGAACATTAAGGAAAAGTCTTCTTTGCAGGATGGAAAGTTAAGATGGGACACAAAGGGCAGCAACCAGAAGTATTATGGCTACAAGAAAACGTTCTCATGAGACTAACCCTAACTTTTTGAGTATCTTACTTTTGTTTCGTTCTGCATTCACAGAATTTAAAATGTTTTTACGATTTCATGTTTGCTCCTATAGTAAAATTTGTTCAGTTTAATGGTTTGAACCACCCCCAAAAATTTGGATAGTGTTTACAAAATCAGAACTAATGGGTTTTTAATTTTGCATTTTCTGAGAGTTCTAACACCTCGATCTCGGTTGACCCCATAGAGACTTATGTTCCTTATCAGTAAGACGATCGAATGGGAAGAAAAAAAGTTTTGTGAAAATTGCAGTTTTTCTCGATGACTGTAAATGTATATATTTTTTTTAATCTGTGAATGCAGAAGTAAAATGCTCCAAAAGTTATGGTTAGTCTCCTAAAAACGTTTTCTTGTAGCCATAATGCTTCTGGTAACTGCCCTTTGTGCCCCATCTCAACTTTCCACCCTGTATATCAAGAGATTCACTTACAAATCGAATTTGTTACACAGGTAACATTAAAATAAGAAGTCAATAATCCATTTCAGTTATTCACTTACTTAAGTTTGCCAAAATTAAATCCATCTATTTGATTCTGTGGGTCATTTTCATCCTCCTCTTCTGAAGGGGTGGGAGTCTCCCCATCCTCTGACTCCTTAGGCGTGGAATCATCCTGACTCTTGTATTCTGTACTCTTCAGCTGTAATTCTACTCCATAGCCTGATAGACGTAGTTTGGGTTTGCCTCTAGGCTGGAAGAGAATATTGTTTGTTAATACTGTTGTCTAAGAATAAAGTTAGATATATTAGTTCGCTGACTGTTGTACATAAAAACCACACATCTATAAAACTATAAGTATAATTCAAATAACAATATTCATTCATTCATTCATTCAAAATATCCATGTTTCACCGCACAGCTCAAATAAGAAAGGGATGGTTATACAATCACAAATATACAACTAATTCAAATTTGTCTGTAATCAAAGTGTTTGATGTTGTGTTGATAACTTATTAGTGGGGGGGAACCAAGTGGAGAAAGGCATTTGGGTTTTTTTGTCAGGAGGTCAAGATCCTTGCAGTGAAGAAAGAACAGTGGTGATTTCTCCACCTATAAGAGTGAGGTTCTTAAACAAAGTGATGATGATGCAAGGCAACCCAGATATTGATAAGGCATTTTTCATATAAGGTACTGTGACCTATAATGTGAGATTTAGCACAATAATTTATTAGTATAAGAAAGAATATGGTACATAAATAGCTTCAAGAATAAGCTATATGAGACCTGCATATCAGTTTTATTTTACATAAATCTTGAACACTTCAAGGTTCGTCATAAGTCGTCTTACATCAGTTTGGTTGATAGTTGTCCAAACCCTGTAATACTAATGAGTTACCTACTAAACTAATTAAATTATAACCATTCTATGGATTCTTATGAAATATGATCACTTTGAAGCTAGTATGATATAGCTCTGTAGAAAATGTAACAACACCTACACAAAATGGCAATTTCATATGTAAATGAGATTCTCCTCTCCTCCTTTTCAGATGTCGGAAAGCAATTGTCCCACTCACCTTCACATTCCATCTCACAACATAGTTAATGGCACCTCTGTCGGCATAACTTGCTAGTATTTTGTGTTTTGTGGTAAAATCACTCATTCCAAGCTCCCCATACAAAATTGCAGTTAAACTTTTATTATCACTGCTTGGGTATGAATGATCTAACAAGTATGTCTCCAGTGCATGTTCTTCCTAAAAGAAAATATACATTTTATTGACTGGCATAACTGAAAAAAATTAAAACCGCCTTCAAAAAACTAAAAAGTTAATAATATTGCAGCTGATGACTTTTTCGTTCGCATCATAAGAACATTAATTTGTTTTATTGAAGTCGCTGTCAAGCCGGTACGATTCGCGACAGGGCTTGCATTTTTTGGCTTGGCTTGACACCGACTTCTATAAAACTAATTAATGTTCTTATGATGCGAACGAAAAAGTCATCGGCTGCAATATTATTAACTTTTTAGTTTTTTGAAGGCGGTTTTAATTTTTTTGTTAAAATTTTGTTTATTTCACAATTTTCTGTGGTAAATTCATTAGTTCGATTTAATAGTAGTGCTTTAAATTAACATACGCACTAGTCGGCACTACGATTTTCGAAGGTTCCCCTCGATATCTCTGAGATCCATCATCAGATCCTGGTTTCCTTATCATGGGACCTCACTTGGGATATCTCCTTTCCAACAAAAAAAGAATCATCGAAATCGGTTCATAAACGACGAAGTTATCCGCGAACACACATAAAAAAAAATATATATATATATATATATGGTCGAATTGAGAAACCTCCTCCTTTTTTGAAGTCGGTTAAAAAAAGGGATTAACAATGCAAGTTTTGTCGTGAACGGTTTTGTAGTTCGCGTGATGTTCGCGCGTTTCACGTTTAAGCTTGCCATGAGGCTCCACATCGGTCTCTGGTCAACTGTTTTTTTGCTCAAAAAGCAATCTTCCAGAATAGCTGTACTCCCACAACCATCTTGTCACTGGCGGAAATGCAGTGCTAATGCACAAGCAAGAATCCATTAAGTTTATAGATAAAAAAAGTAGAGATACGTTTTTCTCTCACAGTCTTTCTTTATAGCATACTAGCGACCCGCCCCGGCTTCGCACAGGTGCAATGCTGATATAAACTTTCCTCTTGAATCACTTTATCTATTTAAAAAAATCCCATCAAAATCCGTTGCGTAGTTTTAAAGATCTAAGCATACATAGGGACAGACAGACAGCGGGAAGCGACTTTGTTTTATACTATGTAGTGATGATGATGTTCACAAATATATTCCCCGAGGGGGTAGTCTAGCCAGTTTGACGGGGAGTGGGGCCGTCCACTTATAATGGACAGTGGGTACAATACAATATAACAATTTTTACAATACTATAAATAATCTTTATGAACAATCTTTTACAAAACGAAAAAAAAAACCAATGAAGATGGATAATTACTGGTTGTTAGTTGATGCAATAAAACACAAGGTTGATTTCTATTGATAAACTAATTATTGGAGAAACTGTTTTTATATTTGTGTATTCAGTCGATTATGTAATGATATATAAAAATTCATATTATTTTTTAGGGGGAGTGTATACATTCATTGATTATTCAAACACACATAAACTCGCACCTTTTTCCCAGAGGTGTGCAAAGATTATGGACCTCTGCACAGACTTTGGACATCCCCAAAATATCTCTTTTGCATTCTCTAGATTAATTATTCTTCCATAGATAATTTATTAGAGAGGTTTGGTTTGTTATTAAATGAGAGAAAATCAATTCTGAGAATCTAAGAACAATTATAGAAATGTGAATATATTTTGCTTATTTTTAATTTAATAGAGCATAACCAGGTATGTTTTTTGTCTATACAGGGTGTAATCTTAAAGGTGTTACATATTATTTCTGGACAGAAAAGGATAGTGTGAAAATATGTGATTCCGTGCTGCCAGATGAGGCTCAACCCTTATCATACATTATTGTTCTATGTTAATTTATTAAATAAAGGAACATAACAGAACTTACAGGATTATATTGATCATATGTTTTGAGGATATCTTTCAAAGCATCATTATCACAGATCTTTCTTGAAGCGATTGCAACAAATGTGTCACAGCCAACATCCTTGGCACCGCTCTGTGTGGCGACCTGGTCAAACATGCGGACCGCTGGTGATGAGGTGTGCATGGAGAGGGCGAGCTTGGCCATGCGCATTTGTGCAGGCGCCAGCAGAGTGCTCGCCACGCCGATACATGCATCGTAAACTTGCTTATCAGTTTCTGAAATAGAATTATGTATTTTGATATTATTTTTGCACTGCAAGTCTGCTTTTTGCTCAAAGCTTTGATGCAGTTTAGAAGGCAGTAAACCTGAGTATATCAGAAGCACAAATTCCACAACAGGCAAATAAATACGAGAGTGAAAAAAAAAAGAAGAGAAAAGCGAAAAACTCAAAAAATAAATAAAGAGTAAATATTATTATTAGCAATGACATTCTAAACATAAAGAATCATCACACTTCACATCAGCGCGCTGATAACAGGACAACAAAAGTGTGCTCTTTTGTTTTACATTACTGCTTAGTGAACAGGGACATTTGAAAGGAATGCAATGTCTGTGGCAATGTATAGTGGCAGAGCACAACTGAAGCATACTAAAGCGACATTAGAGACATATGCCATGTTTTAAGTTTTTTTTATTTTACGAAGTGGTGAGTCCATGTGTACAGAATGTCATTGATTATTAGTATCAGAGTCAGGCAATGACATTAGTAAACAAGAATGAACGGGCCTTATGCAAACATTTCAAACCAGAAAAATCAGGCAAAACAATTGACAGTTTTACTTCGAAAATGTACTGAGATGACAGATCAAGTACCCTAATTTGTATTGAAGTGCCCTAGTTTTGCGTGCTTCAACTTAAAGCGCTTTGGGCCTATCCATTCATTTTACTTTGATCTAAGGAGTCAGGTATGTTATACAGGGTGTAAAATTAAATGTGTTACATATTAAACAGGGTGCTTCAGATCAGACCATCAAACTGAACAACTCTTATTATGGAGCCAGCATCGAAATCACAAAACTAAAATTGTTGTTCCATAAAAATTTCAATAGCTACTGGACTGGGATGATTTTTTTCCACAATCCGTTCAATTTGATGGTCTGAATGGCTTCTTGTCTAATATAATCACCATAATACGAGTCTAGGCTGATTTATGAGTTACAGGCTACAGGACCACAACTATCTATACTTATGTTATGAGTTCCGTGAGTGACTGAATGACTGGCTGACTGATAGAAAACGCACAGCCTAAACCGCTGAAGATAGAAACATGTGGAATATATATTCTACAGAGTATGTAGGGGTGCACTAATAGTGTTTTTCGAAAATCTACCCCTAAAGGAGTAACCCACTTCAGATGCCATAAGGCAGTTTGGAAAATCTGACACAAGCACGTCCAGTATAATTTATTAATTTCTCTACATGTACGTGACGCGCCTTCGCTGCATAAAAAATAACCTGCTCCCGCGCTTATCGGAGAGCGGAAGCCTCACTTACCGTGACATGTAGTATGGAAAGAAGGCGAGTCGCGCTCAAGTAGAGAAATCATGCTAGAGGGTCAGGGCTTGCTACCCACATGATAAGAAGAGGAAGTAATCCATGCAGACGAAGTCGCGGGCAAAAGCTCGTATAAAATAAATTGACTCACCTAAACTATCTAGACTAGATTTCAAGGAGTTGATCCCGTCAACAAATGACCAGAATAAGTCTGCGCTCTCGCCAGACAAATATTCGGCCAGCTCCAACACCACCGGTGTGCTCTCCCATTTGGCGCTTACGAAGGTTGTGACAGACTTCGATCTCTTATCATATCTTTTCGGTGGTTCACTATTTGCCAATGCAACGGTAACGTTGGCTAAAATAACTAAACAAATACTAAAGCCGGTGCCTTTCATCTTCACAACAAAAAACCTACAAGATAAATCAATTGCCTATTTATTGATAAACTACAGACACAACATTTTAATGACACGTTGAGTTATAATAACGCATTCATGCTTTTAGGTATTTATTACACGTTTTCAGAAGTATTTTCCTTTATAATAAATTTCAATAATCATCTCACTCAAACCACCAATGACAGTTGAACACGGCACTGAAATTATTTCTTTTCGATTACATGGAAACTAAATGAATACGATATTCCTATTGGCTAGTAGCATTCCTGCTCTAAATAAATTAAAGAACAACCAATTAAAATCAAGCTTAATTTGTATAATAATTTTTTGTTTTCGATGTCTAAATTTCGGTAAATTACGGTTTTCCAACGTACAAAAAATAATGTTCATGTTGTCTTTGGTTATATTGCTCGCTGTCAGCCTGTCAAATTGTCGATAATTTATCGGGTAGTTTTTCAATAATTTCGACCGATTCCGATTCGTATTTGAAAAACTAATGGAAAAAAGGTAATTTCAGGAGCATCTACTTCGTTGGAACAATAAGTAAGTCTTTGATAAAACACCACCTTATCCAGGCTACCAAATGTATAATTCGTTAACGTGTCCTACCTACCATATCAAAACATTTTTCTTTATTTTTAGACTCGTTCCATCTATATATTGTTATTCAATTGCATTCAGTTACATCAGAGTGAACTCAAAATCTACTTGTGTATTAAATGTTTCAGCTATAATCCCCCACAATGCAGTACACTTCAGATGAAGCTTACTCGCGCCTCATCAGCCACAACATGACAGTGCCACAAAGAATAAAGGTAGGTCAATACAACAACAATACTACAAAAGAATATGTGACGTAGCCGAGTATTTTATATACAAGGTGTAAGAGACAGACCTCCGCAAACTGAAATGGTGAACTCAGACCATCAAACTTTAAATATGGAGCCTCAGGAAACTCGAAAAAATCAGCTGTTTCATACAAAACTGCTCTTCCTACCAGACTCGAATGTATGAAACAGCTCCATAGTGAAAGTTGTTCAGTTTGATGGTCCGAGTTCAGCATGTTTGTCTGTGGAGGGCTGTCCCTTACACCCTGTATTATTCTTTATATCCCAATTTTCAGGCCAACGGAGATGTTGATGATGAGAATACACCAAATGGACTAGTGACAGGCTGGGATTATGCCAACGAGAAATTTGACATGAATGTTCCTGAAAGGATACTTGTTGCTGGTCAGGATCAGCATATAGGTAAGATTAAGAGATAGTTAATTTTCCTACTTATATTTTAATAATTTATAATTGATTGGGTGTGAAACACAGAGCTCTAAAATTGGTATAGTGGACATAGGCCTAAAACAGCTCTGCTGAAGTGGGACTGGGCGGGACATATCTGCCGTATGCACCCGGAGAGGTAGACCAAGATGGCCACAGAATGGGTTCTGACGTCGAGGAAGACCCAAGAGAAGGTGTGAGTGATGATTTGAATACCTTCCTAAACAGTTGGCACAATTTTGTGTTACATAGGGAGGATTAAAGGGAAAGAGGGGATGCCTTTGCCCCGTGGGACACAAACTAGGCTAACAAAAATTCTAGACCTTCAATATGCTAAAGGTATGCTTTAAAACATAACAAAAGGGATTATATTATGATTTAACGTATGTATATTTTGTTTCATTGTAACATAACTTTTTCACTCTACTGCAGGTACCAAAGCCACACCCAGGGAAATCCAACTGGACAATGCGGTACTGCCAACTGACCCCGGCATGATTCGAGTGAGCACCCCTCCACGTGTGATCACACTTGACCAACACTATTTCCCATCGGCCGATGACTTTCTCGAAGGACTACCAAATTCTCCTCCGAGGAATGTGAGGACCATCAGATCACAGGGTGATGGGGCACGCTCTACTCCTCGCCCTGATAACTTCAATGAATCCACAATGACTGAATCACGTCTTATGTTGAGGTATGTTATGTAAAGAGATGTAAACAAAAATCACTTTGGTCATGATAATGATGTCAACTGATCAATTAGAACCTATTGATAAAATATTAATTTCTTGCAGAGAACTGTCTCTACAAATGGGTACTAATGAACAACCTTTAGCTATTGATAACATAACAACTTTACTTTATTGCAGAGATCCAACTCCACCAATGGGGATTGGTGAAGGTCTCTCTACGGGCGAGGAGCTTGTGCATTTAAGACGACAGATTGTCAAACTGAATAGACGTGTAATGTCTATAGAAGCAGAGCAGTTACAAAGACAACAGAAGGAGAAGATCGCTTACGCTATTGGTATCGCCTACTTGTTGTTCAAAGTTATTGCTTGGCTCAACCGGTCCTAATTTCTAGGACATAGTTAATTTAAGATGAAGTATTTAATACGTTGTTGACTTCATGAAATTTGCTGGATTATGTGCATTTTATAAATGGCATATAATGTAGAAGTGTCACATCCCAAAGTAGTGGAAGTAATTAAAGGAAGTGTTATTGTTGAACCATGATTTCTTAGCATTTAGGATTCATTTTTATACTTTGTACATTCATGTAATATCCTGTACAGTGAACTTGCAATTGTCAATATAATACACTATGCATAACTTCTTATCTTTCTATTCTTATCAAATAATGAATTGTTTGAAGTGATGTGACCTTTCTTTTTTTAGTATAGTTGATACTGGGTCATTTTATTTAAATAAATGATAGAATCCAATTCAATGTATTATTTTTATAATAAACCTAATTAATAGCTTTTCATGATATTTATATAATCTTCACAAATATTTATATTCACATTAAGTAAAAGTCACAAATCTGGGTAACACTCAATATATTCCGAAAAACACCATAAGATGTCAACACAGGTCTGAGCTTTCAAATATGAAGGCTCAAGGAAATATGCTATGGTCAGTTCAATGGTTATTCTAATCGAATACTGGAAAAAAAATTAACATAGGTAAAAGCTATACACATCAATATGTTATGTTGTCTGAGTAGGTTTGTCTTCATAGATAAAGATTACTGAAAAGAGAGGTCCACCGAGTCGCTGGGCGAGCCATGCGTTCTTCACCACCGCCAGCTTAAGTGAGTCTGCCGCGAGACGGGCATTGAAGTTTGTATGTAGTGCTCTGCCCATTCCTTCTAGGATTATGAGGTCCACTCCACGCACTTTCATTTCTGTGCAAAGACCTGTTCAATTACAAATAACACAAATGAATAATATATAAGGCAGTTGTGGAGGGAAACATTGGTAGAGGCAGACCTAGGAGAACATACCGAGAGCAGATCAAGGACATCATTAAATAATGCCAGGTTAAAAGTAACCGAAATCGACGGGAATGTATGACAAGATGTATGGACCTAGAAGCAAGAGAGGTGTCAGATCAGAACCGCCAAAAGTGGAGATCCATAGTTTCTGCCTACCCCTCTGGGGAAAAGGCGCGAGTTTATTGTATGTATGTAAAAATGAAACCCAGTGATACATGATCTTATCTTTGTCTTGGACATTGTCACACAGATTATCTAGTCACATAAGCACGTCTAGTCATTAATACTCTTATAGGAGTCGCGTGGCTAGAGCTTGGGCTAGAGGGCTCTCGAGTGGACGCAAGGAATACTCCCGGAGTGGACGTCTGTTGCTGTCGTTCGGCTCGCGATTCAGGTAGCCACGCGGCTCCGCCATTTTATGGCGGTTTCGAGTGTGTTTTTGTATAAAAACGGCTTTGAGATCGCCATATCCATTACCGTACAACGTCAAGCACTAATTGCTCTTTTTAAACTAGATATTGGCAAAATCTACCAAGGAAACGCCATTAAACAAAAATAGAATAGAATACTCTTATAGATAGATGGATATATGAAATGATTTCTTACCAACGCTAATAGTCCTTAGATCAAGGCATGGTCCTCTTTGACCACTAGATCTAACAACTAAATCTCCCGTGGCCATCGCCGCCGCTAGGACAGGGCAGATGAGGGAAGCTCTCTGCAGGATCTCTTCTAGTTCAACATTAGTGACATCGTTCAGAGCCGGCCACTCATTGGCACATAGTATTACAGACGTGCCTCTTAGTAATAACGCTCTCACGAACGGAAGTATACCTAGTACAATGTCTACACCGCTATTGTCAACAAATACAGCGGCACAGTGGTGCACTGTTTTCTGGAAGTAAAATAAGATACTTTTAGAAACTTTTTGCATAATATCAAAACATGCTTTATCAACAAGGTATGCTTAAAATATTACCTCTAGTTTGTCAAGCCACTTATCCAAACCATCGTACAACCATGGTCTTTTCTGTATTTTTTCTAGTGCTTCATTCAGTCCACACTCTAATATGTCAGTCACAGCCTGTGCTCCCCAGTCAAACATATTACCTGCAAAAGGTTATGATTTCTAATATGTATTAAACGTAAAAGTAAAATTTCGATTTTATCAACACTCTCTAGAAATAACATTATAACATTTCTAGTTCACTGATTATTACTCACTTTCTGGCAGTGTAAGAATCAGGAATAATAAATACATACATACATATACTCACGCCATTATCCCACAGGGGTAGGCAGAGACTACGGCTCGCCACACACTACTATCCTGACATACTTCTCTTGCCTCATCCACTTTCATAAATCTCTCAACTGTCCGCTCACTTTGGATCGATAAATCTCCCTAGTGAATCAACTCTCATTCTTCCTCTGAATGTGACTGAACCATCTAAGCAACATCATCCTATCCCTGTAATAAATCTACATCAATAATCAATTATTCATACAGGTACACACAGTGACACATCAAGCTATACAAAACCAAAATAAGCTATCAGTGTGATGTGACTGCCTCCGTGGTCTAATGGTTAAGAGCACTGGCTCTCGCTCGACACGGAGGTCGTGGGTTCGATTCCCACGGGGGACATCTAGTGATATGTCACTTTGTGCGCTTTTCCCCAGTTGGTTAGGACATTGCAGGCTGAATCACCTGATTGTCTGAAAAGAAAAATGGTTCCGTGCTTCGGATGGCATGTTAAGCCGTTGGTCCCAGCTACTATTTCTGGTGGTAGTAGTAGTTACATAAAAACCACGTCAGAGGCCATAAGGCAGTCTGAAAAAACTCTTGACACCAGGGCTCTGCCCACACGGTAAGAAGAAGTGTGATGTTATATGTTATTCACAAATGCATGGCCAGCTTGGTTTTGTAAAGCTTGATGTGCCTGTGTATCTGCAGATCAATTAATAAATAGCTGAATCTTTGACGTGCTCTCCTATAAAATAGCAAAAGTTACTTACAGTGTTATTCCTAAGTGTTGAACCTCATCTGACAGCACGGAATCCCATTTTTTTACACTCCATATTTTTCTGTTCCATAGGAACTTCACTTGCTAGAGTTGGAATGCAACAGCACCGGCAGCGCTGCAACCTTTCTCACTCTAGCAAATGACGTTCCTAAGCGACAGAAAAGGATAGAGCGTGAAAAAATGAGATTTAATGCTGCCATAATTATTACCTGCCAGTACTCCTTTAGAGAGTTCAATCCAACGCTGCCGATCATCCGGCAGGGAGTCTATAAAACTCAATCGGGAGCTAAGGGACGCCAATGCTGTTTCATTTTCAAATTTTTTCTGTTGTTTCCACAAATCAAAAAACCCCTGAGAACGAAGGCATGTTTCGTTGATGTCAAGAAGTAATCTTATGGTCAACTGCCCATGTGCGCTAAAATAAAATAAAAACAAAATAAAAAATAAATTTAGTTAAGGACACCAGTCCAGAAGAATTTATGGTTGTTTAAAGAAAAGCTATGATGTAAAATACTACATGTTTGCTTAGAGTTGGCTGCTCCCACCCTTTCCGCTTCACCGTACCGCACGCCTAACAGACCCTATTAAACGCAACCTTATAACCTTTAGCAACGCAACCACGTCCGTCCCGGTCGCTAATATAGCTTTTAATTTAAAATTTTATTTGCTTGCTATATCATTTTTTGTCTACGGGACCAGTTAATGTGCCTGTGACGAAATATTGTAACGGTCATCGACGGCCAACTCGAAGCAAACGGGTAGTAATAGTAAGTATCATGGAAAAAAATGTACAGAGCACTTACAGAGGATTAATTCTTAATTCCTTCAATGCCTCCACGTAGCACGTCTTGAACTTGAGAGCTCGTATTTCAACCGTGGGGTCGTCGGTGTTTGCGAGCGCAAAATTCACATATTTCTCCACTAACTTCTCGCATGTGTTTAACCAATATTCTCTTGCCTCCTCGTCCACTAGCAAGTCCAAAGTGTCTGGATTATATTTATCTGGCTCGTTTAATATGTGAGAAACACCGAAGTGTTCCATTCTGAAATCTTGTCAACTCCCTGGATAGAGCAGCACTTTATTAATAACTTATATTTTATATACCTTACTATTGTTCTATCCCATTGTAATGTTTTATCTTTATCATTATTCAAATATAGTAACAATTTATTTTTATCTTATCAATAATCTTGTCTTGTTATTTGTACTTCCACTTCCACGACAAAACAATTTATTTACATCATCCGCGCAGGGTTGCCAGACGTTGACAATTTTTCCTCGTACAAAAAGCAAGAAAAACCTCGTACTTTGGCTATTAAACCTCGTACATTCATCTAAAGTGTGAAAAAAACAAAGATTTAGGCATAAAACACAATTTAATTACCGACTTATCATAGAGTAAAAAAAAAATTGGTAAAAATAAAATTTTAATGTTGTTTACAACGAAAAAAAGAGGATAAGAGCAGCTAATCCAAGTAATGATCGGTTTCATGTGGATTTCCCGGCAAACTACAAACTAACCATAAACGTCTGATAGTCTTTTATGGTTTAGATATTCATTTATTCAACAAATAGTCGCTTGCAATGGATAATCATGGCATAATTTCCTTAAAAGTCAAAACCTCGTACATATTTGTACGAGGTTGACATCATCCTCGTACCTCGTACGGGAGACCCCAAATCTCGTATTTGTACGAGGAACCTCGTACGTCTGGCAACCCTGCATCCGCGTATCAGTATCAATCATTGCACAAAGCGCAGTTGGTAAGCCTGCTTAGAGCCTGTCCTTTATTTTCACTATAGTCATGACAAAGATGGCTTCATATCCGTTATGTCAAAAGAGCGGTTACTTGAAGTGCGATTTTTGAACATCATACGAGCGACTTCGGTAGTAGAAAGATGCATAGGTAATCTCCATAGTAATTTTTGTTAAGAAGGTCGTATGACTCTTCCTTTATGGTTCTTAGTGTAACTTAGCAACCGTGTGTTTTGTCATGTGAGATTGTCAGATAAATAAAATATACTTTTGCATTGCGCTGTTTTTAAGTAGATTCTTAAAGTGGTAGCAGAGTCATGGAAAAAGCGATATTAAACGCTTCCAAGGTTCAGGTTGCAAACCTGACTGACAAGAATTACAAAACCTGGAGATACAAAATTCAAATAGTGCTTAAGGCAATGCCGGGATGTGTGGAAATTTTAGAAGGAAAAATTTCACAGCCAGCCTTGGCGCCGACAGCAACAGCCGATGAAAAGGCTAAATTTGAAGGAGATCTACAGAAATTTGAAAGCTTGAATAGCGCAATTTTAATTTTATTTACGACAAACATGTCCGACGAAATTTTGCAAAAAGTTCTACGCTTTGACAAAGCCAAAGACATGTGGGATGAACTAGAGCGCCTATTTGGAGGTACTTGTGTGGATAAAACCTACGACCTATGCCTGAAATTCTTCAGCTACAAGAAAGATAAGGATCATGACATAATATCACATGTGTCAGCTTTAAAGAATATCTGGAGTGAAATGAGTGTGGAAATACAAAATGAGGCCAAATTGCCCGAAATTCTCCTCATATGTAAAATCCTAGACACCCTACCCTCAGAATATCTTGGATTCAAATCTAGTTGGCTGTTGATTTCGAAAAAGGAACGCTCAGTTGAAAATCTGACAAGTCAGTTATGCGCACATGAAAGAGTTCTACGTCAGAATGACTTAGCTGTCACAGAAGACGAGACTAATGTAGAAGCTTTGTATGCAAAGAACGATAAGGGTAACAAAAAGAATTTTACCAAGAAGGACCTAAAGTGCAATTATTGCAAAGAAAAGGGACATAGAGTCAGAAGCTGTAAAAAGTGGATTCTAGATGGCAGACCGCCCAAGGAACCCAATAATGTAAAGATGAATAATCTGACAGCAATGACGGTACATACGACAGAAGCATTAATTGGAGAAACAAAAGATATCCAGAACTGGTACGTAGACAATGGTTGCACCAGTCACGTCACCAATCGAGGAGACATGTTCCAAAGCTTTAGCTATTTCAAAAGCCAGCATACAGTGACCGGCGCGAATGGCGTATGTATTAAAGCCATAGGCAGAGGTAATATTCTTATAGAGGCTGATGTGAAAGGCAAAGTAGAGCCGATTCTTTTACAAGATGTATGGTACGTACCCAGCATTACCAAGAATTTATTCTCAGTCCTCGCTGCCCATGATAAATTAGACAAAAGCATTTTTAAATCCACCAGATTGGAATGCTCATTGGACGTGGATGGACAGACAAAGGTTGTTGGCACTCGTGAAAAATTTGGAGGGCTATTTAAACTAAAAATAAGATGCCTGAAACCCAATTTGGATGTAAACCAACTGACAACGTCCAACCTGTTGCAAATCTATCATGAAAGATTTGGACATCAAAACAAAAATCATGTCAAGAAGTTGATAGAAAGAGAGTTCGACATTAAAGTGGAAGTAACCAAGGAGCTCTGTGAAGGTTGCATCTATGGTAAATCTCACGTATTTAAGTTTGGAACCAGAGAGAAAGCAACACGACCTGGAGAATTGGTATACGCTGACGTCTGTGGACCCTTCCCATACTCAATTTCAAAGTACAGATATTTTGTTCTCTTCAAAGATGACTACACTCGGTACAGATTTGTATATTTTATGCGAGAAAAAGCTGAAGTACATGCGAAGCTGTCACTTATGCTGTCTGAAGTGAAAGCAGCTGGCGTTGTAATTAAGGAACTGCTAAGCGACAATGGCGGCGAGTTCGACAACGGCAAAGTACACGCTATACTCGACAAAGAAGGCATTAAGCAACGACTCACAATGCCCTATACCCCACAGCAGAATCCTACAGAGAGGGAAAACAGAACTGTTGTGGAAATGGCACGAAGTCTTATGCATGCACATGCCAATATCTGTACGGCACTATGGGCTGAAATGGTTTCAACAGCGGTGTACATCCTGAATAGATCAGGACCCACCAGTATCGATGGAAAGTCGCCGTATGAACTATGGCACCATAAGAAGCCGAGACTAAGTCATTTAAGAATAATTGGATCAAACTGTTATCCGCATGTTCCAAAACAACGAAGGAAGAAGTTGGATAAAAAGGCACAAAAGGGTGTCCTGATTGGCTACGACTCTGATGAGGGCTATCGTATATGGAACAGCGATACCTGCAAACTAATACGGTCGAGAGATGTCGTCTTCGATGAAAATCCCATACTGGACCATATTGCAGAGACCAAAGAACCCAATGCCCCGCGAAGCAACTTCAACTTCGGATTGCCAGTTTATGACAGCCACGATGACCAGCAACCATCAACAAGTCAAGATGAATGTCCAGCTGATAGAGATAGTATGTTAAACAATCAACAAGATCAGACTGAACCATCGTCAACTCAAGATGAACCTGCGGTTGAGGCGCGATTGCCTGTGGCAGATACACCAGAGCCAGAACAAACTATGGATGAGCCATTACAGGATTTAGAGGCAAATGACATAATCGAAGAAGATCAAATGTATGATGCAGAAAGCGAGATAGATAGAACTGGTTCACCACTTTCTATATCTGAGATCGAGGCAGAAGGCAGGATGACGCTACGAAATCGCTCAAACCTAAAGCCACCAGCCAGATACACAGATTTTGTCTGCAACGTTTGTTTCAACGTGAATTCGATATGCGACCAACCTCTTACAGATCCTAGCACCTTCAAAGAAGCAATGACATCCAAAGATTCTGACCAATGGCGCAAGGCAATGGATAGCGAGATCAGTTCCCTAAAGGAAAATAAAACCTGGGAAATGGTAGACTTGCCGAAAGGAAGAAAAGCCATACCCTGTAAATGGGTTTTCCGGATTAAGACAGGCCCTGATGGCACAATAGAAAAATATAAAGCCCGTCTTGTTATTAAGGGTTATTCACAGAAGAAAGGATTAGATTATGACGAGACGTTTAGTCCTGTCGCTAAGACAAGCACAATAAGAGCGGTACTCAGCATTGCTGCTCAAGAAAAACTTTCACTTTCTCAATTCGATGTCTCAACAGCATTTTTGTATGGAACATTGAAAGAAGAAATTTACATGAAACCTCCTGAAGGATACTCAAAGAATGACGGAAAAGTTTGCAAGCTTACAAAAAGTTTATATGGCTTAAAGCAAGCTCCACGCTGTTGGAACAGCACCATTACCGAGCACATCCTCAAAATTGGATTCAAACAAAGTGAGAGCGATCCCTGTCTGTTCAAAAGAGGAGAGGGGAAACACAAGCTGATACTAGCCCTATACGTCGATGACGGTCTTATTGCTTCTGCAAGCCCAGACGAAACAGACAAATTTATGAATGAGATGAGGCAACGTTTTAAAATAACAACAAAAAACGGCTCGTATCTTCTAGGAATTGAAATAGATCAAAAAGCTGATGGATCTATAAAAATTGATCAGAAAGGATACGCAAAACGGCTACTAGAACGATTCGGTATGCAGGACTGCAAAGCAGCTGTAACGCCAATAGTGAAAGATGATGTGATATTCCCTAAGGATAACAATGAAGTCGATAACTTTCCATATCGTCAAGCAGTTGGTGCACTCTCTTACCTAATGGTTGGTACAAGACCAGACATAGCGTTTGCTGTCGGAGTAGTGTCCCGAAAACTCGATAAGCCAACAGCTGAAGATGTAGGAAAAGTGAAAAGAATCCTACGCTATATTAAAGGCACAATGAACTATGGAATTATGTACAAGCCTTCCACTGCACTCCAGAGTTTAAAGTGCTACAGTGATGCTGATCACGGAGGTGACAGCTCTACTGGTCGCTCAACAAGCGGCATGATATGTCTCTACGCCAATGGCGCTATAGCGTGGCAGAGTAAAAGACAATCTACAGTTGCCATTTCCTCTACAGAAGCAGAAATTGTAGCTGCTAGCGAGGCTGCAAGGGAAATTATATGGCTCACTCGCATTATAAAATTTATGCAGAATGAAGGTAAAAGAAAAATACCAACACTGTACATAGACAGTGAATCTGCATTAAGGTTGGCTCATGATCCACCGTACGAGACCCACCAGAGGACAAAGCACATCAAGCTCAGACATTTCTTTGTGAGGCAGTGTGTCCTAGAAATGGATCTGACGGTTGAGAAGGTAGACTCCAGCGATCAACTGGCTGACTTCCTTACAAAGCCTCTCTTCAAACCTCGGCTTCAGAAGCTATGCAATATGGCAGGAGCCTTTATTTAAATAGAGGGGATGTTAAGAAGGTCGTATGACTCTTCCTTTATGGTTCTTAGTGTAACTTAGCAACCGTGTGTTTTGTCATGTGAGATTGTCAGATAAATAAAATATACTTTTGCATTGCGCTGTTTTTAAGTAGATTCTTAAAGATTTTGACATTTTCTACTGCCGAGTCGCTCGTATGATGTTCAAAAATCGCACTCCCCTATATTCAGAAGTGCGATTTTAGAAAATCATACGAGCGACTTGGCAGTAGAAAATGTCAAAATTACTAAGGAGATTATGCATCTTTCTACTGCTAAGTCGCTCGTATGATTTTCAAAAATTGCACTTCAGGAATAAGGGATTTTCCATAAGCAAAAAAAACAAAAAGTTAGTTCCTAATTTCTCGATAGATGGCGTTGACCGGAGAGGGGTCGATTAGGTATGACCTTAGACTAATTATATCGGGACGCGTAAGGTATGACCAAATACGTTAATTAATATTAATAATAAAAATACACAGTAAACACGGCGACACATCATATCAAGCTACGCAAAACCAATATAAGCTGACCGCGCGTAGGGTGAGGTGAATAACGTGTAACGTCGCGCGACCTGCACTGGTAGCATGCACACCCGCGATAGCCGTGATACGGCTTTATCACGTCTTTTATCTCGTTTGTTCGCGCGCAAAAGAACGAGATAAAAGACGTGATAAAGCCGTATCACGGCTATCGCGGGTGTGCATGCTACCAGTGCAGCATGGGTAGCATGACAACCCGCGATAGCCGTAATACGGCTTTATCACGTATTTTATCTCGTTCGTTCCCGCTCAAACGAAAGAGACAAAAGACGTGATAAAGCCGTATCACGGCTAGCGTGGGTTGGCATGCTATCCGTGCAGTTAGACAGCTTTAGTTCCGTTCCGTTCCTAATTTTATCACGCCTAGTTATTATTATTAATTATATCGCGCTTAATTTTGAGGTACACTATCACTTAAAAGTGTCAAAAAGAAAAGATTTAAGCGCGCGTAGCTGTCAAACGTATGGGCGAGTTGACAGATGGATGTATTATACCTATCTATCGCGCCCCGCAGCTTCTTGTTCAAGCCAATGAACAAGTACAAGAATCAAAACGTGCAACAATTCCTAAAAAAAAAGTAGCCTGTCGTAAATATACAGGGTTATTTGTAATTCGACGTATTCCTTTCAGGACGTTAAAGGGCAGCCTAAATGCAATTATGTGAACCCCCATATGTGGGGTCGGAAATTAATATTTTTCGAGATATTTAGTATTTAAGGTTTTTTACAAAAACACCCATTTTTTCACACTTCTTCTTAAATAAAAAAGAATATGCTTATTCTATTTCGTCGATTTGAATTTTAATTCATAGCTAACACTTTTTCCAAGATTTTTTCATAAATCAATGTCCGATTATACTGAGCAATTCAAAATAAATCAAAAACAACGACGAAAAATTTTTGAAAAAAAAATTAGAAACTCTTGATATCATGCTTTTTTTCTCAAAAAAATTGTATCAAGGAAAGTGTGCGTTTTACTGAAATAACTTCCTCGTTTTGTTAGCTTTCTAAAAAGGTATAAATGTTCTAGAAATAAATGGAATTACAATAACAAAAAAGATTTTACCTAGTACGTGATACGTAGAGGCAACATTCTCATGGAGAAAAATTTTACGAAAATTCTTTGATAACATTATTTATTAATTTAAATCTACACATACTCAGAGTGAGTTCCGTACACATACACGCAAGCACTTTCTTAGTTCATTTTTAGTTACTCTTAAAGTAAAGTTAAAATATCATTACCTCCGCTGTGTTTATTGTGCGCTGCCTTAAGTCTTCTACGTCGTTTACTGGGGTTTGATAAACAAGGTCGTTCATTTTGTCCCCAGACATAAAAATTACATTACGTAAGGTCAAGTCGGGGCTTCTTGCAGGCTAAGGAGTGGCCCTCCTCTACCAATCCCTCAAATGGTTACGTTGCTGGCCCAACTTGCAACTTGTTAGAATAAATGGATTGCTAGAGGACCACCAATACATGGCCTGCAAGAAGCCCCGACTTGACATCATGTAACTTTTATGTCTGGGGACACAATGAAAGACCTTGTTCATCAAACCCCAGTAAACGACGTAGAAGACTTAAGGCAGCGCATAATAAACGCAGCAGAGGTAATGAGATTTTACCTTTACTTCAAAAGTAGCTAAAAGTGAAGTAAGTAAGTGCTTGCGTGAATGTGTTCGGAACCGAGGGGCTCACTCTGAGTATGATGTGTAGATTTAAATTAATAAATGATGTTATCAAAAGAATTTTCGTAAAAATTTTCTCCATGAGAATGTTGCCTCTACGTATCACGTACTAAGTAAAAAATCTTTTTTGTTATTGTAATTCCATTTATTTCTACAACATTTATACCTTTTTAGAAAGCTAACAAAACGAAACAGTTATTTCAGTAAAACGCACACTTTTTTTCATACAATTTTTTTGAGAAAAAAAGCATGATATCAAGACTTTCTAAATTTTTTTTCAAAAATTTTCCGTTTTTGTTATTGATTTATTTTGAATTGCTCAGTATGATTGGACATTGATTTATGAAAGAATGTTAGCTATGAATTAAAATTCAAATCGACGCCATAGAATAAGCATATTTTTATTTATTTAAGAAAAAGTGTGAAAAAATGGGTGTTTTTGTAAAAAACCTTAAATTCCAAATATCTCGAAAACTATTAATTTCCGACCCCATATATGGGGGTTCACATAATTGCATTTAGGCTGCCCTTTAACGTCCTGAAAGGAATACGTCGAATTACAAATAACCCTGTATACCAGGCGGAGGACATTTGCCTTTTGGTGGTTTTTCCGATTCAGTTTGCATAGAATGTGCTGCCATCTGTTAAATATATCTTTTACTATGAAAAAAAAAAGATTATATTGTCTATGCCAATGTCAAATTGACAAATTTACAAAATGGCGACCTACCTTGCTTAATGTGCGTGTTGTTTGTAGTTTTTGTTCAATTTTGTGCCGATTTAGTGATGTTCTGGAGTTTCAGTTGTTCTCTTACCAATGTACAGATTACAGGAATAGTAAGGATACTGGAATTTCACTCGATCGGTGCGGGATTGAACGAAAACTAGCATTCAAACAACGGTATGAGTATATAAGTATATATATATGTAGGTATGTATAGTATAGGTAGAATTATTTTCAGAGAAACACAGATGGCGCTAGCTAGCCTTCAATTTGACATAAGGTGGATGCATAATGTTGCCACGAGTGGGTTCTCTTTTCTAATATACTTATATTACTCTTTGCTGTATACGATCAAACATACGATACAAGTGAAACTTCCGCGGCTGTCAAATTTAAATTTCGAACTTCCGTCATATGAAAAAGTTGCCGATACGCCATGCCACGAGAACAATGAAGGGCATATAAACTTTGATCCGCACTCTCGTTCTCTGCGAGAATGTAGTGCCCGCATAAAGCCCGCATTTCACTCTCGCCGAGAACCCTCGGCGAGAACTTTGAAGGAAAATAACTATGGCTTTGGCTTATGATGCCACGAGAACAATGAAGGGCATCAACACTCTCGTTCTCGGCCTGTCTCGCCCGTTCTCGGCGAGAATGAAGAACCGGCATAAGGCTTCACATGATCACATCACTAGCCCAAAAAAAAAATGTTTATGGTTGGCTATGTTCCTTGCTGTCGACCAAAGAGTAATATAAGTATATTAGAAAAGAGAACCCACTCGTGGCAACATTATGCATCCACTTTATGTCAAATTGAAGGCTAGCTAGCGCCATCTGTGATTCTCTGAAAATAATTCTTCCTATACTATACATACCTACTTATGTATATACTTATATACTCATACCGTTGTTTGAATGCTAGTTTTCGTTCAATCCCGCACCGATCGAGTGAAATTCCAGTATCCTTACTATTCCTGTAATCTGTACATTGGTAAGAGAACAACTGAAACTCCAGAACATCACTAAATCGGCACAAAATTGAACAAAAACTACAAACAACACGCACATTACACAAGGTTGGTCGCCATTTTGTAAATTTGTCAATTTGACATTGACATAGACAATATAATCTTTTTTTTTCATAGTAAAAGATATATTTAACAGATGGCAGCACATTCTATGCAAACTGAATCGGAAAGACCACCAAAAGGCAAATGTCCTCCGCCTGCTGTCGACTTTAAAAAAAAAATTTGCTCGCTTGCTGGGTATGCGTGTTTCTTGAATTTTCAGAAATGTGTTTGAAACGGATAAAATTAGTTATTTTCGAAAAAGACTGAGTTTTAAATGGAGTGAAATGTTAAGTGTCGTTTAATATTTGTAGTAATAAGTAGTGTTGTGATTTTAATGATTGATGTAACAAACCTGTGTACGGCAAGATGGACGAATTGTCTAAGGGCATGACACCAACAGGAAGCGCCGCCACAACTGACAAAATTCAAGAAAACGATGGTAAACATTAAATTTCATTTACACATATTTGTCTACAGGTATCAACATTACTTGAGGCCACTATACCCATTTTATATTTGCCTAGGCCTATCGACAGTTTGATCATAAACACGGGAGCTTCAAGTAGTTCGTTTCTTCGTTCAAAATTCAACTGGTACCACTTTTGATGAGTTTCGATTGTAATGTTGAATATTATTTGTTTTGCGTAATCGGTCTTACAACCTGTGATAGAGACACTGAAAGACAACAATAGATTTTCAGGTATATGAGAAACAATTGTCTGTGTGGTGTCGGCTAAGAATCGCACCACTCCATTTCCTCCCGTGGGTGTCGTAAAAGGCGACTACGGGATCTACCAGAGGATGGGCAGCAGCATCCTCTAAGTACCCGCCTGCCGAGCGTGGCGATTATGTCAAATCCCCCCATTTTGGGGAGGGCTATGTCCAGCAGTGGATGTCTATGATGATAATGATATGAGAAACAAACAGACACAAGACAATAAAAGATACATATTGGGCCTTTCCACCTTTCTTCCCATTTCTGTTATTCCCATTGTCTCTTTTTACTTAGTCGGGAAAACGTCTTTGTCAGGATTTTTATAAAAAAACTACCTTTCGCCTGCGTCTTCGTCCTTCCTTAGTGCACCACAACATGCTCTGTAGAATAGTTTTAATGATTTTCCTACCTTCAGTGGTATAGGATGTGTGTTGTCTGTCAGTCAGTCATGGAACTGCTTTATAAGTATAGATTAAATGAAATTTTGGTTTACTTATGCCTTTGTGATCATAAAATAAAGGTAGAGGTAGTAAGAAAGGAGGAGAGTTAAACTTCCCTAGGATAGTTAGTTTTCTCTTTAAATTAAGAACAGTTTTAGTTAATACTAATAAGAAGCAACATATCCTTGGGATATCAATATAATTACAGTCCAAAAAATTTGCTTAGTATAGTTTACATATTGCTATACTTTCCTATTTTATCTAGGTGTAAGCATAGAGTATGTATAAGCTAGTTATAGAGTGGGCTATTCGTGATTGAACCGTGAGTATGTGTATGAACAACAAAATGTGTCAATTTGTTGTTCAATTAGTACCAAAATAAAATGTGTCCATCAGGACAACACACCGCTCATCTAGTACTACAAAGACGGAATTGTCACAAAATGCAAATATGAGTTAATGATGCCAGAATGTTCCAAAATGTTCAATAAGTATGGTGTTACAAAGTCGTTTTTATTGTTCAACAAATGAGCGTAAGACAGCGCCACTGTCTTTGTTGCAACAAAACAAAAATTGACTCGCCCTGAGTGTAACGACGCCACATTGGTCAGTTGCGTGGACGGTCAGTCTGAATGACAGTTACGTCTTTGTAGTACTAGATGAGCGACACACTGCCACAATCATGTGGTAGTAAGAATATTTAAGAGCTGTATTCTCAACCATCTATATTTTCATATAAATGTCTGTTTGTCTTGGAAATTTAAAAGAAAATTCTAGACTAGCATTATTGAAATGCTAAGCGTATAAGAAATTCTAGCTAAACTGTGCATGAGAATCTGTCTTGCTTTTCTAAATATGACCTCCACTTGTGTCAAAATGTGTTTGTGCAGTCAATTTGTGTACAACTCTTGTGCTTTGCAACAGATATTAGTATCATAGTGCTATCAATTTAGCTGCATTGTAGCTAACTCTGAAATCAATTGGTGTTTCCGACTCCTTTATTTCCTGATTTAGTTAGCTGGTCTAGCCTTAGTCCATCATTTTCTAGGATCTTACATCGCATGTTTTAACTTTGCGAATAGATTTACTAATCCAATATAATCATTTAGTTCTTACTATAAATATCTCTGATTATTAATAAATAACATAGAGCCCATATAATAAGACAACCAGGAAAGGTATCATTTGTATTGGATTGCTAAAGTAGGTATTTGAACCAAAATCTAGATCTTTTTAACATAATTAACATAAAATGCTATCAGTATTTTTCTATCTTACTTTGCAAACATATCCATTAAAAACATGAAACTAGGTAGGTATATGAATTCTAATGCATTATTCTACACTTCTCTCAAATTATAGTTCTTACAAGCTCTGAACCTCTGGTACGTGTAAGGTACAATCTGCACCCGTCGTCTGTGGCAAGACGGCACGTAGCCGTAAAAATTCAAATTTGAAGAGTTTTGTGAATGAATGATCCTTTTATGAATGAAGGAATATTTAATGAATGGTAGATTGAAATGTATTAAAACCATTTCAAGCAATAACAGACATTATTTCCAGGTGAATTATCATATATGACAGAAGTGTGTACATTGAAGATATTTAAAAAAAAAGATTACGATATGGTTTTTAGATGTCCCTGATTCCAAATCACAAAGTTTTTGATTTTTTGTCTGTCTGTTTGTTTGTTTGTTTGTGTGTTTGTTTGTTTGTTTGTGTGTTTGTTTGTTCGAGCATCACGCAAAAACTACTGAACCGATTTTGATGAAACTTTTTTTGTTTGATAGCTTATGATCTGACTTAAAATCTGGTATATAATTTATGCGGACGAAGTCGCGGGTAAATGCTCGTGTATTATAATTGCGTAAAATCTGAGTAGTCAGCTTTGGCCGGATCCGGGACTACACAGACGACGGGGTATGGACGGATACGGAACAACACGTACCAGAGGTTAATAGGTTTTCTTTAATAATTTAACATTAAATATGCAAATAGTGACCCGTGCTATGACTGTAGGTAGGTACATGTACTTTCGATCATTAATGAAAAACTAAATACCTACACAATTGTAATACACAATCTAAATACAAAGTCGTGGTGGTCTAAAGGCGAGCTAGATAACCATGCCTGCCTTGTAGGAGTCGCCTTGGAACCAGTGCTGGATCGATCTATATCCAGTTTTCCGGAATTTATATATGATTTGTATCACCTCTGGCTTTTTGGTGAAGGAAAAAATCATGAGTTAACCTTCATGCTTCAATTTAGGGGCTTGTATTGTACCCACTGTCCATTATGAGTGGCAACGGGCTCACACAGTTTCTAGTCTTACAGAAACATTGATGTTCTGGATTGACTGCCCCCTCGGGGAATATAGACATGAGCATATGCATGCATGAAAATACACAATCATTGCTACAAAAACGGCAAAACCAAAAGTGCTCTGAAACAAATGGTCTTACTGTATGCTACGCAGCATCTCACTCACAGTGAATGTGTCAATTGGGACAAAAATATACTAAGATTTTACAGGAGTTTATGCGTCCAGGGAAATGGGGAAATAGTTGACACATAGTTGCTCAAAAAGCTGAAATGTGAAAAAAGGCTTATTTGAATAGTATTAAAGTTGAAAGTGTCATGTAATGGATCAATCATAAAGTTACTATCAATGTCATCTATACTTACTTACACACACAACTTACTAGTTAACAACTTATAGCCCAGTAATTTTACGGAGTTTTGTTAGGAGAGGTGGGAAGTAATTATTTATTGGACTTTTAAACTGTAATCGGCACCATTTAGTGACAAAAAGACTATCTGAAAACATATTTTAAAAATTCGCTACGAAACATAGAAATCAAAACTGTGAGTCCCAGGCGGCTTTTAAATTAATAATATTAATACCAATGCACTCATTTGAATTAGATTTAACGATATCAATTATTTTTGAGCAATAAAATAGGCATTGAAATTTAAAAAATTTGGTTTTTATTAGAAAATACGCATGTATTTTTCAAAACCTTCTAAGTAGTGAAAAATATTTACGCCATGTTTGAAATATGTTAATGGCAATGCCTAAAATATATGTGCAAAAAGAAAATTACCCTCGGGTTTTTTATAACGAGGTAATACCTAAGTTTTGAATTTGGAACTGTTGCTGACAGGATTTTTTTTTATTTTGGTACATTTCTAAGCTCAAATTGGCTCTTAAATACTATACCGAAAAAAAAAATCTATTACTAATTAGTCCCGGCTCAAACAATAAAATGAATAAAAGGAAAGGGCTATTATTCGTGATTGAAAATTAGTCCCGGCTCAAACAATAAAATGAATAAAAGGAAAGGGCTATTATTCGTGATTGAAAGATATGCATATTTAAAAACGTGTCTGAAAGTTGTAACAAAGTTTTAGATCAATGGTTGTCCGAGGACAGAAGTTGTGACTCCAGTAAACCATGTAAAAGCTTGCGCGATAATCTAGAAGCTGACAAAACAGACCTTGATGGGGTTGAAAAGGTTGGGAAAGAACTTCGCACTAGCCTAACAATGAGACAACACAGGTTTATAGAAGTTCTAAGGATTTACAAAAAGGTGTCGCTATTGGCCAGTTATTGATTTATGATTTGTTTATCTAAAATAATGACATCTAATTTAATTAATCTTGACCCTGAGTGCAACTGACATTTGATAATCTTGATAACCTTCCTTATTGATAAACTGATTTCAATATTCACTGTTAGCTGGGTACTTCTAATAAAGTACTGCTTCAATGATATTTTATCTAAAGAAAATGCTTACAAAGTTTTCTAGGTATATAATATATTGCTGAATTATGTAATAAATAAAAAAGCACATTTGCAAGATAAAAAATCGAGTAGACTGCAATTTTATCAACCCTATTTAGAATCAAGGAAGATATTAATTACCTTCCTTTTAAAGTAATATTCATGCTGTTTTATCAAATTCTAAAATCTGCAATAGGTATGTTATTTTTTAAAACAACATTTTACTATGGTTTAAGGGAGAAGATTTGTACTAAAAAAAATAACTATGAATTATCTCAGGACTATTAAATAAATTCTGTTTGTTCTACTGTGGGCCTAGTTATAATATGCCAACCCCAAGAACACGATAAAAATCGAGACGAGTCTCATGTCATGTCTTTATTACTTAGCGTAAGCGAAAGCGAGTGCGCATGACGATTTTGTTGATTTGTCGTGCGTGGTACAAACCCTACTGTAGGCCTCGCATGCCACCCCCGAGAAAACGATAAAAATCGAGATGTGCCTCCATCTTTATTATTTTACGTATGCCGAAAAGAGTGCGCATGACGGTTTTCTCGTGTAAACGCTTTGTCGTGGGTTGCATGCTAGCCGTGCTGGTGGTACAAACACTGTTTTAAAATATAGTTGGAAGAAGGTTGGAAGGGACATTTTGGAAGCTTCAACATTTCTTGTATTTCCTCAATGTAATTATTTTTGTGTCCGAAACCGTTTTAATGTTGTACAAGCATTCGTTTAGTTTCATAATCATGTCATGTTTTTTTTTATTCCTTCACTAACAGATTGCTGTGCATTTTTGTAACACCTCAGTTTTTCTGTATAGAATTGGAAACAAGATAGTTTATTCCAAAATCTGTTCCATTATTGTCTATTGCACATTTTTGAGTTGTGTGGAAATTCTATATAGGGCCCTCTTAAGAGGGCTATCGCAGTCCAGTGGCGCCCTCATCACATTAAAAAAGATTTCTCAATAAAGAAAGCCTAAATTAAAAAAGTAATTAACACGAACACTACAAAAGCCTTCAAGCTATTTTCATAGAATACTTTATAGGTTTTTTAAAGGTCTTAACATACAAATTGGGGAAAAAAGAAAAAAAACGGCCGCTTTTGTTTTTATTCGCAATTGTCTAAAAGTGGAATGTTTAGAACCTATAAAAGTATTGTATAACAATGGCTTGAAGGCTTTAGTAGTGTTCGTGTTAATTACTTTTTTAATTTAGGCTTTCTTTATTGAGAAATCTTTTTTAATGTGATGAGGGCGCCACTGGACTGCGATAGCCCTCTTAATATGAAGACGGTTTTTTAAGGGGATCCTTAGACCATCAAACTGAACAACTTTCTCTGTAGGTCCAACGACAAAATCGCGAGAAAAAAAATCTGCTATTCCATAAAAAATTTCATGATCCTATTCGACCCAAATGTATGACCCAGCAGATAGTTTTTTCTCGATTTCGATGTTATCCCCATAGAGAAAGTTGTTCAGTTTGATGGTCTGATCATCCTCTTAAAAAACCGTCAGCATATTAAGTTGAAAGTATATGCGCGTGGAAGAAACACACTGTAAAAATTCATTTTTAAACAGCTTTAATACTTATTGTTTGCTTTCATGTTGTTTTGACTGTTCTTGTTAAATTTTAAAACTTTTAGAATGATTCATTGGTGAGTGCAATGGGGGTTGAAACGCACTGCTTTTGCAGATGGCGTAAAGCGTGGTTTGCGGCACGCACGCCAACCATGCTAGCGTTGGTAGAACAACTGCGGTCTTACCTCGGTGGAGGATGTGAGTGCGCATGGTTGTAGCATGCCGAGTGCTCCACAATCCACAACCATCTTACCCAATGCGCCTAACTTCTTGGCCGCTTCGTAGTTTATTCCTGGGCATTAGCAAATAGATTATGAGAAGTATACAGAACAGCCCTGGCTAGCTCTAGAGCGGCTAAAAAGATTGGCGCGACTAACACCCAACTGTTTGAATAAAATAGTTACATGAATTGATTGAAATTGCATAGTCGCTTTGAAATGCACGGAAAGTGATGTATGAATTTCGTGAGATTGTTTTGTAAAGGTACCTACTTAGCATCTTAACAGTAGCCTTTACATATTCATAACTTTTGTTCATTATAGTCTGACACAGCTCTGCCGAGGCGCAAAGTTGTACCTCTAGTAATGACTACCTCATTATTTTCAGAATTTATCTGCACGGTTTATTATTTGTTTGATAATGATAACTGATTTGCAGTGAACAGTTTCTTTTTGTTGAGACCTAACTTTACTATACAAATCATGCATTTAGTTAGTGGATAACATAATCTGACTTGATAAAATAACTCCAAACATCTACTTTTGCATTTTCTTTTATTTTGCTGACAAATTGTAAAGTATCGTAGTAAATGTTTAATGTACATTTGTTGCGTAACTCAAAACGTTAAGAGGATACGATACGACAAAAGCAAAACAAAAATCAGCCTTTATTCCCGAGTTCACAACTGCCAAACAATATAAAAAGTTGCTAAACAATAGTTTGTAAACTTCCCCGCGTGTAAGACGCGTTAGCATTCGAAATAACATTCAAGAACAGACTTCTACGCATTACTTCAAACTAACATTGAAATCAGACACCAACAGCATTTGTTGAGGTTCATGCGGTGCTGCATGCCAAGAGAGCCGGGTGTTCCCTGTGTCGCAAGCGTGACTCAGCAACCCTGAACCATTAACGTGGGAACGCTTCTAGAGGTCACACAGAGCATTATTTTGCTCAAAAAGATGTAGCGGCGCTTATCAATTGAGTGGGTGTTCCAATGATATCTTGAAACGGCGGCGACAAGCTGTAGGCATGTGATAAAGATCAATTTGTGTTCATTATCTTTTCCTTGACATCTTATCAGTTCTCTCCTGGACCAGATAAGAGTGTTGTCAACTATTTGTTCAATAATGCAGCCTAGATTATATACAAACAGAAACTTTAACTAGGACTGTTATTATTAGCGAGTACCTGCCTGAGTTTGCTAAATTGTGACCGAAATACAATAATGTGTGCCGACGACCGCTGCCGCGCTGTTTACGAAGTATAAGGCCGCAAGACTCTGACTGCACACATACTGTAACGAATTCTTGAAGGATCAAAGGAAGCGCTAAACGTCAGTGTCTGCTTCTTCTCAAGGCGAATTTGTCGTAATCAGATAAATCTCACGACTTCCTTAAGCGAAATACTAAATACCCTTCTTTGGAATCTGAATCGACTATATTTAGGCTCTCGCGTGTTGTAGGAAATGATCTCGCGTCACTCGCGCATAATGTGCGTCAATCTGTAGACACTCGACAGTTCTTTCTTCTTGTGCTGATTTGCATAATAGACCTAATAATTAGTATGTCTTACCTACATACTTTATAAATTGGCTACTAATTTGTTTTCTCAAACAATTGTGTTACATTAATTTTTAACAAAATTACTGTTAAAATTAAAATCTTAACATAAAAAAGAGCCTGATGGTCAACCTTTCTATTTGTTAACGAAATACGAAACATCACGGCAGGTTGCTAACACTTTAGGCCATCGATTCCCTGCATGGCACCTACCTACTTTCAGAACCCTAACCATAATTTTACGAGACCTTTGATAAGTTTATATGTCAAGATAGACAGTCGAAGCTACGAACATGTCGAAAAAAATTGCAGCCAGCACTGGCCTCTAAACCCTAACGCTATGCACAGACATAATTTGTATGACGCCTCACGCACACCAATCCAAGAAAGTCGGCCCCTTTTGTTTTATACGGTAGAAGCGTGAGGCTCAATCTAGACATATACTTTAAATTTATTATTTAAGTACGAGACGTTAGCTGGCGAATGTTTGTTTAGATATCCGTTGACAGTAAAATTAGACCTCCCTTTAGCTTCGTTGTAGATTTGAGTTGGGAAAAATGCAATGCATCACAACATCAACATTCCCAAGCCTGCCTTTCAATCATGCTTTTCAGCCTTATGATTAAAGACCGGCTAACTATGCAGGTGTATAATATAAGTAATTGTAAATTACCAGGCTCTCCAACGCCGATAGTATACGTGAGCGTGTTATGCCTGGAGTGCGAGCGGGTGCGTGCGGCGTGCGAGCGGCTGGGCGCGGTGGCGGCGGCGCCGGCGCCGGACGCGCTGCCGTCGCCGCTGCCCGCCCCCGCCCCGCCTTCCTACATCGTCACCACACCCTTCGACGGCGAACTCTTCGATGCCGCTCACAAAGCCAAATACAGGTCTGTATCTATTGAATTCCTTTTATAGAAATTTTGTTAGTCCAGACTACAATTCAAATCATTAAAGTAAGTAAGTAAAAGATAGTTCCACAAAATACCAAAGAAATACGTAAGGTTCAAAGACTTGACCTAGATTGATCTAGTGCCTTGTCTATCTTCTATCTGTCTCTCAAATTCAAAGTAATGTTTGGTAACAACTAAAATATTGATCAATATTGGTGTTTTAGCAATTTATTTGTTGACTCTGCTGTTTAGTTTGAAAATTAAAACATGTATTTATTTCATTTAAGAACATATTACAGCATTATGAATTTATGACTTAATTTCGAGATTCCGCAAAATATATCTAGATTTGTCGTTTAGTCCCTTTGCGCAATCTTTGTGATTGTGATTCGGCAATACCACTTACTGAATGTGGTGTTTTCGTTCCACCATATCTAATATTTCGCGAAACCGCGACAGTTTTCATAAAATCCTGATTGATCTAATCGATTAATTTAAAGAGTGTATGTAATATTGCGTCAAAGACATGACGCCTGGACGCCCTTCAAACTTCAGACACTACTTGGCGTAATGTATAAATAAGTTATGTTCGTTGTGCTTCAGTAACGTTGAACGAGCATAGACAGTTGACATTACACTTGCTTTCCGTATCATATTACTTATTTCCTACTCTAAAAATATAGTTCCATTGTCTTTTTTTTGACAACGTTAATAAAGTTAAGCATTTGACTTAGCTCAGCGTAGATCAAAACCCGGATCACATAAAGTTTATCTGCAATGGCATCATAGAATGACATCAGATTAATGTTAAACAAACCTTGGTCAAATTGCTATTTGATACCAAAGTACACTGGACAGGAAAAGCTTAGTTGGGTTATGGTCAATAAATGTTGTTAACATACAAAGCTAAAGGTAGTATTACAAGATTTGAGAAGAGAATACATAATTTTACTCAAAAGAATCTCCGTAATGAAGCCACCCGACTTTTGTATGAAGTGTAACAAGACAGATCGTTATTGACATTTATTTTGGCTCATCGTGCGCTTGCCCACGGGAGTGCTAACGAGCGCGAACTAATGCTTTGTTGCTCGTGTACATTGACGACTTTTTGTCATCTTTTTCACCTACGCTTTGCTCCATACAGGTTGCTATGATAGTACGTTGTTACTCGCCAGTGATGCTCTGCCATTCTAAAATAGTACTAGTTAAAGATGTACCGTTGTGATAAAACTCATTCGGAATCGTACTGTCGCGCGGTCTGACTTAAATGTGAAAAGGGAACGGACGTTGCGGACGTGGGCGTAGTTCGCATTTGGCTGTTGATTACCATGATGATGATAGATGAACATATCCGTCACTACGTTAAAATCAATTGTTTTTGTCATTTACTGGTGGTTCACGTATTAGATAATAGATAACGATTTGATGGTAAATTTAGAAACTGTAAAGTAAACAAAGTAACGGAAAGACACCTACAAGTTCTAGGTGACTTGAGTCATAGAGGATTAAAATTGATAAACATTGTTATTCTGATGTTTAAAGCGAATTCCCTGTTTTTGGATTCGTATCAACAGTCACCAGTTTAAATTTAAAGAATGAAGTGGAAATGTACGTGGCTTTCCTTTTTAGTATACCAGCGTCTGCGAGGTATAAGACGTGACTCAGTCTTTCCGGGCGAGGAGTAGAGCCGCTTGACGAATGCACAGCGAGCGTGGCGAGGAATGCCAACAGTGCTACGGCGAGCGGTGGCACGGTGCTGGGTACTGGCCGGCTTACTGCCTATTTACGAGCTCTATAAACGACTCCGCCCCCGTCCTGTCCCCGCCTGTCTCACGCACCGCCTATTATTTGAATGCTTAAAGCCCCCTCACCCTATGTAAATCAGCTCACCTGTTCCGTTATCATTCAAGTAAATCTATAAGCCAAATATACCTTCCCATTGGAACTTTCTATTATTACACTGAAGGTTCAACAGCCCCGTTTCCTTTGTCAGTATTTGGTTGCAAGTCTCAAACTATGATCATGTTCCTTCTTATTTGATTTGCGAGTGCCAATTTAGTCGCCCCTTATCGTTGGCCGTGTTCATTTGCGTTCATTTAAACAAGTAGGTATGTAGCTGTACATCGCAAATTACTACTGGAAAATTTTGCTTCGATGATGGAGTATAAAATCGCATGTATTGCATTTCGTTTGGTGCGTTGTAGTTGCAACAGGTACTGTTTGAGCGGCGCTGATGAGATTTAAATTGTTTATTGTTTTATGTGCCGCCGTTGTCTGCGCCGCGAAAATTAATCTGAGGGCAAGCTACTTATCACTCTTCCCGTGGAACGCTGATTCATCGTTTTGTTAGGCTGTGAAAAATAAACCAGGCTTTATTAAATTCATCAACACCTTCAATTAGGAATAATACTGTTATATGGATGCATTCGCCATTTTTTATTGGCCAAACGGCGAAAGAAAATACCAAAGATGTTATTTGGTCTTTGCTCGGAGCGCAGCGAAGACCAAATAAACATCTTTGGAAAATACCTTTTTGTGGTCGTGATAATGTGACGATACTTTGATTATTGATTGTATTATTCATCATCATCATCATCATCATCTCAGCCGATGGACGTCCACTGCTGGACATAGGCCTCCCCCAAGGATCGCCATAACGACCGGTCCTGCGCTGCCCTCATCCAACGTTTTCCCGCCGCCTTCACCAGGTCGTCGGGGGCCTACCCACGCTGCGCTTTCCGGTACGCGGTCGCCACTCGAGAACTTTTCGGCCCCACCGGCCATCGGTTCTGCGAGCAATGTGTCCCGCCCACTGCCACTTAAGTTTAGCAATTCTTTGGGCTATGTCAGGTACTCTGGTTTCTACTGCGGATCTCTTCATTTCTGATTCGATCTCGCAGGGAAACTCCGAGCATAGCCCTCTCCATTGCCCTTTGGGTGACTTTCAGCCTTTTTCTGAGGCCTTGAGTGAACGACCACGTCTCTGTTCCATATGTCATCACTGGCAACACACACTGATCGGACACTGCGGTATTTGTGACGTGAAGATACTACGTAGCCTCCCGAACGCTGCCCAGCCGAGTTGGATTCGACGGTTGATCTCTTTCTCGAAGTTGGACTCATTGTATTATTATTACTCTTAAATATGCTTCATTGAAGGAGAGCTAAGAGGGTCCCAACTTTCCATTTCACTACAGAGTTTATGGTCGTTACAATTCAAATTTATGTTCCACGCTATTTGCGTGGAAACATATTGGCCATCTCACCCTGGACGTTCACTCGGGGTTGTTTAATGTTTATACACGCTCGGGACCTTCCACTCATTAAAAGGTCATATGCTGGGTGACTGTATTTCATGGAAGGATGTAAATAAAGGTGCGCGTACGGTGAGGCGCCCGCCGGAGGGGCGGCGGCGGCGCGGCGTAGCGCGAGGGTCGCCCTTGCCGCGCGACGCTCCACGCTATTTTCGTCCTCACATTCCTCGCGACTGTTTTCCAATCTAACGTGAAACGCATAACGCGCATGCCGCTTGCGCCTTTGTTTTCGTGGCTATCGTAATAAACGTTTTAGTTTCTTTTATCGAATTTGGACATAAACGGTTATTTAACGCGTGAAAACGAAACGAAATTCGACGCGAAGTTTTCGCGATGTGTTAATAGTGGAGGCGGCGATATCCGCTACGATGTTGCATAGTGCCAATAAGTGGAGCCAGTGTAACGGAAGTGTGTTTGATTTGGATGTACGCCGGACTAGTCCCTGATTGCCAGTAAATGTGCTGACGATGGGGCCCACGCGGTTACCTCCTACTCCAGAGGAGGAAGATGCTCCTCAAGACCTCATTCCTCTTAAAGAACCAAAAACGCCGGAGGCAGTTCCTTCAAAGTGCGATTTGTAAGAATTTTTTGTGAAATCGAGTCTAAAGCGTATGTACAACATCATTACATCAATAGGTAAAGGACCAAACATTTCTATGTATGTCAACATTCACCCTTCAGTATCTATGCGACCTTGAATACTGTAGCATGTTTTTCAGTTAGCCTAATGTTATGGAACAGATTACAGAACGAGACAAAAAGCTATCGCTGAAAACAAATTGGTTCTTTAGTAATTCAATATTTGGTAATTGTCTTGTGTGTAAACTCGAAGATGTTAAAGGCTGGGGCAAATGGCCTTTGGATTAGAAAGTGAATGCGCGCTGGTTGATTACATCGAGGACTTTTTAATTTACATACGGATACTTGTTAGTACTTCAATTATTGTAAACATAAGAACTTTTTTATCGCATAATGAAATATTGAAAAGAAATACTGACACACATAGATAATAATGAATATAGTTCAGGGATATTCATTCATACCGCTAAAAGGAAACGGTATCTAATTTAATCGCTGTGATTGTTTACGTATTCCTCGGAATCCGAATGTAAGTCATCAGAACTATTTCCACGGGGACACGTAGAGTGTCGGTGTATGCGGCATACAGTGTGCTGTGATGTCACGAGCGTGGACAGTCGCGAGAATCACACGCGTTTTACGCGCGCGTCACCACGCCGCGCCGCCCACCACATCCATGAATACTTTAATTCATGTCTCAGGACAAATTGCGTGCCCTATTAATACATCGACGATTCATGTAGACACAGTTTTGTTAAATATCTTTTCTTTCAACAAGGATTAAGGTTTTTTCTTATCCATCCGGGTTTGTTGCACTCTTTTTGGATTACAGAGCATTGTCCGGCAAAACTAAATGAAATAATGCACATTTAGATCGCATTCTTGGTTACAGGAATGCTTCAATATTTTATAAAGCTAGTTTTAAAATGTGAACTCTGTAAGAAATTTAACTTACTGTGTTATGTTTATGTATGCTTGTAATTTCTTGTTCATAAAATGTTGTGCTATAATTTTTACGATTTATTTCAACATAGTAAACGAATCTTTATCACTGGGAATAATAAACTTAATTACAGTTTTATCTATCGGAATGTAGCAAACGTAGCTTTGCTTAAATATTGCAAATAACTTGTGTCGTTTTAAGAGTTTCCTTAAATAGTTTGTTGTTGCACTCGCTCAGGTATAGCTACTGTGAGATGGTATATCACAGGGCTGTCTAACACTGACCATACAATATTGAATGCGGAACACGAATCCAGAAAAGAAACAAAGATTCATAGCGATAGGTTTTTATTACACTCCTGGGACAAATGAGGGATTGACGTCTCGTTTATAATAATTTTACATACAAGAGAAATATAGTTGTTCTTCAAGTAACTACGTGTATTTCATTAGGAAAACTGCCTCCGTGGTCTAATGGTTAAGAGCATTGGCTCTCGATACGGAGGTCGTGGGTTCGATTCCCACGGGGGACACCTAGTGATATGTCACTTTGTGCGTTTTTCCCCAGTTGGACATTGCAGGCTGAATCACCTGATTGTCTGAAAAGAAAAATGATTCCGTGCTTCGGATGGCACGTTAAGCCGTTGGTCCCGGCTACCCGACTATCTCTGATGGTAGTAGTCGTTACATAAAAACCATGTCAGAGGCCGTAAGGCGGTCTGAAAAAACTCTGATACAAGGGCTCAAGTGCAGGGCACCCACCACACTGCATAAACTGACCGATTGATTGCATGCATGCGGTCTCAACCAATTTGACTCATTATTGTTTTCACAGGTGTAAACCTAATTCCTGTTACAATGACATAATTGTGTGACTTTTATCGCATATAATAACAACTTGAATCAGGACAATGGTCCAGCCGAGCCAGGTTGAAGCCGTGGTGGTCCAGTGAAGAGTAACCATGCCTGCCTTACAGGAGACGATGATTCGATCTCCGTCGAAAAATGTCTACGAGACTGTCCCTAACTTTTTAAAATATTTCTACCTGCATGATAGAAAGAAGACGGATCACAATCCATACAAAATTACCCCACGTCCTATAACAAAGTGACGTATCTCAAAAAAAAAGATAAAAATGTGTAAAAAAATATGGCATACTCCCTAACTTCATTTTTTTGCACCTTCATATGGAAAAATTGCTTTAAAAATAGTTCAGGCGTTCTGTTATAAAAAATTCGTTCGTATGAGTATTTATGGACCGATTTTAAAAATTATTTTTTTGTTTGAAAGGGTATACCCCCAAGGTAGTCCCACTGCTATAAAGTCAGGTCTCTGGTCTCCAGGATCCCGGAGAAATGAAAGTATGCCATAGATGGGGTGGTTGGGGATCTACCTCCTAGTGGTCCACCCTGGGCAACGCCGCCACAGACTACAACAAGTTCGTGGTGTCGGCTGAACGATCCCCCACAGCGGTGGTAGGCTCCGCAAGGAGCCGCCTGGCTCGCGACCACCCTCCTGCCGGAGTCCGGCGCCAAGCAGCTTGCTGCGTTCCGTCGGTGTGCAGGAGTCCCAGCGCCATTGGGGAATGGGAAAAAGTCAGTTGCGCTACTCAGAACCGGTCTTGACCTCTGAGCAACACTGTACCGGGAAACTCATTTTGGAGGGTAGCGGGATCCGAAGCACGGTGACAGTCGTTGGCCGACCGCAGTTAGTAGGGGGCCCAAGTAGTGCGCTAGCCACGTGTGAAAGGCTGCCCCACACAACTTGCGAAAAATCCCGCAATGCTCCACCGTGCCAGTTGGCGACTGGAAGGGAGGACCCGGTGGCCATTGCGGGGGGGTTCGGGCGTCCCCGCAGTCTCCAAATGAGTTTCCCACCAGTCAGTCGAGCTCATGAGGTCTTCTAGGGTACCTGAGTGGCATCTCGACTTTTTTTCCACCTCTCCACCACTCGACAAACTATGAAAAACAAAGTCACAAAAAAGAAAATGGTTAGACAACGGCTGCACTTCCTCCCACTCAAAGTGCACCTCAGTAACATACGAGGTCTGCACTCAAATCTCGATCCGGTCCACCACCACCTCGAGACCGAGAAGCCACACCTATTCTTTTTAACGGAGACGCAGATAGCAACCCCGTCTGATACGGCGTACCTCAACTACCCAGGATACTCGTTGGAACATAAGTTCAAGAGGCGAGCTGGGGTCTGTGTGTATGTTCGCGACGACATTTGCTGTCGGCGTCTCCGTTGCTTTGAGGTTTCCGGGTTCTCCGTATTATGGCTTTTTGTAGACACCGGAATGGAGAAATCTCTCTACGTCGGTGTCTATCGATCGCACGACGGTGACCAGGAGACAACCAGGCTCATGGAGTATCTCACTGAGACGGCAGAGACAGCCCAACGAAGGTATCCAACGGCGGAGCTTGTTTTTCTGGGGGACTTCAATGCCCACCATAGCGAGTGGCTGTTCCCGTTCCAGTTAACTGACCATGCTGGGAGAGAGGCGCGCAAGTTTGCATTATCGCTAGATCTCACCCAGCTGGTGAATCAAGCAACGCGGGTACCGGATGTTGATGGTCATACGCCCAATTGTTTGGACCTTCTGCTGACTTCAGATCCAGACAGGCACTCAGTATCGGTCTCTGCCCCGCTGGGAACGTCCGATCACTGTCTGGTGAAATCCGTGTCGATCTGCTCTCCTCCCGATGACAGCCCTAAGGGCACGAGGCGAGTCTGGCGATACGGGTCGGCAGATTGGGATGAGATGCGGCATTTCTTTGCGTCTTACCCGTGGCGGCAAGTGTGTTTTTCTTCGAGTGACCCTGCTAGTTCGGCTGATGCGGTTGCGGACGTGATACGACAGGGAATGGAATATTATATTCCTTTCACCGACATCTCACTCGGTCACAAAGCCCAACCTTGGTACAATGCGGATTGTGCTCGCGCTGAGGCTAAAAAAGAAGCCGCCTACCAAGCATGGGTCCAAGCTCGCGACCGCAAAGTTAGAGCTCGTAGGGTTCGCGCGAAGAAGAGGGCCTTTAATTCTGCCGCCAAGTCCTGCAAACGGGTGATCCGGAGGGCTCGATTCGACCATGTCAGCCGCATTGGAGCCAAACTGGCATCCTACCCTTCTGGTAGTAAACAGTTCTGGTCCCTTTCAAAATCGGTCGAATCCAACTTCTGCCGTCCCACTTTGCCTCCCATGCAGAAGCCTGATGGGTCGCTGGCTCACTCCGCAACTGAGAAAGCTAATTTATTTGCTTCTCTGTTTGCGAGCAATTCACGTCTGGACGCTGGTGCCAAACAGCCGCCAACCATCCCTCGTTGTGATTCTTCGATGCCGGAGGTCACAATACATACAAAAGAGGTCCGCAGAGCATTGCGTAGTCTGGATGTGAATAAGGCCAGTGGTCCTGATGGTATACCTGCAAGAGTGTTGAGATATTGTGCGCCTGAGTTGTCTCCTGTTCTAACACGCCTGTATCGCCTCTCTCTCAGAACAAGAACGGTGCCTAAATCCTGGAAGCTTGCGAATGTGCAACCGGTACCCAAGAAGGGCAGTCGTGCCGACCCCTGCAACTACCGCCCTATCGCCATTACTTCCATTCTCTGTAAAGTCATGGAAAGAGTACTTAACAGTAAGTTGCTGTCATACCTAGAAGACAATGATCTACTCAGTGATCGCCAATATGGCTTCCGCCGGGGGCGATCGACTGGGGATCTTCTTGTGTATGTGACGCACTGCTGGGGCGAGGCCATCGAGAAGCACGGTGAAGCACTGGCTGTATCACTTGACATCTCGAAGGCCTTTGACAGGGTATGGCACGCTAGTTTGCTGAGCAAGCTTCCCGCTTATGGCATCCCCGCTGATCTTTGCAGCTGGATATCTGATTTCTTGAGAGAACGGTCGATTAGAGTTGTCATTGACAGCTGCTCTTCTGACCTTATGGCAATTGATGCTGGAGTTCCTCAAGGGTCTGTTCTCTCCGCGACACTTTTCCTGCTGCACATCAATGACCTCCTTGTGTCAGGTATTGTTGGGTATGCAGATGACAGTACTGTCATGGAGAGATATGTATCTGGCGCAGGGGCCAGCGGGGATAAAATACGCTCGCAGAGGGAGGCCATGGTTGAGCGGACAAACTTGACTTTAAGTGTTGTCTCCCAGTGGGGTGACAATAATTTAGTCAACTTCAACGCCACCAAAACACAGGCTTGTCTGTTCACCGCAAAAAGGAGTCCGTTTAATCTGACTCCTACTTTCCGGGGTACATCTGTCCCTGTTTCCGACAGTCTTGGGCTTCTGGGTATAAGCTTGACCACAAAACTCAACTTCGGCGCTGACATCGAGTCTAAGGCTCAAACTGCGGCCAAAAAGCTGGGCATCTTAAACAAGGTGAAGCGGTACTTCACTCCTGGACAGCTCTTAGTATTGTATAAAGCTCAGGTCCGATCATGTATGGAGTACTGCTGCCACCTGTGGGATGGCTCAGCCAAGTATCAACTTGCCGCACTCGACTCGGTTGAACGCAGAGCCAGGAGGCTCATTGGCGATAGTAAGCTGGTGGAGGCCAAGCTTCATAGCCTAGCCCACCGCCGCAGAGTGGCCTGCTTGTCGGTCTTCTACAGATTGTACTTCGGTGAGTGTGCCCTAGAGCTGCATGAGCTCATCCCACCTTCCCCTTTCTACTATCGGACTTCCAGACGCACCGCGGGATATCACCCCTTCTTGGTTGACATCCCACATATCCGCACCAAGCGCCTTTCTGAATCTTTTATAATGCGCACAGCCAAGGAGTGGAATGCCTTACCTGCGTCAGTATTTCCGAGTACTTACAACCCGAATTCCTTTAAAGTACGAGTGAATAGGCATCTTCTGGGTAAGCTCGCTACATCTACGACCCCATCTTCGTTCTGAGGACTGGATTGAGGTCAAGAGCAAACCCATAGTTAATAAAAAAAAAAAAAAAAAAAAAAAAAGATATGTCATTTTGTTATAGGACGTGGGGCAATTTTGATCCATCTTCTTAGTATATTATAAAAAGGTAAATTCTCGCGTTTTTTTTTTATAATGTCAATCGATCCTGTTGGAACCTCACCTGTGATCCTGGGAACAACTGAGGTTAAAGAACAAGTAGGGCAAGGCAAAAAACATCAATCAGTCATCATCACTTCATAGGCGTTTGTACAACCTTATAGTACTCTGTGGTACAACGAAGAGAATAGTTAGTTACTAAAGAAAAGTAAAATAACAAATAGATAACGAATTCGACGACCCGGTTGGTGTAATAATGGTTACCACGCCGCGCCGGATTGCCAAACCAAAGGTCCTGTGTTCGAATCCCGGTTCGTTCGGTCATGACTGTTTAGAGAGGTGACTGCATAAAATATTTTCGTTTTATCTAGCATAAGCATATGCTCACGACTATATTCCCCGAGGGGATATAGTCGTTTTATCTTTTCAGTAAAAAAAACGTTAAATAATGCTAAACTCGAATTTTCAGTAAGTCTTTAGCTTAATACTATTTTTAATAACAGAATAACCAGGTGTCTACTTAAATTTTTTTTTCTGTTATATTATGTGTACAATAAAGTGTTAAATAACAAAATGACGACGAAAAACGTTGACTTCATTATTTAGTACAATTTTTCATACAAATCGCGCGTTTTGACATCCCATAAAAAGCTGCTGATTTGACGAGTTGCATTAAAGCCTTGTAACTTCAGTCAAAGAAGATGGAAAAGCATAGAACGCTATTTCCTTGTATAACTCACAATAATTTTTAAAATGTCACTAGATGGCATTACTTGGTCCGCTAGAAGTAAAATTTGTCTGAAATCGACGAAATATCGCATTTTACTGTTCTGGTTCATCATATTTATTTATTTTGAGCAACAAAATATATTATTTTCATAACATCACATTGAAAATAACAATTTCATAAGCAGGTTTTTTTACATTTTTTTCATTGATCTACAATACGATATAATACTAAGCGGGAGTAGCATGCAGTTATAGAGAATTCCGGTAGATGGCGCACATTTCAAAATTCATACTAAACAAGATTGCTAGGAGAGCGATTTTTGAATCTCATTTGCTGAGTTCAGCAGTTGAAAATGTCAAAATTACTATGGAGACGTGCATCTTTCTACTGCTGATTTGACATTAAAAAATCATACTCCAGGAGTGCGATTTTTGAAAGTCAAATCAGCAGTAGAAAGATACTTATCTCCATAGTAATTTTGACATTTTCAACTGCTGAACTCACCGAATGAGATTCAAAAATCATACTCCAGGCTATTGAAAAAAAAACTAAATTTGAAATTGTTAAGCTTGCGTATATACTCACACATTTAAAAAAGAAAATATCAATGAATAAAATATTTTAACGCGTGGTGGACTAACGCCCCACCCGCCCTGTTCCCTACACGTTCAGTTTTGATAGCAAAACATATTTAACCAGGATCTGGTGCTGAAGACAGGAATGTCTCCGTACAATGGTACTCCTCAACGGTAAAGAGCGTGGGCTTGATTTTTTTTTATTCTTGTTCAGTTTTGAAAGAAAAATACATTATTTAATCGGGAACTGGTGCTGAAGCCAAGAATGTCTCCGTACGAGGGTACTCCTCAACGGTAAATAGCATTGGCTTGTATTTTGTTTGTTCGCGTTCAGTTTTAATAGCAAAACACATATTTAACCAGGATCTGATGCCGAAGCCAGAGATGTCTTCGTACGAGGGTACTCCTCAACGGTAAATAGCATTGGCTTGAATTTTGTTTGTTCGCGTTCAGTTTTAATAGCAAAACATATATTTAAACCAGGATCTGATGCCGAAGCCAGAGATGTCTTCGTACGAGGGTACTCCTCAACGGTAAATAGCATTGGCTTGAATTTTGTTTGTTCGCGTTCAGTTTTAATAGCAAAACACATATTTAACCAGGATCTGATGCTGAAGCCAGAGATGTCTTCGTACGAGGGTACTCCTCAACGGTAAATAGCATTGGCTTGAATTTTGTTTGTTCGCGTTCAGTTTTAATAGCAAAACACATATTTAACCAGGATCTGATGCCGAAGCCAGAGATGTCTTCGTACGAGGGTACTCCTCAACGGTAAATAGCATTGGCTTGAATTTTGTTTGTTCGCGTTCAGTTTTAATAGCAAAACACATATTTAACCAGGATCTGATGCCGAAGCCAGAGATGTCTTCGTACGAGGGTACTCCTCAACGGTAAATAGCATTGGCTTGAATTTTGTTTGTTCGCGTTCAGTTTTAATAGCAAAACACATATTTAACCAGGATCTGATGCTGAAGCCAGAGATGTCTTCGTACGAGGGTACTCCTCAACGGTAAATAGCATTGGCTTGAATTTTGTTTGTTCGCGTTAAGTTTTGATAGCAAAACACATATTTAACCAGGATCTGATGCTGAAGCCACAGATGTCTTCGTACGAGGGTACTCCTCAACGGTAAACAGCGTTGGCTTGAATTTTGTTTGTTCGCGTTAAGTTTTGATAGCAAAACACATATTTAACCAGGATCTCATGCTGAAGCCAGAGATGTCTTCGTACGAGGGTACTCCTCAACGGTAAACAGCGTTGGCTTGAATTTTGTTTGTTCGCGTTCAGTTTTGATAGCAAAACACATATTTAACCAGGATCTGATGCCGAAGCCAGAGATGTCTTCGTACGAGGGTACTCCTCAACGGTAAACAGCGTTGGCTTGAATTTTGTTTGTTCGCGTTCAGTTTTGATAGCAAAATACATATTTAACCAGGATCTGATGCCGAAGCCAGAGATGTCTTCGTACGAGGGTACTCCTCAACGGTAAACAGCGTTGGCTTGAATTTTGTTTGTTCGCGTTAAGTTTTGATAGCAAAACACATATTTAACCAGGATCTGATGCTGAAGCCAGACATGTCTCCGTATGAGGGTACTCCTCAACGGTAAACAGCGTTGGCTTGAATTTTGTTTGTTCGCGTTCAGTTTTGATAGCAAAACACATATTTAACCAAGAGCTGATGCCGAAGCCAGAGATGGCTTCGTACGAGGGTACTCCTCAACGGTAAACAGCGTTGGCTTGAATTTTGTTTATTCGCGTTCAGTTTTGATAGCAAAATACAAATTTAACCAAGATCTGATGCCGAAGCCAGGAATGTTTTCGTACAAGGGTACTCCTCAACGGTAAACAGCATTGACTTGCATATACCGTTTACAGTTGAGGAGTGCCTCCGTACGGACCATTCCTGGTTTCAGCACCAGATCCTGGTTAAATGTGTGTTTTGCTGTCAAAACTAAACAGGAAGAGATAAAAATCAAGCCAATGCTGTTTACCCTCGTACTAAGGAGTACCCCCGTACGAAGACATCCCTGGCTTAAGCACCAGATCCTGGCTCAATATGCGTTTTGCTATCAAAACTGAACGTGAACAAAAAATTTCAAGGCAATCCTGTTCACCGTTGAGGAGTACTCTCGTACGAAGACATCCCTGGCTTCAGCACCAGATCCTGGTTGAATATGTGTTTTGCTATCAAAACTGAACGCGAACAAAAAAAAATCAAGTCAATGCTGTTTACCGTTGAGGAGTACCCTCATACGGAGACATTCCTGACTTCAGTACCAGATCCTGGTTAAATATATGTGTTTTGCTTTCAAAACTAAACAGGAAGAGATAAAAATCAAGCCAATGCTGTTTACCGTTGAGGAGTACCCTCGTACGAAAACATCCCTGGCTTCAGCACAAGATCCTGGTTGAATATGTGTTTTGCTATCAAAACTGAAAGCGAACAAAAAAAAAATCAAGCCAATGCTGTTTACCGTTGAGGAGTACCCTCGTACGGAGACATTCCTGACTTCAGTACCAGATCCTGGTTAAATATATGTGTTTTGCTTTCAAAACTAAACAGGAAGAGATAAAAATCAAGCCAATGCTGTTTACCGTTGAGGAGTACCCTCGTACGAAAACATCCCTCGCTTCAGCACAAGATCCTGGTTGAATATGTGTTTTGCTATCAAAACTGAAAGCGAACAAAAAAAAAATCAAGCCAATGCTGTTTACCGTTGAGGAGTACCCTCGTACGGAGACATTCCTGACTTCAGTACCAGATCCTGGTTAAATATATGTGTTTTGCTTTCAAAACTAAACAGGAAGAAATAAAAATCAAGCCAATGCTGTTTACCGTTGAGGAGTACCCTCGTACGAAGACATCCGTGGCTTCAGCACCAGATCCTGGTTCAATATGTGTTTTGCTATCAAAACTGAACGTGAACAAAAAAAGTGCAAGCCAATGCTGTTTACCGTTGAGGAGTACCCTCGTACGGAGACATTACTGGCTTCAGCATCAGATCCTGGTTCAATATGTGTTTTGTTATCAAAACTGAACGTGAACAAAAAAATTTCAAGACAATCCTGTTCACCGTTGAGGAGTACCCTCGTACGGAGACATTCCTGGCTTCAGCACCAGATCCTGGTTAAATATGTGTTTTGCTTTCAAAACTAAACAGGAAGAGATAAAAATCAAGCCAATGCTGTTTACCGTTGAGGAGTACCCTCGTACGAAGACATCCCTGGCTTCAGTACCAGATCCTGGTTGAATATGTGCTTTGCTATCAAAACTGAACGCGAACAAAAAAATTTCAAGACAATCCTGTTCACCGTTGAGGAGTACCCTCGTACGGAGACATTCCTGGCTTCAGCACCAGATCCTGGTTAAATATGTGTTTTGCTTTCAAAACTAAACAGGAAGAGATAAAAATCAAGCCAATGCTGTTTACCGTTGAGGAGTACCCTCGTACGAAGACATCCCTGGCTTCAGTACCAGATCCTGGTTGAATATGTGTTTTGCTATCAAAACTGAACACGAACAAAAAAAAATCAAGCCAATGCTGTTTACCGTTGAGGAGTACCCTCGTACGAAGACATCCCTGGCTTCAGCATCAGATCCTGGTTCAATATGTGTTTTGCTATCAAAACTGAACGTGAACAAAAAAAGTGCAAGCCAATGCTGTTTACCGTTGAGGAGTACCCTCGTACGGAGACATTCCTGGCTTCAGCACCAGATCCTGGTTCAATATGTGTTTTGTTATCAAAACTGAACGTGAACAAAAAAATTTCAAGACAATCCTGTTCACCGTTGAGGAGTACCCTCGTACGGAGACATTCCTGGCTTTAGCACCAGATCCTGGTTAAATATGTGTTTTGCTCTCAAAACTAAACAGGAAGAGATAAAAATCAAGCCAATGCTGTTTACCGTTGAGGAGTACCCTCGTACGAAGACATCCCTGGCTTCAGCACCAGATCCTGGTTGAATATGTGTTTTGCTATCAAAACTGAACGCGAACAAAAAAAAATCAAGCCAACGCTGTTTACCGTTGTGGAGTGCCCTCGTACGGAGACATTCCTGGCTTCAGTACCAGATCCTGGTTAAATATGTGTTTTGCTTTCAAAACTAAACAGAAAGAGATAAAAATCAAGCCAATGCTGTTTACCGTTGAGGAGTACCCTCGTACGGAGACATCCCTGGCTTCAGCACCAGATCCTGGTTCAATATGTGTTTTGCTATCAAAACTGAACGTGAACAAAAAAAGTGCAAGCCAATGCTGTTTACCGTTGAGGAGTACCCTCGTACGGAGACATTACTGGCTTCAGCACCAGATCCTGGTTCAATATGTGTTTTGCTATCAAAACTGAACGTGAAAAAAAAAGTGCAAGCCAATGCTGTTTACCGTTGAGGAGTACCCTCGTACGGAGACATTACTGGCTTCAGCATCAGATCCTGGTTCAATATGTGTTTTGCTATCAAAATTGAACGTGTACAAGAAAATTGCGAGTCAATGCTGTTTACCGTTGAGGAGTACCCTCGTACGGAGTCATTCCTTGCTTCTGCACCAGATCCTGATTAAATATTTGTTTTGCTATCAAAACTGAACGTGAACAGAAAAATATCAAGCCAATGCTGTTTACCGTTGAGGAGTACCCTCAACGGTAAACAGCAGCAGAGTACATTTTTGTATGTAGATAAAACATGGTAAAGGTGGACTTCCGATGCCAGCGGCCGATGCGACTAACGCGCGCGTCTGACGCGAGGTTCTGTCATATTTGACAGAACCTCACGTCAGACGCGCGCGGCCGACGACAGACCTCACTTCCGAGGTCAGCGACTGACGCGTGCCTATTGTGCAGAGTGTTATCACTTTAGGGTATTTTCCCCGAAATTTAGGGTACGTTTTTATGTTTTGGTGTTTAAACAAAAACATAAAAACACAAACAAAAAAAACCAATACATATTTTAATAAAGAATATTTGATTGATTGATAGATTGATAGGTTTAGAGAATATATGAATGCATTTTTTTTTAACAGGATTTTGATAAAATACATTTTTGGGAGTAATTAGACAGGGATGCGTTGCGTCCCCATGGCTTTTTAACCTGTACATGTATCGCTGTCTAGCTAATAATTATGTAGGCAAGAGGGATTTTCCGAAAAAAGAAAAAGTAGTTTCAAGTGGCTCGATAGATGGTGTTATCGCTACGTTGAGCGACCTTGTAGATAATAAAATACAAATAAAATAGTAAATATTAAGAAAATTTTCGGTAAAATCTTCGTAATATTTCTGGCAAACATTCTTGTTTTTCGTGACGTCAGAGCATAGCCGCGCGCGGCCGCGGCCGATGCGATAGACATCGGCCGCGCGCGTCTGACGCGTGCGTCAGTCGCTGGCATCGGAAGCGGCGCCATACGTTTTCATAGTAACTAGTATGGCCGCATCGGCCGTCGGCCGCGAGCCGCGCGCGTCAGACGCGTCGGCCGCTAGCATCGGAAGTCCACCTTAAGTCGTGGTGATTCATAAAAACAAACCCCTGCTGTATTAAGAATTATCAAGCAGACACTTTAACCACTAAGCCAAGGTGTACTCATAAGGTACCTTTTACCTACCTACTTTATAAAATTGCGAATGTAATCTTTCTTTCAACTCGAGAAGCTAAAAGACACACACACTCCTATGTCATCTTAGGTCTACGCACACCTGCATCGAAGTTGAGTTTCATCAAATTTTTCGATAGATGGTACTAGGTATTCCACTTATAGGCGCGACTTCAGCTAGTATAGTAACGCCATCTAATATAATAAGTCGAACTACGAGGTACCGGCGACAATAATAAGTTTTACGAGAGCTTTGTTCTTTGTTTGACGTGAGCAATCTTGCCTACTTTAATTCATCTATGCTTCAGTTCAGGATCTGGAGTGCGATTTTTGAATCTCATTCGCTGAGCTCAGCAGTTGAAATTTCTCAGCAGCGGATTTGGCTTTCAAAAATCATACATCAGGAGTGCGATTTTTAAAAGTCAAATCAGCAGTAGAAAGATGCGTATCTCCATAGTAATTTTGACATTTACAACTGCAGAACTCAGCGAATGAGATTCAAAAATCGCACTCCATAACGAGTTCGAGTATGTGCATGTGAGCGTTTGTAATGTTTTAAACTGCATTGCATATCTGATGTTAAAAATCTTATAAGATATGGTGATCGAAAAATTGCCATCTTGACGGATGCATCGATTACTTAACTCTTATGTATGTGTTGTAAAAATATATCCTTATATAAAGGCAATGATAAAAGCCCAAACCAAAAGAAATAATTCTGTTATATTCGAAATTTGTTCTCCAATTTGTCTTATCACTATCAGTCAGTCCATCTCTGAGTCCAGTTAAGTCACAGTCAAGTCAGTATTCAGTAACGTTATAATTATAAGTCTTCGGTAAAATGAAAGTACACTTATTAGAAGACAATGTGGGCTTCTTGTTGACATTCGTTTTCAATATCCGCAACATTGCTCACTTTATTGAAACTTTTGAAACGTAATACATTATCCATGTATAAGAAAACCCAAAATACGAAATTTTCTGGATAATACAAATATCCCACTGTATGATATTTTATTATAGTACAGCCAACATAAAACTACAATCTACTGGACCATCATTCGCAATCGAGAAAGGCGTTAAGCAAGAAGATCCCCTGTCACCTAAATTGTTCACCAGCACTCATGAGGAAATTTTAAAAAAACTGGCGGTCCCGTGGGAAAAGAAGGGCATTATTGTCGGTGAGCGAAGACTAACAAATCTTCGCTTCGCCGATGATATTGTTCTTTTCTCACAATCTGCGCTGGGCCTTAAACAAATGCTGCAAGACCTGAGCACTGCAAGCCTTGTTGCCTGAGGTTGCGTTGGACTCACAATGAATAGATCAAACACTCAAGTCATGACCAACAGCAGGCACGATGATGCACAAGATGAAACTCAACCTGGATCCCTCCCGAGCGTGCGGAGAGGATGAGGAGACCATGGAGCATATCCTGTGTGACTGTGATGTCTTGGCGGCAAAGCGCATGTGCCTCCTCGGTGATGGATATCCAAAACCGGGAGACCTTAAGCTTCTTCCCCTCAATGGTATTGCCTCTTTCATTGACCATGTATTTGAAGGGTGAAGTAAGCAAAAAGTACTGGGGCTAACACAAAAGATCCCACTGGGTCGATGTGTTGCTGGCTTGCCAGCCCCCACAACAAGATAAGATAAGAACAGCATCAAACGTAGAGTCGAAATAGATGGGCAGGTAATACGCTATGTTGATGAGTACATTTACTTGGGCCAGATAGTATCCTTCGAAAACAGGCAAGACAAGGAAGTCGCACGCCGTGTCGACATCGCCTGGAAGAGCTACTGGTCCATGAAGGAGTTAATGAAGGGTAAACTCCCGCTATCCCTGAAACGAAGACTCATCGACATTGTGTATCCTGCCTATCCTAACCTACGGTGCCCAGACCTGGTCTCTCACTGAGTCTCAAAAGTCCAAACTCAAGGTTTGTCAGAGGGCAATGGAGCGTAGTATACTAGGTCTTAAAAGAACGGATGATCGTGTCAGAAACACTACACTGCGCTCCAAAACACGAATAGCCGATGTTGGGGAAAAAACCGCTAGATTAAAGTGGGATTGGGCCGGCCATGTCTGTCGAATCACCAGGAAAGGTGGGCAAGAATTGTAACGCCCTGGATCCCAGAAAACGGTCGTCGACGTCCGGGTCGTCCTAGGAAGAGGTGGCGGGACGATCTGGATTCTTTCGATGACGCGTGGCCAGAGCTTGCCCAAGACAGAGATGGTTGGAGGATTAAAGGAGAGGCCTTTGCCCAGCAGTGGAATGAAATAGGCTAGGAGAAAAAAAAAGGTATTTGTATTTAATTGAAAACATTTTTTTTATACGTAATGTTATAATGTATCAGAGCTTTTTCCTGTTCGATATTATTATCTTGGTTCAAAACCGATTTACTCTTACGTTCTTCAGTAACGTGCGTGATTTATTAAGCTTCTTTACTATCGGTCGCGTCTAAAATGTTCGGCTCGCTTTGCGCATCCGCTATACTTTATCTATTTCAGCGAGTCTATGTATTGCGTTATAAATTATAGATGGAAAACACTTCAGTTTGATTAATATCATAATAGAATTTATGAATATTACACTAAATATTTTTAATAAATCTTCGATGTTCTAATAATGAGTAAAGATTCTTGGATGTAAAGAAATTTATCACCTCATATAATATAGAACTTATCGATGAGACATTTCTGTACAAATTAGAAGATAAGCATACCATTCGTTTATTAAACAGATTCTTTTTTTTTTATTTATAATAATGGACTCTTGCTTGTGCGTTAGCACTGCATTTCCGCCAGTGTCAAGTAGTTTATGGGAGAATCTATCCTAATCTCAGGGATTGTTTTTGATCAGGAACAAGAAGAGATTGAGGGTTGCGGAGCCTCGTGGCAGGCAAAAACGCGACGCGTGAAAACCACTCGAGACGAGTGCTCGGGTCAGAAACTGCAACGTGAGGGGGTCACGTTGCAGTTTCTGACCCCGGCACTCAAACAGATTTTTACAGAACGAATAAAATTAGTAACTTGATTCGTAACTTTGTCAACGGTCATTCCAATGTTTGGGAAAGCCTTCACAGCTTTCGTATGTAAAGTAAGAGTGAACCACGTGCTTCAATCTTTCCCCGTTATCGAGTTCTCGTTTGCCTACGGCGGACCTCGGGTCGAGATGTTTTTTATTCTTAGTTCGAACTCCCGTATGTCAAAATCCATAATTATATTTTCCACCCTACTTAGCCTAAGCTCACGCTCAAAAGACTACCAAACTGCTCTTTGTTCCCCTATTCTTGTCTCAATACGCAGAGTCGGATGTTACCATGGTAGTGATTTGGATTCCAACTACTTTACTCCATCCAACCTGCATTGTTGCATCCCGTGGAACACTGGGAGGTTGTGTGTCCTAAAATGAAACTATGATGATTGCTTGAACTGATGTAGAATATGTTGAATGGTGACAGGGTGTTGGGCCCGACGGCGGTGATGCAGCTGGCGGAGCGCGATGAGCCGCCGCCGGCGAACGCGCGTCCCCTCTACTCGCTGGCGATGCGCGGCGCCGTCATATGCTTCTCCGGATTCCGGAAGAAGGATGAACTTGTTAGTATTACTATTGTATGCAAACTGTTTTGCTAATTGAGCCTTCAAAACAACTGAACAAAAATAATGATCTTGAATATCTTCGCATGGAAAAGAGGTCAACGGTATGATCTTCACAGTAGTTTTGAAAGCTTTCAGTTATACATTTGCATTTTTTTATCAACAAGGTTTATGTGGCTTATCTTTTTACCCAACTGCGCGACGCAAAGGAAGGGTAATGTGTTTATTTAATGTATGTCATCATCATCAGCCCATCATCGTGCACTGCGGATGTTTGTCAACATATTTGTATCTATATATGTAAATGTATTCTATATCGTTGCCTAGTCATCATAATACAAGTCCAGGCTAGATTCTGGTACTTTAAATGTGGCTAGATAATTTGTGTGACATTGTCCAAGATATTTATTTATTTATATTGAAATGTTACACCTGCGGCCGTAGTATGGCAGCATGGTGATATAGCCTTATTGCGCGCATCATACAACGGCCTCTGGAATAGTATTATTTACACTGTTCAATCCTGGTTAATTATTTCCCCCAGACGTACCTGATAACGCTGATACACTACATGGGTGGGTCGATCCGTAAGGACATGTCGAGCAAGGTGACGCACCTGATCGCGGCCGCGGCCACCGGCGACAAGTACCGGTACGCGTCCGGCTTCGGGCTGCCCGTGCTCGCGCGGTCCTGGGTCGACGCGTGCTGGGACCGCCGCGACGACACTTCCTGTCTAGGCACTGACGATGCTATCATTGTAAGTCGTCTATAATTTATGCGCCCAACACGGTTGTAGCCAAAGGTGATTAATAATGACTGTTTAACTTCAGCGACCTCTGATTAATAAGATGCGCTAAATAAACGTTCTTAATTCCAGACTAATTTTAAGGTGATTGCCTTCTGCTAATCCGATCATTCTCATTTCACGACATTCTTTATTTCTGATGAATTCTAACAAAAGTGGATGTAAATTTCGACAAGACTGAGGTGTAACGCTAACACCCGTTACATCAACTTAAATATGGTGATTTATTGATACAATAAAAAATGTTTGCTGACTTCAAAGAACAAACGACTATAAAGCGATCGAAGACGTTTACGAAGTTAAAATAATAATTTGCAGAAGGAGCACAAATTGAGAGTGTTTGCGGGCGCGCGCGTGTGCTTCGTGGGCTTCCCGGAGGACGAGACCCAGCACATGGCGGAGGTGCTCGCCAGCAACGGGGGCGCCACCTGCCCGCTCGACGACTCCGACTGCACACACGTCGTGAGTACCACCATACACGTACTATACCCACACTGATACCTGAAACTATTGTACCTACCGATTTACATTCATTAAACTCTTACTACTGAAGTAGACATTGTATGTTAGGATTGTTTACCTCAAATATTTATCACCGAACATTTACCCCAGAATACCTCACATACCTGATTATTTATATACTTTATGCCACATTAGTTACTAATTTTAGCATTATGAAGTCAGCATGCACGTAGTATCCTTGGGAACACAAATCACTTTTAGTTTAGATACAATGTAGACATTATAAATTAGTTAGTAGCGTTTTATTTCGCTGATTATTACAGTGTTCTTTTAACTAAGAAGAGGTATAACTATACCTCTTCTTAGTTCTCCCTACGATAGCGTCGCATTCGCATTTAGCAATAACTTCAATGTCAGCCACTGTTTGTTTTTGAAATTTACATGTCAACAAAAAGATTACAGTCATATGGAGTCACTCCGCGCACAGTGTCAGTATCATTTGAAGTTATGTAAGCAAACAGTAGTTAGGTCTTGTTCTATCCCTCGGACCCTATTTTATTTTCCTTTAATAGAAGCTTCGTTTCTTGTAGTTCATAATTCTCATTGGAGACTTGATACCGCACTCCCGTGATACAATGGGCATCGTGTAATTATACCATTTGAAGGTTCACTAGGACACTGCATCCCCTACGTCCCATCCGCACGGCGCAAAGTCGACCCATTGTTGTATCATTAATTTCATCAATCTAGTTTAATTTCTTGCTGTAAAGTGACTTCCTCATCATTGAATGTTTTGTATCAACATCACTCTGATCATTAAAAATGCGCACTATTTCACCGGCTTATGTCAACACTCACAGTGCACTGCCATAATATCATTCTAATGTTTGTTTACATCACTCTTTTCACGGCTCAATGTTTGATTTTAATTATGTTGATGTTGCTTTGATTGACGTCAGTTCCATCAAAATCAGTGCACCTTGCTTCACACGATATCGCTTTTTAAATAGTAACAGTCTTGTATGTAATAATCCTACACCTTTCTCTCAGTCATACTGTCACATTGTAACTCAACGAAACTGACTTATTTCTGAAAAATAATATCACGAGATACAATCTTACTAGGCAGCCGCTTCTCTTGTGTCTAATCGCCTCTGTCACGATGATAATCTTTATCGTGGTGCATGTTTGTACTGGAATGGCTTCATTACATCATTGCGTGGTGTGTTCACACATGTTTCAGGTAATGGCCAATGGGGAGACTTTCGGTCGTTCGCTTATCCTATCACCCCACCCTAGTACTCCCAACTCCGCGAAGCCCTTCCGCATCACTCCCAACCGGTCGCAATCTACTCCCAAGAGCTCGCTGTACCGCCGCCTGTCGGCCCGGCTCTCCGGCCGCCGCTCCACTCCTCACAAACAAAACGATACGAGCGAGGAACACTCCCTCGACGACAGAGATAATCGTTTACATAACGCCAGAAATAAAGTCAGGAATAAACATGCTGCATCCAAAGATCAAACCGATTACTTCAATTATAGCAATTTAGGGAAATCCTTTACGGATGATTTGTGTTCAAATGACGACACTAACAAAAGTAGCTCGCATGTTGAACATGTTGAACTGCGCAATTATAAAACATGTGACAAGGAAAATAAGGATCTGACACAATTTCTTCATGATGCCGTTAGAGCAAACGTGAAAGATGATAAAAGAGAAGTTTTTAGAAATAAGTCTATGAACGTATTTAATATAGTTGATTGCCTCACGGAGGCAGGATCTCTACATTCGTCCTTAACGAAAAGTTTATGCGACCTGGACTCCAAAGATGAGCCAGGATTTCTGTTGCCAACGTCCAAAGGCAGTAAAGAATTGCAACAGTCTACTACTACTATTTCCTCGGGAAAGAAAAGAAGTCGCAACTCAACGGATTCAAATTTTCAAATTAGCACAACCGATTCTAATCTCTCTCCTGACAAATGTGAAGATAGCAACTGGAAGTCCATCAAACGACTGAAAATTAAAGATTCTTTTAAATTTAAGAATCGACCTACCATATTCAAAAAAACTAAAAAAGATTCTGTTTCTAAAACAGCAGGAGATATTACCGTAGAACCTATCAGTCCAGAGAATGTGAAGCCGACTGATCCTGCGGGTGAATTTATTGCGTCCACATCTTCTCCCATCAGAGAAGACGATAATAATTCGATTTGCTCAATGAATACAAGTAAACAATCAGGGTTTTTTGATATATCCTTCGCCTCAATCCGTAGCTCAAAAACTGTGAAATCTGCCTCAAAACTTCGAAGAAGTGTCAAATCATTTACCGCTTCGTTCCGAAGCGAAAGAAAGAAGAAATACGAAAAGAGAGCCGAAAGAAATACCGTAGAAGTTAACGCGTGCCACCTTCCTTCCGATTTCAAAAATGTTTCTACACCAAAGGCTGAACTCGATGATATGAATTTTGATATTTCGCCCGTCCAAGTCGACACCGTCGACAGCACCGGTTTGACGACCCCGCACAAGTATGATGTAGACGAACTGGATGATTCTACTATATTCAAGACGCCTCAGAGCGTATGGCTACGGAATCACCGTCACTCGATATCCGGCGGCGTAGATCTGCGGCCGGGAACGATCCTCGCGCCCCGCCCCTGCCCCTCCTCCCCGCTCCCCCGGGCCGCCCGCGACGAGCCGCCGCCCGCCTCGGCGCCCCCCACCCGCGACGCCCGCGCCTTGTCGCAATGCCATGGAATATCGCTGCCGGTACTAACACCATTTAATTTAGTTCTACTAAATAATAGATACAGCTTGTCATATCATAGAAATCCTTAGCGGTCATATAGAATAGAACCGGACTTTTCGATTTGAGATTTCCCCTGATCTCGAACGGCCTCTGCATGCCCTGCGGTAGTAATGACTTCTCGATATTAAAGTGCTTACGTATAAGGAATGCACGAAGAGATGGGCTATATTAGATTTTGACCATTGAAGCAGGTTAGGATTTGGGTTGTGGTATTATAGTCATTGATTACTGAATTAGGCTAAGAATGACGTTTGTTTTGACGATTGTCTGTGCACAGGTGGTCGACGAACACAACACAGTGGTGGCGCCGGACTGCAGCCAGCGGGTGCACATAGTCAAAGCCGAGTGGTTCTGGGCGTCAGTGCAAAATGAAGAGGCTCAGGACGAGAGAGATTACCTTTTCAAAGACGTAAGTATCTAGATTTCTTATGACTTTTAAACAAAGTTCGAAAGGATAAATATCATAATAACTATTTTGATATATATAAAATGAATCGGACAAAACAAATGCTTACGTTAGCAATGTCACACCATGTGTATCCGAACATGATTTGCGAAATAAACAGTCACAAACACGAAATCATTTTCGTCTATTTGTTATAAATTTTGATTCGAAACGAAAACACTGAAGACTAGTTGCTGTTTGAGCTGAATTCCCGTGTATTAAAACTAAAACAGCAATTTTTGTAATTTCAGTCAAAAATTAAAAAGAATTAAGAATCAGCTGGATAATTATCAGATTATTATCAAAGAAAATAATTATCTTGATAATTTGGTACCCTGCTTTTAAATAACTTAGATGTAGAACGTGTGTTACATAAGTTAATGTGAACAACAGTACCTGGAGGAAGTGTCGCGACGGTCGTCGGTGGGCGGGGCGTGCACGGCGTCGGGCAACACGGAGGAGGGTGGCGGCGGCGCGGGCGCGGGCGCGGGCGCGGTCGCGAGCAGCGCGGGCAACACCCCCGCGCAGCTGCACCGCCTGCGCAAGCGCAAGCTGCGCGGCGGCGACTCGGCGCTGCACAAGAGACGCTCCTCCGTCGGCGACGCCGTCTTCCTCAGCTTGTCCGGCAACTTGCTCGATTGCACGCCTTCGCCCGATGGAAAGCAGTTACTCGAAGGTATGATTTACAATAATGACTTTTCACTTTAAAGTCTGTTAAGGCCCAAAACTCACCCAATACACCTTGTATGTGTTGTGTTGTGTGCCCACAGAAACTGAGGTACCTGACAATGTGGTGCGGAAGCTGATGTCTCCTCGGCAACAAGTCTTCATGGAGCTATTACAGACAGAATCAAATTACGTAGGGATATTGCACACAATAGTTATGGTAAGATCACTTTATATATACTTATAACACGGTTCCGTACCTCAAAATGAAAAAAAGGCACCCTTATAAGATCACTTTGTCGTCCGTCCGTCTGTCCGCAGACCGGTAGAGGTATCAAGTTGAAATTTTAATATAAAATCGAAGGTCTAGGGAAAGATACTGCTTTTTATGTCACATAATATTTGATATTCGCAAACTCACTTATCAAAACCTTTAAGGCACTTCCCATTGACCCAGAATCATGAAATGTGGCAAGAAACAAGGACAGCACAGGTTAAGAAATAAATCCGAAAATCGTGCTGTTATATCACATACATACAAAAATATTTTGTTGCGATCACAAACTTACATAATTAAGTTTGTACGGAACCCTTAGGGCGCGAGTCCTTTCGTACTTTCCAGTTTTATTTTTCCTTTTTAATGATACCTTCTATCTACTTTCTATATCAAATGTAAATAAAATACGTAACCATATTTTTTTTAGATGTTCAAACAACCATTAGAAGACATGGCCGAGGAAGACAACAGCAGTGGCAAAAACCAAGCGTTGCTCAACAATACAGAGCTCAAAATTATATTCGGAAACTTACCTCCTATTTATGAATTACACCAGTAAGTACACATGGACATTTGCAGTATCTTCATTCAACTTAGACAATTTAATAGGGCCTATGTCTATATGTCTATGTTTTTATGTCGCCTTGCGGTAGCATTTCCCCTCTGCCACGGTATTAGATCAATTAATCTTGCGCATTTACACCCAATTTTATACCTTATCACTAAACGAGACAGCCTATAATAGCGAAAAAATAATTTTGAACTTAGAACGTTTGGGGTTCACACGAGATTACTTTTCATGATTTTTAACATTCAAAATTAGAATCTAAACTTATGGGGAATAAAATCCAATGTTGCGGATTTCATGTTACCTCGCCCCCCGCAAAAAGTGGCAGAAATGTTTCTTAGTAGAATGACACACGTAACTCGTCCCTATTAAATTGTCTAAGTCATTCAATTAGTTAGGCGTAGTAGGTTTATACGAAAAAATTATCAATTGCATGAAAATCCTTCTCTGACAATCTGTGATGGTCACCTCGCCAAACTGGTAAACCAGAGGCCCTGCGTTTGAAATCCCGGCTTTCTTTTTAAGTTAATTAAACGCTAACATGCATGCTTGCATGCATATTTTCTCCGAGAAGTAGTCAGAGATATTCTGATACCTCAGAACATCCACTTTTCACTAGCAGTACCGAAAGTCTGTCCAGTGTGACGGAGAGTGAGCCCGTCGCTACATGTAATGGACAGCATGAAACGCAAACATAATCGTATTTATTCCTTAAACTGTGACCTACTTCTATAAACCTTCACTCAAACTTTTCTAATGTGTATTGACTAAATCATGGATATAAACCAATGGCTGCCAATTCTCTTTACAAACATCGAAACACGAAATTTTGCCATGGCAGTCTGTAATGTTAGTCCTTTCGTATACGTGTTTGTCGATGTTTCCAACGTGTTTACTTTGTCTTTTTCTATCTAACTACGCAATTTCCTTCCTGTTAGGTTTTACGCATGATAGAAAGAGACAAACTTAACACGTTGGAAACATGGACGGACATTTATGAAAGACGGACGAACATTTCCAACCCGCTACGGTCTATTTTCATGTTTCACCGACTGACAGACTGCCTTAGAGGCAGCCTGTTCTCCAGGTATAGACAATACATATGCCAGTTTTCTGGACTAAATTGATTGTCAATGACAGGCGAATGTTAGAAGAGCTGCGCTATACGCAGTCGCACTGGAGCGAGGAGGTGAGCATCGGGCGGCTCGTGCTCAAGTACACGCCGGACATGGTGAAGGCGTACCCGCCCTTCGTCAACTTCTTCGAGAACACCAAGGAGATGCTGCAACAGTGCGACCGTGAGAACCCCAGGTATGTAACCACTGATATACCTCGGATGCCTTCAGTTCGAACCGCAACGACCTAAGACTCTTAGTACGAGCCTTAACAGGACACTGCAAGTTAAACAAACATCTAAAAAATTGGCGAACTGCTTCTATAATGATAAATGTTGTTTCCTTTTTACTATTTGTTACTAGTTTATTGTATCGTCTCTTGTGTGTTTTGCAAAATTTTTTAAGTTTTTGTTATTAAGTTGTGGATCTCTAGGTCTGTTTGTTATAGTGTTTGTTTATAAGTTCATTTGTGACTGTTTGTAATCCCAAATAAATAAAAAAAAAAAAAAAAAAAAAAAATCTACACAGAATGGGGCTTGTAGATTCACCCACCTGCAGATTCTGCTGTGAAGCAGAGGAAACGCCCATACACCTCTGCGACTGCGAAGTGTTCATTCACAGCAGGAGTCGCTATCTTCCATTTACTAAGAGTTCTAACGGAACAATGTGGCATTCATAATAATTAATTTATCATCCATCTAAAAATACATGATGACAGAAGTTGAATCGGAAAAGCAGTGTAAAGAACTTTAGTATTCATCATCATCATCAGCCTATAAACGTCCCACTGCAGGGCACAGGCCTACCCTCAAGGAGGGTCCTCGTAATAAAGTGATCAAATAAATAAGAAACAAACGTCTTAATACATTAACGGGCTCATTATCTTATTTTCAGATTTCATGCATTCCTGAAAATCTGCCAGACCAAGCCGGAGTGCGGCAGACAAAGCTTACAGGAACTCTTAATAAGACCAGTGCAGCGACTACCTAGCGTTAGTTTATTACTAGACGGTAAGCTATTTGTTATTTTATTTTTTAATCTGTTACATGAATGTTATTCTTCATATTTAATACATAACTAGGATTCAATCTATATTCAATTAACCCCAGGAGGGTGCTTAAACTGGGACGTTCGGTGGACTTTATGTCAATAAATGAATATGATTTATAATAAACGATATATTATCACATCAACGGCCGTAGCATGGCAGCGTGATAAAAAAAAGGAGCTAAAAGGCGTGATATAGCCTTATCGCGCGCATCACTCTACGGCCGCAGGTACCAATAGTCTTCGCACCTCATATTGTATGACGCACAAGGAACGCATGTTCGATGAACATGCTTTATTTATTGCCGATAAAACTTGAGGTTGCAAATCTTTGTTTATGTATCATTTTACAAATAAAAAATGAATTATTCACGTTAATAGTCAATCAATTTGAAGTAATATGGAAGTACGTCAAGAAAAGTGGCGCCTTTGTTTTTGTAGTGTACTAGAAGTTAAACAAATTTAGGGAAAGAGTATCAGACGAAGATCTATACTGATTTGAGCCACTCGTAACGCAAAAACTCCATCATAATCAACATATTCGCAACTTATAATAAAAGGTCTAATTCACAGAAGGACCTACATCTAACTGCCATACTATCAGTTTAAAATAACAATGTGCATGACCTTGAAGGGCCGTTCGATAACTTCACTCGGTTGTCACATTTGCAGGCGAGGTCATGCACATTGTTATTTTAAACTGATAGTAGGATGTAGTGTACAAAATGAGATATTACTTCAAGATATACCTTTCGCTCTAAACCCGGCAAGACCATGTTTAACCTGTGTAAAAAAATATTTTACATTTTTAATAAGTGGGTAAACATAGAATAAAGACAACGATTTTGGTACCCGCTGACTCCCGGAGCGCGGCCACCTATTTGTTTATCTGTTCTTAGGTAAAATATCTGAAGTAAAATTGCAGTTCATAATAGAAACTGTTGATAACCGTTGCAGACATACTGAAGCACACGCACAAAAACAACCCGGACCACGGCGCGCTGGTGTCCGCGCTAGCGGGGCTGCGCGAGGTGATGTCACACATCAACGAGGACAAGCGCAAGACCGAGGGCCAGCTGCAGATGTTCGACATCTACAACGACATCGACCAGTGCCCGGTTAGTACAATACTCTACTTATGTCCTCGGTGATGGATATCCAAAACCGGGAGATCTTAGGCTTCTTCCCCTCAATGGTATTGCCTCCTTCATTGACCATGTATTTGAAGGGTGAAGAAAGTAAAAAGTATTGGGGCTAACACAAAAGATCCCACTGGGTCGAAGTGTTGCTGGCTTGCCAGCCCCCACAACAAGATAAGATAAGATACTTATGTCTATTGGCTGTTCAATGTAGTTTCATTCAATGAGTTCTAAAGGGTATTTACTATTGCTACGGTTCGAATTATGCCAATAGTGCAAACGCTATGCACGCGTTTTACCGATCGGTCCAAATTAGTAAGTACGAATACACTGCTAAGCAATTTGAACAATTTGAACCAGCTGTCAATTTGACATGCATAATATCTATATGTATGTATGTATATACATATATTATGCTGCACTACCTATTTTTCGTGTGCGGCGTAAGCGCAAGTTAATGACGTCAGACAGCAAACGTATCCGCACATTCGCGCATTATGAACCGATTGTGTGCATGCTATCTCTACCGATAGCGCATATTTGCGCATTTTGGACCGTAGCATATTATTACATTGATACGTGGGGCACACTGAAAGTTTCAGGACAATAAAAAGTGTATAGAAGTAGGAGGTTAGGAATACTTTTAATATTTAGAAGTGGCCTCCATTCCATTTTATGTATCGTCCCGTTCTATGGAACCTTGTGAGAAGCAGTGGACCCCAGCAGTGGATCTTTTGCACTTGACTCATATCAATGCTGAAGCTTGCCTGAATCTGCTGGTAGGTCACTCTCTTATCAGCCTCTCTCATGAGCTGCACAGCATTGGCGTTTTCTTCAGTAGTCGCCGTTGAACGACATCTCCCAGGTAGATCATCACTGAGATTGCTCCGATCATGCCTAAACTCATTTAACCAGTTGTAAACAAGTGTCAAGGGAAAGGGCTTCATCATGAAATACCTATCGAAGTTTATCATTAACTTTGTTATGGACTAGGACCACGACGAAAATCGTAATAAATTGGGGATAAAACATTTTTCCTTGCTAAATTCGTTTTGCCTCGCGACACACTCTTTTCAAATTGCCGCCAAATCATTAAAACAAATTACAATCGAATAAAATTTTCGGCTATAGGTTGATAAAGAGTTTCTTATTCGTAATTAAAATAAATTTTTCATTGGCATTGTCACTAACTGGTCCGTTCCTGAAACTTTCAGTGTGCCCTACGTAATATAAGGGTTAGCGCAGTTTAGGCGCCAAATGTGTTCGAAAATTTTCCCACTGATCGTTTAACCTAAAAGACTATTTTGTTGTTTTGTTTTTTTAATTTGCACGCCATCCGGTGTGGCAGATTGTGTCTTGCGCTATACCCTGTAAGTGTAGATCTTATTGTACCATATTCTTGCAAATAAATAAGTTCTATTCTAATTTGAAAGCTTTAAATAAGGCAATGTTGTTTGAACGCAGGCGCACCTAGTATCGTCGCATCGGTCGTTCGTGTCCCGCTGCGAGGTGGTGGAGCTCTCGAAGGAGTTGTCCGGCCGGGGCGACCACCTCGTACTCTTCCTTTTCACCGACACCATGGAGGTGTGCAAGAAAAGATCTAAGGTCTGTCCAATTTACGCATAGTTTACCACCTTTTTGATACATTATGCTTCTGATTCATTGGGGGTGCAGGAAGAGAGGATCTCCGAGTGACTTACTGAATCCCCGATACCGTCGGCGCACCCTGGGCAATCAGTAAGCCTTTAATGCTGTAATTTCTTCACCACGATAGCCGGTCAATGTCATCGACTCGACGGTAAAATGGGGCCTTCCATTGTAAGCTTCGCTAGTTGGTGCCACAAAATGTTAAGGTAGTTGTGTTTGGAACCTTATTGTAGTTAAATCTAAAGCCTTTTATATCTATACCTCATAATAAGTTGGGCCTAGAGGTTGGTGGAAGCCCTCATAGTTTCATTTGATGATTGTGTGGTAAACATTTCAGTCATTATAAAACCAACTTTATTATAATGATTGTAAGGTTTCAAAAACCTCCTTAACCATACTAAGTCATCATGTTGATCTAGTCGAACTTATTTTCAGCATTATGCAATCACTTCTATAGTCCCGTTGCGTATTTCCGTTCTATACAAGGCCAGTACGCATCCATAGAAAGCTGCTCAAGTATATTTTGTAATGCTGTTATGCCCATCTGCGATTCCGAAATATACAAGAATTTTGCGTACTGCTCGTGTATAGTTTGGAATGGAGGTGAGCGAACGGATTACAAATTCTACAATGCCAGTTACACCTGATAAACTTACTTCGGACTGATATGTAGTTCGGAAGACATCCATGCGAAACTATAAATCTAAACTATACTCGATTAGTTTCACACCCTTGCGTTCTGGCCTTGTATACAATGGAAATACGCAGTCCCGTTAGATCCACATACAGGATACTTATTGTATGTAAATGAATTGTTGCAGGCTTTCAACAGTAAAAGTCCAACGAACGGGACAGGCACGATGAGGATAGGGTCCAGCAAACCTTACAGACACATATCACTCATGCCGCTCAGCACAGTCAAGCGCGTCGTCGACATTAGAGAAGCTGAAGGTATGCTGATCTTTAAGTATGCATTATTCATTAGTATTCTTTTTTTTTGGGTCAAAAGAAGTATGCCTATTGGACAAAGGCGTGAACATAATGTTATATGCGTTATTTTCTTGAGGCATGGTTCATGGTTTCGTCAAACATTTTGAAAACTAATATTTCAATTTACAGGGTGTAACAAAACACCCTAGTAATACTTAATGGGGTGCTTTAGACCATCATTCTGAACAACTTTCACTATGGAGAAAACATCGAAATCGCGAAAAAAAAATCCGCTCTTTTATACAAAACTGCAGTATCGTCTCGACTCAAATGTATGGCAGACTTTTTATTTATTCTCGACGTTGGCCCCATAGTGAAAGTTGTTCAGATTGATGGTCTGAAGCACCCCCTTAATTACTAGGGTGTTTTGTTACACCCTGTATATCTGGTAAAAAAACGGAGTTTTTTCGTTACTGGTTCGGACTCAAGTTCCGTTCATCATTTGTCAATAATGAACATGCATCATTACCTTTCATGTATTGGTGTTTAGCATATTGAACGTGTACCTAGTAAAGTTGACAGCAGATACATAATGTATGAAACGATTGCAGATTGTCACAACGTATTCGCGCTAATGTGCCGCAGCAATCAGGAGCTGAAGGAGAAACTGTACTCGTTCATGATAACCGAGGAGACGGTCGACAAGACACACTTCCTGAGACAGCTCTGCCGACAGATGGCCAACACGGTCTGCAAGGCTGACGCGGTAAGACCATTTACACTTCTACGCGGTGTGACAAAACAGTACAGTAGTACAGTCGGCCGCAATAAGTTATAAACACTTTAGTACTACGACGTAGAACAAAAGTGTATACAACTTATTGCGGCCGACTCTACCAGGTTATAAGTCTTACCGATGTATAGGCGTAGCGAGGTACGGTCAGGGAGGGGCAGCTGCCTCCCCTTAGAAGAGCCGTTCGCTAAGAAACTAACAGGCTTGAAGGCTGGCTTGTATAAATTTTTGTCTATATAAAATCCTGGCTACGCCCTTGCCGATGTACACACGGGAACATGTCAGGTTTACCCTGTTTGGACTTTGAACTATTAGAAGTTGAACGCTGCGAATCGTGCGAGAGGGTGCGGTATGTTGTTGTTGTTTCGTCTCACAGCACGCTGCGCCCGCGCCGGCAGCCGCGTCTATGCAGGCTCTCTACCGCACTGTTTTGTGTTTTGTACGTAGTGTAGTTATGGGTATATAGGGTGCGAAACCTGATGTGTCGCCGTGTGTACCTGTGCAGTTGAAAATTTTTAATATCGCGCGAAATGATATTAACCAATCAGAATGTGTCTCCTTTAATCCCTTGCCACGATTGGCTAATTGTTTTCGCGCCCTCTTTGCTGCTATCCGACTTTGCACCATTTGGTTACTAAACGGCTTTGGGTTTTGTCGGGAGACTGCACAAACGAAGATTGACGTGGGGATTATTTTCCTGGACGTCCTATAATATTTAGAGCATCAAACTACAATTCGCTATGGAGCCCGAACGAACGAACGACACGACTAACACGACACGAATAAAAAATAACTGTTTCATAAAAAGCCGATTCTTTTTTCTCGACTTTGTCAAAAGATAGTTATTCATTATGATAGTCTAAATCTAAACCACTCCTCTAAATATAAGGGTGTTTTATTACCCCTTGTATATCACTTCTCTATCTCCATGTCCTTATTTTTATCTCACTTCTTCAGTTATTTATAATAATCTATTAGGTGAGCTAGTATGCCGTCCACCTGTGACCATGTTATTGTTGTAGTATGCACTGTAGCTATGTGAACAGTACAAAAACTGACATTGTTCATCAGTCGGTTTAGGAAATACAGCCTTTCAAAGGTCGGTACTTTGACTGGCTGTATCTCCCAACCTTTTTTGCGTCACGCCTCCACTGGTATAATAAATAATATTTGCATGCCCCCCACTATCTAAATTTTAACGACAAGCGCGGGACTACCTGAGACCTGCTGAGCCGGAACATGTCATTAACAATAAACGAATGGGTGAATTAGTAACTGAATGAATGAGTTAATTAATAAAATGTGGGCGTCCACGCAAGGAGGGTCCAGTTGTCGGGTTTTGAGTTAAAGTTAGATTCGGCATCTATATCAGTCACATAATCATATCGAATAATAAAATGCCGACAACTGGACCCTTCTTGCGTGGGCGCCCACAAATGAATTAATGAGTGGAATTTACGTCTTTTTCTGGATTTTTATTTTCAAAATGTAAACGCATTGTGCCCTCCTACGATATCACTACGCCCCCCAAGGGGGGCACGCCCCACTGGTTGGGAAGTCCTTTCTTAAACCGACTGACAGAACTTGACAGTTTTTGTACTGTTCACATAGCTACAGTGCATACTACAACAATATCATACGATCAGCCGTGCAGCTGATCGTTAATTTTGTAAAGACCTTTAATCATCAGTAACTCCTAAACCGACTGGAGTTATGCAGGCAGACCTGGTCCATCCCCATCACAGAGATGCTCTACACCCCATAACACTGAGTCAGCCTTGCTGCTGATGGTTGCAAAAAGTACACTTATCTCTTATACTAAAAGTAACGTTACGAACAGGACAAGTTCCTCGCGTGCCTGGAGTCGCACCAGCTCGACATCGACACGAGCGACCTCGCGCTCAGCACGCTCTCAAAGGTGTCCAAGTTCGCCGCCCGCACTAGAATCAAGGTAACACTTCCATTACTACCATATTAGCTACACTATAAAGTTTAATTTTAAACACTACAAACTCGAGATGTTTATATCGAATGAACTCGTCACTACAAACATGTATTAATACTTATAGTTGAATAGTAGTCTCGACAAATGCTGTTTGTAATGATAAGTATAAATATGCACTACCGTACTGTAAGATTATATATTTAATCAAGCATGGAAATTCATAGTTATTAGAGGTGTATCTAGCTTAGCTTGCACTATAAATAGAAATAACAAATGAATAACATAATCTATCGGTAAGTCAAGAATGAGCCTGCTATTGCGAATCTATAGAAATATGATAGATATATGACAATATCAATGTAACTAAGGCATGAAATTGTAGTGTCCAATTCTTGCGTTCGATATCTACGTGTTATTGTCAGTTAATAACATTCAGTCATCGATACTCATGCACTCATCAAAAATGTAATTAGAAGGAAAGTAATCTATAGACAACTTGCACGTGATTTGGTATAGTTCAACCACGTACTTTAGCACAATTAGTCATTAAATTGATGTTAACTAACATAGAGGGATCAGTAGACATTGCAGCGAGCGAGTCGAAGGGAAAACTTGACCGCAAATTAGCCTCTATCCACACACTGGTGGAATATGTATGGCCCTCCCTTATTCGTGAGAGTACAGTGGGATAGGTACTGGTGACGTAGGAGTGAAGTAAGGTACGCGTATGTTGGACGGGAGAGCTGAACCGGAGTGGGCTGGTTGTGTTGTAGCTGGAGGCGCTGGCCGGGCTGGGCGGTTGGCTGCGCGCCGACCCGGGCGCGGGCGCGGGCGGCCTGCTAGACACATGGGTATTGCGCGCTCACTTACTCGCACAGGTCTGACGCTCACGCAACTCCTCTCGCAAACATACATCCGCCTTGACTAATCATTATGCTGCTTCCTGTGGTGTTAGAGACCTTTCTCACAAGCTATTTTTGAGCGATGGCGATGGCGTAGGCGATGTCGCAACTGCACCGCTACGTCGCAACTGAATCGCCGCAATTTTTACTTAGCGTTATCGCCGTGACACTGATTGATTTTAGAAATATCGCGGCGATATCGTCCCGTCAACGCCTACGCTCAAAAATCGCTTGTGATATGGCCATTATAAGCAAATGCTTCGTCGTTCTTATCGATTCTAAATTTACATAATCACCTGTTTTCATCTGACTCGGATTTAGGTACTAAACATGTTTCATGATGACACAGGAATCAGTGTGTACGTAACGATGACTCCATTATAAGCTTATTATAATATTTAACAGTTTAAGCGTCACTGTAGCATTGTTTGGGATGGATGTCGGACTATTGAGAGAGTAATCGTCTGCCTTGAATCCAGATGGGGTTCAGAGCAATAGTGAAAGTATCAAATTAATGCTTTGCTTCTATTCACTTGTGATTAACAGTGTTCTCGTGAGCGTGCCATACCTACGGTTTTGGGGAAGCGTATTGCCCTAAACTAATGTTTGCGTCATCTTCACACTTCATCTTTGTTGTCTGGGTATATTTTAAATGGAACCTTGTGTTTGTTATCGATCATTTAGAGCCTTTTCATAAGGGCGGTTTCGATACAGCAATTAGTGTTGAAAAATATGAAATAGCGATCGCCGCGTAATCGCAGTCATGTTTACGGATTTTAAGCAATTCCATACGAATAGTGGCATCGATAAAATTCAATTTTGCTGTGCTAGCGACATTGACTTTGGCTGTCGATGAAATCAATCGTTTGTAAAGGCTCTTAGAATAAGTAACTCTAACATAATAAAACCAACAAATCTAACAAATAATAATAAATCATTGTTAATAAGCATGATCATTACTTACATATTACTTAAATGAATTCTATATTGTAAATAGTTAAATGTTGCGTATTTTTAAATTAAATGTATTGATCTAAGCCTCAGAAGCGTTTATTATTTATGTGTGTGTGCACTGAGAGATCACATCTTGAATTCTGAAATAAAGTACTACAGGTTTTAGTAGTAGTTGTAAAACAATTGTAAAACTGCGTCCTGGAATTTGTAAAGCGATAATTAAAAAGATATAACCTAAAACGTGTGATCCCTCAATCCTCACAGAGGACCTTCTACATCTGGGAAAGTATTAAGTTTAAACCAAGTTTTTGCTTACAGACTTTTAGTAGTACTTTATTTACAACGAATCTACCATATAACATGATACACAACATCCTACACAAAAAATTACAAAGCCTTTTCACTGAGCTCTCAATCCACACACATGAAATTTTTAATGATAGCATTTTATCGTTAATTTATTAAATAAATCAATATTATTTGCGTTTAACTTTTAGTAAAAACTGTAAGGAAATTTGTAAAAGAAAGAATACATAGCAAATATGTCCTCATTCTATGTAATTGGCATTTAATTGTGATCCCTCAATCCACACGTTTCAAAATAACAAATCATTTGTAAAACAATGAAAATAGCACCTACAATAATGCAAAGCCGCAAATATTTAGTAAAAAAGTTCTACTAAATCTTACCAATTTCAGATCCTGGATTAACGGCGTGGAAAATGAGAAAAACAGCTTCGATAATTCTGCTCAAATAAACCAAGCAAGGTGACCACAAACTAAAACTTCCTGGGACATCATGATTATTCATTTCTTATACTTTGAATTTGAAAGTAGGTAATTGTTTATCTATGAAGCGGCAGTGTTGCCACCTTACCTCCAGATCAAGTAGCTAAACCGTACCCAAAAAGTAGCTAGATACCTAAAAGTGGCTGAATAAAGTAATGTTAAAAAAATACATAAATATGCTGAGATGCAGTTTATTTGGATCAGTAATATTGATTTACAATCAGTTATTCTATAAAATTATGCTTTTTGATGTTTTACAATGCTCATCATAGAATGCCATGCCTTTCGACTTCTACGTTTAGGTAATCGGAACTCAAAAACAATACAAAACGCGAGGAGTCACGTTGCAGGAACTGACCCGAGTACACGTCTCGCGTGGTTTCGCGCGTCGCGTTTGTGCCTGCCACGAGGCTCCACATTCCTCATTCTCTTCTTGTTCTTGTCCAAAAACAATCCCTGAGATTGGGATAGATTCTCCCAATAAACTACACTTGACACTGGCGGAAATGCAGTGCTAACGCACAAGCAAGAGTCCATTTAATTATAAATTTAAAAAAAAAAACGCTCTAAGGACCCGTTAAAATGACTAACTTTAGCTTAAGAAATTTGTATTTATTAATAAATAAATAAACAAAAAAAGTGGCTCGAATAAGTGGCTAAAATATTTAGCCACCGATTTTTTTTTTGTAGCTGACAAGTTCAAACATGTTGCTAGATCTAGCCAAAGTGACAACACTGTGAAGCGGGTGGAAAACTGGAAAGTGATGCATGAGGATAAATATTAAATATATTTGAAAAAAAAAGGATACCTACTTACCCGGTGCAAATTTTTCCTAAGGACCCGTTTTAAAACGTGTAAAAATCACTCGTGAAGATCAGTCTATCTCATTCTCACTGAAGCATACCTACACACGACGCATAGCTGAACTCTATGTCCATGAACTTACTATATCTTCTCATAGGCACCCCGAGTGATTTCAAAATTTTTCAAACGTTTTGGAACGTACCTAGTCTAAAATTTATTCATCAAGCGATTCAGAAATTATTTTTGCATATTATATCAGCTGCTGTAGTATGCCACCGTGACACAGCACTATCGCACCTTCGCTCTTTTTCTATTTGTGCGCGAACGAACGAGATAAAAGACGAGATATAGCCGTATCACGTGCAACATGCTAGCTAGGCTGGCTTTTGTTTACTTTCCTCGTAGTCGAAATGAAAAGCAGCGGGGCAAGTACGCCAACCCGCGATAGCGTGATATAGCACTATCACGCTTCCACTCTTTTTCTATTTGCGCGCGAACAAACGAGATAAAAGACTACATTTGACAGATTGATGTGTTAAATATCGCTATATAATTTTGATTATTTCACAATTTTCAGTGGTGAATTCATTAGTTCGACTCAGATATCAGTTATACACGCAATACTCGATAAGAAGAGAATGTTTTAATCGCCGATGATTTGCTTTAAATTTTTGAGGAAATCTTTTGTGTAGTTCCGAAGCGTTTCACCAGATCTTCACCAAATTAAAATGGAACCATCTCGAGGGTAAATCCTAACTAGGAACTAAAAAAGAATCACCCAAAAAGTTATTACGATTTTCGAAGGTTCTCCTCGATTTCTCTGTGATTCCATAATCAGATCCTGGTTTCCTTAGCATGGTACACCCTTAGGATATCTCCCTTCCAACAAAAAAAGAATAATCAATCAAATATCCGCGAACACACAAAAAAGATTAAGCAATTTTAAGCAAAAGTCGTAATAGCTTAGTCCTCCAGCTGGAGGCTTGGAGACAAAATGTTTCAAGACGGTAATCTTTTGTACCATTGACGTCTCGCTTATTCTAATGGGCGGTTGTCATATGTCATAAGTATGAATGAATGTCAAGTAGCGTTTTTATGTCTTGCTTTATAATATTTATCTACCCTATGATCTACCCCTATACTATATCTATGTTCCCGAGTGATTTTTACACGTTTTGAAACGGATCCTTAGGAAAAATTTGCGACAGGTAAGTATCTTTTTTTGAAATGGTATATTTGAAATTTATCCTCATACATCCCTTTCCAACCGCTTCACAGATAAACAATTACCTACTTTCAAATTCAAAGTATGAGAAATGAATAATCATGATGTCCCAGGAAGTTTTAGTTTGTGGTCACCTTGCTTGGTTTATTTGAGCAGAATTATCGAAGCTGTTTTTCTCATTTTCCACGCCGTTAATCCAGGATCTGAAATTGGTAAGATTTAGTAGAACTTTTTTACTAAATATTTGCGGCTTTGCATTATTGTAGGTGCTATTTTCATTGTTTTACAAATGATTTGTTATTTTGAAACGTGTGGATTGAGGGATCACAATTAAATGCCAATTACATAGAATGAGGACATATTTGCTATGTATTCTTTCTTTTACAAATTTCCTTACAGTTTTTACTAAAAGTTAAACGCAAATAATATTGATTTATTTAATAAATTAACGATAAAATGCTATCATTAAAAATTTCATGTGTGTGGATTGAGAGCTCAGTGAAAAGGCTTTGTAATTTTTTGTGTAGGATGTTGTGTATCATGTTATATGGTAGATTCGTTGTAAATAAAGTACTACTAAAAGTCTGTAAGCAAAAACTTGGTTTAAACTTAATACTTTCCCAGATGTAGAAGGTCCTCTGTGAGGATTGAGGGATCACACGTTTTAGGTTATATCTTTTTAATTATCGCTTTACAAATTCCAGGACGCAGTTTTACAATTGTTTTACAACTACTACTAAAACCTGTAGTACTTTATTTCAGAATTCAAGATGTGATCTCTCAGTGCACACACACATTATTATTTATCACTCTTTCACTCAGTTGCAGAAACGCTAATTAGAGTTAATTCTCCATTAAATCTCTTGCTAGCTTTTACTACGTCAACAAGTGTACGTATAGCTAGCGTACACATGAAAGGGATCTGGCTGAAATTAGTGTCAATAAATAGTGCCTAATTAGTACCTAGGTCAAATAAAGAGTACCTCTGTACTTTACGAGATATCGATTTTTTTTACCTGGTACGCTAGCTTGACGTCAAGGTAGCGTACACATTTTCTGTGGCTAAAACGGCATGCGTTACAGCAACGATTTTACACTCAAAAAATAGTGCTCAAATAGTGCCCTAGGGCATCCAAAATCTCATGAGGTTAGGTCTTCAGGGACCGAAGATATAAGCATGTCTTTGGAAGAAACTACGGCTTGCGTGACGCTAGTGTGCACACGAATTCATACGATATAGTTTTTACAGGAGGCGTTTTTTTTTAAATAAAAACTACATCAAATAAATAGTTCCTGAAATAGTGTTTCTGGCAGTACTAATGTTTTATGTAAATCCGTAATGAAACAATATAAAAAATCGATTCAAAGTTCTACGTACTAAACTTTAGTAAAATCTCATACCGAGAGATGGCGCTTTATTTTCATTCAAGCTAGTTTAGAGTTTAGACTTAGCATATTTGTAATAGAGTCCATTTTTTGTGTGTGTAAGCGGTTTCACACCATTGCTCAGCCAAATACATTAATAAGTAGAACTTTGCTAGTACTGGCAGAGGCACTATTTCAGGAACTATTTATTTGATGGAGTTTTTATAAAAAGAAACGTCTTCTGTAAGAATTATTTTGTGAATTCGTGGGAAAACCACGGAGCTCGCTAGCGCAACGCCAGCTCCGTGATTTATTTAAAAGACTTATTTATATCGCCGTTCCCTGAAGACCTAGCATCATGAGATTTTGGATGTCCTAGGGCATTATCTGAGCACTATTTTTTGAGTTTAAAATCGTTGCTGCAATGCAAGCCGTTTTAGCCACAGAAAATGTGTACGCTACCTTGACGTCAAGCTAGCGTCCCAGGTAAAAAAATCGATATCTCGTAAAGGACAGAGGCACTATTTATCTGACCTAGTACTAATAAGCACTATTTTTTGGCATCAATTCCAGCCAGATCCCTTTCATGTGTACGCTAGCTATACGGACACCGTCAACAAGACAACAAGTGATAGCAAGAGATTTAATGGAGGATTAACCTTAATGAGTGTTTCTGCAACTGAGTGTTTGTGTTGTCACAAAGAGTGATAAATGATAAACGATTATTGAAATCGAGACTGTCTAAAGTGCTGTACATTATGTGCTTTGGTTGTATTGAAGAAGAAGAATACCTTTATTATTATTTGAAGAATACCTTTTTGAATGTAATAAAGCACAAGAGTCGCTTTGCCTGAGATACTTTTGTTTATCAAATGATTGTAATCATCACCAGTATAGTGTAATATAATAGTTGTGGCGCGTGTAGGTGGGTCGCGCGCTATCGTTCAACAAGACGCCGTCGAAGCTGAAGCGAGCGATGTCCTCGATGATCTCCCCGTTCGGCTCCACGTCGAACCTGACGCCCGCCTCCCAGCTCGCACAGATGCGGCTCGCCTCTTGTAACAATATCAATGTAAGTCTCACACTTATCACTTATCTCAGTTTTCCCTATAGATAGAATTGTTTCGTGTGTAGGCAGTAGATGGTTTATAACCGTAGAAGGCATTTAGGGATCGTTCAACAATTACGTGATCTTTTTTGGCCATCATTATCCTTATCTCAGTTTTCCCTATAGATAGAATTGTTTCGTGTGTAGGCAGTAGATGGTTTTTAACCGTAGAAGGCATTTAGGTATCGTTCAACAATTACGTGATAATTTTTGGCCGTTTTTTAACCCCCCCCCCCCCCCCCCCTTATGTGATCACAGCGTAATCTTTTGTTTTTAACCCCCCCCCCCCCTCGCCTTGATTACGTAATCCGTGCTTAAAATTTTTGCTGTTTACATGTATGTGCCCAAAGTTCAAATTGTGTGTAAATTGTAATCTCCAACTCCATTAAGTTGACGCTGACGTTCTGTCTACTAGCATACGCAAAAATTCTTGTTCATGTTCAGTGTTTATAACTTAATCAAACTACGATCACATGGATCGAACACGGAATCCAGAATCATACACGTTTTTATTAAAGGATCGCTTAGATCTGCCGAAAATAAATCGATCCAAATCGACCGATAATTGACAAGTTAAACAATAGCCCTCCTGGTATTTATATCAACCGATTATTTGTAATAACGTGAAGTATCAGAGCGTATGTTTGTCGCAGGAGATGGGCACGAGCGGCGGCGGCGCGGAGGGCGGGGAGGTGCTGGTCGCGCCGCTGTCGGTGCAGCCCACGCGCAAGGCGACGGCGGGCGCGGCGGCGGCGCTGCGCCGCTTCTGACGCCGCACCTCGCGCCGCGCCTGACCCCCACACTAGTCATGACCCGTGCGTCGTGCGTCGGGCGACGGCGTCGCGCGCACTACGATACCGCCGCGTCGCCAAATGCGCCCCTTCGACTCGAATCAACCAAAGTTTTTAATTGTTTCGCGCACGGAAAGACGTTTGTATTATTATCGATAGTGACATATCAGAAGCCTCTACGTTTGTGATTCGGATTTTCCTAATAATTGTTACTATATAACCGGTGGTTAACGCCTTAACGTTGATTTTCGCGAATATTATCCAGTGCTAATCGGAGATATGAATAAGGAACAGGGATGTGGCAATTAAATATAATTTATTTGTTAACGAAATGTAACGGGCTAGGCCACGGCCCGGCCGGTTCGATTGTGTGCCAGGAGTGCCTTTGTATTGAGAGGATTGAACTAATGTGAAGGTTTGCTAAATTATTTAATAGTATTATCTAACTTTACGAGGAACGGCCTATTGTATTGAAATCGAATACTAGTTTGTAAATTGAAATTAAAGATATTAATACAATATACTTAAATAGCAAAATATAAAATCCAATTTTATAAATACGCAAACTGATTTACAAAATTTTGATATAATATAATATTTTGATCATAATATATCGACTGTTAACTGACGAAATAGTATTTAGTGGAAGGACCCCAGTGAGTGATTTGTGTCTAGCGACTGATTAATGCCAGTTTTAGTGTCAGTGAAGTGATGATTCTGGATTATCTCAAGTCTGTATGTCACAGGAACAATAAAGATAGATATTACTGAGATTTAGTCGTGAAAATAATATGTACATATTGTGATATTTTATTTTAATCGTGAAATAGGCATTGTAGGTTAAAGTAGTGATCTATTTACATCCAACCTATCCATCTGCTATGACATGATTCAGAGCGTTACTATTATTTGCCTGGACGCTTTTCATGAATGGTTAGTTGGCTGAATGCCTATTTTTCAATATTGGGTAACGGTGGGTAGTGAAATACCGGCACTGTGTTGTGTAGTGTAAATAGCGTGCGTATCTGCGTACTGAGCCTGCGCGGACGCCGCGCCCTCCTGTATCGTAATATCATTTAAGTTTTATGCGAGTCTCACTAAAGGCTATCATTATATCAGCAATCATCATGTGTACCGCATATTAATGCATTGTACAAAGATTCTATATTTATAAATATTTTAAATGATTGATAAAATAAACATTTATTTTCAATCAGTGGCGTTTTTGTTCTATTCTCCTTACATGACACATAATATAATCACATTACACTTTACATTGACCTATAAAAATTTTCTATAACAACAGTTTATTAGTCTGGAATTTTCACAAACGACATTATTCTTAAGAATGTAATAGAAACTTGTAAACTTAGACGCCCCTTCGTGGCGAGGGACGCATGAAGACATACATATTGACTAGGGTGCGTATCGGAACAGACAGAATTACGGCCGCTAAAGGTATTGTCGAGTAGTATAAGAATTCACTCGGGAGTTCCGTTGAGACAATTACTATCATCTTCAATATTAGTGCAATCTGAAATACATAATACATTTTTAAAGTAAGCTGTTATCTGAATGCTCAATATGTGTATTTATTCTATGACTATGCTAAGAAAAGACTTTCAATATAAATATTAGGCCGTCCGCTGCGTTAAGCGTACACCCGCGCCTTCTTAATGGAGGAGAGTAGAATTATGATATTTCGCAGGCCATCACCTGAGAAGCAAGTATGAAACGGTAGAGTGCGGGCGGGCCACAGAAGAGAACCCGGTGTTGGTCGGGCCAGACACGCATCTGACTGGAAAAAAAGCCCTAAAAGTCTGGTATCAAGGAGGATGACCGGAACAGTTTGCGTTTGAATACTAGCTCTAGCTGCAATTAATTTAGTGACTTAATTCAACTACATAACGTTGATTATTAAATTCACTGAACACATTTTACCCCGATGTTCGTTGACCGTTGAAATAGACTAACCGCAGTAACAAACGGTATGATCTGCCACTGTAAGCCAATGCGAGTGGAGCACGTATTCTCTTCCGTGGCGATGTGGATGTCGGACACGAAGTCGCGGCTCTCGTACAAGCACAGCAGCCCTATCAACTCCAGTAGACATATGAGTGGCGTCGATAGACCCGTCATTACCGCATCGATGCTCTCCAATAGCGCTAAGCCACCCTGGAAATATATTTCGATTATGGTAGCACTTCACATGGCGTTCCTATTTGGCAAATATTGCGGGACGCCCGGTAGATGTGAAACAACGAAATACCGGACTCATTTTTCGTCACGGCATACGAGTCGGTTTTACAGCCAAGACCAGGCCAAGACGCGTCAATAGATGTTTCACATAAAAAAAAATTACAAATTTATAAAAATTATAAATTAAAACCGCCTTCAAAAAAAATAAAAAGTTAAAAAATAATATTGCAGCCGATGACTTTTTCGTTCGCATCATAAGAACATTAATTTGTTTTATCGAAGTCGCTGTCTTTGTGAGGGTCTTACTTTATAATACTCACACTTTTTAATGGGGATGACCAGACCGTTAAACTGAACAACTTTCTCTATGGGACCAACGTCGAGATCGCGAATAAAAACCTGCTGTCCCATACATTGGCTCGAGTAGATTTGCAGTTTTGTATGGAACACGGAACAGTTTTTTTTTTCGCGATTTCGATGTTGCTGCCAGAGAGAAAGTTGTTCAGTTTGACGGTCTGATCATCCCCTTAAAAAAGTGTCAGCATTATTAAGAAGGACAGTATAATGTATTTTGACTCTTTTTCGCACTACGTACGCTGCCCTTACTTATTGAACATTATTAATAACTTTGGCCATAGATATATTATACCTACAGACTTTGGTCTTATTTTTGATTTGTTGGTGTTGTAAACTAATCGAAACGGATCTTACATTTGTGGAAAAGAGCATACTAAGTCCCATACAGGTTAATATCATCCCTCCGACTACGAATTGCTCCACGAAACTGGAAAAAATAAAAAGTGTTCAAAAATGTGGTTCAAATTGCGTCAACGGTTTGTAAACAAATTAGGTAGTATTCTGAGAGATAAGTGTACTTTTTGCAACCATCATCAGCAAGGCTGATTCAGTGTTTATGGGGTGTAGAGCTTCTCTGTGATGGGGATGGACCAGGTCTGCCTGCATAACTCCAGTCGGTTTAGGAGTTATTGATGATTAAAGGTCTGTAAAAAATTAACGATCAGCTGCAAGGCTGATCGTATGTTATTGTTGTAGTATGCACTGTAGCTATGAGAACAGTACTGAAATGGTTCATCAGTCGGTTTAGGAGATACAGCCGTTTAAAGGTCGGTACTTTGAGTGGCTGTATGTCCTAAACCGACTGACAGAACTTGACAGTTTTTATACTGTTCACTTAGCTACAGTGCATACTACAACAATATACGATCAGCCGTGCAGCTGATAGTAAATTTTTTACAGACCTTTAATCATCAGTAGGTAACTCCTAAACCGACTGGAGTTATGCAGGCAGACCTGGTCTATCCCCATCACAGAGAAGCTCTACACTCCATAAACACTGAATCAGCCTTGCTGCTGATTGATGGTTGCAAAAAGTACACTTATCTCTTATACTATAGGTAATAGTAAATACTTATTCACTTACACTAATTTTACTCTGTATTCAAAAATGGTATGCAGAGCTGTCTTCATTAACACAAACGCAACGGTCATGTGAGAAAACATTAAACCTGCGAATATTATCGTCGATCTGAAAACGCAGTTAAATATTTGTGAAATTATTTCTTCTACTTCTAAATAATAGTACATTACGATACGTGTGACCTAAGTAGTCCATTATTGCACGGCGTGAAATTATCGTCCGAGCGCAGCGAGGACGATAAACGCCGTGTAATAATGGACTTACATAGGTCACGAGTATCGTATACTATTTTATAGCTCGTGTGACCTAAACCCGCCAATTTTTTAATGTAATGAAATTCTCTTTAATGGTGAACTTTTTAACCGACTTCAAAAAAGGAGGTTTTTAATTTTATGAATACGTAAGTATACCAAATAAAAGAGGAGAAAGGGGGCCCGGGGGGCGAAGCCCCCGGCGGGGTGGAGGGGCGGAGCCCCCCCGGGGGCACGGGGGGCGGAGCCCCCCGAAGGACACAACCACGACTTCTAAAGCTTCGTTAATATATCGCAATCACAATCAATAGTTAATACTCACCTCTGATCACCCCCTACGCACTTCATACTCACAGCCTCCCTACTCCACCCTAGTACCAACACACTAATAAGGTGTTAGTAGGGGGTGCACGCCCTAATCGCCCCCCACAAGCTAAGGGGTGCACCCCTAATAGCCCCAAGATCTAGGGGGTACACCCCCTAATCACCCCCACGAACTAGGGGGTGCACCCCCTAATTACCCTACATCCTAGAGGGTGCAAACCCTAATCACCCCAATCTCCCCTACGCACTTGGGGGCGCACCCCCTAATTACCCCCTACGCACCCGTTACCCCCTATGCACCCCCTACTACCAACATATTAATAAGTTGTGAGTAGGGGTAAGTAGCCCGGCGTACGTAGGGGTAAGGGGGGGGGGGGGGGTAGGCACAGTAAAATAATATATCATTAATGTAGGGGGTAAGTTGAAGTCAATTGGGGATTTCGCCATTTCAATGTTGGTCACATTGATTGAAAGCACATTTTAAAAGTACCTTCTTTTGTTTGTTATGCATCTGTGCAATAAAGTAGATTCATTTTTGAATGTAATCCGTGTAATAACGAAAAACCGTGACCTAAGTGAGGGTTTAGGTCACGGAGTGCTTTAAAAGTACCTATTGTGCATCTGTGCAATAAAGTAGATTCATTTTCGAACGGTGTAATCCGTGTAATAATGGACTACTTAGGTAACGAAAAACCGTGACCTAAGTGCGGGTTTAGGTCACGAAGTGCTATAAACATAATTATATGTTATTATTATAATAACTTACTGAAGATGCGAATAGTTACCAATCGATGAGCATTTTGAGTACATGGGTAATATCCACAAGGTACCTGAAATAAATAATACAACTACATTCGAAAATAATAATAATTCGCACCAAATTTTAAGATTATAATAAGTAAATAAATAACGCTCACAGGCACATACATTGTAATGATCCCAAGTAAGCCTCAGGCTTTTTGTTATGGGAATCATAAAACAACGGCACAAACATATAACATCCATGACCAAACCGGGATTCGAACCCAGGACCCTGGTTTGGCAGTCCGGCGTGGTAACCATTACACCAACCGGGTCGTCAAAATTATAGGATTAACTCGTTAAATAAAGGTCTTAAAAACTTTTTTACAGCAATTTTAGATCATTATTGTCTACACAATATGGTGTGTCGCAACTTCGCAAGTAAACGTGACATTGAATTATAAAATAAAGTAGATGCACGGAGGTAGGTAATACGTGGGTTAGGGTTGAGACACATTTGCCCACGGCGACCGACGCCGACGGCGGGACCATACAAAAATGTCATTTAGTATGGGAAGCCGTCCGAAATCGTCGCCGCGTTGACGGCGGACTGCTTCCCATACTAAATGACATTTTTGTATGGGCCCGCCGTCGGCGTCGGTCGCCGTGGGCAAATGTGTCTCAACCCTAATACAGACTTCCAAATATTTAGACTTTCCTTTGAACACATAGTGTATTTTATAGAAAAATAAGAAATATACTACATAGCAAATAAAGCCAAGATGTTGAAGATCATTGCCATAAGTGCCGTTTTGTGGAAATAAAACTAAATAAACTATAAACTAAATATTTTTCATTAATTTGTATGTCTCTCAAATAACGAGAAGATAGCTTCTAAAAACCAGCAAAATCTGGCCCGGGCCCAGCGTTTACCTACGAGTACCTAGAGGAGCGTCTTAAGTATGTGACGCATTTAATTTTACACTGTATAGTGCCGAGCCGTTCTTTAAACCCAAATGTAAATAATTTCCATACTAACTTGCTTGTATTTTTGAGTAACCATTCGCATCTGGTGGCAAGTCGACGAATGCGCAAAGAGCCGCTCCGCCCGCGTTCAGAGTCGTCAACAGCAGTAGCAGGCAAGAGTGCCATACATTCTCGCCGTTTAGCTGCGGGTCTATGTGGCCGGATGCTGCAAACAAATATACATCCACAAAATAAAGGTTATAACTACACAACATTTTAAATAAATATCAAACAGCATTACATTTTATTCAGGTTTTAAAAACTGTCAACCAAACAAATACTCGATTCATTTGTTGACATTTTATAAGGAAACTAGCTATGCCCAACAATGCGTTTTTTTTAAACCAGAAACCTTCGTGGGCATGCGCACAACAAAAAGTTTCATCGCAATCGGACGAACGGTATAAGGGAGAAACAAAACAGACAGGCAAACGTTGATTTTTAGGGTTTCAAACGTCAAATGGAAAAAACAGAAATAAATAAAATAAAAAATAAATAACGCTCACAGGCACATACATTGTAATATTTGTAATGATCCCAAGTAAGCCTTAGGCGTATCCTTATTTTTAAATTTATAGGATCACTTTGATGCCCGTCTGTCAGTCTGTCAAGCTGGTGGATACGGCACTAAATGAAACGTGTCGGATTCCAGACTCCGGTACAGTTGCTTTATCCACTGGCTGGCATAGCGGCCCCAGATGTCCGCAGGGCTGTGGCAGGTTCCTCAGAGAGAGCCAAAATGGTGGACGACACACGACATCCCATGCACGGCTTCATTCCTGCGCCGCAAAGGCTGCCAAGCCGACGCAGCTTTATGAAATGTGTCGACCTACCGAATACTGGCCCAGTGCAAGCGAGGTGTACTCATCGGCGATAAAAAGTGTCCCTCCCAATTCCATTTGTGCCGCCGTCTGAGGGCCTCCCGCCTGGACATGACTTACCATGGGCGACCTGAAAGTCCTTAAACCGACTTCGAACCCAGGTCGGTCGCAGTAAGGACAACATGGTCAGGTGGGGATTCTCAGATGCGCAAAATGCTCAATTGTCTAAGGCAAAATGTGACTTGCTTGTTTGGAGCTCCATAAACGATGACCCGTCTCACATCGTGTCCTGCGTGCCCTAACACCTGCACGCAGGAGGAGCTCATGACCGCTAGCGACGGTGCAGTACCTATCGGTTGCCCAATTCTGGCAAGGTAGGTACTATTTAGCGACTTGGAGTGCGATTTTAGAATCTCATTCGTTGAACTCAGCAGTTGAAAATGTCAAAATTGCTATGGATAGGTCACAGGATAGGTACATGCATCTTTCTACTGCTGATTTGACATTACAAAATCATACTCCAGGAGTTTTTAAAAGTCAAATCAGCAGTAGAAAGATGCATATCTCCATAGTAATTTTGACATTTTAAACTGCTGAACTCAGCGAATGAGTTTCAAAAATCCCACTCTTGGTTCAGAATTTGAAGTCGACACGATAAGCAAGCAAGTCTGTCAAGTCAAGACCCTCTTATACAGGGTCCTTTTCTTAATATGCTAACACTTTTTTACGGGGATGATCAGACCATCAATCATTCAGTTCAAACTGAACAACTTTCTCTATGGGGCCAACATCGAAATCGCGAAAAAACAAAACAGCTGTCCCATACATTTGGCTCAAGTTAGGTTTGCAGTTTTGTATGGAAAAGCTGAGTTCTTTTTCGCTATTCCGATGTTGGTGACTTAGAGAAAGTTGTTCAGTTTGTTGGATTTCCTTAAAAAAGGTTCAGCATATTAAGAAGGACCCTGTAGACAACAATTTTAATAGTCCTAATTAAAACTCAGATGAGAATTACCGAAATAATTAAGGCCTTTCCCACTTATTAGTTCAGTGCCTGTACTGGCAGAATGTATTAACAGAGCGACTTCTATTCCGTCGCACGCGGCCTGCAACATTCACATGCATCACAAAATTGCTGTAAAACGTAGAGAAGGCTCGGCGCAGACGAGTGACCGGCTACAGCCACCACCGGTGGCTTTCGAGGACACTCCTGTAGCGAGTGACGGACACCATAGATTAATATAACGAACACCGCTCTAGCGAGTGGCGGACAGCGCTGTAGCGAATGGCAGCCACCGGTGACCGGCCCCACGAGTTCGCTGAGTCCCTACAAAATGTATTAAAAAAGGCGTGTGAGCTGCTTAGTCGCTAGCCACAGGTGGCTCTGGCCGGCGACTCATTTGTGTCGAGCCTAATTGGGATGGAAACTCTCGGTATTAATTAAAGATACAGGATCAGGATGTTTAAAATTCAATAAGACGGATCAGCATTTTCCCAGATTTATATACTTTACTCTTTATTGTAACTCAGAAACATCGTTCACCAGAACAAGAAACATTGCTTCATCCACAAAAACATCTACAAACAGTTTGTGGTTAAACCTTAGTCGCCTCAGACGACTCTTCAACTTCACCTTTAAACATCTGCAGGAAAAATTTTGTATCTATTCCTGTTCTTCCCCGTGGTCCTCCTGGCTGGTCCACGGGAAATAACCGGTCTATACAGGGAGTTAGAGCGCTTACAGAGCAGACGAGCGACACTTTCTTGACGCCGTGGGTCGCACAGAGTCGCGTTCATAGACTTTACGGTCGCCGTTGGTCGCGCGCCCCTTTTGCGACCGCAAAGTGTCGCTCGTCTGTAAGCGCTCTTATGGTAAACAGTTGGGTGATTGTACCCATGATACTGAACAACTTTCCCTGAGAAACCTATACCTAGGAAATTCGAAAAAAAAAACTTCGACTTTTCATAAAACGTTTATAAAAAATTTGACTTTTCATTAAACGCTGATTGCATTTAAGTAGTATGGAAAGTCCAGAAATTTTTTGCGAATATCCTGTAGGTTTATTAGGGAAAGTTGTTCAGTATCATGGATACAATCACCCCTTAAAGTGTTGCAACTGTTTACCCTAACACCCTGCATTCTGGATTTTTTTTATTGACTGCTTTTATTGTTTTGGGGTCAACTCCCGTCACAACAATTGTTACTCTTACCTAATACTTAATTAACGCGTAAAATAATGTATATCAGAAGATATCAGACCAACCGATGCATAGATTAAAATAATGTATTTTTACATACGACGAGCACATCTTTAGAATCCAGCCGAAATATATTTTTGAATGACTTCTTAGTTTCGAGGAAACTGGTAATTGCGGTAACCATCAACACCGCCGACCAAGCCCAGGGGATAACCGCAAAACCCGAGTACATATTGTTCCAAATTAACTAGAAATAATAAAATCTGTCTGTACAAATTAATTAAATAGAGATACGGTCCGAGGTGCGTTACGGAGAGGTATGGAAACTCAATCTTGAGGTCTGGGTTGAAATCCGCACGGACAACATGCCATGTACGAATGTATTTTTCTAACTTATGTACGTAATTATATCAACTGCTCTCATACGGTTAAAGAAAACATCGTAAGGAAACCTGCATTCGCTGAAGAAGAAATTCCGATGCATATGTGAAGTCTACCAACCCGCATTGGGCACGTGTGGCGGACTAACACCGATACATCCTCCTTGAGGGAAGGCCTGTGCCCTGCAGTGGGACGTAGGTATAATAGACTGATGATGATCGGTTGGATGATTGGAAGGATCAGTTGGCGGAGACACGGCACGTGAAAACTGACTACCTTGCGATTATTCATGTTCACGTCATGTTCTGGTTTAATAAATTAAGGAAAAACCTAAGCCACAGAATCGGTAATAATATTATAGTTCTACATACAGAACGGACACTCCCTGCCCTCACCCCACTTTCGGGGGAGACTTAAGGGGAGCCGAGCAAGAAGCACGTACAGGAGGCGCAAGCATGCAAGTGGGACGGCACGTATAGTTACGTCATCTTGTATCGCGAGTGCCGGACCTGTGCCGAAGCACAGAATAGGTATTATAAGAGTACCTATAAACCTGAGTAAAGATTTTAAAGTACCTATAGAACAGTCACGTACAGTCAAGAGCACGTCAAGTTTGACACTCTGGACTTTGCACCGTTCTTATTTAGTGCGCCATAAGCGTTACAATCGAACTGCAAGTGTAAAGCTTGATGTGCTCTTGACTGTACACACGGCGACACATCAAGCTATACCAACCCAACATAAGCCGGCCGCGCGTCGAGGAACGTATAACGTCGCGCGGCCAGCTTATGTTGGTTTTATATAGCTTGATGTGTCGCCGAGCGTACCCTTAGACCAAAGTTTTACTTTGATCTAAGTGCGTACCTACCTAATAACTTTTCGATAAAGTACTAAAAACACAATCTGATTACTGACCCTTCCGTATGATATCTTTTCTACTATCATAACAATCCATAGCACGGTCCAGACGACTACAATACTGGTAATTAACCATACATTGCACTTTCCGAAGCTAAAGTCTGATCGCAGCTGTACCACTTCCACGCTACAATGGAATTAATTTAAATCTACAGGGTGTTTGGTGCATCGTTGGCCAAAATGAATGGTGGATAGGAGGATATATCTTCAAGCCCCATAAAAAAATTCGCTTCACGGAATTTTTTAAAGTTTTTCTCAAAAAAGTCCGAAAGTCAGCATAAGCTTGAATTAAAAAAAAGTTGTAGGTACAGTCGCCATTAATATATCGTAGCATACAAGGTGTCAAAAAATTTCTGAGCAGTGCTAATTTTAATTAAATTATTTACAGTAAATGTTACCAATTATATCTAAACGTGTATTTTGTCATAATATGTGAACAGCGAATTTTCAATAATTTCTTTACAATGTTATTTAAAATTAACATGTAAAAGAACGGAGTAAGGTTTTTATCCGAAACTGTTCAGATGTTTATGGCCACCATGCCTGCGTCGATATATTTTATGTTCTCTGCGTTCCTATATTTTTGATTGACTATCAAAGACTTTCAATATATAAGTAGTATTATATTAAATCTCTTTGTTGACTATGAATAAAGAAATTATTGAAAATTAGAACTGCTTAGAAATATTTGACCACCTTGTTTGCTACGATATATCTATCTGCTGGTGGCTGTATATCCTCCATATTTTTATTTTATTTGAATGTCTATTGTTGTACGGTTCTACTGAAACATGGATGCGATTCTAGTTTTTTTTATTGGACTTAAGTTTTTTTGGAAGAAAAGTAAAATTTACACCTCACGACACGACACGACAATTTGGCCAACGATGCACCAAACACCCTGTAGGTATATTATCTGCCTTAATAGCGCACAAGTAGGTAGTTACATTACATACGAATATTTTACTAACTAGAAAAAATTATAAGGCGGAGATCTGTAAATTGGAGGGTATGTTCCTAAATAAGTTTCATTACAAACTGGTATTTGATTCACGGTGCCTTTTTTGTTCCTGAAATATGACAAATGGTATAATTTAGTTAGGGTGGCGAGCAAAATTTCGATATCATTAGCACACATGGCAGACGTTATTAATAGCAATAATGATACCTTGAGAAACATAAAGGACCTCGTCTGCCACCATGGTGGCGCTGCGTTGTCAATTTACAGCGCTTCAAAAATGTTAAAAAAAAAAGGTGGGCGATATTATTTGCACATGTCTGCCTCTGGGGCTGATGATCACAGTCATCCTGTAAAGACAAAAAATCGAAGAGGCAGACATCCAGGGCTCTGACTTTTGTAGATTTCAATTTTTTAAGTTATTTTTATTATTTAAAAAACTCTATACGAATTGCACACTTGGCAGATTTGAATGAGAAGGACCACGGAAAAATAGTCTGCAGCGGGTGCCTCTGCGTTGTCTATTGACAGCGCTCCAAAAATGTTTAAAAAAAAAGATGTGCTATATTATGCGCACATGTCTGCCTCTTGGACTGATGTTTTAATTTCTCATGAAAACGAAGAAAATCGATGAGGCAGACGTTCAGGAACCTGATATTCCAGAGGCAGACCATTTTTTTTTTTTTTTTTTTTCAACTCGTCTCGCGCCATGCTGCAAATACAAAATTTTGCGTCTACTGAATATTATTGAAAATAATTAATAGAATCCATATTGGAACGTGAAGACGATGTTACAGAATGTAACATTGTTATGGAAGGAGACAGAGTGGAACAGGTGAATGAATTTGTATATCTGGGAAGTTTGTTTAAGAGAGATGGAAAGTGTGACGGGGATGTGGAGCGAAGAGTGACTGCGGGAAATAAGGTAAATGGGGCCCTGCACGCCGTGGTGAGTAGCCGGTCTGTATCAAAAAGGGCACGTCTGGCTATTCACAACGGTGTGTTGGTGCCTACGCTAATGTATGGGAGTGAATGTTGGGTATGGAATAAAAGGAATGAAAGTCGAGTGAATGCAGTTGAAATGCGCTCCTTACGAAGTATGTGTGGTATTACTTTGGTTGATCGAATCAAGAACAGTGTGATAAGGGATTGGTGTAAGTTGAAGGATGATATAGTAACAAGGATTGAGAGGGGTATGCTTAGATGGTTTGGTCACGTAGAGAGAATGAATGAAAGAAGACTTACGAATGAAATTTATCGAGCACAGGTGAGTGGAAGTGTTGGGAGAGGCCGTCCGAGGAAAACATACCACGATCAAATCAATGATCTTTTCCGAAAAGGACAAGTGCGTAGCACCCTCAATCGACGGAAGTGCATGAAAAGATGTATGAATGTCAATGAGGCTAGAGAAGTGTGTCAGAGTCGTAGCGTGTGGCGATCTGTGGTCTCTGCCTACCCCCTTGGGACAATGGCGTGAGCTTATGTATGTATGTATGTATACGAACGAGTTTCAAAACTCTTCAATAATATTTCTGGCTTCTGCCTGTTAACTGCGTCTCCGCAGGTATAAAATATCTCCGTTATAAAGTTAAAAATCAGTGAGCAAAGTGTCTGCCAAATGTTTTTTCGTATCCACGGAGTCGTAATGAATCGAATGGGCGCAATGAGAACCGTGTGCAAATGACTTAGTAGAGCTTTTTTTTTTAACACTTTTACAACTCCGTCCCATGATAATGCAGAGCCCTGAATGTCTGCCTCCTCGATTTTCTTCGTTTCCAAGATATTTGTGACCATGAACCCCAGAGGCAGACATGTGCAAATAATTTAATACCGCTTTTTTTTTAACAACTTTAATCGGCTGTAACGCGAAAACGCAGCGACGTAGGACCATTATTGACTGGACCAAATCGATTCGTACCGACGTAAACTGCAATCTACCTCGATGTGAAACGTGTGCAAATCATATACCGAAATGCTCGCCACCTCCCTTACTAATTGTTTTATTTGATTCAAAATTGTACGGAGTAAGCATCATGTTTGTGAGCGGCTTCGGGGCGGAGCGGGCGCGCCGCGAATACGTTGCGGATGCGCAACGAACATGCCGCGCATGCGCAGCGAATACGTCGCGGACGCGCAACGAAATCGTTGCGAATAGCAGCGTGGTCGTCATTTTGTACACTCTTGAACAAACGCGGGCCTGTCCGCCTACCTACCTATGTCTCAAATGTGTGTCTTTATGTCTTAGTCAATTTGTACCAGATGCAACAACTCATAAAATGTAGGTCTTGACATTTGCAGGTAGAAACGACATTATTTTCGTTTTTTTTTTAATCGTTTGTTAAACAACACAAAGTAGTCGCTCTCTGCCAGTCGATTAATTGATAATGGATCTGCCAAATTCATCGATGCTTTCGTTTTCATCCTGCGTCTTCGTTAACACAAGCAACAGCAGTGTTTCCACGTCGGAATCCATTGTGTTACTTAGTCTATTTTACGTCGTAAACTCGCTGCGAACACGCGACGAAAACGTTTCGTCCTCGCTTTGCAGCCGCGACGTGTTCGCGACGCATTCGCTGCGCGCCCGCTACGCCCCGAAGCCGCTCGCAAACCGCTAGTATGATAAGGCCCTTAGGTACAATTTAAATTATATATAAGCTAAATATATTTACATCAGAGAAACCCGTGATACATTCCTCCACGCAAAGGGAATCATGCCCACCGTAGTAGCATTCATCAGATTTCGGTTGAGTACTTTGTTATAACTCCGTAAGGAGCCGACCTGAAAAATTACAAAACAGACTAGGTACTACTTAAGTCAGCTCTACACCTTCCGATGCTATTCATCCGATGCGAGTTAGGTAAATAATAAATAAATATCATGGACAATGTCACACAAATTATCTAGTCACATTTAAAGTACCAGAATCTAGCCTGGACTTGTATTATGATGAATGACTAGACAACGATATAGAATGCATATATAGATACAAACATCCATGACTTGGGTAAAAATATTCATATTCGTCACACAAATATTTGTCCCCTACGGGATTCGAGCCCGCGACCCAAGGCACAGCAGGCAGGTTCACTACCGACTGTGCTACCAGGCCATCAAGTATACATTGCTGAAGACTTTTTAATAAAGAAATGTAGCTCAAATCGAATCCGAATTAGAGGTTAGTGTGTATCATAATTAATTACTGCTTCCATGACCGTTTTAATAAAACATTCAGCACACTACTGCTACTTAAATATTAGTTTATAAAAATTGTTTAGGTACTTAATGGCCGGTTGCTGCAATTCTGCCAATCTCCAGGGGGTTTAGTGTAGGTAATTCTCCACCACAGAACATTATAAGAAGGGTTAGAAGTGCAAAGTAGGCTCAACACATAAATAAAAATATAGTCTCAAGTATTGTTTCATGAACAAAAATAGGTACATTAGAGGTTCAAAAAATGGAGAAGCCACGTGGCAAATCCACGAGCCACGCGACTCCGTGTATATGGTATTGTAGAAGGTAAAATACTGACAATGATACATACCCTACTTAACCTGATAGCCTTAACTTCTTTGAGCTTTGGCGTATATGGCGTTAAGTCGAAACCCCTGAAAGATAATGGATTACCTACTACATAAAACATGAAAGAGGGTCACGGTGGTCAAGTCCTTCAGCCATGAGGTTACGACCAAGAAGAAATAAAAACCGGTCAAGTTCGAGTCGGGCTACTCGCGCACCGAGGGTTCCGTACCACACCACCACAGAACACAACATTATTATCTTAGACGGACAGACGGACAGACGGACGGACAACGTAGGCTTAGTAATAGGGTCCCGTTTTCACCCTTTGGGTACGGAACCCTAATAAAAAGTAACCTTTTGGTGTGAAAAGTAACCTTTCATGTTTTTTCCAGCAATAAGGGATTAAGAGTAGATAGACAGATGTTGGCTGTATTAATTTACAGAAATATAAACAATTCAGTAGCGTTTTCCATTTTAAGTTGCAATTTTCATCCGTTTGATAAAGCGTCTACAATCAAACGGATGAAACTAGGTTCGGTCGGACACTAATTATAATATTTCGGCGAGATATAGCTACTACTTCATAACTAACCTGCAGTACGTGAAGGGAAGTTGGTCGTCGCAGACTGAGTGGAAGACGTATATCGCTGCTATAGCGGCCACGGTGCAGCTGCAGATGGCGCGCACTATCGCGTTTATACATATTGCTATGCCGATACCTTTAACAGTAAGAATACCTACTTTATTTAGGATACAGCTTTCGAAGGTTTTGAACACAATATCTTCTGAGCGTCACTGTGTGTCGAGTTATGATTATGAGGAATCAACGAATTCTCAAAATGCTAATTGTATCAATGTAAAAAGTTTGTAGTGTTAAAGCTTGTATTGGAGGAAAACACGATTGCTAGAATATATTCATAAATTCATTTTATATTTATTTTTTATTCATAATGGGTTTGCGCTTGGCTTCAGCTCACCTGATGGAAAATGTAAATTAAGCCGAGGATGTAGCGCGCTTGCCCAGAAAAAGCCTATTAACTCTTCTTTTTAAAATATCCTGATTGTATTTGCTGCTTTCATGGGTACAATAGGTTCTTAAAATTGTTATAGTGCCTACCAGGCATGAAACCATCTTGGGCATATTTTGTTGAGTCAGACTTTTGCTGCTGTAACTTTTCTTTATTCAATTACATCGGAACAGATGCGGGTGGCATACTATTTCACCGATACTAGTATGTACATAGGAAAGTGGCATAGGTATTCGGTATGCTAGTACAAAAGGAAATAAACATTTAGTATAGGTAGGCAATTTCAGTGTTATTGTCAGATATACTAACCGTCAAGCATGGGTATTATCCGGAATGCGCGGCCGGGGCCACTGATGCTCCACTGGCCCAGGTACACCTCGAAATGACGCAGCGGGTTCGCGAGCACAGCCACCGACGGCACCAGGAATAACATGAAGATGACTGGACCAATGATTATAATAAGTATATTAACTACATAATATATTTAACTCACGCCTTTCTCCCGTTGTGGTATCCCTACCACAGAAGGGAGGGAGAGAAAACAGGTTTCTTAACCATGACATTTGTAATTTACAATGATAATTTGAGATAAGTACCTACCCTATATTACTGGGAATGTTAGTACACATTTTAGACCATAGGACACATTTTGTTTAACGCCATAATGCTATAAGTGTGGCTCTTTTGCAATTTAGCTCCTGAATAACTTTACTATATCACACGTTCCGGGGCAGTGAATGAGACACAATAGAACTTTTATTGTAATCACGGCTATGGGCGGTCACTGTCCCGGAACGTGTTAATAGAGTTATTTTTTTATCATTAGTCGTTCTCATACAATCTTTATAAATTAAATTATGAAATAGAATGTACGATTCGATATAATACCTGTATTACTAAATAGGGTCCTTCTTAATATGCTGACACATTTTTAAGGGGATGATCAGACCATCAAACTGAACAACTTTCTCTATGGCCCCAACATAGAAATCGCGAAAAAAAAAATCTGCTCTCCCATACAAAACTGCAAATCTACTCGAGCCAAAACATGTATGGGTCAGTCGTTTTTTTCCGCGATTTCGATGTTTGTCCCATTGAGAAAGTTGTCCAGTTTGATGATCTGATCATCCCCTTAAAAAGTTTCAGCATATTAGAAGGACCCTGTATATTAACTAATACTTATACGCAGAATAAATATAAAGATGCCAAAAATAAGTACAGAACCCTCCGGAGAGCGCGTAAGCAGTAACGCGGCAATGCATCGTGAGACATGCTCCGAGGGTAAATGCAGCGATGCGCAAACGACGACGACCAGCCGCGCGGCGCCCCGGCCGGCCCGTCGCCGTGTCCATGCCGGGGATGTGCCCCGTCGACCATACCACCGACCAGTCGCTTTGCTGTTATACATACATTTACAACAGTAATGAGAAGTTTCAGTTTACTTAAAAACCTTACTGTACCTAAGAGCCGTTCCAAACGGTGCGGTGCAGCAGCGGCGCGGCACCGCATCGCAAAGATTTCGCCGCACAGGCGTTCATATGGGCGGTGCAGCGCCGCATCTTTTTATGGCACCGTCGCGGCACTGCAGCGGCGACGAAAGGAGTGTTAGACGTACAATCTGATAAAAATCTGCCGCGCAAACAACTGAGCGGTGTCGCTCCGGCGCCGCACCACTTACCCCCCTCATCTTGCACTTCGCTCCGGCGCCGCACCACTTACCCCCCTCATCTTGCACGTCGCTACGGCGCCGCACCACTTACATCCCTCATCTTGCACTTCGCTCCGGCGCCGCACCACTTATACCCCTCATCTTGCATGTCGCTCCGGCGCCGCACCACTTACCCCCCTCATCTTGCACGTCGCTACGGCGCCGCACCACTTACCCCCCTCATCTTGCACGTCGCTCCGGCGCCGCACCACTTACCCCCCTCATCTTGCACGTCGCTACGGCGCCGCACCACTTACACCCCTCATCTTGCACATCGCTGCGGCGCCGCACCACTTACACCCCTCATCTTGCACGTCGCTCCGGCGCCGCACCACTTACACCCCTCATCTTGCACGTCGCTCCGGCGCCGCACCACTTACCCCCCTCATCTTGCACTTCGCTCCGGCGCCGCACCACTTACCCCCCTCATCTTGCACGTCGCTACGGCGCCGCACCACTTACATCCCTCATCTTGCACTTCGCTCCGGCGCCGCATCACTTATACCCGTCATCTTGCATGTCGCTCCGGCGCCGCACCACTTACACCCCTCATCTTGCACGTCGCTCCGACGCCGCACCACTTACACCCCTCATCTTACACGTTGCAAGACCGACGTGCGTGCAGCGCGGTGCCGCACCGTACCGTGTGGTATACCATCAATTTTTATATGCAGGACACCGCACAGAGAATGGAATCACTAACGTGGACACGCTCAGGCGCCGCGCTGCTGCCGCACCGCGCCGCGTGGAACGGCTCTAAGGATCAAACCGAGCGCAGCGTGGAACATATATTTTTTTAAACCATTATACTGGAGTCATATCGCACGTTTGTACACAATTATAGTATACAAAAAACATATACTTAGTGATTACATTATCCCACATTTAGGGCCGATTTATACATTGCTTGCTTCGATCAAACTTTTAGTTGGCAATGTTGTTTTAAAAAAAATGTTGATACCCTACTATCTTGTAATTAGTCCGTAAGTTTTCCTAAAATGAATAAAATAAATAAATCACTACACTTTAAAATAGAGAGAACAAATCCAGCAATGTATGCCGAAATCGGTCCAACTGTAAGTGTATAATCGATTAATCGCTGCTTTCGATGCCGCGAAGGTAGGGTACCTAAAACGCGGTTGACCCAGCAAGGTTTTGCACGCTGCTCTCAATGTCAACCAACCCCGAGGCAGCAGCAGATTTAGAAGTTATCGATGTTTTAAGTAAGAAGTCTTTAATCTAACATTCGCGCAGGCTAACGAGCTGCACGGTTTTGGCAAACGTACGCCCTAGGTAGTATTATATTCCTTGCGTACGCCAGTCTCAGATAAAAGAAAATATGATTAATATCTAGCTGTTTGTTGTATTATAGGGGGCTATTGATATTATGCAGTCAAAAGCAGGTAAGTGGAGGTCAAGATCCACATGATGCCAGGTGTGCACCTCGGCCTCCCCTTGCGTCCATAACCCACTTACTCTATCTCTATCATCGAATGTTAGGATTGTTTCCAAGGAACGCCTTCGACTAGCCATGATTACTGGTAATTTGGTTGCAAAGGTTATCTATTTATTTTACACAAACTGTTAAAACATTGTTTATTTGCGATCAGCCAAAGAAAATAAGATCAAAATGTGTAAAAAAAATTTCAAACCAAGATAAATCTGTGATTGATCTGTGATTAAACTGTAGTCTTTGGATCTGTGACCAAAATAGTAGCTTATCTATTGCAAGTACTCTTTGATCTATTGCCGTTAAACTGTAGTCTTTGTCTATTGCTACGGTCCAAAATGCGCAAATATGCGCTATCGGTAGAGATAGCATGCACACAATCGGTTCATAATGCGCGAATGTGCGGATACGTTTGCTATCTGACGTCATCAGTGACGTCATTAATTTGCGCTTACGCCGCACACGAAAAAAGCGTATGCATGTCAAATTGACAGCTGGTTCAAATTGTACAAATTGTTTAGCAGTGTATTCGTACTCACTCCGGTAAAGCGTGTGCATAGCGTTTGCACTATTGGCATAATTCGAACCGTAGCATATGTCTGTGACACTTGTGTTACGGTTCGAATTATGCCAATAGTGCAAACGCTATGCACACGCTTTACCGGTCGGTCCAAATTAGTAAGTACGAATACACTGCTAAACAATTTGTACAATTTGAACTAGCTGTCAATTTGACATGCATATGCTGCCCTACCTATTTTTTGTGTGCGGCGTAAGCGCAAGTTAACGACGTCACTGACGACGTCAGACAGCAGACGTATCCGCACATTCGCGCATTATGAACCGATTGTATGCATGCTATCTCTACCGATAGCGCATATTTGCGCATTTTGGACCGTAGCATATATCCTTATCAATCTTGTTCTTAGGTCTATACTCTATACCCAAAGATTTTTTTTGGTGTCTATACCCAATAATTTTCTCGGCTACGCATTTTCTCTGTGAGCGTACAGTCGAGTCGGCCGCAATATGTTGTATACACCATAGGTATACACTTTTGTTCTACGTCGTAGTCACTGACCTCTATAATACAAGTACGCGTTGTAGTACTAAAGTGTATATAACTTATTGCGGTCGACTGTACCTATGCGTAACCCACAAAAGTTTGTGAAGTGCGTATTTACTGTAATACATAAGTTTGTGGCGTGCGTAACCAGACAATACAATATCATGACAATATCTGGACATCTTGCATGCTTCTTGGCGTGTGGCGTAACCATAGACGAAGAATTTTTCGCATACGGGCGTAACCCAAAGATAAGCGTAACCTCGTAACATAAACTACTCTTTGGTAACCTCATAGATATAGGATATAATCTTATGCTACGGTCCAAAATGCGCAAATATGCACTATCGGTAGAGATAGCACGCACAGAATCGGTTCATAATGCACAAATGTGCGGATACGTCTGACGTCATCAGTGACGTCATTAATTTGCGCTTACGCCGCACACAAAAAATAGGTAGTGCAGCGTATGCATGTCAAATTGACAGCTGGTTCAAATTGTACAAATTGTTTAGCAGTGTATTCGTACTTACTAATTTGGACCGACCGGTAAAGCGTGTGCATAGCGTTTGCACTATTGGCATAATTTGAACCGTAGCATTAGATTAAAAACTTTTTGCGATATAATGCTGTCTATCAATGATAAATTTATCTAAGAGCAACAAAAGAGCAAGGATCTCCTTTATTCTAATCAAAGATTCTAATTTATACATAGTTTATAATAAACGTAGTGTATTACATAGTCTAAGGTTTATACCGTAGAAAGAGAAGTATTAGTGTATTACATAGTCTAAGGTTTATACACAAAAAAAGAGGTGCTTTAGTGGACGGAGATGTATATGCGCCAAATGTACATTACCGTAAAAAAAAAAGAGCACTGCATACTAGTAGACCGAGATCCGACCGTAAAATTATGCACCTATTTCTTAGGCGAACGAAATGTGATTCTAGTGTATGTTTACACAGGGGTTAATTCTTGCCGCAAGTACCTTTCCATTATGATTTTTGGTATACTAGTCATTCACTTCGAGTTGGCCGCTACCTCCCTTCCCGCTTCCCCGCACCGCACCCCTAAGAGACCGTAATAAACGCAATTTTATAACCTTTAGCAACGCAACCACGTACGGCACATCAGTCCCGGTCACTAATATCGCTTTTAATTTTAAATTTTTATTTGCCTTTTATATTATTTTTTGTCGACGGGACCAATTAATGTGCCTGTGAGGAAATTTTGTAACGGTCATCGACGGCCAACTGGTCGTGAACGGGTAGTAACTTTTTGAACCTGTCAAAAAGTTTACGGTCGCATCTATGACTACATGACCAAGAGAACATAGAACAATGATCTAAAGTTCTATACTCCGTTCAGGAATTCGAGCGACAAAATGTAAACAAAGAAACGTCACTGTCAAAGTGACATTACGTGGTCAGAAACCTTTGGTGCATTTTTTAAGAATAAAATTATGTCTGCACGGCATTCAATAAATTGCGTTGACATTAAAAATGTATTGTCGATCTATAAATAATAAAAACAATTGTGACAATTTGAATGCAATTTTTTAAATAATGTTATATAGCCCGCTTCTTTGTCTGTGTAAGCTTTTTGTGCTATGCGTAGCATCCGCGCATAGCGTACGGACTTAGACGAATGTATTAAACAATCAAGAGACGCGTTTACGTTATTGTGAACAATAAAAAATCATTTTCATTAAGAACTTTGTTAAAACGAACCAAAGGTCTGAAATATCTGATTGTTGCCAGACCACGAAATAAAATATTTACAGTCACGCTTTCTTTTTATCGAAAATAAATTATGGCTTGCGTTTTTTAAAATTATTTTCCATACAAAATTAACATATCATTTGTCGTAATCCTTTGCGAGAAGAATAGATAATTTACTGTTATTCATTCCGGAAATAAGTTTTCTTCCGTCTCGAGATGGTATTTTCTACACTGGTATCACCGTTGTTTACATTTTGTCGCTCGAATTCCTGAATGGAGTATAGGATTGATCATGATGGTGCTGTCTCTAGAACTCAACTTGGTCAATATTGCAGTATCATGGCATCGATGCTATATCGATGCTCATACAGCCATCGGTCAGCGCGCAGAATGATGAATTGGAATATAATCTCAAAAGAAACCGCTAATTAATAAGAAATCATTTATTTACTTATTATTAGAATAACTTATCTATAATACACATCTAGTAAGTCTTAGTGGAGACTTAATAGCGATTATAAATGGATTATAATTAGTGATCGGTAACTATTGTGCAACTCGCGGCAAACTCTAGGGGTGACGATTGAAACACATATCATTGGTTAAGAATTACAATGTTATTATCATAAGTATCGTTTTCTATTAGTTTTTTCCATAGATGAAGAATTTTTCGCTGTTTTTTCTCATTGTTTAATTTTTTTCTTGTTTGTGAAAGGCAAAGGGAACTAACCCATACAGCCATGTACAGTCAAGACCTCGTCAAGCTTGCGATTTGAAGTGCGATATTGTTTTTTTTACGAACGGCATAAAAACAGTATGAAGATCAAGGTCACAGATTACTTAATACAAGGCACAGATTACTTAATAGTGTCAAGGTGTCGAACTTGACGTGTTCTCGACCGTATCTATGTATCATATCGGTAATTTCATCATATAATTGAAATGGCACACCGATTAGAACATGACTTGTAAGAATAATAATAAAAACTCAAGACCACAAAAAACTCGCTTATTATCAACCCTGAAAATGCCGCGAATCGCACAATAGTTACCGATCTATAATTATAACCTTACCATAACGTACAAACATCACATTTGCAAGTCAGTCATTTCACTTGAATTAACTCCATAAAACGTTGTGAGAATAACTCGACTCTCTAACTATTTACAGTCAGTAATAAAAGTTGACAAACATTTATAGAAATCATTCATACAAGAGGGCTTAATAAAAGAAAGCTATTAACTTGATTATCCGAGACGCTCGCCATGGGTCGTTTGGGGTGCTTTATCTGCTTGTCTAATGTCTATAAACTTTTGACAGGAACTGTTTCCGCAACAAACTTAGTGAGCGGAGCATGTGATGAGCCGCTAACTGATACTAATGAGGTGATAGCCCCCCGGCCCCTTCGCTCAGTGGGCGGCGGGGAGGGGGCGCGGCTATGGGGGAGGCGGCGCGGCCGGCTGGGGCGCCTCCTGCGGCAGCGTGAAGTTTGTGAGCAGGTCCCGCACTGCCGGCCACAGCGTGCACTCCGGGTGCGACTGGTTGAACTCCGTGAATCTGCGACATTCCCGTTTATTATTAGTCACTACCATGAAGTTAAAGCCAGATTAGAAAAATAAAAAACCCGCTTTGGGGGCGGGCGCTATAGGGGGTTAATGGCAATGTTTCAAGTACATGACATACACTGAACTTAAGTGACACGACCGGCTGCAGATTCTGCATGGAGGAGATGGAAACTCCTCTGCACCTCCTATGTGACTGTGGCCCCCTGATGTACAAACGCAGCACTCATCTGGGTAGGCAGGTGCTGACACCATATGAGATACAAACTATCCCGATCAAAAATCTACTGCGATTTCTGGCCGCAGTGGGGATTGGTAAGGAACTTTAAAAAGGGCGATCACAAATCAAAGGACCAGCAATGGTCTACGTGGCACGGGCTAGCAAGCCTGTCAAGGCCCAAGAAAACCCCCAAATAATAATAATAATGTTTCAAGTCCAAAAATTAGTTCCAATGATTTTCCGCAAAATGGCAAGGTTTTTCATTTTGCTGGTCGTACTGTCTACTGTACATACCGCTTGAGATGCAGGTTGACGGCGATGAGGTGGGGCTGGGAGTCGCGCTTGTCGGCGAGCTGCGTCACGTTCAGCTGCATGTCGTACACCAGCGGCAGCACCAGCTGCGTGTCGCCGCGCGTCAGGCAGATCTGCGCACCATTATATTATAACTAGAGTTAACCCGCGACTTCGTCCGCACAAATTATATACCAGATTTTAAGTCAGATCATAAGCTATCAAACAAAAAAAGTTTCATCAAAATTGGTTCAGTAGTTTTCGCGTGATGCTCGTTAAAACACACAAAGCAAAAAAATCTTTTTTTTAAATTACAGTCTTATAATAATACGAGCTTTTACCCGCGACTTCGTCCGCATAAATTATATACAAGATTTTAAGTCAGATGTTACGCTACCAAACAAAAAAAGTTTCATCAAAATCGGTTCAGTAGTTTTTGCGTGATACTCGAACAAACAAACACCCAAACAAACAAACAAACTAAATTCTTTTTTCAAATTTACAGTTTTATAATAGTCAAGATAGAGATAGAGATAGAGTATACCCACAGCATAACTAGGTATATACAACGTGTTAATGAATTAACGCAAAACTAGAAAGTAGTTTGTTTAGAATCGAGAGCAGAATCTAATTATCATTGTTTCAACATAGGTATTTTTTTTCGAAATATTAAATAATTTGTTTGTGAAATTTAAAATTTACTAAACCCGATGTCTACCCACCGCACGGGCACACTCACCATACTTACTACCAAAACAAGATTATTAAAATGTATCCTTGAGTACGTTAGCGCTTTCATTCATTGCTGAAATGATAACAAATCATTTTTGCCTCAAAACTTAAAATGCGAATAACTTTAAATTTTAACTATCAAAATAATTAAATTATTGTTTCAATCTAATTATTTTGTTATAAATCAGTTGGGGTGGATGAGGTTTTGCGCTAATTTATTAACACGTAGTAGTATAGTCCTTACAGTATAGCAACGGATGTAGTTGCACAGAGCAACCGAGGGGGCCTGGCGGGGAAGCATCATGAGATCTGTATGAAGGTGTCGGAATTGCCTTGCATATCTGCGCATGACAGCGTAAGTACACGGGCGCGGCGGCATCGCCCGCTATCAAGAGCGTTGCCATACTGTGAGGCTTATAGTAATACTATGGTACCCACCGGTTCCCGTCATCGTAGCGAGATAAATAATATACCAGATTTTAAATGTAATCTAAGGTTTTAGGCACAAAAAGTTTCATCAAAAGCGGTCTAGTAGTTTTCGCGTGATGCAAGGACAAACAAATATTAACAGTTTCTAAATGATATTAGGGTTCCTCCTGTTATTGGCCCTGTTTCCCAGTTTTTTTTTGTAATATTATCAACCATGTTCTGGTTCATCATCTCAGCCAATGGACGTCCACTGCTGGACATAGGCCTCCCCGAAGGATCGCCGTAACGACCGGTCCTGCGCCGCCCCCATCCATCGGGTTCCCGCCGCCTTCACCAGGTCGTAGTTCCGCCTACCTACGCTGCGCTTTCAGGTACGCGCTAGTCGCGCTACCGTACTTGCAGGTTAAAATGTTTGTATTTCGTAATCTGTGCTGTTAGATATCCTAATAATGACATAAATTTTAAATAAATAAAAGTATGACCTTGTTTTCAGAACCTGTTTACAATAAAACGACATCTTTGCGTAAAGTTGGTGAAGCTTCACATGCTGCATAGAGTGCTGTTTAGAGTTTCGGGCCGCATCTTCTCTACACCAGAACACCTTCCGACGCAGTCAAAAATGAGGACAGAAAGCTATCCATGTGATATTGTTTAGAATAAAACATTTAGATTAGATTTGACATAGTTGTAATAGTAGGTAAAACTTACAAAGAATAGTATCTTATGCTTGGCGAGCAGCACGGCGGGCTGCCCGGCGGGCACGATCTGCGGCGCGGCGGGCGGTATGCGCAGCGCCCACTGCAGCGTCCAGTGCGCGGGCGCGAGCGGCGCCAGGTCGGCGCGCATCAGGTTCACGAGCGAGGGCAGCGCCGCCGCCGGCGCGCCCCACGCGCGCCCCCACCCGTGCAGCGCGCTCGCGCGGTACGGCGCTATCGCTACACGCTGCTCGAAGAACTTCTCCATCACCTACAAACATCGATTCATTTAATGCAATTAAGGCTTCGGTTGGAAATTGATTTTTTTCGTTAGCCTTTGATGGCTTGAGGCGATCCTGGGGGAAGCATATGAACGTCTATCGGCTGATATGATGATGGTGAAAGCTTTATCTTTTTCTTCGGGTTCCTCTCCATTACTGGAAGTTGACAGCAGACTTTGATATGGACTTCTTATGCAGAAAGTTAAGGTATGATTACCAGGTGCTGTAAACCGTCGATCAAAATGAAATGATAAGATAAGCACATAAAGTAGGCACCGGCTTGGACTTGGTCTATCGTATCGGTACGTATTTGAAGTAGAAGTCATATGAAATGTTCGCGTATGGCAAACCCATTCATTTTACTTTGATCGAAGCTCCAGACTAAAATAATGCGCAAAATACTTAAGAGGGCAAAAGAAGCGTTAGTAGGCCACGAATGTCATGGTTCGCGAACCTGAAGGAGTGGAGTGGACAGACATCGCCAGCGTCGAAGACTTTCAAGTTTCAAGTTATCAAGTTTCATTTGGCGAGAGATAGGCAGCGATATGCAGAGCGTCAACTCCGCAGCGCCTCTCCATTGCTGAAGACTGACAATCATGTCATTCTCCAGTAATGGGAAGGAACCCGAAGATGTAGAAGATGCAGGCAGTTATTAAAAATCCAGTCAGGACAATTATAAGACTTCGTTAACAAATTATTTGGAGGTGGTATTAGCCATAGGATTTGTAACACTACTGGCACTTCGATGAAGAAAATTATTGAAGAAGCCTGCATAAAAAGAATTTGAATGCGCATGTTCGTCGCGCCGCATTGAGCACACGTGATATACTAATGTCCAAACAATCAGATCATGAGGATACGCCTACGCCTGTGCTCCAGCGGGTGAGATGCTTAAGAAGTTAACAGTTGTAGTTCAGCCGGTCGACAAGCAACCTTTCTGCCCTGGTGGAAGATTCTCTTCAATGGAGAAGCATTCTACCCAATTCCTCCGTAGTAACAGAATAAGTGAGTGTACCTGCAGGTCGTCCGGGGTCCAGTTGTCCTTGTGGTCGGGCAGCGGGGTGAGCTGCAGGTGCAGGGACTGCATGTGCTGGGGGTGCAGCGCCACGCGCGCCGCCAGCCCCGCGCCCTCGCACCGGAACGTCAGGCTCGTCGCCTCCACCGACACCATCGTCAGCTGCACGTTACAATCACCATTAATATTAGCTTTATCACTTGACGCGAACAGAGCGAGGAAAATGGCGCGGGGAACAATGATAGGCCTTCTGATGCATGCTGAACACGCTTGCGCAAGCCTAGACAAGTCTGATGTAGATCGACTTGTCTGTAAAGCGACTATTACTAGCTTACTTTATAAAAGCGTCAATGTACACACGGCGACACATCAGGTTACGCACCCTATATACCCATAACTACACTACGTACAAAACACAAAATAGTGCGGTAGAGAGCATACCGCACCCTCTCGCACGATTCGCAGCGTTCAACTTCTAATAGTTCAAAGTCCAAACAGGGTAACCTGACCTGTCGCCGTGTGTACAGGCTCGCACGGCGTGCACAGCAGCTCCAGCTTGCCGACCACTAGCACTAGCACTAGCACTAGCACGCGACGACTAAACTAAACTAAATTAACAACACTCACATAGTCCTCCTGCTGCACGAAGCGCTGCAGCGTGCGCTTCATGTAGACGCAGGCGAGGAACCTCTGCAGCGGCGCGAGCGCGGGGCCCGAGGGGGCGCCGGGCGGGGGCTCGCACGGCGTGCACAGCAGCTCCAGCTTGCCGACCGGCAGCGGCGTGGCCGTGGCACCGGCCCACGCGCGGCCCCCCACCAGCACGCGACCCGAGCTCGTCGACGACGAACTCGCCTGCGGACCTGCAACGACACGGTTAAATGACCTCAAGACTATAGAAACCCAGCATAATATCATTATTGTGCCAAAATTTAATCATCCACATAAAGGTCTGTGCTTGTAAAGGTTGACACCATAGATCTAGAGAGATGCCAACCAACGCGCTGAGTACGAAACCTAGTATCGAATTAACACCAGTACCACGCGATAGAAAGTATTTTGTTAGCTTGAATGTGTTCATTATTCTTTGCGGTATCAGACCTCAACGTTCGAATAATCTTTAGTACTACGCAAGCATTGTAAACAATTTACACATAATATCTCGACTGACTTTCAGCCTCATAAATCTCATAATATACGAGCTTTTACCCGCGACTTCGTCCACATAAATTATATACCAGATTTTAAGTCAGATGATAAGCTATCAAACAAAAAAGTTTCATCAAAATCGATTCAGTAGTTTTTGCGTGATACACGAACAAACAAACACCCAAACAAACAAACAGACAGACAAAAAATCCAAAAATTTGTGATTTGGAATCAGGGACAAGTAAAAACCATGTCGTAATTTTTTTTTAATATATATCTTCAATGTACAGACACATTTTCTGTCACATCAGTTTTCACTTTTCACATCTCCCTTTAGTTTTTGTGATCTGTGGTTGACACGCTTGCAAATTATCACTATAGTCTATAATGGAAACAGAAGCATTTTGATGGTTCAAGACCTCTAAGTTTCGAACCATCTAAATGTTTCTGCTGGCTCCGTTCAGTTCTATCTATCTGATCCAAATGACCTCTACTACTTGGATTTTATATTTTAGATATTTCGTGAACGTTTTCGTTCAAATGTCAACCGATATTTTCGAAATAGAAAGTCTGAAATTAATAATTTGAATTGAATTGTATATAGCCAGTTTTGTCGATATGGGTTAAGGAAAATAAAATATTAATGTATTCGATTTTTAATTAGATTACGAACCTCTAAAAATTGAAAGTCGGATCGAGGACTAAGAAAATTATTTTCTCTCCGTTCGAGACACGGAACTACGCATTCGGATCGCAAGACTGGAAAGCCACATAGTTCTTCAAATTCAATATTGAAATAATAAAACATCTTGGACAAATGTCACACAAATTATCTAGTCACATTTAAAGTACCAGAATCTAGCCTGGACTTGTATTATGATGACTAGACAACGATATAGAATACATAAATAGATACAAACATCCATGACTCGGGTACAAATATTCATATTCATCATACAAATATTTGCCCCTTACGGGATTCGAACCCGCGACCCTCGGCACGGCAGGCAGATTCACTACCGACTGTGCTACCGGGCCGTCGAAACAGGACGTACTATTTTGTATTACAGTAAATTGGCAAGATAGTGCAATAAAAACCAATTTAGAAAAATAGTACATTACTGCAGCGCTTAGACAATTTACTAAGCTGCAGCGGCCAGCAACAGAGCGAGTGAGTGAAGCCGAGGCACACATACGTAAGTCCATCAATGCCTAGTTGTGGCCAAGGCTTGTATAGTACTTTTCTCAAATAATGCGCGGAAATTAAAACTCTTTTCAAAATTAATGACGAACAACGAACAACATTTTTCTTTTTTTCAATAAACAGCTTTCTATTTGCAAGCCAGTTCGAAATTTAAATAAAACCTTTGATAAGTTACCTCCTTGGTCGCCATATTTAGGAGTAAAAGATGGTTCCATTTTTAAATTACACGACAGATATGAGTTTACTATGTTATTTACTTGGCCGCTAAACACGACAGATATGTGTTTTCATACAACTTTTGCAGGCCGCTGCGCGCATGTATTTGGCCAGTACAGCAATTTCGATTTATCTCGAAGAAGGTTGTCAAAATAATGCTTAAATTCCCAAGCATGTTTGAGAAATAGTACATTACTGCAGCGGCCAGCAACAGAGGCATTGATGGACGAACGTGTAAAGTATACGTGAGTCCATCAATGCCTAGTTGTGGCCAAGGCTTGTATAGTACTTTTCTCAAATAATGCGCGGAAATTAAAACAGTAAATTTTCTCAAATAATTCGCGAAAATTAAAACTCTTTTTATCAAAATCAATGACGAACAACGAACAACAATTTGTTTTTTTTTTCAATAAACAGCTTTCTATTTCCAAGCTAGTTCGAAATTTAAATAAAACCTTTTATGAGTTACCTCCATAGATATAGTATAGGGTAGATAAATATTATGAGGCAAGACATAACAACACTACTCGCCATCTATTCACACTTATGACAACCGCCCATTAGAATATGTGAAATGTCAATAGTAAACAGATACCGTCTTGAACTATTTTGTCACCAGACCTCCAGCTGGATGACTCCGCTATTTCCTTACGTTAAGAACGACTTTTGCTTGAATTTGCTTAAAAAGTGGTGCCATTTGTGTAACTGATATTGCCGGTCTTTAGTTTATACGTCTATGGTAATCTCCTGGTCGCGATGTTTCGGAGAAAAAGATCGTTCCATTTTTAAATTACACGACAGATATGAGTTTAATATGTAATTTACTTGGCCGCTAAACACGACAGATATGGATTTTCATACAACATTGCCGGCCGCTGCGCGCATGTATTTGGCCAGTACAGCAATTCCGATTTATCTCGAAGAAGGTTGTCAAAATAATGCTCAAATTTCCAAGCATGTTTGAGAAAAAATATATACGGTCGAATTGAGAAACCTCGTCCTTTTTTTTGAAGTCTGTTAAAAAAACGAAATCCAAATATTGTAACAACATGTGTACCTGGCTGATGGTGTCTCGGTGAGGGATGGTGTCCAGGCGAGGGTCTCGGCAGCGAGGGCGAGGCGGGCCAGGCGGTGAAGGGAGAGGTGGGGGGCGGGTGGGGCGAGGCGACGGGCGGCGCGTGGGGGGAAGGCGCCATCGGGGAGGCGGGGGACGCGGACACGCCCGCCCCGCCCGCCCCGCCCGGCGGCGACGTCAGGTTGAACGAACCACTCATCTGCAACAAGGTAACACATTACATTACATGAAATATATTATTTATTTGCACACTAAGAATAGACAGATACAATTTATGAAACGAATGAATGCATGGTAGATTCTAATCACTGAAAGTGATTTCTTCCAGACAACTATTGGATGGACAAGTGTAGGCTTACGGATGCACCTGCGCAGTAGAATATTTTTAAAACAGCGCCAATCAATCAGAATGTTCTACGGTTGCGCGGCAAAAATAATGTGCTTTTATTGGTCGATTTACTTGGCGTTTGATCGACAGTTGCTCATTCTGTTTGATACTCTACAGCAGGGCCTCGATAATTCATCCGAGATGTAGGATATACATGTTCGGATGTAAGCAAGAATCATTCTTCTGATTATAGTAGGTACCTACGTATATGTAATGGTCAAATAGACGCCACGCCACAGGTCCGGCACTTCAAACAACGTTTTAGATTTGACATGATGACGTTCGCACATGCGCACTTTGCGAAAATTGTGCATGACATATGTGTAGGGTTGACTTAACACGCATCGTATGAACTACATTATACATTTTGTTACTTTTTATAGTTCATTCTGTTATTAAAAATAGTTTTTAAGCTAAAGAATCATAGAAAATGTGAATTTAGCGTTATTTTCCAGCGTTTATTTTTACTGTGAGGCGAAAAATAAAATATATTTTATGTAGTCAAATCCAACGGGTGCGCGCGCCTGACTGCCTTCCCTTGCTCGGCTTCCCTCAAGTTACCACAGACAGTGTGAGGGGGGGTGAGGTATCTGAAGTCAGAGGGGGGCGGGGAGTGGCCGTTCTGTATGTAGAACTATATACTATTACCTATTCTGTGGACACGCCACAGTAGTAGATAAAGAAAAATGGCGGAACGACGCGCGACGGCCGACAAACCTGTAGCACCTAAAATGTATGGCACGATATTGCATAGTGGGCGTGGCACTGGGATTTGCTGAGAAATGGCAGTGTGTGAGGGCGCGGGGTCGTTCGGATTAGCTGGAGTTCACACTATCGAGGCTCTGCTGTAGTTAACGTCACTACATAGTACAAACTGTCTGTCTGTCCCTATGTATACTTAGATCTTTAAAACTACACTACGGATTTCGATGCGTTTTTTTAAATAGATAGAGTGATTCAAGAGGAAGGTTTATATGTATACAGGGTTATTTGTAATTCGACGTATTCCTTTCAGGACGTTAAGGGGCAGCCTAAATGCAATTATGTGAACCCCCATATGTGGGGTCGGAAATTAATAGTTTTCGAGATATTTGGAATTTAAGGTTTTTTTACCAAAAACCCCATTTTTTCGCACTTTTTCATAAATAAAAAAAAATATGCTTACTCTATGGCATCGATTTGAATTTCAATTCATAGCTAACACTTTTTCCGAGATTTTTTCATAAATCAATGTCCGATCATACTGAGCAATTCAAAATAAATCAATAACAATGACGGTTAATTTTTGAAAAAAAATTACGAAGTCTTCAAATCATGCGGTTTATCTCAAAAAGATTGTATGAAAAAAGTGTGTGTTTTACTGAAATAACTTCCTCATCTTGGTAGCTTTCTAAAAAGGTATAAATGTTTTAGAAAAAAATGGAATTACAATGTCAAAAAAAGGTTTTTTACTTAGTACGTGATACGTAGTGGCAACAGTCTCATGGAGAAAAATTTTACGATCTTTTTTTAGGTAATATTATTTATTAATTTAAATCTACACATCTTACTCAGAGTGAGCCCCTAAGTTACATGCAAGCACTTTTTTAGTTCATTTGTAGTTACTCTTGAAGTAAAGGTATAATCTCATTACCTCCGCTGCATTTATTATGCGCTGCCTTAAGTCGTCTACGTTGTTTACTGGGGTTTGATAAACAAGGTCTTTCACTGTGTCCCCAGACATAAAAATTACATGAGATCAAGTCGGGGCTTCTTGCAGGCCAAGGAGTGGCCTTCCTCTACCAATCCCTAAAATGGTTACGTTGCTGGCCCGACTTGCAACTTATTCGAATAGATGGATTGGTAGAGGACGGCCAATTCATGGTCTAAAAGAAACCCCGACTTGACACCATGTAATTTTCATGTCTGGGGACACATGAAAGACCTTGTTTATCAAACCTCAGTAAACGACGTAGAAGACTTAAGGCAGCGCATAATAAACGCAGCGGAGGTAATGGGATTTTACCTTTACTTCAAGAGTAACCAAAAATTAACAAAGAAAGTGCTTGCGTGTATGTGTATGGAACCGAGGGGCTCACTCTGAGTAAGATGTGTAGATTTAAATTAATAAATAATGTTATCTAAAAAAAAATCGTAAAATTTTTCTCCAGGAGAATGTTGCCTCTACGTATCACGTACTAAGTAAAAAACCTTTTTTGACATTGTAATTCCATTTTTTTCTAAAACATTTATACCTTTTTAGAAAGCTAACAAAACGAGGAAGTTATTTCAGTAAAACGCACACTTTTTTTTCATACAATTTTTTTGAGAAAAACCGCATGATTTCAAGACTTTGTAATATTTTTTCAAAAATTAACCGTCATTGTTATTGATTTATTTTGAATTGCTCAGTATGACCGGACATTGATTTATGAAAAAATCTCGGAAAGAGTGTTAGCTATGAACTAAAATTCAAATCGACGCCATACAATAAGCATATTTTTTTTTTATTTAAGAAAAAGTGCGAAAAATTTGGGTTTTTGGTAAAAAATCTTAAATTCCAAATATCTCGAAAACTATTAATTTCCGACCCCACATATGGGGGTTCACATAATTGCATTTAGGCTGCCCTTTAACGTCCTGAAAGGAATACGTCGAATTACAAATAACCCTGTATAATACATGCATAGTATCAGCATCGCACCCGTGCGAAGCCGGGGCGGGTCGCTAGTTAATAATATTATCAATAATGGTTTCAAGTACCTATCAACTGACTAAGATTTACGACAGATGTTTTTTTTTTTTTTTTAAGATGTGGTCTTACTGTACCGACCTTATTGTTGGTGAATTTCATTTGAAATCTTTTTATTTTCTAATCGGGCTTTTCTTTATTAAAAAAGGTAATAACATTTAGATTAATTGTACAATAAAGCGGTCAGCACAAGCGTAAATCAGCAACATGCTTCGTCAAAACAATGAAAACAAAACAGACATAAATCAGCAACATGCTTCGTCAAACCAATGAAATACAAGCTCAGTCAATAGAACAGTCATTTTACGGAGTTTTCTTAGACGGGGTAGGGAGTAATTATTAATTGGACTTTTAAACTGTAACCGGCACCATTTAGTGACGAAAATACTATCCTAAACCATATTTAAAAAAATTTGGCTACGCAACATAGAAATTTAAAATGATGTGTCCCAGAAGGCTTTTAAATTAATAATATTAACACCAATGCACTCCTTTGAATTAGATTTAACAGTATAAATTATTTTTGAGCAATAAAATAGCCATTGAAATTAAAAAAATGAGGTATTTATTCGAAAATACGAATGTATTTTTCAAAACCTTCTCAGTAGACAAAAATATTTAAACCACGTTAGAAGTATGTATAATGGTAAAGCCTTAAATATGTGCAAAAAAAATTTATCATCAGGTTTTTTCAGAACGAGATAATATCTAAATTTTAAAATTGGAACTGTTGCTGACGTGATTTTTATTTTATTTTTACACATTTCTAAGCTGAAATTGGCTCTTCAATATTATACCGAAACAAAATGTCAATTAGTAATTATTCCCGCCTCAAACCGTAAAATGACTGGGCTACAAATAAAACGCCCCTGGTCGATCCCGGCGCAAAGGAGCCCATAATACAAGCAGCGTTGCCTCGTTGAATTGCTATGGGTAGCCTTTGCACCAGAAACGACCCGGAACGGGGGTCACAATTTCGCTCCCTCAGTCGACGGCCAACCTCCGCAACGAAGGTCTTAGCCTCGGCAGCCCAAACTCCCGTGGTCTCAACGGCGACAGGAACAAAAAGATAATCGGCCACCAGGGCAGAGTACGTATCCCATTTCCTAACGGCAGCCAGCTCCGCGGCCGCTCCAGGCGTCCGCGACGTGCGACTCAGGTAGCTGGCGGCGAAAGTGCTGGCGCACGTTGCGTCCCATAAAAGGCACTTGCCTTTCTGCCAGGGCACCAAAGTCAAGCCATCCGGCCTCTTACCGTCGGCACAGCTGAGACCAGGTGGCTCAAGAGCGCACGGGACGTTGGCAGATACGAGAGCCCTCCTGACGATATCGTTGAGGGCATGGTGGCGAGGAAACCTCCCTGAGCAGCGACGGCAACTCAAAGCGTGGTGCCAACTGGCCTTCACTATGGAACCGCAGATGCATCTATGCGGTTCACACACCTTGCAGCCCAAGCGGAGACCGACAGCCTCACGCAGCGAGTCAGTGTCGAGATGGGTGCCCATATGAGGCGAAGGCACCGCATGCAACCACGCCCCCGATTCAGGTTGCGATACCGCCATGAGTCTCGCCAAGTCTGGCCTGGATGCCTCAACCATAAGGCGGTCGAGAGTAAACTTCGCACCGAGGTCATCCCAAGACCGCTGCACACGCGGGTCCTCAGGCGCGCCCGCACCCAGGCCGAGAGCCTCCCAAGCTGCCAACGCATCTTCTTCTTTTCAAATCTAATGTTAATATTGTCTTACCTGATGTTGAGCTGGTGACGTCGGATGTGGTGTGACCGGCGCAGAATGGGGTGTGTGGGGCTGCGGCGGCGTCAACGGAGCGGGGAAACGCAATCCACCTTACAAAAAATATAATAATCATAAACAAATATTACAAACACATATTAAATGACGACCTTAATCCCTTAGGGTTAGAAACTTCCTTACAATATCAACCACATTTTTAAGGGTGTAATTGAAACAATAAATAAAAAGAGTTGCTACGGCCATTGTTGCTTACGTTTTGTTGCTCTCCAGTATGAGATTATTTAAATTTCTTACCTACCCCTATAACCTATATCCTCTGTAGAATACATATTCTGGCGTAGGCTGTGCGTTGTCTGTCAGTCAGTCTCGGAACTCCTTTATAAGTATACATGTATGAATTACCTGGAGGCATGGGCGACATGGGTGAGGGCGGGTTATCGTCTTCGGCAAGTAGCCTAGCGCTGATGTTGTCCTCGACGTAGCGCGAGAGGAACGCCTTGAGGCCCTGCGCGGGCGCGAACTCGTCCACCACCGAGCTGCGGTCGAACTTGGAGTAGGAGCCGTCGCGGATCGTAACCACGCCGCCGCCGCGGATGCCCACCTCCAGCGAGTACGCGCCCGCGTATATCACGCGGATCTGTTGGTTAGTTATTGGTTCAGCTAGCGGCACGGTATAATGGTTAATGATGTTTAAAACTGACTATCAAATTTAATCCGTACGCTTGTATCTTAAAGTCAATTTCAATATGACTCTTCTTCTTCTATTTCTTATACCTTACCTAAATATCAGAACATCAAAATAATCAGACCTTCCTCCAAGAGTGGGCGAGCAGGGTGAATGTGGGCGTCGGCATTTGTGTGCGCACGTGATGCAGCCCGAGCTGCGGCAGCGTCGGCAGACGACTGAGCGCCAGCAGGGGCTGGTACGTCTCGCGCAGCACCACGCCCAGCGACATCAGGTCCTTGTGCCTGGGGGATAAGGTTGAGTTTAGTGCTGGTTGTTTGTGCAATACTCTCGCGGAGCACCACGCCCAGCGACATCAGGTCCTTGTGTCTGGGGGATAAGATTAAATTTAATGCTGGTCACTTGTGCAGGATGTTTAGCACATGATACAAGATATTGCATCAAGTTCAATAAAGGGTCTTTCTGAAACTCCACAATTTTTAAAGATGATCAGACCATCCAACTCAACGATGTCACAAATTACAATAATCAAATTACAAAATAATACCAAACAATCTATTTTAAATTCGGCAACATGCCTCGTCCAAAGGAGTACAGTCAAAAAAAAAATCCACGTCAAGCTTCGTCACAAGAAATTACAGGAAAAAAAATACAGAAATAAATAAAACAAATACACACTCTAAATGGGCCTCTCGTCATTAAACGTACCCGGCACAAAGGATCCCATCACACCAGCTGCGTTCCCGCGCTGGATGGCCAATGAAATCCTCTGCACCAGACAACAACTAAACAACTTTCTTCATGGGCGTAACATGAAGTAACATCCAAATAGCGAACAAAATCTGCAGGGTCCTACAGAAACGAGATGTAATTTGTGCTTCTTGGTCAGCTCCTCTAGACAGACAGCTCCTCACAGTGTATGTGTATTGTGTATATAGATTGTTACCAGTTGATGTAGTTGTCTAGGTGGTGGTGGGTGGCGTGGTGCGCGTTGGCGGCGGGCTGGTGGGCGGGCGTGGCCACGGTGTAGCGCTGCGAGGCGGCGCTCCACTGCAGCACTTACCAGTTGATGTAGTTGTCTAGGTGGTGGTGGGTGGCGTGGTGCGCGTTGGCGGCGGGCTGGTGGGCGGGCGTGGCCACGGTGTAGCGCTGCGAGGCGGCGCTCCACTGCAGCACTTACCAGTTGATGTAGTTGTCTAGGTGGTGGTGGGTGGCGTGGTGCGCGTTGGCGGCGGGCTGGTGGGCGGGCGTGGCCACGGTGTAGCGCTGCGAGGCGGCGCTCCACTGCAGCACTTACCAGTTGATGTAGTTGTCTAGGTGGTGGTGGGTGGCGTGGTGCGCGTTGGCGGCGGGCTGGTGGGCGGGCGTGGCCACGGTGTAGCGCTGCGAGGCGGCGCTCCACTGCAGCACTTACCAGTTGATGTAGTTGTCTAGGTGGTGGTGGGTGGCGTGGTGCGCGTTGGCGGCGGGCTGGTGGGCGGGCGTGGCCACGGTGTAGCGCTGCGAGGCGGCGCTCCACTGCAGCACTTACCAGTTGATGTAGTTGTCTAGGTGGTGGTGGGTGGCGTGGTGCGCGTTGGCGGCGGGCTGGTGGGCGGGCGTGGCCACGGTGTAGCGCTGCGAGGCGGCGCTCCACTGCAGCACTTACCAGTTGATGTAGTTGTCTAGGTGGTGGTGGGTGGCGTGGTGCGCGTTGGCGGCGGGCTGGTGGGCGGGCGTGGCCACGGTGTAGCGCTGCGAGGCGGCGCTCCACTGCAGCACTTACCAGTTGATGTAGTTGTCTAGGTGGTGGTGGGTGGCGTGGTGCGCGTTGGCGGCGGGCTGGTGGGCGGGCGTGGCCACGGTGTAGCGCTGCGAGGCGGCGCTCCACTGCAGCACTTACCAGTGGATGTAGTGGTCTAGGTGGTGGTGGGTGGCGTGGTGCGCGTTGGCGGCGGGCTGGTGGGCGGGCGTGGCCACGGTGTAGCGCTGCGAGGCGGCGCTCCACTGCAGCACTTACCAGTTGATGTAGTTGTCTAGGTGGTGGTGGGTGGCGTGGTGCGCGTTGGCGGCGGGCTGGTGGGCGGGCGTGGCCACGGTGTAGCGCTGCGAGGCGGCGCTCCACTGCAGCACGGCGGTGGCGCGCTGCCCGCTGCCGAACCCGAGCACCAGCGACCGGTACGTGTACGAACGTATACAGACGCCCTGCCACACCGTCTCACGCTCTGTCGAATTACATTATAATATGACTTGGTGAATATTACCTTCTCCAAAAGTTTAGTTACTTTTTTTTTGTTTTCGCACATATCTATGAGGTTTATGTGGGATTTAAAGGAAGGGTTTGAGTGTATTAGGATTCCGAGATACTTAATTTAATCGACTCTTCCTATTAGTAGACTGTTATAGGATTGAGAATGTGAGCTGTTAAAAGAATGAGCTTTAATTGAGATGGTTTCAGATGTGCTAGTTTCGAATGGAGAAGATCATATATTGGTCTTATCCACGTTTAGGGAAGGAAATTCTGGTTTAACCAATAAGATACCAAGGTGAATCCATTCAGTGCTGATAGATAGACTTCATTTCACGAGGCTGCAGAAAAAAGCAGTATCATCAGCAAAAGAAATTAGTTTGCCGCTGGGAAGATCGAGGTTACAAAGATCGTTCATATAGGTCAGAAATAGGCTAGGACCAAGGATACTGCGATATTCTACTAGCAAGTCAGTACTTGTGTGGCCATCAATAGTCACTCACTGTATGAGACTGCTCAGACAGTTTCGAAAGAGTTCTAATGGGATGCCTAATGCTAAATAAGCTGTATAATGTGTGTCTCTTAAAAACATGCTCATTCGCTGATGTGGACTTTAGAAACCAGAGTATTAAGGCATATAAAACCGTGTTAATAACGAACCTTGAGCAGGGCGCAGCATGAAGTCATGGAGCAGAGTGTGTAGATGGACGATGGCCGCCCAGTCGGAGAGGAACGCGTCGGCGGTGCGGCCCGCGTCCGTGCCCAGCTCGTACTGCAGGTACACGCAGCGCCGCTCACCTGATACGTGACAAGTTTCACATTTACACACACTAATATGTATCAATCAGTAACTAAAACAATATACAATCGAAACCTTTCTAAACTATACCGGGACTAAGGGTAAGGACTAAGGGTACTACCTTTATTACTTAAACTGGGATCTCAATTTCAGATGTAAGTCCATTTTCATTAAAAGTTCTGAAATTATCCACTCTTATATGAAAAGTTTGTCACCTTCGATAAATCAATAAACATACATCAATTGAGTCAATTCCTTCCTGTACGCGTAAACACTAGATTGGTTGCCAAAGTCGTATTTATCTTTTCCTTTTCTCACACATAGGTGTGTATCAACAGATCGGATAGCGCGACCGAACGACCATAGCTGCTACGGGAAAACTTCCTCCCTCGGACCGTGAGTGTTACTAGATACTAATATACGTTTGAAAGCTAAAGTGAACAAACCTTGTTCCTTCGGGTTGGGAGTGCGCACAGGCGAGCTATGGAACACGATCTCAGCCGTCCACACTCGCGCCTGGTTCTTGGTAGTGAGTCGTATGGTAGCCGCCAGTAGTCTTGATCGCAGGGCTATGGCGGCGGGCACACTGGCGCCCTCTGGTCGCGGGAGCGCTACCACGCGCATGCCTAGCGCTGATCCGCTCCATTCTGGCTGAACACCTCCGTGAGTGACGCCTCGCGCCGCTAACTAAACCATGAAAGGCAGAAAGTTTTGTGAGTATATTTTCATTTCAAACTAACAAGATAGATTACAGAAGACCCAAAGCAGATATAAATTGCATTATCATCTAAATTTACACGCTGTCGGTCTGTCTCCATGCATCACATTTAGCCTTGTGAAAGAACCGGCAGGAGAGGTGATTTTTTATCCGATTGCGAAGTTGGTTCTACAAGTCTGACGATTAGAATGCATACCAAAGAAACCTTATAACAAAGACATTTTATCAAAATTAGCTGCGTTTGGTAAAATATTAACCTGTGGAATTGCGCCAATGCACCCATTTCATTGGTTCTGGTTATGGATGTGGTTGTAGTAAAAACTACGCACGTTACTACGGTAAGTACACAAGGCGACACTATAGAAAACCAACATAATCTTGCATAACGTATAACGTCGCACGGTCACGGTCAGCTTATTTTGGTTTTGTATAGCTTGATGTGTCGCCGTGTTTACAAGATGAAGCCTACCTCCTGAGCGAGATGCACGAAGGGTACCCGCTCGTCGGCGGCGGCGACCACGTGCGCCAGCTCCGGCAGGAAGTAGGCCGGCTGTCGCACGCGCACCGCCCGCGCGTTCGCCGCGGATAGCTTGCGCTTGCCGGGCTGCATGCCTGTGCGATCAGTCCATTAATAACTCAGCATGGTTTTAGAGCTCGACCGACGTCGGCACCGAGGGACGGTCGGGCGTAGCTATCGCTATGAACACAAGACGTTCAGTGCTACGCTGACGAGTTGCACGCCGTTGATCAATTAGCACCGCACTCACAGTGAGCGTAGCACTAAAACCAGTCCAAGACTAACACACCCGTATTCCTAGTTGCTTTCTTGAAATTTCCTCAGTAGAGTCAAGGTCGTCAATTTTGACATACAACTTATGTTAAAAACGTACTCGACTCTGAACTCAAGGCTGCAACTAAGAACACGGTTGTAACTTTATGCCATCGACTCAACAGAAGAAGTGCTATTATACAAATGTACTAGCTTACCCGCGACTTCGTTCGAATCGAGGGCTTTCGTGTAATTCTGGGATAATTACAAGACTCTTCGCAGTCGGGTAAATTGTAAAGCAGTTTTTTAAGTTGCAGTTGATATCAAAGAGAAAAAAGCGCCTAGAAATCAGGCCAGTAATTTTCGCGTGACGATAGAGTTCTCTTTAATTTCACGCGCAAATGGCGTATGACACGCCATGTTTTGTGAGCGTACTCCGATTTAAGAACTTATCGTAATCAAGCTGGCTGCGATCTACAAACTTATATGGACCATACTGTTAAAACCACGATCATACTGATCAATGCTGATAAAACATCTCACTGAATACCTGTCATTCGTACCTGCAGTCAGTTAACATAACAAATCTTACCGGGTGTGTCGAGAGGCGTGAAGGGTCCGTGCGTCAGTGTGAACGTGTCCAGTTCGACGAGGGAGTGCAGCTTGAGATAAGCGCGCGCCGTCCCGGCCGCCGTCGATCCACCGCTTGATGCCTGCTGGGTGAACAGAGGGCCTTATCATACTGCTGATTATCGAGCCTGTTTTTAGCGAAGCGATCCGCTGCATGCTCGCAACGAGTCGCCACGATAACGTGACGCGGATGCCGCATTTTCTCAATAGAATAGCCCAATTACGCAGATTACACGCCACTATCGGGGACTTTTCCGCCTGACCACTTAAGAAAAAATCTCATAATTTCGCCCAAAATTTATTGTTTAGAAACTATTATTAATTGGTCGATTCATCAATAGGCGGGGTAAGACATCGCTTTTATTTTTTAGTATGCAAGCAAAAATGAGCCTAGTGGTGGTCAAGCGGAAAAGTCCGCGATAGTACAAGCGGCGAGCTGGCAGCAAGCACGCTGACGGGTTGCCTCGTTGAAAACACGCTAACAAGTCGCTGGAGAAACTAAATCTGTCTCAGTCACACATAGATAAACTCACGCCTCTGTTTCCCAGAAACAAAATGAGAGGGGTTAACAGATGTATTTACACTTTGGACAGTCCTGACATACTTCTCTCGCTTTCTCCAGATTCATACACCTCGTCATACATTGTCATCGGTTTCGATTACTACTACCGCAGTTCGTAGCACGGAGCAGGCACTGCCGCTGTATGACAGTGACATGTATACCTCGTCCTCGCACTCGTCGGGAGTGCACCTCCTCGCGCCGGCGAGGAGGAAGGACAGCGCCACGGAGCAGGCACTGCCGCTGTATCACAGTGACATGTATACCTCGTCCTCGCACTCGTCGGGAGTGCACCTCCTCGCGCCGGCGAGGTGGAAGGACAGCGCCACGGAGCAGGCACTGCCGCTGTATCACAGTGACATGTATACCTCGTCCTCGCACTCGTCGGGAGTGCACCTGCTCGCGCCGGCGAGGTGGAAGGACAGCGCCACGGAGCAGGCACTGCCGCTGTATCACAGTGACATGTATACCTCGTCCTCGCACTCGTCGGGAGTGCACCTCCTCGCGCCGGCGAGGTGGAAGGACAGCGCCACGGAGCAGGCACTGCCGCTGTATCACAGTGACATGTATACCTCGTCCTCGCACTCGTCGGGAGTGCACCTCCTCGCGCCGGCGAGGAGGAAGGACAGCGCCACGGAGCAGGCACTGCCGCTGTATCACAGTGACATGTATACCTCGTCCTCGCACTCGTCGGGAGTGCACCTGCTCGCGCCGGCGAGGTGGAAGGACAGCGCCACGGAGCAGGCACTGCCGCTGTATCACAGTGACATGTATACCTCGTCCTCGCACTCGTCGGGAGTGCACCTCCTTGCGCCGGCGAGGTGGAAGGACAGCGCCACGGAGCAGGCACTGCCGCTGTATCACAGTGACATGTATACCTCGTCCTCGCACTCGTCGGGAGTGCACCTCCTCGCGCCGGCGAGGTGGAAGGACAGCGCCACGGAGCAGGCACTGCCGCTGTATCACAGTGACATGTATACCTCGTCCTCGCACTCGTCGGGAGTGCACCTCCTCGCGCCGGCGAGGTGGAAGGACAGCGCCACGGAGCAGGCACTGCCGCTGTATCACAGTGACATGTATACCTCGTCCTCGCACTCGTCGGGAGTGCACCTCCTCGCGCCGGCGAGGTGGAAGGACAGCGCCACGGAGCAGGCACTGCCGCTGTATCACAGTGACATGTATACCTCGTCCTCGCACTCGTCGGGAGTGCACCTGCTCGCGCCGGCGAGGTGGAAGGACAGCGCCACGGAGCAGGCACTGCCGCTGTATCACAGTGACATGTATACCTCGTCCTCGCACTCGTCGGGAGTGCACCTCCTCGCGCCGGCGAGGTGGAAGGACAGCGCCACGGAGCAGGCACTGCCGCTGTATCACAGTGACATGTATACCTCGTCCTCGCACTCGTCGGGAGTGCACCTCCTTGCGCCGGCGAGGTGGAAGGACAGCGCCACGGAGCAGGCACTGCCGCTGTATCACAGTGACATGTATACCTCGTCCTCGCACTCGTCGGGAGTGCACCTCCTTGCGCCGGCGAGGTGGAAGGACAGCGCCACGGAGCAGGCACTGCCGCTGTATCACAGTGACATGTATACCTCGTCCTCGCACTCGTCGGGAGTGCACCTCCTCGCGCCGGCGAGGTGGAAGGACAGCGCCACGGAGCAGGCACTGCCGCTGTTCGTAGTGCTGCTGGTTGTCGCTGTGCCTCCCGCCGCCACTTCCTTCATCTCCACTATCTGTTGAAATTATAAGTAGATAAACATTATCCATATTAGCCGATGAAGAAGTTTTATCAATTGATAGCACCATGTTCACGACTACATTCCCTTGTAGGGCGTTGTAGTCTGAGATGAAATTGTTGAGCAGTGTGAGATGTAGAACGTCGTTTGATACGTTTAAGTTTAAATATGGTACTATGCCAAGGCGACCTAAGTTAGTCCGCTGTGTTTGATGTCCGTAGCAGGTCCTCGCCAATAAGCTACAACTCGCGCCATGTAGCGTTTGCCCTTTCTTGATCTTGAGCTGTCCTGTCGCATGTTCCATTTAAAACCGGATTTACACGAGTCGATTTCCGCAGTGCGGCTAAGTGCGATTTGAAGTACATTGCTGTGCTTATAGATGCGAACAAAAAAGTCATTGGCTGCAATATTATTTTTTACTTTTTTAGATTTTTTAAGGCGGTAAAATAGTGTTTTTAAGAATTTTTAAGTAAATAGGTATATAAACCTTTCTGTATTTAGAGTTTTTAGCGAAAAGTTGTCTACGTGTTCATGCCTAATTTGGTTCGATCCGACCTATTACAGGTTCTACCTGTTGTTAATCGACGATTTAACTAAGTGAAGCTTTAGTACATCGACGTATTAAAGCATCGACCTAATGGCATATGGACCATTTAGTATACAGACGAATTGTGTTATATGCGTATTAATCTATGAATCTATGTACTTTGAGCGATTGTTTTGTTCACTTTTTGATAATTTATAATTTGTTCTCGACCATTTGGTGTTCGACTATTTAACTTTCGGTGTCTAAACCCGAGCTAATTATGTTTTAAGTTTATGTCAAACTACCAACGTCGTTGTACCTCAAATCGTACAAAATAGACTCGTGCAAATCCCGCTTATCTTAGCGGACGACCTAAAATGTTAAGGATACTCACTAGAATATGATCAGTGTGGCGGTGCAGCGTGACGTAGAGGCGGTCCTGCGACAGCTTGCTGAGCGGGTGGTCGGGGCCGTGCAGGAACGGCAGGTGTTCGCACACGCTGGCCGGCAGGTGCTGCAGCGTCTTCTCGCAGCGGCGCGCCACCAGCCAGAACCTGCCGTTCATATTATGCCGGCTCTACATTCTCGCCGAGAACGGGCGAGACAGGCCGAGAACGAGAGTGTGGATGCCCGTCATTGTTCTCGTGGCATCATAAGCCATAGTAATTTTCCTTGAAAGTTCTCTCGGCGAGAGTGAAGTGCGGGCTTTAGGAAACTCAAATGACTTGTCGTTAATGCGGGCACTACATTTTCGCCGAGAACGGGCGAGACAGGCCGAGAACGATATTGTGGCCCTTCATTGTTCTCGTGGCGTCGTAAGCCATAGTAATTTTCCTTTAAAGTTCTTGCCGAGAGTTCTCGACGAGAATTCTTGGCGAGAGTGAAGTGCGAGTGTAAGGACTCAGAATAAGAATAACAATAAAAAAAATCCTCGCATTAGTTTGAAAAATCTACAACTTTATTATTCACTAGTGTTAACCCGCGACTTCGTCCGCACAAATTATATACCAGATTTCAAGTCAGATCCTAAGTTATCAAACAAAAAAAGTTTCATTAAAATCTGTTCAGTAGTTTTTGCGTGATGCTCGAACAAACACGCAAAGCAAAAAAATTCTTTTTTTAAATTTACAGTTTTATAATAGTTTAGATTAGATCTGTGAAAAAGATGAATGAAAGTAGGATGACGTATGAAATTTACAAGGCGAGTGTGTATGGGATAACTATCCCAACGAGGCGACTGCGACACCGGCACCGGTGCGTCTAGTCTACGGTCTAGATACTTTTCTAATGAAAGGGATTTCCCTAGACGAACGTATGCTGGTCAAATCAGATGCGAACTTGAAGCACACCTCCGATACTTGATACAAATAGACTCACACTGACAAGAAGAGTTGAGCGCGTATGATACTGAGAAAGTGTGAGCGAGAGAGGACTATACCACTGCTTACAGTCCGCGGATTGGGAAACGCTGCTTTAGAGTATGATCTGTAAGCACACCAAGTTTGACGTTTGTCAAACCGATGTATTGCCGTTTTTATGATAGAGCAAAAAATCCTTGAAAAAACATGTTTCTTGTAAATCCCTTTTTAACTTTTTTAAATTTTTATTTGTTAGCATTTCCAAAATAATTACACACATATTATGTGAATATTTTAACCGTCTACTGTTCATAATATACAGCCATTTATAGTTAGAACACTCCCTGCGTCTATTTTCCCAAGCAAATACAATCAGGATATTTTTAAAAGAAGAGTAAATAGGCTTTTTCTGGGCGAGCGCGCTACATCCTCGGCTTCATCTACACTTTCCATCAGGTGAGCTGAAGTCAAGCGCAAACCCATTACGAATAAAAAATAAAAAAAAAAAAAAAAAAGAACAGACGGACCGACAGCGTAGGCTTAATAATAAGGGCCCGTTTGTTGGCACTTTTTGGTAGGGAATTCTAATAAAGGTATGTGTTAATGGTAACCTGAGCTGTGTGAGCAGCGCCTTGATGTGGGCTCGGTTGGTGGTGGCGAGCGCGGCGGCCAGCTCGGGCATGCGCGGCGTGGCGGGGTAGGCGGGCACGCGCGCGCGCAGCCGCCCCCCGTGCGCGCCCACCGACACCAGCAGCTGCTCCGCGCGCAGGCACGGCCACACCACCGAGCACGCCAGCACGCACGGCCACCCGCCCACGCTGCACTCCACCTTACAATACAATCAACAAACATACATACTGTAGGGTTCAGTTGATCCCCACACTTGTATTAGCTGGTGTATAGTTGTAGTTATGTTGTAGAGTTGTTGTAGAGCACGCAGAGAAAGATGTTGAATGTTAAGAAGTTTATTACGTAGTTAGTTACAGTAAAATGATTGGCGCTTCTTTCCCTTAGCTGTCGACCGTAGTATGGTTCGACGCGAACTCGATAATAATGTAAAATATTATAACTAAAGTAAAAGCGCACGCGGCGGAAAGCAAGTTGCCGCGTGAGCAGAAACTGCACGGTGTCAGTAGTGAGACCGTACATATACATTTACCTCCTATTTTCGTTCGTGTCATCTCAAATTTATCATCGTGGAACACTGAATAATTTTAAAGCTAAATAAAAAAAGCGGTCAAGTGCGAGTCGAGCTACTCGCGCATCGAGGGTTCAGTACCACACCACTACAGAACACAATATTATTAACTTAGAAAAAAAACTTTTTTTTGTCCGGGACCTTTAGCGCAAGACCGACTCACACTTGGCCGGTTTTTAGTATTTGAGCGTGAAGAAAAAACGTGGATAAAAACTAGTTTCTTGTTGAGAACCCCCCTTAATTTTTAACTTTTTAACATTTTTATTATTTGTTAACAAATCCGCCACAATAACGCATAATCTGAGAAAATTTCAACTATCTAGCTATTACGGTTCAAAAGTTACAACCCTAAATAGGTAGGACAGACGGACAGACGAACGGACGGACTGACAACGTAAGCTTAGTAATAGGGTCCCGTTTTCACGCTTTGGGTACGGAACCCTAAAAACCTCGCCATGTTGCGGAAAATCATTGGAACTCATTTTTGTAAACTTGTAATATTGTCAGGGTAACCAAACGAGCGTAATATTGTGAGTTGTGAGTCGCGTATTTTGAATCCGTTTCATATAAAATCCGGGAATGCATTGTATATGACCTCAGCCTTTATATGAAACGGACTCAAAATACACGACTCACAACTCACAAAATTACGCACGTTTGACTTCACCCTAAAGGTTATAGTCAATTGCAGCACCCCCGAAACAGGTTTTTTATTTTTCTAATCAGGCTTTAGCTGACTTTTATTTAGGTCTACCAGTGACAAATATTTGTGTAGTACATTATTTTCACGTACATCCAATCATGAGGCTAGCGCACGCTAATAGAGCAGCCAGCTGGCGCTTTTTTGTACGACTTGCTACTCACCCCCAAGTCGTTGAGCAGTACTCGCAGATCGTTGAGCCTCTGCCGCGAGCGCACGTGCACGGTGTGGGCGAGGAGGCGCTCCATGGAGGGCGCGTGAGGGGTCAGCGCGGTCGCGACCCGCTCGCCGCCCGCCAGCGCCGGCACGTGCCACACGCACAGCGACTCACCCTCCGCGCCGATTATGAGCCGGTAGCCCAGCTCACAGCCTAGCTCCCTGTATACAACATCGTACCTAGTTAAGGTTATGTATGATATGAGAGTCATGAAAATGTTCTTTTAGATAACATTTCAGAATGTTTTCTTTATTTCTTTTTTAACCGACTTCAAAAAAGGAGGAGGTTTCTCAATTCGACCGTATATATATTTTTTTTTTTTTTTTATGTGTGTTCGCGGATAACTTCGTCGTTTATGAACCGATTTCGATGATTCTTTTTTTGTTGGAAAGGAGATATCCCAAGTGAGGTCCCATGATGAGGAAACCAGGATCTGATGATGGATCCCAGAGATATCGAGGGGAACCTTCGAAAATCGTAGTGCCGACTAGTGCATTTGTTAATTTAAAGCACTACTATTAAATCGAACTAATGAATTTGCCACTGAAAATTGTGAAATAAACAAAATTTTAACAAAAAAATTAAAACCGCCTTCAAAAAACTAAAAAGTAAAAAAATAATATTGCAGCCGATGACTTTCCCGTTCGCATCATAAGAACATTAATTTGTTTTATAGAAGTCGGTGTCAAGCCAAGCCAAAAAATGCAAGCCCTGTCGCGAATCGTACCGGCTTGACAGCGACTTCAATAAAACAAATTAATGTTCTTATGATGCGAACGGGAAAGTCATCGGCTGCAATATTATTTTTTTACTTTTTAGTTTTTTGAAGGCGGTTTTAATTTTTTTGTTAAAATTTTGTTTATTTATTTATTCCTACATTAATGGCTTTTTGCTGTTACTAAACACGGCATTTCTCTCGATATCAAGTGGGTTTTGGGAGTATCATAATCTCAAGGATATTGGTTCATGATCATGAACAAAACTGGCGGAGCTTCGTGGCAAGCCAAAAGACCCATCATCTACAGGAACGCCCGTGAACCCTCTCGCCACACGACTCCTTAGTATGCTTTATGATTATGAAAGACTTGGAAGGTATTATCATCATCAAATTGCTCTCGAACAGTGAACGAAAACATGAGGAAACCTGCATATGCTGAATAAATTCTGATGCATATGTGTATCCACCAATCATTTGCATTGGGCACGAGTGGCGGAACAACTTCCTTTAGGGAAGACCTGTGCCCTGCAATGCGAGTAATATGGGCTGTGATGATGACTGTTTTGTTAAGAAAGAAAAATTATGACATGGGACTGGTTAATTTAAATTGTTACATAGCAGCAGAAATCACTAACTTCCAATATGAAACCTGCAGCTTCTGACCGGGCGTGTAGCGGTCAACTTGCAAATGACGCGACAGTCGATCACGGCAGAGCCTCAAGGTCTGCGTGTACAGGAGCTCCAGTGAGAGCGAGCGACAGAAGTAGCGCAGCGCCGCGAGGGCGCCACTGAGCCCGGCGGCGGCCAGCCGCGCCTGCGCGACCCCGCGCAGCCACGCCAGTTGCGAACTGTGCACTAAGGGCTTGCCCTCTGCAAATTGTTACATATTTGTATAGTCTAGGTCACGGTTAGTCACCATGGGGAATTAGACTAGACAAAAACAACAAGTAAGAGACAACAAAAGATTAAGAAACATAATAATCATCATTGCTACATAAAACAGAGGAACATGGATGTGGTTGGCGCATGGATATTGAAGTCCTTGGAAAGGCCTGTGTCGAAAGACATGCTAAGAGGTTATCGATGAGGAAGACGTGTGATATTTAATGTGAAAACATTATGTAAATCTGTAGCAATAAAGGGTATAATTATAAGTACAAACAATTGCAAGATTGAATATTTTTCATGATGAACACACTTACCTCCAGTTTCATTATCTTGAATCAAAATAGCAATATCTAACAATCTCCACGGCAGATTGGGAGTGTCGCCCATCACGGTTAGAGACACACTGAATTCCTGTCCAACAGTAAAAGTTGCACGACCATTCTCCACCTGAAATTAATTTCAAATTAAGATTTTAATGTAATTAATTGAAGCTGTGTCAAGTAGCCTCGCCTTATCGTGCAGATCTACTCATTCATACCAATGAGTTTAGGGGACTTATACGATTTGATGCACCACTGGCTTTCCAGTGAAGGAAAACTTATGAGGAAACCTACATGCTTTAATAACGAAGCATCGATTGTGTTCAAAGACGTACATAGCAACAGATTCACTTCACTAGCTGTCACACTAGACAAAGTTTGGGTACTGCTAGTGAAATGAGGATAGTATATTTGAAATATCTCCTATTACCTCCATGAGAATGTAATCACGAGCATATGCTCGAGCATATGCATCATATGATGATTTTGATATTATCGCAGAACACTGTAGACTCTGTAGTCTTCTACTTAAAGTAGACTGCAAGAAAAGTATACAGGGTATTAGGGTAAACAGTTGCATTACTGTAAGGGGTGATTTTACCCATGATACTGAACAACTTTCCCAAAGAAACATATAGGATATTAGCAAAAAAAAATGTTTTGACTTTTCATACAAAACGTCGATCAGCTGATTGCAATTAGTATGGGAAGTCCCAAATTTTTTTTACGAGTTTCCTATCGGGTTCTTATGGAAAGTTGTTCATATCATGGGTACAATCACCCCTTGAAGTAATGCAACTGTTTACCCTAACACCCTGTATACAACTAACCTTCAAGCTGCGAACATCACTGGGTAGAGAGGCAGTAGTGAGGCGCTGCCTCACGACATGGGCCAGCGCACGCAGCGTGGTGCGACGCTCGCCGGCTGTGAGCGGCGGGGGCGGCACCAGCCGCTCGCGGATCACCGCCGGCAGTCGGCTGTATGTGCCTAGGGTTAGCACCTCCACTGCCGCCGCCATGTGGAACGTTGGCAGTCTGGTAAAAATTTAATTATTTAGTTAGTTGCTGTAGAATACATTATACTTTATCTTAACTATCATAAAACTGTAACAGAAGCGTGTCTCTACATTAGACATTTAAAAAAAAGTATGATATACCTAGTTTGAAGTTGTAGGTGTCCCTGATTCCAAATTTTTGGATTTTTTGTCTGTCTGTTTGTTTGTTTCCTCGAGCATCACGAAAAAGCTACTGAACCGAATTTGATGAAACATTTTGTTTGATAGTTAACGATTTGACTTAGAATCTGGTGTTTAATTTGTGCGGACGAAATTGCGGGTAAACTCAAGTATTTTATAGAAATAGATACAAGACGAGCTTTTACCCGCGACTTCGTCCGCTTAAATTATATACCAGATTTTAAGTCAGATGATAAGCTATCAAACAAAAAAAGTTTCATCAAAATCCGTTCAGTAGTTTTTGCGTGATACTCGAACAAACAAACACCCAAACAAACAAACGAACAAACAAACAAACAAACAGACAGACAAAAAATCCAAAAATTGGTGATTTGGAATCAGGGACATCTAAAAATCATATCGTAATCTTTTTTTTGTAAATATCTTCAATGTACAGACACATTTCTGTTACAGTTTTATAATAGTTTAGATGTGTAGTAATACTCCTGCAAATATTAGGGATCTCCTCTCCATAATGGTATTATACAGGTCATAAATCTGTCAGCATCAAAAATTAGGTTAAGTTGGCTAGGGTTAAGAATGTTGTAGATACAAGATGTGTAGTAATACTCCTGCAAATATTAGGGATCTCCTCTCCGTAATGGTATTATACAGGTCATAAATCTGTCAGCATCAAAAATTAGGTTAAGTTGGTTAGGGTTAAGAATGTTGTAGATACAAGATGTGTAGTAATACTCCTGCAAATATTAGGGATCTCCTCTCCATAATGGTATTATACAGGCCATAAATCTGTCAGCATCAAAAATTAGGTTAAGTTGGCTAGGGTTAAGAATGTTGTAGATACAAGATGTGTAGTAATACTCCTGCAAATATTAGGGTTAAGAATGTTGGCTACAATAGGTCTGCACCGCCAAATTCTGCCTGTATCAGCCAATTCAGGGAGTGACATTCAGCATTCATGTCACTTGTGTGCTATGTCTCTATTAGTGTAGGAGCCTGTACCACAGTATAAGAAAGAGTATCTATTATCTATTATCTACATACAGTATGGACACTCCCTGCCTCCCACCAAATTTTTACCTCACCCCCTCTATCGCCCTCCCGTTACCTGACAGTTACCTAAGAAGAAGACTTAAAGGCCAGGCCACATAGAGGCGGTTTTGCGGGAAAGCGGGCCGGAGGCGGACCTGCGGAAAGCGAAATCTCCGGACCCGCTCGGTTTTCTGTGTTTTTTAACCGACTTCAAAAAAAGGAGTAGGTTCTCAGTTCGACCGTATATATATTTTTTTTTAATGTGTGTTCACGGATAACTTCGTCGTTTATGAACCGATTTTGATGATTCTTTTTTTGTTGGAAAGGAGATATCCCAAGGGTGGTCCCATGATAAGGAAACCAGGATCTGATGATGGATCCCAGAGAAATCGAGGGGACCTTCGAAAATCGTAGTGCCGACTAGTGCGTTTGTTAATTTGACTACTGTTAAATCGAACTAATGAATTCACCACTGAAAATTGTGAAATAAACAAAATTTTTACAAAAAATTAAAACCGCCTTCAAAAAAACTAAAAAGTTAGAAAATAATATTGCAGCCGATGACTTTTTCGTTCGCATCATAAGAACATTAATTTGTTTTATAGAAGTCGGTGTCAAGCCAAGCCAAAAAACTAATGCAAGCCCTGTCGCGAATCGTACCGGCTTGACAGCGACTTCGATAAAACAAATTAATGTTCTTATGATGCGAACGAAAAAGTCATCGGCTGCAATATTATTTTTTAACTTTTTAGTTTTTTTGAAGGCGGTTTTAATTTTTGTTGTGTATGGTGTGGTGTGGTGGTAATGTTCGAGTTTGTATGTACCCTACTACACAGAAATACGCGCGGGTCCAGAGATATTCGCTTCCCGCAGGTCCGCCTCCGGCTCGCTTTCCCGCAAAACTGCCTCTGTGTGCCTTAAGGTTCAATTTCTTTGGTTTCGCATGTGATGACGGCATCTTGTCAACTTCAATTTTTTTTCATGCAGTGTCCGGGCTGTGCCTGTACGTCCCTGAGCCTATTGGCTCCCTTTACGGGAGATTTGTACCAGGCTGTAACAGTTTCATAATCATGTAGAATCCGCGAGTTTCCAACTAGTCAAATTAACAACTCTTTATCAAACGTCAAAACGCGTGCTTTGTATGAAATATTGTACTAAAATTTGGAGAGTGACGTCATTATTTTTCGTCGTCGTTTTGATACTTTTTATAGTTTATCCAGTTATTAAAAATAGTATTCAAGCAACAGAATTACTGAAAATGTGAGTTTAGCGTTATTTTCAAACGGTTTATTTACTGAGCAGTTCAAACTAAAATATATTTTATGTAGTCAACTCCCCAATTGTAGAGAATCTGTCATCCTTGATGATGATCACATCAACTTACAACTATATTTCTCTCACATTGGTTAGAGCGTTGCTACAACTACTATCATTTGAAGCATGCAATTTTGTAGCTTGAATACTATTTTTAATAAAAAGATAAACTATAAAAAATACTGAAACGGTGACGTCACTATTAATGATTTAGTACAACTTTTCATACAACGCTTGCGTTTTGACATTTGATAAAGAGTTACTGATTTGAGTAGTTGGAAACTCGTGGATTGGAAAAATATTAAATCAATACCGAAATCACGAAAAAAAAACTGTGGTCCCATTCATTTCAGTCGAGTTATGTTTGCAGTTTTGTATGGGACAGCTGATTTTTTTTCGCGGTTTTGATATTGGTCCCATAGAGAAAGTTGTTCAGTTTGATTGTCTGATCATCCCTTTAAAATAGTTTCAGCTAATTTTGTTAGACCTTATAGATAGATAGAAAAAATATACTAACCGAGCATGAACCAAAGTCTCACGAGCAACCCTTGCCAGCACATCAGCAGTCTCCACAAAGATAAGGGCCTGCTTGTCCAGGAAGCCCATTATATGAGCGGACCGATCCACCTTGGTAGCGCTACTCGCCCATTTAACAAGGGCAAGTAAACGCACAAACAGTTGTCTAGTGCGCGCACTAAATTTGTAAATCTCAATTTTACGTTCCATATCTGTTTTGCGGGGCAATCTGTAATTTTACAATGTGAAAATTTAAAACAAGAGCCATCCAAGTGTGAGTCGGACTACTTGCACACTGAGGGTTTTGTACCACCACACAATCATACTAGAAAAGCTTTGCTTTTTCCGGGGCCCTTAGTGACCAACCAGTAAGCGAGACCAACTCACACTTGACAAGTATTTATAATTTTGTTGTTATACTGTAAAGTTTGCACTCTAATAACACCAAGTTTGAATTATTCTGGAACAGAGTGTCATCTTAGGGGCAGTTTCTGTGAAAATTTCAATTGGTTACCTTAGGTAAAGTGTATGTCTATATAGATGGATAGTCGAAGCTGCGAACCTGTTGAAAAAAATATCAACAACTGGTGGCAGATAAATCCTATCCCACGCTCAGTGTCAGAGATAAGTTGTATGACGCTGTCCCACACACCAACATAAGATAGTTGCCCCTTTATTAGTATGGTAGAAGCGTCAAGCGCGTGCGGTGGTTCAATCTAGACATATATTTTATCTAAGTTGGCTACCTATTATGGTTCAGAAGATACAGCCCTCTGAAGTTAGGACGGACGGACGGACAGCGTAGGATTATGAATAGGGTCCCTTTTTCACCCTTCGGGTATGATAAATGAAATTAAAAAACAAGTTAATGTTACTTACAATTCTGCCAAAACCGTGAGCTCATCATAAGTTCTTTGCACAATGAAATCTATTAGTAAAGCGAGAGAAATAGAGCCACCTCGGGGTCCGCCACCTTCCGCGCCCTGGGTGCACCCTTCTATTGCCACTGGCACCATCGTGACTGTTCAATGTTCTTAGATCACTAACACTCGTAGCATTTTAATTAGGAAGATTTAACTGTATGTTTTTCGTTGCATTTAACAACAGACCACAAAACAATTTATTTATCGCATCGTATGTATCGAATTGGTATCGAATCGACACAGAAATATAATTTTTTAGAGATTTTTTGTGTCAGTAGTGCCAGACTCGATCAGTGTTGTAAAAGTCACTTTGATAAAATCGGTAGTATCAGTGTTGCCACCTAACCTCCGGACCAAGTAGCTAAACCGTACCCAAAAAGTGGCTAGATACTGGAAATTTCACTGCCGCTAAAGTGGCCAAAAGTGGCTAAAAACAGAAAAGTTTAAAAAAAATACATAAATATGCTAAGACGCAGTTTAATTGGATCAATAATGCAGATTTACAATCATTTATTCTACAAAATTATGCTGTTTATAATTTTTTGAATAGAAATATGGAATTTTGAGTGATTCATTGTAACCCATTCTATTACTATGTTGATGTTTTACAATTCTCATCGTAGAAAATAGCCTTTTGACTTCTACGTTTAGGGAAACGGAACTCAGAAACAGTAAAAAATGATCTAAGAACCCTTTAAAATGATTAACTTTAGCTTTATAAATTGGTATTTATTAATAAATAAATAAACGAAAAAAGTGGCTAGAATAAGTGGCTAAAACATTTAGCCACCGAATATTTTTTTAGTAGCTGACAAGTTCAAAAATGTTGCTAGATCTAGCCAAGAAGTGGCTAAAGTGGCAACACTGGGTAGTATTGGTAGTATTGGCGACAAAAAATCGGTAGAAATCGGTTGATTGTTTTAATTGCTTGTAAAGTTCTGGTTTTAAGTCTTATTTTTTCCAAAAGAGCTCAATCGCCGTCAAATTCTTGAGGATGAGACATGCTGATACTTAATAATTTCGTGCCTATGCCAGTTGCGTATTGACCAAAACTTGTAAAATTTTAGTACTTTCGATTAGTACCTATTGATTTTAAGGATTTTTGTGCAGGTGGTAAAAGCCGGAACTCTATTCCATAACTTATAAAATCAAATTTGCACTATATTACATTTCATATTTCAGTTCACAAACATTCAAAGTTAAGATCAAACTTTCTAATAGGACCATATAAGCACTAACAGTCTCCTTAACACTGTGGATAGGCTGGATAGTTCCTTTTTGAAGCACTGGGTCAGTATACATGTATCCGGTGATTCAGGAGGGAACAAAATAAACAAATAGTAATTGTTCTCACAAATGTATTGACTAACATAGTTCTTAGATTGTTTTTGAATTACTAACCCTATTATGGACTACGGTCTGAAATAAAGATTATTATTATTATTGTATCTCATGTTGGTATTTCTCGGGCCGAAGCCCGGACCTTTGGAAGGCTTGCGTGGGGACACAGGTCCAACACGTAGAGGCCCCTTTGAGACACTTTTATCTAAATGTGATGGGATGCACCAACCGTGGTCTATCTCTGAATGCATTATGCGAATGCACCAGAAGACATATCACGTTCGGTGCAGAGACTATTGTAGGAAGGACAAAATAAAACTACTCGGGTTATGGGGGTGAACTTGGTGGGCCGGGAAATCTGGGTTATTGCGGAGAGACTCGGGACGCCTGCCGTAACAAATGTCTCTAAGTTTGTCAAAAATGGCAGACGGTGACTTGCCAACTCATTTGATGGGCCCCCCGAAATGGCCGCTCGCAAGGAGCGACAAGGCGGCAACATCTAGTGAGCGGCTAAGGTTGTAGAGAGGTGAGTCTGCGGGCGCCAGTTTCCGGTGCTAAGCGCACCAGTCAGCAGGCCCCCGGCGTTATGACATTTTACACTTCCAACCTGGAGCATAGGTTCCGCTCTTGTGACTCCACTCCTGGCCGGCCGGTTAAGGCAAGACAGGAGGTGAGGGCCAAATCAATCCGGGCCCTCTGGAGAATCGGGTCCGTGGTGTCGCCAATCACCAACAGCTCGCCACAAGCTGCCCTGCGGGCTATTATTATTATTGTATGTCTTACGTTCCGTAATCACGGGCAATTAAGTCCCGGACCTTTGGAAGGCGTGCATGGGGCCGAAGCCAACATGTAGAGGCCCGTTCAAAAGACAAGTTAATCTAAATGTAAGGGATACACAAATGGCGGATACCATCTCCGAGCGTACAACATGATACCCACGGGGATGGTCCCCGCCATTTGTGTAAAGACTATTGGAGTACGGCGCTATGGCCGCGATGGAAAAATAAGGTCTTGGGCTATGGAGGTGAAAGTTGGATGGATGGATACTGGGCTATGGGAGGAGACTAACGGACGCCTGCCATGACAACTAGTCTCAAAATTGTAAATAGGGCAGGCGGTGACTCGCCGACTCGTCGAGTGGCCGCACGCACAAAGTGCGACAATGGGGCAACATCTCATTGAGCGGCTGAAGGTTGTCGAGAGGTGCGGCTCCGGTTTCACCATCGCGGGGTTTACCCCCGTGAGCGGGTTTCCCCGTTATTACGCCATTACGTGCAATACACTTCCAACCTGGAGCATAGGTTCTGCTCTTGCGATTCCACTCTGGGCGGCCAATTAAGGCAAGCCAGAGGTAGGGGGGTGTGTTACTGTGTGTGTGGGTGTGGGGGTGTGTGTGTGGATGTGTGTGTGTGTGAGCGCATGTCTGTATGGTCCCCCTGGATAGGGGTCCGCGGTGTCGCCACTCACCGTCAGCTCGCCACAAGCTGCCCCCGCGGGGTTATTATTATTATTATTATATAAATATTCTTATCACACCCTAATTTCTAATTATCTGCTACAATAAAGGCAAACTAACTTAATATTTGGCTAAAACATCTTCTGTGTAATAAATCGGTAGATCACAACCTAAAATCGGTATATCGGTAGACAGTACCCGAAAGCGGTAGATCTACTGGTAAATCGGTAGCTTTTGCAACACTGGACTTGATTGACATTGACATTTTTGACTTTAGTGAGAACTGAATGTAACCATTGACAAAACCGATAAAAATCCTTTTCCGGTTTTCTGGCATCACTAGTAGGTATATTTTTCTCGATTTTTCTCTATGAAATAAAAACAGCATATTTGTCTACGGGTCTAATTTGGGTCTAATCTACTCCCTCTACGGGTCTAATCTACAATCTGTGTTGTCAGATAATGCGTTTCTTCCGAAATTATGGGGGAAAAATGTGTAAAAAAAATATATGAAATGCTTTCGGAAGAAAGCGGAAAGTGAGAATATCGTATTTAACTGAGATTCGAAAGCGGTAATTTGCATTTTGGTCGGGTATCCAATAAGGGGTAGGTACATACTAGAAATAAGTATCACGAAATACCAGCGATATTATCGCTCGATAAAATTACACTTGTGTGGTGAAGCCTTTATTAGGGAATGGAGAAGATAACCATTTTTTGTTTTATATGCCAAAAAATTCTACAAAAAATCACGAAAATAACTGTGTTTTTATTATTTTTCTATCTTTAAAACTGACCGAGATATAAAAGTGCAAAGTTCACATTTTCGGTCTAAGTCACGTCACCCATCTCCGCGCGAGCGACTCGGGGATTCCGACCTATTTAGGGCTGTAACTTTTGAACCGAAAGAGCTAGATAGTTGAAATTTTCACAGAATGTGCGTTGTTACGGCGGATTTGCTAACAAATAATAAAAATGTCAAAAAGTTAAAAATAAGGGGGGTTCTCAACAAGAAACTAGTTTTTATCAAAAAATTTTCTTCTCGCTCTATGGTAAAAACGGTAACACATACAAGCGTCAAACTTTGAACTCTGCAAAATAACAACAAATACTAAAAACCGGCCAAGTGTGAGTCGGTCTAGCGCTAAAGGTCCCGGAACCAAAAAATTTTTTTCCTAATTTAATAATGTTGTGTTCTGTGGTGGTGTGGCACGGAACCCTCGGTGCGCGAGTAGCCCAACTCACACTTGACCAGTTTTATTTACGTTCCATGAGGATCTGAAAATTCGAAAAAAATTGACAAATGTGATGAGAAGAGCAAATACATTTGGACCAAAAACGACAGCATATTGTTGGAATTGGGTCTAGTATCCTGCGGCACGAATTTGAGGGGGGGGGTGGAGGGGGGTCCCCACATACAGTTTCACTTCATTGGGTTAGGTTAGGTTAGCAGTCGGTCCGACTCAGAGCAGTCAGTATCAGGTCAGGGGGAGGGGGCGTTGAACCCCCCCTTAGATCCCCTCAGACCACGTAGGTGTAACCCCCTAGTGGGTGTCGTGTCGACTATCACTCACTTTGGGTTATTATAACCTCAAATTATGATTTATTAAAAAAAAGGGGGAGGGTTTCCTGACCCCCTCTTCTGGAGGATGAAGGGTGGACCTCGTCCCCTCCCCAAAATTCGTGCAGCAGGATACTAAACTTTTACCTACTTGGTTATTGCTAGTAATTACTATGCTTTTTAGAAGATATGTAGGTACTCGACTCGCAGTGTCTAATCATTGAAACTAACGAAGGTTAATGATCATTATAATTTCAAGAAGAAACAATAATTATATGTTTAATAATAATTATAACACCAGAGCGCATGAAAGCAAACAACTTACCCGCAAAATGTACTACGGACATATTATTATGAGGCGGGGGGTGCCAAGGGGGTGCCCGCCGTGCCGTATAAGTACGATGACGTCACGCTTATAACTTCGGTAATATTGCACCGATCGATGTGAAATAAAAACTAGAATAATGTGTACGGTCTAGACTTTTATTCTACGTGCTTAAAAGTGTAATATTGTAACCTTGTTATCTTCTCAATTTTACGAATTCTTTTTTTCATTTGCATCAATGAGGGATTTTCCAGAGAAAAAAAAAAAGCTAGTTCATAATTTCTCGATAGATGGCGTTGTACAGAGAGGGGTCGATTAGGTATGAGCAAATATATTTATGAATATTATTAATAAAAAGACGCAGTACAAACCCTTTTATATTATTGTCGGTTTATTATTAAAAATCTCGGTGTTATTGTCTGTCAACAATGAAACAAGTATCGAACGTGGCTGTATGGGCTTTGTATCCATTTTGAATATAACGAACAATAACAAACTACAAAAACCTAAAGCCGGGTCCGTTGCGCCATGTTTTCGTGTTTGCTAACATCGTAACACGAAAACATGGCGCAGCGGACCCGGCTTAACAGAAACTGAGACTGTCAACAAAAATAAACCGGGAAACTTGTAATCGCTATTTCAGCGGGGCTAGTACGCACGACAACACGCGATTGCGTTATTTAACACATCCATCTGTCAAATCTTTTATCTTGTTTGTTTCGCGCGAAAATAGAAAGAGAGCAGAAGCGTGATAGCGATATATCACGCTATAGTGGGTTGGCATACTAGCCCCGCAGATAGTTATAATAAACCAACAACAATAAGAAAGGGTTTGTTTGTACACACGGCTACACATCAAGCTAAGCAAAACCAAAATAAGGTGGTCGCGCGACGTTATACGTTATTCACCCTGCGCGCGGTCAGCTTATATTGAGTCAGATGTGCCCTCTTGTGGGGCAAAACATGCAAACCAATAACCAATATTGGTCATACTCAAAGATAAAAATATAAGGGTTGGTAAATAATATAAAGCAAGACATAGAAACTGACATCCATTCACACTTATGACAACCGCCCATTAGAATAAGTGAAATGTCAATAGTAAACAGATATGGTCTTGAACCATTTTGTCACCAGACCTCCAGCTGCTTTGCTTAGAAAATGGTGACATTTGTTTAACAGACGTAACAGATTTACGTCTAATCTAGCTCTGTCACTCTGATGGCAATCTGTGTGCGACTGTAACGAATGACTATACATGTTTTTGAACAGTTTGATATTGGGTAGACCAGCACTGGTAGCATGCCAACCCGCGATAGCCGTGTTACGGCTTTATCACGTCTTTTATCTCGTTCGTTCGCGTGCAAAAGAATGATATAAAAGACGTGATAAAGCCGTATCACGGCTATCGCGGGTTGGCATGCTGATGCAGTGCTGGTCATACCTAATCGACCCCTCTCTTGTCAACGCCATCTATCGAGAAATTTGGAACTAACTTTTTACTTTTTTTTTGCTTTTGGAAAATCCCTCATTTATTTCAAAAATGTATAGGGGGAATTTCATAAATCTGAATAGGCAACCCTATCCACAAATGTCAAAAACAGTTGTAATTTTTATCTGACACTGACAGTCGCTCAACCGCTTGTGTGTGGTTGTTGTCTTTCTTTCGTTCGTTTCGTAAAAAAGATTCAAGTTGGATCCCAAGATTCATCTCGTTTATATTTATTAATTTTACGAGAAATTAAATCGTTGTTATAAATTCGCGAAAATTTCGTACAAATCATTCATACTGCGAGCCTCTGCAGTCGCGGCTTCACATAAATTAATTTTTTTATATATATATTTTTTATTTATTTGGCACAAAGTGATGCAAGAAGTAAATGAACAATATTTTTAAAGCGAAAGCATATTTGTTCGGAGTTAGAGTTATCAAAAGTTTGTGTAAAGTGCGAGGGACATTTGGTTATAATCAGTCGTCAGTAGTAAGCATGGGTCTGCTGACGGAAGGCAACCCGCTGTCCTGGGAGGAGACGAAGGCGATGGCGGAGCACGTGCGGGAGCACGGCATCGAGCAGTTCATCAACCTGTACAGGAAGCTGCGCGACCGCACCGGCGATGTCCTCAAGTGGGGCGACGAGGTTTGCACATTTACTATAATCTATAATCTTCTTCTATCAAGTCAATAACATGTCATGCTAAATCTTTCGCCACATGGATAGCAATATCTGCAGCGTCCATAAGCTCCATTCACGTGCATGTGTCCGGGCATGAAGGTTATAATCTTCAGTAGTAACACAGTATAAGACAGTAATCCATCTTCATGCAAAGGTACCAAACGTGGCTTGTATGTGCGATCGCCAGACTCGCCAGTACGTACAACAATATCTCAGGCAGCCAAAGCAGTGCCAGACAGGGCTATGTGGAGATATTGTCAGTGTGTGCGTGCTACGAGGCGTACACCACGTTTGGTACCATTGTATGAAGATGGTTTACTGTCTTTTACTGTGATAGTAATCACCATTAATATTTTCTGGCTATCATTAATCCGAAATTCTTAGTGGAAACCGGTGTAATGTATGACAACTTGATAGAGACAGTATCTTATTGTGGGGGCTGGCAAGCCAGCAACACTTCGACCCAGTGGGATCTTTTGTGTTAGATAGAGACAGTAGTGAACCTGCCTGCCGATCTGAGGGTCACGGGTTCGAATCTCATCAGGGGCAAATATCTGTATGATGAATATGAATATTTGTACACAAGTCATGAATGTTTGTACATCCATATACAGGGTCCAACTTATGCTGACGGTTTTTAGAAGGGCATGATCAGACCATCAAACTGAAAAGCTTCCTCTATGGGACCAACATCAAAATCGTGAGAAAAAATATCAGCTGTCCCATACATTTGGTATAGGTAAGAAGTAGGTTTGCAGTTTTTGTATGAAATAGCAGTTTTTTTTTTCATCATTTCGCCGCCAGTGTATGTTTTTGGGCCTGAAAAACGGTCAGGGTCCTTTTATTCGTGTAATCGTTAGTATTCATCATTTTGCAACCAAGAGTAGAACTCCCGTGCGTCAATTTTACTTAGATATTGAGATATAAAATAATTAAATTTTTTTCTATGGTTTCCTAAAAAACCATAGAAATCGTTAAAACTCTAGAAATATTTAATTTTTATTTTATCTGTTTATGCATTTATTTAGTACCTTAAATTAGGTTTATTATCATGAAAACAGTGTTAATTTATAGTTTATCGGGTGGGAGGTTACATCGAATATAACCAATTTTAGGTTTTTATTTTTTATTGAATTATTTGAACGAATTGGGATTCAATTTCTTTACTAAGTTGCAGTTCTAGCATCAAGGAACACCTCCTTAAAATACCATATATAAATCTCACAGGATCCAGAAGTTACAGCATTCTAAAGTTTCGGTGTTAGGGCTGACACCTAACAAAATTCTAAAAATTATTACTTTTTTGTTGGAAAAATATGACATTATGTGCTACTAAACAAGCAATTATAGGCAGGTACTTATGTATGTATGTACGTATACCATGGTATTCTTAAAAACGCCTAAATGATTTCTAAATATAAAAATCTTGCACTAGAGGTTTCTGGCGTATAAAAAACAGCTGCAACTTTAAAAAAATCGTTCTTTATATTATTATTCATCTGTTTTATATAGCTTCAATCCGTATGTCTGTTTATTTATTATATTATGTTTATTCCAAATCTCACAACAGCTTTTTCAACTACTTTTACCTAATCGATTCTTATGAAGCTTTGCACGCGAACTAAGCCCCATCGACACTTACCTTTCAAATTCCACTACGCAACTTTAGCAGGAATGATGAATTTTGATAGGTATTAAAAATAAAAATAATAAATACAGAATTAAAAAATTACTGGTTTTTTTACATTGTAGTGTACCTAACACTTAAAACCTAAGTACCGATATTTACAATATTCTATACGATATAAATACATACATACATAAACTCAGTACCGTAATACCTTTCGGGGTGGTCAGAAACATTGCTACAACTACCAACTACAACGATATAAATCTTGCGTTTAATTAGTTTCGGAAGTAGGTACCTACTTTCTTGGGTATCTGTCTCATACGTTTTTATTAAGAACGGCTGAACCTGATCCCTAGAAAATTCTTTTCCACCTTAATAGCATGGTTGCAAGCATTCTTAAATAAATTGTAGTATAAAGTACTTGAAATTTGTTTTAGTACTTGAAATTTGATGCTAAGGTTTCTGTTTGATGCCCCAAATACTAATTCTAAATCAGCAGGTTATTAAATCTTATTGTTTAGGTAGGTAGTACGCGTGCAGCATCATGATTTAAAGAACGAAGGTTTACATTATGTCATAAAACCATGAGGACTGTACACGTAATGCCAAGTTTCATTTGAATCGGTTAAGGGCACTGCCGCGCCCCCAGATTACCTCAGCTCATACTGTACTTTTTCATTCGTTGATCTCTAATTTATGACGTCATATAGTAAAAAGCTTGATTTTTCCCTGTCCGCAGCATAATGTCTTTTAGATCATTAATTTAAGATAGCGAACGTCTGTGGTGATAAAGAATAAAAACAGACCTAAAATAACCGGAATTAAAATTTTGTTTAAAGTGACAACCCTAAAACCAAAATTATCAGAAAGAACTTTAGAAGTTAATAACTCCCATATCCTGCGAGATTTAGATCTGATTTTTTTATTAGACATCAATAGTGTGGCCCTTAATCTTAAAGAGACAAAATTGAATCCCAAAAACTGACTGTATAGAAATAAAAAATAAAAAACGAGAAACATTAAAATTAATAATTTCGTCATTTACATAAATGTTTGAGAACTTTTGTAATGTGTATAAAATACATCGTTTATTGTTTTATTATACTGAATTGAGAAAAAAGAAAAAAGCGGATTATTTTGAAGTTATAGTGATATTTAGAAAACTCCAGAAAAAAATTAAAAAAATCATATCTCAATATTTAAGCAGAATTGACGCACGGGAGTTCTACTCTTCATTTCAAAATGATTAAGACTAACGATTACATGAATAAAACGACCCTGACCGTTTTTCAGGGCCAAAAACATATTGTGGCGCCGTTGTCCTGTAGAGAAAATTGTTCAGTTTGATGGTCTGGTCATCCCCGTAATAAAACGTCAGCATATTTAAAAGTACTTTATATATTTATTGGTGTAAATATTATCTTATATGTAAATTGTAGTTCTAGTTGAGATAAGTCCCAAAACCCATTTTTCTCTTTCAAACATACATGGGGAACCCTGATGCTTTCCTCTCTCCTCTCCTCTATTCTTTCTCTATGGGACCAATAGAGAAATCGCGAAGAAAAAATCTACACTCCCATACATTTCGGTCGAGTTGTTTGCAGTTTTGTATGGAACAGCTGACTTTTTTTTCGCTATTTCAATGTTGGCTCTTTGTTGTTGTTGCTCCATAGTGAAAGCTTTTCAGTTTGATGGTCTGAAGCAACCCTTTAAGGCAAAACACCCAGTTCACTAAAAAATTTATAAATAAAGGCAATTTGATTAAAGATGCTCCCATTATGTAAATGCTGGGCTGGGCCATATTTTGCTGGTTTTTAGAAGCTATTTTCTCGTTATTTGACGGACATAAAAATTAATGAAAAATATAGAAATGATCTTCAACATCTCAGCTTTATTTGCTTTGGAGTATATTTGTTATTTTTCTGTAAAATACATATGAAACCTGTATTCAAAGGAAAGCCTAAATATTTAAAAAAGTCTGTATTATGTGCATCCTATTTTATACGTTGAAGTCACTTTTACTTGCGACATACACCATTGTTTAGACAAGATCTAAAAATGCTATAAAGAATTTTTTTTTAAGACCTATATAGAGAATTGTAAAATTTGGTGTGAATTCTTACGATATTCAAAGATTTCCTTGGATTAAAAGGTACCACAGTGACATAATGAAGGACAAGCCAGTCAACAATAGGTGTATCTACTAAAATGATGTAGTTTAGTAGAGGTGAGGCGGTTCTGAAAGGGTCAAGGTTGATCGGTGGGAGACACTTCTTAAGTGTAATATGTCTATTTTGGTCCCATTTCAGTCAAAATAATTTAAAACGGTATCCAAGGTTTCATGAGATTCCCATTACTCACACACATTTGGTTTCCTCTCACTTAACAGTTTGCTGGAAGAAGACTAGAGGTTGTAATTTTTTGTTTTTGTGTACAATAAAGAATCTGAGAGATTCTTTCTTTATAAGGCAAGTATAATCTAGATTTGTTTTCAGGTGGAGTACGTAATAGTAAAGTTTGATGACAAGAACCAGCGAGCCACGGTCAGCCTCAGGGCCAGTGAGATTCTTCCTATACTACAGGAGAAGGAAAATGCTGATCCTCTAAGTAATTTACTTTTTACACTTTTCATATTTTAAATTTTCCTCTTTTAACCTCGTAAGGCCCAACAACCTATTCAACACTTTCGCTGCTAAGCTCAAAATCGTGATCCTCGCGCAGTGCTAAAACTGACGCCCCTCGTAGGTCGTGCGCACAGTCGTAACGGTGAAACGATAAACTGGCTCGTCTCGTGGGTCACCCGCGCAGGCGTAAGGTTGTCAGTGACTCGCGCGGTAGGTCATGAGCACAGGCGAAATGCAATTGAACTGACTCGTAACGTGGGTTCTTCAGCACTGCGGCCCATTTGTCGCCGACCTACGACGTAGATCGTCAGCAGTTAAAGTGTTAAAGGACAAAGGTAAGTTAGTAAATCTAGCCTTATATTTTAGACCTATTATGCTAAACAAAAACTAAGAGAAATAAATCAATTATGGTTATTTTATCGATAAAAAATGCTCTGGGCGAGAAGAATTAAAAATAAATTATTAAAAAAAAAAAACTTTATTTTCAGGCAAACATAACCCATAGATATATAATATATAATAATACAATACAATACAATAAAACATCTACAGGGTGTCCCAGAAATGGTGAATCAAAATGCTATGGGAGGCAGCTTGACTAATGTCCTATCCATAAAAAATATTAAAAAAAATAAAACGCACATGACCATAAAAAAAAAAGAATATCCAAAAAAACGGGAAAATCATCAAATTTTTCTAAGTTTCCAGCTCTAATTATCGCGTTTTGGGATAATTTGTAATTTTTTTCTGCCAATATTAATTGTTAGAGGTTGCTTCGACTGATTGTTAACATTTTACAAAAAAAAATGTCTGCACTTAGAGCACAGACCACTTAGTTTAATTGTTTTTTCTGAACCGAAAAATTTTCTTGCTATTTTAACCAGCTGTAGTATAAAAAAAATGTATGGGACTTGTGCGGCAAACTACTTCAAAAAGTTGCCTATTTAATGACGATTTTAAAATGATACGAATCACTGAATTTACTTTACAAAATTGGGAGATATTAATTTTCTTGTGTGCTAGGGTGAAATTTGTGCAATTTATTCTTTACTTTTTAATTCATTTTCCACTTCTAATCCGTTGCTTCTAAGGTTAGAATTGGCTAAAAAAGTTGTTTCAATACCCGGTAGTAATGGCACGGTTTTTTAGAATCCCGGTTTTTCAAAATCCCGGTGTTTTAAAAACCCGATTTTTTTTAAATCCCGTTTGTTTAAAATCCCGTTTTTTTAAGAATCCCGGTTTTTTAAATTCCCGGGATTCCCAAAAAACTGGGAATTTAAAAAACCGGGATTTTAAAACACCAGGATTCCCAAAAAACCGGGATTCCCAAAAAAACGGGATTTTAAAACACCGGGATTCCCAAAAAACCGGGATTTTAAAACACAGGGATTCCCAAAAAACCGGGAATTTAAAAAAAACCGGGATTCCTAAAAAAACCGGGATTTTAAACAACCGGGATTTTAAAACACCGGGATTTTGAAAAACCGGGATTCTAAAAAACCGTGCCATTACTACCGGGTATTGAAACAACTTTTTTAGCCAATTCTAACCTTAGAAGCAACGGATTAGAAGTGGAAAATGAATTAAAAAGTAAAGAATAAATTGCACAAATTTCACCCTAGCACACAAGAAAATTAATATCTCCCAATTTTGTAAAGTAAATTCAGTGATTCGTATCATTTTAAAATCGTCATTAAATAGGCAACTTTTTGAAGTAGTTTGCCGCACAAGTCCCATACATTTTTTTTATACTACAGCTGGTTAAAATAGCAAGAAAATTTTTCGGTTCAGAAAAAACAATTAAACTAAGTGGTCTGTGCTCGAAGTGCAGACATTTTTTTTTGTAAAATGTTAACAATCAGTCGAAGCAACCTCTAACAATTAATATTTGCAGAAAAAAATTACAAATTATCCCAAAACGCGATAATTAGAGCTGGAAACTTAGAAAAATTTGATGATTTTCCCGTTTTTTTGGATATTCTTTTTTTTTTATGGTCATGTGCGTTTTATTTTTTTTAATATTTTTTATGGATAGGACATTAGTCAAGCTGCCTCCCATAGCAGTTTGATTCACCATTTCTGGGACACCCTGTATATTGGCTGGATGCATTTGTGCTTTGTTACAGAGTGATTAAGAATCCCCATAAAACTGTTCTCATGTCCACACATTTGGGGCAGGATATCTCAAAAAAAATTTAGCTATCAAGTTAATCCTTACAGCTGTGGCACAAGATATGTTTTTATTTTTAACCGACTTAAAAAAAAGAGGTAGGTAATCAATTCGTTACGTATGTAGTAATATTAGTGAAATTGCAAAATATTCATATTATGATAATCTATTAGGGCTTCCAAACAAATATACAAAATTTCATAGGTGTATGTATGATTGTCCACGCATTTCTCGAAACTATTAATTGGATTGTGACCATTCTATTTTTAATGACTTAAATTTAATCATCAAAATCGGTTCAGTAGTTAGTTTTCAAGTTTTGGACTAATTCGTGTAAGGGTAACGGCCTGGTTTGTAGGTATTTACGCGATAACTTTGTGATTTCTTGACCGATTTCGATGATTCTTTTTTTTAGTTCTGAAGGAAAAAGTGATAACTATGTGGAGAAAAGTGAAAGGCATGTGGAGAAAAGTGCTAAGTATGTGAAGAAAAGTGATAAGTATGTGGAGAAAAGTGAAGTATGTTTGTGTATGTGGAGAAAAGTAAAAGGCATGTGGAGAAAAGTGATAAGTATGTGAAGAAAAGTGAAAGGCATGTGGAAAAAAGTGAGAAGTACTTGGAAAAGTGATTAGTGTATGGAGAAAAGTGATAAGTATGTAGAGAAAAGTGATAAGTTTGGATGGTTTAGAAGTTATGATTTTTTGAACTTATTTAAAATCGCCCTTATAAACCCCATGAAAGTTTGAAAATTAATTTAGTTGATCAAATGAAATAAAAGTCGGTGTGAAAGTAGTGTTGGGATGTTGAAATCCATTTTTAATTGACCTCAAAAAAAAGAGGATTCTCAGTTCATCTGATGTTGTTTTTTTTTTTTTTTAATTGTATTATTTATTATTCGTGATAACTTCGACATTTCTTGACCGGTTTGGATGATTTTTTTTAGGGTTCCGTAGTCAAACAAGGAACCCTTATGCTTCCGTCCATTCTGTCTGTCTGGCTTCGACGGTCGGCGTCTGTCAATAGATGGCGCTGAACGATATTAAATCTTACTATCGTTTGCTTTTGAAAATTTCTTAAGTTATTTAAGCTATATCTTGTTAGGCTTTTCATGTAATTACTACGGAACGGAACCCTATCTTGGGCGAGTCCGACACGCTCGTGGTCCGTTTTTTTTTTTGTGTCAAGGAATTATCCCCGAATTAGTTCCATTTTAATTTGGTGATGGTCTGATGACGCGTTTCAGAGCTACACAACAGAACAGTACCTATCGATGTACCCCTTGCGTGTATGATAGATAAGATTGATAAGATAACTGATATCTGAGTCGAACTAATACATATCCATATTAACACCTCTAAAAATAGTGAAGCATACAAAAAAATATTGTTAAGTAATTTTTTATTGTTTTAATTGGTGAAAATTTTTCAATACAAGAACAACAGAAATTTCTTTAAAAATTATTCCTTACCTTGATACCTAAATCATTTCTACTATTAATAAATGTGTATTATTTTACCTAAAGGAACCAGCTTGGGTTTAAAAGTATTAAGTGGATCACGAAGGGGCAGTGTGAAAATAACCGGGCCATGGCAGAAGAAAGTTTGGGAAACACTGATCTAGAAGAGTTTGATAACAAAATCATTGCACTCCCATAAAATGATATTACACAAATTTATTCATTTTCACTATCTTATCATGCGTATGTATGAGTAATAGTTATAACTATCCTGCTATCTTTATCCTCGATCTTTCTATTAAAAAGATGGTTACTTTGAAATACAGATATCATAGCTATAAAGTAAAGCCACTATTCTGGCCCTGTACCCGCACTTTCGATGTTCGCTATATCGCCACTGTTTCGGTCTACACTTCATTGGAATAGAGTTGCCATTGGAATGAAAATGTTCACACAATTGCGAAGTTCGAATGTCCGAGTAGAGGCTCTGTCCTCCTTTCACATGCATGCACATTTTTGGTGGTCCAGCTTCTGTATCGAATTTAAGGAAAACTGACTTGGAGCATTTTTCTTTACATTCGTAGATTTATTATTAATTAGTACACATAATATATTTATCCTAGAAGATGGTTGTGTAATATATGAGTTCATACAACTCATATTCTC